>OU744336.1:166152319-168552319 GCA_916610165.2 Gymnosoma rotundatum | reverse complement strand
TGTAATACAGAAACAGCACTTAAGTTTAAAGTTAATTGAGTTGATTTTTATATGTATTTTACAGGGAAAAACTTTGAAAACGAACTTTTTTTCAAATATGAATAAAATATTAATTGAAATCTTGTGAAAATGTGGCATAAGTTAAGAAAATCCTCCTAAAATTAATTGCCCATTTATCATAACTTATTTTAGCAAAGCTTGTTCCGCAATTTATGCATGTGTTTAACGAACGAAAGGCAAACGTGAAATAAACAAAGAAAATACTAACACACACAAAGCTGTGTATACGTGCACAATTTTATGCCAGCATAATTAGTCTAATGTAAATACGAAAGAACAAAAGTTGTGCGGATTAAAAATTAATCGTGTGTGAAAAGCCTCATTGAAAGTAACTACCGATAGAATTTAAATAAGTATTGGTCATTTTTATTTTCGATATTTCGCTACTCCTTTGTGTTGCATCATCAGTAAAATCAAATATCTACTTCAACATAAAAATACAAAAACTAAAATTGTAATAAACGTTTGTTTTCAAACTATCATATTCCAAAAAAAATAATTATTTTGACACATAAATTTTTTCAAATTCATGGTTACACGATCAAGTTTTGCCTTTCAAGTTTTTATACATTCACACTTTTTTTTTACCAATTCACTCATACTTTTAAAAATTGAAACGAACTTGCACTAAATTTTTCTTTCAAGTTGAGTGTTTTAATTTACATTCAAAAAAACAGTTGATTACAGTTTTATTCTTCGTTTTTGTTGCCGCCATAAGTTTTTGCCATCTTGATAAAAAAAAAATTGCATTCAAGTTGCGTGCAGCCTACGTCACAGCTATCAATTTCAATGAATTTAAACAAGAAGTATGTGTAAAAAACTTGAAAGGAAAACTTGATCGAGTCGCTGCATGTTAAACAAAACCAAAGCAGAAAGCGCGGAAAATTCATTAAAAAGTTCGTTCGCACAACAGAAAGTGGACTTTGCAAACGTTGCACCTTAAAGCAAGCTGAGTACCCAAGAATTGAAAAAATGTTTTACAAGTGATTTTTAAAACAAAGAGAAAAAACTTATTTTTCCATCTGATTTTTTCCTGTATGTTTTAAAATCCCTAAGTTGGGATTGGAAAAAGAAGACTAATATCAAAAAGCTATTTATACTCTAAGTTGTTACTGAAAGTATTTTATGAGCTCTGGTCCATATGTGGATTTTAAGGGCGAAAATGTTAAAAAGTTATTTTACGAATTTGTTACAGGTACGTACAAATTTTAATCTCTAGTAACATTAATTTATAAAACTAAGATACACATTGGAACTTTTATATTTACTTCCAAAATATTTTGATTCAGCACCACTGTGCATAGTGATTAAAATACAGATACTGAAAAATCGCCCATCTCTAGTCACGATATAAAATCAAGCACCAAAAGTGCAAAGTGTTGGCCGTGTACGGGCATATCCAAGGCGGATCAATTATCAGGTGGCAGCGTTAGAAAATTTATTATTTTTTGCTGGTGAAACGAATGTCAAACTTCATATAAAAAAAATGGTAAACAGATTTTTTATATATGGAGTTTGACAGTAGTGTACACGGCGAAAATTAATGAATTCGCCTACGCTGCCACCTGGTAATTGATTCGCCTTGGGCATATCTGAGCTGGTTCGACAACTCCAAAGTATGTGTGCATCTATGCATGTATGTATATATGTATGTATGTATGTATGTATGTATGTATGTATGTATGTATGTATGTATGTATGTATGTATGTATGTATGTATATATGTATGTATGTATGTATGTATGTATGTATGCATGCATGTATGTATGTATGTATATATGTATGTATGTATGTGTTTAATTAAAAAAGGATTAATTCTTGCGTTAAAAAAAGAACGAATTTTAATTTTCAAACACATTTGTCTTTGCAAAAAAATACAATTATATTTATTTTCAAAATATTATAGTACAATAATGTATGTATGTATCTCTTTAAGTGATTTATCAATAATGCTTACATATATTTAGACATAGTTTTAATAATGCGATCATTAAGCAGTTCTTTTACATTGTTGGCAATAACAAAGTCTATATGGTTAAAAGTTTCCAACGGTACACGATAATGTTCAACTAAATGTGGAGTATTAGCTTCCAAAATGTCCACATCTTTTTGAACACAAATACCATCGTTGGCACTCGAATAAAAATGCGTTGGAGCTTGAACATTAGTCAAATTATAATCACGAACCTTTACCTGACCATAGATTTTTTTATTTCTTTTTGCACCGTAGTCCATTTGACAGAAACGACCTTTGTTGTGGCCACTTAATTGTACATAATGAATAATCTGATTACTGGATAAGCCGCCCGTATGTGTTCCAATTAAAGTTTGCATGGCGGTGACATTAGTATTCGTATAACCATTACCAGCGAAAACATGCCACATATATTTACATATAATTTTAAAGGCAGGATCTGCACCGCAAGCAGTGTTAGAGATTGTGGAAATTAAAGTATTTTTAGGGAATACTTCCTTGTCTTCTAACAATTTACTTTTTATGCTACCGGGTTTACCAATTAAACCTCTAAAGGCCTTGAGTGCAGGAAAATCGGAATGTTGGAAAAAAGCACAGGGTGCCAACATATGAGCTGATTTAATTTTTTTATTATATTCCGGTCGCTCAGACATCATAACAAAGTATGCTGTGGTGCCTTGAGAATGACCAATGTAATGAATTTGTTGTTGGCCAGTCATATTAAATATAAATTCAATCATGGCAGGAATATCAATTACACCAATTTCATGCCAATCATAATGCCAGAACTTTGATTTTTTGGGTGAAATTTTTGTATTGTTACGAGAATAGATATTACCGCGTGCATTAGCCAGCCAAACATCATAGCCAGCATCGGCTAGGAGATAAGCTAAGGCATAATCGGGACCGGTAGACAACCAACAGTCAGAAGTGCTAAACATACCATGTTGTAAAAGTACCGTAGGACGTTTAGCCGTTTGATTAAGTAACTTGTGCGAATAGGGTATGCGAAATAGATTCAAAACGTAACCATCATACGTTTCTACATAATGCGATTCAGCTGGATAACCATGTGAACGTATGATTTTATCCTGTTTTGAAATAGGAAAGAGAATTCATATTTTAATTATTACTTTAATTACAATAACCAAACCGTGGAAATGAATTTTTTTAATTTGTTTAGTTTAAAAAATTCAGCCGAAGCAACTGTCAATAGACTTAATACAATTAACACACAACAGCTCCTCATGTTTTCTGCACTCTCAAGACTTCTAAATGTATTTGCATTTTTTTGAAAAATATTCCCAACTATTTATACTGATTGGTTATCACAAAAAGTCTAATAATTTATTGAGGTACTTCTTATAAAGTTTATTTATAACACACATACACCTGTTCTTGCATTGAGATGTATAAATGTATATGTATGTATGTACCCTGCAAGCATTTTCTATCAAAACAGTCACTACATCGCTACCTTTAATTTTTTCATGTCTTTTGGAGCAATTAAGTAACTCCAATAAAGGAAAATTAATTTATGTAGCGATAGATGATTAAATAATAAGAAAAAAACATCAAGTGAAAAAATTGGTGCACACCCATATTTTTCAAGTTACAGGGCCCTGAAATTAAATTTTTTTTTAATATATCAACATGGGTATCATTTTAAAGGTTTTGACGAGAAATGCTTAACCCATTAAGAGCCGATGGCATTTTTAAGTAAAATTGTCTATATGCAGTGCCTAATTTTTTTATTTAAGTCTCTGTCATCTCAATATTTGCTTTTTTTTTTTTTGATTGGAGTTACTTCACTAAAATAGATTTACATGGATGATGAATGGTACATAAAGGTACCCATACACTACACAATGATATTGAGTACTTTATTGCTGTAATTATTGTCGTTTTGACCCACACTACTTAATAAGTGTATCAATATTTTTAAGCAAAAATGGCGCAATTTTTTTTTGGGCATTTTCATATGCATGTGTTAAAAGTAAACAAAACCATTCACACATTAAATTAAATAAAAATATCAAACAATTGGGCATTAAATAATTATAATAAGGTTTAGTGACATTAGTAATGAAAAAGAGGGTTGTCTAGCAATAAAAATAAAAAAGTTTATTTATCTTTAAAAATGTGTTAATTATCCTGAACAAATTTAAAACCACCGATTTGATTAATGAGAGTGAAAGCATGTCTCGATGATCATTTCGCTACTGCTTACTTAGCTTTTCAGGAAACTTCTCACAAAAATTTTGAATAAACTAAAGATATTTGTGCAAACAATAAAGTAAAGACAAAAATCACAGTTTGAGCAAAAACAACAATAATCAACACTGATTTTATTTTTGCTTATCTACTGTATACGGCTGAATTTTTTTTGGCTCTTTTATACAGTTAAAATTGGGCCTGTTCGTAAATGCATCAGTGCTCTGCATAATATGATTATTCTGCACTGTCACTGCTAATCAGCTGTTGCGTATGCTTTGTTTTGCTCATTTTAGTGTTTGCATTAACGAACTAAGAAATACTGTGAAAATAGAAAAATTAATAATAAACTCGATTTGTCAACTAGATGATATAAAGATGATAAAAATTTGTGTAACATACTAAAAAAAAGAAGATTAAAGAAAAAAAAAAACTAAATTTAATTTTATTAAAATTATTAAACAGAAAAAGACGTTCATTGCATCAGCCATTTTTATGATTAGTTTTCTGCTTTTATTTGCGCATAATATACTTCAGTGATGCATTTACGAACGGACGACATTTGCAGTGCTGCCACTTTTTGCATTTACGAACGTACTGCGCATCAGTGCAGTGATGCATTTACGAACAGGCCCATTCCCTTAATTTAATTTTAAATAAAAAAAGTTATTGTACAATGTTGTCAACACATTACAAAATATTGTTTTTTGTGCAATTTAAATTTAAAGACTTTTGATTTTGTTCAATATATTGTGCAAAGTACAAATATAATATACACATTGGCAATATTATTGTACAATATCAATTATTGCACAATTATATTGCAAGTGCAAGATCCGGCATAGCCGAATATAGAACTCTTACTTGTTTTGAAGTGGTCTAAATGTTGCTTTTTTCATATTTGCACCCATAGAACTCTCTACTTTCTGAATGCGTGCAGACTGTTCCCGTTTTAAAAACAGTTCATAATTTTAAAAAGTAAAGGTTACCCCATAAAACATAAATTTTTTTAATGTGTTATATAACGTAAAGGGCAACATTTTAAAATTAAAAAAAAATCGTATCACAATAGCCCCCAAAAGCAGAAAATAATACTAAAAACTAATAACTTCTCCATAACAATATTTGAATTGAAGAAGCTCAAGATACATGCATTGACGAATCTAGTATTAAACCATCTGAAATTGAAAATATGAACTGATTTTTTTGAAAGTGGTACAAGTCCACTTTTTCAAAAAACTAAGTTAACGGTAATTTTGATGAGCTACAGACTTCTTCTCTTCATAGCTATAAACAAAATTTCAATAAATTTCAAATAAACAAAAACAGATATTTCTTTTGAAAGTGGAATAAGTCCATTCCTAATAAGTTGAATTTAAAAAAAAAACTTTCATTAATTTCTTCTAAACGAAACAGCAATTTTATAGTGCCCAAGATTATTATAATAGAATAAGGGCTTGCAAAAAAACATCTTCATTTTTCGTTTTGTAGAAAATAAAAAGAGAAGACTTTATCTCAACTAAATCTATAGAAGAGACCATTTAAAACTGCCTTAAAATATAAATTTGCTCCTGTTTTTATTATTTATATTTTGCTTGTGAAGCAAAAAAAAAAACTCTTTTTTTTCAAATAATTTTAGTAATTATTATTTTGTGATAAATTTTTAAAGGTGCATAGTGCAAAAAATATCACTCGAATTCAATAAAGTTGGCCAATATTTTTAAATTTATTTAAAATGGACTTATACCACTTTCAAAAAAACCAGCTTATATATTGGAAACATTTCATAAGTTTAATAGTTGCATGAAATTTACAATAGAAAAAAAAAATAATTAACTTGTTAATATGACTGCACTCACAGCGATGTGTAAACTTAAGTTTAATTTTTATTAATTATTTGTTTTTTTAATTTTATTTAACATAACCAATCACCGCACAAGTCGAACTAAAAGTTACAATTGTTTTGGTATATTTATAAAATTACCTAATTTAGTCTATGTAGAATCGAGTTTTTGACTTATAAAAGATTAATATTCGATACTTATACAGTTTATTATCAATTTTAAAACTATTTACTAATAAACTGCCAGAGTTGAAAAAAAGTCATTATAGCAGATCTTGTTTTCCAATAAACTGCTGATAGAGAGGAAATAGTATTTGCTAGAAGATCTTAATTCACAATAATGTAATTTATTTTTTTTATTCAGTTTTTAACCTATAGAAGTAACGAAGAAGTGACTTTTATCTAAAAATGCTCTGACAAATGTTGGCAGGGTTTATTAAAGTACAATAATTTGTTGACCATTGAGAAATCTTTATTTTTATTCTTTTATTTTTATATTAGTTCTTAAATCCAAACAAGTACCAAGATAGTGCATTTTTTATTTATTACCATTTATTACTACAACGCAGTACGCTTTGTTAACCCTGAATATTTAGTGTGTTTAAAAAATTTGAAAATTCGTTCATTGAAATTTTTTATGTGACAGAATTTTGTTTTTGTGTTTTGATTTAAGGCGTTATCAAATAAGTTTACTAAGCTAAAGGTTTAAAGAAATTTTCTGACTGCCTTGTTATTGTCATGTCCTTGTTCTTTTCTGGGTCATATGTATGTAACATACGTATGTAACTTATAAAAAAGTAGACGTGGTCATAAGGTCATTTAAGTGAGCTCTCATTTTAGTTCAAAGTTTTACAATGACCTAGTTGAATTTTTAGTTTAGTTCAAATGATCTTTTTGTTTAAAATGTCATTATAGTCCAAGCATTTTTTACTTCAAATGATCTTTTAGTTCAACATGTCTTTATGCCCAAGGCTCGTTTAGTTCAAATGTTCTTTCGCAGTTTTGTTTAACTTGGGTGTCAGACGATCAAGTTTCCATTCAAGTTTTAAAATTTCTCTCATTTTTTTACAAATACACTCAACTTTAAAATTTGCTGAGAATTTGCTTTCCAGTTTTCGTTCAATTGAGTGTTTCAAATAACATTTATGAAAACAGCTGATTGAAGTTTTTTTCCTCCAAATTAATTTTATTTGTTTTTTTTTGACGACATCTCGCTTAAAAACTTGCTTTGAAATTGCGTGCAGCCTACGTCACAGCTTTCAATTTTTGTGAATTTTGACAAGGAGTTTGTGTAAATTTTTTGAAAGAATTGAACAAAAACTTGACCGTGTGACTGCACTGTAAATCTGAACAAAAATTAATTACTATTGTAGTTTCTGGTCTTTTAACATTCTAATTGACTGACAACTGCAACGATAGCATAGTATAAAATATATCCCTTTAACTTTTATTATATTGTTTTCATTATGTCAAAAATAAATGCAAAAAGTAACTAACGTTATAAATTATATTTAAATTTGTTTCATTTATAGTGTCAGAAACAGTGAACAACGAAATATACGTACAATTTAATCCATCATGTAGTAGTTCAAACAAAAAGCATAGTTCTAAACTGAACTATGTAGACGTACAAATTCGAGCTAGTTTATTTAGTTCAAGCAAAGGATAATTCGATTAAACTGGTTCGTTTATGAAACACTCAAGTCTATAAGAAAGTGTCTATTTCCTAGAGGGAGTTTACATTATGGGCATTGTATCAGCTACAAAGGTCATGATGCAGAAGTTTGTTGGCAAGAGGTGTAGAGAAGCTTGCGGGGTAGCAAAAGTAGTACAAAATGAATTTTCATGACTCTTTTTAGTTTTTTCTCTCATATTTCTCTCATTCCTGTTTCTTTCTCTCGCTTTTTGCAGTTATATGCTTAAGCGGTTTTACCAAATGGCTGTTTTTTTCCTATAATATTAAAAAATTGTTGAAAAATTAATACGTTTAGTTTATGGCAACACTTGAAAGATTGGTTGATAAAACATCATAAAATTCTCTCACTTGCTACAAAAGAGTCATAATGTAAACGCGTGATGACTTAAGGCCGTGTCAGATAAAACTTTTGCTTTGCGTTGCGTTGCAAATTCGCTTTGACATCTAAGATAAAATGCACGAACTTATATGAAGTATGTCACATAAAGCACTTTTAACGCAAAGCAAAGCACAAAGTTGGGCAACACTCATCTTTTTGTGCGCTTTGACAATTAGCTGCTATACATTTGTATATTATTTTTGCCAATATCGAACGTAAAAGAGTTAAGAATTTTAAAATATTATTTTTTTGTTATATATTCTTCCTTTATCATTTTTTTAGAAAATTATGGAGAAAAACTTATAAAAACAAACAATAATTAGGCGCTGTTAAAGTTTTTATTGTGACATACCTCTTGCGTTATACGCTTTTTTTTCAAAGTTTGAAACGTCACGCAAAGCGATAAAGTTTTATCTGACACGGCCTTTACGGAGATTCACCAAAAGAGAAAACAATAGAAAAGTCAGCTACAATGCCCTTAATCTAAACTGGCTCCTAGCATAAACACTTTATGATTAACTGTTTAAAAAAGTCAGTATGTTTTTATGGTTTCGTATTGTTCCACTATCTTTATTAGAGCTGCATCTCTTGAATAGCATAGAGTGGTTTTACATTAAGGGCATTGTAGCTGACTCTTTTATTGTTTTCTATTTTGGAGCATCTCCGTAAGTCATCAAGCGTTTACATTATGACTCTTTTGTAGCAAGTGAGAGAATTTTATGATGTTTTATCAATCAATTTTTCAAATGTTGCCATAAACTAAATGTATAAATTTTTCAACAATTTTTAAACAATGTAGAAAAAAAACAGCTCTTTGGTAACACCGCTCAAGTATAGAACTGCAAAAACGAAAGAGAGAAACAGGAATGAGAGAAAAATGAGAGAAAAAACTGAAAAGAGTCATGAATATTCATTTCGTGCTACTTTTGCTACCCCGTAAGCTTCTCTACACCTCTTGCCAACAAACTTCTGCATCATGACTTTTGTAGCTGATACAATGCCCATAATGTAAACTCCCTCATAGCATGCTGGACATCTCCATTTTAGCAGTTTTGAGCTATTTAGCTGTTACGTTTTTTATCTTTCGCGCCTTTAAATTAAATGTTGTAAACAATTTTCAACAGTGATTTAGGGTTATTATTACAACTTGCCCGAAAAATAGCTTTGCTCTATTAAAACTTCCAATTTTTATTATTACTATTATTAATAATAAAAATAATTAATGTATAAAAAAGTGGTTGTTTATAATGCAAAGCCATTTATCGGTCCAACAAAATTCTATCTTTAACTAACGACATGTTATAAAAAAGTCTTATCTGTTTTTAATTTTGTTTACAAAATAATTAGCTTAAAAAATGATTTATTTATGTAATTTTTGTAACATTGAAGAAAATGCAAGTATTTGGCAATTAAAAGAATACAAAAATAATATTATATTGTTATTATACCCTTCACCACAAAAAGTGGAAAAAGGGGATATCTACGTTTGTCATTCCGTGTGTAATTTCTACAATATACATTTCCGACTCCATATTCTGACTTCTATGCATAGCGAGCAAACTTGATTTCACAAAATTTGGAACAATAAAGTATCTCCAATTAAAAAAAAAAGAAACATTTGGGGCAATAGAGAATTAAAAAAATAGGAAAAAAAATATTAAATGAAAAAATTGGCGTTCGCCCATAGATTTACATAGATGGTGAAGGGTATATAAGATTCGGCATAGCCGAATATAGCACTCTTACTTGTTTTTACTATTATTAATATTATAATTATTTAATGGATAAAAAATAATAAGTGAATGTTTAATAATGCGAAGCCATTTATCGGTCCAACAAAATCCTGCCTTTAACTACCGACATGTTGTAAAAATAGCCCTTAAAAGAGAAAATTTTCATGACAAAGTAAAGAAAATTGACTTATGAAATCAAAAAATCAAATATTGGGGTAACAGAGAATTAAATTACATAAAAAAAGATCTCTTCAAAACCTTTAGAATTATACCGATATTAATATATCAAAAAATTTGAAAATTTCAGAGCCTCGCGCCAATTTTTTCACTTGATTTTTTTCTTCTAATTTGTTGATTTTCTATCGTCTATTTATTTTTTGATTGGAGTTACTTTATTGTTCCAAATAACATGAAAAAGTTAGAGGTTGGCGTGCTGTTTTGCCTGCTATTGGAAATCATGCTGATTTCAATGAATTATTGGTGCACCCTTTAATTTATAATTTTAAATATTTTCAGCTGTTACTATAACGGCCATAGCAATCGACATTACGTCAAATTTACAAGCGTTTGTCTATATCGGTTCAAAAGATAGGCTCATATAAGTAAATCTTCATCAATTATGGGACACCCTTTAATCTCTAAATTCAAATTATAAACTCGTTGATATAGGGGATTTAGCAATATAGGTCCCTTTTAAGTTTCAGCGTTCTGTTTATAACGGTTCAAAAGTTTGGTCACATACACAAAATTACATTAACTATTGGAACACCCTAATTCCAAATCCAAATTTTACACTTGTTGTTTTAGCGGACTTAACAATACAAGTACGTTGTAAATTTCAAGCCTCTGTCTACAGCTGTTCAACAATATGGCCATGTACATCATATTTAATAAACTATTGGCGCACCCTTTAATTTATAATTTGTAATATTAATACTTGTCTATAACAGTTCAAAAGATAGGCCCATATAAGTAAATTCACAACATCTATGGGGGCACCCTTTAATTTTTAGATTTATTTTTGTATAACTTTTTGTTATTGGGGGCTATAGTAAGACGCAGGCGTTTTAAATTTTACAGAATCGCCCTTTACAGTTCATAATACACGTCAAAAATATGTATGTGTTATGGGGACACCCTTTAATTTTAAAGATTATGAACTGTTAAAACGGGACCAATCTGTAAGCATAATCTATCATATTAACAAAAAATTTCAAAATCGGATCAGAAATGGCTGAGTTCTGGAGGCACAAATATAAAAAAAGCAACATTCAGCCGAATTGTATAACCTCCTTCTTTTTTGAAGTCGGTTAATGAAGTCGGTTAGAAAGGGAAAAATAAACAGCTGAGCGGGCGACACAACCTGCATAGTAAAATGGTGAATGCGCGTAAGTTACAATAAGACTTATATTTTTGATAAGACATCTCTGTTTTATAACAGCTGTTGGAACACTATTGTGAATTTTTTTTATTATTTCTTTAAAGCACTTGGTTTTCACTAACATTTATTATCTATGGTTTTGTATTAAATTTGTTATAAAACTGTAAGGAAATGGCTTTATTACGAACAACTGCTGTAAATATATGGAAGGTGTCCAAGCTGAACTCTAGATTCCTAATGACAACTCCAGCAAATTGTATTAAAGAAAGTAAGTACAAAATAAAAATGCCTGTGCGTAATGTGTGCATAAATAAAATTTTCTAACCATTTTTTTTCTATTAGTACAACAGAGAACAGAAAACAATGCTTTAGTTATTGAAGCCATTACTAAACCATCTCCGCGTGAGAGTAAATTGTTAAAAGCAGCATGCTCGGAAAAATTTTGCCCAGAATGTACTTTAGGTTTGGATATTAAGCATACGGACGTCTTAATCCTATCACAGTATGTCAGGTCGGATGGCTGCATGTTACCTAAACGTATAACAGGTTTGTGTCATAGGCAACAAAAGAAAATTGGTACTTTAGTTACAATGGCTCAAAAGGCTGGATTGATGCCCAACTTAACACCAGCATTAAGTAAAAAGGATCCCAAAAAACGTTTTGGCTGGAAAAAGTTTAATAAATACTTCGATGAAAAAACTATTAAATATTAAAAAAGAAATCAAGTGAACCAAATATCTATTTAAAATAAAAACTGTTAACTAACTTCTCTTTTGATGGGAAATTTATAGATATACCTACCGCTATTTCCAGTTTGAGGGTTTAGTTTTCAAGTAAAAAGTAAGAAAATAATTAAATGCCATTGCATTACATCAACTTATTAAAAAAAAAGCCAAAAAGAAATAAGAAAAATGAGTTATTTAAAAACAATTTTTTCCTTTTGGGCTTATTAAGAGAACTTTATTAATTTGATTTTTCATTACAATAAAAAAACAACATACATATCTATATATTAAATAGAAAGTTATTTAAAAACCCATGAAATTGTGCTGTTCGAATACAGTAGCCGAATTTGTAGTATTTCGCACAAAGTTCTGTGAAGAATTGGATTGTTTTTCCAAATTATGCATTTTTTGCATGTGTAGTCGCAGTGTAGAACGTTGTGAAAATTCCTTGGCGCAATGTTTACACTTAAATGGTGTTGGATCTTTATGTGTTTTCATGTGCTCCTGACAAGCTGTCTGCTGGCGATAGGCTTTGCCGCATAAATCACAACGAAATGGCTGTTCCTTGGTATGAGTCCTTTCATGATTGATCAAGTGAATCTTTTGGTGAAATGCTTTGTCACAATATGAACAGGAAAAACGCTTCTCCCCATGTTGCCGCACATGATATTGAAAACGCATTTGAGTATAATTCTCAAATTGTTGATTACAAATGTGACAGGTGTAGGTGGATTTTAAATGGAAATTTTTGAAATGTCTTTGCAAATGCAATTGACTCCGGAAATATTTTTTACATTCATCACACTGCATGGTATCAGGACGATTGTGTTTCAGTTTATGTTGGGCCAACAGAAAACTTGATTTAAAAGTGCTTGTGCAAATGTCACATTCAAAAGGTTTTTCTTGTGGATGAAAGCGCAAATGATGCATTTTGAGTTGTTGGCGATTTTGACAAGATTGACCGCATATCTTACATTTTAAATAAGAGTGTATCTTCTTTTTCTTTTGTTTGAAATCCTGCAAAGTTTCCTCATCCGATGAGGAGGAGTCTTCAGTCTCCACTTCCTCATCAGAGGTCGGTGTAGAAGACTCTTCATCTGAGGAATTATCACGAGTTCGAATTGTATATTCCTTTTTCACAGGTTCTGGATATGGTAACTCAGATTCTGCCTTCATTACTTCCATTGTTTCCATATCTATGGGTTCAGTTTTGATTTCCTCAAACAAAGGTGGAGGAGTTCCCATAGAAGATGAAGTATCCAGACAATTTCCTAATTCAGCAAAACGTGGACTTAATCTCAATCTGGGACTGCTAAAAGGTGATATTAAATCTTGAGTACTGTATTTTGGAGAAGATCTAGCAGAGTCCTTGCATAAAACCGTATCTTCCTTAGTATCTGTCTCCAATTTTACCATATCCGTAGCGGGAGATAATTTTCCGGTTTCTAGCAGATGTTCAAAATCTAAAAAATAGCTTTGTAATATTCTTTGACTATCCAGACATTCTTCCCGAAAAGCTCTAACTTGTTTAAAACGTTGAAAACATTCCTCACACAGCTGTTGAGGCAAACCATCGTATGGCTTAATCTAACAAACATCGCAAAAGCAATAGCTAAATACACCTTAATTTTTTTATGAACCACACCTTACTTACATTCAACTTCCATATATTTAAATCCTCAAAAATCTCTTTAATTTCCTCGCATGTATCAAACATCTTGCTGTCTTTCAAATCACCAGATTGCATGGCAATATCTACTGCACCACCGCCCTCGTTTGTTGTTGCTCTAAATTTTTCCTCGAATATTTTGTAAAATTTTACATTTTCGCTAAAGAATCTACTACATGTTCGACATGTAGTGTCTAAAAATAGGTTTTTATCAATGCATAAATCAAAAGCCATTATTAAGACTTATTTTTCTGCAACAACCTTTCTTTGTAGCCTGACCACAAAGTAAAATTCTGACAAAACGAATTTTCCATATGCAATTATTGCTTTCTTTTCAATGATGTTCATTTAGCGTTTTTCTTCCTTTTGTAACTTAGTTTGAATTAGAGCCTTTTTACACTACGAAACTTTTGTTTGTTTAAAAGGTGTAGTGTAGCAAGCGGGGTAAGCAAAATGGCATCGCTTTTAACTTTGGGGGCACGTTTTTGCACTTGCCTTGTGTACGTTCATTGCATGCATTTTGTTTTGTTTGTTTATTATTTAAGAATAGTTTATTGTATCTGGCGTTGCGAAAGTCTAGTTTTAGAGCCTTTCTAGGCAATTTGTAATATATAATAGCATTGTTTGTTGCATCCATCTACTCCGAACACCTGAGAAATCTGGTTGGATCTTAACGATCAGGAGATATTTATAATACAAGTATTTGTAGAATCTGATTTTATTAAGATCGGTAAATATTCATAAAATTACAATTTTGTCCCCTCGTTTACTCCTCACCCTATTATCCATTTTTTAAAATAATTATAGAATAAAGCTTATTATAATCAGTACAGACGTAAATGCCCGTTCTTTCCCTTTGATTCTTATGTAGGTGCTGGCTCTGAAAATAATTGAAAATTGATACAGAAGCATTGCAATACTTGCTTCCCATTTTTCTGCCCTCCTGCTCCGCTATTTGAAAATATAAATTTCATTAAAATCGGTTCAGTAGAAGCCATGATTGACGCATGTAACAGTATGGCCCAGTAGGTCTTTTATATTACATTTTGAAGAAATAATAAACAAACAAACTTACAAAGAGCTTTACAATATACATTAGATAACATAAACCACAACAACCACGAATATCATATTAAAAAAGAAATTCTAGTATACTAACAATTTTATCGACTTTGACTGTCCCCGGCTTCGCTTACTAAAGTCTTTCAATATTACAAGTTACTAATTAGTAAATCACAAAAACAGATCGCTAACTACACATCATCAAAAAAGCACAGTTTATTTTAAGTGTTTCTATAAAATAGGCTCCCTCGGTTCCCAATAGATTAAAATTTTCTCAATATATCTATGCCATCTAATAGGAATTTCAACAATCTTTGCAATGAATCCCATATTTCCTTATTCTATCACAAAATACTCGATGTATCATATAACGCGCAGAAATTATGACGATCTATAGATAAATAAAAATTTTCATCTACACTTTTTAGAAACATATTATAGTAACTATTTGTGATTTTTAAACGTGGTTACAATATTAAGAGTGGAAATAGGTCAACACTGTTTTCACCACTTGTTTTTGTTAAATATTGCCAGACGAATGTTCATTCATTTTCTTTAGTGAATTAAAAATCTGGCAAAATTGTACCACACAGCTGATATTTGTTTATTACTTTTAATGTCATGTTCAGGCGAACGTTTTTTTCGAATATTATCAAACGTTCATATTATTCCTTAGTTATATCTGTGTCTGTTATGTTAGCGGTTTTTCTGTTTAAACATGACAGAAAACGAATTATGTGATAAATCCTAAAACAAATGAAAAACTCCGGTCCAATTAATTTTAGTAAAAAAAAAAAAGAAATAGAAGAACAAAACCAATTTTAATGTAATTAAGTCGAGAATTGGCGGGTGTACTTGAATGCAAAAGGCAGTTTATAGGAGTATCTAAAAAATGTGTGAACCTTGTCTATCATTGATTATCACCCTTATTCTGCGTTTCGATTACGTTCCCGCATTCAGTTACGCTCGAATCGAAAATAGGTATTCTACAAAAAAACCTAATCGAACGAAAAAGAAGAAGAGTATGTTCAAACCAGCTGCTTTGTTATGAAACGTATGAAATAGAAACATAAAAAATAAAAAAAAAATGTAAACATTGTAATTGTTAAACTATAAATACAATTTTATCAATAAACAGTGATAAATACATGTATTAGAACTAAATATTGTGGAAACTGTAATTAAATAAACTCATCAGTTAAGTGCGGAAAAAAAGAAAATAGCCAACAGACTAAAAGCAAACGGTATTTGTGGCCAAACTATTCCAGCGTGAGGAATCCTGAAGCGCCGGAGCGAAATTTTTATTTTCTACACATCATTTAAATTATTATTATTAAAATGTCATACTTTCTTTCCAGCTTTTTTTGTGGCCCTATTGCGTTAAGTGCATTTGGAACTTCTTTCCAGAATGCCTATGCTTCTTCCTTGGGACGCTTATAATATCCAGACGCAATACATATCAGCCTTCGTTGCCATTATACTAACCTGCAATAAATTAAATAAAGCTTTAAAATTACAAAAAAAAAAATTAAACAAAATAAAGTTATAGCATTTTATACTCACATTCTATTAAATTTTAGACTTTTTTAACTACAAAAACAAAAATCGAAAAACTTTCCGCTAGTAAGAAAACAACTTGAAAAAACGTAGCTACGATCGTAACGCAGAATACATACAATCGAAAAAGAAATCGAATTAATACGGGGAACGGAACGTAGAATACCAAAGTTGACAAACTGAGTAATTTTCGATCCGAATCGAAACGCAGAATAAGGGTGTATATTTTTAAATATTTTTTTTAGTGTTAACATCTATACATATCGCACCCTAAATACTAAAGGGTCACAACACAATATTTTCCAAAATTGACTTTTTTCATAAATGTATTCACATTTTACATTTCTAATTACTAAAACAATTTCATTCTCATCACTATCTTCTTTAACTGGAAAAATCCCGTTATGTCTGTTTTTATGTTAATTGCATTGGCTCTCCTGAAAAGTTAAGAATTTTGAGTTGTGACCCTTTAGTATTACAAAGTAATCAATATGGAATACAAAACATCTATTTTTGGGATTTTTGTTTGTCTGTCTGTGTTTGCATCACGTAAAAACTACTGAATGGATTAGAACAAATTTTGTGAGGAGGTCCCTTAGAACCTTGGTTCCAATATAGAATTTTTTTTATAATAATAGGATATTTCGTAAAGAAAATAGAGACACAAATGTGAAAGCACCCAATTTTACGGATATAATGGTACTAAAACAATTATCGGCACTTTTTATTTTTGTAGAAGAAAAATTTTTAACACTGTCACAGAACTCTGGAATAAATATTTAAAAATATATTTTTCTAAAGTTGAATTTTAAGAAAATGACACACAGACGAAGTCGTAGGCACTGCTAGTATATATAAAATAATAGCAACCAAATTACTTTCAGTGTGTGTTGAGAAGGGTATGCGTACTTATCGATAATTTTTTTGATTAATACAAATGTGTTTAAGGATACTTTTCGGACTCTGCGGATTCTATCTTTTTTGCATTTAGCGCTTTCGATGTGAGAACAACATTCCAAGCCACATTTTTATTAGTACTAAATAGAGCGCTTCGCCAAACGTACCAAATAAACAGCCAGTGACGACGGTTTTCACCGAAAGGCATGGCAACAGTATAATATTTACGGACAAAACAAACTAAATTAACTTAATACCAAATAAATGTATTATATTATGTTATAAATGTATTATAAATAAATTATTAAATTTTGAATTCAGTAAACGTTTTCTGAACTGAAGAAATTTCGTGTAGCTAAGGTACAAATCGTCTTAAATTATATCGAATTTTACGAATTGGTGCCGTTTTATTCGTCAGTAACAGTTTTGTAGTGTAATTATTGTTTTGTACTAAAGTTTTATTTCAGAATTAGCATTTTGTATTTAAATAACCGTGATGTACAAAAAATACTGTTTCGTGTTGAAAAATAAAATTTAGATACAACAAATACCCTGGAAAAAATTAAATTCATGTACTTAAAGTTCTGTTCTGAACGAAAATACCCCTCTGTGCTAAAACTACTGCTTTGTGCTAAAAAGTACCGTTTGTATAAAGATGGCAATTTTGTATTAAAAGTAGCTTTGTGTACTATATTCATCGTTTTGAGTTAAAATATTCGTTTTGTAATAACACTTTCGTTTTGTGCTAAAACTTTCGTTTTGTACTTAAACTTTCGTTTTAAACTAAAGCTACCGTTTGTTTCCCAAACTAACATTTTGTTTCAATATAATAAATTTTTATTTAGGAAAATTTTTTCATTGAAAGTTGTATTTTGAAATATTTCTTAAATAAATAATAATTTAAGGTATAAAAATTTATTATTCGGAATCTTTTTGATTTTAATTTACTTTAATTGTGTATGGCCATATGGATATGCCTTCCCCGCAGTAATACATTTCAAATTGTAATTTTAAATAAAAAAAAATTTATATAAATGAATAGAAATTATTTTGACTTAAGTTCATTTATTTTTAATTTCTAAAAATCTTTTTTTAGAAAGAAAATTTATTTTTACAAATGTATGCGGACGTTTTTTAAAGAAAACAAGAAAAATTAGACGCTAGCAGAATGAAATGCTGCATTTTCTGGACCGCTACGACCTTCATCAGCATTCTTCGCATCTATCTAAAAAAAAAAAAAATAAAAAAAATATTTCATGAGAACATCATGAAACTTCAGCAATATTATCTTTTGTTTATTTCAAACAAATTTTTTACATGGAATTTTGATTGCTTTTGCATGTAACCTTTATTCTGAAAATCGAATTGATATGTTAATAAAGGTTTATATTGTTACGTTTTTCCTTTTTAGAAACAAACGTACGGACTCTTTTGATTGCAAATACCACTGTGGCTCATTGTAAATTTTGTATTCTTACTTATGACTTTCTATGGCTATACTTCTTGATCCTACCGGTCTTGTGAATCCCATGGTCTCGTATTTACTAAACATGTGTTATTAGTACAAACGCAGCCATCCACGCTACACTACTGTGTTACTCCGTTGAGACATGAACTACTCGATGCCTTGTTTAGTAACCATAACTATCCACAAACATCTCCACTACTCTTTTTATGCAAGCCAGTCATCCCCTTTAATCCAATAGCCACAACACACGTCTGCCATACACTGTTATTATGCTGTAACGCTTCACTACGCTAACTGCTACCGTTCTTACTTTTTATTATAAGGGGCACCTCTACCAACGCAGCCATTGAGGTTGCTCAGCTTTTTGTTAGCTAATTCTGGTATTATTCTATACACACACCATTAGTTGAAGTCACTTGTTCACCAAGCTAATGCGGAAACAGCAACAGGGGTTGCCAGATTTTATTTTCGTTACAAAATGTTAAGAGGATTCTTACCTCAAATAATGAAAAAAAGTAATTTTTTTTTAGTAATATTACGAGGGCTGCTCTATATATTTCTGGCCTAATAGTGAAAATGCGAATATTTATAATCAAAAATGGTTTTATTGTTTTTCAAAGTATTCTCCAGCATGATTTATACACTTTTGCATGCGCTCGAACCAGTTGTCGAAGCACTTTTTCCACTCCGATTGAGACACCTCTAAAACATGGTTTTTGAACACTTCAACAGCTTCTTCTTCTTCTTCCTATTAATTCGACGTTTTGGCCGGTCAAAAACGCTCTGGTTTGAGCCGATGTGTGAGAGCTCGCATTGTCATGGTGAACAATGATTCGTCTTCTCTTGTTGGTTTTTCGAATTTCTCCGATGACTTTAGGCAAACAAATTGTAGTGTACCACTCAGAAGTGACCGTCCTACGTTGCTCAAGCGGAACAGGCGCCACATGACCAGTTTTGCGAAGAAACAGGCGACCATTTGCTTCGAAGTGCTTCTTCCACGAACAATTTTCGTTGGATTTTGCTCGTCTTTGAAGACCGACACTGTCGATTGTTGTTTCGTTTCGGGCTCATACGCATAGATCCATGATTCGTCACCTGTGACGATCTTATAAACGTCTTTTAACGCACCGCAATCGTATTTTTGCAACATTTCTTTGTACCAATCGACACGAGCTTTTTTTTTGAGCGACTTTCAAATTGTGCGGGAAGCAACGGGAACAAACCTTTTTTACGGCCAGGTGTTCATGCATTATCGAATGTATGCTGGTGGAAGAAATGTCCAAGGATGTCTCTATCTCTCGGTATGTCGCATGTCGATCTTGCATTATGAGTTCACGCACGGCATCAATGTTCTCTGGCACAACAGCCGTTTTTTGACGACCTTCACGGAATTCGTATTTGAGCAAGCTTCGGCCACGATTAAATTCATTATACCAATTTTTCACAGTGCTATAGGATGATGCTTCATCGCCATACAAAGATTTAAGTTCATCAATGCACTCTTGTCGTGATAATCCACGTTGAAAGTTGTGAAAAATGATGGCACGAAAATGTTCACGAGTTAATTCCATTTTTCTCTCTATTAATTTTTTCAAGTCACTGTAAACAACACAAATAATGGTCGTACGTCAAATCGTTTTGAGTACGATTATGCTTAAAAATGGCAAACTTTCCAATGGAAATGTCAGATTGCACTTGGCAGCACTTAGTGTTGCCAGGCCAGAAATATATATAGCAGCCCTCGTACTTTATTTCGTGCCTATACCAAAAGTTATGTAAATTTGGCCAAATATAATAAAATTATACGTGTGTTACGTAGAGCCTTCTAAATTTACGAAAAATGAAAATAATGTTACCAAACAGCCGAAGTCGAAATTTTGTATGTATTTGCTATGCCTTTTTTGAAATAGTTCACAAGCTCGTTATTTCTAGTTTTAAAACAATCATTTTGCGCGGAAATATCATTAATTTAAATTAGATTTCCTCAGACTTGGACATTGTTTATCCAAAAATTACAATAAAAATACAAAAACAAAATTTTGCCTATTATGGCAAAACTAAAGCTGTCAACGAAAGTGCTTTGCCAGCAAATCATAACAAAAAGTTGGAGTTACTCTGTCTTATCCTTGAAAAAGATGGTACAAAGGAAATGAAAATAAAAACAGCACAAAAAACAGAAAACTCCAGACACAACAAGAAACCACAATAAGAGTAAATGAAGTATATTTTTTTATTTGAAATTAAGTAAAGTGATAGAAGTGAAAATACGAAAAACGTTGGAAAAGAAAGGAAGAACATGCAAAAATTATTTACGAAAAAGATGGACAGTTATGAATGCAGCAGCGGATGTAAGATTAGTTTGCTAGCGGTATTGTTTTTTGTTGTAGTTATTAATTTTTATGCACTGAGAGAAAAACTATTACTCCAAAAATATTATGCGTAAAGGTTAGTTTTTTTTAACCTTGGCAGGGTAACTTATGGAACCAGTGATTTAAGTGGACTAACTTTAAGCCTTTCTAATATATAGGTTAGGTTAGGTTGCAGAGGCTGCCGCCATGAGAAGACCGACTCACCTTGGTCTTAAATAGTCATGTTGTGTTGCCTGGAAGGGATGTGCAAGGATCAGTTCAGGTTCCTATGTTATCATCAAAGATCCATCCCAAACCACCTCGAAGACCAAATAAACGAGTTTATCCCAACAACATCACAGACCGATAGGCCTGCAAGAATATGCAGTTTCGGACTGCCGAAAGGAGAAGAGCTCCACCGTTTCTTTCTCTTCCTTATCCTGACAACTCCTAAAGTAGTCATGGTATCAAAGATTCAGTCTCCTAGCATGGGTACCAATAACACAGTGCCCTGTCAGCACAGCCAACAGTATGCCTAGCTGTCTTTAAGGAAACCTCAGCAGATTTACAGATCTCCCACTATCATATTGAGGCCATAATGTCCTCGAAACAGTGCAGGTGACCTCGTCTGACCATCTAGTCTGCGGGGCCCAAAGAGTTCCCGCTGAAATAAAACCCTACAGCGGCTTAACGGGACTCCCACCAGTAGATCTATCTTCCGGTCTCTCAGCCGAGTTCCAGATCTGGCGAGTTCATCCGCAACTATATTCACGGGTGTGCCCGAATGTGCTGGCACCCAAAAAAGTTCCAGGTTCGAATGTCTCGTCTAGAAATGCTCGGCATTCGTATAGACACTTGATCCGTTTATCCTTTTGTACCTCATCCAGCAAACCGCTCTTTTAACAGCTGAGATCTCAGCCGGAATCACGCTACATTGGTCCTGTAGCCTAAACTTCATCCTGATCTGAAATCTAGGAATAAAGACGCCTCCACCGACCCTCGGGTCTGACTTTGATCCTTCTGTATAAACATCAAGCACATCTTTCCGATGATCCATGAGAATCATGTTTGACGTGCCCGACATTGATACTACGAATTCAATATCAGACATGGGAGTGGGCGAGCAATAATCGATATTCTCGGGAATAGCCGAGGTGCACCCCAAGATGGCCGCATGGCCATAGTCCCTTAGCCTTTATGCTACAGCTACATTCAGCCTAATTGCCGAGTTTATAGCCAGTTGTTTGGCCATGAGATCGGGCCTTCGATGAAGTGGTGCGTATTGCACCGGTGACCATCAAGGCCGAAGTACGACAATCCTATTCAGTATACTGCAGTTTGTCAGCCTTTTTTTTTTGCGTGTACCCAGAATAAAATTTTTTTGTTTAATTTTTTTTACAGCAGACAAAGTGACGTCCAAGAGATGTTTATTCCAACAGTTCTACATTCAACTGGCAAAAACGCACACACAAACAAATCTTGTAACCACACTAAGACAGGGCGTCGTCTACAAATAAATAATTCTCGTGTAAGACAATATAGTAAACTCGCTTAAGAAACCTTACACCAACAAAATATTTTGATTGTTTTTTAGTGTTGGCCTGGAAAATGATGAAATCTTTAACCATGTAGAAAATTATATTAACATACACACAGATGAAAGAACTATTTAACCAACTTGTTATCGTTTGTTCAAAAAAATATTAAGTAAAAGTACTGCAAGTCCAAAGCAAAATTGTTGACGTCCAGTTTCATAACGACAAACATTTTGATAATGAAGCAGTTGTGATTTGCAAGCACATTGGGTTAAGTGTAAACAAAAAAACCTTTTTTATTACTTCCCATAAATTACCGTCTTATATGTTCCTTAACATCTTGTAACGAAAATTTAGTTGTAAATAAAATTCAGTGAAATATTAGGAAACAAGGGAAAAATTATAAAATTAATTAGTTATAGAGAAATGCTCTTAAAGTTTTTCATATAAAAGATTGAAGTTAAGAAAAAATAAAATTTTTTGGTAAGAAAAACTGCTTTTTACTAAAACTATTGTGTTGTACTAAAACTGTTTTTTTTTTTAAACTAGAGTTGTGCGCTAGATCTACTCTTTTGTACTAAAACTACCTTTTTAACTCAAACTAAAGGCTTGTTCTCAATTGATCATTTTGACTGAAGCTAAAGTTTTGTAACTTTGTAATAAAACTTAGGCCTTGTACTAAAACAACTTTTTCTGCACTTACGGTTTGTACTAAGACAGCCAGGCTGAGCTTCAACTACTGTTTTGTACTAAGACAATGTTTTTGTTAAGAAGAATACTACATGCCCGGATCGTTGCTGTCACTTTTAATTTAGGAATACATCGCATAAATAGGGATTATTCCCTACCCGTTATGTATCAAAAGTACCATTTGGTGCCTCAAGTACCATTTTTTTTTGTTAAATACTGTTTGATCAAAAAATCTAGAGCTTTGTATTAAATTAAGTGTTTTGTATTTAACTGTTTTGTACGAAAAAAAAATGTTTTGTACTTAAGCTCAAGCTTAAATTTTGAATTTATGTCTTCATTTTATACTAAAACTGAAATTTGTTACTAAACTAGGCTATTAAATTGAATTTATCATTTTGAACTAAAACTAACGTTTAGTGCTTACACTCCCAACTGTAACTATCGTTTTGTACTAAAACTACGCTTTGTTTTGAAAAGTACTATTTGTGTTAACTCTACAGCTTCGTATTTTAAACTTCATTTCGTAGGAAAACAACTAAAAACGCTTGGATCTAAAACTATTGTTTTGTACTAAAACCACATTTTCTTCTTTTTATAGAGTAAATTTAATTTGATTCATTTAGATACTGCCATATATATTTTTTAAAACTAATTCAAAAATGTTTCAATACGTTAAAGTTTTGATTTGATCTCGAACTGTAGTTGGTTCTTGTCAATTTTATTTGGAAAACTTTTATAAATATTCCATTCAAGGAGTGTTAATTTTACTAGGTAGCAGCATGGCGAAGTTCAAAATTTTTTGTTTTCTTGGTTATATGTTTGCCAGCTGTCAAAAGTGCATTATTTTTTATTATAATAGTTTGTTTTTTTAAATAAAAACTATAAAATGGAGTTATAATAGGTTTAAAATAAAAAAATTACTAAAAGCGATAAGAAAAAAGTGCAGTAATTTTGTTATGTTATAAGATTAAATTTCCTTTTTAGTACAGAACAACACTTTTATTTAGACTTAATCTAATTTATAATTCTATTAGTTCCTATTAAGTTCAAAAGCACTTACAGACACAACATAACATAAGCAGAACGTTTTGTTCTCCATAGCTGTTACGTTAAAATGTCATATCTAAAAAAAGGTGTCATACCTAAAAAACCATAAAAACAGGGTTGTTAAAAAATAAATATATCTTCCCTGATAATGTTAACAACAATTAAAATTCTATTTATGCTGAGTAAATTAAATTTTTATATAAAAAACAAAATTGAATTATATGAACTTATATTTATTTTAAATTATTATTAAACGCCTTGTCAAAATTAGATTTTCCAATTGCGAAGAGTTGCTGCTGCGTTGCCGCCTCGTTATTTCAGCAAACTGCAAAAAAAAAAAAAAAAAAAAACGCTTTCGTTCTTGTTTAGGTATGGCTCTTACTTACGTTTTAGATCTTAAAATATCGCAACAACTTTAAATCAATTTTAGGTCTTAAACTGACTTAAGGTATTTATATATCAATTAGATATTTTCCTTTTTAAATTTTTGTTAAAAATCTGCTTCTTATATATTCCTCCTTCAAATAGTAGAAGTATACTACATTTACATCTTCTTGTTCTAAAAATCTAAATAGTACAAGTTTGGTACAACCACTTTTTGGTTCTAAATTTACTGTTATTTTGTTTGGAATTGAAATTAAATTTCAATCTATTTTGAATGCAAAAAATTACTGTTTTCCTTTAAAATGAAAAACTTTGCAATTTGTGTGAATTAGGGAAATTCAATTGTGATTTTTTTCTCCTTTACAACTACTACTCCGATATAAACATCCTTTTAGTTTTTGTTTTTTCTTCTTCTTCTTTTGTTCACGTTACATCTCTTCCTACAAAAAAATAGTTCTTATTTAATTTTAGAAGTAAAGTAACTTTTTATCCTTTCGTAAAGGATATTTATCTTAACTTGTGGTCGTTGTTGTTGCATGGGACTCCTTTTCAAAGTAACCACATCAAAAATAAGCAAAACCTTAAAAAAAGAAGTTAACAAGTTGAGTTTTCTTATGTCCACACAAATTATAAGTAAATCAGTTTATTTATTCCTCCTTTGGTTGTTATTTAGTTTCAAGGATATTTTTACTTAAATTTCAACACTTCTTGTCGTCTTCATTTTTTAATCGAAACCAATTTGTCTTTTTAGTTTTTTAGTCTTTCGTACAATTTCTCAAGGTTTTCGCCAATGTACATACATACATAAATTGTTAAAGCAAGTGATGAGGCTTTTGGCTATTTGAGTGTTTGTTGGTTCCTTTCGGTCGCTGTAGTAAAACATGACACCATCTTTAATTTCAGGCTTGCAAAAAATTCACTTTGTACTCCTATTTTTCTTATTTTGCCAAATTTTTACTTGTTCAGTTGCTGTTGTAATTTTCTTTTATCTAATATAAAATAATATTTATTATTTACAACGACAAGCATTTGATTTCATTAGATTTTATGTCCTTGTTTATAGAAGAGCTGTAAGGTAATGATGACTCCAATCAAAATAAAAACAAGTAAGAGTGTTATAATTTGCTATGCCGAATCTTATATACCCTTCCCTATATATATAAGTATAGTTTAGTGAAATAATTCCAACTAAAGAAATATTGGTGTGAGAGATTTATAGAATTAAAAAATAAGAAAAAATTTAATAAATTAAAAAATAAAATTAAAAATTAATAATATATAATTTTACATAAAAATGTCATTGGCCCCTAATGGGTTAAGCTTTTAGTATTTCCTTAAAGATCTCTTCAAAAGCTTTCAAATGATACCCATATTGATATTTGGAAAAATTTAAAAATTTCAGAGTACCGTAACTCGGAAAATATGGTCGAGCGCCAAATTTTATTCGCGGGATGTTATTTCTTATTTTTTTTCTCTATCGCCCCATATATGTATTTGTTTTCTTAATTTGAGTTACTTCACTAAACTGGATTAGTTCCAAATGATATTAGGAAAATTAGAGGCAAGCGTTGCCACCTGCCTCGAAGGACAATGACCGATATTGCTGATTTTCAATAGCAAAATTTTCAAAACTTTGTCTGATTGATTGACGTATTTACATTTTTGCTAGCTCATCTAGTGCCTTGGCAAAGTTGGGTCAAACCCGAGCACGGACGGACAGACGGATATCGCTCAATCGACTTCACTATACATAAGAACTCTGAATATACTTTATGGGATCGTAAATTGATATTGTAGAAATTACAAACGGAATGACAAAACTAGATATATATGCCATCAGGGTAACTCCAGTATGAGTTTATTAATTTCCCCAAGAGGTCGCAGAGGCAAACCTACACTTAAAAACAGACTCAAGGTTAGAACATCAATCTAACTTTACAACTTCAGCTTAACTTGGTACTACAACTGTAGTTTAATATTTAATCTTAAGTTTGGTACTTTAACTGAAGTTTAGTACTTAACGGAAGTCTTAAGTATTTTTATTATTTAATATTAATAAAATAACGTTAAACATCGAAAATAAAACTTGGTAACTCTAATGTAACTTAGTACACACTTGAAATGAATAAAAATTAGACTAACTAATCTTTAGTACCTATAGTAATTTTATGTGGTTAAATTAGTACCGCTTGTTACTAAACCAACAATTTATAGTTGCATTATTTTTAAGCATTAAAACCTAAAAAAATTTTTGGAGTACAAAATTACCGTCAAATACAATATTAGAATCACCTTGCATAACACAAATTAGTTTTAGTACTTTTAAAAAATGAATCTATTATTTAGTACTAAAAAAGTTTTTATTGATTATTTTTTAGTATTTAAAAAATTGCACCGATATATAACTGCTTTTAAGTGGTTAAACCCCATTTAAATATTTTTTAGTACTTGATTTTTAGTAACAAAAAATCCGCACTTCTACAAAAATATTAAAAAGAAGACTTTAATCGCCACTGTTTTTAAAACATTCAAATTCTGTATTTAAGGAATATATTCAGTTTTTACTAACTTCTTTGCTTTAATACTAAAGTAACAACAATTTTCGTTTTGCTTTTCGAGTGCACAATTTATACTTATGAAATCATGTTTTTTTTGTTTGTTCATAAATGCTATTCCTAGAAATGTTCACTCAAGTAATAAAAATAAACTAGTTCTTCATATGAAGGGATGTCAATATGTTATCTTGTTATACTTACATATGCATGTATATCCTCTTAACAATTTATCCTTACAATCCTCCTCTTGCTGATTAAATCTTCTTCACCTACTTTTAGGTAAATACAATTTCTTATTAAATGTAAATGTGTGTGTTAGTATGTGTATGTGTGCTTGCTTTTCTTCCTAATTTATTTTTTCCCTGGGGTTATAATCATCATGTCATATAAATTCTGATTTTGTTTTTCAATTTAAGATGTACAAAAATATTAATAAAAATAAATTATATTAAGAACTACAACAGCTAAAAGAATTGATTTGTTTATAACATTTATCACATGTATGAATGCTGGTCCTTAATTAAATCAAATATTAAAGAGCATTATAAAAAAAATTCCGTTTTTTGGACAAGAAAGTATTCATATACAATTTATATAAAAAACAACTAATTTTGTAAAAAAAAGTATAAAAAAACAAAACAGCAACCCTGTTAACAACACCGTTCAATATTTAATTCGCGCGCTAATTTAGGTTTGACTGTTATTGTTGCAAATGCGTTAGTGCAAATTGCGTATATGTAAATAAGTTTCGGTCATCTACATACATATGTATTTCTTGCTGGGATATAGTTTCCAATAAGCGAAAAGTGTATTTAAAATTTCTAATAAAAATAATTTCTAGTTAAAACAAGTAAGAGTTCTGTCAGTGCCAAATTTTATGTACCCTTTACTAAAGGAATTGTGTATTTATTTATTTTTTACGTATATGTACATACATGTGTACAAAAATTTTTGAAATAAGAAAGTGACTGCTGCTGTGTGCTTACCACAGGTTGACTACAAATCTGGTTGGCCAGGTTTATAAGGTTTAAACTACAACAAACTAGAGTTAATGAGTGTACAGTGTTAATAAATGGAGAGAAAATAACAGAAGTAAATGTAGTAAAATATTTGGGAGTGCAACTACAAAGTAACATTGGCTGGAAATCACAAAAACATCGTATACATATGTAAGTTCAAAGATATCATCAGTGGTTGGCTTTTTATGTAAACTTCGGCACAAAAAACTTCGGCTAATAAGAAACTTATGATTTTTAATTCGTTAATAGAAAGCAATATTAATTACTTGTCATTTATTTATGGATGCAAAAAAGCATAGATTTAAAATATCTAAAATTAAAATATGCCCACGGTGTTAACACTAGACAAAGATCAGATTTACAAACAGTCAGGTACGTTTAGAGATTACTGAGCAAAGAATTAAATACAATGGTAGTTCACAATACTAAAATTTGTCAAGTTCAAAAAAGGCTTCAAACACAATTTCAATCTTTAAGTGCAGATTAAAGCAATACTTGCTACATAATATTGATATTATAAATTAATACATACATTGTAAATAATTATGTAAATATTATAGTTCGATTTTAACTTATCAGTATCCTGCACATACATAATTAGATTAAATACTTACATTAAGAAATAAAAATGGTAAAATTTTGCCAAAATGCCATAAAGTAGCTGAGGCCTAGGCAATCTTGATTTCAACACTAACACGGACAGACAGACGGACATCGCTTAATCGGTTTCACTATACATAAGAAATCAGAACTTATGTATATACTTAATGGGATCGGAAATGGATATTGCGGAAATTACACACGGAATGACAAACTTATATGTATATACCCTTTTTTCACTTTTTGAGGTGAAGGTTATATCGAGTAAGATTGCTATATTCAGCTGTGCCGAATCTTATGTACCCTTTACCATATCTGTATAAGCACATGTACCATACTGAAGATTTCCCACTGAATAGTTTAAGTAAATTCGGCATAAGCAATGATGTACCTTTTTCACCTGTAGTAAAGGGTATAAAAATTTACCCTATGGTGTAAATGTGTGGGTTTTTTAAACTTTTAAATCGTCAATCAAGGCGAATTAATTATCAGATGATCGCTATGGCAAGTTCAATTAATTTTGCTGAAACCCTAGATGTCAAACACCGTGTAAAAAATTTTGTTACGAATAATAAAATCTGGCAACCCCTGTAGTTGTTTCCGTATGAGCGTGGTGAATAAATAAATTCAACTAATGGTGTGTGTATAGAATAAAAACCACAATTAGCTAACATAAGCTGAGCAACCTCGATGGTTGCGTTGGTAGAGTTGCATGCTGTAAAACAGAAGATTGTGGGTTCGATCCCTGCCGTCGGACATGCGCACAACGAAACATAAAAATTGATATAATGCAATTGAAATTAATAAACAGCAGTACAAACATCCCGAGACACAAAAGACAATTATTGTGTGAAGCCATGGCAGATAATTTAGTGGAGACGTCCAATTAAATATAAAAGCTACAGATAATTGTCAAAAAGCCCTTTACAATAAAAAGTAAGAACAGTAGCGGTTAGCGCAGGGAAATGTAACACCATACAACAGTGTATGGCAGAAGTTTGTTGTGGCTATTGGATTAAAGGGGATGACTGGCTTGGATAAATGAGTAGTGGTGATGTCTGTGGATGGTTAAGGTTACTAAACAATGCATCGAGTAGTTCATGTCTCGCCGGAGTAACACAATAGTTTAACGTGTACGGCTGCGTTTGTAATAATAACGCATGTTTAGTAAATACGAGACCATGGGATTCACAAGACTGGTAGGATCAGGAAGTATAGCCAGAAAAAGCCATAAAGTAAGAATACAGAATTTATAATGACCACAGTCGTATTTGCAATCAGAAAAATCCGTACGTTTGTTCTAAAAGGGAAAAACGTAACAATATTTTTTATAAATTACATTTAGGGTTTCGGCAAAAATTAATGAATTCGCTATTGCGACCAACTAGCAATTAATTTGCCATGTAGTCAATAGTTTTTTTTTTTAGTAATTTTTTGTTCATTTTTGGTTTTGAAGAAGTATAAAAATTATAAATTAAAGGCTGCCCCGAAAGGGCATCTGTTTTGAAGTCGGTTTTTTTTTGCAAGAATTATTGTTAAAATATCAAACATTTACTAGTTTTACCGTTAATTCAATTGTTAAAACTAAAATTTTAGCATTAATACTAAAACCTACTTAATAGAAAATAAAGTGAGATTTTTGTTTCTGATAAACAACATAAATAAAATCTAATTTACAAGTAATTTTAGTTTTTAATATAAATTTTTAATATTTTCCTAATAGATTTTTTTACGATTTCAAAACAAAACTATTAAGACGTGTTCCTTAAAAATTCGGATAAACTGCATTTAATTCCCAAAAAATAGATTTTGAGGAAAATACAAAAATAGGAAATAGCTTTTAAAAAACCTTGACGAAGAAAGGCATTACAGTGTTAATGCTAGTAATTTTTTGTCATCTACAGATCAATATAAACTTTACTTTAACGCCAAGATTCCAGACCAAGATCTGAAAGCATGCACATCTAATATTCTGTTTCCTACTATTGTTATGCTAATTTGTGATACAGGTTAACATCATTATTGGCAACTTCCTCATGTTAGTCTTACCAATTTATGAATACAAAGCTACCAAAATGTTTTTGAAACGAAAGCGTCATCCCAAGTAGCAACTTTTAGCTTCATGATTGATAGATCCATGCACTTACAGAAAAACTAACTATACGGCAGCATGTGTTGCAATGCAACAATATTGTTACTTTTTCCATTTTACACAAACGTACGGATTCTTTTGATTAAAAATGCCACTGTGGCTCATTATTCTATTAGTCTTGTGGACCCTTGGTCTCGTATTTACTAAACATGCGTTATTACTTCAAACGCAGCCATCCATCCACTGTGTTACTCCGGCGAGACATGAACTACTCGATGCCTTGTTTAGTAACCTTAACCATCCACAGAAATCTCCACTACTCCTTTTATCCAAGCCAGTCATCCCCTTTAATCCAATAGCCACAACACACGTCTGCCATACACTGTTATTATACTGTTACACTTCTCTGCGCAACCGCTACCGTTCTTACTTTTTTATTATAAATGGCTTCTTTATAATTATCTGTAGCTCTTACATTAAATTGGGCGTGTCCACCAAATTATCTGCCATGACTTCACACAATAATTGTCTTTGGCTTTCGGGAGGTTTGTACTGCTGTTTATTAATTTTAATTGCATTATAACAATTTTTATTTTCCATTGTACGCATGTCCGACAGCTATCGTTGGCTAATTGTGATGATTCATTAGTTGAATTAAATTTATTCACCACTCTCATACTGTTAACAACAACAGGGGTTGCCAGATCTTACTTTCGTAACAATATATTGAACGCAAGCGTCCTCTCCGCGATTGGCGTCTAAAGCACAGTCACTACGTTACTCCCGTTGCCCCTAACAGTGAGCGTGGTCTCTGCTGTTTTCCAGTTGTCTTCACATTATTTTTTTTATTGGTCAGACCTTAAAAGTTCTTATCTTTCAGTTTCAGACCCCTGCGGGCTTAGGCGATTGGCCTTATATCATCGGAAGCAATAGCGTTAAGAAGAAAGGGTATCTAGATATGCTCTCACAGGGGACTCTTATTCTAATGTTAGGCAACGATGTACATTTGAACATAATCTGTGTTGTGACCTTAGCATCTTAGTTAAGAATGCCTGCAGATTTATGGAATACAACAATTGTCAGTTGTTTCGTTTTGCCTTGGTTGATTTTAAGAGTAGAATGTCTGCTGATTCCTGACTGATTTTATATTCTAGTCATCTGCACGTCAGCTATACAAATTCACTTCCTCTTCTGTAATTGGATCACTTTCGAACTCCTAGAATGAGTATCCATTAACTTCTTAACCAATTCGCTGAGATCCGAAGCAGTGTTGCCACTTATAAGCAGAAATCTAAAGGATATTTCCAGGGTTGTGGCAGTTATAACAGTTCATAGACGCTAGCCTGCACGTAAGCTATACAAATTCACTTCCTCTTCTGTAATTGGATCAGCATCGCCCTCCCAGAACGAGTATCCATTAACTTCTTAACCAATTCGCTGAGATCCGAAGCAGTGCTGCCACTTATAAGCAGAAATCTAAACGATATTTCAAGGGTCGTGGCAGTTATAACAGTTCACTAGACACTTGATAAGTGAGATCTCTTGAGCTGGAGTTGGCGGTTTTCCGAGATACTTCAAGACGACGAGTAGTGTAGTATTAACAAAACGGAGTCCCTATCACGCTGCCGCTTATTTATCTAGTCTTTATAACATCGCGATTAGCTTCTGTCCCATACGGCTTTTCGTCGTTTTAGCTGCTTCTAGTACTTTCGCGCTCTCAATTTCGATTTTGAGTGTACTGCTGGAATGAATTTTTCTAGTACCGATTAGACTAGTAATCCCAACATCTTTTTTTTGCTGATTCGACTGCGAAGTTTTATTTAAATTCTTTTCAGCAAACGCATCTTTGGCGTATATTATATGACCTTAATAAGACTGAACAAACTTATTAGGACCAGATTTTTAATGAGCAATGCTTTCATTTAAACTGGCACCAAATCGTTGTTTTTCGCAAAACATCCTATTATTTTATACCCGCACAAAAAACAACTAAAGAAACATATTTTTACTGACCGGCGAAAGGAGGAATATAATTATAAAGAGTGAATATGTCTGTGAGTTAAAACACATAAACTGTGAAAATAAAAATAAGAAAAAAAAAACTTTTTTGTACGATTTATACCAGTCACGTGCTAATGAATTAAATTAAGGAATTTTTGTACTCCCTAGACATTTATCCTGGTAAAAGTTCCGTGTGCGTTGTTTTTTCTTTTTTTTATACTAAAAAACTTCAATGTGAAAACGAATACACATTTATTCGAACTTAAAATAAACGCCCCATCGATTTGTGACAAATATATATAGAATTAAAAAAAAAATAGAGGAATTTGCGACAGGATGGCAGTAAGGCATGCCATGCATGATTATTGGGTGGTACTTGAATATAGCAAGCGTCATTTCCGGTTGCTGTCTTTAGTCAACTAATTGGCTTGGTGCCTGTGTTTATTTACAAGTTTTCTTCGTTCGTTTTATTCTTGTATGCACACAGAAACTCACACACAGGAACATATACACAAACGAATAAATGGATATTATCGATATCAATGGAGTATTGAACTTCTTTATTTATTTTTATTTTGTCTTTCTTATGTTTGTATTTATATTGAATTGTTTTTGTTTATTCGAAATGATGGACGATGCCAAAATGTTAACGTTTGCAACTGTTTGTGTATATTTCCTGTTGCTGCTGGTGAAAACAAAAGCAACTAACAATACAATAACAGAAAATGTAAGAAATGGTGGACATTGCAAAGCAAAAAAGAACATAAAAAAGAGAAATAATTTAACACTAAATTTTAACACAAACTAAACAGTTCTTAAAATACGAGGGGCAGTCTGTATGAAAACACTGATAACACATTTTTGATTTGTTTTCTCTTTTTTCGCCTTCCCAGAAAATTCTTTAAACTTTTACAGCTGTACGCTAACACAATTTTTGGCAGCTTCCCAAAATCACATTTTTTTCAAAATGGCAAAGTCCTGCTCAATTGACTGTTTGTGCGGCACTAAATATGGAGTAGAAGGTGAATTGAAACCAGTTCGATTCTCAAATCTGTTTTTAAGTCTTGGATGCTGGTATTTCAGATCACGTACTCACATATTAATGTTGACATCATTAAAATTGATCAATCGAATGTGGGTTTTCGTCATAATATGTGAGGCCTTCTATATCGGATTGAGAAGTTCTGAAGACTGTGGAACTGCACCTGATGTACATATCTCTGTTATTTACAATGCTTTCAATAGAACAAAAGATACCCTCTCCTTCTACCTTCCTATTCCTTACCTGATATATTTGACTGATGTTTATATTTTGGATCTCGATCCTTATCCCTGTCTTTACAACCGAAAGCTGCAATATTGCAAGTTTCTAGGGCGTATCACCGGCACAGCCGAAGTCGCAAGCCTTTTATGTACATAGTCTCCTTGTAATTCTACTAGAATTTCTTATTGTATACTTCATACCAATCTCGTTGTAAATAAAGATATTATATTAAATGAAGATATTAGAGATCTGCGTCTCTGGCGGGAAAGGTATTTTTCATGTTATATTCTGCTTGCCGAACGGATGTAAAGCGACATTAGCTTTTGGAAAACTTTTGAGCATTAAATTCCCTTTGATATGGTTGAATGGGCGAGTTTACCTTTTTGAATCAAATATAAAGAAAATGTCAATCTACACACCGGTTGAAAGCAGTAATAAAATAATTCTCGCAAAAAAAAACCTACTTCAAAATAGATTTTATCTTTCTGCCCATAACCCATAAATTACATTTACTATTGGGACACCTTTATATTCCATCTAAAAACCTTTTACTTGCTATAGCAGACTTAGCACTACAGTTCCTTGTTAATTTCAACCGTCTGTGTTTAACAGTATGGCAAAAACATCAAATTACATAAATTATTGTAACACTCTTTAATTTATAATTTAAAATATTTATACTTCTTACTATACCAAGCAAAGTAGTTAACATTCTGTCTAATTTTTAAGTGTGTGTATGTAATGGTTTAAAAGATACGGCCACGTACGTCAAATTACATCAACTATTGGGACACCTAATCAAATCCAAATTAAATGCTTTACAATTTTCAATATTAATAATAGCAATCGATATACTTTCCAATTTGCAATTGTTTGTCTATAGCGATTCAAGAGATAGGGCCATATAGGTCAATTTACATCACCTATGGGGACACCCTTTACCTTTACTTGTTGCTATAGCGGACTTATCAACATAGGTTCCTTGTAATTTTAAGCTATCTGTGTATAATGGTTTAAAAGTTTAGCGACATATGTATATCAATTTATATTAACTTTTGGGACACCTTTTAACTTATAATTCTAAATGTTTATACTTGTTATCATAAATTTCATAGTCTATAACAGTTTAAAAGATATATACAGGTCAATTTACTTCACCTATGTGGACACCTTTCAATTTTTAGATATATTTCTGTATTGCTTTGTTGTTATTGGGACCCGTAGTAATACGAGGTGGTCTTTAAAGTTCATAATACACGTAAAAAATATGTATGTTGTTTGTCTATAACGGTTTTAAAGATATATACAGGTCAATTTACTTCACCTATGGGGACACCCTTTAATTTTTAGATTTATTTCTGTATTGCTTTTTCGTTATTGGGAGCCGTAGTAATACGATGTTGTCTTTAAAGTTCATAATACACCAAAAAAATATGTATGTTGTTTGGGAACACCCTTTAATTTTTAAGATTATAAACTATTTTAAAAGCATAATCTATAAAATTACAAAAAAATTTCAAAATCAGTTCAGAAATGGTTGAGTTATGCAGGCATAAACATTAATAAAGCAACATTCAGACGAATTGATAACCTTCTTCTTCTTTTTTTGAAGTCGGTTAAAAATAAAAATGCTTTTTGTTTAATGGTATAAATACTTATTCAGAATTTACATTAATTTACATGACAACACGCCGCCCCCTTCGTCAGTACTTTTTTATAGCACGTGCGTTGGCGAAGTAAAATAACTAATAAAATGGATATTGGCTTCGTATTCAACTGCCTTATCAACAACATAAGGAGGCCGATGTTGCATTAAAAATTAAGATTTTTCTCCTTTAGCTTTTTCACCTGTCTTATCTCTCATTTATCCCTTTCCTAAAGAATGTTGGACGGTTTCAAAAAAAAATTGAAGAGGTATTGTTGCCTGAAGTGCTGCTTATCTTAAAAAATAAATGCTGGCTTTTTCTGAGCGAAGTTCTTGTTCTAAATCATACGTAAATCTGCTTATAATCACTTCTTTAAGCTCATCATGCAATGACTCAGTCATTCGAAACTCTTTAATTATGGACAGCAATACTTGGGCACTGACATTGGAATTCACCTTCAGAATTACCCGCATTACGCACCTAGTGGTTTGTTATTCCTAAGCATCCCAACAGTGTTACTCAAGGTATATTTATTTTACTAGGTAGTGTCGTCCACCCAGCTGGCTCGTAGTTGCAAAAGTCAAAAGTTGTTTGTATTTTACTTGGGTGTCAGACGATCAAGTTTTCATTCAAGTTTTAAAATTTCTCTCATTTTTTTTACCAATACACTCACACTTTAAAAGTTTGCTGAGAGTTTGCTTTCAAGTTCTCGTTCAATTGAGTGTTTCAAATTACATTTAAGAAAACAGCTGATTGAAGTTTTTTCCTCCAAATAAATTTTATTTGTTTTCTTGACGATATCTTGTTTAACAACTTGAACCGTGGGAGGACCGTGTGACTGCACTGTTACTCTGTTTGTTTACGAATTTCAAAAAATACTAACAACAAGCGTTTGCAAAACAAAGCAAGCATTTGTATTGAGATCATTTATCGTTTATTTCTCTCTCTGTTTTTGACGTTTCCAAAGCACAAAACAACAACAACAACAAGAAGCCATGTGGTTTTTGCCAATGTTGTATTTGTTGTAGAGCCGCTACTATCTAGTAAAATTAATGTACTTTAGTGTTACTGAGATCAGTCTTCATGTGAACTGCATAAACCCAGTCTTAGCTTAATTGGCTCAATGTTCCACCGCTAAGTCATGACATGTGACATTTCCACAAACATCTGTTTAAACGTGTTTGACCTTGCAACTTTATTATGGATCTTATCTATGTTTCTCGAAATACTGCCGACACTACATGCCCTCGGAGAGAATGTTAAATTTATTTACTACTATAAAGAATAGATGAATTAAATTTTTGCTTTCAAGGGGAAACGTTTGATCGGTGCATGCCCTCTAAGTCGTCTCCAAAAACTTGGCACTGTTGAAATATTTCCATTGTTTTTCTATTGACACCCTCGTATACATGCATACATACAAATTTCTATTTATTTTTTGTTATTCAAAGATACACCATTGAATGACAGTTATTTCCGTTACTCTTTTGGTTTTAGTTTCCATTTTATATCTCAACCACTTTAAGGAAGGCAAAAGATGCCATAACGTAATTTTTTTTTGTTTATTCTTTGATGTTTTTCCAATCTTTCCTGTTTTTACCGCACGATAAGTATTTTTTATTACCAAAATAACAAAAACAATAAATAACGTACATATTTGCCTTGAGAGAAAAAAGTGCTATCTTGTTGCAGAAAACTTTTATTTGGCACCAAGCAGTTTTCTCGAAATGCAAAATAGTGATGGAAAAATGGGTTCAAAAAAAGTACCAAAACGTACAAAAAAGTGGAAATCTTGTACATTGGTTATCATATAATACAATATTCCTTTAAAACTGATTTGCCTAATTCACCAGTGTATTTTTATAAACTCCATTTCAATATTTAATACGAAAAGCAATGTTTTCATTATTTTTAGGAGGCACCTGAGCAGGCCTGTTACAGTTTTTCTTTCTTTAAGTGACTTGCGGTTTCATACTTGCATTACCTAATAGCAATCCTTGATGAACCGTACCTTGTTACGGTTTTTATTACTATTGCTCCCTTGTTAATCTTTTGATCTGTATTACTGCGTAGTAGTTTCAAGTTTACACTTCCCTTTCCGTTGTTAGATCTGGTTCAAACCTTAGGGTTAGCATCCATTAACTTCTTCATACATTGACTTTTTTACAGAATATTGTCTTCGCTCAGTTGTTTCGATTCGATAACTTTCTCGTCACTATGCTGTGAGTTCCAATTGGTGTTTCTGATTTCCCAATTGAGCAGGTTGTCTCAAATTTTGACCGTCTTTCTTAGCCAGAGCGGCCTCGCAGATTGGACGTCATAAAAGGTCTCGTCGTCTGTTTCCTTCGTTCGCTTCCCTTTTTCGTGATTTCGTTGGTATCTCACAACTATATTTTGCTAGTTTTGCCCAATAAAATGCAACTCTGGTGCAGCAATATTCTGACAGGCCAATAAAAAACCATGTATCAAAAGAAATTATAAAAATGCGGCAATATTTATTGTGTTCTTGTGCGATAATAGACGTTACCAATATGATTCAATTTACATTTTTTTTTATAACTTGTTTTTGTTTGTGCTCATATTTTTTTTGTAAGAACAAATTACTGATTTTAATTCCTAATTATAAATATAATAAATTTCAGTTTTAATATGGATTTCACTGAAGAATTACACATAGTCATGGATGATTCCGCGAAATTTTAGTAACTTCAATACATTTTATTAAAACTATAAAAATATACCACACTTAAACAAAAAAATATAATCATAATGACAACAGTATTGTCATGCAGAAGCGACCCTGCATTACCACACTTGAACAAAAATACATAATCACTGCATTACGGGGGCTGCTATATATATTTCTGGCCTGGCAACACTGAGTGCTGCCAAGTGGAATCTGACATTTCCATTGGAAAGTTTGTCATTTTTAAGCATTATTTGTGTTGTTTACAGTGACTTGAAAAAATTAATATAGAAAAAAATGGAATTAACTCGTGAACATTTTCGTGCCATCATTTTTCACAACTTTCGACGTGGATTATCACGACAAGAGTGCATTGATGAACTTAAATCGTTGTATGGCGATGAAGCACCATCCTATAGCACTGTGAAAAATTGGTATAATGAATTTAATCGCGGCCGAAGCTCGCTCAAAGACGAATTCCGTGAAGGTCGTCCAAAAACGGCTGTTGTGCCAGAGAACATTGATGCCGTGCGTGAACTCATAATGCAAGATCGACATACCGAGAGATAGAGACATCCTTGGACATTTCTTCCACCAGCATACATTCGATACTGCATTAACACCTGGCCGTAAAAAAGGTTTCTTCTCGTTGGATCCCGCAAAATTTAAAAGTCGCTCAAAAAAAGGCTCGTGTCGATTGGTGCAAAGAAATGTTGCAAAAATACGATTGCGGTGCTTCAAAAGACTGTTATAAGATCGTCACAGGTGACGAAACATGAATCTATGCGTATGAGCCCGAAACGAAACAACAATCGACCGTGTGGGTCTTCAAAGACGAGGAAAATCCAACGAAAGTTGTTCGTGGAAGAAGCACTTCGAAGCAAATGGTCGCCTGTTTCTTCGGCAAAACTTGTCATGTGGCGACTTTTCCGCTTGAGCAACGTAGGACGGTCACTTCTGAGTGGTACACTACAATTTGTTTGCCTGAAGTCATCGGAGAAAATCGAAAAACCAACAAGAGAAGACGAATCATTGTTCACCATGACAATGCGAGCTCTCACACATCGGCTCAAACCAGAGCGTTTTTGACCGGCCAAAACGTCGAAATAATGGGTCATCCGCCGTACAGCTCTGACTTGGCACCTAATGAGTTTTTCTTTTTTTCGCACATCAAGAAAAAAATGCGTGGTTAACGATTTTTGTCGTCAGAAGAAGCTGTTGAAGTGTTCAAAAACCATGTTTTAGAGGTGTCTCAATCGGAGTGGAAAAAGTGCTTCGACAACTGGTTTGAGCGCATGCAAAAGTGTATAAATCATGCTGGAGAATACTTTGAAAAACAATAAAACCATTTTTGATTATAACTATTCGCATTTTCACTATTAGGCCAGATATATATAGAGCAGCCCTCGTATCATGCAGTTCTATATCAAATATAAATTTTATTAATGAAAATATTAATTTTTCAATTTCTAATTATTTTTCGTCATTAGTGTTAGAAATAGGCTTTAAAATGAGATATCATTCATTAAATTTGATGCGGTGGTATGGGAGATATTTGCAACCGACAAAAAAAGTGTTTTAGAAATAATATATATGATTATACGTACACAATTCAACTTCATTAATGTGCGTCGATTTAGTACAGTAAAAATAGAGCCAAATTGATGCAACATCTTATTACATAAATTGTAATAATTTTGGGACACTCTTTGTATGTACATACATACTTATATAGAAAGTATGTGTTGTGTACTGAACTTAAGTTATCGCAAGCATATATTCATGTTTAGCCATAAAAAATCGTATTTTTAGTGCACGTTATAATAACGATATACTGTTTAGTTGTTGTTGTTATTATTTTTACCATTTAAGAGGCGAAAAAGCATATTGATCGAGTTTATTTGCCAATTTAATACTTTTTCTTAAAATTGCCGAAAAGAAAAATGAAAAAAGCATTAGAAAACAATCTTGGTATTTGTCGTCAAACAAGGAGTGAATAAAATCCAATGTCTATCCTGTCAATAAAATAAACGTGTAAATATCTGAGAGGAAAACACAGTGTGTGAACAATTTTTATTATTTTCTAACATTGAGGCTGGATAAAAGCGTGAAAAACAAATTAAAACAAGTAGTGTGTGTTATAAATATAGTTTGATTTTTAAATTATTTTTAAAGTCGAATTTTATGCAAAAATTGAAGATTAAAAAAATACTTGTTTTTAAACGTTTTCATTTTTTTTCTTTTTTAACAAAATTGGATTTTTCAAATAAATGCAATTTAAATCGCTTTTTTTCTGTTTCAATATTTAAGCCAAAATTATACAATAGACACCCTTAAATCCTCATCTACAATCACTGATTCTATAACAATTAATTTGTCCCAATTTTAGGAAAAGCAAATAAATCCATCCACATGGTATAGAAACCAAATGGTTGGTTGTGTTATAAAGCAGTATATAAACTAACCAATAACGGTAAAAAATAGAACGAACATATAAAAAATTGTCAAATTTACTGAGTAAATAGACGCACTGAAAAAAACTAATTTTCAGGAGGAATAATTGATGTGTGGGAAAATGTAAAAACAGGAATAATTTTTCGCATGGTAGCAAATTTGAAATACCCTGCTTTTAATTTTACAATAAAATACAATGAAATACATTTTGTATTTCATTTAACATTTGATTTGTTATTTTTACAACTTATATTTTGCAATTCAGTGAGACACAAACGAAATATTGGACCAATAAACACAAACACAATTATAAAGGCATAAGATTTACAAAATACCCTTCGCTACAAAAAGTGGGTATATCTAAGTTTGTCATTCCGCGTGCTTTCTACAATATCCGAGTTACGTGGCTTTGAAATTTTCAAATATTGCGAAATATCAATATGGGTATCATTTTAAAGCTTTTGAAAAGATCTTTAAGGAAAAACCTAAATTATTAAAAAACGCTTAACCCATTAAGAGCCGATGTTATTTTTTATGTAAAATATATATGAAGTACAAATTTTTTTATTTTTTAATTCTCTGTAACCCCAATATTTGTGTTCTTTTGATTGGAGTTACTTCACTAAACTAGATTTTCATATATTCGGAAGGGTATATAAGATTCGGCATAGCCAAATATAGCAATTTACTTGTTTAGTTTTAAAACCCTTAATTAGTCTTTAGGAAACAAGTTTTATCAACAATTTTATAAGTTTTTGCAGTAAGTTTAATAGCAGTATAATTAAATTAATTCGAAATTCGTAAAAATTGCACGTTTTTCTGTTTTTTTTTTTATCACAAAAGCATCATCGATCATCCTTATAACAGATAACTACTACATAAAGCACTTATGATCGAAAATTCTGAAACCAAAATCTAAGAGCCCTAGTTTTTGTTGTTGTCGAACTACCGACACCTGGTACATGATTTCGCCATGAATTAAATTAATTCGCCTTGGAGGCATTTCGAAAACATTTTAATAAATTAAAAAAAGAAAGCAGTTTATTACTTTATCTTAAAGGGGGAACATCTGTGTGCGAGCAGATTTTTCTTTTTTAAAAAAGTGAGGTTATAATTAAAGAAGCAACGGGCACGTTTTTTTTTCAACTGGCGTTTACAAAAATGCCATTCTGTTTTTAAATAAAATAATAAATAACAAAAAAGATCATTATTTATACTTGAATATCCTGTTCAGAATTTATCACTTCCTATACGACGGTATAGATCGATGTGTAGTTTCTGGAGAGACTTTACATATATCTATAAATTTGTGGGATACCCTGGCGCTGTGGTTAAGTACCCCTGCCATTTTTAAATTCAAATTTAAAAAAAAAATAGAAAAGGTGTCCCCTTATAACACATGATCGGATCTTGAGCGGTTAGAAAAACCTTTTAGTTTCCTATAACTAAAGAGTTATAAAAAACTCAACTTCATAATTAAAGGGTGTCCTACCTTTAATGCATATGACTTGAAATTAGCATACATAAGTTTGTATAACTAAGCCAAATATAACCTTTAATTACCACAAACTGTTTTGAAGTCGATTTTTACAAGAATTATTTATATTTTTAAAGAAGAAATTTGATTAACAGTTACACTAGTATTGCACTGATGGCCACTGTTTTTTTTTTCCAAAATACGAAATCATTAAATACAATAAAAAAAAAAAAACTATACACTTCAGCTTCAATTAGTTAAAATAAGAACAAATAAGATAACTGCAGCAGTATGCAGGATCAAACTGTAGTACAAGCGAAAAACTGATAGAAACCAAAAATCAAATAGTATAAAACTGAAAACATTGTTGTAAAAACTAATAGTAAACACCAATGTACCAAATGATGACTAAACAAGCAAGAAATGATGAATATTTGTTTAGGATACATTCAAACGTTTAAAATAAATTTACGAAAAATTGAAATGAAAGTATTCAAAAGAAGAAAAAAAAAATCATTCAAATTAATTAAAACAGACATCAAATAATAAAACTTAATTAAATATTTTTATTTAATTTCATTAAATCTTGGTCTTGTTGATGTTTATCTAAAGCTTCAAGCAAAGAATCTAGAAAATCTGCCAATAAGATCTTTTGTGAACAATCGAAATCCATATTAAAGCAATAAGTGGCATGGGCCAAAAATGGCAATTTTCTTAAAGTACGGCCACTAAGACCTTTACTTCTTTTAGCCAGTTCCTTTAAACTACCTTCGTGTTTGTCATCTGACTTTAAAGAGCCAGTGGGTTCTATTAAACCCACTTTTATTAATTCCACAAGCATGGATTCATAAATTTTCTGTATGGCCATTTCAGAAGGCAAACCGATATATTGTTTAATATCAGCTCTATCCAAAAATGCCAGATCGATGGTGTCGGCTAAATTGGAGGTAGCTAAGATTAAAACATTAGGATGTTCCTTAATGTTGTCCAATTGAGTGAGTAAAGCATTTACTACACGCATGGCATCTTTGGGTTCCTGACCCGACATGCAATCTCTAGCGTATGCCAGAGACTCTACCTCATCTATCAGCACACATACCAAATTTTGGGAATTCGCTACAATTTCCTTGATTTTGGCAAACAAACGCATTACCAATTTACCACTTTCGGAGAACCACTTGGAAAATAATGAGTGAGAGTTGATTTCAATGAGATGAGTGTGTCGAAATACTGGACGGCATCTAATGGCTAGTTTTTGGGCCAAGGCTTTACACAGACTGGTTTTACCAGTGCCGGGAGGGCCATGTAGTAATAACAAACGATTGCAGGATATTATATTCGGATTAACATTATGTTGAGAGAATAGTAAAGCAGATAGGGCAAACTTTAAAAGTTTCTCTTTAAGGCCCTTATCGTACACCAAATGTTCCCATATGCTGTCAAAGGAATGATATGGTAAGATCCAATGATTCGACGAAGGCACAGAATCAGAATCGCCGTCATTATCACCGGCATCATTGTCAAACATTTCTAGTTCCATGTCCCGACGTTGAGGCCAATAAAAGTGAAATATAAAAAATTTAACGTCCTCGATAGATGATAGCTATAAATAAACAAATGATAAAAATTAATTTCTTGGCAAATTCAAAGCATTGTTTTTAAGATAGTCTCGAAATATTTCGCTAAATGTTCGTTTTCAAAAATATTTGAAGAACTATTTAACTCACCTCTCCATCCTGTTTCGCTTCACATTCAAGCAGCACACTTTCCACATTATACAGTAGTTCATTTTCCAATTCCTCCCTTTGTAGCCTGATTCTATTGTTGAATGGCCATTGTTTTTTGCTCAGAAATTCTTTTAAAGGTTCTTCAAGTTGCGCTTGAACTTGTTCCAGTCTTCTACATACACAAACAAGAGCTTTGATTATTTAAATTCCGTAAAATTATAAGTTTCTGCCTAACTTACCCCAACAATTGACTTAAGCATACTTCCACATGTACTGCACGCTTAGAGGTAAACATATTCATATTTCTTTTGATATTTACTTAAATTTTCAAATTTAATATTTGTAAATCGTCTTTTTGTATTTGTTGCAATTTTTTGTTTACAAAATTCGGCGGCTTTTTCAAGCGTCCTCTACATGCCAAATTGAGTTTGAGATCAGTAAATATAATGTGTTGCCAGACCGATATTAACGAGAGATGCCAGGTTGTTGTAAAAATAAACGTTTATTTAAAAAAATTACAATGCAATGTTTATCTAATAATTATAGAAAAGACCACTTTAAATAACCAATTCTTATTTTTAAAATTACATTTTTTGGCATTAAATAGATTTAATAAATATTGAAAGTAAAGTGTTCGTTTCAAAATTGATTTTAAATAAAGTTTATAAGTGGTCACGGATTTCGAATCTAGTTTGTTTCTTTTAACTGACTTCCAAAATAAAGAGGTTATCAATTCGTCTGAATGCTGCTTTTTTATGTTTGTGCCGGCAAAACTCACTCATTTTTAAACCAATTTTGAAAATTTTTTTCTTTATTTGAAAAGTTATTCCTACAGATAAGTCCATTTAAAAAATTAAAAGGTGTCCCATGCAACATACAAGGGGACCACTTTAAATAAAAAAAAAAAACTGCCTACCACGCGTAGACAGAACGTCGATTACTATGACTATGTAATAAGAAGTATATATATTGAAAATTTTAAATCAGAGGGTGTCTCAATAGTTCATTTAATTTGATGTATATGGCCTTACTTTTGAACAGTTGTTGAACTTATATTGATATGACCGCTATAACAATAAGTATAAAATTTGGATTTAGAATATAAATGGTATCCCAATTGTTGAGGTAATTTGGTATAGGTGAACCAACTTTTGTACCGTTATACACAGACAGCTGAAATTTACAAAAACCTGTACTGCGAATCGTTACTAGATGGTCGCGATGGCGAATTCAATAATCTTCGCCGTAAACGTTAATGTCAAACACCACATCATGGCGAAATAATACCAGGTGGCCGCAATGCCGGCGGTGTTTGACATTTAGCATATACGGCGAAATTAATGAATTCGACATCGAGACCACCTGTATTATTTCACCATGCACGATATAAAAAAATCTTGCATTTTTTTATATATGGAGTTTGATATTCAAGGTTTCGACGGGAATTAATGAATTTGTCATCGCGACCACCTGGTATTAATACGTCTTGGTCCTCCATAACAAGTTTACAATATGCATTTAGAAATTAAAAGCTGTACCGTGTACATAAATATAATGTTAATTATATTTTTTTTTAAATAGAAATTTGTAAAGCAATATATTCTTATAAAATTTTAGTTTTGTCATAATTTACTTATTTCTTTTTTTATATTAAAAAAAAAATCCTTTAAGACCCAAGTAAGCAAACAATATTTGTCACCAAACTCTTGCAACTAATAGGAATTTTATTAAAGAACAGGGTGGTATGTTTGCAATCAATTTGTGTTTGATATTTTGTGAAGCCAAAAAGCTTAGAAGAGAGGGTAGCTGAGGAAAAGGAAGAAAGAACTTAAACTAAAATGTTATATCTGTATTTAATATGCGAAATAACGAAATATGTTAGATGTTATAAAAAAATATATTTTGCTTTTATTTCTGTTTTTATACTTTAACAAGAATTTTGTGTTTGCAAGACATTTGTAAGAAATTGAAAATTGAAAAATTTTCAACATTTATGTTACGAACGTGACTAGAATTTTGATGTTTTCCTTTATGCTCTGATAAGCAACAAAAATGAAACGAAGCTGTTTATATACAAAAATATATGAATTTTCTGACCTCTTTGCACCCCCTCTTAACATAAACTGCAATTTTCAGATGTATTTGACATTTGCTCATATTTGCGACAAATAAAAAAAAATAAACAAGTTAAAGAAAATTTTTTAAGCGATAGAAAAAAAGTGTCAACTACAATAAAGAAACTGAAATACATTAGACCGGAAGCTAAACTAGCAGACATTTTAGCCCTTAAACAAAAAGTTAGCAAGAAAATTGGATGAAAAAAGAAAACAATTTTTTTTCTCTTCAATAAATAGCTGTTTATCTTTTTAATGCAAAATCTTACTTTCATAAAATTCTTTTTGCCAACTTCACATAACTCTACAAATTTGTACAATATTATTTTTTAACATTAAGTTATCGTAGAAACAATTTTGAGTGTTTTTTTTTTTGCTTTTCCATTTTAAAACCTCGTATATTTTCTTTTCATTTTAAATGTTATTGCGGTTTTTCTGTGCAGCTTTATTTCTTTGTTCAGTATTAATTTTTCAAAACGATTTCAACAATTCTTTTATTGACATGCTGCATTTATATCTGTTTGTTATGTGTTCATAAACATTTTGTGAATTATACTGCCGTTCATTTGAATGTGAACGGTCTTAGTAAAAACAAGTTTTTGGCGGTCATACTTGAGAACGTAAGGGACAAGAATAAAATTTATTCAAGCGTAGTTTTTTTTAACTGAATGAGTTAATGTTTATTACAAGCTGGACTGATTTCTGATGTTCTTTGAGGACCGCTAGAATTTTAAAATGTAAAAAATAACCAAAAAACTAAGTTTTAATAAAACATTTCTCTTACTCGCACGATCAATACACGGGTCATTAAAATTTGGTTACCAAGCCTGTTTTTGACGAACTCCCTTTTGGAAGTCCAATTATGGGTCACCTTTTCAAGCCTTGCTGGCCGTGTATCACAAATAACAAAAGCAATGTTCGCCTCCAAGACGTCCACTGTTGCTGGTTTGTCAGTAGAAACCAGCGACATCAACTGCCGTATTCATAGAAAATAAAATAACTTTGAAATATGATTTATGACAAATTTTTCATACAATTTTGTTCTAAAATATATTTCAAATCTATTTTGATTTTCTTTGAATACGGCAGCAAGTGTCTCTACGAGAAATAAATGAGAGGAATCAAATCGTATGACTTTAGAGGCTACTTGATAGGTAAATTTCTTAAAAGTCTAATGTCATCTTAATAAGTTGACGGTTTCAATCACCATATGATACGTAGCGCCATTCTGTTGATACTAAATTTCGCCCGGATTAATGCCCTTCATATTTTTAGACAAAAAAGCCTTGATCAGGGAATGGCAACGATCTCCATCGACTGTTACGCAAGCTTCAGCTTCATTTTAAAAGAAATAAAGTCTAGTGATGCCACCAGAATGTATACCGTAACAAGCGGTTCGAATTGCTATCACTCCAAATGCGGCAATTTTGTTTATTTACGAACACGGTAAGCAAAAACTTTGCCCAACCGCTAAATAATTGATTTATTATTTAATTGAGGATTGATATTGGAAGAAAATGTGGTTAATTGGGCAGCATAGTTCATCTCACAAACTATTTGCCAGAGTTTAATGATAACAAATGTCATAAAGTGAGCGTAGTATGACAGTTTGTTTGACAGTTAATCATTTTATAACTGCCATCCCTAAATTAGCCCGTAAGACGCAAAGAGCCAGTTCACATTAAGCTGATTTTTATTGTTTTCTCTTTTGGAGAATCTCCGTAAGTCATCAAGTGGTTACATTATGACTCTTTTGAAGCAAGTGAGAGAATTTTATGATGTTTTATCAACCAATTTTTCAAGTGTTGCCATAAACTAAATGTATTAATTTTTCAATAATTTTGGAACAATATAGAAAAAAAACAGCAATTTGGTAACACAGCTCAAGCATAGAACTGCAGAAAACGAAAGAGAGAAACAGGAATGAGAGAACAATGAGAGAAAAAACTAAAAAGAGTTATGAATATTCATTTCGTGCTACTTTTGCTACCCCGTAAGCTTCTCTACACCTCTTGCCAACAAACTTCTGCATCATGACTTTTGTAGCTGATACAATGCCCTTAATGTAAACTCCCTCAAAGCAATGTAATTTATAGCTTTTGCGCTGGAATGTCATCCCTAAATAAGGGCGCCAACTTTGTGTCTGTTACAGTAATGTTAACTCATTTTATTTTATAAAACCCGCTGCACAAGAATAAAGAAGATATAAAACCGATAGATTGCCTTGAAAATAACTAAATTGTCAATACTTTTTAACCATAACAAAACAAACAAGACAACAAGCAGCTAACTTCACTTCCTAACGCACTGTCAAAATTGGATTTTCCAACTGCTAAGCGTTGACGCCGTGCTATTTAGGGATGCATGGCAGTAAGTTCTATCGGCCTTAAAAGACAATACCCTTTAAATATCTGATCCTCAGTCTTAATACTAGCCAGTGCTGGACGTCATTATACGCTGTCGACCAGATCAAGCATAGATTGTTATCTACATATGTCCATTTTTATCTCAGTCAAAGGAATTTGAAGTTGTTAATACAGTGAACTGGCATTTTCACCGTTGTCAGTTTAAGTTACTTTTTACCAGTTACCTAAAAGCATCTTGAGTTGCTCTCTGTTATATATCCCGGCCTACAAAGTCTAATAATTCCAGATCTTGCTTGCCTCTTCTCTTTAAGGAAATGTTTCTTCAGAAATGCAACAATTTTCCTGTAACGAGGACTGCTCTATATATTTCTGGCCTAATAGCGAAAATGCGAATATTTATAATCAAAAATGGTTTTATTGTTTTTCAAAGTATTCTCCAGCATGACTTATACACTTTTGCATGCGCTCAAACCAGTTGCCGAAGTACTTTTTTCACTCCGATTGAGACACCTCTAAAATATGGTTGTTGAACACTTCAACAGCTTCTGGCGACGAAAATCGTTGACCACGCATTTTTTTCTTGATGTGCGGAAACAAGAAGAAGTCATTAGGTGCCAAGTCAGGGCTGTACGGCGGATGACCCATTAATTCGACGTTTTGGCCGGTCAAAAACGCTCTGGTGTGAGCCGATGTGTGAGAGCTCTCATTGTCATGGTGAACAATGATTCGTCTTCTCTTGTTGGTTTTTTGAATTTCCCCGATGAATTCAGGCAAACAAATTGTAGTGTACCACTCAGAAGCGACCGTCCTACGTTGCTCAAGCGGAACAGTCGCCACATGACCAGTTTTGCCGAAGAAACAGGCGACCATTTGCCTCGAAGTGCTTCTTCCACGAACAACTTTCGTTGGATTTTGCTCGTCTTTGAAAACCCACACGGTCGATTGTTGTTTCGTTTCGGGCTCATACGCATAGATCCATGATTCGTCACCTGTTACGATCTTATAAACGTCTTTTGAAGCACCGCAATCGTATTTTTGCAACATTTCTTTGCACCAATCGGCACGAGCCTTTTTTTGAGCGACTTTCAAATTGTGCGGGATCCAACGAGAACAAACCTTTTCTACGTTCAGGTGTTCATGCAGTATCGAATGTATGCTGGTGGAAGAAATGTCCAAGGATATCTCTATCTCTCGGTATGTCGCATGTCGATCTTGCATTATGAGTTCACGCACGGCATCAATGTTCTCTGGCACAACAGCCGTCTTTGGACGACCTTCACGGAATTCGTCTTTGAGCGAGCTTCGGCCACCTTTAAATTCATTATACCAATTTTTCACAGTGCTATAGGATGGTGCTTCATCGCCATACAAAGATTTAAGTTCATCAATGCACTCTTGTCGTGATAATCCACGTCGAAAGTTGTGAAAAATGATGGCAAGAAAATGTTCACGAGTTAATTCCATTTTTTTCTATATTAATTTTTTCAAGTCACTGTAAACAACACAAATAATGGTCATACGTCAAAACGTTTTGAGTACGATTATGCTTAAAAATGACAAACTTTCCAATGGAAATGTCAGATTGCACTTGGCAGCACTCAGTGTTGCCAGGCCAGAAATATATATAGCAGCCCTCGTAGTAGATAGTCCAAAAATTAAATAAAAAAGTACCTTCTGCATTCAAATGATCGGCAGTGTACCAAGAGGTCTTTAAAGTAGAAATTGTTAAAATACAATATCCATTTTGGTCTAACGAGATTCCAAAACAATTTTTGTTGCTTTTCTTAAAAGTAAAATCCTTGTTTAAATAAGAAATGAGAAAAAATGTTTAAATAAATAATCCCAAGAATAGCCAAGCAATAAGTTAAATAATGTACAAAAATTTCAATTTATAAGTTGACAGGATTTTTTTTTGTATTTTAAGTCATATTGAAAGAAAATATAAAATTGCTTATTAAAATACAATTGATCTTAAAGCGAGTAATGTAGTATTTTAAAACCCATTTTTAAGTGAATCAAAATTATTAAATTCTGTGTATGTGTGCATATCTTTATTTTACAACAACAATATAATAAGAATTTAAAAAATAATTTTAAGTGAAAAAAAAACGCTAACAAAACAGTTATTATTTTCACTCATCTACTTGCTTTGATATACCAACACAATCCCAGCTGTCATTCCCAGACAGAACTGAAGAAAACTTTTGAAAGCGGGTAAAAATCGCTAAATATTTAACAAAAAAGGACAAAAAAGCACTAAACGAAATTTTTTGTAAAATTTTATTATTTCAAATAAAAAATATTAATTTACAAAAAAAAAAAAAAAAACAACATTTTTGAGATCGTTTTTTTAATGTCATTGTTTTTATTCTGACTGCGTAGTTTTATTAAATGCACAATTTGTATTCACGAACCTAAAAGAATCCATCACAGGATTCACTATTGTACGTAATTGTACGATTTAATCACACGAGAATCTGACAGAATTCTGTCCTATTTTAAAAAAATCGTTTCAAAATGACATCGTAGATCCAAAAAACATATGCTTTTAATATTTTGTTGTTTGTTTTTCTTCACATCTTAAAAAAAATCAACTCTGATCGCATAGAGAAAAATATTTTATAAATTATTTAAAAATATATAAAATCGTACAGATCTTTCAAAAAGTCTGTTACACATACTTTTAATCCACACTATTGTATTTTTTAAGCGCACATGCAATTTCTGACAGATCGCACAACTGAGTATAATAGTAAATTTTGTCCTTAAATGGCACTAAAAAGAACATAACAAAACAAAACGTTTCGTTATGTTTGTTTTCGTACCCTGCATAGAAACATACTTGTATATTTTTTATTATTATTTATGTAGAAGGTTAATAAGGGGAAAAACAAGTACCAGATTCATTTGATACTCGTTTTCATTATCTAGAAGTTAAAATATCGAAAAAGTAATAAAATCTTGTCCTCTTAGACTTTAAATGAAATCAATATAATTAAAAAAAAAATTTGACGATCTTATCCCAAATAAACAAAAATTATTTAAAACCTAAAGCATTCAAAGTTAAAATGAATATTTGTATTTCAATGTATCAAAACTTCCCTTATAACAATTTAATTTTAAATTAAATAACTAAAAAAAGAAAAGATATTGAAATTTGTTATATCCTGCTTGTCATTGTAAATGTTTGAGTGTTTATTTACTTTTATTTGTATTTCGAAAGTTGTTTGCACTTTAAGTTTGCTTCCCATTTAACTTGTTTTAATTTCCTGTTCGTTTTTCATAAAATATTTAAAAGTACAAATAATTTATTATTTAATTTGTTTTTTTTTTTTTTTTTGGTATTTTATAAAATATTTTTATTGTTTGCATAAAATATATTAAAAAATATATTTTCATTAAAACTATTCTTTAAAAATGATGATGGTTTTTTTTTCTAAATACTCTACATGAAGCACACAAGATTTAGTTTTGTCATTGTTATTGTTGTTTTGTTTATGTTTAAACATTTTTATGTCAGGATGTTTGTTTTCAATCATACAAAACGGCCTTAACTTAATTTGATGAAATTTGAATAACGGACAAATTTTTATTTGCAAAATATTGTAGACTATTTTGGTTGGTTGTATCTGATGTTTTTGTGACTAAAAATTTTCTTAATTAACCGGTAGTTTTAAAAAATACTATAATAATAAACATTGTAACACACAAAAATCTGACGGAATTTTATCCTGCTTTAAAAATCGTTTCAAAATGGCGTCGTGCGTGCCACACTATTATACAAAATAGATGCAAAAACATATGGTTTTAATATTTTGTTGTTTTTTCTCCTCATTATCTTAAAAAATCAACCCTGATCGCATAGAGAAAATTATTTTATGAATTATTTAAAAAAATTATAAAATCGTACAGATCTGTCAAAAAGTCTGTCACATACATACACCTTCAAACCACACTATCATACTTTTTGCGCACATTTTTGACAGTTCGTACGACTGAGTATGATAGTGAATCATGGCCCTTATTAGGTATTAAATTTTTAGTCCATTACGTATGACCCTCCTATTAATACAGTAGTTTACAAAAATAGGAACACAACATGCACAGTGATACCGTTGTTAAAAAAAGAGTTGAATTGAGGCAAATAAAGGACAGAGCTTCTTGGGCCTTCTTAGTATGATGAACGAATTAAAAATGTGTTTTGAGACTTTATTTACATGCTAGTTTCTCGTAATTGCAAATCAAAATAATTTAATGTCGCTTTACCTAATCAGCTCTGTATAATTTTGTGGACAGTACTGTCAAGCTATGTACTTACAAGCTCTCTCTCATACTTTTTCCTAAAAAATGACATAACACTTACATTTGCAAATTCCATTTATAGGCTAGTAAAAACGTCTAGATTGTTGTAATATGAAAAGATCTGGCAGCTTGTTTTAGTTGTTACTTGAGCCAAATTAAAGAATTCTGCAACAAAAACTTAAACGAACTAATTTAATTACATTCTTTCTTAAACGTTTTTGAGTGTGTAAGAGCGGCGATCACTGAAAAGCATTTTAATAATTCAGTTAAAAAAATTCGGAGTCGTGTTGCATTTTTCAATGTAAATTTTCTCTTACTTTCTTTTCTTCTTTCAATGTTTCGAATTTTTTGAATTCTTGTTTAAAGGTTTTTTTTTATTAATTTTTCAATCAGCCCCACTGTGCAATATACATTAAAAACTTTCCCATAAATAATGTGTTACACGATGGTTACATACAATGCCGAAAAACAATAAAAACTATGAACGGCGTAATTCTCATATAACATTTGAAATTATCATCAACAAAACAACATTTCTTTCTTTGGATGGAGGATGAAGGTTTTAGAACATTATTTCCAACAATTAATTTTGAGCAATATATCACTCAAGTAGTGATGTTGCAACATATTGTTGCAAGTATGACTTTTGTTTATTTATTTTTCATTTTTATATTTATTATATTTATTTATGTTTGTAAACTACAAAATTTGCACTTAACAAATATTTATTAGAATTTCTATTTAAGCCATGGGTACAGTGACTGTCATAAGTGAGTAGATAAAGCAATTATTTCTAATTTTACTTGAACGCGTTGATAGATAAAATACATAATTTCTGGAAAAATTTAATAGAAAATGGATTCAAATCTTAGTAATTAAATTGTTTAAAAATTTCGATCGTAGTGGCAACTTCAACCCAAAAAAAAAAAAAAATAGGCGTATGTGTATTATTTGTGGGCAAGTGTTTCATATCGATCTTCGTAGAAATTTATTTTCATCATGACAGCTTGTTTAGGTGAGAGTTTTGCTGTAACGGGGAAAAGTATGGCAACTCTAAACGAATAAATTTTTGGTTAACAATTAAAGGCAAGAATATACGTCCGATAGTTAACAATGTTTTAGCTTACTTAATTTGGGTGATGTCGGGGGCATAGGGCATCAACTGGCGTTTGTTGGAAGTGCGAGAAAAGAAATGAGTTTTTAAGAATAACACCCATCCCCGGAGGAATATTTTAGGTAAGGAATGCGATGCTAGAATCGAATTCTAGACACTTAAGGACTTTATGTTTAATTTTTGACTGATGTCTAATTAATCCTTCATAACTCGTTAGTCGAAAATATAAAATATCGTAGAATAAAAATGTTAGTGGGGAAAAGACTAAAGGAAGCACACAACTACACTTTATAAGTGGTGAAAAGCTTAAACTTCGAGTTTGCACCCGCCAAAGAGGTATTGAGGAATTTGGCTGATGGGTACAATCAGGGGTGGAAAAGTCTGCACTAATAAAATGAATGAACTAGAAACCACGAGGTTGGAAGCTAGAAGCAGAAAAGAAGAGTAAACGCTGTAGGGATCACAAAACTATTCGTAGATAGGTTAAAAAGCAACAACACTAGCCCAGAATTAAACGAATAAAAGTTAAGAGGTACTCATTCTAGAAAGTGAAGAAAAATAAGTGTGGACGTACAAATACCGTGTAGTCAACAGAAATCAAAATAATTTTTGCTGTTTGGCCATATACATCAAATCACATCAAATATTGTCACACCCTTTAATGTACAATTTTCAATATTTATATTTCTTATTACACCAGACAAATTAGTGGAAATTGTATATAATTTTTAAGTGTTTCTATACAATAGTTCAAAAGATAGGTTAAATTACATTAATTATGGGAACACCTTTTAATTTCTAAATTAAAGTTGTTTACTTGTTCTTACAGCGTCCTAAGCAATGTATGTACGTTCCTTATAAATTTCAACTATCTGTCTATAACGGTTCAAAAGTTTGGTCACATTTATCAAAATTCATCAACTATGGGGACACCCTTTAATTTTCCATTCAAAATTTTATACTTGCTGTTGTAGTGGACTTAACAATAAAAGTTCTTTGCAAATTTCCACCGACCGTCTACAACTGTTAAAAAGTATGGCCACATCAAATTAAATAAACTATTAAGGCACCCTTTAATTATAATTTTGAATATTTATACTTATACTGTAACGGTCATAATAATCGACATTTTTTCCAATTTTCAAGCGTTTAAAATTGAATTGACGTCCCCTGAGGCGACACTTTTCGTTTACACAGTTTTTTTAATTTTAAAGCGGTGCCCTTTTCGGCTCATAATACACGTAAAAAACATGAACTGTTTTTAAAACGGGACGAATTTGTAAGCACAATTTTTTAGATGAAGAAAAACTTAAAATCGGTTCAGAAATGATTACGAAAGGGAAAATGCCATAGGGTAACCATTACTTCTGCTCAAATTTGCTGCCAAATTATACCGCGGATCAACCAAGGCGATACAGACCACTAGATTTAGGAAGACTAGAAGTCGGCAGCAGCACATTGTGCGCGAATGTACAGCATTGGTTTGCATTAGACGGAGAATCACATGTCAAAGAATATTGGAAATCTTAAGCAAATGCGGAGGTCTTTTATTTAAAGACAATTATCTGTTAAAAATATCTACTGTTAGGATAGGTACTTTCAGTCAATAAATTGCATTAGACGAGTTAACTGCATATGAATTGCTGTTGTATTGTATACCGCCATTTTGCTTCTTGAAATACCCGTTCATTTTACAACAGGCCATGCAATTACATACATACATATATTTTTTTACTGAAGTCGAGTTTCGCTTGCAAAAAATTTGTAACAAAACATTATAAAAAAAATTATGAATAAAACTATTCTATAGCTGCTGCTGTAGATTTAATTAAAATTCCAAGATATTTGACATTTAATTGCTTTTTAAAACTAATTTAAATTTCTGATACTTTTTATGAATTTGCAAATACATTTTCTCATTTCCTTTGTTGTTTATTGTTTGTTTTGAGAATAATCGTCCAACGTCTGCTTCATTGATTTTTAATCGTATTTGCAGTAAATCATCATATTTGTTTTTGCTTTCTCTTTTTTCCCCTCTTTCGTTTAGTTGAAATTGTGCCACTCCTTGTTGCAAAATTATTTACATAATAAACTTTTCGCATTTTGTTGAAAAAAAATAACGAACATAAAAAAGTTTCTAACATTTTTCTGTTTTCAAGTGTTATTTAACATAAAATAGTTTTGTTACACCATTTCGAAGTAAAATATTGTTACGTTTATTTAATTCATAAACGCTTAATTTATTGAGTTCTTTTATTACAAAATAATTACACACAACTTTTAGAGCTTTAATTAAGTTACACAATTTATTTAGACGACTATTTACTAGTTCGCGCTTAAAGGCAAGCATACACTAATAGAATATATGTTTCTTTATCACCAGTGTTGCATTTTGAGTTGCATCCAAGGCGAATTCATAACAGGTATACTCACGGCGACAGTGAATAAAACACTGCTAAAGAAATATGTAAATTTTGTTTATGTACAAATTGTCGTCGGTTGTCAAAATTAAAGAAGATCCAGTGATGTCAATAGCATGTAAATAGCACCAAACTTTGAATTTTTTTGAAAGCAGTGGAAATTGTAAGTCCTGTTGGGGATTGCTTTCACTCCAAATGCAGATTGATTTACAAAGGAAATCTGGATAATTTGTAGCGTTGTTCAAGCGTCTCATTTGCCACAGTATACTGATTATAAATGTGAAAAAGTGAGCGCAGTTAGTTAACACTTTCGTTAGTTCTGCAGAACTGCGGCAGGTTTAAATAGTTTAATATTCCTTCAGCCATTTTCCTAAGCTTCTCCCGGAAACAGTGTAAAATTAACTTTACTAAAAATTTTTATTTCTTTAAATTATTTTTATTCTATTTTTTTTCTTTGCCTCGTTTTTTCAGTTCCTTTTACTTGAACTTTTGTTTGACTACTTATCAACGACATAAGTTTATGCATGGTTGAGTGAATGTCGTCCAAACTCTAGAGATTGAAACACAATTGATTGCAAGAGAAAAGAAAAAAAAATATATAAAAATATCATATTGTTGCAAATATAAAAATAAAAAATAATAAATAAATGAAGAAAGAACGTAAGTAAATCGAACTATTTAGATTAAATCAAGAGAAAAAAAAGAATAAATGACCGTAAAAGGGTTTCAATGGCCAAGACAGCCAATAATGCAATACACACACATACACAAAGACTTTTGACCAATTGTTGAATTACCAGGAATAAAAAAGAAACAAAAAATAAAATAAATAAAATTGAATTGATTAGTAATTGAAAGTTTTCATACTCTTTCAATAACTGGCACATAACTTGGAATAAACATAAATTGATATTAAGGAAATTGAAACCACAAATTAGTTTTTCTTTGTTCCTAGAGAAAAAAAGTAAAGAAAAAAAACAAAAAATAAAAAAGTAATATTACAAAGAGGTTATGAAATGTAGGATAGGTGTAAATTTTGCTGCTTTTAAATATTAAATTACAATTTAATTTTTCATTTCAGTTTTTGAATTGATACCCATCAAGTTTTCTTGTAGGTTAAAAAAATTGGTGAAGAAAGTAGGCGCTCGATTCTTTACACCCATCATTTAGTCTCTTTTCTTCTTCTTTCCCTTTTTTAATATAAGGTCATATCAAGACGAATTTATTTTACCAGGTGGCATCACTGCATAACTGCGACAGCTAAATATTTTTTGGTTAATTATTTGTGTTTTTAAGTTTTCAAGTGCCTATTGTTATTCGACTTCAAAAAAAGAAGTTTATCAATTCGAATACGAGTAATTGTTTTTTTTTGTATCGTTTTAGACGCGCTGCCAACCTTTGCCTTGTGCCCTATTATTACACTGGCGAAACCTAACTTAACATAACCTACATTTAATAATTAAAACGTAAGCATATCCTAGTTACTCTCTCCGGCTAAAAGATATAATCTTTTTATTTCGTCTTAGTATTCAAGGACAAAAATCAACCGCGAATTAAATGAAATAAAAACCATTTTAGTAAAATTTTCTTTCCCGTCATCATTTTGGTTAATTGATTAAAAAGAAAAATATTCCCTTTTAATTGTTGGTTATTTTGTTGTTTTTATTCCAAGAACCCCAAACCACTTCTAATCCCACCATCAATCAGCCACATTACTTTCGAATAATTTAGAAAAAAGAAATCTATGAAAAAAACAAAGGCGATGTGAGCGATGTGTTGACATGACAGTGATGATATTTAACATTTAATTACACACAAAAACAGAAAGATAGAGAAACAATTGTAATTAAATAATTGTTTTACACGAAGGAAATAAAATTACTCAAAACAACAATCACACAAAATGACCAACAAAAAATCTTACATTGCCTAGCATCGTAGCTGTCGTTATCATCTTTAAGTTTTAGAAAAACACACAATTAAACAGAAAATTAATTAAACACGAAAATACTAACAGACTCATAGTAACTCTTTGTCTTTGGTAACATTTCCTTTCGCTCTTTTTTTGCTGTATTTTGATAATCAGGGATGCCAACTTTTCAAAGGCAAAACGCATTGACTAAAAACAATGAAGAATTGTATTGCAAAAATAACGTTTGTTTATTTGTCTGTCCATGTTATTATTTTTGTTACGTTTTTCCCTTTTAGAACAAACGTACGGATTCTTTTGATTGCAAATACCACTTTGGCTCATTATAAATTCTGTGTTCGAACTTTATGGCTTTTTCTGGCTATACTTCTTGATCCTACCGGTCATGTGAATACCATGGTCTCGTATTTACTAAACATGCGTTATTATTACAAACGCAGCCATCCACGCTACACTACTGTGTTACTCCGGCGAGACATGAACTACTCGATGCCTTGTTTAGTAACCTTAGCCATCCACAGACATCTCCATTACACCTTTTATCTAAGCCAGTCATCCCCTTTATCTAATATCCACAACATACGTCTGCCATGAACTGTTGTTATGCTGTTACACTTCCGTGCGATAATCGCTACCGTTCTTACTTTTTATTAAAAACGGCTTTTTGACAATTATCTGTTTACTCTTTTATTAAATTAGAAATCTTCACTAAATTATCTGCCATGACTTCAATAATTGTCTTTTACCTCTCGGGAGGTTTGTACTGCTGTTTATTAATTTTTAAATTGCATTATAAAAATTTTTACTTTCCTTTGTACGCATGTCCGACGGCGGGATCGAACCCACAATCTTCTGTTTTACAGCACGCACCTCTACCAACGCAACAATTGAGGTTGCTTAGCTTTTGTTGGCTAATTGTGGTATTCTATATACACACCATTAGTTGAATTAACTTTTTCACCACGCTAATACGGAAACGACAACCGGGGTTGCCAGATTTTATTATTCGTAACATTATATTTATGTAAATGAATGTTACTTGTACGAAATTTTGAAACTCTTCCCTTCACAGTCCCCTAGATAAAAGACAAAAAATCAATACTGTATTTCTCTAAACAATGCTCATTAATATAGAATTTTTAGTAAAGAAATTCAGAGCTTGTTGGTTTTTATAGAGACAATCACATGTTGTCATGAAAAGTCGCAACTCACGAACGCGTCAACCGATTTCGTGTAAACTTTAGAAAAACCATCTACACGACCATAAGAACAAACCTTAAAAATTAAATCGAATTCGGTTCGAACGTTTTTAAGTTATAAAGCCACAACACACTTTTAAACTAGTGCTTATTTCGTGAATGGTAACACTTAGCCGATTTTGCAAAAAAAAAATCATCTTTTTAGCAAACAAAATTGTCGCATTTGGGGCACAGAAAACCCGAACGCATACATTGAAAAGCCGGTGCACCCAAAATGAGTTACTGTTTGGTGCGGATTTTGGTTCAGAGCCTTAATTGGGCAATTTTTCTTTGAAAATGAGCAAGGAGGGCCATGTTGACCGAATTTTTGTTCACAAAAATTGAAGAGGAGGATATTGGAAACATTTGGCTTCCTGCCACACAGCTGAAGCTACACTCGATATTTTGCGCCCTGTTTTTGCAGATCGCATTAATAGCCGCAGAGTTGATGCCGTTTGGCCACCTCGAAGCTGCGATTTGACGTCGTTGGACTATTATATGAGGGGGGGGGGGGGGGGGCGTCCAGCCAGAGACAATTGACTCAATTGACAATTGAGGACAATATTCGTGAAGTCATTGGTGCAATACAGCTGCACACAATCGATAATGTTCTTAAAAATTGGACCGATCGTGTAGGCGGCCAGCCGAGGCAGCCATTTGAATGAAATTATTTTCCATTATTAACCGGAACGATTTTATTTTCAAATAAAAAAAATTTGAGAAAGAATTCAGTAGTTTTTTTATAGCATTTTGAAAAAAGAAGTTATTCGGCGGACCCTTTAGATATGTATATATAGATTTCGATTTGATATGTTACTTATTTGAACTCTTTATACTTTTACAAAAAATGTCATCGGCTCTTAATGAATGAAGCATTTTAAAAAAAAAATTTCTTATTTTCTTAAGGATTTCTTCAAAAGCTTTTAAATACCCAGATTAATATTTAAAAACAATATGGTGCACAATCGTACATTTCTATAAAAAGTTCAGAGGCGCATAACTCGGAAAATATAGGCAAGCGCCAATTTTTTCACTTAATATATTATTCTTGTTTTTAAATTTTTTTTCGCCCCTTACGAGTACATTTGTTTTTTTTTTTGATTGGAGTTATTTTACTAAACTAGATCTGTTCCAAATGTTATGGAAAAATTAGAGGCAGGCGTGGTAAATTGTCAATTGTAAGCGATTTTCAATAGAAAAATTTTCGAAACTGTATCTGATCGATTGGGGTATTTAAATTTTCTCTAACTCATCCAGTGCCTTGGCAAAGTTGATTTCAATCTGAACACGGACGGAATGACAAATTTAGATTTACCTTTTTTCCACTTTTTGTGATAAAAGGTATAAAAATATAAATTAATAAAGGTCAGTGGTAATAAAAAAGACTTAAAACTAGACCAAAAAGAGCTAAGTTGGCATCACTGCTGCTGATACTAGTTTTTATTGTAAACGAAAAACGGAAAATTATTTTTAACAAATATAATAAAATAAAAAAAAAAAAAAATTAAAGAAGAGAAGAAAACGGAAAGAACATGAAAAACATTCAACATGCCACGCTAAACTGTCAATCATATTCTTTTTTAATATTTTATTAAAAATTTTCTAACAACTATTTTTAAGATGAAAATAAAGAAAAATCAGTTTGAGAAGGGACTAAAGAGCATTGAGAAATTTTATTTGATTCCTTATGGTACTTACAGCTAAATATATAAAACACAATGAAGTTTAAATGTATTCAGCTAGGCAATATTGAATTCAGCTGCAATAAATATGCCATTAATAATATTTTTATTTTAATAAGTCATTTGTTCTTTTGTAAAGCATTAAATAAAGCTAAAAAAATTCCAATTCAGGTAGAAAATATTTAGCCCTACTAGAAGTTCTATGCATTTATCCTCAAAAGATTAATTAAAAAATAAATTTATCTTTCTAAATTATAAAAACTTATTCCTTAACTCTTAAATAATCTAAATGTAATTCAGCTAATTTTTTTGCTGAATTCAGAAATTAAACTATTCGGCTACAAAATATGTAAATTGTAAAATAAGCTGTGCACACTAAATTTTAGAATATTTAATAATGTAAAATATTTGTAATTCAGCTGAGAAATATTTAGCTGAATTGAAGATTTACTTAATTCAGCTTCAAAATTATTTGTTTGTTTACAGATACAGTTAAATTAAGAACAAAATAAGTAGCTGAATTAAAAAATATAATATACATACATAAAATAAAATATTTAGCTGACTCAACATTAAACTAATTCAGTTAAAAGTAAAATAAATTGTGTAATAAATTCTGTAGCTAATTTAAATATAGAATTAATATATCAAAAATTTGATGTTAAATTAAATATTTTATTAATTCAGCTGGGAAATGTGCAGTCAAAGAAAGAAGTTAACTTATTCAGCTAGGAAAAGGTACCTATTTAAAAGCATATTATTAAAGGTTTATCTATACACATATACCTAATTATAAAACCAATTTGGAGATTTAATTTCACTTTTTTCCGTTAATTTATTATATAAAAGGTATTTTAATATATAAAAGGTATTTTAATATATAAAAGGTTGTAATTCAGCAGCGAAATATATAGCTGAACTGCGGATTTATTTTATTGCACAAAGAAATCGTTTAATAAAACAACATATTTGAGAGCTACCTTAATTCAATAGAAAAATAAACGAATTCAGCTACAAAATTTTCAGCTGAATTAATAAACAAACTTATTTAGTTGTTAAATTTTAAGAGTAAGTAAATTACAACTTAGCCCTTACAAATTATGTGCTTAATATATTAACTTTAGATACATGAAAATTTAAAATTCATTAAATTCAGCTGACCAAACATTCAGCTGAATTAAACATGTAGCATAATTGAATACAACCTAAATAGCTTTATTAAAGATTTAATGATTCAGATATGAAATGTGTAGCTGAATTAAAGAATTTGACGATTCAACTGCATATTAAATAAAGAAATTGTAATTTAAACTGATTTAACACAAAAAGTTTTAATAATTTAAAAAACTATGAGATAGTTTTATTCAGGTAATACAAATAGCATTTTTGTTTTCAAAAATCTTACTTAAGATGTGAATTTCTTATTGCAGTTTAATATTTGTATGCGTGTGTTTTTTTCCAAACACATCTAATCCAAAACTGTGAGTTCCCATAAACATTTTTTCTAATACATTTGTGTTGTTCATTAAACACAAGACAGTTTTAAAAGGAAGTTACTAATTTTGTATGTACTTGCGTGTGTTTGTTTGTTTGTTTGTTTCTCATAATAAGCAAATCGAATTTGAGATATTAAGTTGACATTGTAATAAAGTTTTAATGAGTTTTTGTTCAACTAAGAACTGAAATGTCAAAAAGAATATTAAAAATAATTCATTACAAGCCTTACGATATGCTGTATTTTTTAACACAAAAGAAAACCTTGAAATATACTTAACAAATTCAAATGAAAATAAAATTTGATTGATTTTTGTTTTATTATTTAAATTTCATACTTCTATGTTCTTGTTTTATTTCTTGAGGATTGCATTAATTTTTTTGCTTTTAGTTTTAAAATAATAAAGAGTGTCCCAAATTTGTAAAAAAAAAAAAAACGTTTGACAACTTTATTTCTAGAGTTTCGTACAAACTAGAATCGAGATTTGAATATCTTGTAATTATGTCTTCTTGTTTCAATGCCAATCAGGATGCCTACCGAGGTCCATTTTTCGAATAGGAAGGCATGCTTCAAAAGAAACTTTGTACCCGAAAATTTTTGCTCATTATCTTTATTCGCCATTTAATTTCCGACTTTCATGGCGCACATATTCGTCCATGTGAGTAAGCGCCGAATCATGGATAGATTTCGTACCACATGCTCTTTAAATAAAGCAATTACACTATCAAGTCGCAGGAATAAGTCTACTAAAGGGAATATTGCCGCTGTAAATAAAAGTGCAGAAGAATATCGAAGTTTTTTAAGATCGTCGTCGGTCGCACTGTCGTTCGCTACATGAAAAATTTTTCGTATAAGATCCAGCTGATGCTGGAATTGAAGCCACAACACTTTCTATGCATCGTTTTTATTTCAATTTGGCTCTAAAGCAGTTGGAACAGATCCGATGTTCTATTGGAAAATTGTTTTCAGCCATGAAGGACTTTTTTGGCTCAAGGGTTTTGTTAAAAAAAAAACTGTTGCATATGGAGTGAAATCAGTCCAAAAATGACTTTGCAGATTCAATAACATCCAGTTCGGTGGGGTTTACGTACTGGTGGCATCACTGGACTTTATTTCTTCAAAATGAAGCCCGGGCTCTCACTACGGTCGATAGAGATCCTTAAATATCACCAATGATTGTTTGTTTGAAAATATATATGAAATGATCGGAGGCAGATGTAGTTTCAACAGGATGGCGCTACGTGTAAATTGGCAACCAAAACCATTAACTTAAAAAAAAATGAAATCTATAATTTGATTTCGTGAAATGGACCTGTCAATTTGCCTTTATACCTCTAAACTGTTGACTGTGAGCCCAGTCACTAGATTGTGCTGATAAACAAGTGACTGATCTTGGAGGTCAACATTGTTCGTGTTGTTTGTGAAATTTGATGAGCAATGCTCGAAAAGTGCCTCGTCATGAATATCAGCGGTGCTTAAATTCCTAGAAACATTTACCCTTATTCTAGTTGTCGGCGTCTTCACATATCAATGTTGATATGGTCGACGCATTTAATTTGTTATTCTACTTATCGTTATTGACACTTATCGATTACTGCTCAAAGATTTTTTGTATTCCATAACAAATGTGACAACGATATTGTATTGACGTGACTCTGTTTTTTGTCGATGCCTTTTTGCACTGGGTTTCGCAGAGGCACTGCTCCATGCAATTTTAAAGGAAAATGGGGGGAAATTGGAAAAAATTCTAAATTCTCTAAATTCTCTTGGTCCGTCTAGAAGATTAGCAGATAGATGGCAAAGAATCGAATAGGGAAAAGTTTGTAAAAATAAATTTTAAGGTATGGTGAAAAAAAAGATGGTTGCTAATCAAGCGGAGTGTAAAGCCACTGGCCGCGGAATGCTTAAAAAATTTTCACTCAGTCCGTTGGAAGAAGTAGTGGCAAAAACTTTTGAAGAAAATAGCCACGCAATAATTAAACTAATTTACTGCAGAAGCACAGCCAGGAACAGGCAAAACATATGTAAATACTTGCGAGCTTTCATCATCAATTAAATCAAAATTTTCTTCACTAATAGAAAACATTTTTCCATAAAAGTATCAAACACAAATAAGATTTAACATAAAAATTTAGGGATGTGCATTTGCATTTTATAAAAATCGATTAACCGTCGACGTCGTCACAGGTATGTTATAGAATGCAACATTTTTATTGAATTGACGCCGTCATTGATACGAAGTAATATTGATACTAAAAAGACGACGACGACGACCACTAGAATAAGAGTGATTTTTAAATGTGAATTTATTGGTCCTTAGAAAAAGTTTTTTGATTTAAATTTAATGTTTTGTATTATTTTTTCAAATCTAAAGTTCTATTGACTTTAAAAAACACCCTTTAGCTTTCAAAAAATGTTTATTTGCTTCGGAGAAAGAGTTTCTTAAATTAAAGCAGCTCGTCTTGATGTTACGTCTTAAATTCTTCTGCAACTTTTGCTAATCCTGTTGGTCTGTTTTACAGTGTTTTTACTTCTTCAGAATCGTTGGTTTCGAAGTCTATTTATTACAAATAGTTTCTTAAATAATTATGACACATTCGATAAAAGACTTGTTGTCTGTGTGTCTGTGTTTATCTTCATTTGTGTGATCTTTAGTGCAGCAGTACTCTAAAGTACTCAAAGCGCAAGATGACATTAAAAATGAAAAGAATAAAAGAGCAGCACTAAGAGCATTTATTTGAATTGGTTTGATTGAATTAAGGGACTTTCTGTAAGTTTATACCATCTGTTGGGGCTGCTGCTCCAAAATTGACAGGTGGCAACTCATTTATGCCACTCGATATATTTTATATGAAAATCTTCTTCAAATGTTAAACAGTTAAGTTGCTTAACCACTTCCTCTTAAAGTTCATAAGAGAGGCAGGCTTTCTAAGGTTTATACTTGCTTGCTTAAGACATTGGTCCAGTTGGGGAATTCCGTCCAGGTCTTCTAGGCATTTTCTTTTTTTTCAGAGATGTATCTTTCTCAATTCCAGTTTGTTTTTAAGCGGTTTTGAGGCCTCTTAATCTCTTTATAAGTTGAGGAGGTCTTTATAACTGCTTATCTTTTCACTCTCTCCCTTCTCTTTTTAAGGTTACCAGATATTTTTTCAACGAAATCGACAAATATTTTTTTTAAAAAAATCGCCTGCACCATCAAAATGATTTTGTTTTGCATGGCTTTGTGAAAAATATTTTTATATTTTGAAATTTCAATTGAATTATGGCACGTCTGTCCTTTCCATAGTCGGAATTATCTGTACTTGGATCGTGGTTGAACATAACAGCATTTCTTTGTATGAAGTCAATTGTCAAAGCACTTTGGCAAATGGCCCATAATTACTCATGAACATCTTCAGCGAAAGAATGCATTTCTTTAATAACAACATTCTGCATTTTTTATGAACCATTAAATCAAATTTAAAAAAAAATCTTGTAGAACTTTTGGAAACACCTTTGACAATAGAACACTATAAAACCTTATGGAATATTAAAAAAATTGAAAGTAGGCTTCTGTTCAATTTTATTTAAAGTATTAAATTTCAAAGAATAAGTTTTATTTATTTAATTTCATAGAGCTCCAAAATTTAATAAAAACGTCAAAATAAGAAAGGAAAAAGAGTCAAATTACACACACGTTTATTCTTTTATGAGGAAAATTAAAAACAAAATTTGAGAAAAAAAAGCAGGCAAGAGAGTGGAAAAAACATACAACAAATAAAAACTTTTTAATGAGTTTAACCGCTGGAGGATAATTTTGAAAATTACGCACACACACACACACACACATGCACCTATAACAGCTATAGGATTCTGCGGAAGTTATACATGCTGAATAAAAATATCTACTTTGAAACATTAATTAAAAAAAAAAAAAACAAAAATAATATATGTAAATAAAATTAAGAACAAGAAAAAACACAATTTCGAAGCAACTTATTTTTATCTTTTCGCATGTGTGTCAGTCAGTCGCCAATTCTGTACTTTTTGTTTATGTTTTCTACTGTTCAGAAGGGTGTGAATTACGTTGTAATTACTTTTTGAATATCAACCATCCTTGAACTTTTTCTTATAAAATGCGAACAGAAATGTTTTTAAATGAACCGCCCTTCATAAACCCCTCAAAAAAGTACTTAAATTAGCATAAATTTGTTTTCAAAAAGCTGGTGAAAGCAGCTAATATTACCAGAGAAGGGAATTTACCTTAAATTTAAAAATTCACTTTTAATTTTAAGAAAGTTTATCGCGCTTAAAATGTTATTTTTAGTGTTGCTTATTAAGCTTGTAAATGGTTTTTTTTTTAAATTTCATGTTTTTATGATACCAAAAGACAAGGAGATTTTTTTAAAATTAACACGAAGTTAAAAGGGGTTGGATTTTGTAACTAATGCGGGTCAATTTTAATTATCTAGGGCTCCAAAATGGATTGCTATGAAGTCATTTGACAAATTAGTTGATAATAAAAAAGTCAAATTATCCAATTCACTGTGCAAGTTACACGTTTGAGCAAATGCTTTAGTGGCCATCTCTAGTCAAAGACGAGCGCTATAGATCAATAAAAACACTTCTTTTACTCAAATATATAACATATATTGTTGCGGACGATATTTTATTCTATCAGAGCGAGCTTAAAATGAAAATTAAGAAAGTATAATAAAAAGTACTTTTATAAATAAGTACTTTACGATTAAAAAAGTGTCATAAAAAGTACCTTTGCAAATAAGTGGATTTTTAAAACAGTATAAAAATTGTATATTAAGGAAATAGCATTTGAAAAAAAAATAATTTTCACAGGTACGTTTTAAATAAAAGTACTTTTAAAAAGTACCTTTAGGAAGATACCTTTCTTTTATTTATTTAATTTATTTTACAACTTAGTCTATGGATATCAAATCCTTACAGACAATTAAACTATAAAATAATATAAAATAAACATAATTAAACTACAAAATTATTAATTATTTAAGAAGATGATAATTTTACGTTTAATAACATTTGCATCTGTTGAGAAATCTAAAATATTATAAAATTTATTAAATTGACTACACATCCTTCTAAATGGATCAGCATTCGCATAGTTCGATCTGTAGTATTTAATTAAAAGTAATTGAAAGTGTCGAGATGGACGAAGAGGAACATTAAATAAAATATTATCAAGCAGGAAATTAGAAGAAATATTGCCATTTATAATGTTTAAAATAAACGATACATTCAACATAGTCCTTCGGCTTTTAAGAGTTGGAAGTTTGATTAGAGCAAGGCGACATGTGTAAGGTGGAAGATCAAATGGGTTCCACTGTAGACTACGAAGGCAGAATAATAAAAAATTTTTTTTGTACAGATTCGATATAATTGTTGTGAGTCATATATGTAGGATCCCAAACTACGGATGCATATTCTAGGACAGGTCTCACAAGGGAAACATAAAGTTGCTTTGTAACATATGGGTCTTTAAATTCTTTTGCCCATCGCTTGATAAAACCCAGCATCTGTCGTGCTTTATTTACAGTTATGGAAATATGCTTTATAAAGTTCAACTTAGTGTCCAATAAAACTCCAAGATCTAATATAGTAACAACATTTTCAAGCTGATAGTTCCCCAAAGAATAATTTACATTTATATGGTTTCCTCTATAAAAAGACATATGTTTACATTTTTGCAAGTTTAGCTCCATTAAATTTAAATTACACCATGACTGAAATGAGTGCAAGTCTTGTTGAAGTAGATTGTGATCAGCATATTGTTTGAAACTTAGAAAAATTTTTACATCATCAGCATACATTAAAACGTTGGAGAATTTAATTACGTTGGGAAGATCATTGATAAAAAGAGTAAACAGCAATGGTCCAAGATGACTGCCTTGTGGGACTCCAGATAAAACATCTATGGATTTAGATGAGGTGTTTTTAAAACAAACACATTGTGTTCGACGTTTTAAATAAGACTCAATCCATTTAAGAGAGTTATATGAAAACCCGATTGAGTTTAGTTTCACCAAGAGCAGTTTGTGATTTACCTTGTCAAAGGCCTTGGTAAAATCCGTGTATACAATGTCCGTTTGTTTTCTTTGCACAAAACCCCGGTTAATAATGGTTGTTAGTTGTAAAAGATTAGTTGTAGTAGAGCAACCTTTTCGAAAGCCATGTTGAGCAGGCGACAATATAGACGATATATGATGAGAAATGTGTTCAGTTATCATTTTTTCGAAAAGTTTTGGAATAATACTTAGTTTAGCAATTCCTCTATAATTACAAATGTCAGACTTATTACCAGATTTATACAACGGAATAATAAACGATTTTTTCCAGATATTAGGGAAATATCCACATTTTACTGACATGTTAAAAATGTGAGTTAACGGTACAGCGAGAACTTCAGCACAGTTTATCAATATACTGCTAGGAACGTTATCAGGACCACTTCTGTGAGAAAATTTAAGCTTTTTTAAATTATATAAGACTGTAGAAATATCAAAGAAAGGAATTAATATATTTAGATTAGCTGCTTGAGAAATTGATGGAATACTAAAGCCATTATATTCAGCATCAGAATAGGTTGTAGAAAAGAAATCCGCAAACATGTTACTAATGTCCAGATCATCGAAGGATTCACTGTCCTGGAACTTCATTACTGAAGGAAATACGGTTGACTTCCTTTTAGAGTTTAAAAAATTATAGAATGATTAAGGATTATTCTTGAAATTATTCCTCATTTTGCGTAGATAATTAGAGTAGCAGGATATGTTTAATGCGTTATACTCGGCACGAGCTGTTACATATTTAGAATAATCCATTAGCCTACCAGTTTTTTTGTAATTTTTGTACAGCTTATTTTTTCTATTTTTGGCTGCTGACAGATGTTTTGTGGACCAGGGAGGACCACAAGGTTTACGTAAAGATAGCTTAGGGGTACACAATTCAATAAGAGAATAAACTTTAGTATAAAAATGTTCTACTATTTCATCCAAAGCAGTAACTAAGGGTAAAAATAATTCATTCCAGTTTATATTACTCAAAAGGTTATTGAGAAGATAAAAGTTTGTATTTTTAAAAACCAGAACCTTATCCTTTACCTCAGTAGATTGTAGATTTGAGGTAACATAAATTGGTAAATATACTTCTATTGTAGGGTGGTATCGATCTTCTGGAGTGGTAATCGGCGCAGAGCTTTTATCATTGATGTCCATGTACTGATTAATAAATATTAAGTCCAATAGCTTCCCATAATCATTAAGTATACCATTCAGCTGATAAAGTGACAAATCCATAACACGGTTCAGAAATTCTGTACATACTGAATTATTTGTAGCCGTAATTGGTGTAAGTAATCCATCATCGGGTAAGAAATTCCATGCAACTAAAGGCATGTTAAAGTCGCCAACTGAAATAACTAAATCATTTTGTTTGGCATTTAGACACACAGATTCAATTGCTTTAGCATGTTCAAAATATACTGACTGAGGTGATGACGGAGGAACATAGGAGCAAGTAATGTATATGTTTTTATGTTTCAGTTTTATTGCCACTCCAGTAAATTCAATCTTCGAAGGAAAATCATAAATTAATGCTTCAGATGGAATAATGTTTGAAACAGCAATAAGAACGCCTCCATACTTCCTGTTATTTTCGCGATCACATCTGTATATTTGGAAATTATCACACATGATCTCTGAGTTTGGTACGTTATCAGTAAGCCATTTTTCGGTAAAAATTATAATTTGATGATTAAAATTAAAACTATTAACAAAAAGAGATGAAAGTTTAGTGTTAAGACCTCGTACATTTTGATAAACTAACGAAATAGAAATTTTCTCCCCAGTAACATCACTTAGTTTTTTGACAAGTTTGTGTTATCTGACGGAAGACGAGCAAATGTGCTACGTTTTTCTCTATAAGTAAACTCCCGCACAAATGTATTTATCGGTCAGAAGTCAGGGTTATGAATTTTATTGAAGTATTTATCAGGAACAATAATTTTAAAAGATGATATTTCTCGTGGTTGAGAAAAATTGAATTTAAACGTAGATATTTCAGCATTAGATCCAATTTAGGATTTTATGAAAAATTCAACATCAGCAATAGTTGTGTCAAAAGCTAAGCGCGAAACAAAAACAGCCCTTTTGGGCGGAATAGCTCTTAATGAATTGTGTACTACTTGGCAGTCTACTGAGGATGGAACATAAGGGATTGACATACTAGCATCCTTATTTTGTGTAACATCCAGCGAGACTGAGGCCACTATATTATTATTTTGATTTGTTGAAAGCTCATTATTAACAACTGAGGCCATGGCAGTATCAGCATTTGAGGTGGACGGGATATCATTAGGCAAACAAGCAGGGATATTCACACCAGAAGTCTTTAAAACCGAATTCACTGTTGATTTGACACCATTTTGCTCTTTACTCTTATCAGATGATGGAAGTTTTAATTCAACAGCAGGAAACTCATCGCATTTATCTTTATTCAAATTTCTTGGCGACTTACGGCGTTTAGGAGAAGGCTGAGAAGGAGATTTAAAATTATCCAATGATCCGAAATCATCAAACAACTTTCCATAAGCTGATACGCGATCAACCAACTTAGCCACATCATTTTGCAGTTCAAGATATTTAGATTTAGTATTTTGAAAGAAACAATAAAAATTTTCGCCAGTATTACTACAGTAATCGCAACACCAGTGCAAACCTATATTCTTAGGTATAACGTCAGCAACTGATCCAGAAAGTCCACTGCATTTAAAATGACAGCATTTGTGACAAAGCCAACAGACAATCATTCTGTCATCTTCGCCTGTTATGGTACAATTTTTAGCTAAGCAAACCATAATAGTATTTATAATCAAAACGAATAAAACGGTGATATTGTTGGCTAGGATATGGATTTAATGTAGATTATTGATGTTATTGATTATTTATTTTTATTTTGTTTTGCTCTTTTTTATTTTTTTTTTTTAGAAATAGGTCCAGTTTTTATTTTGTGATATGTTTGTTGGATGGAATATGGATTTATTATTGATTATTGTTGTTATTGCTTTTTAAATTTATGCTCTTTTTTGTTTTATTGCTACTAAATATATTGTTGAGGACGACATTTAATTCTATCAGAGAGAGCTAAAAATAACAATTTAGTAAAAAGTACCTTTCTAAATAAGTACCTTTCGATTAAAGAAGTATGAAAAAAAGTACCTTCTTATGTAAGCGCACTTTTAAAACAGTATATAAAACTGTATTTGAAGGAAATAGCATTTAAAAATTTTTTTTAGACACAAGTACCTTTTAAATAAAAGTACTTTTATAAAGTACTTTTAGGAAGGTCAATTTTAAAAATCACCTTTCAAAAATCCAGATTTTAAAAAAGAAAATTTACTTCTAAGCAGGAATTTTATACTTTATAATTTTTTTTATTTAAGCTAAAAGGTACTAAAAATGGCCATTTCTTTAGGATGTCAAAATTGTTTGAAAAAATATTATAATTAAAATAAGATTTCTAGCTTTTATCCAATACTAAGGATTTTAGAATCTTTTTTCAACATATTTGTCTTTTGTTTAAAATAAATTATTGTATCTGCAAAATTTTTCAACTAAAACTAATTATTCAACTATAAAGCTAACAATTATACTTTCAAAAGTTCCAGCAAAAAACTAATTTTTTATTATAGTGTTCCTTCCTTCTTCTTCTTCTTAGTCGAGTGCCTTTAATGTTTTAAATTTAGTTTTGAAGCTTTGAAACCCATTAAGATATTTTAATTCTTACAATTCATACATTTGAAATTAAAAGATTTGAAATTACTGAAGAATAGAAATTTAATAATTGTAGTTATGACACTCTGGCAGCAAAGGCACGAAGTACATTATGTTACGTGTATTTTTTTTTACTTTAGATATTTATTAAAAATATCACTTGATATATATAAAACAATCAAAAAAATTTATTTCTTTTATATTACTACATTCAATAAAATGGGACATTTCATTATTAAAGAGTTTTCAAAAGAACATTGAGAATAAAATTTAACAATTTACTTCAAAACTAAAATAATTATTTTCATAGTTTTTTATTCACTTTTTTTATATAAAATTATTAAAAAAAAATTATGCCACTTTTGACTATACACATATGTATGTGTATGAAATTCCCCCCATAAATATTGCTACAGCTAAAAAAAAATCCCTTAAACATACATGTAGACAAACAGCTTTGGCTTTTATATGGCTCATTGGTTTCCAGTTAACAGATTGGTTCAATAAATACACAATACTCGTATCTATTCATACGTAGAGCCATTCACACACTCTCTCACACACACACACGACACTTTTCTTGCTATTTATGTATTGGTTTTCATTTTTATTTTTTACTATTTTTTTCAAATCTCTTTTTTATTTAAAATAATATTTTTTTTTATTTTTCATAAATGTCACATTGTTATTGTGCAAACAAAAGTTTCCTCTACTTGCACATTGTTCGTGCAGAAAAATAAAACCACACAGTGCTGGTATCTCTGTCTGAACTAAAGACTTAGGAGTGCGTTCAATTGTTGGCATGCTATTAACGGTACCTCTAAGGTCACACACTAAAATTTATATTTTTTGGATTAAATCATAAACGGAACATAAAACAACCCGTTAGTGGAAAATTTGTTCAAAATGTTAGAATATGTGTGTTTAACATCAGAATTGCTGAAAAAAAAATGTTGCGCATATCTATCAGCAACATTTTTATTACACTACCGTAGATTTCAGTTTATCAATGAATTGTGGTGCATAAACTTTTAAAAATAGTCCCACATAAATTTATAAATTTTTCTGCTTGAAAAATATTGAAAACACAATATCATTTGTTTTGATGTTCAAAGTTAAATCTCTATGCGTTCATCACTGAACTTATTTGAAAAAAAAAAAATGTAAAAAAGAAAATTATTTCATTGTTGTATAACAAAAAAAAAAAAAAAAAATATATTGTTAAGTTTGCAAAAGTACCAAAAAGATTTAAGACACAAGCTTTTAAAACAATTTTTGATTGGAGTTACTTCACTAAACTAGATTTTTTTTTAATGGCAAAATTAGAGGCAGGCATTTCCCCCTGCCTCGAAGGACATGGACCGATCTTGCTGATTTTTAATAGCAAAAAGTTTCGAAACTATGTCTGATCGATTGGCGTATTTAAATTTTATCTAACTCATCTAGTGCCTTGACAAAGTTGATTGCAACCCGAATCCGAACACGGACAAACAGACGGACATCGCTCAATTGGCTTTGTTATGCATAAGAATTCAGAATACACATATATACTTTTTCCATTTTTTGTGGTGAAGGGTATAAAAGGCTACAACAACAAAATGATGTTCACTATGTGAAAATTTCATAGTTCTGGCCATATTTTTCCTGATCCTACTTTCTTTCTAAGACGTTTTGAGGATATCTATCAGTGTTGCCAGGTAAAGGCTGGCAAAAGCTAAGCTTTTTCTTGAAAAATTTGTTTCCGTGATTGAAAAGAGCATAATCTCGCCATTCGATAAAATTATTTAAAGTAGTTTTTTTTTAAATACAACCCTTTAACCTTTTTCTTTGTAATATTGAGCTTCGATTGAATTTACAACTTTAAAAACTTTAAAAATGATGTTATTAAAGACCAATTTGAGTATTATTTGCTTAAAACTTCAACATAAAATTACTGACAATTTTTCAGTAATTTAAAAAATATAAAAATTTTCAACTGAAATAACTGAAGTTGCGAACAATTTTCGTCAATTCAAATAAAGTACTTCGTTTTCCGCTCAAAATAAATGCAGTTCATATTATTTTACAGTTGAAAAAAAATATTTCCAGAAACATTTTGTTGTTTCTAAACACGAAACAAGAAACATTTTGTAATTCTTCACTAATTGAACACAGTACAAAAAAAGAGCAACTGTCACAGATGTTATTACCTCAAATACTTTTTAGTAAAATTACCAAGTACCAAAAGTTACAAAAATTTGCTCAAATAAAGGGTCCGCCAAATAACTTTTTTTTTTTTTTGAAAATGCCATAAAAAAACTACTGAACAATTTCTGAAATTTCTTTTTTTTATTTGAAAGTAAAATCCTTTCGGTTAGTAATGGAAAATAATTTCATTCAAATGGCTGCCTCGGCTGGCCATGCAGTAGCTTACACGATCGGTCCAATTTTTAAGCACATTATCGATTGTGTGCAGCTGTATTTCACCAATGGCTTCACGAATATTGTCCTTCAAAGCGTCAATTGTCTCTGGCTTGTCGGCGTTACACCTATCTATGACGGCACCCCACAAACAATAGTCCAACGGTGTTAAATCGCAGCTCTGTGGCTGATAATGCGATTTGCAAAAACAGGGCGCAAAACATCGAGTGTAGCTTCGGCTGTGTGGCACGTAGTACCGTCCTGTTGAATATAAATGTTGCCATTCAACAAAAATTCGTTCAACATGGCCCGATAACGATCGCCATTGACTGTAACGGTCACTCTTTGCTCATTTTGGAAGAAAAATGGCCCAATTTAGCCTCTGGACCAAAATTCGCACCAAACAGTAACTCGTTTTGGGTGGACCGGCTTTTCGATCTATGCGTGCGGGTTTTCTGTGCCCTAAATGTGACAATTTTGCTTGTCGAGAAAAAAATGAGCTTCATCCGAAAATATGATTTTTTTGGCAACAAAATATAATAAAATAATAAATGTTACGTGGAGTCTTCAATTATAAAAAATGTAACCAAGCGGCAACACTACTGTCTATATAATTGTTAATTTTTTCACTCTCGCTCTTCTTCTTTTTTCAAGGTTACCAGAAATTTTTTTTACCGAAATCGCCAAAAACAATTTAAAAAATTGGATATCTCGAAAAATGATCATTTTGCAATATTTTTAATTGTATTGTATTTATTGTATTGTATTGCATTGTATTGTTTTGTATTGTATTGTACTGTATTGTATTGTATTGTATTGTATTGTATTGTATTGTATTGTTTTGTATTGTACTGTATTGTATTGTATTGTATTGTGTTGTACTGTATTGTATTGTATTGTATTGTATTGTATTGTATTGTATTGTATTGTATTGTATTGTATTGTATTGTATTGTATTGTACTGTATTGTTTTGTTTTGTATTGTATTGTACTGTATTGTATTGTATTGTATTGTATTGTATTGTTTTGTATTGTACTGTATTGTATTGTATTGTGTTGTTTTGTATTGTATTGTATTGTACTGTATTGTATTGTATTCTATTGTTTTGTATTGTACTGTATTGTATTGTATTGTATTGTGTTGTTTTGTATTGTATTGTATTGTACTGTATTGTATTGTATTGTATTGTATTGTATTGTATTGTATTGTTTTGTATTGTATTGTATTGTACTGTATTGTTTTGTATTGTATTGTACTGTATTGTATTGTATTGTTTTGTATTGTACTGTATTGTATTGTGTTGTTTTGTATTGTATTGTATTGTACTGTATTGTTTTGTATTGTATTGTACTGTATTGTATTGTATTGTTTTGTATTGTATTGTATTGTACTGTTTTGTATTGTATTGTACTGTACTGTATTGTATTGTATTGTAATGTATTGTATTGTATTGTTTTGTATTGTATTGTACTGTATTGTATTGTATTGTATTGTATTGTATTGTATTGTTTTGTATTGTATTGTATTGTACTGTATTGTTTTGTATTGTATTGTATTGTATTGTATTGTATTGTATTGTATTGTATTGTATTGTTTTGTATTGTACTGTATTGTATTGTTTTGTATTGTATTGTATTGTACTGTATTGTTTTGTATTGTATTGTATTGTGTTGTATTGTATTGTTTTGTATTGTACTGTATTGTATTGTATTGTGTTGTTTTGTATTGTATTGTATTGTACTGTATTGTATTGTATTCTATTGTTTTGTATTGTACTGTATTGTATTGTATTGTATTGTGTTGTTTTGTATTGTATTGTATTGTACTGTATTGTATTGTATTCTATTGTTTTGTATTGTACTGTATTGTATTGTATTGTATTGTGTTGTTTTGTATTGTATTGTATTGTACTGTATTGTATTGTATTGTATTGTATTGTATTGTTTTGTATTGTATTGTATTGTACTGTATTGTTTTGTATTGTATTGTACTGTATTGTATTGTATTGTTTTGTATTGTACTGTATTGTGTTGTTTTGTATTGTATTGTATTGTACTGTATTGTTTTGTATTGTATTGTACTGTATTGTATTGTTTTGTATTGTATTGTATTGTACTGTTTTGTATTGTATTGTACTGTACTGTATTGTATTGTAATGTATTGTATTGTATTGTACTGTATTGTATTGTATTGTATTGTATTGTTTTGTATTGTTTTGTATTGTATTGTATTGTATTGTATTGTATTGTATTGTATTGTATTGTATTGTATTGTATCATGTACATACGAATGTATGAAGCATCCCTAAATAACACGACGTTTAGCACTTAAAAAATCCAATTTGGCAGTGCGTTAGGAAGTGAAGTTGGCTGCTTGTTGGTTTGTTTTGGTTGAAAATTAATGACAGTTTACTCATTTTCTAGGCAATCTATCGGTTTTATCCTTCTTTATTCTTATACAGCGGGTTTTATAAAATAACTTAAGTTAACATTACTGTAAAAGAAACAAAGTTGACGCTCTTCTTTAGGTATGTCATTGCAGCGTAAAAGCCCGAAGTAAGAAGACGTTGCGCTTTACTAATTTAGAGATGACAGTAACATAATTAAACCTGTAATTAATCACGCCATTAATAAAAGAAATACAACATACCTTTTTTAAATCAAATTTTTATATTAAATTTCTTCTGTTCCTTATTCCTTATTTATTCTCAGCATGAGAATGCCAAAATACAGAACGGCTAACTTTCAAAGAAGAAAATAGAAAAAGAAAAGTAAACAATTGCATTAATGAACAAAACACACATATTTAGTAAAAATAACAAATATAAATATAAAACCAACAACTGCAGGATATTAATCAATTGGATTGCTTGTTAAAGATTTTTAAATTTATATTTGTGTTTCTTTTTGTATTGTTTTCGTTTTAATTTTCTTCAAGTCAAATCTCTTTTTTTCTTATTCCTTTTATAATAAATGATGTTTTAAGTCATAAATCTGGCTAAAGGAATTTCAATTACAGTAAATTCCTTTAAATAAAAAAAAAAAAAGAAAATAGTTTTAAATTTAATTAAATAATTTTTTTTTTGCATTATGATGTAGACCCCCCTTTTGTACTGAATGCTTTATAAAATTTCTTTTCAAGTTTCACTGCGAAAAGATCTTTATTTATATTTATTTTCCAACCACAACAATTTATTGTAATTAATAGTTTTTAAAGCATAATTTTTCAATATTATGTAAAGACAAAACCCTACTGCTGCCTCCTACTCGCGATACCAATCATGCAACTCTTAAGCCAAGAATTTCAATTAAAAACGTTTTTCTTTTATTTTCTTCTTTTTTCGTCATTTTCTTTACCACTTGCTGCATACAAAAGTACCAGTGTGTCCAAAAATAGTTTCATCTTTAAAATGTCGAAAAGAAAAAAAAAAAAAATCTTAAAGGATATTGAAGCGTGCAACAAGGACCCAAGAATCCAGCAACAACCATGAATTCTAAATTTATATTGTTACGCTTAAATATTGGTTTTCATTTTCATTTTCGTTTAGTTTTTTTTTTTTGCCATATCATCATCATCATCGGTTCTCTAGGGGATGTTAGATTATGCGTGTCTTGTCTGTTAAAAAATAAAATGGCGTTTTAAGCAAAGAAAATGTCAAATGCATTTGTGGCACAGGAAGGCAACGAATATTAAGTGAATTAAATTGCAATGGGAAATTTCTAAAATTTGCCGATACTCGTTAACTTTTTTACATTTTACCATCTCTGGGGCTCTGACTAGATTCGTACCCATGATCACGATCTCTGGCGAGACTAGAACTATTCGATGTCCTGTTAAAAAAACACGCCGTAAATTCGCGCGTTTATCCAGACCAAAATACGATGTAGCTCTGGCAGAGACGGCAACACTACCACGATTTCCATACACTTTTTTTATGTTGTTTGGTCCTCTCTAACGAAGGTTTCTTCTTTTATTATACAAACTCCTTGACAATACCATCTGTGTTTTTTCTTTACACTAATCGAGACTCTGGGAAATTTAAACTGCTGTTTTCGCCGCAGCTACTCAACAAAAATAATTTTTATTAACATCTACAGCTGTAATGGGATGTGAACTCTTAGTCATGAATTTCCTTTTTAACGAAGAGAAAGATTCTTGTAGTTTAGAACTCCTTTTTCACCGCGCCTACTCAACAAAAATAATATTTTTTTATATTTAAGGCTCTGTTGGGATGTGAACCCATAGATACGAGTTTCTTTTTAACAAAGCAATAGACTCCTGCAGTTTTGATTTTTTGTTCTTAACACGGCTACTCAATACAAATTATCCTTCTTAATATTAAGGGCGGTGATGGGATGTGAACTTATAGTCATAAACTTCTGTTTAACAAAAACACAGACTTCTGTAGTTTTAAACAGCTCTTTTGAAAGCGGCTTCTCAACACAAATTATGTTTCTTAATATATAAGGCTTTGTTGGGATGTGAACTCATAGACATGAACTTCTGTTTTACAAAAACACAGACTTCTGTAGTTTTAAACTGCTGTTTTGAAAGCGGCTTCTAAACTCAAACTATGTTTTTTAATATCTAAGGCTGTACTGGGATGTGAACTCATAGCCGTTAACTTCTTTCGAACAAAGAGACTCCTATAGTTTTGAACTCCTATTGTCGTCTCGCCTACTAAACAAAAATCATTTTTTTTATATTTAAGGCTCTGCTGGGATGTGAACTCATAGATACGAGCTTCTTTTTAACAAAGCAATAGACTCCTGCAGTTTTGATTTTTTGTTCTTAACACGGCTACTCAATACAAATTATCCTTCTTAATATTAAGGGCGGTGATGGGATGTGAACTTATAGTCATAAACTTCTGTTTAACAAAAACACAGATTTCTGTAGTTTTGAACAGCTATTTTGGAAGCAACTACTCAACACAAATCAATTTTTTTAATATTTAAGGCTGTAATGGGATGTGAACTCAGGGTAGTGAAATTCTGTTTAACAAAGACACAGACTCCTTTAGCTTGGAACCGCTGTTTTGGAAGCTCCTACTCAACACAAATTATGTTCCTTAACATTTAAGCTCCTGTTGGGATGTGAACTCATAGTCATAGGTACTTTTCTACTTAAGCAATCACTGCGGTTGCTTGACATGTGTTAAAAAACTTCTTTTTTAATTCTATTCATACAAACCACACATTTTTAGTGCTGAAAGTAACAACGTATTTAGCTATTTCTACACATGGCCAACAACAAAATTAGCATTTGGCTTTTGTTAAACACTGGATTGTTTTTAACATTGAATTTAGGTTTAAAAAAATTTTTTTACTGAACTCCTTTTCAACAATTACTTAAACCCAAATTACCCGATTTTTGATTAGTAGTGTTTTAAACCAAAAAAAAAAAAAAAATGCAGCAACAAGAGAGTAATAAAACTCCACTATAGTGTTTTAAAAGAAAATTGTGTAATGAAATTTTAGTCTTGTGGCTTGTCAAGACAACAAAAGCAAAAGACAAAAAAAAATAATAAAAAAAAAACGAGCGCACAAAAGTATGCTACTAATATTATTGCATAAGCCAAAAACATAACAATTTTGGCTAAAGAAACAAAGTCGAAAAAGTGGCGTAAAAAACTAAAAAAATTAAAAAAAAACATCAAGCACTTTTTGCATAACCAACCCCAAAGACAAATAAGAAACTAAAAAAAGAAAATATTTCTTTCAGTTCGCTTCAACTAAAGAAAAAAAAAAAAACAAAAAAAAAAACAGTGAAAAAATGCGTCAACACAAACCGGAACTAAAACGCAAAAAAGGGATCATAAAATGCAATTTGGTGGAAAAATTATAAGAAAAAAAAAATTATAGTTTCTTTTTTGTGATAAAGAAAATAATCAACTGAAGGGCTAAAGTTTAAGTGCTACTTTCATGCAGAGTTAAGACGAATCTGTGCTAAAGCTTTCAACCAAGATGGATTAAGAGAAATAGCTGCCAATAATTAAATAAAAAAAGCTGTAGTAAGACTTAAGTCGTTTATTTTTTATTTTGGTGATTTGGTAAGTTTTTCTAGGGTGAATAAATACTCTAGAGTTAATTTTTTTTAGAAATTGGCGATTTTTTATGTGTTCTTTTTGCTTAAGTAAGCGATTTTTGGTAAAATATATATATTTTTTTTTTTTATTTTATTTTTCAAATCGTCTGTATTTTTTTATTTCTATTTTTAGTATTTCCCTACTCCTTTTTGTAGCATTATTAGGATCATCAAATATTTTTTTTTGAGAAGGTTACAATGAGCGCTTTCCTTTTTAGAATTAAATTAATTTTCTTACCATTTTTAAAGATTGATGCTAAACTAAGTGATTTTGTTTTGTAGCATTAGGTGGCATGTCATAACGTCCAAGGACATAATGTATTGTATTTTATGTAAGAAAGATGCAACATTTTTTAAAACTGGATTGCAGAAAATCGGTGTTCGTTATACCATAGAAAAGAAAATGGTTGTGGCCGTCGAAGGTTGGCTATGCAGGAAATCTTTGGTAAGCGAAGCCGTTGTTGTTTTTAGTGTGGAGATTATGACACTTTCATAGGTGACACTATGTTCATACTAAAAACGATACAATAACCATGGACATTATGACTTTTTTTAAATCGACATAATGCTCATGGACATTATATCACTTTTGAGAACAACATAAAGTCCATTGACTTGTGTCACTTTTGGGTGCGACATAAAATCCATGGACATTATGTCACTTTTGAGTGCAACATATTTCCATTGACATTATGTCACCTTTGAATGCGACATAAAATCCATGGATATTGTGTCACTTTTGAGTGCGACATAAAGTCCATGGATATTGTGTCACTTTTGAGAGTGACATAGGGTCCATGGACATTGTGTCACTTTTAAGTGCGACTTAAAGTCCATGGATATTATGTCACTTTTGAATGCAACATAAAGTCCACGGACATTGTGTCACTTTTAAGTGCAACATAAAGTCCATGGACATTATGTCACTTTTGAGTGTGACAGAAAGTCCAAGAGGACATTGCGTATCTTTTGAGTGCGCCATAAAGTCCATGGACATTGTGCCACTTTTGAGTGCGACATAAAGTCCATTAACATTATGTCACCTTTGAATGCGACATTAAATTCATGGACATTATGTCACTTTTGAGTGCGACAAGAAGTCCATGGATGTTATGTCCTTAGACACTATGACATGCCAAGATTTTTTTAAGAGTTTTTAGTCTTTAATGCGATTTGTTTTTGCTATAGAAAATATTTAGTTGCAATTTTTGTATTACAAACGATTAACTTGTAGACAATTTTACAATAACGAGAGATAACTCAAGCGATAAAAAGTCACCTACTCACTTTCGAGTCTTTTTGGTTTTCTGTCTGTCACTCACTTTCGTTTGCCTACACTTACGTTCATACATTTTTCTTTCTCACGTTTTAAGAAACCAATTTTGTACCAGATCGATAGTTTCTGTACATTTAAGCGATTTTCATTAAATGTATAAAAAATACTACTTAATTAATTGACAGCAAATACAACTGTGCTTAGCAGAGATCAGCTGCTTACGAATTCAACAAAATAAATTTAAAAGATATACTAAAGTTGTTGTGTTATTAATAAAATTATTTGTATAAAACAATTAAAAAACTAATTAATACGTAGAATAAATATGTAAATTAATTAGAAGTGTTGTTCTATTCCTTAACCCACACCAATTTAAAAACATATTGCACAACTGGGGGCCGCAGCTGAAGATAGTAACAGGGCTCTATCAATAATACATCTCAGTCAGATTAAAGTAACGATAGAGGCCACCACCGGTTTCTTTAAGTCTTTTTGCATCATCAGCCAATTTCTTTTTTGTGCGTGATTTCAAATCTGCCCTGGACTGTCAGTAAATTGTTATCAACGTTTTATGCTTTTAGCATCAATTTTGTATCTTCGATTTTATATAGAACACTCATCTTTTTCTACTTAGCAATTCTTCGTTTATGAGGCCGAATAGCGTTAAAATTATTGTAGAGCTTCTTCCATTCTTCTTCTGCTGAAATCTTACTAGATCCAAATACTGGAGTGCCCCTGGCTAACTCTGTATTTCCTTCCATGTGCAACACTAATGTTTGCAGTTGCTGCATAGTTAATTTTGTTTTAACTAAAATAAAACAATATTAATTAAATATTATGTTTGTTTATTATTTGATTTACACTTTTTTTTCTTTTTCTAGAGTCGTTTTTTTTTTGACACCTTTTAATTTTATTTTACTGATTTTTTTAAATTTGTTTTTTTTACAACGAAACTGCATTATGTACAAAAAAAAAAAATAGCATGTGACTGATTTTGACATTTGTTTTCGCAGTGCTGACAACATTTTCGTTACACTGAAATCGGATTTTGTATGAAAACGCTTATGTTTTCTTTCTAGTTGTCGTTCTAGTCATCGTTCGTATAAAAGTAAGTTTATGAAATCTAAAGCATGCGTTCGTTATTATGAAATATGGTATTAAACAGAAATATTTGTATAAAAATAAATTAAGAAAGTGAGTGTTTTCATACAAATTTTTTAGACGACGACTTGATCGCTTGTAATACAGAAACAGCACTTTTTTTTAATTAGCTGGCCTTAAGCACTGATAACAGAGCTTTAGGTTTCATTAAGCAGCTTCAATGGTTTTTAATTGCTTGGTTGCCGCTGTGTTTTTGTAGTCGAACTATCAAATTCTTATAATGTGCTTCTAATGTTAACATGCAACTCCCAGAACCTGCTCACTAGGCTTCCGTATGCATCAATTTTTTGTTACTTGACACTTCATACGAACGTAGTTTGTAAATCGTCAAGTTTATTCCTTTAAGAATTATGACCTTACGGAAAAATTGCGGGGAACTCATTGAGAGAAAAGAATATTTACGGCTTCAAATCGCCAAACAAAAAAAAAAAAAAAAATTCTGAAAAAAGAAAAGAGTTTGAAAGACTGGCTTCAACTTTTCCTTCTTAAAAGACACTTCCAGACCAACTTCCATATGTGCTTCAAGCGTAAAACTGCTGAGCGTCTAGCTTTAACGCTAAAATGATATACTTAAATAAAACTCAGGGAAAAGAAATAAAAGTTTGAAATAAAATCACTAGGTTGACCTGATCAAAATTAAATTTTTCTACTATTTTTTCTATTGCATTTCAGGGCATAATCTCTATTCATGATATTAAAGGGAAGAAGGGTAGAGGAAGGAGTGGATAGGGAAAGTCGATTTGAGTTAAACGGATGCAAGTATCATCCACATAAATGTTTGACTAAATGATAAATTTTTTCTGACTTATTAAAGTTGGAGACCCTATTATCAACAATAAAATCCTCTGATCTCTACCGTATGCTGTCAAGAAGCTTCAAAGTTAAAATAAGAGAGAGAGAGAGAGAGAGAGAGGAAGCCGCCAAGGCTGTGTCAGTTTCCTCCTTTAAATGCGGCTTTAGTCTAATTTCCTCTTAGGACAACTTAAGGCCGGACAATCTATTAAAAAAGGTGGAAACAGCTATAATAAGTATAAAAACATGGCATTAAAAATTAAAGGGTGCCCCTTACTAATTTTTTCTTTTAAGAATATATACTTAATTTTTAAGCAGTTTCAGGTAGGCCCTTAAGGATTAGATAAATTGGGTGGCAGCATGTCCACTATAGCAACAAGTAAAAAAAAAATAATTAAAGGGTGTCCCCAAAGAGATGAACACAAGGGATTATCTTTTTAAATCGTTATAGCTAATTACTTGAAATAAAAAAACTAATACGCTAATACGATAAGTTTAAAAGCTATATTAGAAAGTAAAGGGTGTCCCTATAGAGAAGTTATTTTTAGGTTTTCGGCCTTATGTTTGAAACGCCAACTTTAAATCTAAACAAAATGTGCGGCATTATGGTAATTATTAAGGCAAATATAAAAAATATAACATTAAAAATTAAAGGGTGGCCCATACTTAACATATTTTTAAGTAGTTAGGCTTATTATTATTAAAGCGTTTTAAGCAGACACTTGAGGTCTTAACAAAGATTAACAAAATGTCTACTATAGCAAAAAATTAACAACAAAAATTTAATTAAAGGGTGTCCCATAGCAAAGCAAAGGTGGCTTTATATTTTAAACCCTTATACTCAAAATTTGACTTATTCGCTATTAAAACGAGTTGAAAAAAAAAATAAAATTTAAAGGGTGGCCCAATAAAAAATAATTTTACATTTATGATCTCATTAGATTTTTGTATTTAACAAGGGCCTGCTGTCATAAGAAAAGTAAAAAAACATAATTTAAAATTTAAAGGGTGCCCCACAAAGGAATTAATTTTAATAAATATTTTCTTATTTTTAAACTGTAACAAGGAGACGCTTTGAATTCTCAGCAACAACAAATAATTAGTAAAATTTTAAAAATTAAAGGGTGTCCCATAGAGAAGCAAATGTGGCTTTATATTTTAAAGCGTTATAATCTTGATATTTATACAGAACATATATCAGCACTTTGTTTGCCATTTAAACGAGTTGAAAAAAAAAATAAAATTTCAATATAAAGGGTGGCCCAATAAAAAATAATTTTTACATATATGATCTCATTAGATTTTTGTATTTAACAAGGGCCTGCTTTTATAAGAAAATTAAAAAAAAAAAAACATAATATTAAAATGTAAAGGGTGACCCACAAAGGAATTGATTTTAATAAATATTTTTATATTTTTTTAAAATGTTATAAGGAGACGCTTTAAATTCTCAGCAACAACAAATAATTTGTATAATTTAAAAAATTAAAGGGTGACCCCCCTTCATTCTTAAGCGTGATCACTACACATTTTTAAATATATTAAATAAATTTCCTGCTAAATAATTATTATTCCATCGTTAACAATTTCAAAAGCTTTTAATATTTTTCCTTTTAATTTTGTTAAAACATGTTGACCTTAATTCCCACTTCTTAGTTGTTTTTAATTCTTACAAATTGCTGTGTTCAAATAAATGTTGCAAATTTTACACGTCTTCTTATATTAAATGCGACGACGGGCGAACTCACTAAATTTTATCGCACTTAAGTTGCCAGGCAACAAGAGAATACTTAACATTATTATAATTAAAACCAAAAACTGACAATCAAATTGAATACAAACAAACATGACTTGAACATGCAGAAAATTAGAAAAAAAAAAATTCAATAAAAAAAAAAAATACTAAAAGAAATAAATCCTTCATTGTTCTTGCACACTGAGAAAAAAGGACATTTAGCTAAAATCCGCTTTAATAAATATTTTTTTGTTACATTTAATCCAATTAAACTGACACATGAAAAGTTTGTTAAAAATAAGCAAAATTTAGCAGACATTGAAGGGGAACAAACAAATTTTTGTGCGTCCTTTAAAGCCCAAGCAGAAGGGGAACATAGTTGCGATATAGTTCAAGAGTTGGCTGAGAGTAATCAAAAGTAATTAAATGAGTTTTTTTTTTGCCTGCACAATTGCAAAGTGAGTTTGTATTTAAATAGATAAAAGCCTGACATTTCAAATGGTAAATGGGGATAATTAATTGGAACAAGAAGCTGTTTTAATTGATAATGATGAATGTACTTAAACTCATACAAACACACAAACACAAACACACACCAAATTCCTATAAATTTCTAACAATTCTAATGGATTTTAATTTAATTTAATTTACCTAAATGACATCTCTACACACCCACGCAATAGTATTTTTACTCACCCACACACGTACATTTGAATTCTTTTTCATTTATTCTATTGTTATTGCAGGCATTAGGGCGCCAATATTTGAATCATGCTAAAATTGAATTAAATTTATTAAGTGAATTATGGTCTCGCAGCTACCGATAAACAGTTAACTACAGGGATTAATATATAAAGAGAAATATTTATTGAAATTTTTGCATTTGCACTTGGAAGAGACAAAATAAAAAAAATATTCTCTTAACAAAAAACGATTTTATGAAAAAAAAACATAATAAAAATAAAATGAAAACTTAATTTAAAATGACGGAAAATCTGTGATAACTTCAAACATTTTATAAAATTAGATATTTGGTTTAAAATATGATTTTTGTGATGAACAATTTTTAAGCTCGATTTATTCAACTAAAAGGATCAAAATTAGAGATCGCTTCAAAAATTTAATAAAATTTTGTAAAGAAAAAAATAATAAAAATCTTTGATTAAGATCTTATTTTATTTATAAACTAAGCGTTTTATGGCAAAAGAAGCCAAATCAGAAAACTTTTATATTTGGTAAAAAAAAGAGTTTTTTTGATAAAGATCTTTATTTGTAACAAAAAAAAAAAAAAAAAACACAAAAATAATAACAATAATTTTTAATGGACAATTTTTGAACTCAATTTATAGGTAAAAAGATTTTTTGTGATAAATATTTTTTAAACTCGATTTATTCATAAAGTACGAGACCTCTAGAAAAAAAAAAAAATAAAGTCAGTGATCGCGTAAAAATTTTAAAAATAGACTTTTGGACAAAAAAAATTTTTTTTTACGAAATACTTTAATTTAAAAAAAAAAAACTATACGTCCTGCAGCTTAAAGGATCAAAAGCTGTGATCATCTCAAAAACTTAAAAAAATATTTTTTTTATTTTTATCAAAAAAATTATTTTTTTAATAAAAATCTTTACACTCATTAACAAAATTTTAAAAAATAGATATTTGGTTAAAAAAATTAAACTCGATAATTTCCTAAAGTATGCTTCTTACGGCAAAAAGCAGCTAAAGCTGTTTTCAATTCTATAAAATTAATTTATTTTTAATTTTTACCCAAAAATTATTTCTTATTCTTATTCAATAATTTAGCGTTTTTGGAGGATGGAAAACCTGTGACGACTTAAAATTTTTATAAAATTAAATAATTGGTTAAAGATATGATTTTTTTGTGATGAACATTTTTTAAACTCGATTTATTTGTAAACCACGTGTCTTAACTACGACTTAAAGTATCGAAATTAGTGATCGCTGGAAAAAATTAATAAAATTAAAAAAAAATATATTAATTATCTTTGATTAAGAAGTCATTTTATTTATGAACTAAGCGTCTTTTAGAAAAACGACTAAAATCAATGATTTTTAATTTTTAGTACAAATTTTTTTTGTAAAGATCTTTATTTGTATAAAAAAAAAACAATTTTTTAATAAAAATTATTAAACTCAATTTATTTGTAAAGAGATTTTTTGTGATGGACTTTTGGTCCAAAAACTACATTTTTTTTAAACTTTAAATTCTTTTTATTCCTGGACTATACGTCCTACAGCTTAAGGAATTAAAAGATGTGATCATCTTAAAAATTTTATAAAATTAATTTTGTTTTTCATTTGTTTCCAAAAAAATTATTTTTTAACGAAATTCTTTACATTTATTTTAGTCATTATTGTGATGAAAATTTTTCGTGGTTTAAAGATTTAATAAAACATAACACTTTCTAAACAAAATATTAATTTCTTTAAAGGAAAAATTTTAACTCTTTTTATTCGTAGAACAAACGGTCTAAGTCTTTAAAGAACGAAGTATCTGATCAGTAAAAATTTAAAACAAGGTTATGCCTAATCTTATATACCCTTCACCATTATAATCATTCACAATCAAAAAACCAAATATTGGATAATTAAAAAATAACAAAAAAAAATTAAATACTTTATATATTTTATAAAAAAATGTAATTGGCTCTTAGTGGGTTAATCATTTTTTTTAATTTTGGTATTTCCTTAAAGACCTCTTCAAAGCTTTAAAATGATACCCATATTGATATTTTGAAAAATTAAAAAAATTTCAGAGGCCCTTAACTCGGAAAATATGGGCGAGCGTCCATTTTTTCACTTGAAGTTTTTTTTAATATTTTTTTCTATTGCGCCATATATTTATTTTTTGCTTGAAGTTACTTTATTGTTTCAAATAATATGGAAAAATTAAAGGTAGGCGTGGTGTTGTGCCCGATGGCTCGAACGACATGGGCCGATCTCTTGCTGATTGATAGCAATATTTTCGACACTATATCTGACCAATTGGCGTTTGTAAATTTTCTCTAGATCATAAAGTGCTTTGACAAACTTGATTTCAATACTAACACGAACGGGCAGACGGACATTGCTCAATCGACTTCGCTATACATAAGAACTGAGAATATATATATAATTTATGGGATCGGAAATGAATATTGTAGAAATTACAAACGGAATGACGAACTTATTTATATTCTTTTTCCACTTTTTGTGGTGAAGGGTATGAAAAAATAAGATTTTTAAGACCAAAAAGTGATTTTTTGCATGAAACTTTTCAAACTCGATTTCATCGATAACTAAGCATCCTCCTTAAAATAGGAAATCTCTGATCACTTAAAAAAAAAAATCATTTTTGGATCAAAAAATTTAAATATTTACTGTCATGTTCATAAAAAATAAAATAACTTTGAAATCTTTAAAATTGATTTATTCGTGAATTAAGCGTCCTACGGCATTAAATATGTGATCACCTTAAAAAAATTAATTCTTGAAATTTTACTCTCATAAAATAGTTTTCGTGTTTAAATTCATTATAATTTTAAGTAAATAATTTAAAAATAACAAACAAAAATAAAATACAATAAAATAACACACATTATCTACTCTGTGACACTTATAAACTCGACAATCATATCACGACCACATGTGTGGTAAATAGAATGTGACAAAACCAACAGCAGCAACTAACAACAAAACTAACGAACACATGTCAATTATCAATTGTACTTTCAAATGCAGAAGACATTTGGCGAAATAAGTGCGGTGCAGGGTGCAGCAATAACGAAAATAATATTTTTCATCAACTGATCTTATGTCAGAGTATAAAGAAAGAAAATAAAATTAAAAACATACGCTCACACACACACACACGCACACGCACACAAACACATAACAATATTGATAAAATTCAAGTACTGTCACAATTGTATCATTCGTTTGTATTATTGTTTAACCAAGTATCCATCATCATGTCATAATGTTGAAGACATGTGAACGGTTATATTCTTATTGATTCATTACGGTGTCTTTGTGTGTATGAGTGTATGTACGGATGTGTGTGTGTGTGTGTTTAGTTCTTGTGTCAGTCATACAGTGTGTGTCAATGACAGCTCGATTATAACTGATTCTAGTTACTCTTCACAATATTTCTCTTAATAAACCGTTACATTTAACAAACCCACACATACACACACTTACACACACACATTTATACACACTACCTACAATAGTATTTTCTAATCCATACAAAGATATTAATATAACACCAAACATATCATACAGTTATTTAACTGTAATAAAGTGTTGGTGCTTGTGACACTTTCTAAGAAATGAAAAACAGACGTACACACACATGTACACACACACGCACAAACGCACACATGCATACGAATGTGCTAAGTCATGTATTAGCATATCGATGCTTAGGCAACCGTAATTTGCTATACACTGCTTGGCATTAGTATAACTACATCTCATTTTTGCTGTGTTTCTTTCGCTTAAAGAAAACTTCTTGATGGTTCCGTATTCTCTAATGTTTCCTTAGTGAGATTTTGAGCCGGAAAACTAAACAACCACTAAAGTAAAATGCTGCTCTTCTAAACTTCTTTGCCTTACACCGAACAGAAAAATGTTTCTGCTCCTATTAAAAGTTTAATTGGGGTTGGATTGAAGTTCAATTAATAATTTAATTAAATCAATTATTTTTTTTATCAAAAAAACCAAAAGAAAACAATTTTATCATACAACAAATAATTGAATCAATGAAAAAAATTCTAAATAAAAAAAAATTGACACAAAATAAAAAACCAGTAAAAACTTTTATCTGTGCGGCTGCATGTGATACGTCTACCAGCAACCTTACAAGTTAAACATGAGCACCAATTCAAAGTCAAGCATTTGGATATGGCCTTCTTCTTTATTAGAGGGGAGTCTGTAAAAAATTCCTGCCGATCTATGGATTACGGCTCCTAATTGTTAAGCAGCTCAATATCAAGCTTCCGGTCTAATAACATTTAAATAAATGCCAATACACCACGAGCTTTGTTTACCATAATAATAATACGCATCCGAAAATCTAACTTACGATCGAGAATGATACCAAGATCTAAGCATTCAGTTACGGATTCCAATAAACATCTATCAAGTATATACGAGTATTGTAGCGTAAAAATAAAATTTCGTGAGAAACGCATATGCTTACACTTCTTTAAGTTTAAGTCCATTAAGTGGATTTTACACCCACCATAAAACCTTTTTAAATCCTGTTGCAACAAGAATCCATCCATGTTGACAATTTGTAACTTAAAAAATCTTGACATCATCTGTGTACATTAAAACACTACACAACTTAATTACACTCGGCAAATCATTTATGAAAAAGGAAAATAATATAGTGCCAAGGAGTCTTCCTTGAGGAATTCCAGAGTTTAAAACGATTTTTTTTTATAGAATTTATTATTGAAATCAACTCTTTGCGTTCTGCTAGTTAAAGAAGATTTTATCCAGCTTCATGCGTATTGAGTAAAGCCCATTAAGTATAGTTTCTTAAGAAGATGATTGTAGTTAACTTTATCGAAAGCTACATAAGTCTGTATGTTTGACCGTCATTAAATTCACGATTTATTAAAGTTGTAAGTTGTAAAATGTTTATAACTGTTTAACAACCTTTCCTGAAACCATACTGAAGCAGTGACAGCAATAACTTTTCAAAAAGCTTTGGTTTTGAACTAAACCTTGAAATGCCTCTGCAGTTTATAACGTTTGATTTGTTTCCTGATTTAAATAATGGAATAATGTAAGAACATTTCTAAAATTAAGGAAAATAACCATATTTTAACGAGATATTGAACATGATTGATAAATGCGTGGACAAGGCATGGGAAAAATTGATTAGGACGCACGCTGGAACCCTTTCAGGTTCGCTATATACAGATGGTCTTATGATTTTTATGCAGTCAACAATCTGGGAAGTGTTAACAGGTAGTTGACATTCAACTATAGAAAACGGACATCCGCACGGATATCTGCACCTTATAAAGGGTCTGCCAATTTGTTTTAAATGCTATGAAAAACTGTGTAGATTTGGCTGTGTGACACGTGGCGCCGTCCTGTTAAAACCAAATGCTGCCAATATCCTCCTCTGTAATTTTTGTGAACAAAAATGCGTTCAACAGGGCCCAATAACTATCGCCATTGACTGTAACGGCCACTCCGCATCAAACAGTGACTCGTTTTGGGTGCACCGGCTTTGCAATGTATGCGTGCGAGTTTTCTGTGCCCCAAATGCGACATTTTTGCTTGTTTACATACCTGGCAACATCAAAATGAGCTTCATCTGAAAAGATGATTATTTTGGCAAAATCGGCATCTTAATGTCGCAATATTTCCCAGCGTAGTTCAAGCGTATACACAACCATATCCGTTCAGCGGAAGGATAAAGCTAAAGATCTCTGCCTGCAGCCAGCTCAAGATTAATCATTTCTGGATTTCATTAAATGATAATTGTCATCTTTTCCCTTTTCATGTAATGGCTAAACATTTTTATTGACTGAGGAAGCTCTCATGGTATCTACTACTATTATGCATCTGCCCGTGACCTTCATTTAAATAGTTTTTTTCTACATTAGAGACAAAATCAGACAAAATTTGAAGAAATGCCAATAATTAGACAATTTTGCACATAGGAGGTAGCCAATTTTGAGATCAAATTGAGCCATCCCTGGAAAATTGATATTACTTAGCTTTGTACGAGTAATTTAAGCTCAGTTACTCGTACTCCTCCTGCTGTGCTCACGTTAAATTTTGTATTAATCGGCCAATTAATTTGATTCCGCCCTACTGTGCAATGCTGTGCAAAAAAGTAGTGTGAAAAAGTGTAGCTAAAAGGATTGGTTGGCATAAGAGCAAGGGTAAATGTACATGACGAGAAACAGAGACTCATAACCAAATTATTATTATTTGATTATGGATATTTCTTATGTTTACAATAAATTAAATTTATTTGTTATAAAAATTTTAAAAAATTTTCTTAAACTTTAGAAAAACTACAAAAGAAAGAACTGCATTTAAACTAATGCACAGCAGTGTAGCAGTATGTGTTTGTGTATGTTTGTGTGCATCTGAGACGATAATGTTTTTATACAATTGTCATCGTAGCATATGTCAAAATAGATTGATTGATTAAGTTATTATTTGTTATTTATTTGTTGTTAACTAACGGTATTTCCTAAAAATTCGAAAGGTGCAATACATTTCTTTAAAAAAATTTTAAACTTCAGTGCACAAAAATTAAAAAATATTAACATTTTTTTGTAAGAAATTTTTGGTGCCATGTAAAATTAATTGATATAAATTAAATATATTTAACAGCCTTAAATTTTTTTAATTATTTTCTTAAATGGCCCCAGAGTTAGTAGATAATTTTGACCTCGGCAATATAAGTCTTATTCACCGAACACTGAGCGGCACAGAGAGAGTGCCGTAAATATTTATTTTGGCCACAATTGTCATGTTGTGAGTGAGGGAATGTGTGACAATTTTCCTTTGTCACTGACCTGCACTCATGGAAAGAAGAATGCCATTTAAAGCGTTACATTTTTCTTTGGGTATATAATGAACGCTGCTGACTACTCGTCTCAGTGTGATATATGATCAAAAGCGACCCTTCTCTTATTTACCATAATCTTTAAAAGAAAAAATTTTTAAAAATTTTTAATTTAATTTCAGATTGAAATTTAATTAAATCTTTTATTGAGTCAATTAAATGTTTTATTGAGTCAACTAAATGTTCTATTGAATCAATTAAATGTTTTATTGAGTCAATTAAATGTTTAATTAGAATAGAAATCAAACACACAGGAATTAAACAAATAACTAAATTTATTAATATTTTAGTTCAATTTCAGTATAAACAAACAAAAAAAATTTACGTGTCCTTAAATTAAAATTTTAAGGATGGTGTCTTTATAATTAAAGGGTGAGAACGTTCAGAAAGCCAGGGGTCACCCTTTAATATTTATGGTTAAAATTAAGGGTTCTTTTGGAACACCCTTTAACTTTTTTTGTAATTTTTAAATTTATTTTTTATACTTGTTGTTATAGCGTTCATGCATTGAAGTCAACGGTCTGCTGTTTTGGTTCAAAAGTTAAGCCTTTAAATGTGTCACATCCCCGTGAGACACCCTTTAGTTTTAAATCCAATTTTATTATAATTCATCTTTTGTAAAAATCTTAATACGAGCGAAATCTGGCAACCCCTGTGACAACATAAGTATTTGTTGTTGTTATTGCTAAGTAAATTATTACATCTACCACTCAAAAAGTGTGGTGTGAGTAAATAGAACAAAAAACAAGTTAAATTGCAACTGTTGAGCAGCCGCAGACTGCGTTTGTAGAGCTGTATCTGCTGATCATGAGTTCATATCCCAACAGAGTCTTGAGCTAAAGTAAAATTAATAACTGTTGAGTTGCCGCCATAGAGGATTTGGTTTGAAAAGGAAATTATTTGGTGGGGTCTCCTGGTATAAAAGCGTAGTGGATGAGATATTCAAGGCTCAAGAAAATCGTTCTTAAAATCTTAATGGAACATTAGCAACAATAGCGCGTGTTAGAGATGGTTAAGAAGGCCTGGTTGACCTGGTTGGAGATCACAGCCAATTGGCCACTGGTTGGCTGCACTAAGCAAGATAGCTGGGATCTCACCAGAGTGACACAGTTTTGTTGAGTAAATGGCTAAAGGCTTGGGAATAAATCTCGCCAGAGACTTAGGGTAAGAAATACTTGAAATAATTATCAAAACGCTGGTACTTGCAATCAAAAGAACCTCTCTGACTGAAAAGGGAAAAACGTAACATTATCTTTAAACAAAACGGTACTACAGCTGCTTCTTTTTCTTCCCCAAAGGACATTTACATCGAAGTTATTTTATATCCCAACTTTAACCGTTCTCTACTTAATATTCTTTACAAATATCATTTCAAATTAATGCTCGACTTTATTTTACTAGTTTCTCCTTTCCACCTTTTTCCCCAAATGTCAAACATTAACTTTGTTTGGCTAATTGGTGTCATTTATGTCATTGTCATGCGAAAGTGTTTTGCTGTTGTTATTATAACGAGTTGATATCTTAAAGAATGTCACTCACTTACACGCTTTCGCTGACAATATTATTATGATGACAACAACAGCATCAGCAGCAGCACAAGTAGCAGCAATAAAAACCGCAAATATTTAAAAAGATAAGCTTCATCTTAGTTATCGTAAATTTTCAACACAAACATTCATACACAAGCAAAACAATTAAATATTCACACGAACAAGAATTTCTTAAAAAAACACCAACAAACAAGTAAAATAACGTTTGTTTAGAACTGAAACTGAATTGTTAAAGTCGTTTTTTTAACCAGTAGAAGATTATGTGGTTTCTTTATTTATTTGTTACGATGCCACAGAAGTTAAAAAATAAAAATAAAATAAACATCTTAAGCCTGTAAGAAGAAAGAAAAATAACGGTGATAACAACAAGAAATACTAAAGTCTGCTACTGCTACTGAGAGAGAGGGAGAGAGAGAGACAGAGTTTATAAATAATATCATAATAAAAAGAATAATAAGAACATAAAATCAAGGTATTTGTTATGCTTATTTTCTTAACATGATTTGAAGTAAACAACACACTAATACTGTCACATATAAATGTAAATTTTACACACATGCATGTTGTGTAGGGGACCATATAAAAACAATGGGGTTTTTAATAAAAAAAAAGACTAAACTTTTCTTGCTGTAGGTAGTGGGGCGAAGCAATGCTCTAGAATGCTCAAAAAAAAAACAAGAGAAGAGAAGAGAGGATTATCATTGCATGTGCATTTTGTTGTTTCTATTTTTGTATATTTGTTGCTTCAAATCGCCGACATTTCTAAACCTATTTGAGTAATTTGATCATAATTTGAAAGACGATGCATAACGATTGCTCCCATTTAGCAACCATTTTTCTAGATTTTAAAAATAAAGGGTGGCTCCATAAAATATACAAAATGTAAACGTATATTTTGAGCGTTAAGGCGCAAAAACTTTAAATTTCATAAGTTGCATACGGATAAAATTCCCAAAAACAAAAAATGATGAAAAAAAATTAACTCAAAAATTAAAGGGTGTTCCAACAGGTAGCGTGATCTTACATAAACAATCCTGTGCCTTTGACCATTATAAACAGATACTCAAAATTAATAGCGAATATGTGTTGCTACAAGTTCTAGGGGAAAAAATAATATAAATCAAAGGGTGTCCCCACTAAAGACGTGAAATTGAAGTATATGGTCTTATAATTTATAACTACTTTTATGGTTACATTCAAAACGCTATGCTTATTGATATTTTAAATTTAACAAATTTTTTTTGAAATTTTTAAATTAAAGGGTGTCACCAAGTAATAAACGTGCTTTTAATATACTTATGTTTAGAGCAGTAAAGAACAGAAAATTCAAATTTACACAAAGTGCATAATGCTATGGTTCCTAACAATAAAAAATTAGAAAAAATAACTTCAAAATTAAAGGGTGTCCCTATAGGTGGCGTGGTTTAAAATAAATGAGGTTGTTATTTGAACTAGAATAGAAAGATTCTTAAAATTTAGACAGAATAGGTATTACTACACCCGCAAGTAACAAAAAAAAAAAATATCTGAATTAAAGGGTGTGCCCATAGAATATGTTAATTAGACGTACATATATGGCTTTTAAAATCAAATATTATTATTTTAATTGGAAAGGCTCTGTTTATAGATGGGTCCCGCTTAGTCAATAATTTTAAAAATAAAGGGTGTCCCTCTATAATACAAAATTTAAATGTATGTTTTAGGTGGTTAGCGAAAGAAATTTCAAATTTCTACAGTGTCCAATACTATAGTTCCCTATAACCAAAGTAAGTAAAGAAAAAAAATAAACGCAGACATTAAAGGGTGTTCCCATAGGTGTTGTAATTTAACATAAATGAGCTTGTCTCTTGAACCATTTTAGACAGACACTTGAAGTTTAGATGGAATAGTTGTAACTATATTTTTAAACAAAAATTTTAAAATGAAAGGGTGTCTCTTTAGAAGACGTGAACTTGATGTGTGCATATGGCCTTATACATTAAATCCTACATTTATATAATTAATATCTGCCTTTTTAATTTATACTTACAAAGTTGTTCGGTTCAAATTTCATTTCATAATGATTATCCTCTTATCGCCTGTCGGTTTTAAAGTCGGTTTTTTTCTTGCGAGAATTATTAACCATGAAATTTGTTTAAAGATTTATTCTCATTAAAAGGCGGATGAAGCGTATGATAAACATTTGTTTTAATTAATATTAAGCATACGCCATCTTGTTGGAATCTCCGATTGCCATAAGAGAAACATGTGTCAGAAATAATAAAAAAAAACGAACTGAAACTAGACTTTGACAAATTTTCAGACATCTCTCCCCTTTCAGCTGAAAGTAAAATTAAATGGGATTTTTTGCAATTGCACTCTATTACAGGCATGTTGTGATAACAAGAGGAGATTTCTTTTGCAGTCAATTATTGGTTTGGCTACGATTTTTTTCATTACATTTTATTTTCTAAAAAAAAAAAGTTTTTTTTTATTTTAAAAATTTGTCTTTTTAACCGACTTCAAAAAAGAAGGAGGTTATCAATTCGAGTGAATGTTGCTTTTTTTTAATGATTGTGCCTGCAGAACAAAGTCAGTTCTGAACTGGTATTGAAAATTTTTTTCAATTTAATAGATTATGTTTACAGATTGGTTCCGTTTTAAAAAAAAGTTCGTAATTTGAAAAATTAAAAGGGTGTCCCAATTCAATATACATATTTTTTAAGTGTATTATGAATTGTAAAGAGCACTTCTTTAAAATTTAAATTGACTGCCTATAGCTCCCAATAACAAAAAGTTATACAAAAATAAATTTAAAAATTAAAGGGTGCCCCCATAATTTATGTAAATTTACTTAAATGGGCTTATCTTTTGAACCGTTATAGACAAACACTTGAAAATTGGACAGAATATCGATTGCTATGCCCTTTACAATAACGAGTATTAATACTAAAAATTATAAATTAAAGGGTGCACCAATAGTTTATTTAAATTGAATTTTATGGCCTTTTTTTTGAACAGTTGTAGACAGTTGAATGAAATTTACAAAAAACATTTATTATAACAAAAAGTAAAAAATTTGGATTTGGAAGTTAAAGGGTGTCCCAATAGTTGATGTAATTTAAAGTAAGTGGCCGAACTTCTGAACTGTTATAGACAGAAAGCTGAAACTTACAAGAGACCTGTTAGTCCGCTATAACAACAAGCTTATAATTTGAATTTAGAAATTAAAGGGTGTTCCCAAAATTTATGTAATTCGATCTAAAGTATTTTTTGAAATTTTATATACAACCACTTGAAAATTAGATATAATGTGCGCTACTTTTTTTTGGTGTAATAAGAAGTGTAAAAATTTAAAATTATAAATTAAAGGGTTTTACAATAGTTGATATAATCTGATGTATATGGCCAAACTGTTAACCCTTAAAGACAGAGGGTTGAAAATTACAAAGAACGTGATTATCAATCAGTAGCAAGTATATAATTTTAATTTGAAAATTAAAGGGTGAAGATGGAACAAAAGGGTGTCCCAATAGTTAATATGATGTAATGTATGAGGCCATACCCTCAAACCGTTATGGGCAGACGGATGAAATCTCTTTTTAAGTCGGTTTTTTTCTTGCAAGAATTGTTTTTTTTTTATAATTTTATCTCTTCTCGTGCGAAATTTTGATTCTTATTGGAATTTGTATATAAAAATCTCAACATTAATTAGAGTTTTCTCCAATGTGACTTAATTAAAAATCTTTTTAAAAATATTTTAAAATAAAAAAGAATATTCGCAACACTGTGCATTTGTTTGTTAGCTGCTGCTGTCTCGTTATTGCTGTTAAGTAGTTATCATATAAAATACCTACTTAAGAAAACAGTAGAACAACACACAAGAGGCGGAGAGAAAAGTGTTGGTTGCTTAAGAAAATTCTAAGAATATTTTTTTTTTATTTGTTAAGAATTCAACAGCTACTGACTGACATACATTCAGACCAACTTACCAACGATTGTATTAAGTTGAAAATTTTGCTTTTAATATTAAATGAAGGGGAAAAAATGTATGGTATGACTGAGAAAAGTTAACATACTTTTAGGGAGTTGATATGCATAGGAAAGCATGCATACTTGTATTTATTATGTTAATATTTCGTTGTCTGATGAAGATTAACAAAACAAACAACAATGAGGATTTAGTTGAGGCCTCAAACAACACATATACAAACAAACGAAAATTGCTAGAGTAAATATTTGACAAGTTAAATTTAAAGTATTGAAACATTAAAAAAAATATACACTCGATTTTAAACAGGGATTTACTACTCAAGTATGGATGTTATTTTTTAGGAAATTCTGACAAAATCTTCAAGTATAGTTTTTATTCATAACATTCCATTGCAGTCATGAATATTAAGGAGGATTTTTCAGGAGTGGCATATTTCCATAATAAAGCTGTCATAAATGACAGTTATCAAAAGCCACTGCCGCTTGTCATGGGCATTGAAATTATATGTTTTTATTTATATATCGTTCTTGATGAGGTGCTAACTTTCTTTTTGATTGCTATAAATGGCAACCAATTACTAGTGCTGGTACAAAATCTGATTGCAATAATTTCTACAGCCTTTTATTTATAGTTTATAATGGCATTTCGGATTGGAAAGCAATAAAGCAGTATGATTTTCCAGAATAAATTTTTTATACTCTACAGATTAAGATTATCCGTTTCCTAATGAAGGGGACTTTAAATCTTTATCTCTACAAGGTAACCTGGTAACCTAAAATTTCATTGCTCAGTTCGTGTGAGTTTTTTCCTTTTTACGACAGTCAAAAGAGTTCTATTTTTTCAGTAGGTGTAGCTGTTAGGAGGTGCTTAAAAGATTAGCCTAAAAAGAAAAAGGTTGTAATATTCCTCGTATTCTTATTTATCAAATTACTTGGTACAATTGATGATGTTTACAATGTAAACAACCTATGATAGATAAATGCGAAGAATGCTGACGAAGGATTTAGCGATATAGAAAATGCAGCATTACATTCTACTGGTATCTAATTTTTATTATTCTCTTTGGATAGTGCCTGCACACATTTCTTAAAAAAAAAATTTTTTTTAAAGAAATTTTTTAGAAATTAAAATAAAAATCAATTTAAACCGAAATTAATTTATTTAATGTTTTATAATACTAATAAAAATTAAAATAATATTTGTTAAATAATTTTTCTTAATAAATATAGAAATTAAAATATTAAATTTTAAGGCGAATTAAAATTCTTTATTTGTTAAAACAAATTATTTTATACTTATCCCTAAATTTTATATACTTTTTTCTCTTTTTTCCGTCAGGTAAGCCTTTTTTGTTAAATAATCGGTTTTGTGTCAAATAAGCGATTTCTGTATAATAAGCTATATTTATTCAAATGTGCGATTTATTCTGAAGTTGCTATATTTTATAATAGTCGTTTTTACCAAATAAGTGTTTATTTTTTCAAATAAGCGATTTTTTTCAAAAAATATAATTTTTTTTGTAGAACAACCGCGTTTTCTCAAATAGTCGTTTTTTTGTGAAAGAATTGTTTTTTTTAGCTATCGCTTTGTTTTAGGTAAATTAACATTTTTTGTGAAATAAGCGTTTTTTTAGTAAGTGATCTTCTTGTCAAATGAGTTTTTATTTTTGTCAAATAAGCGATTTTTTCAAGTAATATTTTTTTTCTTGTAAAACAAGCGCTTTTTCTGAAATAAGCGTTTTTAGTAAAATAAGCGTTTTTTAACTAACCCTTTTTTTTAGAAAATAAGGGTTTTTTTTAATAGATGAAGTTCTTGTCAAACGAGTGTTTATTATTGTCAAATAAGCGATTTTTTCGAATAAATTCATTTTTTTTTTGTAAAACAAGCTCTTTTTTTCTAATAAGCGTATTTTTTGTAAAATAAGCGTTTTTAAGCGGCGCTTTTAGTTGTTGGAAAATAAGAGTTGTTTTGTTAAAAAAATCGTGTTTCACATAGATGACCTTCTTGTAAAATAAGCGATTTGTTTAAAATACTGAATCTTTAGAACTTTACAGTATTTTAATAATTTAAAAGATTTTTTAAATTCTGTGATTTTTTGCAATTTTATGAATTTTCGATTCTTATATATTCCAAATATATTGCTGTTGATATATTTGGTATATGAGTTTGTTGAACCAGCTACTAGAGAGCCGTAAGATACGAAAAATTTTCGATCGTATTTATTTAATATGAAAGATTTTTGGTTTAGAAAAGCACTGCAATTAAATGGTTACGGTTATTGCTCTAGTATACGTAATGTCTTACAGATTTCAACATAATTTTTGACGATCATCTTACAAAATAGAATATAAAGAAACTCTTGAAAGTAATAACCCTGATTTCGGTGATCAACGTACGCCGAAGAATGCCTGGCCAAAAGCTCGTGAATACTAATACGAGAATTCTGGCTACCAGTCGATCTTCAAAGCTCACCCACATAGACCTGGTTTCTCCTATATTGTGGATTAAAGTCAATGAAATGTTATGAACAATAACGGCTGTTAAGAGAGGGAGAAATAAATCTCGTAAGTAAGTAGAGTAGAAAGGCATGTAAGAAGACGTCTCCAAAGAGCAAAGATTTTTGAAATCCTGACTCATTTTCAACCTTTTAATGAAACAAGAAAAGTATAAAAAGATATCAAAATTATAGGAATTTTTTTTTAGTGAACGATATGAATAGATTAGCAAATTTAAGAAAACTGTATTTACTTTCTCATTTAACGGTTTTGCTCGAGGAACATGCAGAGAAAACATGGGGAAGCATTTTAGCAGGAATATAAATAAAGTCCTTTAATATTATGTAATTGGGCCTAAAGTCAATAAAAAGGAAATTAAATTCAAAAGGAACCCAATAATTTGTCGCAGTGTATAATTTAATTATTTTTAATTTTAAATATTTAAGTATTTTTTTTTTTAAATTAGGACTAGCACTCAGGGGATTACCCCTACTTATGCAATGCATTGTGGCAGTAGTAGGAAATTAGGTTATGGGAGGGGGGATAGAAGGAGTAGTGCTTGTGGAAATTTGATTTGAATCTTAGCACACTGAAAGTAACTGGAAAGACCTCCGTAGGTAAGTAATTCCAAATACAAACTGTTCGGCTAAAACACAAATTTTCTCTGTAATGCTTAGTGTGATTCACTGGCCAATTGACCACAAAGGAATGCCCTCTTGATGCAGATCACGTTGCGCATACGAAATTACGGTTTTCAGGGACAAATTCCCTAATTTCATAAGAGCACATTCCGTTGTTGTAACGAAAAAAAACAGCGAAACAAACTACACATTGCGTCGATGCTCTAGTGAATCAATTAAGGTGGATACCCTGCTGTCACCGATGAGCTTCTTAGCTCTGTTCTGCACGCGGTCGAGTAACTTCAAAATAGTCTTTGAAGCACCGGCCCATACATGAGAGTTGTATTATATTTTCAGTCTGATAAAGGTGACATAGATAGCGAGGAGATCAGATGGAGTGAAGAATTTCTTACACCGTTTCAGAAATCCCAGGCACTTGAATGCTTCTTCTGCCAAGAACATCGAGAGCTTCTAATTCCTTAATATTTATATCACCCATAATTATAAATATGATAGCATATTTAGCCATACGCCTGTGCAAAAGCACACAGCACTTGGTTTTACGAGCATTAAATTGGAACCTGTTCACAAGGCCCCACTCAGAGATCGTCAAAAGAACGCGATTCAGGATATCGTCCATGTGCTTTCTGCGAAAGCATAGATAGGATTGGAAGTCCAACGTAGAAGGTCATTTAGAAAAATCAGAAATAGGCTGGGGGAAAGGACGGAACCTTGCGGTATCCCTGAATTAACCATGAACTCGTTTGATGAGGTCCCATTTATAATAACTAGTATAATGCGACCCCTGAAAAAGCTCGATGTCGAATCGAGAGAAGCTATCACTGACACCAAAAGCAATAACTTTTGATATGAGTGGGCCATGCCACACTTTATCAAACGCCTTGGAAATATCTAAAGCCACCACCTGACTTTCGCCGAAATGGTGAGCGGACTGACACCATTTTTCCGAAAGGAAGAAATTTAAGTCACTAAGCAAGCTGTTGATTTCCACAAACTTTACAATATGGAAATATAAGCAGACTTTCCATTACTTTGGAAAGTGCAGGGAAAACTGCAATTGAACGGTAATCATCAGTGTTGCTAGCCTCTCGCTTTTTGGGGATTGGCGTTACATTAGCAACATGATGGGAATTAAACAACATGGTGCAAAATGCTGAAAAGTTTTTCTAATAATTTTCTTAATTTTTAAGAAATATTTTTAAAATAAATGAATTTTTTACCCCAGCTCTATACATCTTTTAAAATAATTAATTAAAGTTTTAACTATAAAAATTTCGTGCAATTATTTATAATTAATATTTTCTTTAAAATAAATATTTCTTTAAAATAAATATCTAAAAAAAGAAAAGAATTTAATATTTTAAAAGGAAACTAAATACAAATTAAGTTCAAAGATATTTCTATTACAAAATTGTTGAAATATTTATGCACATGTGTATCATTTTATGTGTTTGTTGTATTTGTACTGGAAGCAATAAAACCATCCTAAAAGTATGCAAATATATTATTTTCACATGAAATACTATACATAAAATGTTAATATTGTACTAAAGCAGGCACGTTATAACTCTGCTATTTGTTATTTACATTAGTTTTATTAGTTGCCCTGTAGTTCGAGAGATTTGGAAATAATTAGCTGCTAAACTAGTGAGTGGAAATCAACCATTGCATTACAGCTTTAAATCACATCACATGTATAAATCTCTAAAAATCTCTTTCCCGAATAAAGTTTGGTAATCGAAATGTCGGTGTCTTTAAAATTTTTGTTCCTAAGAAATGTGGTCTTCTTCTTGTCTTGATTAATCCCTATAAAAAATATTGTTAAACATGAGATTTTTTATGTTCCGGGAAACAGGTGCCGGTTTCCGCCGGTATGTCACTGCTCTTTTGGAGGCTCAGACTTTGTTGAGCGGCCAAAAAGGTTTTAAATAGGAGATGGATGATTAGAGTTAATTGAAGAAAGTAAACCTTCACATAGCAGCGGTAAAATGATCTCTTCGTCAAATTTCTCCTTCACAACTTAGAGCATTGCGTCGCTTACATTGCATGTAGTGTTGTCCTATTGCAACACCAGTTTTTTTTAAATTCTGTCTATAGAAATTAGGAAAATATTGTTCTTTACCGGTAGATGGCAGCCTAATTTACTTTTCTTTACAATAATCTCTCTCTCTCTCTTGCGCATCGAAGTCATGATAAAACTGATCTCAGCCGAATTTTTTAATATTATTTTTAATAATTTCGACACATTCGACAAGCAAAAGACGAATCCTTTTTAAATGGCGAAGCTTATGTGACAGCTGGTCGCATGTACACTTTTCACACCAAAAAAAGAACACATGTGAATGTTAAGCGACTGACGGGGAGTACTGGCACAGCGGAATGCTTTGCCATCGAAACGAACTAGTGGGAAATATAAGTATTCCCTAATGTTGATTTATATCAATATACAACTGCATATTTATACGAATGTGCAGTGTTTAGGTCCTGAGTGACCTAGAAAAGGCACGTGAGAAAACTTTTTTTTGAACAAAAAGATTTTGAAAAGAAACTTTTGCGTTAGATAGAAGAGAGTGATAAAGACAAAGTTATATGGGTGATGGACGGCTGGCATGCAGTCATAACTCCTCGCGATGGCGTGTGATGAAAGTCTCCTAGTTAGGTTCTGTTTCTGCTAAAAGGCTGGCCGGCTCAAGTTGAGCGAAATCAGGTTACTAATCAACCACCGGTTTTGATTAAGTTTTATATGGATGGGTGTTCATTTTATTTCCATTAAGAAGAACTTTAATTAATTTTAAGTTTGGTGAAATCAAATCGGACCGTGAGAATGTGACAGATATGAAATACGAAGCTCCCCAAAATAAGCAGATGTTTTCTGGAAGAGCTTCAGTTTTTTTTGCGGCAATGGAGGAACCTGTAAGAGTTGGATGAGAACAGCTCATAGGAGTTCAAGGACGGCTTGTAGTAATTCCACGCCAGGTCTAATCGATGTACTTTAAGCTACACTAGGGCAGATTAGGGAAATTTCAGTTATCATCAAGGAAACATAACCCGAAGCATTAGGTTTAGGGTAACAGATAGAACCTTAGCCTTAAAACATATGATGACAATAAAGAGTCGACAATTACTAGTCGTGAGTTCGAAAACACAAGGCTCAATAAAAGTGCCTGAAAGTGCGGTAGCTTGACAAACACCCATAAATTGACATCACAGTTCATTCAAAGTCTTATGGAGCTCAGTGATGACTGTATCGTTTTAAAAGCCCCGCCAATACTAGACATTATTGCAAGATTAATTTAGCTTATTACGAGGGCTGCTATATATATTTCTGGCCTGGCAACACTGAGTGCTGCCAAGTGCAATCTGACATTTCCATTGGAAAGTTTGTTATTTTTAAGCATAATCGTACTCAAAACGTTTTGACGTACGACCATTATTTGTGTTGTTTACAGTGACGTGAAAAAATTAATATAGAACTCGTGAATATTTTCGTGCCATCATTTTTCACAACTTTCGACGTGGATTATCACGACAAGAGTGCATTGATGAACTTAAATCTTTGTATGGCAATGAAGCACCATCTTATAGCACTGTGAAAAATTGGTATAATGAATTTAATCGTGGCCGAAGTTCGCTCAAAGACGAATTCCGTGAAGGTCGTCCAAAAACGGCTGTTGTGCCACAGAACATTGATGCCGTGCGTGAACTCATAATGCAAGATCGACATGCGACATACCGAGAGATAGAGACATTCTTGAACATTTCTTCCACCAGCATACATTCGATACTGCATGAACACCTGGCCGTAAAAAAGGTTTGTTCTCGTTGGATCCCGCACAATTTGAAAGTCGCTCAAAAAAAGGCTCGTGTCGATTGGTGCAAGGAAATGTTGCAAAAATACGATTGCGGTACTTCAAAAGACGTTTATAAGATCGTCACAGGTGACAAATCATGGATCTATGCGTATGAGCTCGAAGCGAAACAACAATCGACCGTGTGGGTCTTCAAAGACGAGCAAAATCCAACGAAAGTTGTTCGTGGAAGAAGCACTTCGAAGCAAATGGTCGCCTGTTTCTTCGGCAAAACTGGTCATGTGGCGACTGTTCCGCCTGTAGTGGTACACTACAATTTTTTTGCCTGAAGTCATCGGAGAAATTCGAAAAACCAACAAGAGAAGACGAATCATTGTTCACCATGACAATGCGAGCTCTCACACATTGGCTCAAACCAGGTCGTTTTTGACCGGCCAAAACGTCGAATTAATGGGTCATCCGCCGTACAGCCCTGACTTGGCACCTAATGACTTCTTCTTGTTTCCGCACATCAAGAAAAAAATGCGTGGTCAACGATTTTCGTCGCCAGAAGAAGCTGTTGAAGTGTTCTAAAACCATGTTTTAGAGGTGTCTCAATCGGAGTGGAAAGAGTGCTACGACAACTCGTTTGAGCGAACGCAAAAGTGTATAAATCAATCTGGAGAATATTTTGAAAAACAATAAAACCATTTTTGATTATAAATATTCGCATTTTCACTATTAGGCCAGAAATATATAGAGCAGCCCTCGTATGTAAAATTTTTTAATTTTTATAAACTTTTTTAAAAAGTTATGCAAGAGAAAATGGCAACTCTGGCCTAGAGATTTTACATTTGACACATGTCAAGAATCACTAAGAAATTATAAAAACCAGCTTTTACTTTAGCTTAAGCTTCATAAATTTTTTTTTTACTTTATTCAAGAACTTATTTCTGAAAGAGCAAAATTGCAGCCAACTTCACTCTTAAATATTATTTTTAGGTGGTTCAGCTCTAGTTAATATCGTTTTTTTTGTAGTAATGTGGCATAGACATTAAAAATAAATAAATAAAATATAGCAACAAAAGAAAACACAAAATTCAAATAAAAGTATTAGATAGCTTTTTAAAGCATACCTTTAGGCGTCTTCATGAAAATAATAATAATAAAGAGAAACCAACTACGTTTCATTTACAAAGTGGCGTGCATTTAAAGCAGTTTTATATTTTAAGCATCAAGTTTTTTTTCTTTCTTTCTTCTTTTTTTACATACATATTTAAATAATGAAAAACATATGAAATAAAGAAAAATCTACACCAGCAAAAGGTAAAAGTAAGAACAACAATTATAAATTTATGAGAATAAATATAAAGTTTAATATTACAAGATTTTCTTTTCAAGTTTTATTTTTAATTTCACAAATTACACTAAATAATAATTATTATTATTATTATGAACAAAAAAATATGAGTGAAAAGTAAATGCTTGAATGCTTTTATATTTAAGAGCGGTAGAATTGTTAAATGCATCATTATTTTTAAAGAAAAGTCATATAAACTGTCATTCACTTGAATATGACAACTGCAGAAATTTTAGGTTAAGTTCAAAAGCAGAAGAAAATACTAAGTGACTTAAGTAATACTTAAGCCTTGAGTATGAAATTAAAAAATATTTAAAACTATAGAGACCTGTTATTAAGAACACAGCTTTTAAAGAGCTTCCAATTAAGCCAACAAACATTAAGCAACCTGCGATAGTAGAAGTTTCTACTTGTTGTCAAACAAAACAAGAGTCATGAGTTCACATCCTACAAATTATTTCTTTTCTAAAAACAAATATTAATTTTCTTTTATAAAATATCTATCACAGGTTTATAAAAAGCAGTTGAAAGTACTTTAGGAAAACCATATCCATCCATAAGGCCAATTTTGAACTGAATTAAAGAAATAAGAGTTTCTTTTTGTGAAATAAGTTTTATTTTTATTTTTTGGTTTTATTTTAGCTTTTGGATTATTGGTTTGTTAAGAAGTTATGTAATTAAAATTAAATTTTGTTCAATTTCCATGTTTTATTATTAATTTTCAATCTTTGTTTTACAATTTTAAGTTTTGGTGAAACTTTTTTATATTGTATTTTTTTTTAAGCGCCGTTTTTTAATTTTTTAAAGTTTAATATTTATCTTTTAATTTCTTATTTTATTATTGTTATTATTTGCAGATATCTGATGTGTTTTGTTGAAAATTTCTTTAAATTACGGTTCGTTTTTTCAAAAATTTTTCAAAATTTTTTCAGACTTTTTTCAAAATTATTTTTTTTTGTGTTGAGCTATAAATTTGTTTTAGTAAATTAGATACTTAAACTTTTGATAAAAAATAATTATGCGAAAGTAAATATTTTGGCGAAATTCAAAATTTTGGTGGAAGTGAAGATTTTACTAAAGGTAACCTTTTTTGACGATATTGAAAATTTGTCTGAAATTATAAAATTTGTTATTAAATTAAAAAACTTGACGAAATTAATTTTTTTTAAATTTAAATTTTAGTAGAACTTAATTTTTTAGTGATATTAAAAATTTTGACGAAATTAAAAATTCTGGTGAAATTATAATCTTTGGTAAAATGAAAAGTTTTCGTGAAATTAAAAATATTGGCGAATTTAAAAATTTTGGTGAAATTAAAAACTTTGATGAAATTAAAATTTTTAGGCGGAACTGAATTTTAGGCGAAACTAAATATTCAGGTAAAATAAATTTTTTATAAGTAGAATTAATAATTTGAAAATATTTAGCTTATCTGAAAAATTAAAATTTTGAAGAAATTTACTTTTTTTTGGAAAAATGACGAAATGGAATATTTTAACGATATTAAAATTTGTAGCGAAATAAAATTTTGCGATATTTTAAATTTTTAAGAAATATTCTTTTTTTTTGGCAAAATTGAAAATTTTGCCGAAACCAAACAATTTTAGTGGAATAAAATAATTTTTCGAAATTTAACTTTTAAATTTTTTTTTCGGAATAAAATAATTTTTCAAAAATTAAATCAAATAATGAAAAATTTAAAATTTTGACGAAATTTACTTTTTTGGCGAAATTAAAATGTTTGGCGAAACTAAACATTTCGACGAAATGGAATATTTTAAAGAAATTAAAATTTATAGCGAAATAAAAAATTTTGCGATATTCAAAATTTTGACAAAATCAAATTTTTTTGGTGTAATAAAAACTTTAGGAAAATCGAAAATTTTGGTGAAATAAATTTTTTTGGGTGGAATAAAATAATTTTTCGAAATTTAACTTATTTTGAAAATTTAAAATTTAGACGAAATTAACTTTCTTGGAAAAATTAAAATCTTTGGCGAAACTAAAAATTTTGACGAAATAGAATATTTTAACGAAATTATTAATTTTAGCTAAAATAAAAATTTTTCCGATATTAAAACTTTTAAATTAATCTTTTTTAGGTGTAATTAAAAATTTTGGGAAAAATAATAATTTAGGCGAAATTAAAATTTTTAGCGAAACTAAAAATTCTAGCGAAATTAAAAAATAGGATGAAATTCAAAGTTTTGATGAAATTATAAATTTTTAGCGTAATTGAAAATTTTTGGCGAAAATAAAAAAATGGGTGAAAAAAAATTTAGGCGAAATTAAAGTTTTTAGCAATATTAAAAATTCTAGCAAAATTAAATAAAAATGCGAAATTAAATAAAAATGCGAAATTAAAAATATAAGCGAAATCAAATTTTTGGCGTATTGCAAATTTTTTTGGCGAAATTAAAAAATTGGTGAAATAAAAATTTTTGGCAAAATTAAAAATTCTAGCAAAATTAAATATAATTGCAATATTCAAAGTTTTGACAAAATTGGTAATTGAAAATTTTTTCAGAAATTATAAGTTATGGCGAATTTAAAATTTTTGTAAAAAATCAAAAGTTTTTCCAAAATAATATTTTGGCTAGAAAAAATTTATTTCCCTTTTTGTCTTGTCTCCTGGGGTCCCGTAGTCAAATCTGTCTTTTATTTTATTTTTTGATGTGTTCATCTTCAGTGTTGTTATTGTTTTTGTATTAAAAAACGTACTTTTTTTGTCTCTTATTGATTTGATTTGCTGCCTCTCACTTTATTTTCAAACATTTATTTACAAAGATTTTCTAAACTTAACTTTCTAATTTAAAGTTTTTTTTCACGGTTCAAGCAGCTTTATTCAAATGAACGACAGTGTATTTCATGTAATAAAAATATTTTTCTAGTTGTAACTGAAAACGCACACAGTTAATGCCAGCTACTTTTCATTTGCATCATGTAGCGTTTAAGTTCATTTATTCATATGAATATATGTATGTATAGTTGAAAACATTGACACATACACGTGAGCACACATACTCACCCACACACATACGTTGCATTTAAATGCAACATATCAACATTATTTTTTTTTTAATGTGATTTACAATTTTTATATGTTGCAATATGTTGAAATGTATAATTTTTCTTTTATATAATTTTTGCATAACATTTGAATAAAGTGAATAAAATGAATAAATAATGTAAATTTTTTATTATTATTTTTATTATTCTTTTTATATTTATGGAGGGTGTTTTTGTAATACAGTTGTTGCACTTCCATTTAAATATTCATTTTAGAAGTTTATTGCTCTTACTCTGTCTACTTAAAGTAATTCTTTTCTTTTTCATTAATAAAAGTTACAAATTAAGTTTAAAGAAGGAAATACAGAAAAATTGCTAGAAAAATTTGTTTTTCTTTAATAAAAGTTTAATGAAATAAATCGCTGATAAATATTAACTTACTTCATTCTTTATATTAATATAACTGTTAAACGCCAATTTCACAAAAATCGCCTATTTTATAATAACTCAATGCTATTTATATTTTAAGTGATATAGAGAATTACTGATGACCTAAAATTATTTTGTATTTCTTTACTGGAAGTGTTTATAAACCGATATATATTCCAAATAAATTAAAAATATAAGTGAATAAACATGCCTGATAAGAGTGGCCAGTTAAATGACCAATAATCAATTTCAGAGAATTTATTTCAAAATAAATGTAATTTTTGTTTTGTTTGCGCGAGACATAAAAAAATTCAAAAATACTCACAAAAAAAAACTCTTATTAAAAAAAAATAATAATTCTTGCATAAAAAAACCGACTTTAAAACAGGCTTCATCTGTCTGCCTGTAACGCTTCAAGAGTATGGGCAAATAAATTAGATAACATTAACTGTTGGGACACCCTCATATTTTTTATATATGGAGTTTGACATTAAGAGTTTACGGCGAAATTAATGAATTCGCTATCGAGACCACCTGTATTATTTCGCCATGGGACACCCTTATATCACCAAACTTTATATTTTTTCAACTGTTGAATACTATGGCAACATACCTCAAGTTACAGCAACTAAAGGGTCACCCTTTAATTTCCAAATTATAAACTTGCTCATTTAGCAATCAGGTTCTGTGTAAATTTCAACCATCTGTCTATAACGGTTCAACAGTTTGCCCATATACATCAGATTATATCAACTATTGTAAAACCCTTTAATTTATAATTTAAAAAATTTATAAATTTTTTATTACACCAAACAAAGTAATGGACATTCTCTCTAAAATTCAGGTTTTTGCATCTAAGGGTTCAAAAAATAGGGCCATTTGGAACAAATTACACTAATTTTGGGAACACCCTATAGTTTCTTAATTTAAATTATAAGCTTTTTGTTATGGCGGACTTAGCAAAACAGTTCCCTTGTAAATTTCAGCTGTCTGTCTATAACGGTTCACTAGTACGGCCACATACACCATATTATATCAACTACTGAGACCCCCGCTTATTTCCAAATCCAAATTTTATACTTGTTGTTATAGAGGAGTTAGTAAAACAGATTCTTTGTAAATTTCAATCATCTGTCTACAACTGTTTAAACCTATGGCCATATACTAAATTAAATGAACTATTGGTGCACCCTTTAATTTATAATTTTAAATATTATCTGCTGTTACTATAACGGCCATAGCCCTCGACATTGCGTCAAATTTACAAGTGTTTGTCTATAACGATTCAAAAGATAGGCCTATATAAGTAAATCTACAGTAATTATGGAACACCCTTTAATTTATAAATTCAAATTATAAATTCGTTGATATAGCGGACTTAGAAATACAGGTCCCTTTTAAGTATCAGCGTTCTGCCCATAACGGTTCAAAAGTTTGGTCACATACACAAAATTACATTAACTATTGGAACACCCTTTAACTTCCAAATCCAAATATTATACCTGTTGTTATAGTGGACTTATCAATACAGGTTCGTTGTAAATTTCAAGCGTCTGTCTACAACTGTTCAAAAGTATGCCCATATACATCAAATTTACTGAACTATTGGCGCACCCTTTAATTTATAATTTTTAATATTAATACTTGTTAATATAACGGCGGGCGTTTGTCTATAACGGTTCAAAAGATAGGCCCATATAAGTAAATTTACATCAATGATGGGGGCACCCTTTAATTTTTAGATATATTTTTGTATAAAATTTTGTTTTTGGGAGCTATAGTAAGACGCAGTCATATTATATTTTACAGAATCGCCCTTTAAAATTCATAATACCCGTAAATATTATGTATATTGTATGGCGACACCCTTTAATTTTGAAGATTTTGAGCTGTTTTTAAAACGGGACCATTCTGTAAGCATAATCTATTATATTACCAAAAATTTTCAAATCGAATCAGAAATGACTAAGTTCTGGAGGTACAAATATAAAAAAAGCAACATTCAGCCGAATTGTATAACCTCCTTCTTTTTTTGAAGTCGGTTGAAAATACAAACGTCTTTGTTTTAACCGATATTTTTTTTAGAAAGTCATACTTTACATATCATTCAATTAACTATGTAAGCTAGTGACCAAAAAACAGTAAGAAATAAACTATAAAAAAAATATATATATGAAATATTATTTAAAAAAAATTTTTTTTTCCTGCTATTTTTAATATTTATCCCGATTGTATAATTAAATCAGCGTTATTGATTATTGAAGGTGATTTAATTATTAAATCGGGATAATAAATAAAAAGTACCACGCAAAAACGATTTTTTTGAATAGATTTTAGTAAAATTATTGTTTGTGGTGTAATCACGCCTAAGCGAGTACAGCGCTTCTAGTGAAATTTTTTTAATGGTATACACATTTTTTTATTATGTATTAAAACTATATCTTAACATACTTTAAGGCATTCGAATAAAATAAAATGTTATATAATTTATCTTTCAAAGTACTATTTGAAAAACGTAGTTTTTTAGAAGATGTAATTGGCATTTTTAAATTACATGAATTTTAATTCGATTTTTTAAAATGTATACCAATGAAGAAGCTGTATTTTTTTTAAGAGTAAATTTATGTCTAAAAGATTTTATTCATATAAGAAAAAACTATTTGTTTAATAGATCCTTCCTGTTTTTAAAGCAATTTTTATTAAAAGGTAAATATCTCTCAAAATTTTTTTCTAAAAGTTAAAGTTTCTTTAAAGGTACATTTTGTGAATTTACTTGTATACATAGCCATTTTTCCTTAATAATTTTAGTAATTTTTCATAAATATCTTTCTCTGTACTTTTATATATTTATTATTTATTTTTTTTAAAAGATTTACTTTATTTTTCAAAAATATCCTCTTTTTGAAAAGAGAAATTTTCTAAATTTTTTTTTAAAAAGTACTTTTTTCAAAAAAGTATTTTTTTTGTAAAAAGTACTTTATTGCTAAAGAGTACTTTTTCTAAAAAGTACTTTTTTTACTCAAGAGTACTTTTTCTAAAAAGTATTTCTTTCTTAGTGCAGTTAACTGCACTATATTCCATAAATATATATTTTTTTCTGAAAGCTGCTTTTGTCTAAAGGGTACTTTTTGTGAAAATCAATTTTTCGCTCCATAATTTTTTCCTAAGGATTTTTCAAAAAAATATTACTTTTTTATTTTTAATTCTTTCTGAGTGGTACTTTTGTTTATTGGCATTTTTTTCTGGAAAGTACTTATTTTTTTCAATCAAGCGTTTTTCTTAAAGCAATTTATTTAAAGGAAGCTTTTAGAGCAGGCCATTATTAACAAATACCTAATTTTGAAAACTTTTATATATTTTTATGTCCTTTATAAAAAGTACTTTTTAATCTTTTATCCAAAGACACTTTAAAAACTAATTTCCTTCTTACATACCATTTACTGGCAGTACATATTATATGGAAACCTGATAATAAATGTATGTGCAAATACATCTAGTGTCAGAAAATATATTTTAACGTTTACAATTTTTGCTTAAATTAAAAAAATTTCGACTTAAACTGTTTAGATTTTAAGACATAAAATACTAAATTTTTAAGATGCAGGGATAAAAATTTCGAAAGGAAGTGTCACTGAATGCATGGAATATAATAATAACTATAACTCAACTATGTCCTAACTTGGATATCGGTGTTATTTCTTGCGGTCTGTGCCTCCATATATTGTGCTTTTACTGCAAACGTGTCATATTAAAAAAAAAAACATACGCTTAAGTTTATAATTTGGCGTGAGCTGTTTAGAAAATTAGCGACATTTTACTCTCTAGAGAATCACATCATAATTTTTTTACTAAAACTTTTGAAGACAGAACTACGAAACTGAAATTTTTGAGTTAAGACACTCTTGCAGCAAATGCTTCATAATACAGAGAAAATATCAGCAGACGATTTTAAAATATTATATTTTGGAGCTTTTAGCACCTGAGCATATTTTTTACAACATAATGGACAAGGCAGAGGAAGTAGCAGCCTGAAAATAGGCTTTAAAATTATAGTATTTTTTATTATTTTTGAATTTATAACATTTTATTAAATTAATTTAGTTACTTCATAAAGATTATTTATAAAAAAATTTATTTAAAAAAAATTATAAGAATTTCTGGCTCCTTATCAAGCGATTGAGCTTTTTTAGCTAAAATATCAGCAGCAGCTTGATAATATTCTTTAAAAACAGAACTAAATTTAAAAAAAATTTTCATAATTTTTAATTTTAAAAAATTTTATAAAATTTATTTAAAAATTTTGAGAAGATAATTGACAAACAATTTATTTAAAACATATATACAAATTTGTTGGCTCCTTAAAGTAGGCTTCATTTTACAACAGCAACCCGCCCCTAGTTTATGCAATTTTACTTTTTTTTAGCTAAAAAATCAGCAGCAGCTTAAAAATATTCTTTAAAAACAGAACTAAGTTTTATTTAAATTTAAATATCTTTTAATTTTAAAAAATTTTATAAAATTAATTCACTAATTTTATAAAGATAAGTTAAAAAAAAATTTATTTAGAAAAAAATAAAAATTTTTGGCTTCATAAAGTAGGCTTCATTTCATACCAGCAATCAGTCGCTTGTGTATACAATACAACTTTTTTAGTTAGACAATCAAAATTATGAAGAAATAATGCTTGCAACAAATCACATAATAATTTCCACCTGCTACAATTTTATATTTGTTTGTCTTCAACTTTCATTCTTGATAAATCTCATCACACTACAATACAATCTCTCTGAAAATAGCTTTTCAACTAATGCGTATTTAGCAAGTAGCATGTAGGGATAATAATATCTTGATAAATGTAAAGCCACACAGGCACACACATGCAAAGGCACATTTGAAATCCGACATAAATATCTACACCCACAGACAAATTCATCTGGTACGTTTCGTAATAAGTAGTCATCGACAAATACAAGATTTAAATATGAAAAATGTTATAAAATGAAGCATACTTTTGGGATTTCATAGTGCAAAAGTATGAGAGTGATTTTATAAGTTTGATTACGAACATAGCAAAGCATGCATGGATGGATACATGCATGCATATTTTTTTTAGCTGTCTTGTCAATGCCTTATTACATGTGCAGGTGATTTTATGATAGTGTGAGTGTACAGTGGCAGTTGAATTTTTATGTTGAACCCGAACAAATTTTAGAAGAAGAGAACAACATTTAATTTGTATCCGCTCCTGGTTAAATTTTATCGTAAGGTAAATGTTGATGTGTTTGTTTGTTTGTATTGCTCTGTTGTATAAGACTTGATTGAGCATGCATCATATAAATGTTTGCATATTTGTTGCTTAAATTTTTTATTTTCTCCGTTTTTTGTTTCCTGGCAAAAGAAAGTTGTAGAAAAAGAAAAATCATCGTACATGTTTTCTTGTATTAAATTGCAAGCCAAAGTGAGAATCTATGATGATGATTTTTATGTTTGCCACGTAAGCTTCACATTTGTTACGTGTTGATTCTTATTGCTATTTAAAATATAAGGAAAAGCGAATGTTAAGGCTTTCAAATGAAAGTTATAATAAAGACCACAGCACAATGATGTAAAATGAAAAACAAAATAAATAAACTAATAAAATATGAGAAAACAAAATCTTGCATTACGTGCTCATATTTAAAACATGCAGGATACAATTAATATTTTCAGAAGAATGTGTGTTAAATTGTTTGAAAAAATAGAAATTTGTAAATTGGAATAGCAAAAAATTTTACAAATTAGATTTTTGTTTAACAATAATTTGAAGTGCTTGAAGTGAAACGAGCAACTTAGAGAACTACTTTAAGATGGAAAAACAGCATCTTGAAATAACAAAATCCCTATTAATCATTAAGATCTTGATGGAACTCCTTAGTGAAATTACTTGCTTTGGTGTTCAAGCAGAAATCGTAAAGAAAGGAAGTATGGACAAGTTGGGTGAGGTTAGGTTGCACAGGCTGCCAATATAAGAAAACCAATTCACTTGGGTTCTAAATGCTCCTGTTGAGTTGTCTGAAAAGGATCAATTTCGGTCTGTATGTTGCCAACAAGATCCATTCCCAAACCACCCCGAAGACTAGATAAACGAGTTTATTCTAGGAACATCACAGACCAATAGGTCTGCAAGACCATGCAGCCTCTGACTGCAGAAAAGAGCCGCTCTCTTCTAAAAAAAAGCTGAATAATGGCAGAGCAAATGTTCCACTGTTTTTTCCTCTTTCACTTCCTTACAACTTCAGCAGAAGTTATGGTGTGAAAGATTCAATCTCTTTGCATAGGTACCGATAACACAGCCGCCAGTGAGGCTTAAGTACCCAGGGGGAAACCTCAGCAGATTTGCAGATCTTCTACTATAATACTGAGCCCATAATATCCTTGAAACCCTGCAGGTGACTCCGTAACATCGTCTGGTTAAACCCTACAGCAGCTTAACGGGACTTCCACCAGTGGATCTATCTCCTGGTTTCTTGAGTCGAGTAACAGGTCTAGCGAGATCGCCCTCAACTTTGTTCCCGGGTATGCTCGAGTATGCCAGCAACCAAAATAGTTCCAGGTTGGAAAGTCTGTGTTGTCCTCTCTTCAAGAGATGTCCTGCAATCAGGGAACAATCTGAATGTCGTGCAGACACCCGATAAAGAGTTTTTCGCGGCCTTGCTGTCAGTGCAGATCCGGATATTCTCTCCGTATATCCTGTGGTATCTCATACAACCAGCCGCCTTCTAATAGCTGAGATTTTAGCCTGAATCACGCTTCGTTGGTACTGTAGCCCAAACTTCCACCTGATCTGAAATCTAGGAATAAAGTCGCCTGCCCCGAATCCCGTGTCTGACTTTGACCTGGTCTGAATGACATCAAGCACATATCTCCGATGATCCATGTGTATCATATCTGATGTGTCCGACATTGATACTGCGAATCTAATGTCAGACCGGAGGGGGGAGAGCAATAATCGATATTGACGGGAATAAAAGATGCGTATCACAAGATGGCTGCATGGCCATGGTCCCTTGGCTGCTTTCAGCATAACTGCTGAGTTCATGGATAGATCTTGCTTCTCCTCGTAAAGAACACAAGTTTCGTCTTCCTTGTGCTCGCGCTAAGCCCACTCTCGGCATACCAATTACTGACTCAGCCTACCGCCGATTGCAAGCATTGTCGTCCGCATATGCCACACTCCTGAGCTTCTTGGTCCATTTCTTTCAGCAATGTGTTCATAGCAAGGTTCCAGAGAAGGGGTGATATTTATTCCCCTTAAGGTGTACCTCGCTACCCTATATATGGTAGCTTGCCCCATACTGGAAGTAATGACCCTATTGGTCAGAAGATTCCATACAAAGCTGATTATCGACTGACTTACGTTCAGTCTCGCCAGGGCCATCAGAATAGCCTTCGGTTTCTCACTCTTGAAGGCCCCTTCTATATCAATGCATATTCCTTATGCCCTAGGGATTTTTCTATAAACGCCAAAAGCGTTTAAAGTGCCGTCTTAACGGATCCGCCCTTGATACATGTATGTTAAAAGGTGGATAGTCGGTCCGGATTAATTGTTGCCTCAGACAGAGATCAATTATCAGTTTCAATGTTTTCAAGGGGAGGATAGATAGAGTTATAGGTCTAAAATCCTTCGGCGCAATATGCTTAGTCTTTCCCGCCTTGAGAATATGCCCTCGGGACCAGCAGGTTAAAACGGATCTAGTGGGCAAGCTGCTTTGGTGAATTTTCAATGGCTTCCCAAAAATCTTGATTTTCAAGGATTTTAGGTTTTTTTGGAGGCAGCCAACTTATCATGTTGGAATCATGTAATTGCTGAAAAAAATTTTTCTTTAATTTTGGTTTTTAGAGAGCTTTTTTAGTCGTATAATTTCTTGCCGAAAGTGGCTCAAAGGACGTTATTAAGACCTTGAATAAATAAATTTTACAATTTTTAGTTCATAAAAAATTTAACATTTAAAGCAGTTTTGTGTTCTTTGAGTCAGCTTCAGCACAATCAGTAATAAATAATTAAAGTTCATTTCTAATTAAATGGTTTGTTTATTATTTGTAATAATTAGTTTTCTTTTTAACATTTTTTTTTTGAAAAATAAATTAAATACTAAACAAAAGAAATTAGATCATTGCCAGTGTTTAGTTGGCAAAAAAAAAAAAAACAATTTATTCAGTTGGCAACATGAGAAGTTAGGGGAACAACAAATAAAGAAAATAACACAACAATTATTCTAGTGCATACACTCAGGGGCATTAATTAAAAACAGATATTCAACACAGTGCTGCTGCCTGCATTCAATGATGTTGGTTGCAAATACAAAATAATGCACAGCAAACACAGAATTAAATATAAATAAATTTACTCACACACACGCATATGTATGAGTAAACATATCGTAAGCTATTTGAATGTATGTGTGAATATGAACATTCGGCCATAATAAACAAATATTTTCAAAAGCATCATATGAAAATGGCTTCAAGCTTTAAATTAACATAAATTTACAATCCACAACAAATACTCGAACAAAAACAAGGTCTCTTTTTATAATTAAATTGCTGCAAACAATTGACAAAGGCCAGCTGACCATACAATCAACTATATGACCAAACAACCAACTGACCGACTGACCAAAAGATCTACCAAATAACAACCTTCAAGTATCCTCAATATATGAATTTATGTAAAAGTGATTGTGGCATAATTATTTATGTGCATTTTGTAAAATTATATTAAATTTATATTTGTATGTTTTCTAATAAATTAACACTATTTTAATTTGAGTGGTTAAATATAGACACACAAGCCAACAAAGATGAACAATTGTGTGTGAAATTATGCACAATTTGTACACTGTCGTTTGCATGAATATAAAACCTTTTTTTTAATTAAGTATTTCCGATTTCAGTTGCATAAAAGTTTTAGAAGGTTTTTAATTAAAAAAGAAATTAAAAAATTTAAATACGAGGGGTAGTACACAGTACATTAATAAAAATAATAAAATAACACCAAGAAAAATTAAATTAAAATATTTAAATTTTAATTTCGGAATTGAATTAAAAAATAAATACGAGGGCAGTTCGATAAGTACTTAAAATATCATAAGTAACTAGATATTAAAAAAACGAGGTTTTCTGTCAACTTTCAAGCTTTACAAGGAGACTAGAACAATTAAAAAAAAATTTACATACGAGGGTAAATCGATATGTTGTTTAAAAATTCTATAAAAAAAGATAGAAATTAAGGCTAATGACCAAAGATTGCTTGAGCTTCAAAGGAAAAATAAAACAAAGTAAGGAAAAAATATGTACGAGGGTAAATCAATATGCCCTAAAACATTACATCAAAAGCCCTAGAACCTTAAAAAAGGCCCATATCCAAAGATTTTCCAAGGTTAAGAAGCACTTGCAATTCGAAAACAGAACGATTTTTAAAGATGATCGAAATAATTTTTTGAAATAGAATAAATACCATAAAATTAAAATACGAGGGTACTTCAATATGTCCTTTAAAAATCTTATAAAAAGCACTAGAGCTTTAAAAAAATGCTGACTTCCAAGGAGTTTAAAAGGACGAGTAACATAAATTAAAAAAAAATACGAGGGTAAATCAATAAGTCCTTTAAAGTTCAAATAAATCACTAAATATTCAGAAGAAGACTGATTTGCAGAAATGTTAAAATTTTGAGAAAGGAATAGAATAAATACCATAAAATTAAAATACGAGGGTACTTCAATATGTCCTTTAAAAATCACTTAAAAAGCACATGAACTTTATTAAAAGTCTGATTTCCAAGGAGTTTAAAGGGACGACTAAAACAAATTTAAAAATATAAATGCGAGGGTAAATCAATAAGTCCTTTAAAATTCAAATAAAACCACTAAAAATTCAAAAGAAGGCTGACATTCAGAAATATTCAAGTTTCAAAAAAATAAATAAAATAATTTAATAAAATTTAAATGCGAAGGTTCCTCAATATGTCCTTCAAATATCACATTCAAATCACTACAAATGCAAAAAAAGTACTGGAAGGGTTCAGTAAGTGTGAAGCGGTACAAAATTTATATTTACCTTCTTTTTAGTCTTTGTTTTTTTTGTATTTAAAAAAATTTTACATTTTCTAAAAGAATAACTGAAAAAACTCAATAAAGAAAAAAAGAACTAAAAGATCCTTAAATCCAACAAAACAAAAAAAAGCGAGTGGAGATCCCTGGTACACTAAACCAAGCCCAATTTCTTCGATTGTAAAATTAAAGTTTGGAAGTACATTTTTCAATTCTTCATTTGTACTGTAAAGGCTGGTCAATTAAAATAATTTCTTTGGAAATTTGTTAACACCCCTCGTTTAACTATTAACATATCTTTAGTATTTGAGGATTTAATTGAAATTAAAATAATATTTAATTCTGCAGCTTATAGAATACATTTTCATATACAGTGCTAGATAAAATTTTGTTGCATCTTAAACGATTCTTTTTATTGCCAAATAAATTTTTTATTTTACTTTTTTGACTCTGCTCTGTATAATTATGTCAAAATCACTTTACGATTGTACATGACTAACGTCTTTATTTTGGCAATCTATTGTTTCATACTGCCGTAATGTTTGCAACTACTATTTGTATTTATAGGCGAGTAAAAGCACTGAATTGCTCTAATATGGAACGATCTGGCAACCCGTTTTGCTTATTTTGTTTACACAAGTGTTTAGGTGTAAGAATTGCATAGAGATTTTAGTAGAACTTTTGTGTTGCTGTAAAATATTATAAACTATGTTTTATTGCAGAAGTATAAAAGTATTAAATCTATTTTCGGAACAATATTTTTATAAATCCCTAATTTATCTTTAATTTTTTTTATTTTTAATTAGAATTCAAAATTGCCTTAAAGTCTTGGTTTTAAAAAGCAGTGGTCAAACATTGGAGTTATTCGCCTGGCAATCGTTTATGTAAAAGGTGTTTTTATAGACGTATAGAACTTTAAAGTGCAATAAAACAAATATGATCTTTATTAATTGACATAAAATTTACTTTATTTGAAAGATAATCTTCTGCCATTATAAATTAAATATGACTTTTGGCATATGGGCTAGGGCGGCTCGCTTGGAATTAGTCCAATGTGGAGATCCAGTTTTCAGTTATCATTTCCAACACTTGCAGCTGTTTATCCGCAATAGCTCTGCGAATGTTATCCTCCAAGTGGCCAATCGTTTCGGACTCATCGGCTTCGATTAGTGTCTTTACATATCCCTACAGAAATTAGTTTAGCGGCGTTAAGTCGCACGATATTGTCGGCCAATTCACGCGTCCGAAAAGTGAAACTATGAGGTTTCCTTCCATAAATAAATTTTCGCACGGGGTGTGTGACATATTTCACAGTCTTCTTGAGACCACAGCTCCCGCACATCATGGCTGTGTAATTGATGAACGAAAAAAGTCAGTAATCACGGCTCTGTAGCGGTCACCACTGACTGTAACCTTCTGACCAACGTCGTTGCTCAGTGATCCTAGAAGCCCATAAAACGGTGTCTCAACATACAATTAAGGACACGGCAACTTTGTTAAATGACGTATCCATTCAACCAAAAGTGAGCTTCATCGGTAAAAAAAATCGCTTATGAAAATCAGGGTTACAGTTAGTCTTGTTTTGGGACCATCCACCGAATATGGAAGTGTTGTTCAGACATCAGTCTATTCATATTGAAATGCTAAACCAAATTAAACAAAATTCACTTGACAGCTGACAAAATGGCCGCTAGTTAAAAAAGTATTGCCAACTTAAAGTTCATACGTCTATAAGAAACACCTTTTAGATTTAAATCACTTTAGTACTAAAAAGTATTTACTAAAAAAGGGAAATAGAAAAGAGTGTTAAAAGACTTTGGCGGGAAAAATAGACGTGAGTTTTAGTGAAGAAAACAGTGGCTAAGAAAAGGTTCATGATGAAAGTAAAATAAATAAATGGTGCAAGTTATGACAGATATGAGTAATCCATTGTAGAAGACAGTTTGAAACATTGGGGAAACGTCCTCTACTTCGCAGCAAACAATCAAGTATGATCTTAAATTGATGACAAATCTTAAATTCTTAAATGATAAGAATTGGAAATCGAACAGAATCACAAAAGAATTCAATTTGTATTATAAATTTGAACATAATCACAGAAGAATGTAATATTATACATGGGAAAATTATCGGTAATCACATTCATTACAAAATATATTTAAATACATTTAGGTGTATTTAAATTTGTGGGAGTGTGTTTGTTACGCTTTCATGCTTTAGCTACTCAAGCTACTTCCACACACCTCGTCAGTGATATAGAAAAGGATATAAAGAAATTTTGGAATAAAAAGGTTAACTTTAAGACAGCCGTCAGGAATGCAACTTAGGAGGCAAAACTTAGTTAAAGCATACTTTTAGGCGCTATAAAATAATTTTAAGAAACAATAACAGAAGACACTACAATTTATAACGTATCACACAGATGAAGTCTCGCCCTGAAATATCATAAATAATTATCGCAGGAAACATGTTTTGAAAATTATTTAAAATATTAGCGCGGAATTTAAATAATTAAAAACTATCAATTGGTGGTGGTTCTTACAGACCTCTTTTGGCTACAAACTGTGGCCTGGTATAGTTGTAGCTTATTCGTTTCAACAAGTTAACAAACTTGACCCAAATTTTCACCACTTGACCAGTGGCAATTGCTTAATTTAAAGTAAAATAAATTGGAAATTACTCGTGTTTTGTTCTTATTCTCAACATTTCTATTTCTTTTTATTTAATTTTTTTTTTCATATTATAAAATCTTTTTAAAACAGCAATAGTTTGAAATCCTTGATGTTATATCAGTTTCTGATGCGTTCGACCATTGCTGTAAAAAAAAAAAAATATCTATCTATAAATATATAAAAGAGAAATACACTTAGAGAAATGAAATAGAATTAATTAATATTTTTTTTTATATTTACTGTCTTTTGGGGATCTGTTAGTTTAGTAGTCAAAATGAGTTAAAAATCTTGACCACCCTGGACATTCAAGTAAAAAAAAGAAACTTATTAATCCCAGCATTTTATTCTCAGTGTATTTATTATTCCATAATTATGCATTACGCTTACATATTTTTAATAAATAGTACAATTATGCTTTACAAACAAAGTTACATAATAAAATACCCTGTAGTTCGGGAGAGTTGCTTTTGACAGTTGACAACGAAGATTTTTTTTAAGATTTCGAGCAAAATTTATTTGTAGAAAGTTAATGCGATTATTAAAAGGAAGATTTGCGTTTATCATATAAACTGACCGAGGTTTCACAAAGGAGAAATTAACCACTTAAATAGGCAGTTACTTAAATTTCTGCGCATGTTTGGGCCATATTGTCAAAATTCTTGGAAATCCTTTAATCCGCTATTGAAAACTCGAAATTCAAAATATAAAGAATATCAATCTCTGTTTGTTTTAACTTTGTCGTTAGTAAAATAAGAGCGACAAATGTTGCCAAAACATTTCGCAGCATATAAACATGCTGCCAGAAACATTTCGCAATTTCCTCAGAAATAAACAATTTTGTGCGAATTGCTGAAAAAGTCTAGATAAAAAATAGTGTGAAATAAGTTAAAGATAATGTTGCAGATATTGTATTCTATTTTGCAAAAAGTAACGAAATGGTCCATGATTATGAAACATTGGTTGATGTCGGCTACCATTCCACACAAATAAGCGCAGCTCATATTATTTGGCAGTTGGAAAAAAAATGTTGCCGAAACATTTCTCAGATTATAAACACGCTGCCAGAAACATTTGGCAATTTTTTACAAAATAAATAGAGCATTTTTTTGTTCATAACTTCGTGCGAAATGCTGAAAGGTCTTAATAAAAAATTAGTTCGAAATAAGTAAAAGATAATGTTGCAGATGTTGTTTTCTATTTAGTAAAAAGTTACGAAATGTTTCTGGCAGCATGTTTTTACTACTATAAAATGTTTCGGGTAACACATTTATCCAACTGCGAATATGGTCCATAATTATGAAACATTGGTTGATGTCGGTTACTATTCCACACAAACTAAGTGCAGCTCATATTATTTGGCAGTTGGAAAACAAATGTTGCCGCAACATTTTGCAGTTTATCAACATGTTGACGTAAATATTTCGCAATTTCTTAAAAAAAAATAAACAGCGCACAACTTTGGCAGCATTATTTTTTTACTTTTTTGTTCATAATTTCGTGCTAAATGCTGAAAAAGTATAGATACAAAATGAGTTCTAAAAAAGTTAAAAAAAATTTCCATTTCATATATGGAAATACATGTTGCCGCAACATTTTGCAGTTTATCAACATGTTGCCAGAAACATTTCGCAATTTTTTAAAAAATAAACAGAGTACAATTTCGGCAGCATTATATTTTACTTATTTCCTACTAATTTCTTATAGACTGTCAACAGTATTTCGAAATGCTGAACAGTATGGCATGCTTACAGGAAAAAAATTTATATTGTTCCAATCATATAAAGTCTGTACAGGAAAAAAATTTATATTGTTCCAATCATATAAAGTCTGTAGTTATATTAAGTTAATAAATAAGATAGCGGGTATCCATGTGTATGTATATGTTGGTTTGGCAGAAAAATGTATTTTAACAAATGCATTCATTTCTGTCAGTAAAAATTCCATTAAGTTTGGCATCGATAATCATAAATATAATTTTATTATTGTTAAATAATTAATTATTTTAATTATCTCATCATTATCATACCCATCATCCACATTACAACAACCACTTACAAAATAAAAATAATTGATACATTTCTCTAAATAGATACACACACACACGCACACACATAAAAATAAACGAGATGTGTTTGAGAAATAAGAGAAATTTAATATTATAAAAATATTCTTATAATAACCTAATATCAATATCGGTGATTTAAATAATTAATCGGGAAAATAGCACGATAAAAAAATTGTGAATTTTTTTTTTAAATTAATTAATATGACATTTATTTTAAAATGATTTAAAGAAAAGTATTCAACTCTTAAGCAGTTTAGTTTTTTTAAATATATAAATTTTATGAGGCTCTTTTGATGGCATCAAACTGGACTATTTTTTAATAAAGTTACACTTTCAGCTTCTTTCTTTAAAAGTCGAAATTACACAAATGCGCTTACAATTTATATATAGATTCTTTGGAGGCCATCAGGACATTTCCAGAATTTACAAAGATAAAAGATACGGCAGGATTTGTTGTGCGACAGAGATTTTTCACTCAATTCGGAAATTAAAAATTTTGATTTATGACTCTTTCGCAGCAAAAGCGCCATTAAGTTAGAATGAGAAACCAAACTAATTTTTGTTTGTTATCAAATTTAATACACATTAAACACACCTCGCATGTGTATAAATTATTATTATTGAAGCATGGAAGAAAAAAAAAAAAGAATTAAAATGGAAATTCTTAATTGATTATTGAGCCAAATGGTATAAATTCCATTGAGTTGTTGTTTAAATTTTATGCCTTTTTGCATTAAATATTAAATATGCAAAAGAGCAATAATTAAGTTTTTGAAGAATATTATTTATGTACTTGACCCATTAGTACGAGTAAGTAATGATGTGGTTACTGAAAGTGCTAAAGAAAATTCCATTTTTCCTATTAAAAGCAGCACAGCATGCAACATTTGGGCATATCATAAGGTGTAGTATGATGTATTTTAAATTTGGATTCACATTTCTATCCACACAAAGTTTAAATATTTTTACATTTAAAGAATTAAATGCAGTAAATTTGGGCGCTGGGCAATACCGTTTGACTTTGGAGTTCTTGCCTAGATTTTTATTAAATGATAATGCAGTGTTTTCGCTGCTGATGTTTCGGGTAAAGCAGAGACAGGCGCATGGTTTTTTTTTCTTTCTTTTATTTACTAACAGTTCAGCCATGGATATTTAAGTTATGTGATTTCAACATGAAATTAGTTAACTACAAAGAGATTTCTCAAATGACACGTTATTTTGATGCAAGTCGCCACAAAGACTGCTTAATTATCCACCACTAAGCGCTATTGAAGTTCTGAATGAAAAATAACGCGTAAAAATTTTTAGTTCTTGAAAAGCAATTGTCCAGTTAAATTGGCATCTTGATACAAAGTCTACTATAAAAAGTGGAACATTTTAAATAACTTATTTTATGTAATTAAAAAAAAAAATTTTTTTTATCCAACTGAATGAGAATTATGACGTGTATACGATGTGGAAGTATCTCATTTAATTATTAAATTATTTTGTGTTCTGCGTGGATCTCATGTTTTATGCATTTTGTTGTCCAAATAAATATCATTGTATTCAAGTAGACAGAAATTCATTATTACATCGCCTAATTTTTTGAAGATGCAGTGGTTTGTTTAACAATCGCTTATGAATTCTCTAAAATCTAATTGCGAAAATTTTTACAATTTACAAAACTATTAAGGTGATAATATTTGTCACTGATTAAGATTTGGGTTTGATTTAAAAGATTTAAATATAATTACGACAGTGTAGTTAAAACCTTAACAAATCTTAAACAAAATTCTTTAATTAGGTTTTGCAACAACAATAAATTTGTAATTCTATTTGTATCTACACACATTAAAAATGTTTTTAGCATTAGACGTAATTAATACCTGTTGTTTTTTTCAAACAGGCTGCCAGATCTTTCTATAGTTGAAGAATCTAGACGTTTTAACTCGCCTGTAAATGAAAACTGCAGTTTCGAGCTGTATGGCAGTGTTGAGCAAATTGTCTAAGAGACAACTTATGTCTGCATGAACAGTGGTGTCAAAAAAATTATACAGAGCTGAGTTTGTAAAGTGACAAGAAAAAATTAGTCGACATGTTTAAATTTGCAATCCCGCTCATCAGACTTTAAAGTTCCTTCAATACTACTGAAAGGTCTGTGTAAGCCCAGGCGACTGATGGCGTCATATACCTCGGAATCAATAACAAGAAGGAGACTTGGATCGCCAAGTCTAACATTCTTACGGCAAGAAAGTTGAATAGGTTATTAAGAAAATAAACGGGAGACCTTTTAAATTGCTTACTTCATATAACATTCGAAGACGTGAAAAATTAAAGTAGGCGACGTAATAATAAGATGATCGGCTACCAAAAACCATTTTTAATTGATGTCTTCTCCTGATTAAATTTCTTACAATTCTTTTACTTTATGAGTTTTATTTCACGTTTATAATATTAGAAATAAATTGATATTTTAATAGAATAAAATGCCAACAGCAGGAGCAGCAAAATTAAAGACAATAAAAAATTCTTTAGAACGTAAAGTTTTCATTATATTTTCATTTAATGTTTAAACAAAGAAATATTTATACTTCAGCCTTAATATTGTAAAATTTATAACAAAACAATTTGCATTACAAACACACACACCCACATTAATAAATGAAAATAAATATTTTATTATTATTATTATTATCATCATCATAATAATATTCTGTTTACAAATGAGTATAACAACACAGGCAATCATACGTCTTGAGTTGGTTAAATATTTATTGGCATAAATTTAAGTAAATAATTGAAATTGTGCTACAAGGAAAATGCGTCTGTAACTGTGTGTGTGCATTTGTGTAATAAATAGTTTCAAAGTAAGTATGAGTTTGTATGTGGGTGTGTGTGTGTGTTTTTGGTGTAATAGTCTATTTATCCATCTCTGGTTTCATATTCGTGTGCATAAGAAAATTGATATTAATTCAGAATGTATTCTAATGTTTTATTTGTTAAAAGTTGTAGCAATTTTGATGTTTTGAATTTAAGAATTTTATATTTGAAAATTATTTTTGTATTCCTTTAGAATGAAAACCTGTAAACAATAATTTATTATAATTTTACATCCCTCTGGCCTGAGACTAATAGTTTCCTATATATTTTTTCATTATTGTTTTCGAATCTCTTTAACTTCTCTAGTATAAAGGTAGTGAATGCAAGGCACTGAAACATGAAGTGCAACGGCCGTGTTAGGTTTCTTTTAATGATTTTCCTGTTTTAAAACGGAACATTTTGAAAAAAGTACCTTTTAAAAAACAAATGGTTTTTTTTAGTAAGATTTTGGTCCATAAATGTTTTCCTCCAAAAATGTGCTTCTCTAAACCTTTTTTTTTCAAAGCAACTTTTTACAAAGTTAAGGTACTTTGTTATGAGGGCTTTGTTGAAAAGATCTTTCTCTGAAATTATATTTCATCAAAAATGTGATTTTTTAAAGGGAATATGTATTTCAAAAACACAACTTTATTTAAAGAAATATTTTTTGAAAATAAACTTTTTCAAAAGGTACTTTTTTTGGTACTTTTGAGTACAATTAGTGTTCTTTAGACTTTGCTTTTTAGTTTTTTTTGTTCTCTCTTTAAGCTACTTTTCTATCCTCTTTTCTCCTTCACTCTGTTTTCTTTTCTTGTCTTTGCTCCTCTTCTTCTTTTTTTCTCTGCTCTTCTTGGTTTTTACGCTCTTTAATTTTATTTTATTTTATTTCATTTTATTTAATATTATTTACTTTTCTTACATTTTCTCTTATCTTCTTTCTTCCCTTCCCTTTAAATTCTATTCTATTCTATTCTATTCTATTCTATTCTACTCTATTCTATTCTACTCTATTTTATTCTATTCTGTTCTATTCTACTCTATTCTACTCTATTTTATTATATTCTATTCTATTCTGTTCTACTCTACTCTACTCTACTCTACTCTACTCTATTCTATTCTACTCTATTTTATTCTATTCTATTCTATTCTATTCTATTCTATTCTATTCTATTCTATTCTATTCTATTCTATTCTATTCTATTCTGTTCTATTCAATTCAATTCTATTCTATTCTATTCTATTCTATTCTATTCTATTCTACTCTATTCTATTCTACTCTATTTTATTCTATTCTGTTCTATTCTACTCTATTCTACTCTATTTTATTATATTCTATTCTATTCTGTTCTACTCTACTCTACTCTACTCTATTCTATTCTATTCTACTCTATTTTATTCTATTCTATTCTATTCTATTCTATTCTATTCTATTCTATTCTATTCTATTCTATTCTATTCTATTCAATTCAATTCTATTCTATTCTATTCTATTCTATTCTATTCTATTCTATTCTATTCTATTCTATTCTATTCTATTCTATTCTATTCTATTCTATTCTACTCTATTCTATTCTACTCTATTTTATTCTATTCTGTTCTATTCTACTCTATTCTACTCTATTTTATTATATTCTATTCTATTCTGTTCTACTCTACTCTACTCTACTCTACTCTACTCTATTCTATTCTATTCTACTCTATTTTATTCTATTCTATTCTATTCTATTCTATTCTATTCTATTCTATTATTCTATTCTATTCTATTCTATTCTATTCTATTCTACTCTATTCTATTCTATTCTACTCTATTTTATTCTATTCTGTTCTATTCTACTCTATTCTACTCTATTTTATTATATTCTATTCTATTCTGTTCTACTCTACTCTACTCTACTCTATTCTATTCTATTCTACTCTATTTTATTCTATTCTATTCTATTCTATTCTATTCTATTCTATTATTCTATTCTATTCTATTCTATTCTATTCTATTCTATTCTATTCTGGTCTATTCTGTTCTATTCTACTCTATTCTATTCTACTCTATTCTGTTCTATTCTATTCTGTTATATTATTTTATATTCTATTCTATTCTATTTTATTCTATTCTATTCTATTCTATTCTATTCTATTCTATTCTATTCTATTCTATTCTATTCTATTTTATACTATTCTATTCTATTCTACTCAATTTTATTATATTCTATTCTATTCTATTCTATTCCATTCTATTCTATTCCATTCTATTCTATTCTTCTCTATAATATTCTATATCTACTCACTTTTAATCTACTCTCTTTTTTCCTTTTCTCTTCTCTTCTCTTGTCTTCTCTTCTATTCCATTCGCTTATCTCCTCTTCTATGTTCTACTAATTTCATCTCTTCACTTTTGTATCTATCCTCGCTTCTCTTTGCTTTTTATCACTTCTTTTCTCATTTTTTTTTCTTCATTAATGTTTTCTTTTTTATTTTTCTTTCTTTGTCACTTATATCTTTTTTTACTTTTCTTTCCACCTCTTTTTCTTTTAATTTATCTCTTTTTTTACTTTTATTCAGTTCTATTCTATTTTATTGCTTTCTATTCTATTCTTGCTATTCTCTAATTTGTTCTACTTATCGTCTTCTCTTTTCGTATGTTTGCCTTTATTTTTGTTGTTTTTATAAAACAAAATATTTATGAATTTCATTTCACCATGTTTCTCTCTAAGTCCACAGTCGCATCAATTAAAGAAATTTATTTTAAATTGTAGATTATGTTGTTGTTGTCAGTATAAGTGTTGTTGGGAAGTATGTATGTATGTCTCCTAATGCGTCCTTTTTTAGTTGCTTGTGCTCGTTAAAAAGATAAAATGAATTTTAATTTAAATGACATTTCATCCCAAAGGATAAAACTTTACTTTCATAATATAAATTAAAATTTTGTTTTTACACTTCTTCTTCTTCTTTTTAATTTTACAAGTAAATTCGCGTGTCTTTGTATTTGAAAACACAGAGAAAAACATTATAATTTACAGGATGACATGTGTTTTATGTTTTTTTTTTGTTTGTTAAATAAATTAAATTGAAAAACGAATAAAGATAAGAAGGATTTAAACATAAATTAAAGAAAAAATAAAGACTTAAGTTATTCTTTCAGGTTTAAAGTAATTTTTCCTAAGTGACTTTTATTTAAGAAGAATTGATAATAGAAAAATATTTTAAATTTCAAACAGGTTTAAAATTAAATGTATTGCAGCAGGTGGCGTATGACTGATTATATTAATGACGTTGTAGAAGACGAATAGCTGTCAATAATCCTAATTTAACATATTCATTCGAAAAGCTTGTACAGCAGTCCACTTCAGTAATTCATTTAATCTACTTGAAATTAAGAAAATTCAATTTAAAAAGCTGTCATTCTCTTATTTAAAATAATATCTATCACTTTTTATGCTGTTCGTTTTTTGTACAAAAAACAGTATTATCGCAATTTATTTGATTATAAATCTTACTGTTGCTTTTATGCAACAATTTTTATTTTTGTTGCGTTAAAAAAACAACAAAAAAAAAAACAGCAACAAAAATCCTTTGAATATGACAAATATGACCGCAATATAGCAAAAATGCTTGATAAATAAAAACTACAATAAATAAAAAATAGACAAATTGCTGGGTAAAAAGAAGGGCAACTGTAGCAGCTTTAGCAATTAAAAATATTTATATAGTGAAACAGTGGGTAACATAAGGATATTTATTTGTTTGAGTTATAAATCGGGACATTGGTAACCAAGGTGAAGTCTAAATTTTGAGTAGAACTGCGCAGAGCTACGCAGATGAAATAATCTAATGGGTTCACCTACTTGAATTAAAGATCTTACTAGCCCCAAAACGATTGCCTCTTCATCGTCAAATATCTTGTATATCAGTTTTTTTAATTCCGAAGATACTGTAACTTTAAGTTAAAAATAAATATCAAGCTTTTAAAAATATAAAAAAATAATATTATCAACAACACTAATACTAACATAACGGTCTCAAATGCAATTTCCATTTGTAGGCGTGAAAAAACGGCTAGATTTTGCTAATATGTATTGATCTGGCAACTCGTTTTAATTGTTGATTTTTTATTTATGCAAGATAAATGCAATCCTAGTGGAGCATTATAGAGAATAACTTAAATTTCTAATGGCTGTCCAGAAGGGTCACTGTACCTTTAACTTCAAAAGATTGAAAGGTCCCCACTACGACTTTTGTAGATTTTACCATAATCGTAGACTTTTTAAACCGCGACATAATTTACATAAACTCATTCGTCTATCAGCTAACTTTGTAACTCTAAGTACTGGACGACTAACTGATTCGTATAACAATACAATCCTTCCTGCATAAGCTAAGGCGCTGTGCAGGTCAAGAGTATTTTTTCTCTACTGAGGGTCAGAAAGCATCGAGTATGATGGGTAAAAGAGTTTTGCTAGGAGTTAAATCGCCTAAATAAATTATATAAAATGAGCAGCAGGAATAATTCTAATGCAAGTCGCATAATAGGACAAAGAATACAACTCTTAAAATTCTAATCCAATTCAGCAGCGAAAAGAAAAATCAAGCAGCGCAAAGCAACAGCTTCATTTAGTAATTTTTTTTTCGACTCTGATCTTTAAACCGGGAAAGGTGGCAGTTGTGTGTAATATTCGAATGATGATCAAGAAACCCTTTGACAGGGAAACAAGAAGAGGCTTGAAAGACAATCGTAGTACAGAATTTCAGATTCAAGGCCAGCATTGACTCTAAGCTAGCGCTGTCGATAATTATTAGTTGACAGCTATAAGTCATTAAAAGGTCAAAAAGTTTATTAACAAAAAACTCACCTCTCCTTAATGCAATTAAAATTATTTTTTGAAATAAAAATAAGAATAACCTGATTTTTAAAAAACAAAAAAAAAACAAAAATTATATTATGCTGCTCGAAAAATTATAGCGGCTTGTGGTTTTCTAGTTTTCGTACAGTTTTTAAAAATATGATTTTTTTAAAATTACAATTTAAGATGGATCAAAAATTTTCGTAATGAGCTCATGGATGCTTAATTTGACATTGGACGTCCAATATTTAATAATACTTTTTGATAAAATCAGGTATAAAGTCATGCTAAAGTAATTGTAAAAATAAAAATTTCATTTTAAGCTCGAAGGACCATTTCTTAAAGCAGACATATTGAACTTAAATGAAAAAGTCCCATAAATTCGATACTATTAAATTAAGTAGATTGAATTAAATCACTTTTCAATTTAAAATTCTCTGGCCCATTGTAAAGCATGTGCATCAGGCCTGAATATTGTGCCAAAGGAATATAAACTTGAAATAAAAATAACTGGTTTTAATAACATACACAAACATATTTAGTGATACTTGAACTCATCCATGGTCATTGGCAAATGCAAACTGTTAACAACGTGTACGCACGTATTTCCATATAAAACAGGGTCATGCAAACACACACATATATGTACATCTTTAAAAATATTCCCAAACAACAAACGCATAGTTGCAGGCATAAATAAGTAAAGTGCAGTTAAGGCAACACTTAATCAAAGTGTCATATGCATCCTTAACCAAACACAGACAATAAATGACAACAACATATCACAAACACACTAACTCTTTCTTCTTCTCTTACTCTCCGTTACACTTCCTCTTTCACTCTCTCTCTCTCTCACTATTGCTGTGTTTAAGCATACATGTATTTAAAAACATATATTTTATGAATTATTTTCATATTAAAATTGAAAAAAACAAAACAACAATAAAAACAACACCGGATATTTGTTGCACAAACATTTTGAAAGGAAAACCCTGAACACAAAAGCCTCAAATAATTGGAAAATAACAAGCTGAAATAATAAAAGAAATATTTTTTGCTAAAGGAAAAACAAAAACTTTGGAAAAGTAAAAATCGCTTTAATTGCTGCTTAAATAAAGCTGCTTTTCTGGTTGATATCGTCATAACGTAAGAGCAAAAGTATAAAAAAATCAATACTTCTTAAAAAGAAAAATTTTTTTATTTTTTAATTTTTTTTTAACTCATAAGTGCTATAAGCTGATATTTATCTGTTCAGGAATTTTAAAGCTTTCGCCAGCGATCAATTTATGGATTTACTTAAAAAGTGTTATAAAACTTTGATCTATAAATGAGATTGAAATTAATACATTTGTTAAAATTAATATTCTTATTGAAAGAAATCTTTTTTTTAGCATACGAGGGCAGTCTCCGAATTACTTAAAACAAATATAAGGATATGTTGTTAATTTTTTTTAGTATCACTGTAGCTCATGTCTTTAGTTATGCGATATAAATTTTAAAATAAAATTACAATAGAGACGCATTTGAAATTTTATTGGATAAATTCACACTATGCGCCTTATAAAAAGGTTACAGGCGGAACTGTTTTGCTCTTTGTATTCTTTAAGCTGTTTCATGCATTAAAAACACAGATTTCCACTTAAAAACAGAAATTTCAATAAACAACTGAAATAATGAAAAAAAGGAATATAAAAAAATTTTAATTTTAAAAGGTAAGCCTCGGATTAACCCAAGGTCAACGGTTTCATCAAAAGCATATTATTGATTGATTTTTTTACTTGTTAGTATCTTTATGTTGCAAAGTAAAACACACCAGTTATTGCTTTCTTTGATGACCCTAACTCAGCTCTGTATATTTTTGTTAAATAAAACATACTTTATTACTAGATATGCTCAACTTTTCTTTTCTACATTTTTTCTAATATTGCCATAGCACTCTCAACTGCAATTTCCTTTTCTAGGCGAGTAAAAACGACTAAACTCTTCTAATATGAAGTTATCTGGCAACTCTTTTTAATTGTTTTTTCTACATTCATATATTTTGGAGCTATTCAAACTAATAATATTTCGTTGCTTGTTTAAAAAGAATTTTTTATGTGTGTGAAGAAATATAAAAAAATAATGTTTCCACCGATTACCTATTACTAAGAATTTTGTTTGTAAATTTTAAAAGTTTGATTAACGCAAGGTCAATGGTTCCATAAAAGCATAAAGTTCATTGATTTTTCTACAATCTTTAGATTGTAAAGTAAAACACGCCAGTTATTGCTTTCTTTGATGACTCTTTATTAACTCAGCTGTTGATATTTTTGTTAAATAAAACATACTTTATTATTAGAAATGCTCAACTTTTCTGTTTTACATTTTTTGTAATATTGTCATATCAACTGCAATTTCTCTTTCTAGGCGAGTAAAAACGTCTATAATCTTCTAATATGAAGTGATCTGGCAACTCTGTTTAGTTGTTTTCTCTTTATCATATATTTTGGACCTATTCAAAAGAATTATATTGCGTTGCTTTTTAAAAAAGTACTTTTTATGTGTGTAAAGAAGTATAGAAAATTAGTTGTGTTTCCACCGAAAATCTAGTACTAACAATTTTTTTCGTAATATAAAAAGTTTGAAACGTTCAATAACAGGTTTATTTTCTGCAGTTTATTAAAAATTTTAAAACAAATTATTTCGAATTATAGCTCAACACATATACATCTCTGGTATTCAATACAGTAAATATGGCCGCAAGAAAAATTTACCAAATAAATAAAATGTGTTTTTAATTTTTTGGGGGGAAAAAGCAACAAACTGTATTAGTGCAATGCTGACTGGGTGCGGGTGCGTGTGTGTTTATTTTAAACCAGAATAACAAACTAAAACTCTTTGCTGTGGATGTGGAATTCGAGATGAAAATGTAATAATTTAATATCAGAGTACAAAGTATTATTAAACCTATTTGCCACAATATGCGTACGTTACGGACATACGAAAATACAATTCATACACTTTCCGTTGCCTCAATAACGTCGACACAACCAAAAGCTAATTGATCATATTTCTAAAAATAAAATGATATTTATGATGCGAACTACAAATTTACAAGTAGCGGGCATAAGCAGTCAGGCGAGCATTTAACAAACGGAAACAGACAGGCGATGCAAGTTTGTATAAATACAACAATGCGCAACCTAACACACATACATATATTTCTAATACTTCTCTTTAGTATTTATAAAAGGGGAGGACACCAACACTCAAAACAAACGCATTCACCCAAAGAGACGCACGCACTAAACATAACATTATTGCTGTATTATTGTAAATACTGAAGTAAAGGAAGGCTTTTAAAGCAAAAGGTAATAATTGTTAAATGCCAAAAATATTACCACAAAATAATATCAAATTGCGAATTTTCAATTCATAACTCATAAATATTATTGTCGGAATTTTTCGAAAACAAATTTGAAGGATGCAAATAATTGATATTTTAAAGAAATTTAAACTTATCAATAATGTTTTATTGATGCAGAAAGAAAACGAAAATAATAGAAATTTTATTTTATAACATTAATGAAAACATATTTCTTGATAAAAATTTATAATATTTGCACAAGAAATGCAGCATAATTAGAAGGTTTGAAATAAATTATTTGGATTAATAATAATATGACTAGACATGAAGATATAGACTTAACGTGATCTAGATACTGTCTAGATATAGACTTGACTGAGCCTAGATGTACACAAGACTTGGCTTAAATATATGCTAGACATAAGCCAAAACAGACAAGACATATATTAGATATAAATAAAACATGGACATAGACATAGGCACAAACAAAACTAGACTGAACACGGGCATGACACAGACACGACGCAGACACACATAGGAGAATTTTTTCAATCCTACCGGACATTACTGTTTTTTCAGCTTGTATTGGCTTTAAAAAATTACTGAGTGCTTCTAGATTAATGAAACTTGCAAAAAAAAAAAATCTGACATGGTCATAGGCTGTTAAAGCCAGAAAATAAGAAAAATCGGGAAAAGATGAAAAAAGTTCCCCCTAGAAGAACTAATCCTACCTCTGAAAAATGCAAGTTTTTTCTTTAATTTTTCCGTCAATTTATTTAGCAATTAAAACTAAAAAAAGAATGTTCCCAAACTTAAAGTTGAACTCAAGAAATTCTAAAGTGCTATTTTAGCTCCGCCTCTTTTTGTGGGCGGTGAAATATAATTTATATTTCAGAGAATGTAATTATTAAATAAAATAGATTACACACGCTTTAAAACCACACAAATAAATTTATTTGGGCAGGGGGAGGTATCCCTCCAATCCCTTCCCCAAAAACGTCCCTGTTAAATTTTTTTTTTGCAAATTTCCTAAAAATATTCATTATTGTTATTCCTCGCCTCCCAAGAATTTTATTAAAAAGATATTTTTGTAATTTGTTACTTTACGGTCGCCCACCCTCATGTCTGATATTGGATTCGTAGTATTAACGCCGTTCACGCCAAACATGCTTCGCAGAGATATGCGTGATATCTATACAGACGGGTCAAGGTTAGACACGGGGGTTGGGGGAGGCGTCTTTATTCCTAAATTTCAAGTCAGGATGAAGTTTAGGCTACAGGACAAATGTAGCGTGATTCAGGCTGAAATCTCAGCCATTAGAATGGCGGTTTGCTGGATGAGGTACCACAGGATACACGGAGAGGATATCCGGATCTGTACTGATAGCAAAAACGCGATTAACTCCTAATCGGGTGTCTATACGTCATACAGATTAGTCCGTGAATGCCGGACATCTCTGAACGAGATGGCGAGACATTCCAAGAACTATTTTGGGTGCCGGCTCATTCGGGCATAGTTGCGGATGAAGTCGACAGATCTAGGATTTGGCTGAGGGACCGGGAGATAGATCCACTGGTGGGAGTCCAGTTAAGCTGCTGCAGGGCTTTATTTAAGCAGGAATTCTTTAGGGCTGCGCAGACTAGTTGGTCTGAAGAGGTCACCTGCAGGGTTTCGGGGACATTATGGCCTCAGTATGATAGTAGGAGACCTGCAAATCTGCTGAGGTTTCCACGAGGGCAACTGGGCGTACTGGTGGCTGTGCTAACAGGGCACTGTGTCTTTGGTACCCAAGCTCGAAGACAGAATCTTCCGCACCATGAATACTATAGGAGGAAACGGTGGAGCATTTGCAATGCCATTGTCCAGCTCTTTCTAGGAACAAAGCGGCCATTTTCGGCAGTACGAAACTGCATGGCCTTGCAGTTATATCGGTCGCTGGTGCTGATGGGATGAGCTTGTTTATCCAGTCCTCGGGGTGGTTTGGGGATGGATCTTGATGGTAACGTAGGAAAATGAATTGATCCTTATACATCCCGTTCCCGGTAAGACAACGAGACCTTTTAGGACCCAAGTAAATCAGTTTCGTCATGCCGGCAGCCTGTGAAACCTAACCTAACCTACTTTATGGTATTTGATTTATCTAAAAATAAATAATTTATTCATAGATGATAATGAATGTCGTTCTTCGTCTGATTCTTAAAAGAACTCTTTCGAATCTGAATCCTCTTCAGCATTAAGTACAGGTGGAAGTATGAAAGAAAAGTAATAACTTTTTTTTTTGGAGTGGGTCTTATACTAGTAAATAATGAGTTAGGCGCATAAACGCGCAATGTGATCTTCTACAGTATAAAAGTAGATATCGTAAATTTTATAGTGATATAGAAAATTTTTAGGACCGCGGTGAAGATCATTTTCAAAAACCTTTTCATTTTGTTTTTAACAAGAAATTAAAAAAAATCAAATAATTTTTAAAATGTTTGTATTAAAAATGTTTGTGAGTGGTTTTATGACGGGCTAAGTAAGCCGTAGCGAAATGGTCATCGAGACTTGCTTTCACCTTCAATAGTCAATATACGGCACAATAATGTTTTAATTATTTTTATTGTAAAATATAAGTTACTGCTTCACAGGAAAAAAATTCAATACAAAATCTTTATTCGTTTAGTCACAATAAAATATATTGCAAACCTCTCAAAATTATATAAAGTTAATAAAAACGCTTACGATTTATCCAACTCTCCTGACTTTGACAGTGTCGCAAAACGACAGATCTCAAGTAAAAGCCTTGAAAATTCACTACACGATGCAGAATTTTATTAACTGTCCAGCTGCGTATATAAATTTTTACATCTCTTTAAATTAATTTTTGTCCTAATGTCCGGCTAGATTGGTAATATACTAAGGGGTATTTACGACATCAGCTAGAAAAACATGGTTGTGATATGGTCACAAAAATTATATTATGTTCTTTACAAAAATGAATAGTTGTGGCGAACAAATTATAGTTATATTTTGCAATACTTCAGTCACTTAAAACATTTTTTTATTAACATTTAATTTTTATATGACTACTTTGCACCAAAAATGCAACATGATTAATTTTAATTAAAGGCTAATTCGAACCACAACCATAGTTTAGAAAAAAGTATAATGTATTTTATCATAATATGTTATTATTGATAAAAGTATAATTAAAAACGCAGCAAATAATGTTCGCTTTTAATAATATTGTTACGTTTTTCCTTTTAGAACAAACGTACGGATTCTTTTGATTGCAAATACCACTGCGGCTAAATTCTTATACTTTTCTTGATCCTACCGGTTTTGTGAAACCCATGGTCTCGTAATTACTAAACATGCGTTATTACTACAAACGCAGCTATCCACGCTACACTACTGTGTTACTCCGGCGAGACATGAAGTACTGGATGCCTTGTTTAGTCTCCTTATTTATCCACAGACATCTCCACTACTCCTTTTATCGAAGACAGTCATCCTCTTTAATCCAATAGCCAAAATACACGTCTGCCATTCATTGTTGTTATGCTGTTACACTTCCACGCGCTAACCGCTTTTGCTCTTACTTTTTATTATAAAGGGCTTCTTGACACTAAATTATCTGCGACGGCTTCACACAATAATTGCCTTTTTGCCTCTCGGGAGGTTTGTACTGCTGCTTCTCAATTTTTGATTGCTTTATAACAATTATTATTTTCCGTTGTACGCATGTCCGAAGGTGGGCTCGAACTCACGATCTTTTGTTTTACAGCAAGCACCTCTACCAACGTAACAATTGAGGTTGCTCAGCTTTTGTTAGCCGATTGTGTTATTATCTATATACACACCATTAGTGGAAGTAACTTTATTCACCACTCTCATACTGTTAACAACATCAGGGGTTGCCAGATCTTACTTTCGTAACAATATTTTATTCTAGGACTTGAAGGAATATAATTCTAGCAATTTAGTGATTTTTTAGTTAACTATCGAATCATGTGAATACGTTTAAAAATAAAAAAAAAATTTATTGTTAAAGAAAATGAAAAAAAAAATAAAATATTAAAATTAATATAAAAAATAAATAAATAAAAATAATATCAAATGAAATAAAAGTATGAACAAAACATTTTAAAATTAGTTTAAAACATGATATTATTCCATTTAACTATAACATGTTTATATTTTCAACATAATTATGTTTGTACTTTACGAAGTTATTTTTATGTAAAACAATAATATGGGTTCAAGACCAAATATAATATTATTAATTGCAACAATACTATATTTTGTTTGTAACCATATAATAATGCTCTTATAATACGGTTACTTTAGCCTTGTTTTTTCTTTGCGTGTTAACACTAAATTAGTATGACTTCCAATATATTTGAACAGTTTTACAACCTATGAGGTATTAAAATAGTATTTTACATGAACAGTAAGTAGTAAAATTAACTTTGTTCCTCCTCATGAAGTAAAAAATTGTAGCACGTATTTTTTTTTCAACAATTTTGGTACAGAGCCAATTACGAAATCTCAGAGATTTATAACAACATGAAAGAATGTCGAAGACAAAAAGGAACAACAAAGAATCCAGGGACAAATGTATTTTTAATGTTGTTTAAAAAGTAGTTAAAAGGTATTTGAATGCAAGATATGCAAAAGTAGAAACTAATTTACTATGAAAATTTGTACGTGGGTAGGCCGATAAGTCCTTAAGTTGGATAGACATAAATGAAATTTGGAGTTTCTCTGGGGATTATTCCTTTTATTCTATTTAGTTCTATTTGAATCGATTCTATTCGATTTCATCATTTCTATGTGATTCTATTCGATTAGAATCTATTCGATTCTATTCGGTGTAATTCTATTCTATGCTATTTAATTCGGTTATATTCGATTCAATTTTATTCGATTATATTTTATTCAATTCTACTCGATTGTGTTTTATTCTATTCGAGTCGATTCTATTAAATTACATTCTATTCGATTCTATTCGATGCTATTTGATTTAATTCTATTCGATTCCATTTGATTCGATTATATTTTATTCGATTATATTTTATTCAATTCTACTCGATTGTGTTTTATTCTAGTCGTTTCGATTCGATTCTTATTAATTAAATTCTATTCGATTCTATTCGACGTAATTCTATTCGATGCTTTTTAATTCAATTTTTTTCGATTCTATTTGTTTCGATTCTATTTTATTCGATTATGTTTTATTCAATTCTACTCGATTGTTTTCTATTCGAGTCTATTCGATTATATTCTTTTATTCTACTTGATTCCATTTAATTCTATTCGGTTCATTTAGATACGATTAGATTCTATTCTATTTGAATCTGTTTTATTCGATTATATTATTTTATTCGATCCTTTTCGATTTTATTTTATTCGATTCGATTCTATTTGATGTAGTTCAATTCAATTCTGTTCGATGCTATTTAATTCGATTCTTTTTGATTCTATTTTATTCGATTATATTTGATTCAATTCTACTCGATTGTGTTCTATTCGATTAAGTTCTTTTATTCTGCTAGATTCTATTCAATTCTATTCGGTTCATTTAGATACGATTAGATTCTATTCGATTCTATTAAATTCGAATCTGTTTTTTTCGATTATATTATTTTATTCGATTCTTTTTGATTTTTTTTATTCGATTCGATTTGATTCTTTTCGATTCAATTATATTCGATTCTATTTGAATCTACTCGATTCGATGCTATTAGTTACTGTTCGATTTTATTCGATTTGATTCGATTATATTCCTTTCTTTTCGATTCGAAAATTCAGATTGACGACATCATATATAATTTGCTTTAATTTCTTAGCGATGATAGTTTAAGGACATATTGTCTAGCCTCCGTATTAAATTTCTTATTTATTTTATTTTATTTGATTTTATTTTAAATTCATTCTAAACATTCCAGAATGTGTTGGTATCAAGTCGCTTGTTACTCGTTATTTTACATACAATTGATTATATTGCTCTGGCTTATTATATTATTGTTGTCTTTGTTGCTGTTGTCTGAACTTATTGTTGTTTTCATTATTGACTTAGAGAAGCCAATATAATGTTGGTGCTGTTTCTATTTTCCATTAAACAATTGTTATTCTATTTATCTCACATTGTGACATCTGTGTAGTGGCAGCATGCAACTGCTGGATTTTTTCTTTAGTACTTTTCGCTTCTTTTCTTCTGCTGTATTGCTCGTATATGCAACAACACGGAAAATCATGGTACGTTTGCAATATGGAAGTAATTTTGTCTTTGCTTTTAAACCCATTATCTCTGTGTTTTACTTTTCTTGAAAGGTATTTCTTTTTTCTTTATGTCTTTTAAATAATTTTTGTAGAAAAAAAATTTTTTTAAGAAAAAAAAATAATTAAATACTTTAAATTTAGTTTTTCTAAACGGAAAATAAGAGTTCGTTAATGGAGATAGATCACAGAAAATGGAGAATAAAGGTATGAATACGAAACATTTTACTTAGTATCGTCATGTTGCCGGTTACTATTTATTAAATTATTTTCTATTTTCTTAAGCTTTGGGTCCTTATATATTTTAATAATATTTTATTTCAATATTTCGGTACTTTCTGCGTACCTTCTTCAGGAAACAAAACTAATGTATAACCAAAATAACAAAATTAATTAACAATTGTTATTTTGGTTATACATATATATTTTTTTTATTAAAAGTTACACTAAAAAAATTTATTTTATATTTTATTTTATAAAGCAGGGAAATAAATTCATTGAGTATTTAAATCAGGACTCAATACTAATATTCTGGGATGGAAAGTTGCATGCTCTCGCCATTCATTAAGACTATTTAAAGTAGGATTTTTTTTATTAAACATCCCTTTGACCTTTGACAGATTGACCTTCGATAGAATCTACTGCCTTAACTATTTAAAAAATACGGTTATTGAAGACAAATGTGAGTGTTATTTTGCTTAAAACTTCAACATTAAATTACTGGTAATTTTTCAATAATATAATCCGGCACTTCTTTAAGAAAATTAAAAGACAACTCTCTTCTAAATAGAGGTATTGGAATAACTACAGTTGCTAATAATGTTCACAAGTTTGATCGGGATACTTATTTTTCCGCCCAAAATGCGGATTATTTCATAGTTAAGAAAAAATGTCGGCAGAAACATTTTGCCGTTTCTGAAGTTGATTTCGTGACTTCTTAGACTTAGAACACAGTAAAACCTCTGCAACATTATTTTTTGTTTATTTCAAACTATTTTTTATATGGAATTTTGCTGGCATTTGCAAGTGTGAAAGCTTTGTTATTGAAATGGAATTGATGTGTTAATAGAAACAGCTGCCAGCCAAAGAGGTTCTTACCTTAAATACTAAAACAAGTACTATTTCAGTTATATTACTTTATTTCGTGTCTGGATCAAAAGTTACGAAAATTTGGCAAAATATAACAAAATTTGACATGTTACGTGGAGCCTTCAAAAGTTAAAAAAAATATGAAAAAAAATTTAACCAAACGGCAACACTGATTAAAACTGTTAAATTTAGGTATGCCGTGAAACATCGATAATGGGAGAAAATAAAAACACAATCGGGGTTGCCAGACTTTTCATCAAAGTCGACAAAAACAGTAAAAAAAAACCGCCAAAATGATTTCTATTGGTTTTTTGCTAAAAATAATTAATTTTTTAATTATAAATTTTTTTATAAAAAACAAAAAAAGACTATTTTGACAAATAGGCTTTAATTTTTTATAAAAAACCAAAAAATACAATTAGTGAACACTTACAAGGTATAGTTTACTTTAAGAAATAAAAAGAATAAAAAAAATAAATCTCTGATTAATATTTTAAATCCAGGTATACGGATGTGTATTACATTCTGACCGGAATGGTTTTAAATCTGTATGAAAAGCTCCGATTAATGAACATACAAGTCATGAAAAATGCTGAATCTCCACTTCTCAATTTTGATATGGCAACATTGTTCACACCCAAGTAACAAACAGGCTGATCTAAATAATGATATAAAATAAAATTTAATTTAAAAACCGCAAAGAGGCAAAGAATTCCACTTTTGAACTTAATAGTGGTTTTGTTGTGTAGAAAATTTCGTTTTCTGAAGAAACATTTTGCGGAATTGAGACCACTTTCGATTGAAATTGAGTTCTGTAACATGTTTGATAGAGTTAATTTTTTTTTAAAAACGAAATAAGGAATTAGCTTTAGGTTATTTTTATTTTCAATTTTTTTAAGAAAGAAATTTTATTTACTAAAACTTAGACACAGATTGTAGTGCAGCATTTTCTGGATTGCTATATTAAAACTAATTCGTGACCAATGGTGTTACCACTGAGTGGGATACAATGCCGACTAGCGACTAGAGCCCTTCACTGGCGTAGCCAACGAAGTTGCAAATCTAAGAAAATGGCTGATACGACCATTAACTACCCTTTGCGTGAGGGATGAAGACTCTCCATCCACCTGTTATAAATGCAACAGCCCCTTCTCTGCAAACACCGACTCAAACCACAGCCATGAAGTGAAATCCGAAGGGACCTCACCGGTAACCGTTTACAGAGGCGGAAGTCTCTCTATTGGTCTATCCTTTTCCACTAATCGGGACTTCAACAGATTAAACAATCTGTCTATCCAGATTGTGGTTCCCTTTATATCACGAAAGCACTTCGTCAGAAACTTAGTACGTTATCAGCCCCAATAATTAGCACCTACCTGAGGGATATCGGTACTAGATAATAGTAGGAATTACAGTTTTGCACACCTTCAATCGAAGCCAATAAATATTCCAATATCCAACCGCAGTATCTTAAGTTGTGAAACTGTGGTGGTCACAAAACAAGAAGGTGAGGAAGGTAGCCAGACGTATGGTAGTTCTTGAAGATGAATAACTGCGCCTAAGGCAGATCATAGCAACTTCCATTAAATTCTCATCGAGATATTATTTGTAGAGTTAATGTAAAAGATGCTGAAATCGTGATACCTTTTGTTGTAAGTAAATTTTTACCACTCGCTGGCCATATTTACTGGAAGCCAAGGGTGGCTCCATTCTTCCGACAAGCAAAAAAGTAGGCTAAGTGATGCTATAGAACGTAGACAGCTTCCAGCCGGAAACTTGAAGTCACTATAGACGAGGAGACAGACTAAAAATAATACCAAGAACTTTAACCTTAGTAGGACTTCTATCCAAGCTTTCATTTCTTTGCTCCTAACTTTTTTAAATTCTCCTTAAAGTATGCTTTATATGACTAACACATACCCTCCCTAAAGTATGCTATTTATTTAAAATTCTTTATACGCATACATTTCATGTTAAAATTATTATTAATATTCTCAATTTGTAACAAATTATTTTTTGTTTTTGCTGTCAATTTTAATTTGAACTATTTTTGAAATAGTTTTTATTTTTTTTTCTTGTACAGAGTATATGTGTGCATATATGTATTTAATTCATTTTAAACTCATTAGGCATGCAACATGTGTTGCAAGATTCATATCTCTGCATGCTGGTATGTATTATAACACGTACATTTATTTATTTACATACATGAATATTAATAATTTAATGAATTTTATATAAAATTCAGATAAATAAATATGTGTGAATGTTTATCACATGATGTTGTCGTTCAACTCTTATCGAAAGAGAAATTTGCAATCAAAATTCAAGAATTTATGTTTTGTACGAGGTAAATATAGAATTGAAGAAAATTTATAACTGCATCAAAAATGATTTTTTCATATTTGTTCAGTTTTAAAATACGTTGAATCTTCTGCTACAACCTTCGTAGCGATTTGAAACTGTCAACGAAAATTACAACTGATATTTTGGTATTTATATCAATAAATAATTATTGTTTTATTTGTTTTTATAGTGTTTTTATTTACATTGATTAACTGCTGTAATTTAATTAAATGCCAATCTGAGCGATAGCCATAATGACAGCCTGCCTGCCAGCCTGGTTGTTTTACTTAATCGGGGTAATAAAACCAACAAACGTGTTGTTATCGGCAAATTCCCATTTAAAAAATTATGGCATTTTAATGGGTTAAAAATTTAATTAAAATTTTGCAAATTTAACGATAAAAGCTTGTAAATAATGATTATAATTAGCGGATACAGCACAAGAAAAAGGACAGTTCACAAAAAAGTTTAAATATTCTTTTTATACATTTTAACAAATAGAAACCGATTAAAAAAATGTAAATAAAACATTGTGTTTATTAGTTTAAATCTTATTAATTTTATTAAATACGAATTCACCTCCTTTCACATACTTCAATTCTTGTACATAGTTCTCAACAAAGCAAAGAATTTGTAGGATAATTGCATTAGCTGAAAAAAGATAAAAACACACATTAACAAAATAAAGTACGTTTTTTATAAAGGGACTACGAAAAAACATCTTCCGGAGAACGTTATATAAAATATGGACCTTTAAATAATTCTTTCTAAAGAGTTTTTTTTTGAAAGACTAGCTTCTCAAAAGGTTGCCATCCCTTTCGCATAGAATTCAATATAATCCCTTTTAAAAGGTAGAGTTTAAAAACTGCATTTTGAAAAGAAATCGCTAAATTTCTTATTTTAAGAAAGTACTTTTTATGTACATAGTAGTAAAATGAAATATTTTATTATATTAATTTTTAAAATGATGTTCCTTAGATAACTTTTAAAGATTGTGATATAAAAAAATTTACTTACATAAAAAGGTACTTTTTAAAGTACTTTAGTAGTAGGGAAGGATTGAAAAAATTGGCGTTTCACAAAAGAACATGTCCCTAAAAAAAACGAAAGAAAAAACTATCCATCCCAAAAAAGTACCTTTTATTGAAAGTACCTTTTTTCAAAAAGTTACTTTTATTAATAAAAGTACCTTTTTTTAAAATTAAACTTTTAAATTTTACGTTTAAATAATATTTTTTGAAAAAGCATCCATTAGTATTTCATATTAAAATATGGCCTTTATAAAGAAGTGAATATATTGAAAATGTACTTTTTAAAAAATAAACTTTTCAAGAAAGTAAAAATAACAAATTGGGTACTTTCAGCACATTCTTTTGAAACTGTTATTTCTTAAAGATTAGTTTCAAAAAAAACGTCCTACTTCTTCTAAAAAAACATAAAATTAGTATTTTTTGGAAAGAAATTGTTTTAAAACTTTATATAATAAAGCATTTTATATGTTCTTTGTACCTAAAGATACTTAATTTTTAAAAATCATTTTTAAAGCTGTATATCACAAATTATTTTTTTTTGTTACAAAAATAGTTCCCTAAAACACTTTAGTAAAAAGTACTTTTTTTTAGTACTACATTTCAATAAAGATTGTTTCTGGGCACTCTTTTGAGTTATTTATGACAAATCACTTTTTTAAGATTTACTTTAAAAAAATGTACTAGAATTTAAAAAAAGCCACTTAAAAGTACTATTTCAATTTAAATACCTTTTGAAAAAAAGGTCTTTAAAATAGCACATGCTTGTAGAGTACTGTTTTAAAATGGATTGTTAAAAAATTTACCATTTTAAAAAAATATATTGTGGCAAAAGTATCATTTTGAAAAAGTACTTTTGAAAAATAGTACCTTTTAAAAAAAGTACCCTTGAAAAAAGTGGTGTTTATGAAGTAAGTTTTTTAAAATGTACCTTTAAAAATAGTACCTTTAAAAAAAAACTCCTTTGAAAAAAGTACGCTTTACAAAGTACGTTTTTGAAAAAGTGCATTTTTAGAAAAAGTATATTAAAATAATTTTTTTTATTATACCTTAAAATTTTTTCGAAATTATAAGGCTATCTTTTAAAAAATCATTTTAAAAAAAAATTTTTCTCAAAAGAAATTTCAAAACATTGTATATGGAAAATTTATTTCTTAAATTATACTGTTGAAAATAATACATTGAAAAAAGCCCTTCAAAATAGTATTTATAAAAGTACCTTTTACAAAACACCGTTTTAGAAAGCGAACTTTTTTAGATTTGCCTTTTGAAAATCAACGTCTTACACAAAAAGTACTTTTTAAAGAATAATTTTTAAGATAAATATTTTTAAAAGGGTACTAAGTGATATTTTTAAGATGGTCTTAAAAAATATTTAAAATAAATTCTTTTTAAAATGCAAATGGAAGGTATTATTTTTTTATGAAGTTCTTAAAAGTACAATACTTTTTAAAAGAGCTTTTAAATGGATGAAAAAGAAATTTGATTCTACAAAAAACTTAACTTAAAGGAAACTTTTAAAAAAGTACTAATAAGTTTTTCGTAGTTATTTTTGTAATTAAAAGTACTTTTGCAAAAAAGTCCTTTTGTAAAAAGTACTTTTGTGATTACAATAATATAATTTACTTTAAAGCCGATTCCTAGCTTTCTATAGTTTTCAGTTTGTGCTAAAGTACTTTTTAAAAAAGTAAAAAGTACTTTTGTAAAAAGTCCTTTTGTAAAAAGTACTTTTGCAAAAACTGAAAACTATATAAAGCTAGGAATCTGCTTTAAAGTAAATTTCATTATTGTAATTATTTTTCTTAATTTACTTTTTTAAAAGATTTGCTGTTCAAAAATTTTCTTTTAAAAAAGTACCTTTTAAGAGAAAGTTCTTTTCAATATTGTAAATATATGTTTAACATGTCCCTTTTTTTACCTCTTAAAAACGTTTAATTAAAATTTACTTACATCTGTCATGGTGCCCATTGAAACATTTAAAAATGTTGTAGCTTTTAGTAAAGCTGGCCTTTGTGAACGTCCGATTATTAGTACCAATAATTTGCGATAACGGATATCTGTGTTAAGCCAATTGTGATTGTAAACAGCACGACCAACATTTTGGCTCTGTTAAAATTTATTTAAATAAAGAAAATTTAAAAGGTAATAAAATACGAATTTAAGTAAATTTTAAACGTTGATTTCTTTTTACAAGAGAGATACCCACCTTCTCCATCAGTTCCTCTCCATAATAACAAATCATTAAAATCTGCAATAGTGAGCAAAATAAAAATATGAAAAGCATAATCAAAGTGTCTGTCTGAACACCAATGGTCATTTGAAAACCCAAGAAGCACATGGTAAAGGAAGAGGAAATAAAATTCACTAAAAGACTGACACCAAAGGCTTCGTTCATGTAAGTGGACAAACTGCATAAATATTATGGATAAAGGAGATAGCTTTAAGTTCTCTTATTAAAATTGTTTCTTAATTACAAACCTTAAAATCCGTTTATGGTAGCGAATGCAGTTCCTTAGAAACTTAAGGTCATGCTCATAAATATTGCAGGGTTGATAGGTTTCCAGCTGTTGAGCCAGATAGCGATAATGCATTATAGTTTGCGTAGCCACTTCACACAACATGACATCATTGGCCAGTTGACCGGACATACAACTATAACCAGCCATATTTAACGAAATATATAAAAAATAAAACGACCAATGATCCTGCCACTGCCAAGGTACCCACACATAATAAGGCAATGTTTTTGGTATAGTTTTCAAGGCCAACCAATAATCATAAATTAAATAACTCACAGCTGGATATAAATTATAAGACCAAATCAAAATCAAATGTATGATAACAAAACTAAAACTTATTAAATTAAATTTAATCATGTAACGTCGTAAATCATAATCCTTTTGTAACTTCAAATCCAAGGGATACATTTGTTGCACTCTTCTCATCAGTATCGTTAACAGGGATTTTTTACGTAAAACACTTAAAATTTTTATATTGCTGACGAATGTAAAACCAAAATATGATAAATTCATGGTGGCCTCGGCAAAGTTTTCACCGCGCACAATGGATCGCATGATAAACATAAATTCTATTAACAAAACAAAATTCATATTTATCATTAAAATGATAAAAATCAATTTTAATATTCGTTGAGATTTTTTAGACTGTGACTCTTTGTCGTATGGTACCAGACCAATGGATTTGCTTAAGGCATCAGCTAAGAAAAGAAAACTTTTCAATTTTACAGGCTTTTCCATTAAGAATTTTTTCTTTATTTTAAAGTTGTCACTCAGACTCGCCGACATAAACTGTTTGATTGCGAGATTAAAAACTTATTTTTATTTCATTTGAAAATATTTTTATTTAAAGGATACCAAGGGGATGGGTGGAGTTAAATAATCAATTGTGTAATGAGTCTAATGACATGCTTAATTTTTGGGCGGTATAATAATGGGTTATTGTGGGTTATTATTGTGTGCCTGTTTTGGTTAGATACTGCAGTATAATTGAAAATAATAATTGAAAATAATAATGATTCCTAGTTTTCATTAATGTGCATGAATCCTTAAGTAATTTTGTAAATTGGCCTTTCAGTTTAACTTCAGACAAAAAAAAAAAAAATCCAATATTCGAACAGGAGGTCTGTTGTTCTACTAAAACACAAATTTCTATATCAAGACTTGCTATTTTGCTAGACTTAAGTTTAAGAAAAAACGCGTTATTTTTTTGGTTTTCGTAAAAAATGAGACCCTATCGTTTTCGCTACAATGACCAGCCGTCTGTCCTTCTGCCACAGCACACTATCTCTGGAACAAATTTTTTGGCCAAATTTTGAGGAAATTTTTATATTTTGGTAAATATAAATATAAATATTAGATGGTTTAGTGCTACACTAGTTACATGTTAATGAAATTAAATTGTTTCTAAAATAACAATATTAAATACAACAAAGCAAAAAAAAAAAAAAAAAAACAACAACAAATACAATAACCACTAAAAAAGCACAATTAAATCTGAAAAACCTTAAGGAAAATAGAGACATTCAGATTTCTTGTTGACAAGAGAACCTCTTTTGAAACTATATCTAAAAGAAAGGTGGTCATAAATTCTGGAAATGTGGCAGCACTGATTTCAAATCGATTAAGGACAAACGCACGGATAAAAAGACGGTCATCGCTACATCGGCTTTTCTATGTAAAAGATTAACAAATGCAACTACTTAAAGAGGTCGCAAATGAATATTGTAGAAATTACAAACAGAATGAAAAAAAGTTGTCTTTTCCGCCAGTGTGGTGGAGGGTGCAAAAAACACAAATATCGAAAACTCAAAATAACTCGAAAAATAATTAAAAAATGTATTTTTATTTTAATTGTCTGAAATTAGAATATAAGAAGGATTCCGCATGGCTGCATGTAGCGTACAAAAATATTTGTTTTAAAATCAAAAGAATATTTTTCATATTTTATTAAAAAATAATAATATGAATAAATTTTTTCAAAACTTAATTTCATTAGAGTTTTGCTCCGTTTAACTTGTCTGTTCATTTTGTCTTAAATGTGATTATGAAAATATTGCTTTTTATGCTCAAGTAAATATTTTGTAGTTTGAAAAAAAAAGAATTCTTCTTATCTTATATGAACAATATTTCTTTATGGTTAGAAAACATAAGAATAGAAAACATAAGTTTTCTGAAAATTGAGGGAAGAAAAAAACAACATTTGAAATTAAAAAAAAAATAATTTAAAATAATTTAAAAAGTTGTGCAGAAAAAACAAAAATCTTTAAAAAGTTTCAATTTATATTTTGTATTCAAAATAAATCAATTTTATAAACAAAGAGTATAATAAATGAATAATTTTTTTTAAATTAAAAGCAACAAGAGGACCTGTAGAAATGCAGATGCAAGAAAATAAATCATTAAGCAATTTTAGGTGATTCAATAAAATATTTCAGCTAAAAAGCCTTAATTTAGAGAAGAAATTTAAAATTAAAATAAAGCTGTCAACTGCCAGCTGGAATGTGAATCACGTTAACAGCGGGTATTGTTAGCATAATGCCTAACTAAGAGCCTATAAGAGGCTCCTTGCCTTTGCTAGAAAACTGGCTAAATTAATCCAGTAAGAGCTGAAAAGCTATCGATAGTTGGTTTAAAAACTACCGATACTATAGTTTCGATAGTTTGCACAAATACTATCGATATTATCGATAATATCGCATAGTTTAAGTGCTAATTCTGGCAACAATCGCTATCCGATACTATCGCTATCGAAAATAACTATCGATAAATAGCCAAAAATAAAACTATCGATAGTAATATCGATTGCTTTGCAGCTCTACTTCCAGTTTTAGTATTATCTTAGGTGCACTTATAAAGCTTTAGGAATGTGAACAGCCTAACTTTATTTGTGGGATTTTTTTTAATTAAGTTTTTAATACAATCAAACAGAACCGTGAGAATTCGAGAGTGGTGGAGAACAAATCTCCGCAAAAACTCCGCCAATAAAGAAATCCGGGGAAAATGTGTAAAAGAGTCGCTCCGAAAGCATTAAGGCAAATTAAGGAGACAAAATAATTTTTTTTTTTGATATAATAAGACAGACAATGGGAAATGAATGTACAAGAATATTTAAAATATTACTTGTGATGTATTATTCTGTTTAATATGAAATATGTAAAAAAAACAAGAAACAAGAAATCCAGTAAAAGAAATTACTTTTATTTTCTTTCATTTTCATAAAATTTTAAATAATAAAAAATAATTTTAAATGCAGTTACAATTTGAATTAGAAAAATTCCCTTTAAGCATATTTTTTTTATCTGTGATATTTTTATTTTTGTACAAATTTATGAATTACATTTTATAACTGATTAACTAAATGGTAAATTGAGTATAAAAAAATATATTTAAACGTTTCCGACAATGGGACATTTTTTGGCTTCATGTTTTTAACGGCATAATGTTTCTGGCATCATTTTTTTTCCAACTGCTAGGTTAGGTTAGGTTGCACAGGCTGCCGTTATGAGAAAAACGAATCACTTGGATTCTAAATGGTCCTGTTGTGTTGCTTGAAAAGGGATGTGTAAAGGATTAATGCAGGTCTCTATGTTACCATCAAGATCCATCCCCAAACCACTTTTAAGACCGGATAAACGATTTTATTCTAAAAACATCAACTACCGAAAATTAAATCTGCAAGATTATGCGGTCTCTGACTGCCGAAAAGGGCCATTCTGTTCCCAGAAAGAGCTGGACAATAGCAGAGCAAAAGCTCACTGTCAGGGTGTGGAAGATTAAGTCTCCCAGCATGGCTACCGATAAGACAGTGCGCTGTCAGCACAGCCACCAGTATGCCCAACTGTTCTCGGGGAAACATCAGCAGATCTCCTTCTATTATACTGAGGCCATAATGTCCTCGAAACGATCCAGGTGACCTCGTCAGACCATCTAGTCTGCGCGGCCCCAAAAAGTTTCCGCTAAAATAAGGCCCTACAGCAGCTTAACGGGACTTCCAAAGGTGGATCTATCTGCTGTCCTCTCAGCCGGTTCCTGATATAGCGAGTTCGTATGCAACTATGTTCCCGGGTATGCCCGAATGTGCCGGCACCAAAGAAGTTCCAGGTTGGAATATCTCGCCTTCTCATTTAGAGATGTCCGACATCCACGAATCCATGCGAATCATGTTTGATGTGCCCCTAACTGATACTACGAATCCAATATCAGACATGCAGATGGCCGAGCTATAATCACTATTGTCGGGAATAACCGCGGCTATCTCATCTCAAGATGGCCGCATGGCCATAGTCTCTTGGCCACCATCCACAGCTACATTTAGCCTAACTGCCAGTTGTTTGGCCATGAGATCGGCCTGTAGCCGGTGCAGCATAGTAAAAAGGAGTGGTGCGTATTGCACCGGTAACCATCAAGGCCGAAGTTCGCAGAATCCTGTTCAGTATACTGAAGGTTGTCAGCCTGACCAGTGTGGGCCACCAAACGAGAACACCATATATTAGTATGAGTTTAACAACTGCTAACTAATGTAAGCTACATTAATTTCGTGCGAAAGCCGCAAATAATGTTGCATACTTAAAGGCAATAAAAACGCTAACTCTCTTCTAAAGCTTGGTGTTGATACCATTCGCTTTTTAACAAATTTATCAAGCGAAATATGTAAGTAATGCAGCTAAACCATTTGAACGAATTTGAATAGAAGAGTACTTAGCTTTAGAGGTTATAGAAAACAATGAAGAAATGTTTGTTTTAAAGAGATATTTTTATTGTACCCGATATTGAATAAGTTAAAATGGTCTTACATGAATTTTAAAATAAAAGCGCTCCACAATGGGTTTTCAAAATTAATCAGCAAAGTTCGACAATAATATTAATAAATTTAAATTAAATTCCGTTTAATTGAAGTTGAATATAGTTAAAACATTTACATATATGCGCGGTAACCTTAATGTGGTAATACGTTACAGTGTATATGTGGACCTTAAGCTTTAAAATTATACTTAAGCTCCACTAAATTTCTACTTTATATAAAACTAGTTGGCCATTTAAAATTAAAGATTTTTCTTTTAGTTTAATTTATTTATATATTATTATTATTATTATTATTTTTTTGTTATTATTATTTTTTTTTTAAATGCCCCACTGTGATCAAGTTTTAATGAGGAATTTTCCATAGAAGCTTGTCGATATGATATAGAAATAGCATATATGATTTATTTTTAATTTAAGAGATAACACGTTGTTATTATTTATTCGTTGGGTCATGGTTTTTAAGTCTGTTGCGGCTTTTATTGGCGACAAAGTTGCGAAACTTTCAATACTCAATGGTTTTCGCCGCATATATTCAGCTAAATTTAAGTGATGTTTTTTGGGTTTAATTACTTTAAAGAGCGTTAATTGATTTTTGGCATAAAAAAGTATGGTGGAGTCATATCGCATAAACTTAGATTACCTTCGTGAAAGGTTAACCCTTTTCTTAGTCAATTATATGGTCTATTTATTTTAAACTTTATTATGTGGAACTTAATATTAATAGATCTCATCCAAATAGGCTTTTGATTTCGACGAAAGATATTGCCTTTTAAATTCGTCTTAGTTTACCGTGGTGCCCTGATCGAGATTAAGGTAACTGACTCATGAAGCTTTCAGCCTAAAATCTATAAAGGTCTGTAATAAAATATTTCTCAAAGGGTTTTTTTTTAATTTTTGAGAAATTTTCTTGATTTGAATTCGTAAAATTATAAGAATACTAAAAAAAAATATAAAACAGAAATTAAAAATTTTTCTTCTAGGAGAAGGAGAAAATGTAAAATTGCTCAACATTTTTTCTTATTTCGTAAGGGAAATATTTAAATAGTTATCGATACAACAATTTACTGAAATTTTTAATATATATTTTTTTTTAAATAGTAAATTGTTAAGCTCCATTTACAGCAAAAAAAAAAAAAAACATAAAATACAAACTTTTAAAAGTCAAGGCATTACGGTGACAAAAAAGGATATAAATAAAATAAATAAAATGTTGAACTTTTAATAGATAAAATAGATAAAAACTTTAACATCAATGTTTTGTAAATAATACTTTATTGATTGTTTTCAACTTTTTCTGCAAAGAAAACTTTACAGTGGTAGAAGAAAGTTTGTTGTGGTTTAAGGAAAAAAAAAAAATATATAAGTTTGATGTACAAAAAATGAAACCGAAAATATTTAAGTTAGTAAAACCTAACAGAGAAATCAACTGCTGATTTTTTTTTGAAGAAAAATTTTTAATGTGGGTATTGATGTTAGTAACAGTCAGATTTTTGAGTGTTAAAATGCCAACTTTTCAAGAAATTCAAATACTTTATTTAGAGGAGATTAATTTTAACATTTAATATGACTTGAATTTCAAAATAAAATCCAGAAGCAGAAGTTCAATTTTAAAATTAAAATTTTTATTTCATTGATTATTGTTTATTCATTTTATTTTATTTTATAATTAATTTTTTGTATTTCAGCTACTTTTAAATGCTTTAGAAATTATTTAATAAAAGCCCCTAAAGTATGCTTTAATATTTTTTTTAATGTTGTGCTTTAAAGTGATCTAAATTATTCACCACAATTTTTGTTGTAATCACTCTTTAAATTACAACCATTTTATAATAATGGAAACACTTACACTTACCCAACAACTGAACTTTGCAACTATTTTAAACGCACTCGAAATAAATTTATAGTTTTCCTAAAAGTATGCGATAACATCATTTTCAAAAACACAATTAGGAACAGCATAAATTTGGCGTTTCAAATATAAAAAAAGTTTTTAAAAACAGTTAAAAATTTTAACAATCAATAAATACTTGTTTTTTAGAATTATGAAAATTTAATACAAACACAATAAACTTTAATAAATGTTGCGATGCTTTGATTTATGTAAATCCCTAAAGGGATTTGACAAATTTAACAATTTAATGTCTGGAGTGATTTAATTTTTCTCTATTTATGCATTAAAGACCTAAAAGGGATTTTTGCCAAAATTAAATGTTTGATTTAATCCATTTTTCTTTTTTTTTTATAAAATTAATGTTCGTTTTATGAATGTTCGTTATGGACGGTAAGAGAAATTATAGTGAAATCTTAGCTCAGAATTGACGAGCAGAAATATTTCTTGTGTTAAAGCTCTATTATCGTAGAAGAGTTGAACCTGAAATAAATCAAGCGTTTGTGTTAAAATAAACAGAAACAATTAAATAAATCCGCCAAGTGTGAGTTTGACTAGCACAGGAAAGGTTGCGTACAATGTATCCTTCACCTATTAATTTTTGTCTTTATCCTTTTCTTATTTGTTGTTGAAAAATTTAAGGTATCTGCCTGCAACGGTTTGTAAGATGAGGCCATGGTAGTCAAAATCAAGGTCTCTATGGAAACACCCTCTTAGTTTTAAAATTATTTCTGATACTTGTTTTTATACACAGAGTATGAGTAAATTCAGAATGTCTTTCTGCGACAAATTAAAGCCACTATAGGAACACCCTTTATTTATTAATTTTATTTTAAATTTTTTATCCTTCTTGTTATACACATGTGTATGTATATTGCCAAAAACAAGACCACGTACGTGAAAACAACGTCACTATTGGCACACCCTTTATATTTTAATGTTATTTATAATATTGTGTGCCTATTCTTATACCTTAATTTAAATTGTCTTTGCCCAGTACAGCATAAAAACAAGGCCACTTGCGTAAAAATCACGTGACTATAGGGACACCCTTTAATTTAAGGTTTTATTTTTTGCAATTGTTGCTAAAGCGAACATAGTTTTACATATCTATCTGTTACATTTCAAGGATAAATAATATTTTTATCATTATCGCATCACTTTCGGAACACCCTTTACTTTTTAGTAGTTCTTGTTTTAGGATCTAAGTAATGCACACTGTATGATAGTTTCAAAAGTGTACTCCTAGTGAGTTTTTTGAGATAAAAGGTTTTAGAGATAAAAGGCTATAACAGACGAACCAAAGGACATTGGAAGGAAGGACATTCCTGGATTAGGAACCCTAAAAGTAAATTTTATTAATTTTTTTATTATCATATTATGATTATATTTAGTTGCAATAATTATGTTGCAATAAATAAAATATTCATATAATTTAATCATAATATGTTGCAGCAACATTGTTGCGGTCACATAATGGTTACTTCAGCGATTTGTTTCTTTGCGTGTACTAGACATTCAACTGAAATATCCTATTTATTTATTTTAATAAATTGACAATATTTTACTGAATTAAAGGTGTATATTGCAGGGCATATAATAATCGTTGCAGCCTTAAGGTTTTTGTTTCTTTTTAAATTCAAGTAATTTTCTTTGTATTTTATATGTAATATAAAGTGGGCATAAAAGTTAACGCCTACGTAATTTCTTATTATTATTATTTGAATAATTTTGATTTTAATTGAGTTGTTCAAATATTAATTATTAATTATTAAATTGATTGTTTGAAAAAGTAGATATGAGTAGCCAAAGTCTACACCCATTCAAAAACTAAATATTAATTTTTTTTCTTTTTCTTAATTTTTTTATTTCTATCGTTATTGAGCTGTGGAAATGCTAATAAAACTGAAAAAATGCTTAATGGTATAAATAAATGAATAAACAAGAAAAAAAAATTTACTTAATAATTTTTTTCACTTCTGTCGGCAAGGTTCAAGTGCTTGACTGTAACGGTTCAAAAGAAAAGCCCATAACTCAAATTGCGTCATCTCTGCACACAGGGGTATTTAGGGCAATCTAACCGGTTATAACTTTTGAGTTTTGTTTATATTGGCTCTGAAAAATTATTAAATTTACCCAAGTCAATGAAACTTGGATGTTAAAGCTGTTAGGGCTTAAAAAAATAGGACAAAGGAGAAAAAAGTTGCCCTTAGAAGAACTAAACCTACCTTTAAAGTTTCTCATACTTTTGCTTAGCAAATGCAACTTTTAAGGTCTGCGAAAGTACAAAAACCGTAACTTAAACCAAGAAGAATCTAAAATTCCATTTTCTTCCCGCTCCCTTTTGTGAGCGGTGAAAGAAAAAAGTAATAATAATCTAAGTATTTAAAAAAATGGAAGTAATGTTTATAAAAATATGTTATTGTTATTTGAACTGTGATGAGCAGACACGTTAAAATTAGATTTGAAAATAAAAAATAAAAAATAAAAAAATAAAAATAAATAAGTACAAAAAATTAAACTTATAATTACAGGGTGTCCCAATAGCGACTTAATTATTATGTAAGTGGCCTTGTTTTTGAACCACAATAGGCAGATATATTAACTAAAAGATTTTTTACGTTCGCTATAAAAACAACTAAAAATTTAAAGGGTATTTCTATAAGGACGTGATTTATGCATTTAGTATTTGCACAGCAAATATGTCCGTTATAAAAATAAATATGACCAATAAATTAAAAAATTAAAGTTTGCTCCAACAGAGCCCGTGATTTTGGCAAATATTGCCAGAAATCTTAAAGCGTTACAGACAGACAGCTTAAATTTTCAATAACAAAAATAAAAAAGATTCAAAGTCAAAGATTCAAAAGTGGTCTTACAATTTTACGGAACCTTCGTTTGCGGCTCAAACTCCCACTTGGCGGATTTTTTTTTTTTTTTTTTTTTTTTTTGTAGATTAAATGTTTTGTGATCTTTCCGTTACTTTGCAAAATTGTGATTTTTTGTGATGGATTATTTTTTGTCAAAATGCAATTTTCTAGCGAAATTTTAATTTGTTTGTTTTTTGGATTTGTGGCTACAATTTCATTTTTTGCTGATATTTAGATTTATTTGGTAAAGTTTTAATTTCAATTTCAGTTCATCATTTCGTGCGAAATGTTGTCAAGAGTCCATATAAAAAAAATTACTGCGAAATAATTAAAATATAATGTTGCTGAAGTAGCACTCTGTTTAGTTATGAAAAAGTCGCAAAATGTTTACCGCTACATGTTTATTGGATAAAAACTGTTTCTGGCAACAATTTTTCCAAACAACGAAATAACATATGCAACACTTTTTTCGTAGGGAATGTTTGACAACTCTTTTTTTTAGACCCTTTGTTTTGATTTAATTTTGATGTGTTCAAAAACAATTTAGGAAAGAAAATGAAAATAAGTGTACATTTAATAAGAGAAAATTACAAAAATAAATTTAATGGCACAGAAAAGCGTTTGACCATTACTTTTCAGTTAATTTTTTGCGGATACAGATATATAAAACATATGTTTTTTTATTTACACTTTTAAAACAATGTGGCAATATTAAGGCGAGATAAACGACAATTATTTCTAAATCGCTGTATTGTCACCAGTAGCTAATTGTCAAACTTTTCAAGCGAAATAATGCGTGTTGCTCAACAAATTCCGCAAAATCGAACACAGTACTAGACTTGAAAATAAAATTTCTATTTTTTTTTGTTAAATGTCAGTTTAATTGTGAATTTTTATATATCGTTCATATGTTTTTATGACGACTTTATTTTTAATAAATATAAAGTTTTTGTAAAATTTTGTGAATTTTAGTTTTTGCTTTTTCATAAAAAAAATATTGTAAATATGTAGCATATACAACATTTGTATGCGACTTCTTGGCAGTCATACAATAGATTGTGAGTCAAACAAATATTTTAATACATAACTGTTTTCTTAGTGCTCTCCAGTCCTCAATATATTTTTAAATAATTGAGGATTTAAGAAAAAATCCTTACAAAATTTATTTTATTCTTATTTCGTATTTAAAATTAATAAAACAGTTAAAGCAACATCTGAAGTACCAACAAGAATAACAAATTGCAACAATAAATCATGAATGTTCATCCTGTTCCAATGACCTTAATATTTATGGTAGTTCTCCTTGTGCATGTATGTGTATGTGAATTCAGAATTTTGGGAGTCTGTTGTTAATTTCTGGGTTAAAAAATTCTCTTATAAACCGATTTTTAGCAATCAATATTTTGCAAAAACAAAAGAAACAAAAGAAAAAGGAAAATTTTACTTGTTTTTGGCAAAAATATTAAAGCATGACAACCATGATGACCATGTCAATGATAACAATGATGGCGATGGTGATGATAATCATGCAACAGCATGTCATGCACATGCACACATATACATTTTCGTTTAGTCGAAACACATATTGACCCTTTAAATGTGCTCAACGTGTATACACGCGTATTAATTTGTTCAAGCAGCTTTTGTTTATACAGACTCCCATAAAGTTGGAAAATTCCATATAAAATATTGTTTAATTGTTGTTATTGTTAAAATACATAACGTAAAATTTTAGGTTGAATAACAACTGCTTAAAAATAAAAGAAATATTCAGTATATTTTATTATAAGATTTATGACAAAGATAACTTTTAGAAAAAGTACTTTTTTAAAAGTACCTTTTATAAGAAGAGCCCTTTCTTGAAAGTGACTTTTGTGGTAAGCAACTTTAAAATTACTTTTTTTTAGGAACGGACCTTTTTGGTAAAGTACCTTTAAGAAAAGTACTTTTCGTACGTTTTCCAAATAGTACTTTCTTGTCACTTAAAAAATTTACGTTTACTATTGATAGGCCGTTTTGAAAAATAGTTATGCAAAAAATAGTACCTTTTTTAAAAGTCTTTTAAAAAAGTAGATTGTGTTGCTAATAAAATTATTAGAGAGTTGTATCTGTTGCAAAAAAGCCAATTTTTTTAATTAAACGTTTTTTTATAAAACATTCTATTTCTAAAAAATAATTAAAAAATTCTTATTTTGGAAGTCATTTGAAAGTAAAATAAATAAATAAAAATATAACATCTGAAAACCTAAAGAAACATATAAAAAGTGTTTACTTGGAGTTTCATTTGTGAAAATTATATTTTTGCAAAAATAGCTGGTTTGAAAAGCAGTTAAAACAAGTACATTTTTGTAAAAATCTACCATCGTAAATTTCTTTGTTTTGTACCAAAAAAATACCGTTGTGAGAAGATGCTTTAATGCAAAAAAAAAAAAAATTGAACAAAATCCTCTTAAAATAATTAATTTTTTAAGCAAATATATTTTTTCGGAGAGTACTTTCTTTAAAATAAAACAAAATAAAGGTACCTATATAAAGAAAGCTATTATTCTTTAGAGCAACATCTTTAAAAATGGCTGTTAAAAAAAGCTTCTTTTTAAAAAAGCACCTTTTTAGAAGTACCTTTTTGAAAAGTACCTTTTTTGAAAAGTACCTTTTTGGAAAAATGCCTTTTTGGAAAAGTACCTTTTTTAAAAGTGCCTTTTTGGAATAGTACCTTTTTGAAAAGTACCTTTTAAAAAAAGTACCTTTGTGGAAAATTACCTTTTTGAAAAAATACTTTTTTCCATTTAGTCTGTTGGGTGGGAGAAGCTTAGCAAATCACTTATTTAGCAATAACGTTAATTGAAGGTGAGTCTTCCCAAAGAAATACTTTGTGTTTTTTAATGCTTTCTTAGAAACGTGCCTTTTTTAACATACACATTCGTTTTTAGAACCAAACTTTAATTTTTGTCTTTACTTCATTGTTTAGACAAAAATTTTAAGTTTATTTAAAATGTTCTCGAGAAGTGTAAGTAAGTCAACGGTAGCAAATGGCCTCAATAATCAATATCAGTGATTTAATAATTTAATCGGAATAAGAAAAATGCTTTTTTTAATATTCTTTTAAAACATTTTGTCTCTTAAAAATGAGAACCTTTTTTCTTAATAAAAACTTTTGCAAAATAATCGGTTGTAAGAAAAATTTCGCTTAAAATGGTTTAGCTGGTCTATTGTAATAAAAAACAAATAGTACCAATCAAATTTTCCTTTGATATCAAGAGACAGGCAGCAACTTTTAAGAAAGGTGGCCGGGTGCAAAAACAAGTTATTTTAGAAAGGTACTATTAAAAAAGTACTTTCGTCGAAAAAGTACCTTTTTGCAAAAGTACCTTTTTGAAAAAGTACCTTTTTTTAAAACTGATAATCTTTTTAATTAGTTCAACTATTTGGGAGTATTTAAAAAATTAAAGGGTCCCCCCTATACTTTGTACTTTTCTCACAAAAAATTGCTTTCAAACACACAAATTAAAATTCTTTTCTTTAACAGTACATTTTAATAAATAAATCCTGTAAAAATATTCAGATTATTTGACTTTAATTTTTTTTTTGTTCTACCCAATTTCCACATGTTCATGCATCATCTTTTGTGTGAGTCTATGACTGCTGTGACTATACATTTGTTGCAGTGGAATTTTGTCAATACTCGTACACATGTTTGCTTGCTCTTATTATCGGAGATTTTTTTTTGATTCGATAGCAACCAACAGAAGTTCCAACAATCAGCCCATTCCATTGCATTTGGGAAATAATACAAAAACTTTGGCTTTTATTTCACTTCTGTGTATTAAATTGTTATTGTTGTATTGTATTCAGTTATTGCACTTGTTATATTCGTATTGAATTTGTTTTTGTTTTTTTTTTTTGCTGTGTGTAAACGTAACACGATGTATATGTCTGTCTACTGTTCTGTCTTTGGTTTGTTGCGCTGTAACTGACCACTGTCATGGCCCAATATAATGAACGATGGGACATAAAGCAACGAGTTTTTAATACAGATCAATAAATGTCAGATGTTTTAATGTTTGATGGTTTCAGATTGCAGCAGCAGCAGCAAAAAAAAGTCGATTTTTTGTAATAAATGCGAGTTCACAAACTTAATTTAAAGGCAAATTAAGAACTGTAACCGTTTCATTAAATAGTAAGAACGAAAATTGCTTTTTAATTACACTTTAAAAAAGAGAATGTGGTACTTTAAATTTCTTCTCTTTAAAGCACCTTTTATGATGTTTTCTTAAAAAAAAAAACAATGTGAAATTTGTTTGTTCAATTAAAAAATTAAAAAAAGTGCTTAAAAAGACCTTAAAAGATTAATGTTAGAGTGATTTAAAAGAGCCTTTTTAAAGGTACCTTTTGAAAAAGGTACTTTTTATAAACCACTATTAAATTTTTTTTCTAGAAAAGGTTACTTAACATTTGCAAAATAGTTAAAACACATTTTGAAAATTTTAAGACAAGTAAATGTTAAGCAGAATTCTTATAAAAAAGTAAAAATAAAAAATAGTACCTTCCACAAGAAAATGATTAGTAAATAAAACTCTTAGAGATGCGAAAAAATCTTAAAAGCAATAATTTTCAAAATAGTACATTAAGAAAATTATTTTTCGTATTTTTTTAAAAAGGTACTTTTTTAAAAAATAAGGTACTTTTTTAAAAGGTACTTTCCTAATTGCAATTTAGTAAAAGTACTTATATCAAGTTTAATTTTTTTTCGAAACAAACATACACGGTTCTTGTTTTGAAAAAAAAGTACCTCTTTTTTAAGAAAAAGTACTATAGGAAGAAGTCTTTTTTCTGAAATATTTTTTAAAAAGGTTCTCTTGTAGAAAAGTTATCTTTTAAAAATGTTTTCTTAAAAGATTATTTTAATAACTTTTAGAAAAAAGTACTTTTAAATAAAAGTAGTTTTCAAAAAAGGAGTTTTGAAAAAAGCGGTATTGAAAACGTACTTTTTAGAAAAAGGCTTAACAAAAAACTTGTTCCAGGATGTTGCTTTTTAAAATACCTTTTTCAAGATATTAAAAATTTTTATTTTTTTTTTTTTGTATACTTTAAAAAAATCCCAGTTTAAAAAGCGCAAATAAATATTTGAAAACTACCATAAAGATTATATTTTACACATAATTTTTTTAAAAGTATTTTTGAATAATTGTATTAAATTTTTTTTGGTAAAGTACTTTTTAAGAAAATAATTATAAAAAGGTACTTTTTTAAAATACTTTTTAAATTGTTATATAATTACATTTAACAGATAATTTTTTTAAAATTATTTTTGAATGTTTGAATTTGATTTTTCTGCTTTTTTTTTGGTAAACTACTTTATAAGCAGATAATTTTAAAAAGGTACTTTTTAAAAAGTACCATTTAAATTATTAGATAATTACATTCAACAGATAATATGTTTAATAGTATTTTTGAATTTGTTTTCTTTTTGCTAAAGTACTTTAAAGGAGATAATTATAAAAAGGTACTTTTTAAAAAGTACTATTCAAAAAGAGTTTTTTAAGAACTTATAAAAAAAAAATATTCTTTAAAATAAAACTTACGATAAATTTAGTTTGTTTTTCTCTTCTTTTTTTTAAGATAAGAAAAAAATTTTTTTAAACATTTTCTTTTTTTTAAATGGGCTTCTAAAAAAGTACTTTTAAAAATAATGTCTGAAAACAATTTCCCTTTAAAACACTTGTTTAAAAATCGCTTTTATAATTACCTTTTTTGAAAAATGGGCTCTTTTTAAAAAAGTACTTTTTTTTAAAAAGTTCCTGTTGATTAATTTTATGCTAAAAAAAATCGGTGATTTAAATAATTAATCGGTGATTTAGATAATTAATCGGGAAAATAGCACGAAAAGAGGATTTCTAGAAAATTAATAAATATAATTATTATTATTAAAAATTCCCGTTGTTTAATATAATTAAAAAAGATTTCATTTGTAAAACGACCTTCAGGTTAAATATCATTTTGGAAAGAAAAAATTAATTATTAACATGATAAACAGCCCTCCCTATAATTTTACTGCTTAAACACTTTTATTTCGTAACTACTTAATTAAGTAATTTTCCTTTTTTCTTTTCTTTTTGTAGAAACTTGCTCAATTACTTAATATCAAGTCGTTATTTTGCTGTTTCATTTACATCTGCACACATACACACAAGTAAATGTTTGTAGGTATAAATTTGCACATGTGTGTATAAAAATATCTGTTGTACATAATTTTGGTTTAATGATTCTATCATTTAATTAAGTAACAATTTTAATTAAGTTACTGAAATACTAAAATACTTGTTCATTTTTGTTTAACACATGCAGTTTTACTCTCTGACTTATGTTTAGCTAAATTCTTATACTTGAATATTTTTGCATTTAACAACATGTACAACAACAAGGCAGCAACCGCAGAATTTCTATTTTTTTTTTCTTTTTTGATTCAACGCAAAAATAATCTTCTTGCACATACACTTACAAACACTTTAAGCAATCGCATACACTTATGTTTGAGCAAGTAATATGCATAACAATGTTTGTTGCTGGTGTTTGTTGTTGTTGTAGTTGATAAGGATGAAAATGTTTATTTGGAAGTGCAAATATATGATAAGTTTGAAATGTACATATTTGGCGGCGCAAGATTTGTACATAACGGTTACAGTGGATGACAATAAAAAAAAACTAAATTTATAACACAATATTTAAATTTAAAAATATTTAAATATCCAAAAATTTACAAATAAAATAAAAGGAAAACAAAATGGTATTAGAAACACCTTGAAACTACTTAAAAGATTCCCTTTTTAAGCAATGAATACAATATTTACAATATTTCAATAATTGTCCACCACTGTCCTTATGTGCCTGCATGTTTAACAAGTGCGATGAATTAATAAACACAGATATACAGAGTTGCATTTGTTGCCAAGAGTAAGGCTTGGCCTGTTATTATCACAAACACATTCGCAACATTTTTATTCGTTTTGTACAGATCTCCCCTGGCATTTACGTTTAGTTAATGTTTCTGTTGTTTTTGTAGTTTTTGTAGTTTTTAACCTATTTGCAAATGAAAATGCCCTCCATATTTACTCACTTCAATTTAATTAAAGCAACGATATGGCATCTTCTCCAGCAGCTAAATAAAAACAGTAATTTAACATCGATAATAAGAAGAAGAAGAAAAAAAAACAGAAACAAACATCATTAGTGTAAATACTTAAACACCAAATACAGCAACAACAAACTCTTAAGTTCTTAAGCAGTTTAGTTAAAACTTGAATTTAAAATAACAGAACCAGCCAAGTTTTTCTTCACTTTGTTTTTTTTTTCTTTTGCAATAAAAGTCTGCTGTGTTTATTTCAGTGAGAGTGTTTAGTGTTTTAAATAATTTTTTATAAAATACAACCTGTTTTATCTTATGTACAAATTCTAATGTCAAAAACATGATTAAATAACACAAAAATATTGTTTTGTGTTTCCTTTTTCCGATAAGCTTTCTTTTTTGTAAGACATTTATATTTTAATGATTTTTAAATGCAAACAATTTTAGTTAAGAAAATCCTTGTTATCGATAATTTAAAATCGAATCAAATGAAAATGTTTTCGTTAAAATTATTATATTTTTGATAACAGCTGCAATAAAAAAAGATTTAAAGAAGAATTTATGCTATCGATAACAGGAAAAATTGAAAAAAAAAATTGTTATCGATAAAATTATCGATAACAGGAAAAAATTAAAAAAATTTTTTTGTTATCGACAAAATTAAAAAGGTTTTTTCGTGGTAATAAATATTTATTTGTTAAAATTTTGAAATTTTTAATAAGGGTTTCTGTAAAAAGTTTTTATTCGATAGTAAGAGAATTTTTTAAATAAATTTCGATATTTTCGATTGGAAAATAATTTTCTACGTTTTTACTGCTAGACAGTTTGCAAGCAAAGTTTCTATGTTTTAAATAAAATTTAATATTTCTATAACAATTTTAAAAACTGTCTATGAAATAATCTACGTTTTCGACAGAAACGCAATTTCCTACGAAAGAATATATTTTCGATGTCATGAATTGCTCTTCTAAAATAATGAAAGAATTAATGTTTCGGGTAACAGGAATTTTTTTGCAAAAATATTGTTTTCTTTAACAAGCGTTATAAGCATTTTTTATCAAACAAATATGAAATAAAATTTTTTTATTTTTATATTAATTATATTAATTAATTTTATAATTAATCGGAAAAATAGCACGAAAAAAATTTTTTTTATTTTTTTTTAATTAAAAGAAAATTATCTACAGTTGTAGCGGTCCAGAAAATACTGTATTACATTCTGCTAGTGTCTAATTTTTCCTGTTTTCTTTAAAAATAACAACAAAATTTTCATTTTTTTTTAATTAATTTTTTTATTTAAATAAAAACAAGTTCCCATAAATATTTATATTGTCGATAAAAAAAGACAAGAAATTTTTAAGAAAGGTTTAAATGTTATCAATATTAAAACTCTTTGCTGGAAGTATTTTATTTTTCAAATATTTAAATATAATTCTTTAAGTTTTTCTTATTAAAAACTAGTTTTTATAGACCATCACATAACAAAGAATTTCTGATTATCTAATTTAAAAATTTTCTTACAAAGAAATTGTTAGTGTCGTAAGTAACCATAGACATATTGATGATAACATTCGTATTAATTTAAATATTTCCAGCGAAAAAAATACAAAATAATATTGATGAAGTTGTACTCTATTCAATTTGTAGAACATCACGTAACATTTTTGGCTTCATGATTTTTAACACTAAAAAGTTTTTGGCAACAATATTTTTCTACTGGTAAATAATATGAGCGGCATATATTTGGTGTGGGATTGTAAAAATAGCAAAAAATGTTGCATAATTTACGGCAGCGAAAACGACAATTATTCTTCTCATACGTGGTATTGGACGTACTGGCTAGTTATCAAATTTTTCAAACGTAGTAATTTAATTTACTAAGCAATTTTTACAAACTCCTGGAAACTTACAAGACAAAATTTTTAGTGACGACAACATAGAAAATTTTATAGAATAAAGCTTTTTAATCAAAAGTAGTATTTTGCTGTTGTTGAAGATATTCAAATTTTTTAAACTTGTTCATTGGAACTTTCTTATCTTTAAAAACATAGACATTTTATAAATGGACTTCTGGTTATTTTTCATATCGGGAATATAAATTTTTAATAAAAAATAATATTTATTTAAATGACAAAATTAATTCGGCTTAAGTTCAAGTATATTTTAATTTCTAAATGTATTAAAAGGAAAAAAAATTAAAGTTATTTTTTAAAGATTTTTTTTTAGCAAAAAACTTGAAGACGTTTTGTTTAAACTAAAAAGTACTTCTTAAAATGGCAGTAGCAGAATGTAATGCAGTATTGGCTAGACCGCTACAACTATTATTATTATTATTTTTTTTAATTAAAAAATATATAATTTATTATGTAGCATAATACAGTAAAAAAAAATCGTTTGTTAAAGAAAACGAAGAATTCTTGAAATTTTTGTAGAAAACTGTCTATTATCGAACACAGAAATTGTAGAAAAATTCATTTTTTTAAAAGAGCAATTCCTGGAATTGAAAACATATTGTTAGTCGGAAATTTCGTTTTTGTCAAAAGCATAGAAAGTATTTAAAATTGTTATAGAAAATTCTATTTTATTTAAAACTTTGATTGAGATCTTCTAAGCAGTACAAACGTAGGAAATAATTTTCTAATCGAAAACATTGAAATTTATTTAAGAAATTCGCTAGTTATCGAAACTTAAAATTTTTCACAGAAAACCTGGTTATCAATAATTTTAGAATTTTAATATAAAAAAATATTTATTACCCCAAGCACAAAATATATTAATGTATTTCTGTTCAACTTGTCGATAACAAATTTTTTTAATATTTTTGCTGTTATCGATAGCATAAACTTGTTTTTAAAACCTTTTTGCATTGTTGTTGTTATCAAAAATATATTAATTTTAAATGAAAATTATTTATTATAAAAAAAAACATTTTCATTTGATTTGGTGTTAAGTTATCGATAACAAGGATTTTCTAAACTAAAGTCGATTGCATTTGAATTTCGTTAAAAAATAAATGTCTTATAAAAAAAGAAATCTTATCGCAAAAGAAAGACAAAATAATATTTTTGTGTTATTTATTCGTGTTATCGATATTAGAATTTGTACTCTATATAAAATAGGAAAAGTTTTAAAAAAATTGTTATTAAAAACACTAAAAATTCTTACTTAAATTTTTTTCTTGAACTATTTAGCGAAAAAAACATTTTTCATGTTATCGATAACCAAGAAATTTGCTTAATATATTTCTTTTGTTATCGATAATATAAATACATAATGTAATCAGAAAAATATTTTGTAATTTAAAGCCTAGAAATTAGTGTAAAAAGTTTTTATTATCGGTATTTTTGTGTGTTATCGATAACATGTTATCGATTAAGAGTTTCTATAGAAAATTTTATTTCTTGTTGATGATAAAGAATATTTCATATTAAATTCTTTTTGTTTTCGATAACATAGAAAATTTTATAGAAAATATTGTTTGCTGTCGATAACTTTTCGTAAAATAAATTTCTTTACCAGTCGCTTTAAAGTTTATTAAGAAAAGCAGTCTATTACTTCACATTAACTTTTGCCCTAAGGTTTTTGGTAGTTTAGTCGGTAACGTGCATATTATCATCGCTATCATCAGTTATGCTGCACTCTATACCTGCTTGAGCAATTTATGTTTAACAAGTTAAAACAAAACGCATGTTCTATTTGCAACATGTTTTATTTAAACCTACGCACCATAGTTTACGGTACTAAAAACCTAAAAATGCACCCTTAATCGACCTAATTAAATACAATGAAATTTTTTCTACCCTGCCAGTTAACTTTTTATATTTTTTTTAAAAAACATTTGCAATGATGCAGTAAAAAGTTACAAAACTCATTTTTTTACTTTAAAATTATTTTTTCCTAAAATTAATTTTAAATTACATGTGAGATTTTTACTCTCCTCGTAGGTTTTGACACAAAAGGCAATATGGTTGACAGGAGGTTTTTTTTATACAATTTCACTATTTGCATTTGTGTAGGTGCAAGAAACATAAGCTCGTGTAGTGCAGTGTTTGGTTTATGTGTTGTGCAACGCATTTTTTGTGTATGCAAAAAAAAAAGCACTTACAAAAGCTCTGCGTTAGACAACAACTAGGATGTTGTTAACAATTTCTACTTGAAAAACAAAAATGTAAAATTGTTCTATTCTCGGATTAACTCTGAACAACGTGTTACTGGTTTTAATGTTACTTTTGTTTTTTTTATTCTCTTCTCCCTGTTTAAGAGGATGTTGCGTAAAGAAAAAGTAGAAAAAAAAATTTAAATTTGTATGTGTTCGTTACTTTTGTATTGTGGTGTTTATGCTGCTAAAACCTGTTTTTGTTGTTGCCCGAATATGTAAATATTTGTAAATGATGTTAAAATAAAAATGTTTTCTAGTTTTTTCATTCTCCTTTTACAACACTCAATGACTATTGCACTTAAATGCAATTTTTGCATTTCGAACAGCAGCTGCAGCAGTTACACTAAAAACAGTGTGTTGTTACTTAATGTTTTGGTTTTGTAGCCATTTAAAAATTTTTATTTTCTGTTAAAATTAGTAGCAGATTACCGCATGTTGTAACACAAACAAAAGAACAATACGAAAATAAATTTGCTATAATTTAATTGCGTGTTTTAATTGTAAACTGTTGAATGCACATTGAGTCAACAAATTATAATTATTTGATTTTTTATATCTTTAATATTTTCCACGGAAATGTTTTATCACGTTTTTATGTTATCGTTAAGAAAATAATTAAAAACATTTTCTAAGGTATCGCGAAAGAATGTTATATAAAATTTTTAATATTTTGTCTTAATATTTTTCTATATTACCGCTATCCAAATTTTTTTTAAGTTATCGAAACCAAAAAACTGCAAAATTATTTGTGTTAATTTCTTAACTATTTAGAATAAAACAAATACATGCTGAATTCAATGCTATCGATAAAAAAAAATTAATAAAAAAAAGTGTCATCGATTTTTTAACTAAACTTTCTGTGGTATCGATAACAAAAAACAAACTACTAATAAGAATTTTCCTATTTGTAATAAAAATTAATATATGACTGATAACGAACAAATTATCTATTGAAAATTTTGTTTTTGATGTAAATAATTTTGTATTAAATTTTCTATGTTATCGATAACGGAAAAAGTTCTTTGTTTTTAAGTTAAAGGTCATTGATAACGCACACATTTTCTTTGTTATCGATAATGACAAAATTTTCTATCGGAATTTCTATGTTATCGATAACCTAAAACTACCAAATACGATTTGCCTATTATCGATAAAAAGATTTCCAATAAATATTTATCTATGACTGATGACCAAAAAATTTTCCATTTTAATTTCTGTCACTAAAATAAAAAGATTTCTAATACTTTTTCTGTTATCGATAACAAAAAAATGGCTATGTTATCGATAATTACCAAATTTTCTGTTACGATTTCTTTTATCGATAACAAAAAATAAATTTTACAAAAATTTTCATATATCCGATAAAATCTTTTTTTAAATGTCCATTTTGTAAAGTAATCTAAGAAATGATACTTTAAAAAGTACCCATTCGACCGTCAGTTGAAGAAAGAATTTAATTATAAATGAAATGTTATTTTATTTTTTTCTGAACGGCTTTACTTCGAGACAAATTAAATAGAATAAATAAATTAATCAAATACAAATAATGGAAACATTAAATTAAGTTTAATCAGCACAGTTTTAAACTCTGTAAAAACTTCAAATAAAATCCAAAAAAATTCTTAAATTGTCTTATTACTCAAGATATCATCCGCTTAACTTTACACATTTGTACAGGTTAACAAGCAACTTCTTGCTGTTTACTTAAGTAGAGAGTAGAAAGTTAACATTTTTTATTACATTTTATCATCATCATCATCATCTTGGCATGGATGGCAGTGGCTAATATCTTTGTTATTTCAACTACTAAAGCTGTTGTGATTTAACATTTATAGAATTTTTCTATAAAACAAATGAATGTCTTTCCTACTTCCTGCATATGTGTTCACATGCTAGTGTGTTCGTGAGTGTGTGTGTATGAGTTCTTTTTTCAATTATCTAATTGTAATTCAAATCACGTTTATCTACTAGAAAGTGACTCTTATAGTGAATGATTTGTTTTAAGTTGTCCTGTCGTGTGAACAGCTGCAGTACAAGAGCTGTGCAAAAAAAGATTTGTCTTAAAGAAAAAACAAAAAAAAAAAAAAAACAAGAAGTAATGTCCTATTTTTGAGGACATGAAACTAAAAACCAAGAAACTGAATCGTGTTAATACTCGTATTTACTGTTTAAAAAGAAACTCCTTTCTAAATGTTGTAAAAATTATATTGAATACAAAAACAAATTCCAATTTATTGTTTATCTTTGCTTTTTGTGGGAACGTTTTTTTTTTACTTTTAAACTTGTCTGCCTGTTCATGTTTCAAGTTTTTTTTTGCATAAAACCAACAACTGAATGATGCTTATAATTCTCACTCAGTCGGTAATAAAGTTTAGGTAATTAAAAAAAGTTGATAAAAATTTATAATGTTGTAATCAAAAGAGGACTGATGTTTTTAATCATAAAGCCTTTAATTTAGATGCCAACTATCTGGTGATAGAAAGCTGAAGCCAGTTGAACTTGAAATAGTCACAGCGGCTATTTTCAGTAACAGGTTTCGCTGTCCTTAAAGCGAGCTTTCTTCGCAGCAATTTTGCTACTATCCTAGCGGCGGCTTTGGTGTAAACAGAGTTTTCTTACAGCTGTTAGGCTGACTGTTTTTCAAGCTATCTTTTCAGTGGCTTTGATTGACTGTGCTTTTAGAGATTTTAACTGACTTTTATCACAGCGGCTGCCAGCTTTCTCAGAGACTTGTAATGATCGGCCTCGCAGCGCACACATAATTGGCAATTTTGAGAAATGTAAAAATTTATACACGTAGCTGGACAGATAACAAAATTTTGCATTGTATAGTAAATTTTTAAGGATTTTGCCGGAGATTTGTTGTTTTGCGACACTATTTTTATTAACTTTATACGACTTTGAGAGGTTTGCAATATATCTTTTGGTGGCTAAGCGAATAAAGATTTTGTATTAATTTTTTTTTTCTGTGAAAGGCTACATAAGCAGCTACACATGTTAATTTTTTGAAAAATGTTGTTTTAAATTTTTGTGATAAAAAATTTCATTCGAAATTAAAAAAAATTTTTTTGTAAAATTTGTTGCCAAAAAAAGTGAATACTTTTTGAGAGTGATTTCCATCGCGATCCTAAAAATTTTATATATCACTATAAAATTTGCGAATTTCTTAGAGAAAACAAGAAAAATTAGACGCTAGCGGAATGAAATGCAGCATTTTTTGGACCGCCACATCCTTCATCAGCATTCTTCGCATCTATCTACCCTACATTGTGTACATTGTAAACATCAACTATTTAATCAAAAAATCTTAATTTTAATTTGGTAAGACAAAGTCCACACAAATTTTTCTTTCGATCGATGGTTCAAGTCCTGATTGGAAAAAAAATAAAAAATTAAATTTAATATTTTCAGATAAATAAAATACTATAAAGTAATAAATCACAAAAATATTTTTAAATAATATTCTTGGGAGGCGGGGATTGATAAGGCATTGGAAGGTTTAATAATGAGTATTTTAAGGAAATTAGCAAAAAAAAAAAAAAAAATTAAAACTTTTTTTACAGGGTCGATTTTTAGGGTGGGATTGGAGGAATACCTTCCCCTGTCCATATAAATGAATTTTTATCGGCTTAAGGCGTATGTAATCCATTTCTGTTAATAATTATATTATTTTTTTAAATAATATTTTATTTCACGGTCCACCAAAAGGGGCGGAGCTTTAATGCCATTTTAGAATCTTTTGAGTTCATCTTCAAAAAAATGTTTAATCTTAAAAGTTGTTATTGCTAAACAAAATGACGGGAAAATTAAAAAAAAAACATTTTCCAGAGGTAGGATTATTTTTTCTTAAGGGAACTTTTTTCTCCTTGGTCCGTTTCTACAGTCCGTTTTTTAACTTGAACAGACTGTGTCCATAATAGATTTTTCTGCCAAGTTTTGTTAATATAGAAGCACTCAGTAAATTTGTAGAGCCAATAAGCTACAAAATAAAGTAAGGTGCGGCGAGATTGGCAAAATACCCCGTCTGCTCGAGTTGCTGCTACTACAACAGCCTTTGCTGACAGTCCCCCCGTATATTTTACTAACTTCTTTCACATTGGCATCTGTTGTCCGTACACATTGCGACTTCAGCTTACTATCCGCATTCTAATTCTGGCTGATCTTCGATTTTGTTTGAATTGAAATAAATGAATCAGAATACATTCCTTAACTCAGATGACAGTTAATAGCTTCTCGTGAATTATTTCGGCATGATACACAAAATATAATTTCGTATATCCAAGGCTACGGGAACACTGTAAGCAATTATTCTTCTAAATCTGAAAGAGAGTTCTTCAAGTGCAAAATGTACTAAATCGATTAATAATTAATCCTTTCTTTTTTGCAAAGTCATCCTGTGTAGTTTTAATTAAAAACTATTAATAAGCCTAAAAGTATGCACTACAACTACAAAGAAAATTACACAACTGCTGCAAAGCGTAAAAATCACTTCAAATTCACAACTTTATGAATGACTCCTTCAAGTTAATTTGTTCATCATAACAAAGGATTCAAATAAATAACGAGGGAAACTATTAAAAACTTAAAAACCAAAAGAAAACTTCTATAAAAGCTCTTCTGTTTAAGCAAAACTTTTGTTTTAACGCTTTGTTTTGTAAATGATTTAATAACATCCTTAAACAGCTCTTCAAATGGAATTATGACTACTTTGCAAATGAATATTTCATTAAATTTTTTAACGCTAAAGACTGCTTTCAGCGGTAAAAGTAATAAAAAATGGGAATTGAAAAGGTTTCTTACAAAAAATGCATACATTTATACACAAAAGTACATACATACAAGTATATAAAAGTTAATTAATGTGTTGCTGTTTTTGTGGTTTGTGCCTAAAAATATAAAAGTATGTGTGTATGTATATGAGTGTGCGTTTGTATGGGTACGAGTACAATGTCCTTCTTAACAATTTAAACAAAAGCTTTTTATTCAAGAACATGTAATGAAAAATGCATAAAAGAATATTCAACAACAATAAACAAAAGAACATTAAGCAACTATTAAAAATTATTAAGAAAACAGCAACAGCAACAACTTGAGTGAAATGAAAATTTATTTAAAAAAGCGTGAATATTTTCAAGAATCATGTTGTGGCAGATGCAGCAGAAATGTTAACAACCGTGAGGGCAACAAATAATTTTCAAATTATTTTTAATGTTTTGTAATAATTTTTCTTTTTTTTGCGAGTCAGTGTTTGTATGTGAGAGTGTGCTTTTGTGCTTTAAATTGCTAAAATTAATGCAGTATAGTTGTAAACGAGTTATGCCATACAAAAAAAAGAAATGAATTATTATTTTAGACAAATTAGTGTGAAAAGGCAGTCAGGGAATTCATTTTAAGGCTGCAGGCAAAAAAACGAAAAAATATTGAAACCTTATAGTATTTTTAATATTTTTTCAACGAACAAAATTCATCAGTTTTATTTAAAAATATCAATAAATTTTTAAACCATTTTTTTACGGCAATTTTCTCCTTACGTTTTTAGTTACTTTTTTACGTTTTTAGTTATTTAAAAAAAAACCCAATGACTTTCATATATATAATAAATAAAGTAGGCGTGCGTACAACTATTTTATCTAGAGTTACCGAACAATGTGTGCATCGGCCACCGGCTCTTAATGGGTTAAGCATTTTTAAAAAGTTTTAGTATTTCCTTAAAGATCTCTTTAAAAGCTTTAAAATGATACCCATATTGATATTTTAAAAAATTTTAAAATTTCAGAGGCCCGTAACTCGGAAAATATGGGCGAGTGCCAATTTTTTTACTTGATGTTTTTTTCTTATTTTTTAATTCTCTATCGCCCCATATATTTATTTTTTTTTTGATTGGAGTTACTTCATTGTTCCAAATAATATGGGAAAATTTGAAGTAGGCGTGGTGTTTTGCCCGCTGCCTCGAAGGATGTAGAGCGATCTTGCTGATTTCCAATAGCACCTTGTTTGACACTATTTCTGATCGACTGGTGTATTTAAATTTTCTCTGGCTGATCTAGTGCCTTGGCAAACAACACGGACGGATTGCAGGACATCGCTCAATCGACTTCGCTATTCATAAGAAGTCATAATATATATACTTTATGGGTTCGGAAATGAATATTTTAGAAATTACAAATGGAATAACAAATTTAGTTGTACCATTTTTCTACTTTTTGTGGTGAAGGGTAATATTTTTGGTTGATAGACTCAAAAATAAATGGCACTTCGACTACCAATCATATGATTATTTTGGTGGCCTAGTTTCACATCCCAGCCCCAGCTAATTTAAGCCGGTCAACTTAAGGTTCTCTATACTTTTAGGTGTCGATCGGTTCACAGTATTAAATCATTGGCTAAAGGAAAAAATTATACATACGATCTATCACTCTTCCCCCACCAGAGAGATGACAACACTGCATCCCTTCCAAAAAAGATCACACTTTTAATTAGTAGGCCTTATTCGCATGGATGTTACCGCAAGTCGGCAACTAGATTATGGAAATAAAAAATCAACAAAGTGGACATGGCAATTTCAATAAATTTTTAGTTTTCAATATTTTCCCGTTATAGAATGATAATTTGAGGTTTAAAATTTTTAATTTGTAACTGCCATCCCTAAATTAACGCGTAAAGCGCAACGTCTTGTTACCTTCGGCTTTTACGCTGCAATGACATACCTAAATAAGAGCGTCAACTTTGTGTCTTTTACAGTAATGTAAACTCTTTTTTTTATAAAACCCGCTGTATTAGAATAAAGAAGAGATAAAACCACTAGATTGCCTTGAAAAGAACTAAATTGTCATCACTTTTCAACCATAACAAAACAAACCAAACCAACAAGCAGCCAACTTCACTTCCCAACGCACTGTCAAAATTGGTTTTTCCAATTGCTAAGCGTTGCCGCCGTGCTATTTAGGGATGTTTCATACATTTTGTATGGACATGAGAAATTTTGACAGGGATGGCGGTTGCCCCCCTTATTGAAGTGGTTTTTTGAAAGTGGGCGTAAAATATGGGCGTGTTGTTTCTTGGTTTATAATTGTAAAATCTCTACCACTATGTAAATTAAAATTTCATTCAAATTACTGGCGTATTTAAACTTATAATCGTCAAAGTTAAAAAAATGGGCGTGGCTCTTCTCTTTAAAAGTATATATTCCCTATCATTTATTATTGATAACATTTTCAATTAACAACAAAATACACCTTGGTATCAGATTTCGATTTAAAACTGCTTAAGTATGACAAAAATTCAAGGCGTGGCTCCTCCCACAAATTAAATTTATTTACTATCGTATAGCTAGAGCATTGTAACAACCAGAGCATTGGAATTTTAAGTATATAAATCTTACAATAATAAGTGTAGATTTAAAAAAAAGTAGGCGTGGCATTATCATTAAAAACTAAATATTTATATTTGCGTGCCTTAAACATTTTAATAATAAGATCTTTCAAACTTAGTTCAAGCTATTTTGTTATTTTTCATACTTAAATAGATAAAATTAGAATAGTGGGCGTGGTTCACCTGGTTAAAATTAACTATTTAATCAAATAAATCTAGACAACTGTGAGTTTAAAACATTGGATGCGAAAATAGATGCATTTATCCCATCTGTGGATGGCATTACCTATGCAGGGATGCCAGATTATACCAACCATAGTTTGCACATTTTTAGTCGTTTTCAAATCACAGACATTAGAATTTCTTCTATTTATCTTTAACGCTACTTTAAGCAACAAGAAAAGAAGATGAAAGTGTGCGAATTTAATTGCGAATGCTGGGCGTTATCTGTTAGAATAGTCAAATTGCTCGTCAACTACCTTTGTACGATATTTGTGTCTTCAATTATTATTATTTTATTTTATCTGAGACAAAGTTTTTCTTCATATTTTTTTTAAACTATTTCTCTAGTTCTTAATAATTTTGTAATTTTTCTCTTGACTTATAAAGAAAAATTAAAAAAAGAAATAAGAAATAATCAACCTTAATGCCTTTTTAACAACAAATAAATTGCTATGCTTCTTCCTCTCTTCCTCTCTTTTTCTCTTGACTTGTCTTAATTCAATTAGTGAAAATTTTAAAAATTTAACAATTTACGCCATTCTTTTCTTTCCGCTCTTTTTCCTTTGCAATTATAACCATGCATAACAAAATTATTTTCTTGAGTGTATAATTAAGAAATTTGTTTTCTACAAATTTCTCTTTTGTATTTCTAACTGTTTTTTGTTCTCATCTTTTTTTTAATTTTATTTGCCAGCGCAATTAGTGGTAGTTTGTTTAATTATAAAGGAAATTCTATATTCATTCACACTCACACACACACACATATTTGCTTATGTTACTGACACAGGGTGTACCAAAATTCACGGATTATTTTAATTTATTGGCAACTCTGGCAAATAATTGAGGGAAGCAGTAATGAAGCGTATTAATTGTTGAACAGTTTTTCAGTTAAATTAAAGTTTGTGCATTGTTTTTTTTAATGTCATTATAATCGTTTGCTGGTTTCTAGTCACTTAATGATTTTGATTTACAGCTACTCACAGTCAAGGCGGGATTTATCAATAACTATTAAATTTAAATGTTTTACGTCAAATTTTTTGTGCAATTATATGGTAACACTCCAAGCAGGACATTTTAATTTGTTTGGACTACCGTAAGCTTTGACACAGGCATTTAATAATATCTCATGTTGTTTAATATATTATTTTCTTAAAAATGGCACAATTGAAGAAAGGCATTAACTCTTTAAACAACAAAACCATTAGAGAAATTGCAGAATTAGTAAACAAGAACAATGGTACAGTGTTTAATATAATAAAACGATAAAGGGCAACTTACGGTATAAAAAAAAAATTTGTGCAAGCAGGTGCAATATGTCCGACCTTGAAAAGTCGTTATTTGACGCTAGTGCTGGAGTGCTGGAACAGTCCACTGAATCTTTGGAGGGTCAAAAAAAAAAAAATCAATAACTGAAATACACTTTAGCTCCACAGCAAAGCCAATAAAGCTACGTCATTATAGGCAAAATTTTGTAGATTTCTTTTTAGGTTATTTTTACAGATGAAACAAAAATAAACCTCTTTGGACCAGATGGACGAAGAAGCGGTAGGAGAAAACCTCCTACTGAATTTCTAGACAAGAACATTAAAAAACAGTCAAATATTGTGGTGATTCTTTTATAGTATGGGGTTATATGTCAACGGCTGCAGTTGGGAAAGTACATTTTGTAAACGGGACTATAGACCCTTAGTGTTATATAAACATTTTAAAAGAAATAATTGGGGAAAGTGCCGAATATCTAAGCATAAAACACATCTTCGTGTTTTACCAAGAAGCAATTTGCTATTATATAATTACCCAAAAGTAATGGAGAGTCCTCCCCAGTCCCCCGATTTGAATGTTATTGAACATATATGGGCAGATTTATAAATAATAGTATTTAAGTGGAGGCCAAAAAGTATTGCCGCATTGAAGGAATCAGTAACAGAAGAGTTGTACAATACTGTACCCGATTTTTGCAAACATTTGGTGGAAAGTATACAGCGACGAATTTAAGCTTTGTTTGCCAGCAAAGGAAAGTAAACAAAGTATTAAAAATTAATTTAACAAGAAATAAAAATACGAAAACTGCAATGTCCGTTCCACTTTAAGTGTGAGCTTCGAATTTAGGTGTTGCAATACAAAATGGCAAATATTGCAATATTTTAATGCAATGAGTGAATTGTTTTTTTTTCTTGTTGTTGTTATTAGTAGTATAGCAGTGTGTGAATACCTGTGTTAAAAGTAAATTCTCAAAATAAAACTATTGCCTTAATTTTCCATTACACACATGGCAACATAATTTTTTCTGTGCCCCACTTGTCTCAAAATAAATGTGTCATTCGAATTTTTGGTTAAAAATATGGCAGTTACTGGTACTCGATACCGCTGGTTAATATTGTCATGGGAATAAGATCTGGCAACCCTCGACTTAAGATCTCGGTTAAAAGTGATGGATTATGTCTTAGCTAAGAAAGAAAAGAGTTAAATAAAATGTTACTTTCACCACTAACAAGTGTAGTGTGAGTATATATGAGCGGAATAAAAGGCCAAACTCATTGGATGGTAGAATTGTTTACGTTAAAAAAAAAATACAATTATTACAGGTGAATAAACCGAAAGCCCGCAGTTTAAACTCCTAAAATTTCGATAAAAAAAACAATCATTTAATGCACAATAGATAAATTAATGAAGGAGAGAGTGTTAAAACGTATGTACACTTAAGCAGGAAAATCGTTGCCAAAAACGTTAAGGAAGTTTTGGCTGAGTTGATTACAATAACTGGATCGTGAGTTCGAGTAGCGACAGAGTAGTTCACCGAAGGCTCGAAGGTGTCACGGATTGTGGTGCGTGCGGGTGAGTAGAAAAGTTGGTTAAAATGATGCTGCAGTCTGATACAGAGAAGAGTAAAAAAACTGACTTGGAAGAACGCAACAATCTAACGTAACAAATAAGATCTGGCAACCCCTGTCGTTGTTGACCGTATGAGCGTGGTGAATAAGTTACTTCCTCTAATGTTATGTATATAGAATAATACCACAATAATTCTAACAAAAGCTGAGCAACCTCAATGGCTGCGTTGGTAGAGGTGCATGCTGTAAAACAGAAGATCGTGAGTTCGAGCCCACCTTCGGACATGCGTACAAGGGAAAATAAAAATTGTTATAATGCATTTTAAAATTAATAAACAGCAGTACAAACCTCCCGAGCGGCAAAAGGCAATTATTGTGGAAAGCCATGACAGATAATTTAGTGGAGACGTCCAATTTAATATAAAAGTAACAGATAATTGTCAAGATGCCCTTTATAATAAAACGGTAGCGGTTAGCGCAGGGAAATGTAACAGCGTGACAACAGTGTGTGGCAGGTATGTGTTGTGGCTATTAGATAAAGGGGATGACTGGCTTGGATAAAAGGCATCGAGTAGAGTTCATGTCTCGCCGGAGTACACAGTAGTGTAGCGTGGATGGCTGCGTTTGTAATAATAACGCATGTGTAGGAAATACGAGACCATTGGATTCATCCCATTTTCGAAGGTTTTATGAAAATTAAATATTTCAAAAATATTCCCGTGTCTTTGATTAGATAATTTGCAAAGTGCATAAAAATTCAGTCACATTTAATGTAAAATTGTCATGCAAAGCCTTATAGTGAAAGGCCAATGTAAGCGGCTTACGGACGCGGGCGGCAATCAGCTGTTCTTTTTGCCGCTTGAATTTATTTTACATGGGCAAATGAATGCGGCTTCTTGAAGTAGAAACTTGTCTAAAATATATAAAACATTTGTAGTTTTTTGACGCAGAAATAAATAAATTTAATTGCTAAAAATTTTCAAAGAAAAACTAAAAAAAAGAACAACGATTTAGTGAAAAAAAGAAACACCAAAAGAAAACTATGGATGATTTGACAAATTAAAGCGGCAAAACGACAAATTGAACTAAATTTAACATTATCGCTCGGCCGCTTTTGAAAGCATTGCCAGCTTAAATTAAATTTAACGTGTTAAAAATTTTGTTTGAATATTTTTATTAACAAACTAATTTTTTTCAAATAGGTAATACTGTTGCCGCTTGCATTGTATTTTCACCATTAGAGGCATTCATTGATTTTTATGTTAAAAAATTTTATTCTTAAAAAAAATATAAAATTATTTTTTAATAAATAAAACTTTGGGACACCTTTTATTTGTATATGGTGTTATGAAATATTTTCATAACTGTTAAATATTGTGCCTTGTGGCATGTAGAGAGTAATTTGAATAATTTTTCTACCACTTGTATGCTTTTTTGTTCGTGTTTCTCCTCTAAACAGTTGAGCGTTACTACAGGGAAACATTTTTTAAGCATTTGATTTTCAAGTTCATAGAGAAAGGAAATAAAAATAAAAATATACTTAAAATAAAATTATTTTAATTAGACAATATTTGGCATTTGCTATTAGAGAATAAAGTGTGTAGCACTGTTACAAAAATAACTAAATAAGTATTGTTGCCTCAAGTAATACTTTTCTTCAAAAAAAAAATGTTAGAAAAATATTTCTCATAACGACAAATCCGAATGTATGCAAAGAAACCCAACAACCAAACAAACACCTGATATTTTGCAAGTGTACAAAAGAATCCGTGTCAAAGACGTGTCACAAATAATTTTTATTGTTGTCCTTGTTGGTATTTTTTTTTAAATAAATTTTTTTAATAGTGCATTTACATTAAACTGAAATCTAGTAGACTTCATTTTAAGTCTTTTATCAAAATCTAGTTCATTTACACTGTATTTTTTTTTTTTTACATTAGTAAGGTATTCATACTAACAACAAAAAAGTACATTTTGTTACCCTTACAATTTACACTTCAATAATATTCTCACTTTAATTTATGTCATTTTTTTTATTAATTTTTCATTAAAAACATTTTATTTATTTTTACAATGATGTTTTTTTATTTTCTTAAAAGCGTCAGTTTTCTTTGTGCAGTGTAGCATTTTTTTGGTACAATTTGAAAAAAAACCATAGTTGCACTACTAAGTACTATTAGATTTTGAGCAGATTTTGCCAATATTAAATGGCCAAGTAGAAATGAAATTGTATGGCAAATCTCGTAAAAATCAACTAGATTTTGCTCAAATACTCGGAAGTACTAGATTTCAGTGTAATGTAAATGCACAAAAAGAAACTTTAAATTTTTTTAGTATAAAGTAACCTCTATTACGGGGGCTGCTCTGTATATTTCTGGCCTAATAGTGAAAATGCGAATATTTATAATCAAAAATGGTTTTATTGTTTTTCACAGTATTCTCCAGCATGATTTATACACTTTTGCATGCGCTCAAACCAGTTGTCGAAGCAGTTTTTCCACTCCGATTGAGACACCTCTAAAACATGGTTTTTGAACACTTCAACAGCTTCTTCTGGCGACGAAAATCGTTGACCACGCATTTTTTTCTTGATGTGCGGAAACAAGAAGAAGTCATTAGGTGCCAAGTCAGGGCTGTATGGCGGATGACCCATTAATTCGACGTTTTGGCCGGTCAAAAACGCTCTGGTTTGAGCCGATGTGTGAGAGATTGCATTGTCATGGTGAACAATGATTCGTCTTCTCTTGTTGGTTTTTCGAATTTCTCCGATGACTTCAGGCAAAGAAATTGTGAAGAAGGGACCGTCCTACGTTGCTCAAGCGGAACAATCGCCACATGACCAGTTTTTCCGAAGAAATAGGCGACCATTTGCTTCGAAGTGCTTCTTCCACGAACAACTTTCGTTGGATTTTGCTCGTCTTTGAAGACCCACACGGTCGATTGTTGTTTCGTTGCGGTTTCATACGCATAGATCCATGATTCGTCACCTGTGACGATGTTGAAGCACCGCAATCGTATTTTTGCAACATTTCTTTGCACCAATCGACACGAGCCTTTTTTTGAGCGACTTTCAAATTGTGCGGGATCCAACGAGAACAAACCTTTTTTACGGCCAGGTGTTCATGCAGTATCGAATGTATGCTGGTGGAAGAAATGTCAAAGGATGTCTCTATCTCTCGGTATGTCGCATGTCGATCTTGCACTATGAGTTCACGCACGGCATCAATGTTCTCTGGCACAACAGCCGTTTTTGGACAACCTTCACGGAATTCGTCTTTCAGCGAACTTCGGCCACGACTAAATTCATTATACCCATTTTTCACAGTGCTATAGATGATGCTTCATCGCCATACAAAGACTTAAGTTCATCAATGCAACACAAATAATGGTCGTACGTCAAAACATTTTGAGTACGATTATGCTTAAAAATGACAAACTTTCCAATGGAAATGTCAGATTGCAGTTGGCAGCACTCAGTGTTGCCAGGCCAGAAATATGTATAGCAGCCCTCGTAAGTAAATTAAGGGAGAGGCGATGCACTGTAGCAATATCTCTTGATATAGAGAAGGCTTTTGATAAGGCATATCATGATGGAATTTTGTTTAAAATGATAAAGATTGGTTTCAGCCCATCAATTGAAAAACTTTTCCAAAGTTTTGTTTTTTAATAATAGGAGATTTTTTGTACAAATCGAAAATATGTTGTTACGTCAGGGTGAGATTTTTTGCGGTGCTCCTCAAGGATCTGTATTGGCACCTCATTTATAGAATATTTTTATTCACGATTATCCCCATGAAGTTGTTAACTCAAAAAGTATACTGTATGCTGATGACTCCCTTCTTTATGCCAACGACGAGTCTCCTCTAATTGCGCTCCAACGTGTTTCGAGACACCTGAATATTGTTGGCAGATCGTATGATCATTGGGGGATAAAGATAAATAAATGCTTCCGGAAAGTGTAAATATACTGTTGTTCCGGAGAGCAAAGAATTAAAGTTATTGCTAATTGGTATTGAAATCAAACTTAAGGACAGTATCAACTACCTCGGAGTTAATTTTAATAAACTTTTGAAATTCAATGAACACGTTTCCTATAATTTGGAGAAGGCTAAGAAAGTAAAAGGAGCTTTCTCAAAATTGTTTAATAGTAAATTTTTACCAGTGAAAACCAAACTTCTTTTATATAAAGTGAGTGTAAGACCAATTCTCCTTTATGCATTTTTAAAATGGTTCACTATTTCTAAAACAATGATGAAAAAATTAGAAATTTTCGAACGTCATATTGTTCGGAGATGCATAGAGAAGAATTACATATATTTTAATAAAAGGTTTTCAAATGAATACATTTACGAAAAGTCAATACCATCTCCTATATCTTTTTACGCTCTCATCTTATTGAGGAGTTTTGTGGAAAGGTTGTCCAATATTAAAAGCAAGGAAATACAAGATATTTTGTCAAGAGAGCAAAGTTTTAGTTGGTCAAACACTACATATATTTCTGCGGTTGGAATTTTACAGCAACAACTTAATACTATTCCTGGTCAGAACTTCTATTCAAGTACGACTCCCGGCATCCACAGGGGATAATTTTTATTTATTTTTTATTTTTAATTTTGTTTTATTACGTCTTATTTCATTTTAATTTTTTGTATTTCTATTACTCTGTGTTGGCTTAAGTTTTAGTTTTAGGTAAATCTAACTCTATTGGTAATTGTAAGTGCCGGGAGACAGGCACTGTTTCTTTCAACACTGTCATATATTGTTACGAATAATAAAATCTGGCAACCCCTGTAGTTGTTTCCGTATGAGCGTGGTGAATAAGCTAATGCAACTAGTGGTGTGTTTATAGAAAAAAAAACCACAAGTTAGTCAACAAAAGCTGAGCAGCCTCAATGGCTGCGTTGGTAGAGGTGCGTACTGCAAAATAGGGGGTCCGAGTTCGATACCGCATTCGGACATGCGTGCACCGAGAAAATAATAATTGTTATAATTCAATTAAAATTAATAAACAGCAGTACAAACCTCCCGAGAGGCAAAAGGCAATTATTGTGTAAAGCCTTGGCAGATAATTAAGTAGAGACGTTTAATTAAATATAAGAGCAACAGATAATTGTCAAGAAGCCGTTTATAATAAAAAGTAAGGACGGCAGCGGTTAGTGCAGGGAAGTCTAACAGCGTAACAACAGTGCATGGCAGACGTGTGTTGTGCATTTTGGATTAAAGGGGATGACTGGCTTGGATAAAAGTGAATGGTTAAGGTTACTAAACAAGGCATCGAGTACTTCATGTCTCGCCGGAGTAACACAGTAGTGTAGCGTGGATGGCTGCGTTTGTAGTAATAACGCATGTTTAGTAAATACGAGACCATGGGTTCACAAGACCGGTAGGATCAAGAAGTATAGCCAGAGAATAGCCATAAAGTTTGAATACAGAATAATGAGCCACAGTGGTATTTGCAATCAAACGAATCCGTACGTTTGCCTGCTAAAAAGGGTAAAACGTAACAATATTAATTTTTTTATAATTAATGTATCTTAATCCTCAAAAGTGTATTTTGACAAAACGTGTAATATGAAAAAAATAAGAAGTCTCAAAAAAACTCAAATTCCAATTCCAAATTCCAATTCCTTTTGAATTTAATAATTATAAAAAAAATAAAAAAAAAAATAGAAAATTGTTTTAGAAACCGCTTTAATATTCAACTTGTTTGTAAAGCGGTATTTAAAACTCAAAAATAGGAATTAAATACTTTGTTTATAACTATTTATGTTATTTCTTCTCTAGACTGCTCCCAAAAGTATGCTTTATAATGCAGTTTTTATAAAGTTTGAAAAGCGGTTTTGTTTTGTTTTGTTTTGTTTAATCTGTTCGTAGTTGTAACTGTTTTTTATATTAAAGAAAAAATTTTTTTTGGTTACTTTTCCTTTAGCACCTCATAAAAATTGTGTGTGTGATAACTTTTTTTTTAGCCAAAACAATTTGTAACCCACAAAAGCAAAACAAAAAAAAAAAACAAACTTAAAATGTACTAGAGAAACAGATGAAAAATTTATGATGATTGTGGTTTTTCATACAAAGAAAATATTAAAAAATTATTTATGTTTGTTTTGGTTGGTTTTTTGTTGTTTTTAATTTTGGGAAATAGCTAAAATTATTTATAAAATTAAACGTTTGGTTCAAAAAAAAAACTACATGAACAAAAAGAATTCTCAGATCATAAATTTTGGCGAGAAATATTTTTGTCTATATTTATTTAAGTTCAATGGAGAATATGAATTAAAAAATTTAATAATAAAAGTGATCTTTAGACACCCGCTGTGTTGCTCAGCTGGGAAAACTAGAGTATTTTTTAAGCCCCCAGATTTAGCAAAAAAAGTCAACGAACTGTCATACCGCACTTCCTTCTAGATATTTGTGATCAATGTACTCTAGCAAATCTTCGTTAATAGATGGACCGGGTTTGTTAATTACCAAAATTGCTTCCTATCGAGCGAAACTTATCCACAACAGACTCTATTTCATCCAGAAAAGTACACCTTTGTGCAGTTTACGAGTACACACTGGTGGCATCACTGGATCTTTTTGTTTTCAAAAAGACAGCTGGAACTTGCGATCAACAATTTTTGTTTGAAAATATGTATAATATTGATCCGGGAGAGAAGTGGATTCAAGAGAATACTATTACATGCTGTACCGGGACCGCAACCATCGACTTTTTAAAATCAAAATTTGGCGTTAAGTTGAATTAAAAAAAATGCACCTCTCAATTGGTTTTAAAGATCAAGCGTTTCGACAGCTCGGGATTGTTTCCTGTATCGCCATGGGAAAATACTGATGTAGGCTTTAAGGCCAACATCATTCATAATGTTCGTTCCAGCGATGCTTGAACAAGTGTCCCATAATTGAATGTCTAAACTGTGCTTCTATCAAGAACAGCCAGGGTGGCCATATGTCAGAAATCATTTTCAAATATTAATTTCATATTCCCAAGAGAAAAAAAAATCTTTTATGATTAAAATTAATTTTTTTTTAATAATTTAAAATAATTTAAAATTCCATTCAAAAAGTCTGAATAATTGACAATTATGACCTTAAGCAGATTGGACAGCTCAGACAGGGTTACTGACATAAAAATTTCAAATACTGTTGCTGTATTTTCTTCATGTATAAATTTCTAGAAAAAAAAAAAATTAAAAAAAAATTCTACTCTCGAAGCTTAATAATGATCTCTATTTTATCAAATATTTGAATAGTGTGAAAATTGCGTTTTATTTTTTTTATTTATTTTAAAGTATCATTTTTTCAAAAACTAATATTTATTACTGTCAAGGACTAAATAATTAATTATATGAACGGTGTCCTTTGTTTTTCGATTTGTTTGGTTGCGCAATAGACACAAATTTATAGAAACTGATTTATGGGCATTTGTTAGTATTTTATTTTGATTTTAAATCAAATTTTAAAACAATAAAATTGTTGACCTCAACAACATTTATTTAAACATTTGTTAAAAATTTTTAGAAAAAAAATTATTTTTTTTGCGGCCATAAATATAAAGTAGATGAAAAACTAAAATGTTAAATGTTGTGGATTAAGCAGTAAATAAAACAAAAAAACAATTAAATTATTTGGGATTTAGATATGAAATGAAATGTTGCGGTTTATTGTGTTACAACAGTATTTTAGCACAAATGTCATCTGGCAATTATGATATTTAATTTAAAAATATAAATGAGTGATGGTTGTCTTAAAGTTATTTTAAAAACATTTAATAATTAGTTTTAAATTATTCTTGACGTAGTACTGTGTCACGAGGGTGGCCAAAAGAAGTAAAAAAGTCAACTTTAGAATGAATTATAAGTTTTTCTAAATATGTTCTTAATTTTTACAAATTTTAAATTTAGAGTGATTCAAAGTTAAAGTTTGTGCACAGCATACGAAATATTTGGAAAAATCCTTAATTTAAAGTATTTGAATGTAACGGCTTCAAAAATCTTAATGAGGGTTGTAAGCGATAATTTTAGTTATAATTACAATACTATTTTTGTTTACAAATATTGATCATACGAGAGCTGCTCTATATATTTCTGGCCTAATAGTGAAAATGCGAATATTTATAATCAAAAATAGTTTTATTGTTTTTCAAAGTATTCTCCAGCATGATTTATACACTTTTGCATGCGCTCAAACCAGTTGTCGAAGCACTTTTTCCACTCCGATTGAGACACCTCTAAAACATGGTTTTTGAACACTTCAACAGCTTCTTCTGGCGATGAAAATCGTTGACCACCCATTTTTTTCTTGATGTGCGGAAGCAAGAAGAAGTCATAAATGCCAAGTCAGCGCTGTACGGCTGAACGACGTTTTGGCCAGTCAAAAACGCTCTGGTTTGAGCCGATGTGTGAGAGCTCGCACAGAAAAAAATAAAAATTATATTTGACAACAAAAAACGCAGATCCAAACAAAAATTTTTCAATTTCCAGCCTATAAACGTTTTTGTCATACTAACTAAAAAATTTGTATGCTGTTTGTCAATTTGTTTTTCAATTATAGAAATAGTATTTGAATGAAGAAATTTGTTGAAATATAACTTCATTTCTACAATAAATTTGTTGAATAATATGAATTTCCTAATAAAGTCATTTATTAATTTGATTATGATATTTATTGAACAATAAAAATATATCGATTAAACATTTTAAAATGGTTTTATTAAATAAAAAGGACTTTTTGATAAAATAATTTGTTCACTTGATTATGTTATTAATTTAGTAGTAAAAAATTTTGATTAAAAAGTTTATCAAACCAACAATTTTTTTTTTATTAAAATCTACCATGATTGGACAAAAAGTTTTACCAATTTATACGTTTCTTTTCACCTAAACCAAAATAAGAAACATGTATTATAATATCATTTATTTTATTTCGTTTATTTTTTTTTTTTAATTCTAACAAAGTACCATTACAATATATTTTCATATTCTATAAGTTTAAAATTTCATTAATTACAGTATATACTTTTAAATATTTTTTTCTGAGTTGAGTTCATAAAAAAAGTTTTGAATAAAGTTATGAAACAAATCGGATTTAGGAAACTCCAAGCAAAGACAATAAATTTATACGTTGGATATTTTATAATGTAAATATATACACATTCGTATGCACGTACATACAAATGAATTAATGTGAGATGAGACAAGTTTGCTGAGAATAATAATCTCTCTTCGTGATTTTACTCTTAAAGTGGCAGTAGCAGTACGTCCATCGACAAAATATGCACTGGATGTAGAATGTATGGCAGTGAAACATCTTAGTATATTTATAGTCTTTGACTTTACTGTAACAAAACATTTCTTATGAACATCCACACACATTTTTAAACGCATGTGTGTATGAATCTGTCTTGTTTAAAAAACTAATATTGTGCTCTCTTGAGTTTTGGTTGCGCTCACAGAAATTTCTTCCCTCTTATCTCTTACCCCCGCTACCAGGAAACTGTACACAATTTTTGATTTTTTAAATGTTCAGAGTGCAACATCTTTATAAATTTATTGTCTTTGCTCCAAGTTAAATAGTAAAAAATTTTTAAAAAGAATATATACAGCCGTAACTAAAAATTTCTTTAATATGTGAAATATCACTAATAATACGTAACCTTGGTTGAATGTTGAATTTTGGAGTTTTAAAAGATTGATTTTCATACGCAATTCCTCTTTTGTTTCTGCAATTAAAGCAAACGAATTTTGCTGTAAATTTCTTCCGGATTTTGGCCCCGAATTTATCCGTTAAAACTTTTTGCTGCGGTGGTAACAAAAAATGCATAGAATAAAAATCGAAAAAATCATCGATTCTGAAAAGAAATAAATTTATATTAAAAACTTAAATGATGAAAAATAAAAACATGATAATTCTTTTATCATTTTTGAAACCGAGGCATTTGGCGTTTTGGTTGTCAGCATATACAACAATTTGTTTTCATTAAACAACCATTTAGCGTTTATGTCTTTGGCCTGTGGGTAATTAAGACTAAAAACTATGTTAATCTGTAAATATTTTATAGTTAAATGCACGTATAGGATAAGCGATTTGCAAATAAGGTTTACTTACCAATGTGTATCTAAAAGGTTTTGTGTATTCTGGCCACAATTTAAAAATCTGCAAACGAAATGGGTCTCAAAGGTTGTGCAATGGGTTTTTAAGTGCACAAAAAAACCTTGTGAAGAATAAAACACCTCATTACAAAATGAACACTCAATTATATTTACCATTCTAATGCGATTTCCCTCCGAGCAATAAAAATTTATAATAAATGTTTCTTCACTTTATATATTTTTAATATAAAAAACTTTATATTCTTTCAACGCAAAAAAGCAAGCAATACATTATTTTTTTGTGACTTTTATTTATTACATTTTATGCAAAGGTTACTTATTAAATGAATATACTTAAGGTATTTAACTTAATTAAAAAACAAATGTAGGGAATAATTTTATAAGTTATCAATTCGGGTTTATGGAATAAATGTTTTAAACTGACAATCGATTTTGTTGGTTTTTATTTTTAGAAGAACGATTTCAACTAATTTTACTATCAATTCAACTATATTTTTAATCAAATAATTCAATTATTTGGATAAAAAAAATTATAGGCAGTTTATGATTCCCAGTTTTTTCTGTGCGCATTGTCATGGTGAACAATGATTCGTCTTCTCTTGTTGGTTTTTCGAATTTCTCCGATGACTTCAGGCAAACAAATTGTAGTGTACCACTCAGAAGTGACCGTCCTACGTTGCTCAAGCGGAACAGTCGCCACATGACCAGTTTTGCCGAAGAAACAGGCGACCATTTGCTTCGAAGTGCTTCTTCCACGAACAACTTTCGTTGGATTTTGCTCGTCTTTAAAGACCCACACGGTCCATTGTTGTTCCGTTTCGGGCTCATACGCATAGATCAATGATTCGTCACCTGTGACGATTTTATAAACATCTTTTGAAGTACCGCAATCGTATTTTTGCAACATTTCTTTGCACCAATCGACACGAGCCTTTTTTTGAGCGACTTTCAAATTGTGCGGGATCCAACGAGGACAAACCTTTTTTACGGCCAGGTGTTCATGCAGTATCGAATGTATGCTGGTGGAAGAAATGTCCAAGGATGTCTCTATCTCTCGGTATGTCGCATGTCGATCTTGCATTATGAGTTCACGCACGGCATCAATGTTCTCTGGCACAACAGCCGTTTTTGGACGGCCTTCACGGAATTCGTCTTTGAGCGAGCTTCGGCCACGATAAAATTCATTCATTCATTCATTTTTCACAGTGCTATAGGATGGTGCTTCATCGCCATACAACGATTTAAGTTCATCAATGCACTCTTGTCGTGATAATCCACGTCGAAAGTTGTGAAAAATGATGGCACGAAAATGTTCACGAGTTAATTCCATTTTTTTCTATATTAATTTTTTGAAGTCACTGTAAACAACACAAATAATGGTCGTACGTCATGTTCTTAATTTTTACAAATCTTAAATTTAGAGTGATTCAAAGTTAAAGTTTGTGCACAGCATACGAAATACTAGCAACGGCTGCCAAAATTTGTATGAGGGTTGCAAGCTATATTTCTAGTTATAATTACAACACTATTTTGGTTTACAAATATTGATCATATGTCAGATACTACTAAAAAAATAGTAGTGAGGCGTTGTTAAGATTTTTTAGTAGCCGTAAAGTTTCGTAGAGATTTTAGCACAAAGTAGAAATAACACTTTTCCTGTTTTTTTATACTGGGTGTTTTTTTAAGCCTTTTAAGCCCGATACAACTTTGAAAAAACACAAAAAATTAAATCGCAATGAAGAAATTTTTTTATACCAAAGATCAGAACATGAAATTAATTATTTAAAAATGATTTCGGACATTCTTGATGTTCAATTTTGGGTGCTTTTTCAAGTACTGCTGGCCATATGTCACGAATAACACGAACAATTTTGGCCTCTAAAGCGACAATTGTTCCTGGTTTATTAGCAAAAACGAGTGAATTCACGTGGCCCCACAGGAAACAATCGAGAGGTGTCAAAACGTACAACCTTGGAGGCTAATTTCTATAAATTAATTTATCGCCAAATTTTGATTTTAATAACTCGGTGTTTGCGGTCGCCGTGTGACACGTAGCGCCATCTTGTTAAAACCACATTTCGTCCGGAACAATGTCATCCATATTTTCAAACAAAAAATCATTAATCATGAGGCAATAACGATCTTAATTGAACGCAACGTGAGATTCGGCCTCATTTTTTAAGGAATATGGTCCGATGATGCCACTAGCGTGTAAACCACACCAAGCGGTGCATTTTTCTTAACGCCATGAAGTCTGTAGGCTATGTTGTGGATTGGTCTCACTTCATATGCAACAATTTTGCTTAATAACAAACCCTTTATGCCAAAAATGAGTCACATCACTCAACACAATTTGGCGATAAAACAAGGGGTCAGTTAATAACTGCGCTAGAGGCCAATCGGCGAAAGAACGATGCATATAATGGTCTCGTGGCTTTATTTCCTGCACTAACTGGATCTTATATGGGTGTAGGCCAAGATATTTGTCAAAAAATTCCCGTAGTGGACGTACAGAGCCCCAATTCATGCAAGCGACGACGACTCGATAAGTTTGGATTTTCTTCCACACTTTCGTTTACAGCAGCGATATTCCCTTCAGTGCAAACATTCCTTCGACGTGTTGTTATTACTGCATCCTTTAGAGAGTATGTGGTACGAAGTCTATCCACAGTTAGACGAATGGCTTGCTCAGACGAACGATTATATGCACCATAAATATAACGAAGTCGTCTATAATTTGCTTGAACTGATGACTGATTTTCAAAGTAAATTTGGATGATTTGAAAGCATTGTTCAAGCGTGAGTCTATTCATAATGATTTGCAGGAGTTTACTGAAAATAATAAGAAATCATTTTTCATCAAAATTTAATTTTTAGTGGTGTTTTAAATAATTTCAAGTTCTATTATGCTAATAAGCACCCTTTATTTTGCAGCAGTATGTTTCAATATTACAAAATATATTCACATGCAAAATTTCAATTCTATCGGATCGCTTATTTCTAAATAATTACAATTTTTAAATTTAGATTGTATGGGAGTTGGGCATGGCACTTGTTAGATTTTCTCAAAATGTCGCATAAATAATTATTTTTCTAAGAAATACATTCACGCCAAATTTCCCCTCCTTACTCCACCTGCTTCTATTTTTGACCACTCGTTGTATGAAATTGCGACACAACGCGTAGCTGGGAATCGCAACGGTAATAAGTTTTTTTAATTATATTTTAAGAATTATTTTATAATTTTTATATTCAGAAAAAAATTTTTTTTTTCTTCAATTTGTAAATTTGAAACTTGAATTGTTTTCAGTAAAATTCAAAAAAATAAAAAATAATGCCGGGAAAGGTAGTCTGGGTAACAACAACAGCGTTGATATAATTCTTCATATTGTAATATTTCCCCTTGATCCATATAATCCCTATGCGCGATTCATGAACGTGGCGCATTTTAGAGTTTCAACTTTGTGCCACTTTTTCAAGTGTTGCTAGCCGCCGTAGGTAACGAATAACTCGAAAAATGTTGTCCTCCAAAGCGTCAATTGTTGTTGTTGTATCAGCATAAACCAGTGTTCTCACGCGACCCTACAGGAAATAATCCAGAGGTGTTAAATCTTACGACCTTGGAGAAAAAAAAACAAGCCTAATTTTGTGGATTGGTTTCCTTCCTTAAACAGTAAAACTTTAAGACAAAAAGAGTCTTGTCGCTGAACACAACTTTGCGTCTATAGTTTGTTAGCGTTGCTCAAGCGTGTAACCATTCATGATGATTCGCCAGATTAATCTGATCATAAATGTTAAAAATTGAGCAAAGTTTAACAGGTGGTTTAATAGTGACAGTGGGGTGACAGAGAATTAAAAACAAAATAAAAAATTAAGTACTAAATAAACATAATTTTACACAAAACTGCTAACGGCTCTTAATGGGTTAAGCATTTTTAAAAAAAATTTGCTATTTCCTTAAAGATCTCTTCAAAAGCTTTAAAATGATACCCATAGTGATATTTTAAAAATTTTGAAAATTTCAGACGCCCGTAACTCGGAATATATGGGCGAGCACCAATTTTTTCACTTGATGTTTTATTTTTTAATTCTCTATCGCCTCATATTTATGTTTTTTTGTTTATTGGAGTTACTTTAATTTTCCAAATTATATGGAAAAATTAGAGGAAGGTGTGGTGTTTTGCCCGCTGCTTCGAAGGACATGGACCGATCTTGCTGATTTCTAATAACATCTTTTTAAACATTATGCCTGATCTATTGGCGTATTTAAATTTTCTTTAGCTGATTTAGTGTCTTGGCAAACTTGATTTCACTAACACGGACGGCCAGACGGACATCGACTCAATCGACTTCGCTTTGTATAAGAAGTCAGAATATATAAACTTTATGGGGTCGAAAAATGGATATTGCAAACATTCCACACGCAAAAAATTATTCCACTTTTTTGTGGTGAAGGGTACAATAAAAAAATACTCCCATTCTAAGATCTGAATTAATGTTTAAATTTCCATTTATTTTTTATTAATTTCATATTTTATTATACTTTCAGTTTCTTGAGTGTTAACCAAATTCTAAACACTTTTGTTAAGAATGTTTCTTTCTCATTTATAAAAGAAAGAAGAAATAAATACACACACACACAAACACTCAAGGCTGTACATAAAATGTTGCAGCTGCTGTTAATGTTTTGCTGGTGGTTGTGTTGCTGCTAAAACATTAAATAACTGATGTACAAGTAACAAAAAAAAATAGTTTTTTATTGTTGTTGTATTTGTAATATTTGTACAATTCACAATCGTTTTGTTTTCTTGTCATTTAAAACAAAATGCCAACTGTCTGCAATTGCTTTTTTGCAATTGTTAAAACAAAAAAATTAAGTGAAATAAAGTCATGGCGGGGAGAACAAAACAGAAAGAAATGTGTCACAACGACTGATGTTAGAATTTGTCATTTTATTTATTTCTTGTGCTTAAGAAAAATTCAACAAACAGATGTTTTGCACATGCACACACAGACACACTCTTGTAGATTCCTTAAAACTACTACAAACGTGAAACAAATAAATAAATAAAAAACTATTAATTCTTATACATGAAAAACTTTACAACTACACAACACTAACACTAATACAATGATGTAGTAATTTTTAACTCAACACATCTGCAGTTATAGTTCCTTTTTTTTTAGATTTTACAGCATTTTATGTGTTTTGACTTAAAAGGATTTTTATAGAGTGTCCTGGTATCCATGGCGGAATTTTAAAAATAACTCAGATTGCAAGATTTATGGGCAGAATGGTACGAAAAAGAATTGGATTATATGTAAATAGGTTAAATCGGCTCCAAGACTCCATTGAATTATACGAACTCTTTTGTCAATATATTTCATGGCCATTTTGCATAAATGTGGCGAAATTATAATCCGCAAATGAAGTTAGTTTTTTGACATGACCTTTTGACTTTAGAATATGAATGACTCAAGCATTGGCACAGTAAAAGAAAGCCAAGATTGCAGAGTCATATGATCTAAGCAGCTGGTTTTAATAAACGACATAAGAAACATTAAACAATTTCTTAAGAAATAAAGCGTTTGCCTTGCAGAGTATGTGGCATGTGACTCCATGTTATGGAAAGTATTACGCCAAGATGATATCACTTTTCAAAAGTGATAGGACTCAAAATATCGGATGTTTTTTTAAGGCCGTTAGATCTTAAACTTATAAAAAATAACACTAAAAATTAAATTTTGATGAAACATTTTACTTATTATTTTCAGTAAACTCTTACAAACCATTAAAAATACGAGGGCTGCTCTATATATTTCTGGCCTAATAGTGAAAATGCGAATATTTATAATCAAAAATGGTTTTATTGTTTTTCAAAGTATTCTCCAGCTTGATTTATACACTTTTGCATGCGCTCAAACCAGTTGTCGAAGCACTTTTTCCACTCCGATTGAGACACCTCTAAAACATGGTTTTTGAACACTTCAAGAGATTCTTCTGGTAACGAAAATCGTTGACCACGCATTTTTTTCTTGATGTGCGGAAACAAGAAGAAGTTATTAGGTGCCAAGTCAGGGCTGTACGGTGGGTGATACATTAATTCGACGTTTTGGCCGGTCAAAAACGCTCTGGTTTGAGCCGATGTGTGAGAGCTCGCATTGTCATGGTAAACAATGATTCGTCTTCTCTTGTTGGTTTTTCGAATTTCTCCGATGACTTCAGGCAAACAAATTGTAGTGTACCACTCAGAAGTGACCGTCCTACGTTGCTCAAGCGAAACAGTCGCCACATGACCAGTTTTGCCCAAGAAACAGGCGACCATTTGCTTCGAAGTGCTTCTTCCACGAACAACTTTCGTTGGATTTTGCTCGTCTTTGAGGACCCACACGGTCGATTGTTGTTTCGTTTCGGGCTCATACGCATAGATCCATGATTCGTCACCTGTGACGATCTTATAAACGTCTTTTGAAGCACCGCAATCGTATTTTTGCAACATTTCTTTGCACCAATCGACACGAGCCTTTTTTTGAGCGACTTTCAAATTGTGCGGGATCCAACGAGAACAAACCTTTTTTACGGCCAGGTGTTCATGCAGTATCGAATGTAGGCTGGTGGAAGAAATGTCCAAGGATGTCTCTATCTCTCGGTATGGCTTGCATTATGAGTTCACCCTCCTTCAAACTGTGAATAGATTTCGTACCACATAATCTATAAAGGATGCAGTAACACCAACAAGTCGAAGGAATGTGCGTAGTGAAGAAAATATCGCTGCTGTAAACGAAAGTGTGGAAGAAAATCCAAACTTATCGAGTCGTCGTCGCTTGCAGGAATGGGGGCTCTGTACGTCCAATACGTGGAGAATTTTGCGCAAAGATCTTGGCCTACACCCATATAAGATCCAGTTAGTGCAGGAAATAAAGCCACAAGACCATTATATGCATCGTTTTTTCGCCGATTGGGCTCAAGAGCAGTTATTAACTGACCCGTTGTTTTATCGCCAAAATGTGTTCAGGGATGAGGCTCATTTTTGGCTTAACCGGTTTGTTAATAAGCAAAATTGTTGCATATGAAGTGAGACCAATCCACAACATACCCCTCAGACTCCATTGCGTTAAGAAAAATGCACCGCTTGGTGTGGTTTACACGCTGGTGGCATCATCGGACCATATTCTTTAAAAAATGAGGCCGGATCTTATGTTTGCGTTCTATTAAGATCGTTATTGCCTCATGATTAATGATTTTTTGTTTCAAAATATGAATGACATTGTTCCGGACGAAATGTGGTTTTAACAAGATAGCGCTACGTGCCATACAGCGACCGCAACCATCAAGATATTGAAATCAAAATTTGGCGATAAGTTGTTTTCGAGAAAATTACGCGTCGTTTGGCCTCCAAGGTCGTACGATTTGACATCTCTCGATTATTTCCTGTGGGGCCACGTGAGGTCACTGATTTATTCGGATAAACCAGCAACAATTGACGCTTTGGAGGCCAACATTGTTTGTGTTATTCGTGACATACGGCCGGCAGTACTTAAAAAGGTGACCCAAAATTGGACTTACAGAATGCGCTTCGTCATGAGAATACCCGTCGGCCATTTGCCTAAAATCATTTTTATATATTAATGCCATATTGTGATCTTTCGTATAAAAAGAATTCTTCATTACAATTTAATTTTTTAAGTTATATTTTACAATTTAAAGTTCTATCTGGATTAAAAAACACAAATTTATTTTTTTGTATTGCTTTTCATCAATTCCCTTGTGATTCTTTTTTTTTGCTCTGTTAAGATTTGAGCTCACGAACTCTTATTCACGAAAAATGCATCCACGCAATCATGTTTTGTTACTTCAAAGGGATTTTGAGTTTTCTATAGTTTTTTTTATTTCCCAAACATGTGACTTTAATTACCGCAGCTATTTGTACCGCAAAATGCTACTGTTCCACTACTGAAATCTACCCAGCCATGACTGCTGCACACACTTTTCCAACTTAAATTGTTTTAAGATTTCAAGCATGTTTTTCTTATTTTAGTCTACCAAGGCCTTAACTACCAAAGCTTTGTTGCAATGTACCGTCGTCTTCGCCAACTTATTTATCGAGGCTTATTTATCGAGTCTTCTATTCAAGACTCCTGTGAGGTTTGAAACTTCTGTTTTACAATTATTCCTAGAAGAGCTACTTTAAGTAAAATTTAAAGTCTATTTTTAAAAGAATTTTTATTTGTAACAATTTTTCAAAAAAAAAAAATTTTAATTTTCAGTAAAAAAAAAAGAATTCGAGAATTTTTTGTTACTTTTGCTTGTTAATAAATTACTGTGTGTCTTATATTTGTGTTGCCTTTCCTTGTATCTTATTTCTTTGCATATTAGCCTTTACATTTGAATATGTTTTCTTCCATTGAAATAAGGCATACTTTGTGTTACCTTTGGCGAAAATGTGCTGTTTGATAAGATCCTGTTGCACTTAACAGTTGTCTCTTTAAAGTAGTTTTCTTGAAAACTAAATGGTTTTGCCCTTCGGCAAGTTAGAGCTGCACATCTTTTTGTGGATTATTTAAGTGCAATTGAGAATAAAAGTATAGAATCTATAAATTCATTTTTGTTCTTTTTAAATATCAAACAGTACAGATTAAACTGCTACCAAAACAGACTCGTATAAGTATGCAGTAAATTTTGTAATTTTTTTTTCAAATATTTTAGGAATTGTTAAGAGTTTTTTTTTTTTTTAATTTGTTTTTAAGAGCAGTTCGTTTTTTGATTCACCATTCTTCAGTATTCTTTTCACTGCTGTGTTTTTTTTTTTTTTATTATAATTTTTTTTATAAAATTTTTGCTCATGACTACTGCCATTGTTAAACAAACACATGTTATGACATGTTGCAACATGTTTTTAATGTCTATGTTAACATGTTGTTTTAATCTTTCCATTAAAACTGAAAGCTGTAAAAGTAAAAAAAATCTTTATGAATGGATTTTTATTGTTTTGAAAGACTTGACAAGTTTAGTAATTAACCAGTAGATATTTAAAAATAAAAAAAAATGGTTATTGTAACAGTTCGAAACTTAGAGTTTTCTTTACAAGTAATGCTTTTGTGAAGTTACAGTTTTCTTACAGGATAAGTTTTTTTTTTTTTTTTGGAAATCTCTGGAACCACTTGTTCACCTGCATGTTATCTGTGAATCATCATCCATATTGTTGATGAAATTCTATAGCCTAAGGATTTGTAAAATTAGTGCACTAAACTTAAGAAAAGCTCGATTTTACAACAATAAAGCATAACTTCACTTTGAGAGTCTTTTTAATCATCAAAACTAACACATTTCAGATTCAGTTTGGGCTAATTTTTTTTTTTTTTTTTTTTTTGTATCAAGAAATAAGTGAATCCGGAACATTTGTAATTCGACAGCACGGCATAATTGAGTGCATTATTGATGATCAAGCACCGACTGATACTGGTTCTCGAAAAGGTCACGACGTTACAAGTTTCAGATCAGGGTCGGAAATGTGAAATTTATGAACGTAAAACTTTTAAGGCAAACATTTTTTTTTGGGAATTACTATATACGTTTTCCTGCCATAACTTTTTTAAATTTTTTTTAAATTATAATTTTTAAAGTTTATATCGAAAATTTAATTTCAATAAATCGTGTCTAAATGCTGAGAAGTTAAAAAAATTTAGTTTGAGAGTTAAAGTGATATTGTTTCTATCAAATTTTTCTTTTCATCTTCTTTCCACCTTTGCTCGGGCACTCATACGAGCATATTTTTATAGGCAGCGTTGCCAGATTCGGAGATTGTTTCTTGTTTTCTTTTGTTTGGGGATTGAAGATTTGTATTTTACTTTAGTTTTTAATATCATGCAGATTATAAATTAATACTGCAAAGAATAAGTGCTAAACGTTTTCCATATATGTAATCTAATTTAAAAAGAGTTATTTGCTTAAAAAAAAATCTTATATACCCTTCACCATCTATATAAATATAGTTTAGTGGAATAACTAAAAAAAATTTGGTACTGCGTATATCTAATTTTACATAAAAATGCAATCGGCTCTAAATGGGTTTAAAAACTTTAGTATTTCCTTAAAGATCTCTTCAAAAGCTTTTAAATAATACCCATATTGATATTTTAAAAAATTTGAAAATTTCAGAGCGCCGTAACTCGGAAAATATGGGCGAACTTCAATATTTTCACTTGATGTTTTTTTCTTATTTTTTAATTCTCTATCGCCCCATGTATTTATTTTTTTGATTGGAGTTACTTTAATATTTTAAATGATATGAAAAAATTGGAAGTAGGCGTGGTTTTTGCCCGCTGCGTCTAAGAACATGGATCGATTTTCTTGATTTCCAAAAGCGTCTCTTTCGACACTGTGTTTGATCGATTGGACAGACGGACAGCGCTCCATTGACTTCGCTGTGCATAAAAACTTAGAATATATATACTTTATGGGGTCGGAAATGGATATATACCCTTTTTTCACTGTTTGTGTTGAAGGTTATAAAAATAATTTAATCCAACATGCGCTTTGAATATATTTTGGAAAATATTTTAAAATACCGCTGAGTCAAAATAATGCTTGTATATGAATTCAGTTAGAACGAAAATAACAAACTAAATGAGAATTATTACACACATTTATAAGTAATCTTAATTTCTGAAAAGCATTTCATCCACCTCGAGGTATAAGTATCATTGACTTAGACAAGAAGAAAGGTTCGGAATGCAAACTTTTTGTTCTTATAATTAATAAAACTTATCAGTTGTTAATAAATCTTTTAAAAAAGACCGACTTGAAAATATATTTTAGTTGTCTGTCCATCACGGTTGAACAGTGTGGCCATATAAATCAAATTATATCAACTATTGTATCACCCTTTAGTTCACAATTTTAAATATTTATACTTCTTACTGTACCACACAAAGCAGTGTACATTTTGTCTAATTTTCAAATGTTTCTATATATAAATTCAAAAGTTAGGTCCATTTAGGTCAACATCTGCTGTTTTTATAATTCTAAAAAGAATTGCCAAAAACCTATGCCGTATGAAAACAATCAACGGCGATTGACCATTGGCGGTAGCATTAGCCGGCTGATTCTAAAATTGGATTCAACTCTTTGTAAATTCTGTATTATTATTCAGTGCAAACTGATCTTTTTCATATTTAGAGTGAGAAGAAAATAATTAAAATTGACAAGTCTTCAGTAATTTCGTAACACACGCAAAAATATTTTAACACGACTACAAGCCATTTTTAAACAATTTTGAAAGCGAATTTGGTCAGCTGTTGTAAACAAATAATAATTGTGTTAGACGTAATTAAACATGTACGTTTGTGACCAAATATTAAAAGTCTTCTATAAAATACCAATTTTGACACACATGCAGCATTACATATGACTCACACAGTTAAAAAGTCAGATGTAAAAAACATGTAGCTTTACATCGAATATGGGAAAACCCTTTTATTTCTAAATTAAAATTGTCTATGTATTCTTATTGCTAGGAACATTACTGGGACGTATCACCAATTTCGTCTAACACAACGAATACGTCGTCAAAAATTTCGTTGTGTAAATTCGTCGTATAAAACACAATAACGACGAAAAACACAGCTGTTATAATTTTTGAAGTTGTTTACTTTTTGTAAGCTGCTAAGGTAACCATAAAAAAATAATATTTAAAAAGTTAAACATTAGCAAAAACACAACTAAAAACTATTTTTATATTTAACTTATAACCTGTACGCTTATGAAAAAATGCTGCAAAATAAAAATACGTAATTTTTTTTAAGTCAAACAACTTTATTTACTAAAATACATCGAATCTAAAGTCAAACATGGTCACTTTGTACTGATTTGTTCGTCGTTCGCCGGCGTAAGAAATAGAAATAATTCTATTGCATAGTTCGCTGCATATGACGAATTTGTCCTACGTCACGATTGTGTGCATTTTCATGTACACAAATGTGTTTTATTTTTGACGTCGAATATTCGCGACCAAAAATTCGCCGTTCGTCCCAGTTGTGTTCCTAGCATATAGCGAGCTTAACAATATAAGATTGTTGTAAATTTTAGCTATCTGTCTATAATGGCTTAAGAGTTTGACCACAGTTTTTAAAAATTACTTTTACTTTTGCGACACCCTATAATTTCCTATTAAGAAATTTATACTTGCTGTTTTAGCGGACTTAGCAATACAGATAAATTTTTAAATTTCTACCGACTGTCGGCAATTATTCAAAAGTATGACGATGTATAACAAATTAAATGAACTATTGAGGCACCCTTTAATTTATAAATTTGAATATTTATTCTCGCTATTATAGCAATCATAATAACTGACATTTTGTATAATTTTCGTAGTTTGTCTATAACGGCTTAAAAAATAGACTCATAAAGGACAATTTACGTGCACTATGGGGACACCCTTTAATTTTAGATTTATTTTGGTAATATGTTTTGCTATTAGGAGTTGTGGTGATATACAATTTATTTAAAATTTAAAGCGATGCCCTTTACAGCTCATAACACACGTAAAAAGCATTTACGTTGTATGGGGGCACCCTATAATTTTTAAAATAATGAACTGACTTAAAGACTGGGGCAATCTGTACGAGGGCTGCTATATATATTTCTGGCCTGGCAACACTGAGTGCTGCCAAGTGCAATCTGACATTTCCATTGGAAAGTTTGTCATTTTTAAGCATAATCGTACTCAAAACGTTTTGACGCACGACCATTATTTGTGTTGTTTACAGTGACTTGAAAAAATTAATATAGAAAAAAAATGGAATTAACTCGTGAACATTTTCGTGCCATCATTTTTCACAACTTTCGACGTGGATTTTCACGGCAAGAGTGCATTGATGAAGTTAAATCTTTGTATGGCGATGAAGCACCATCCTATAGCACTGTGAAAAATTGGTATAATGAATTTAATCGTGGCCGAAGCTCGCTCAAAGACGAATTCCGTGAAGGTCGTCCAAAAACGGCTGTTGTGCCAGAGAACATTGATGCCGTGCGTGAACTCATAATGCAAGATCGACATGCGACATACCGAGAGATAGAGACATGCTTGGACATTTCTTCCACCAGCATACATTCGATACTGCATGAACACCTGGCCGTAAAAAAGGTTTGTTCTCGTTGGATCCCGCACAATTTGAAAGTCGCTCAAAAAAAGGCTCGTGTCGATTGGTGCAAAGAAATGTTGCAAAAATACGATTGCGGTGCTTCAAAAGACGTTTATAAGATCGTCACAGGTGACGAATCATGGATCTATGCGTATGAGCCCGAAACGAAACAACAATCGACCGTGTGGGTCTTCAAAGACGAGCAAAATCCAACGAAAGTTGTTCGTGGAAGAAGCATTTCGAAGCAAATGGTCGCCTGTTTCTTCGGCAAAACTGGTCATGTGGCGACTGTTCCGCTTGAGCAACGTAGGACGTCACTTCTGAGTGGTACACTACAATTTGTTTGCCTGAAGTCATCGGAGAAATTCGAAAAACCAACAAGAGAAGATGAATCATTGTTCACCATGACAATGCGAGCTCTCACACATCGGCTCAAACCAGAGCGTTTTTGACCGGCCAAAACGCCGAATTAATGGGTCATCCGCCGTACAGCCTTGACTTGGCACCTAATGACTTCTTCTTGTTCCGCACATCAAGAAAAAAATGCGTGGTCAACGATTTTCGTCGCCAGAAGAAGCTGTTGAAGTGTTCAAAAACCATGTTTTAGAGGTGTCTCAATCGGAGTGGAAAAAGTGCTTCGACAACTGGTTTGAGCGCATGCAAAAGTGTATAAATCATGCTGGAGAATACTTTGAAAAACAATAAAACCATTTTTGATTATAAATATTCGCATTTTCACTATTAGGCCAGAAATAAATAAAGCAGACCTCGTAAGCACAAACTTTTAAATGAAGAAAGAAAAAATTACAAAATCGTTTTAGAAATGACTGAGTGATGCGGGCACAAACATTAAAAAAAATAACATTCAGACGAATTGATAACCTCCTGCTTTTTTAGAAGTCGTTTAAAAATATGTATGAAAGGATATACAAAAGCATTTAGTCAGAGTACAAGTTAAATATTCCTCTTTTTATGCTTAAATAAATCTTAATTAAAATTATATTATTTTCAGAGGCATTTTGGGTAATAAACGACGAGTTGCAGGGCATTTTTGGGTATGAAGCTTTTTCGTGTTGGAATTTGAAATATAAATCATCTGGTAGCATGGCTTTGAGAAAAAACCTTTGAATTTTTCTTATTGGAGTTAATTGAGCTCATAATTAAATGGCAACAATTTTATAATTACTCGTGTTTTAGGGGAGGCAGCATCCTCCCCCTAACAAAATAAAGTCTTAGCTGTTCAAGGAGGTCCTGATTAAATTCAAAGAAATAAGGTGTCATTTTTTAAAAAATAAAAGCCATTCGTCTGATGAATTTAAATAAATTTCTAAATCACAAAAATAAATGTTTTTTCTTTCCAATGCAAGAATTGCTTTTGCAACTACTTTCTTCAATTAAAAAAAAACCTTAAACTATTTTAGGTTCCTTGTTTTGCTCAAAAATTACCTCTTCCACTTGGTTACAATTATTCTCAACAATTGCTTTTATATTCAAATTATTTTCTTCCAAACGATTTCATTATTAGCACTTGATACGAGTAATAAAATTCGAAATAATTAAATAAATTATACAATTTCATTCAATCAACTTATTCCGCATTCCTTGTCATAAAATTTTATTATTCCTTTAAACATCCTCCTTTTAGTTGTGCGAATATTTCTTATTATGAATATAATTATTGTGAATCCTTTTTATTCTTTTTAACTATAAAATTGTAATTAAAAAATTTTTAAGCAAACAAACAAATAGACGCAAAAAAAATAAATAAAAATGATTCAACGATTTTACAAACTTCCATGAAATTGTTGTTATTTAAAGGGTTGAAATATTGACATACAATTACTGACAACATGACATAAAGGTTTTGAATACAAGTTGCCAAATTACTCTAATTTCAAATAGTAAATGCTGAATTGTGAATGGCGAATGAAATAACAAAATTAATTAAGTAAATAAATGTTAATGGGATGAAAGGGGCAAGAAGGCAGACCAGGATAAGTTTGAAGTTCATTCATTATCATAACAACACTTAAACAAACAAAATAAATAAAATAATGTATCCTTCCGACAATCAATTTTACTGAATAATTCATCATAATAATTTTGCATTAATAGAGCAGCCTCCTTAACTCAATACGTAAAGTTTTTTATTTGTAGGGTTGTAGGAAAAATAAAACATTTGTGTAAATGAAAATGAACACAATCATGACGTCGGAAGAAATTCTTCATTCGCTGCAAACTTTTCAATCGAATTTTTTCTATTTCATACGCCAGCGAACGACGAATAAATCAGTACAATGTGACCATGTTTGACTTTAGTTTCGAATAATTTTAGTTAAGAAAATTATTTTACTTAAAACATTTATGTATTTTTATTAAGCAGCATTTATAATAAATCTACAGATTACTAGTTTTTAGTTGTAATTTTGTTAATGTTTTACTTTTTAAATATTATTTTTTTATGGTCACTTTAGCAGCTTACAAAAAGTAAACAACTTCAAAAAATATAAAGGCGGTTAATGTGCTTCATAGGACGTCGTTAATGTGCTTCATAGGACGTCGTTAATGTGCTTCATAGGACGTATTCGAAATATTTTTTTTTGGTTTTAATTTATACTTTTTCTGTCTAGAGATCGTCCACACTAGAAGTACAGTCTTGGTCACTACTAATATGGTTTGAATGGCACTTTTTTATATAGTCATAAGTGCCGTTCAAACCATATTAGCGGCGATCAAGACCATACTTTAGACTTTAACTCCTGAATCGTGAATTAATAGAATTTGCATAGAGTTCCACATAAAGAAACTGAAAAAACTATAAAGTTTTAGTGCCATTAAAGACGTAACTGCTTAAGAAGGCCAGCTTCGCATGTAACATCAATTTAGAACAATAATGTACAAAAAAAGTTTTGCATTCAAAAAGATTTTGAGTTGTTTTTAGATTGCAATTTGAAAAAATTTTTTATCGATTCAATTATATATTTATTTAGAATGAATGCAAATTTGTTTAATTAAATAATAAATTAAGACTAATAAAAGCCTCAATTATATATTTAATTAAATAAAATTTAAAAAAATTTAATTAATTAAATCAATTAAATAATTTATTAAATCAATTAAATAATTAATTAATCAATTAAATAATTAATTAAATCAATTAAATAATTAATCAAATCAATTAAATAATTAATTAAATCAATTAAATAATTAATTAAATCAATTAAATAATTAATTAAATCAATTAAAAATTTAATTAAGAATTTCTTAATTGAACCAATGAACGTAAAAATACTGCGGTTTGTTATTCAGCATGATTGAATTAGGGTAACGAAATTCTACGGTTGATAGTTATTTACTACTAACAAAACAAATATACAATACGAGATACAAAGAGAACAAAGAGAAAATTCTTTGGGTTCTGTGTGGATATGCGTCTAATCAAATTAATATTGATTAAATTAGTTGCTTAAATTAATGATGTTTACAATGTAAACAACATAAAGTAGATAGATGCGAAGAATGCTCATTAAGGCTGTAGTGGTCTAGAAAATGCAGCATTACATTCTGCTGGTGTCTAATTTTTCTTGGTTTCTTTTGAAAACGTCCGCATACTTTTGTAAAATAATTTTGCTTTCTAAAAATTTCTAAAATTAAAATTAAAAATAAACTTAAGCAAAAATCAATTTCAATTGTAAAATTAATACTTTCTCTGCCATTTGTGTATAATAAATAATAATACTTGGTAATGGTAATGTAATAACAAATAAGACAATATATTACATTTGAATGCTTAAAATGATGCGCAAGAAAAACTTAAGAAGGTGCACTTTGGTGGAAAAAGTGAAAGAAAGAAATAGAAGTAGACCCCCGTCCTGTGTGATTGGATATTGTACAAATTATGGGGTGATAAATTAAAATGATTTTACTTGGAAGAAATATCCTTTAAAATTTCTTTATATTCAGATGAATTACTTAAGCTTGAGTTCAAATAAATAATTAAAAAAAAAAAATATTTAAAGATTCTGTTTATTTTTTTTTAATGTTTGTAGGGTGTGAACCAAAACAACTTTTAATAAAACGTTCTATAGAAACCTGATTTTTAGGATTATGTACAAAATATCTAAAATCTAAACTACTAAGGAAAAGCAACTTGAATGGGTTTATGTAAGCAAGCTTCACATTCAAATTTATATAATAAAAAAGTGAGCTGTGACTTTATAACTTATGAACGGTCAAACCGAATTCGATTAAATTTTTAGGGTTTGTTCGTATGGTCGTGTAGATAGTTTACCAAAAATTTGCACAAAATAAGTTTACACGTTCGCATTTTTATGCAACTGACACTTTGGAGACAGTAAAATTACAAACCGCCTAAATAATAATTATCTACTTAAAATTAGTAAAGACTTTAATTTCAAATATAAAAGCTCTAATTAAATTATCACAACTGCTCTTAAATAAAAATCTGTTTTAAAATATTTAAAACTCAACCGACAAATAACAACTTAAACAATTATAATGATAATAATGCTGTCTGTAATAATGACCATCACACCAATGATGATGACGTTGAGAATGCTAATTATTAATTAGCAAAATTTTACACTTTATTACATGAACAAACATTTTAGAATTTTGTTTTATTTATTAAATAAAAACAAAAACAAATTTAATGTCAATCAATTATAAATTTTAAGAGCTGTACGTTTTTATGTCAAAATATTTTGTAATTAAATTTTAATAAGCAACACACAAATAAATAAAAGGGAAACGATTTTAATTAAATTTTCTTTTAAAATAAAGCAATTTTCTTAAATGAAATTAAACTATAAAATAAATAGTAATTCTACAAATTTTTATAAAGATACAACTATGAGAATTTCTTTAAACTTTCAGCCAATTTACACTATGAAATTTTTCGTGAAAGCAACTAGCATGAAATTGTTGTTTGTTGGTGAGGCATGAGGGGTGCACAATATGGCATGACTTGAATTTTGCCGGGATGTAATTGTTGTTTATGTTTTCTTAAAAATAACGCATATCGCTGCAACTTAATAAGAGATTTAAAAAAATTGCTTTAAAAATGGCATGGTGTAAATCTGGTCTGTTAGTTTAAAACTTAAGTCATGCAGTGGGAGTTAAATTTTAAAAAAAAAAAATTATAAATGATAGTTGATCTACAAAATGCCTGCATATTTTTCATGCTGTCATATCCTTCTAGACAGTTGAAAAGTGCACAAAATAGCAAGGGCAATTGCTTTTGTATTCCATTTCCGATTTCAAAATATTTAGCTGATTCACTAAGACAAAAAATGTAGAAAAAGAAAATTCATCAAAATTACCATACATGGGAGTACTTAATTAGATGGACTAATTAATTGACGATTTAATTAGCATTGAATGACAAATGATAAATAATGCTAATGATTGTTTACCATCATCATTATTTTCACTAATGGCAATGCTAATTAGCAGGCATGGGCAGAAAACATCAATATATATATATATTTTTTTTTAATTTTCGATATATATCGACGATATTTTAAATTTCGATATATCGATACATCGACATTTATTTCTGAGTATCAATTTCAATATTTTTTACAGAAAATTTAAGTTTTAAAACAGCGGCAGGCTGACTTTTGGTATTCATATGGCAATTTCGCTATTGCTTAATAGGACGTCAGTGGGTTTCATCCCAAATTTTCAATTGTAAAACTTAGATTCATATTTCATAAATTTTGTTGAACAAATGAGAACTTTCTTTAATAAAATCTACAAAAAAAAAACAATAATTTTATACCGATACTGTAAGACATTCAAATTCTTAAAATAAAAAAATGTAACATTTTTTTCTTTTGACGGGACTAAGAACGGAAAAATAAACATATATATTATTTCTAAAGCACTTTTTTGTCCGTTGCAAATATCTCCCATATCACCGCATCAAATTTAATGAATGATATACATAAAAATATTTTCATTGATAAAATTATAATTTATATTGAACTGCTTGATAATATAGTGCTTATATGTTTTTGTTCAAGTGTGGTAATGCAGGGTCACTTAATGGTAATGCAGTTCTTCATAATACAGTTTATATTAAAATCCATTCTGGCAATACCGCTATTTACTACAACGCCGTTTATTAAGAATTCGTACGGGCAAAAATTTAACGATGATCATGACATTGCCTCTAACACTGTATTCAAAGAAGCATTATAAATGCATTTAAACATATGTATGTATGACATATTATGATTTCTAATATTTTTATACTTTTAATAAAATGTATTGAAGATTAAAATTTCCATTATTTATTTTTATTTTATCTTACAAAACTGACAACTAACGCTGCGAAATATTCGCACGGGTCAGTCTAGTTTGCTTTTATTTTAAAACGGATTTCCAAATACTATTTGTATGCTTTGTACCAGGCTTAAAAGTTAGACTTCAAACGTAAGGTTTTATATCCATGACTTAATTTCGTTAATACAAATAAAAACTTATAAAAAGTTACAGTGAAACTGAATGTAATTGATATTAACAATATTTTTTGGGTTAATACATGCCAAGTAAAAATGTCGGGTAATCGATATATCGATATTTTTGGGTCGATATATTTCGATACTTTTATCGATACATTTTAATATAAGTTGATATCTTTTTCCCATTTGTCCATCTCTAATAATTAGTTAAAAAACCAAGGTTTTAAATCATTATTGTTAATGAATGTATTTTTTGTTTTTGTACACTAAGTAAAATGGTAATTTTGTAAAATGTATAAGTATATGTATATAAACTTTTTCAGGGAAAATGAGATAGTATGGGAAAATATTTGTGTTTTCGTGTAAGTAATAAGTTCTGCTACCTGGGGTGTTAGGTGACTTTAAATCTCAAACATCAAGTTTTACACCTCTGCCACTTAAAAGTTAATAAATTTTAACAATTTTCAAATAAAGATCTATTTAAAAGAGTGTTAAGGTTTTTTTATTGTATGCATGTATTTTTTTTTTAGTTCCTGCGACCAGAAATTTGTTTTTCTGAAAAACTATTATTTTTGATATAATTGTAATTAGCAATTAATCAATTTCATTAAAATTGCATTACCATTAGTAAAAGCAATTATAATTAACCTTTAACTACTGAGGTGTGGTAAATTTTACCCTCATTACCCATTGTTTTTAATTTTGAGATAAGTGACTATGAAATAAAGTTCTTGTGTTGTTATTTCCAAAGTTTAATTTTTTTGATTTTATGATTTTATTTAATTAATTATATGTTAATTTATTCTTTTGAAGAAAGAAAATTAGAAAATAAAAGTTAACTGGTAAAATTTTTGATAAAAAAAAATGGGGTAAAATTTACCACTACCTCAGTAACTACGTCAAAATATTTCACCTCAGTAGTTAAAGGTTAAAATAACATTATAAGCATTTAATAGCAGTTAAATTATTTTCATTGTCATTATTTAAAACAATGCCAATGAAATTTCAATGGTAATGTAAAATCCCAAGTAAAAAAATACACATAGAAAAAATCATTAACAATATTTTATTTAACTTAAAATAGCTGAAGAAGTGCAACTTTGCAAGTTTTTAATAGAAGTGGTATAAGAAAAACTGCTCAAAAAAGAGATTTCAAGGAAAAATGGCAAACTCACAAAATCACAAAATCTAAGTTTGACTCACACACGAAGGGTTACGCACCATGTATGGTACACCAGTTCTGAAGCACATTTGTTTTATATCGATTACAAGCAGTTGGAAAGCTGAAAGATTTAAAATTTATAACTAAAAAGATATTGATAAGTACCTGTAAATAGTACCTTAAAAAGGTACCTATAAAAGTACCTTACAAAAAGTACCTTTTATATTTACTTTCAAAAAATTGCCTATAAAAATATGTAATATTGTTTTGAATATAAAATTAAAAAAAAAGTGATTTGTAAAAAAGGAACTTTCCTAAAACAAATTTAAAAAGTACCAGTTTTAACTTAAATATGGTTTTTAAATAAAAGTTACTTTATAAGTGTATCTCAAAAAATTTTCGTACCTATAAAATGGTGATATATAACTGAACACTTTACTTCACTGTGTTTCCTATAAGACAGAAAGAAGTGCGATTGTCATCGGTAATTTATACTTTCTTTTTAAATGTAATTTATGTATTTCAAATAATTATCATTAAATTTAATTATCATTAAATCTAATTTGTAGTCAGGTTATTTCATTATTTGTTGTCTTAATTCTTGTAATACAAATAGAAAGAAGTAAATAATTAATTGTTATTTTTGTTTAGTCTTTCGCATTAATCCAGAATATCATTCGGTCAGAAAAATCAATATTTCAAGGAAATATATGCCGTAGGATTTATACAGCATCTACATACATATATATTTTTTATTTATTTTGAATTATAATGCATAGACACTGCCTCCATTTGGATACGAGTAGTCTAATACGTCTTACATTAACAAAGCTGGAATATGATTACAATTCCTCAGTAAATAATAAATTTATCTTTATCTGTTTTATATTTGTATGTCATGTATTTAAAGAAATCCATATATGTATGTAGGTAAATAAGTAAATTACCTCTACCCATGCTTTAACACATATACACAAACGACTTTAATATTTGTAATAAGAATTTATTTTAACAAGTCAAGGTAAATAAAAATCAGCCACTAATACCAATGCACAAAACAGATATTGTTAAATAGGAAAATTTTAAAACGTACGTTTTTTCAAATGGTACTTTTTAAAGACTACTTTTGAAAAGGTAATTTTAAAAAGGTAATATTTGTAAGTTACTTTTTTTTAAACTAAAATAATTATAAAAGTTATTTTTTAAAGGTACTTTTAGAAATTTTATTTTATAAAGGGTACTTTTTAAAACATACTTTTTTAAAGGTACTCTTTTAAAAGGTATTTTTTTAAACGGTACTTAAAAAAAAACTTTTTTGAAAGGTACGTTTTTAAAAGGTACTATTTAAAAGGTAGCTAAAAATAATTTTTAATAGGTTATTATTAAGAAATACTTATAAAAATTGAAAGATTTTTAAATCCGTTTATCACTTTTAATTAAAAGCCGTATTTGTATTTAAATTGGTACTTTTAAAACTTTTAATGAAGTTCCTATGCTCCAAGCTCAATTTTAATAGAGTGTTTTTTTTTTAATTTAATAATCAAAGATACTTTAAACAATTATATTTTACAAGAGGTACTTTATTAAAGGGGTACTTTTCAAAAGGGTACTTTTTAAATGGTACAAAAAATATTTTTTTAGAGTTTATTTTTAATAAATACTGTTTATAAAAATATAAATATTTTTAATTCGTTTATTAATTTTATTTGAAACCTGTATTTGTAAATACAAAATTAAAAAAAGTACAAAAATTGGTACTGATTGTAATTTTTTTACGAAGTTCTTATGTTTCTAGCTCAATTTTATTAGCAAGTTTTTTTTTTTTAATTTAATATTCAAAGATACTTTAAAAAAATATATTTTACAAAAGGTACTTTTGTAAAAGGGTACTTTTTGAAAGGTGCTGTTTAAAGGGTACCTAAAAATATTTTTTTAAGGATTATTCTTAAGAAATACTTGTTATACAACTTGAATTATTTTCAAATTCGTTAATTAATTTTATTTAAAAGCTGTATTTGTATTTAAATTGGTACTTTAACATTTTTTTTAAAATTCCTATGTTCTAAGCTCAATATTAAAAGCAAATATATTTTTTTAATATTCAAAGGCACTTTAAAAAATTATATTTTACAAAAAGTACTTTTTCAAAAGGGTACTTTTTAAAAGGGGCCTTTTTAAAAGGTACCTTAAAATAATGTTTTAAAAAGATTATTTTTAAGCAATACTTTTTACAGAAACAAATTAAAGAATTTTCAAACTCGTTTATTAATTTTATTTAAAACCTGCACTTGAATTTAAATTGGTACTTATAAAAAAATTTTTTTAAGAAAGTTCCTATATCCCAAGCTGAATTTTCATAGCAAGTTTTTATTAAATTTAATGTTCAAAATAATGAAAATGCCACATTTACAAAATTGCATAAAATAAAAATTTTAAAAGTACCTAAGAAAAGTACTTTTATAAAACTTTAAAACTTTTAAAACTTTACGAAACGTATTTATTAAAAATTTATTTTTATAAAAAGAAATATTCTTTAATTTAAAAAAAAATTCTTAAAGATTTTATTCTAAAAAGGTATTTTTAATAAAAACTGTTTTGAAGGTATATTTTAAGGTGAGTGCTCTTAATTGATGCTTTTGAAAAAGATGCTTTTAATATAATAACTTTTAATAAGAGAACTTTTTTAAGGGCAAGTGTTTTCATTGTAAATGTTTTAAAGGTATTTTTTTTAATTGATTTTTTAAATGTTCGAAATAAATTACTTTCTCTTTTTTAAAAACTATTTTATGGCATCCTTTGCCTGCAGGCACTCTTTAAACCATATTTAAATTACAATTAGTACTTTTAAGTTTTTTTTAGCAAAGTTCCTCTTTTACAGATCATTTGTAATTATTTTTTTTAATTTAATATTCCAAACAATAGTACACATATTTATTAGCCATTTGTTAAAAGTAAATATAAAAGGTACTTTTTTATGGTACCTTTTTTAAGGTACTATTTAAAGGTACTTGTGTTAAAAATATGTTTTACAATATGTTGTACAATAGTACACATCTTTATTAGCCATTTGTTAAAAGTAAATATAAAAGGTACTTTTTTATGGTACTTTTTTAAGGGACTATTTATAGGTACTTGTGTTAAAAATATGTTTTATAATATGTTGTACAATAGTACACATCTTTATTAGCCAGTTTTTAAAAGTAAATATAAAGGGTACTTTTTTATGGTACTTTTTTTAAGGTACCATTTATAGGTACTTGTGTTAATAATATGTGTTTAGTTAATTTTTTGAGTTTTTTTTATCTTTAAGATATTTTATTAAGAAATAGTTTTTAAAGTCGAGTTTATCATTCTTTTCAAAGGTACTTTTTTTTAAAGACACTTTATTTCAAAAGTTGGACTTTTATATAAGAAAACTTTTAAAAGGTTTCTGTTAAAAGGAATTTTACAAATTGATTTTAATATAATAGAAAATATGTTGATTAAATCAGCTTTATTTCCGAAAAGAAAAATATATTTTATAAAAGAAAGATATATTTATTTTTCATACCAAACAATATTTTTGTTGTACAACAATTTTTGTTAGCTAACGTTGCCAGTACATTTAAAAAATAAATTCTAAAAATTCATAATAGAAAATTTTGTAATTCAGAAATGAACAAATGCACTCAAATATGCAGGACTCTTTAAATAAATATTTAAATATTTACACACACAAACAGGTATAACTCTCATACATAGCAAAAGTAATTTACTATTAAATATCTTGCAATAACTTTAGATGCATGAGTGTGTGAATGTGTGTGTAGGTGTGTACAGGTGTATAAGTTGTTTGTTGGTTTTGCCGAATCAGTAAAATGTGAATAACTTATTTGTTGTTGCAGAAAAGCAAAATAGACACGATATCATAGACATTAAAATTTACAATGATGTAACAAATGAGGTGAATGTAAAATACAATTCCTTTGATAACGAGTTGGTATTTAGAGAGCAGGAAAACAAAAATATTAATAAATAATATATTTTATGCAAAATAGTAAAATTGTTAAGGTTCCAATGAAATATCGTTTAAGTTAATATTCAATTCAATTTAAATAACACACACACACTTACAAATAAGTAAATAAGAGAAAGGGAGACCTAAGATACTTAAGCAATATTTTTGCAAAAATTAAAGAGCAATAAGTATGCATGTATATGTGTAGCACATTTCTAGGAGAAATACATAAATAATTTTTTTTTATTTGTTAAATAATTAATTTCTAACTACTTTTATAGGAATTTATTTGTATTTAATTTATTTAAGTACATTTGAAATAAGAAAATCTATAAAGAAATTAAAATATTAATATAATATTTACAGAAGAAGAGTTTATGATGAACTTAACGAATAAATAAGAAAAAAAAAAGGTTTTTGGAACTCAAGTGAAAATAATTAATTTAAGCTGTTAGAAAAAGGCCAAATTGAAACTGGCAACAGCATATGCCTGGTACTTTTTACCTGAAGCTTTATTTAGAATGTTTTTCTACGACGCTTATTTGTTACAGGTCAGCCAACTGAAGAGGCTGCGGAGGGGCAACATAAAGCTGTAAAAAAAATTACAACAACAAAATTCTTAACAAATATCTGATATTAATTGCTCTTAATTAATTGACTTCTTTTGTTATCTGGTTCTGTTACAATAAAAGACTTTTTCATTGGAAATAGTTTAAAGCCCAAAAAGAGAAAAAAAATAAAATAAATAAGAAAAAACATTGTAGTAGGTCTGAAATTCGATACATAAACTCTTCTATATTCTGCTTATGAATGGGCCGACTTGTCTTGTTTCTTTAAACATATTCCACAATATTAAGTTTTGTTATTGCAATAGTTATTTAAAAAATGCTAACATTTAGTACTCGTTTAGTACTCATTCTAATTTTTAAATTTATTTTTATCTTACCTCGAAAAAAGTCGGTCCAAATCGATAAAAAAAATCGTATGTGAATTTTTTTAGAAGAATAAACCGAAATTAACACATTTTAGCCGTTATATGTGATAAAATGTTTTAATATAATATTGATACGAAATTAGATTTAATAACTTTAGGTATCTGTATACAAAAAAAGGTTGTAAAATTAATTTATAATAAAAAAAAATCTGCCTGAGATCAATGGTATTTTTGCATATAGAAAAATAAACAAGGCAATAAGTTTCTCTTAGTTGTTGTTGTAGCAATTGTTTGAGTCATCAATATACATCCCAACATAAACATAAGCGTAAAAGAAACAACTAGAACAAAGTGCCAGGTTAATTAAAATTAAAATAATCTTGACGTTTTTTCTCGCCTGTACAGCAGAAAGGGCATCAACGAAAGGGCACTCAAACATTTAACTGTGTTGTAAATAACATTTTACAGAAACAGATAGAAAAATAAAATAATTAATCAAAATTTTTTTTTTAATCAGATAGCATTACTTCGGATGTGTATCCGAACATAAACATAAGTGTAAAAGAAACAATTAGAAAAAACTGCCAGATTAATTCAAATTAAAATAATATTGACGTTTTTTCTCGCCTGTACAGTAGAAAGGGCATTAACGAATGGGCACTCAAACGTTTAACTGTGTTGTAAATAAAATTTTACAGAAACAGATAGAAAAATAAAATAATTAATTTAAATTATTTTTTTTTAAAACAGATAAATAGATTTTTTGGCAGTGCCCTGACTTCGCAAAGGTTATGATGTATAATTCACAATATCTTCTTTATCGGTAACATGTTTAATATTGATATGGAGTATATAATGGGAAAAATACTTTCAATCAACTGCTCTTTTGACTTTTAAGCGGCAAAAATAATTTGGCAAAGTTATTACCTCAGACACCTTAGAAAGCATCGTTAAATTTCTAATTTCATCCAATCGTTCAAATCACTTATTAGTAGATAGATCATTCGGAAACAGAATAAGATTGTATGTAGTAAGTCGCAATATTTAAAAAAAAATAATCTCCATAAATAAAAGAACTTCTGATGTTGGTCCAAGAATGAGGAACCATATTTGTTCTAAATCGCTCGATCATACAGACAATACAACATTACATATCTGTAATGTTGTATTACATACCACGTCCCATATTCCACTCTAGCGAATAAATAAATTATTTATTTATTTATTTTAATTTTTATTAAACTAGAATTTTTGAACTGGGAATATTATAAATGAATTGAAATTATTTTGGCTTTAGTTCTTTTTTAATTTCTAAAAATCTTTTTAGAAAGAACATTAATTTACAAATGTATGCGGACGTTTTCCATAGAAAACAAGAGAAATTAGACACCAGCAGAATGTAATACTGCATTTTCTGGATCGCTACATCCTTCATCAGCATTCTTTGCATCTATCTACCTCAGGTTGTATACAGTGTAAACATCATCTTCTTAAACAAATAACTTTGTAAATAAGAATACGAGTAGTATTCATATTAATATTGATTTGGTTAGACGAAATTTACACTCAAACCAACTTAAAAAAAATCGTATTAAAGATCTCTTCAAACGCTTGAAAATGATACCCATATTGAATTTTTATTAGAAAAAAAATTAGACGTAGGCGTAGTGTTTTTTTCGGAAATGGATATTGTAGAAATTACATATCAAATGACAAACTATTTTGTGGTGAAGGTTTTAAAAATACATCAACGTTTTTCTTTACTTTCCACATTTTTGAATGTGAAATTCAAAATTAACAAAGAAATAAAATATAACTAACAAGTAAATAAATAATACTTATTTCTAAATTAAAAATGCAACTTTAATAAAAATAAAATACGAGGATGTGACTGCTGCTTTTTCATAACAGAAAAGACAAAAGGAAAAGAAAAATCTAAGAAATTTGTAAGAGCTGGCAGAACTAAAATAATAATAGACAAATCTTATTACTCACAAACACATTTAAACACATACATATAATCAAGTATGTAGTTGTTTTCCGTTTCCCGTAGACATATTCACATGTTTTTTTTTATTTTATTTTATTTTTATTTTATTATTTTTTATTTTTTCCCATCTGGTGATTTTTCATACGTTTTCTTGTTGTTGTTTTGTTTTATTTGTTTTAAAAAAAGGCCGGGTAGCAAAAGCAAAAATTATATTTTTTAAACAACATAAAACAAGCAACAATATTTGAAACACATACAAATTAATTCTCACAGACAAGTACACAAACACACATATACATTTGAGCATACATTCACATAGTCAGACTTATAATATTGTAAATTTACGTATTATGCTTTAAAAAAATATTATCATAATAAAATATTTATACATACATACATATATGTTGCCTTTTAAAATTTACTTATGTTACCAGGGATGGTAAAGTGGTACTTTTTTAAGATATATAATACTAATTATAAGTACCGAATTATAAAACAAAAAAATTTATTAGTAATAATAATTGCTACGTTTTTCTATTATAAACAAACTTACAGATTCTTTTGATTGCAAATACCACTGTGTCATATTATAAATCTTCTATTCCTTACTCTGGTGGCTCCATCTGTTTACACTTCTTGATCCTACGGTCTCGTATTTACTAAGCATCGGTTTTACAAACGCAGTCATCAGCGATACTCTACTGTGTTACTCCGGCGAGACATGAACTACTCGATGCCTTGTTTAGTAAACCTTAACTATCCACAGACTACTCCACTACGCCTTTTATCTAATCCAGTCATCCCCTAAAATACCCCCTTCCCGGGAGCATCACAAGTCTGTGTTGACCTAACCTAGGTATAGACGAGGGTCCTCGGGGGTTTGGAGGAACCAGACCCCCGGTGTGCATACACCAACTCAGGATAGACACGTGGATGCTGTCGAAGGATGCACAAGTATTCTAAAGTAACTGGCATCACAGGAACCAGTAGCCCATACAGAGAGCCGCCCATCTCTGTAGCCGGTTATTGGTGCTGTCTTTCGGGGTACACATGGTGGCTGTTGGTTAAGAATCTATATCTGCGGGTCTGGCGCGGAATATATGGAAGTGTTCTGTTGCACTCTCAACAGACCGGGTTGGATAGTCTCCAACCCTTAAACAATGGGATGTTCATAGTCCTGCAAGCCATTTTTTGAAATTGCAATTCTGTTGGCTACGTTCGATAGAGGGTGCTAGTCGACGGTTTGTATTTCACTCAGTGATAATACCACCATCATGTTACGCCATCAATGGCAGGTACTGACGTTAATCTGTGTCACGTATCCCATATAATTCAAAAGCCATAACACACATCTGCCATACACTATTGTTAGGCTGTTACTTCTCCCTTTCTTATTATAAAGGTCGTCAGACAATAATTGTCTCTTCCCTTCCGCGAGGTTTATACTGCTGCTTTTTAATTTTTGATGCATGTCCGATTCTTTTGTACGCATGTCCAATTGTGGTTTTGCACTCATGACCTTCTGTTTTACAATGCGCACCCATACCAACGGAGCCGTTGTTAGCTAACTGTCCATTAGTGGAAGTCACTTATTCACCACTGTTTCTTACCACGCACATACGAACAACAACAACATCAGGGGTTGCCAGATCTTATTTTGTTAACAGTATATAATTCTTATACCCTTTACCACAGATGGAAAAGGGTATAACTGAGTTTGTCAAGCCGTTTATAATCGTCGATTGAGCGACATCGGTTTGTCCATCTATCCATCTGTTCGTCTACGTTCCTGTTGAAATTCAGTTTGCCAAGGCTATAGATCAGCTGGAAATACTTTAATTTAAATTGATCAGACATAGTTTTGAAAATTTTACTATTAAAAATCAGTTAGTTTCATCCATGTCTATTGAGGCAGCAGGCAAAACATCACGTCCGCCTCTAATTTTTAATATCTTTATTTCAACTTTCGTAACTATTCCTGTAAGTGATTGTTAAGCTTTCTATTACTAAGTTGAGACAACAACCCTGAGAAAAATTTTGAATTTTTGAAAGAAGGTTTTTTTGAACCGAAAAACTTTATAGAAAAAAAGAAACTTGTTTGCCGATTTTAATTTAAACTATTCAAAGCGAAATCTATAGTATGTTTTGTAAGGTTATACATATATGACGAAAATTCTTCACAAAGAAATATGTGCTGTATTATCTTGCTTTTTTTTTTTAAATAATTTTTAATTAAGTCTGCCCGCCACATTGAAGTCGATTATATTGTAAAAAGTAAAATAAGTGGAAATCTATATATGAAATAATTTTATCTTCTGCCCCTGAAAGTATGCTTGGATTTAGTTTTAATACATTCTACGCTACTTTAGTTTCAAAGTTTGTTTGTCCTTATAAAGACGAAATTGTGTGAATTATTTCATTTTGGAGCTTCGTAAGATTTTGCTTGGGGGCAACACTTCCCCAATCCGATTCCATTAGCTTTTTCTCAGTTTATGCGTTTTAAAGAAGAAATACAAGTAATTCTTTTTTTACACCTTCTAACACGTTTCGAAAACAAAGCCGTTCGTTATGTGGATCAGTGAGTAGTTAGTTTCATCATCTAGACAGGTTCCCAATAACTCAGATCGACCACTCACACAAAGAGTAACAGTCTGTCTTCTATGCGCTGGGTATTGCAGCTAGGATGGTGTCTATTGTAGGAAAGTCACAGTCTACTGGCATGAGTAACGATTGCCCATTGATCTGCTATTACTGCCAGCAACTTTGAGATATCCTTATCTGATTATTTTTCAGTTTTACTGAAAGCTTGGACACGCCCAAATACTTCTTACAATTGTTCATATTGAGTTATCTTACCTCAGCTCTCTGAAGGTAATATCCTGAATTATTTTTCTTAATAGTACCAAGCGGTTTGCTAGTTGCTGACAGCTAATTTCATGCAGTTAGTTTGATGAGATCTCTCATGAAAATTCTCTCATCAATAATGTCATGGCATTGCAATGAGACAAGTTTGAGGTCTAATTGTAAGAAAATTATCTCTTGAATTCAGTGGCTTTAAAAGGTACTGGAAAATTGCAATACTATTAAATATTCCATTCCTGATGGATATGCTGTCTGTCGCATTTAAATTTTCTGATTTTTCAGGGAAGAAAGCTGGCATTTTTGTTTTTGTTAAATTGAATATTTGTATTGTCTGAAGCTAAAATTTCACAAAAATAATAAAATAAAATTAAAAAAACGAAGGTACCAACGATTCTTAAGTCCTCTACAGTACAAAATATTTAAATTTAAAACAGAGCACTACTTTTAATCTAATTTTTAGAAACAGAAAAAAGCTTTTAATGGAGTGTTTCTGTGAATTCTTTATGATAAAAATGTCACTGAAAAGTCAGCATTTTTATTTATAGTCAGACGCATAACCAGGCTTTAGAATTGAATTTAATTATTATTTTAGTAGGACAACGTTAAGACGGCTGTATCGCCAGAGTGTTATTTTATAAACACTGTATGTTCTTGGCAAACAAACAATAAACAGAGCTCACTAGAATGGAATTTACTTTACAAGTTTCCAGTGCAGTATGAGACTCTATACTTTTAGCCAGGTTGAAGCTTAAACCCGACAGCTGTAAGGGCAATGAGGAGGATGTGGCCCTGTGTGATGACAAATATCAACTAACTAACTGACAACTAAAATAACTCAAGTTTAACACAAATATCATCATCAAACCAAAGATACACAATTGCTGCAAAACAACTTAATTTTAAAAAATTTTGTTGAAGGGTTAATAGGATACGGCAGAGACGAATGTAGCTCTCTTTCTAGTTTCTATAAAATTTTTAATACAAATTCTTTAAAACCTATTTTATTAAACTAATATTCGACTTAAAAAAAAGTAACGAGAATAAAATGCACTGCACAGCACAGCAGCATTATTTCAGTTTAAATCTCATGTTCATTTATATTTTAACTTGTATTTAATAATAATGTTATCGCAACTTGCGAGTTGTTTAAAAAAAAAATTACACCAAAATAAAGTACAACTAAAGTAGTGGTGGCAGTGACTTTAATGTAAAAAAGAAAAAAAAAACAAATAACTGCTCAAGTATTATTTTTTATTTAAAATTGTTTTTGCTGCTCTTAATGTTGTTGATGCTGGCTGTTGTATTGTTCTGTTGACACTTAACAAACGAAAATATGCACGAGACAAAAGTATTTGTATAACTGTGTGTGTATGCAATGTTTTGTAGATGGCTGCCTGTAACTTGTTTATTTATGTATGAGAGTTTTCTCTTCCGTTTTTTTTTTTGAGAGCATGAGTTTGTAGTTGGAAAAAAAATAACAATAAATACAAGCAATACAATGGCAAACTGTATGAAACAAGAGCAGCATCAGTAGAAAGAGCAACAGCAACGGCAGCTGTTGTTGTTGTTTATTTATTAATATCAATTAAATTTACAACAATTACATTAAATTCATAGTAATTCATAGTAGTACACATGCACTCACATTTATATACACATATGCACAAATGCATTTATTTATATAAAATTTAAAATAATAGAAAAGACTGCGATCAGTTAAATATGGAGGAGTTTAAAAATGGATTTTGGAGATTTTATTTACTAATTATTTAAAGGAAACAAAAGTACAAGACGAGCTGCAGAAATACTTTGGTTTGTGTGTGGATTTTGTCTAACCAAATTAATATTGATATGAATACTCCTTGTATTCATATTTACAAAGTCATTTGGTTGAATAGGTGATGTTTACAATGTATACAACCTAAGGCAGATAAATGCGAAGAATGCTAATGAAGGATGTAGCGGTCCAGAAAATGCAATATTACATTCTGCTGGTTTCTAATTTTTCGTCTTTTCTTAAGAAAACATCCGCATACATTTGTTAAATATTTTTCTTTCAAAAAAAGATTTTCAGAAATTAAAAAAATTAACTTAAGCCAAAATCAATTTGAATTTATTTATAATATCCATAGTTCAAATCCTAATTTAATAAAAAAAATTAACTAAAAATATTAATAAAATATAATCAAATGCTAAAGTTTATCCGAGATAAAGGGCCATGACAGACGGGCAGACATTGCAGCGATAAAAAACCCTATTGTTGTAACCCTTTGGTTATGGACTCTTAAAATTAAAAGGTTGTTTCTATTATAGACCGAATTTTGAGGTCTTGTGTTTTATTTTTTAATCTGCAATAGGCAGACACTTATAAAATTCTTACCAAAAACTATAGAAACCTAAAAATTCATTGTAAAATGGAGCCCTGAATTAAACAATACGAGTAGGATAATTGTTTCATTTGCTGTGTGGCAAGTGGTATTGTCCTGTTAGCACTGCAGATTGTCCAACTTTATGTCATCTAGGCTCTAAGCTTAAGTTCTTGTATTAATTGAGGGCTATGGAAATAAAAAATATGAACTTTAATTAATCACAATGAATGGAGATGTAGTACAATTTTAGCTACCGCGCACGACGACGAATTGAGATTGTAGTTGCCTGGGCTATACTTTGCTTTACAGCAGTAAAATTTTCGGCTGTCTGCTTTGTAGAAAGAGTCATGGGTGTTTTGATGACTATGGTTCGATGGCATTTTTCTAAACGATTACAAATTATCCTTATTTACTTTGAAGGAGCAGCTGAACATTAATTCGACGTTTTATCACAAAACTGCGTTCAATGATGACACTCCTTTTTGGTTAAACGATTGTTTTATTCCCCGTCTAGAAATACATTTTTTTTGCTTAGAACAAATAAGAAAGAATAAAAAGAGTATTGCAAGTATATGAAACAGTGTACCCGTTTCTACTCGTCTTTTCTCTCTCACCTAAAAACTCAAGAGTTGCGCAACAAAAGTTGCAAAGTGTGGACAAGGATTTATTAAACAAAATTACCGCATATAAAGTGAAATTAATAGACAATAGATCCTAAAGACTCCATTATGTCCGGCAGAATGCAACTGTCGTTGCGCTTTTCCCGTTGGAGTCATTGATGAGGCCGGAGTTCGTCTTAAGGCAGATGGAGATTGTTAACGCATCATCATCAAGAGTTTTTTATTTGAAAATATCGTTGACATTGATTCGGGTAAGATGTGGTTTTAACATAATGTCATTACGTGTCATATGGCGACCGCAATTATCGTTTTTTTTAAATCAAAATTTTTGGATAAATTGATTTTGAAGATGACCTTGAAGGTCGTGTGATTTAACACCTCTTATTTATTTCTTAAGGGGCCACGTAAAGTCACTGATGTAAGCTGATAAACAGGAAACAATTACACTGTTCTGCAAAAATAAAAACTTTTCTCTCCTCCCCTGAACAATTTTGCCTGTTTCTAATGTTTTCAGGTTCAGTACACCGAATCTGAACTCAGAAAAATTCTATCACCCTCTGATTTTGAGAGAAAAGAGAAGCTTGGAAACTTGAATTTCACTATGTTTTGATGCCAAAAAAAATTCGTCAAATTTACAAGAAACTGTGCGAGATAGACTGAATCTGACTTCAAATTCGTGTTCAGCACATTTGAAAACAGAAGAAAGCATATTTTGGTTTAAAGGAGGATTTTCGTGCAGAACAGTATTACCGCCTTAAAGGTCAACATTTTTCGTGTTATTCAATGCAAGGACCTCCAGCCCAAAAGGTCAAAAATCAAAATGTCATTTTATCAAATACTTTTTTCTAATGATTTGATTCTAGCCCTTAAAAGTCAATCAGTCTGTGTGTGGATTAATTTTAACAATAAATTTTCAACAATTGCAAACAAAGTACTTTTGCTATTGTAGTTGTAAATATAATTAAATAAGAAAAAAAGTACCATCAGAACAATGTAAACAATGTTAGTGAAATATATTTACTTTCTATCACACAAAAACACACACTTACCCAGACAAATACACATGCAGTTATAAAAAGAAAAAAAAAAAAAACTGTAGAACACATTGAAATAAAAATTCTTGTACATTTGTATCGAGGCAGACAATCAGTCAGTGTCAGTTACATGAAATTTTAAGCTTTAAAATTTTGCTTCCTTCCGTTGGCTTTTCCAGCGTAAATCTAGAAAAAGAATTTTATTTTAGAGTTTTTCCTCTTTTAATACTGCGAAGCTAGAGTATGCTGCCATTCTTTTTATTATTTTTATGAAAAAAAAACTTTAAATACACATTCGCTTATTTAACGAGAAAATGTAAAAAATCAAATTAAATTAAAACCAATTTTTTCAAAAAAAAAAAAAAAACAAAATGGATGTCAAGGAATGCTAAAAGTAAATGATTAATGTACAGCTTGCTAAAACTGTATACATTTTTGGATATTAAAAATTAATTTATGTTAACGATTATATTAATCTATAATGAATTTAAAAATTACACAATTTTTTGATTTGTATTATCACTAGAATTTTATTTATCTTTAAGTTGTCGAGGGAAATAAAAAAACAACCTTTAATTTCTTTCACCAACAATTAATTAAGTGAGCCGTCACCATAAATAAAAACATCAAGTCGTTTATGTGGTCTGTCGCAATGAATACCAAAAAGAAATGAAATTTATGGATAAAAAACAAAAAATATAAAAAAAGTACAATAAGTTTGGGCTCGTTGATACGAGTAAACTTTCGTCATACAAAATATTAATGCATACACAACAGCTAGTTGTTGCTGATATATTAATATTATTGTTGTTGCTTTTATTGTTAAATGCTGATCATGTGGCTGCTGTACGTAATTCGTAATTCGTCATTGTCGTCATTATGACTTTATTGTTATCACGTAGTGCCAACAAAGGAACTTGTCCAACAGACACAAACAGCATCAATAATAAGATAAATATGCAGATGACAGGAAATGTCACTTACATTAAAACACATATACACATACAACACATAAACGTTAACATATGTTTTATTCTACACTTAAGTTTATGTTTATCAACCAACGTCATTCGTAAGTGAGTCCAAACATGATGAACTAACTCACTTCTTTCATAAAAGTTTCATTATTAAATTTTATATACTGAACTTTAGCAAATACAAATACAGTCTGTTACTCAAAAAAAAAAAAAAAAGGAATTATATAAATTTTGTATGTGTGTGTGTGTTTCAGTATAAGTAAGAATTTATGTAAACACGTAACATAAGTCGTATGTGGTTAAAGTAAGATGAAAAAGGAAAAAGAAAAAATTCGAATAGAACAAAAAAAAAAAAAAAAAAAAAATAGAACAAAAAAACTTATCTCTTTTATAATTAATATTTGAGGTCAAAAGGTTGTGGCCAGCTTAACGTAAGCAGACTTAATATAAGAAGCTTAAAATGTCTGCTTTCAATAATAGCTTTTATTTTTGTTTTATGTTCATTCTAACAAAAGTTAGATTGTATTATTGAAAACTATTCACAAGTCATACAATAATTAATATTAATCATACGCACACAGCTGCTTAAAGTATACAATCAGTATACAATTGCTAAAAGCCGTTTTTAATCTGTAGGCATATGTTGGACTTTAAGTTATTTGAAGCATTTAAATCTCGAGTGTGAAGCTTTTAAGAGAAGCCAGTTAGTATTTTTATTTATGCAAGTTGCCATTTTCACGAACATTTTTATGAGTTGTACTGCATGAAATTCACTTTAGTTAATTAATTAGTTAAAATTGTTATTCTTTATTCTTCATATACAAAATATGCTCAATAAAAGAAGAACAGGTGTTGGAACTAAATATAGATAAATTCTGTTTATGTCAATGTCTTTAAAACACTCTTCTAGTCTGACTTTTATAGAAGTGAACATTAAAAAAAGAGGAATTATATGGAGAAGGTCCCTCTATTTCTAAATAAATAAAAAAATATATATGGCTTATAGTGGTTCCTAATGATGTGCTATGAGGCTATCCAAACATCCTAAGCATAAGCGATGATACACCTTATATTATCCCATCAGTTCTTCTGCTATGACGACTTAAGGAAACATAACAAAAAGATGCTCGAAGGAGTAACATTTCTCGGCATCCTATTATAGCTGAACTTTTGCATAAAATAAAGAATGAAAGACTACCATTACTGGCAAGACTTGATGTATGACTTCGTTAACATGGGGGATATTTATTAGAATTTTTATTGGGTATTATTTGCTTTACAAATTAAAACTGAGCATCTCTTATAACTAAAATTTTTCTATGGTGGGTTGCAACTCAAAAAACTTATCAGTTTGATACTCTGTTTTATAATACTTATAGGTGCAATTTCTTTTTTTAGGCGAGTTAACACGTCTGGATTGTTCTACTATGGAAAAATCTGGCAACTCATTCTAACTAAGAGCATGTTATTGCGTTGTTTTTTATGTATATTTATTATAAGTATGAGTGGCAAATTAAATTTTACTAAAATTTTTACTTTCTTTTTATTTCAAAAGTGTTAAGGTATTAAATCTATTTTCATAACAATGTCATTTATTATAAAATTAACTTGTGAATATAAGTAAATGCTATAAAAATAAAAAGTGCGATTCCTTTTCTAGGCGAGTTAAAATGTCTAGATTGTTCAACTATGGAAAGATCTGGCAGCTCACTCTAATTAAGAGCATTTTATTGCGTTGTTTTTTAAATGTATCTTTATTATAAGTATGAGTGGCAAATTAAGTTCTGCTAGAATTTTTATCATCTGTTTATTTCAGAATTGTAAAGGTATTAAATCTATTTTCATAACAATGTCATTTATTAGTACCCATAAATTCTCCTTTACCCTTCTGTACCTTAAGCAAAATTTTACAAAATTAACGTGTGAACATAAGTAAATGCTATAAAAATAAAAAGTGCGATTCTAGGCGAGTTAGAACGTCTAGATTGTTTTACTATGGATAAATCCGGCATCTTCTTTTAAATAAGAGCATTTTATTACTTTGTTTTTTAAATGTCATTTTATTATATGTATGAGTTGCAAAGTAAGTTCTACTAGAATTGTTATCTTTTGTTTTATTTTAGAAGTGTAAAGGTATTAAATCTTTTTTTTTAATAACAATGTCATTTATAAGGACGCATAAATACTTCTTGAAAGATACAACTTTAGCAAAATTGTAAAAAATTAACTTGTGAACATAAGTAAATGCTCTAAAAATAAAAAGTTCGACTCCTTTTCTAGGCGAGTTAAAACGTCTAGATTGTTGTACTAAGGATAAATCTGGCATCTCCTTTTTACTAAGAGCTTTAGATTACGTTGTTCTTTAAATGTCTTTTTGTTATATGTATTAGTGGCAAATTAAATTCTACTAGAATTTTTATCTTCTTTTTATTTCAGAAGTGTAAAAGTATTACATATTCGTACATAACAATATCATTTATTAGGATGCTTAAATATTCTTTGACATATACAACTATAGCAAAATGTTACAAAATTAACTTGAGAGCATAAGTAAATACTAGAGAAATAACAAGAGCTTAAATAGAATGCGTATCAAAATATAAAGATCCGCTATAAAATACTTTTGCTTTTTTTTCATTTTTAAACAGTTTTTACTGCAATTCATGGTAGCAGCTAAATAAGATTCGTCATAACTGAATACAAAATAATATCCTTGGTCTTAAATTTATATCAACAGTTGCAATGGGAGAAATAAGAATAAAGAAATAAATCTGTTCAATTCAATTTATTACTTTAAGGTTTCGAGCTTCAATATTCTTATTTCCATTTTAATGCAATTGCTAATGACAGTTAAAACCATAAGGAAGTTAATATTGAAAGTAATGAAAAAAATAAATTAAATAAATAAGAATAATAAGCAGCAGTGGAAGAGGCGCACAGTCAACTCAATTTTCAATATTTAATACTTGCGGCAGATTTATATCATTTGGCCATTTAAGCACGTAAGGAAAAAAGTAAAAGTAAAAATATTAAAGTCTGAAGTTGCCTGGTGGTTTCCTGTTATTGAGCTGTGAATGAGTACTTTTTTCTTTTTTATTCGTAAAACAAAATCTTTAACTTAAGCAATTTTGTAATATTTAATCTAGTGGAGTAGTTTTGAGAATCATTCTAAACTGAATGGGCTTACAAGGCACTTTAATGGGCAACATAATTACATCCTTATTGAATTTAACATTTCCTAGTCTTATTGCACTGTCCTGTAAGACAATAAGCTTTTGTAATAATGTCAATATCAACAAAAGAGTGACTCTATAAATTTCTTTCTCCCCTTTGGCTTTTATATATTTTTTCATTAATATCATTAGCTTCACTCTATATTGACTTCGTTTGTAAAAAAAAAACAAGGCAACATCAAAATAACAGTTAAAGCTGAATTGTTTGTTTCAGATTTTCAATTTTTATTTCATGAATAAAATTTTATTGTTGTTGTTTTCCATTTTCATAAACTCGGCTGGGGTCTTGTGATTTTTTTTTTAAATTTTCTTTATACCATCTCTGTTGTTGATAAATTGATTTCGATGCAATGACTTTGGAAATTTAAGGCCCACGATAGCTTTAAGCTGTGTTATGTAAACATAAATGCAGCCGTATTATTGCATTGAAACACACAGAATAACGATGGAAGCAGTCAAGGCCTTTTTATTGCTGCACGGGTATTTATGAACATCATGCAAATATTAACATTAATATACGTAAAAACCAAAAATAATAAAAAAGAAAATATGGTAAATAAACGTAAATCAGTCGAAATACAAACAATAGAAAGGGACAGAAATGTGAATTAAAAAAATTATATTTTATGTTTAAGAAACCATAATTTTATAGGAAAAGTACTTTTTAGAGGACACTTAAAAAAGTATTTTTAGTAAAATTGGCTTGTTTATTTAATAATTCCTGCAAAATATATTAAAAAAATTTTTTTTTAAGAAGTACCCTTGTACTATTTCTTATATAAATAAAAATCATATACAAAAAAAAATTTTTTTTTTTTTTAATTAAGAAGGTACCTTTTGGAAGATGCGGTATTTCAGTAAAAGAACAAGTATTTTTTAAAATAATGCTCTCAGATAATAATCTTTTAAAATAAGCCTTTTTAAAAGAACAACTTTTAAAAGGTACCTTTTTTAAAATACGCCCTTTTAAAAAGAGCGCCTTGTTTTAAGAATTTCTTTTTTCATAGTAACGTCTTATATAAGGCTCTTCTTAATTACAGTAACTAAAAGTGTACCTCTTAAATAATGTCTGAAAATAATTCTTTTAAGACTCCTTTATTAATAAAAAAAGGAAACTTTTAAAATAAGCGCAATACATAAGGCTCTTTTTTAAAATAGTACTTTTAAACTGGGCCACGTAAGAAATCAGTTTAGAAGAAAAGTTGCATCTTTAAAAAATTAATTAATAACAAATAAAATCTTAGTAACACCTTAAAAGTAATTTTACAAAAAGTGCCTTTTAAGAAGTGTACCTACTTAAAGGTACTTTTCAAAATAAGCTGATTAAAAAAAAATATATATATATATACTCGTATATATATATAAATATTTTAAACAAACTATGTTAAAAATTAAATTTTAAATAATTAGAGTATTTTAAATTTAGGTACCTTTGAGAAAAGTACCTTAACAAGTTAAAATAAATTAAGAAGTTGCTTTACAAAATATATCTTTTAAATTCCCCATTAAAAATTTATAGCTAAAATAGTATTTTTCTCAAAAAGTACCTTTTATAAAAAGTACTTCTCATAAAAAGTACCTTTAATTTAATAACATTTGAAAATATCTTTAAAATCTTGTAAAATACTTTTTTCCCTAAATCTCAATAATATTTTAAAAATAATATCTTATAAAATAAGTGCATAAAAAAGTACTTTTCAAAAAAGTACGTTTAAGCAAGGTTTTAAAAAAACAAATTAAAAGATTTGCCATTTAAATAGAAATTTTTAAAAATATTCTTATAAAAAAGGTGCTGTGTCTAAAATTGTAAAAAGTTTTTTTAACAATTAAATTTTTATACAATAATAAAAATTTAAGTATAAAATATGTATTTAAAATATTTCTTAGGACCTCTAAAGAAAATTCTTAAAAAAGTAATCTAAGACATTACCATAAAAAGTACCTTAAAGTGGGCCTTAAAAAATTAGGAAAAAAAAAGTTGAAAAGTTGATATCTGAAAAAAAGCTTTAAAGTGTCACTTTTTAAGTGAATAACTGTTAAAAAATTAGCCGGACAGGAAGATCCCTTATCAAAAAGAACTTTTTTCAAAAAGTACCTTTAAGGGTTCTTTAAAAATAATATGAATAAAGCTATAAAATATGTTAAAAACGATTTTACATTTAAAGTAGAGCTGTGTCGTTCGCAAACGAACGGATTAAATTGACCGGATTAATCAAGTGAACGTAATGATCCGGTCATTTAAATCCGTTCTTTGCGTTCAATAGTGTACGGGTTAAATGGAACGGATGACTTAATTGAACGAAATGAGCCAGATATTTAACCGGCTCTTTTCGTTAAAATTGACCGATTGAACGAATTGAACGAACGAATCAGTCTTTGATAATTGACCGAAAAAGACCGGTCTTTAAAACGAACGACCGGGCACATGTCTAATTTAAAGTAGCTTTATAAGCAAATGCCTAACAAAAAACAAATCAAAAATTACCCTTTTCAAAAAGTACCCGCTTAAAAAAGTACTCTTCTCAAAAAGTACTTTAAAAAAGGAGGATCTTTTGAAGGGTTCTTTTTAAAAAATATCTGAAAAATTATTAAATTGACATTCTTTATTAAGTCTACATTAAATTAAAGATAGGTTTAAAACAAGCTCTTTCCAAAAAGTACTTTTTCGAAAAATTAGCTTTAAAAAAGGTTGCTTGAACATATTCTGAACGATAAGCAGTTTTTTGAACGATAAGTAGCTTTAAAAAAGGAAACTTTACAAAAATCCTTTTAAAAGAAATTTTCCTTTAACAAAATATATTTTTCAAATTAAATATTTTAAAAAATTATTTAGAAATAAATGTGTGAAAAATATTTCTTCGAAAAAGGATCTCACAAAAATGTTATTACTATGAAATATAATAATAATAATTTAAAGAATTTAAAAAAAAGTACTATAAATAATTTTGTTAAAAAAGTACCTTCAAATAATATTTCTTTACAGGAAACTTGTTGAAAAAATTATTTTTTAAATAAAAAAGGTACTGGGAAATTTTTTTTAAAATTCATCTTAAATTAAATACTATTAAAAGTACCTTAAAATAACATTTGATACCAAAGACTTATTCATAATTTACTATTCAACATGCAATTAATATAAAGCACTTTTTTAAAAATATTTAAAATAAAAATTAAGTTTTCCTTTTAAGCTTGTTTTTCTAAAGTTTTTTAAAAAATGTTTTTGTTAATCTCATTACAAAAAAAGTTTTTAATTTCTTAGTGTCACTTTTCAAACATCAAAACTGTTTTTCATTATTTGCCGTAAATGTTTTCCTCAATTAAAAGCCCCAGTCCCAGTCCCATTTATTTCTTTTTCTGTATGGCTCTTGAGTTCGAACATTTTTGCCTCTGAAAGAACAAAAAAAAGCACATCTTTTATTACCTCGAAACAAACTTTATTTATTTACGTATGCAGTTCATGCATTAAAGTTTTTGTTTTGTTTCTTAATGTTTTGTTGCTGTTCTGATAATGTCTGACCGGATTTGAATGGTACGTGTAGCAAAACAACAACAATAATGGCAGCAGTTAAAACAAAAGCAAATTTTGTATTGTCCTTAAACTACACAACGGAACTATTTCAATAGGCCCTAACATTCTTTATCCTTAATAATACTCTAGAAAACAACAACAACAAGTTAATTTCTCATCGCACTTCTCGAGTCGAACCAACGACACCACCACTCAGCCACTTAATAACACACATACTCACACAGAAATTGCACTTACTTTCCTTTATTAAAGCAAGTAGTTGTTGTTATTGTTATTGTTTTCCTTTTGTCGTTTGTTCTTTAGGGGCTATAAGTTCTTCACCTTCATTAACTTAGTTGTTGGCTGCTTTAAATGTTTGTCTACAGTTTAGTTTTTGGTCAGGTGAACCCTTTTACGAGAATACCAGCCAACTGAACTTAATTGTCTTCTTAAGATTGTTTGTAGTGAATTATTGTTATTGTGATTGTTGCTTAACTATAATCTGATTTTTATAAGTATGTGCGAGATATTTTTACCCTGCAGTTCACAGTACTTCACATGTGGAAGGGGATGTTAAAGAACATCTTTAATTATTTTTGTTTAAAGAAAATATATGAACTTCATAGACAAGCAGGAGGGGGAATTCATAAGCTGAGGGAATTGTAGAATCGAAAAAGAAGAAGAAAAATTCACAATTTACATGAGCCGCTTAGAAGCCAAAGCGGTTAAGTTCATTTTATGATATTTTCTGATTTTTAAAAATTTTTATGAAATAAATATTAATCTTCTTAATTATTAAAGGATTTATTCGTTGGTTAATTTTTTCTAGATTATACAGCCATTTTATTATTAGCTGCTGAATATATTGTATAATACTTTCAGAAGCCATTATTGGTAACCCTGAAAAACTAAAACACCTTAGCAATTGTAACTGTTACTTCTAATAAGAATTGTTAAAGTTTTATGAAAATAAATATTATTTTATTATTTTTACATAAATTTCTTATTTTTTTTTAGCTGCCAAAAGGAAAAGTCCCAAAATTTTTCATAAAGTTGACACCTCGAAAAAATACTTTTTTTTTTATTCACTTTTCTAATTAAATGAATTAACCAAGAATTTTAAAAACTTATGCATCAAAAAACATTTATTTTCTCAATTTTGGTGTTTTCGACTTAACCGCATTGGCTTTTGAGCGGCTCAAATCTTTATTAGTATTTTTATTGATGAATGATTAATGACGGACAGAATGAGCGCTGCCATACACTCATTAAAATTGAACTTATCTTGCTGTTATTGTTGTGGGGAAAATATTAGTGCTGCGTGTTCTCGATTAAGCGCTGGAAGGGTATTTTTAAAGGTACGAAATTCTTTTTGCACTATAAAAGCTAATGCCTGGTAAGATGTGTGTGAAAAATAAATTTGGATTCCAAATTAATTAATAAATTGTTGCTAAGGCTCAAAAAAGTTTCCATAAAAATTTGGCCAGCTGAGAAATAATATTGAAGCAAATTTCTAGATTATTTGATTTTTTACTGAACAAAATCGTGGTAAGCGGTAAGTTCAGCAGGTGGCGAAACATAAATACAGTTTGGTGCGATTTTCAGGACGACGTTATCATTAATCTAAACTTTTTCGAAATTTATTTCAATCACGACTATCAACTTCAATAATGAATATTACTATTGAAATGAATGAGACCACCAAGATCCCGTAGCGCAACATCCCAAGTCCTAATTGCATTATGGTTTACAGGACCATGCCTTTTCTCTTTGCTAAAGAGCTGAAAACCAACTGAGCTCCCACTAAACGTTCCCTCGTGATTTGTGTTTAAACTACAGTCACCATATAACTCCACGGATAGTTTTGCCAGCGGGCTACCACTTCTTATAGTGAGAACTTAAAAGTCTTTTTATTTTAGTTTCAGGCCGCCTGCAATTTTAGGCGACAGTTGCCCTATTATACCCCAGAAGCCATAGCGTTAAGATAGCGGAGACTCTAAGGTAAATATGCGTCTGGCCTAAAGGAGAATAATAGGGTAGAAGACAGACGGCTATACGCGTTGCGAAAATTATGCCTGATTGGATATTCTTTTTAGTTCTTTGGAAACCAAATTTTTTGTGTAGTTTTTAAGAATCAGGAACCATAAATAGCTATCGACGGTTCCTAATCATCAATTTTAGGCCATAGAGAATGTTATTCTGCTATTGGTGATTAAAAAGATTTGTTATAACTAAATCACTGAACGAAGCTGTGACAGATATTCTATTTGTATCATGTTCCATACATAATGTTACGCATGACAGCTTCCCACAAGAATAATAAAATTTCATTTTTAACTCACACACAGCTTCTCCTGAGATAGAATAGGCTTATATTTAAACCCAGAGTATTGAAATATATTCAACATACTCACAGAGCCCAACAATTGGAATAGAATATTTCACAAAGAAAAATTTGTTGCACCTTTTAAAGATTTTAATTGTTTTTAGAATAAATTTTAATTAAATTTTTAATTGATCCAATAAATTTATTAATTTTTTTTTGAAAAATTGTTTTCTTATTTTTAAATAATTATATAATTGTTCCAATTAAATATTTAATTAGAAGATTATATAATTTTTTTCAATTAAATACATAATTGAAATAATTAAAAATTTAATTTAGCTAAAGTCTGAAAACAAAACAAAACTTTTAATAGGGGCAGTTCAGCACAGTTAAAAATATTTATCACAAAAAAAAAAACACTAAAATGTGTGTGACTACATATGAGTTATGTAAAAAGTTATAAACAAACAGGCCAAACAAAACCAACAGTCGTTAATTTCCCAGCTTTGTAATAAACTCCAGCTTTAATCAAAACTACCACAAATATTTTTTTCACCTTTCAGTTAAGTTATTTCAAGAACCGGCGGAAACTTTTGCGCTGCCATTCAATGAAATAATGGGTATTATTGACAATAAGTGTTTGTAGTTAAATTACGTAGTGCATTGTATTGTGTTGTATGCAATACTGTATTGTTTTGTGTTGCTGAAATCATAGTGGATTCATGGCTAATTGAAAAGTATTTAAGTAATTCTAAAGCTAAACTTCAATCATTTAATTAAAACAATGAAAATGTTAAACAACAATAAACACATCCGCAGTATTAATTGATTGACGGAAATCAGCAAAGTTCAAATGTTAGTAAATTTTAAATATGACATTAAACAGTCAGTCAAGTTAATTCGTAACAATTATAATGAATAAATGATGAAATTAATATTTTGAAGCATTTTTTAAAAATTATTAATTATCGGTTAAAGTTCATTTTATCAATCCTAAAAACCATTTTTAGAAAGAAAAATTATTTTACAAATGAAAGCAAGAACAATTAGAAACCAGCAGAATATAATGCTGCACTTTATATTACTTTAGATTGTATACACTGTAAACATCATCTTTTTAACCAATTAGTTTTGCAAAAAAGGAAATGAATTTAAGCCAAAATTCAAATTCAATTCATGATAACATCCAGAGTTCAACTCTAATTACACTGTTCTGCACGAAATCCTCCTTTAAACCAAAATATGCTTTATTGCTGTTTTCAAATGTGCTGAACATGAATTTGAAGTCAGATTCTGTCTATCACGCACAGTTTCTTGAGAAATTCTAGTTTTTTATCCAAAAATGTGAGTTTTTTGTAAATTTGACGAATTTTTTTTGGCATCAAAACATAGTGAAAAAAATCCAAAAGCCCGATGATTTTGAGCGCAATAAAGTATATTTGAACAAAAAAAAATTTGATGGCAATATTACAAGTGTTTAAAGAAATATGGCTAAAAGTTTTTTTTTCCTGTATGTAGAATCTTACAATTTTTTTTTTTTATTTTTTTTATGGCGGTATCCTTTTCATTCAAATCCCTACCTGCTCCTTTTTCACCCTCAATACCCCAACTGCCCCCCTCCTTCTCAGCTGCTCTCTAGTCACTATTTTCTTCTAGGATTTGATCAGTACTCTCGAGACTTTCGCTCCAAGTTTCTCCTCTTTTCTCTCAAAATCAGAGGGTGATAATATTTTTCTGAGTTCAGATTCGGACTCAGCACACCTGAAAACATGAGAAACAGGCAAAATTGTTCAAGGGAGGGAAGAAAAGTTTTTGGAACACTGGTGACTGACGACGAGCAGAAATATTTAGGAAGAAATTTTAAGTTTCTATGTGACATCTCTTTAAAGATTCTGCTTGTTTTCTAATTTAATTTTTAATTGATTCAATTAATTACTTAATTAAATAATTATGCATTTCAATTTCAATTAAATATATTATTGAGACAATTAATGTGAAAACAAACACAATTTTTATAGGTGCAATAATTTTTTTCTTTGTAGGAATCTTAGTTCCATTGTAATTGATTAACGATGTCAACACATCGACATTTGAGCCATTTTTTTTAAAAATGTTATAAGTCAAATTTTTTAAATAAATAAAAATGTAACTCTTAAGAGCTGCTATGATTTTTAAGCATCCTGAGATAAGAAGTGAAAGTAAGTCTGTGCAAGATTTAGCCTCAATACTTTTAAAGCCTTTGAAACACAATCCTTCAAATATGTGTATCAGCTTGAAGGCAAATTGACTTATGCCACTTTAAAAACAAATGGCTCATTTTTCGTTCTACATGGACAGACTGCTATTCGGAATAAATCTTGATTGATTCTGCTGCCTGGTTAAGGGGTAAAGACTGCAAGACAATGACCTCTAAAGTCTCACCGGGTATTTATTAAAATTGTTGAACGAGAAGTAAAACCAACGGGGTTTTACCTACCGCCAGGGTCCGCCATCTAACTTTTTTTCAACTAGTAATTATTTCGTGAATGCTAACACTTAGCTCATGTCTGATTTGACAGATAATTACTTTTATCCTTTCGCTGAACGAAAATGGTTGTGTATAAGCTTGAACAGCGCTGGGAAATATTGCGACATTACTTTGAAAATAATGGTAATGTTGCCACCTCCGTTTGTTCATTATCTTGTGAAAGAAGTGAAGGCAACTGGCATCCTCATCGATAAACCAAAGCGTGAGGAGTCAAAAACAGTGCGTAGACCCGAGAATATTGCTGCTGTGGCATGAAGTGAAGTGGCGTGAAGTGCCATTAATATCAATTCGCCTTCGTTCTCAACAATTGAACATTTCGGAGACATTATTGAGACGAATTTTGTATAAAGACCTTGGTATGATGCCATACAAAGTCCAATTGGTTTAGGTGTTGAAGCCAACTGGCCATCCAATGCGTTTTCAAAAAAAAAAAAATTTCAAAAACAAAAAAGTTATTTGGCGAACCCTTTACTCGTGGTGCTTGGAACTTTAGCGTTACCAAAGAAATTTTCTGGACAAGGCTATAGAGATATTACGAAAAAAAAATCATGCCATGAAAACAAAAATCCTATCAGAGACACAAAGTGGAGGTGCTACATTTGTCCGTTGACTCCGAAAATTTACAAGACGTTTCCGGTTTGTTGTCAAACGTCGATACAAGTCTTCAAAATGCAGCGAAAATAGATGCCTACCAGAAGGTTGAAAATTGCTCCTGGCACGGAAAATTGCCCACTATTTCTTTTTTTGTACAGAAGACCATCGCTAGGTTGGGAACTACTGGGTTAGGTAGGTACAGGATAAGTGATTAGATTAACGTCTATACCTGGCAGTAAGCCCTTGCCAGACGGTGGTCAAACCTCTATTCTGTGCAATTTTAAGACCATGGCTTGCAGGACCATGAATCTTCCCCTTGCTATAGGGTCGGAGCCTATCATAAACTCCTCTGTTGAGTGTTCAATAGCACCCTGCAGTCTATTCCACGCCAGACCCGCAGAGATAGACAAATTAACCACAACCACCATGTGTACCCTGAAGGGACCTCACCAATAACCGGCAACAGGGATGGACGGCTCTTTGTATGGGCTACCGGGTCTAGTGGTGCCAGTTTATTTAGGTTATTATTAATCATACGTTATTATCATTAAGGAAACTGGTAAAATCCATCGACAGTACTCAACTGTCTATTTAGCTTAAGTGCCTGCACACCGGGGGACTGGTTCCCACTATACTCCCGAGGAACCTCGGCTGCACCTAGGTTAGGTCAGCACAGACTCTTGGTGCCCCCGGGGGGGGGGAGGTAGGGGTTAGGTAGGTACAGACATAAATCTAGACTTGTATCGTAGCTCTTACAATTCCGTACAAAATGTATTCCATCGCATGACCGTGGACTTCGCCAAACCTATTCGTAGCAAAAAGAATTATTTACTGAAAATAAAAACCAAGCAAACTCGCTGCATTCTTTACATCCATTACAAACCGCTTAATTAACTTCTAGTTACACTAATTTTTTTCTCTATTTGGCTTAAAGCTAGATCTCAAATTAATGAACTAAAAGACTTTCTAATAAACTTAAGGACTAAAAAATGAAATAAAAATTTGCATTAACTTGTTAATGTCATAAACAAAAGCAACAATCTGCATATAAAAAGGAATTAATAGAACAAAAAAAAATAAAACTTTAACCTCCATTGAATCTCAGAACTTGTACTCCAAACAACAAGCGATAACAGTTTCATAGATTCTGTCATTCTAAACTTGTATATGATAAAAATAGAAAAAGGGGAAGAAGAAGAAGAAGAAGAAAAAAAAAATAACACAAATTAACCTTCACTTTAATGGCTTTTAGAGCCTCTGCTGCCATTCAGTATTAAACAATTTCAAATCTGTCAATATAAATTTATAGCTTAAGACATTGCAGCTCAATTTGTTACAACTTGACAAGCAATTTTTGCCAATAAAGAAATTTTAATTTCCAAGAGAGAGAGAGAGAGAGAGAGAAAAAAAAAACAACGGGAAACTTTATTTATGAAAGTGTTTAAATACAGATGGCTGTTAAGTACTTCAGTTAAAAAAAAGAGAAAGTATTGAAATGTTGTTAATACCTTTTTAAAATTTATTTATACAAATTTATATTTCGAAAATTTATACATTTTGCCATAAATATTACAACAGCATTAACTACTGCATGCAATTTTCATAAAGGGGGTCGGGCAGACAATCTACTGATATTGGAACATTTATACTAAATTTTACAACTTCACAGTGTCACTGAAAATTTAATGATTCTGCAGGTATGTTCCTGAACGAGCACGTTTTAAGAAAAAGCGATATTTTTTATTTTTCCCTATTTTCAACATTAAAATTATTTTAACGATTATTACAATTTGGCTACAAATAAACAAAAAGTATATTTACAATAGACGACGTTAAACTACATATCAACTCGTTTAACACTTAAAGAAATCGTTATCGAATATTTTTTTATTTAATAAAAATCTTAAAAACTATTTGCGGTAAAATCAGCATTTCATTTCAATTTTTATGCATAAAAAATTATTTTTAAAAAGTGAGACTTTTTTGTAAAAAAATGACTTTTTTGGGGAAAAAAAACTTTTTTGTGAAATAATGATTTTTTTGTAAAAAATGACTTTTTTGTAAAAAATGACTTTTTTTGTTAAAAAATACTTTTTTGTAAAAAAAAATGTGACTTTTTTGTGAAAAAATGACTTTTTTGTAAAAAATATTTGACTTTTTTGTGAAAAAAACTATCGATGAGAAAACTTTTATATTACTTCTTTGTAAGAATTGATTTTTTTAAAAGAAAATTTTTAGTGAAAAAGAAAGAGACTTTTTTGTGAGAACGAAATGATAATATTATGGTGGAAGTAATTTTTTTTTTGCAGAAAAATTTTTTATTTTGTGGAAAATGTGATTTTTATTTTTAAAAAACTGACTAACTGTTTTAATATAAACTTGCCTTTTTTGATATAAAAAAAGCTTTATCGTAAAAAAGTGCATTTTAAGTCAATGCGATTTTCTGTGGAAAATTGGTGTTTGTTCAACATTTAAAGAAAGTGCGTTTTTTGTGGAAAAGACATTTTTCAAAACGCATTTTTTTTTAAATAAGTGACTTTTTTAGGGAAGAGTATTTTTTCTTGTTTGTTAAAAAAGTGATATTTTATTAAAAAGTGGCATTTGAGGGAAAATGACTTTTGTGTGGAAAGTAATTTTTGGTTTTTTGGTGAATTATAATTTTTGTGAAAAAGTAGTTTAAAAAAAAAATTACTTATTTTCCAGCTAAGTACTTTTGTGTTATAATGAATTTTTATAAAAAAGTGAGTTTTTTTTGTAGAAAAATAACTTTTTTAGAAAAATTATTTTTTTTTAAAAAGTGATTTTTTTAATAAGTGACTTTTTTGTACAAGAGTGACTTTTTTGTAGAAAAGTGACTTTTTTTTATAGAAAAGTGAGGTTTTTCTATAAAAGTGACTTTTTTGTGGAAAAGTAATTTTTTGTAGAAAAGTTACTTATGTTGGAAAAGTGACTTATTTTGTGGAGTGATTTTTTTTGTAGAAAAGTGACTTTTTCCTAGAAAAGTGACTTTTTTGTGGAGTGAGTTTTTTGTAGAAAAGTGACTTTTTGTAGAAAAGTGTTTTTTTTTTGTAGAAAAGTGACTTTTTCTAGGAAAGTGACTTTTTTCTAGAAGGGTGACTTTAGAAAAGGGATTTTTTATAGAAAAGTGACTTTTTTGTAGAAAAGTAACCCTATTGTGGAAAAGTGACTTTTTTTCTAGAAAAGTAACTTATTTTTCAAAAAAAGCGACTATTTTGTAGAAAAGTGAAATTTTTTGTGGAGACAAATTTTTTGTAGAAAATCGACTTTTTGATAGAAAAGTGAGACTTTTTGTAGAAAAGTAAATTTGTTTTTTAAGAAAAGTGAATTTTTTTACGAAAGTGACGTTTTGTACAAAAGTGACTCTTTTTAGAAAAGTGGCTTTTTTTTAGAAAAGTGACCTTTTTTTAGAAGTGACTTTTTTTAGAAAAGTGACTTTTTTTTAGAAAAGTGACTTTTTTTAAAAAAGTGACGTTTTTTTAAAAAAAGAAACTTTTTTAGAAAAGTGACTTTTTTTAGAAAAGTGACTTTTTTTTAGAAAAGTGACTTTTTTTAAAAAAGTGACGTTTTTTTAGTAAAGTAATTGGAATGAAAAATGATTTGAGAAAATAATTTTCTTTTCTGAAAGTAATATCTTTTAAGTGCAAAAATAAAGTTTGCTGATAAATACATTTGGCATAAATTAAATTTTTGAATCACAAAAATATTTTCAATATACGAGTATAACGAAAATAAAATAATTATTTGAAAATAAAAAGGTTTTTCGTAAGTTACACAAGATTTAAATAAAAAAAAAGAACAGTGAATTGCCCAGAGAAAGTTGTTGAGTACAACAACAATCCGTACAATCCATTTTGAGGCAAAACAAATAAATTTTAGTCAAACAAAGACTTCATAATTTTTCTACTTCGGAATGTTTTAAGATTGTAAATCTAGACTAAAGATTATTCATTTAATTTAAAATGTATTTTATTTTATTTTATTTTGGTGTTTAAGACATCTTCCCAGTGTAAGTATAAAAGGTACGTGGGTGTTGGCAGAGAAGTTATAAAATCTTCTATTTAAGGTTTTTACAAATAATATTTTCAGTGCTTCTTAAAACGGTTTTTTTTTATTTTTTCTACATTTTTATTTAAAAACCTCCATAATATTTTCAAGTATGACTTTTTATCCTGCGACAACTGCATACAAACAGGTATAAAAATAAAAATGTTATAAAAAAAATATAAAATAAAGTATATAAAAGAAAAGTATAATCTTAAATTGTAATCGAAAAGGCATAAATTATTTACGAGCTTTTTGTGGCATTTAATTTCATTGACTTTTTTTTTGTTCCCTGCTTTTTTGCTTAAACACTTTTCTGAACTGTGTTAAAGTTGGGCGGCGATAATACTGGAGAATACTCCTGGCAGTTTGGCGAATATTTTGTATAAAATGGCAAATATTTATTAAAGCAAACAGAAGTCTAGGGAATCAAGAAATCGTGTGTTCAGTTTTCAATAAAAGTGTGAGTGTGTGTGCCCTGTGTTTAAACTTGATTGATGCCGGTATGGTTGACAAATTGAATTCTTATAAATTAAGTCATATGTTTTATATATACACACACACGCACACGCAAATGTATAAAAACGAAAAGGAGCACTACGACTTTCTATGGAACGTAAATCTTTTTTCTTTTTTTCTGACAGCGTGCAAAATAAGTATTCAGATTGTTTAACACTAAAAAAAGTAAAAACGGCGCCACATACGACAGCTCACTGATGAAGTCGTTACATGTGTAAGTTGTTTGTTTTTTTTAGCGAAAAGGTAACGAGACCCTTAAAATGTTAATGTCGTAAGTAAATTTTTGAAATCAGGAGCTGCTTAAGATTTAGAGACGACTTACACTGGCGTTAACAGGAATATGGCAGCTATAGAAAAAAAAACAATAAAAGAAAAATTTCTTTAAGTGAACATTTGTTTTTAGAATGAACAAAATTTTAATTTTTTAATTGTAAAGATTGTGTTTTTTTAAGCCCGATAGAACTTTAAAATTGTAAAAAAGAAAACACAAAAAAATTAAATTGTAATAAAGAATTTTTATTATATGAAAGATCAGAACATGAAATTAATATTTAAAAATTTTTTCAAGCATATGACCGCAGCGACTGCTCATGACGAAGCGCATTCTGGACGTCTAGTTTTGGGTCACTTTTTCAAGTACTGCTGGCCATATGTCACGATTAACACACACAAACATGGCCTTCAAAGCATCAATTATTGCTCGTTTATCAGCAAGAACCAGTGACTTTACGTGACTCCACAGGAAATAATCGAGAGGTGTCAAATCGCACGACCAATTGACAGGTCCATTTCTCGAAATCAATTTATCACCAAATTTTGATTTCATTTGTTAAAACCATATCCCGTACGGCTCAATATCAACCATATTATCAAACAAAAAATCATTAGTCATGGTGCCGTAACGATCTCCATTGACCGTAACATGAGATCCGGCCTCATTTTGAAGGTCCGATAATGTCAATAGCGTGTATATGACACCATAAAACAACGGGTCAGTTACTAACTGCCAAATCTGCTAAGAGCCAAATCGGTGAAAGAGCAGCCCATATAATGGTCTCGTGGCTTTAATTCCTGCACTAGCAGGATGTTATACAGGTGCCAATAAACTGAAATTTTTTTCTACTGAATGTCAATAGCCTCATTTTATAGGTACCGCATATCAACTCTGTTCAAAGTAGTCGATTTGCGAGACAAGATAAAGTGCACTTTCGTTAGGTTGTAGCTGCCGTTAATAATAATGATTGCAATAGCACCTTTTTTGTTAAGAGGAAGGAAGCAGCCAGCCTAAAACTCGGCTTCAAATTCCTCGTGTGAGAACACGCCTCATATGCCTCATTTCCCTTTTAATATTACACTTCATTTAAGAACACTCTCATATTAAAAAATATTCTTTCTAGTGCAAGGATTGATATAACTAAAGCTTAAAGTAGTAATGCCGTTCTATTATAGTGACTTGGTATCAGGGACTATTCACAACTGTTCAAAAAGATAGACAGGAATACTGAAGAATGAAGGAGCCATCCATTTACATCCTGCTTTGTTTCTAAGTAACTTTTTAAGTCCCTTTAAGATATTTACACATAAATTGTAAACTTTTCTTTAAAAAAAACTTAATAAGAGTGGAAAACGAACTCAGGCCTAAGCAAATATTTAATATAAACCAATTAAATATTTGAATTAAACAATATTTTACTTTTTTATTAAAAAAAAAATTATAAAGCAAGTTTCAAAAGTGGACAGCAAAAACTATAAGAACAAAAAAAATTGTTTTTCATTAAAAATTAAGTATTTACCTTATTCAAATGGTGAAGAGTAAGCATATCAAGACATAAAATATAATTTAATTTATTTAACTTTATTTGTCTAACATTTGATAAAAAAAAAAGAAAGTAAAACCATTAAGATCTAGAAAGACCGTAGCAACAACAACAACGCATATATTTAATGCGTCAGCTACGCAGGTACGCAGGTTAACAGTGCTTTGCTTAAATAAAAATCTAATTTATTTAGCATTAAATAAATATCTCTTTTAAGGAGAATATTAAATGAAAAGCTCTTAAATAAAATCCTTATTACGAGGGCTGCTCTATATATTTCTGGCCTAATAATGAAAATGCGAATATTTATTATCAAAAATAGTTTTATTGTTTTTCAAAGTATTCTCCAGCATGATTTATACACTTTTGCATGCGCTCAAACCAGTTGTCGAAGCACTTATTCCACTCCGATTGAGACACCTCTAAAACATGGTTTTTGAACACTTCAACAGCTTCTTCTGACGACAAAAATCGTTAACCACGCATTTGTTTCAGCGGAAACAAGAAGAAGTCATTAGGTGCCAAGTCAGGGCTGTACGACGGATGACCCATTAATTCGATGTTTTGGCCGGTCAAAAACGCTCTGGTTTGAGCCGATGTGTGAGAGCTCGCATTGTCATGGTGAACAATGAGTTGTCTTTTCTTGTTGGTTTTTCGAATTTCTCCGATGACTTCAGGCAAACAAATACCACTCAGAAGTGACCGTTCTACGTTGCTCAAGCGGAACAGTCGCCACATGACCAGTTTTGCCAAAGAATCAGGCGACCATTTGCTTCGAAGTGCTTCTTCCACGAACAACTTTCGTTGGATTTTGCTCGTCTTTGAAGACCCACACGGTCGATTGTTGTTTCGTTTCGTGCTCATACGCATAGATCCATGATTCGTCACTTGTGACGATCTTATAAACGTCTTTTGAAGCACCGCAATCGTATTTTTGCAACACATCTTTGCACCAATCGACACGAGCCTTGTTTTGAGCGACTTTCAAATTGTGCGAGATCCAAGGAGAACAAACCTTTTTTACGGCCAGGTGTTCATGCAGTATCGAATGTATGCTGGTGGAAGAAATGTCCAAGGATGTCTCTATCTCTCTGTATGTCGCATGTCGATCTTGCATTATGAGTTCACGCACGGCATCAATGTTCTCTGGCACAACAGCCGTTTTTGGACGACCTTTACGGAATTCGTCTTTGAGCGAGCTTCGGTCTCGATTAAATTCATTATACCAATTTTTCACAGTGCTATAGGATGCTTCTTCATCGCCACATAAAGATTTAAGTTCATCAATGCACTCTTGTCGTAATAATCCACGTCGAAAATTGTGAAAAATGATGGCACGAAAATGTTCACGAGTTAATTCCATTTTTTTCTATATTAATTTTCTCAAGTCACTGTAAACAACACAAATAATGGTCGTACGTCAAAACGTTTTGAGTATGAAATGTCAGATTGCACTTGGAAGCACTCAGTGTTGCCAGGCCAGAAATATATATAGCAGCCCTCGTATTTGTTTAACATTTTTTTTACAATTGTAACTAAATATATAAAATAGCGAGTTTAATCGAAGACTACGAAGGCCAATTGTGCTTCTGCAAAAATTATAAAATAATTGCAATTTTCTGTGATGCCCTACTGCAGAACTGTTTACTACAAAATCTCTCAGTCAGCTGGTAACTCGATACCACCCGTTTTACATGCAGGAACTAATTATCAAACACCGTCAAAAATTCACGTTCGGGGATGTTTTTTTTAGTTTTAAATCAAATTAAATGATTTCGTTTTGTAATTTGGATTGTTTTTGCAATCGCCTTTTAAAAGGAAAAAGTTTTTAAGTCGTAAGTAGTTTTTGTTGCTTCAGAACTTTTAAATTTTGAGACCGATTTTGAAAATTATTTATTTATTACTTAAAAATTGCTCTCCTACTGTAAAAAAAAAAGAATACAGTTTTTAAAATGAGAGGGTGTTCCCAGACAACACAATAAATTTTTGTACCTCTTGAAGCGTAAACTGCAGACACTCTTTGGTTTAGAGGGTGCGTAACGCAATGGCTCTTAATGACAAAAAGAAATTAAAGAAAAACTTAAAAATCACAGGGTGTGCCAATTATTGTATATAACGTCATCTTGTCTAGTAACACAGAAAGCATTATAAAAGAGTGTTTTTTAAAACATAATATAATATAACTTGAAATTATACAAAATTATACTAAAAATTATAAATAATTTTTCTTTCTAAAAATGTTTAGAAATTAAATTAAAAATAAACCAAAAACCCGAAAATAAGTCAATTTTCACTCATTTATAAGATCGATGGTTCAAATCCTGATTGTGGAAAAAGTTAAAAATTAAATTTTGATGAAAAATTTTTTTTTATTATTTTTAGTGAACTCTGGCAAATCATTATGAATAGACTCACTGCTCAACAACGCTATCAAATCACTCAAGTTTACTTTGAAAATTAGCCATTAATCCGAGCAATTTATAGACGACTTTGTGATTTTTATATGGTGCATATAACCGTCCGTTTGAGCAAGCCATCCGTCGAACTGTGGATAGATTTCGTACCACATACTTTATAGGGGATGCAATAACACCAACACGTCGAAGGAATATACGTAGTGAGGAGAATATTGTTGCTGTAAACGAAAGTGTGGAAGAAGATCCAAATTTATAGATTCGTCGTAGGTCGCAGGAATTAGGGCTCTGTCCGTCCACTACGTGGAAAATTTCGCGCAAAGATCTTAGACTTTACCCGTATAAAAACCAGCTAGTGCAGGAATTAAAGCCACGAGACCATTATATGCATCGTTCGTTGGCCGATTGGGCTGTAGAGCAGTTTTTAACTGACCCGTTGTTTTACAGACAAATTGTGTTCAGCGATGTGGCTCATTTTTGGCTTAATGGGTTTGTTAATAATAAAAATTGCCGCATATGAAGTGAGACCAATCCACAATACAACTTATAGACTCCATTGCATCCAGAAAAATGCACCGTTTGGTGTGGTTTACACGCTGGTGACATCTTTGGACCTTATTTCTTTAAAAAAAAGGCCGAATCTCACGTTGCGGTTAATTAATATCGTTATTGCACCATGATTAATGATTTTTTATTTTAAAAATATGGATGACATTGGTCCGGACGAAATGTGGTTTCAAGAAATGGCGCTACTTGCCACACGGCGACCGCAACCATCGAGTTATTAAAATCAAAATTTGGTCATAAGTTGATTTCGAGAAATGGACCTGTCAATTGGCCTCCAAGATCGTGCGATTTGACAACTCTCAATTATTTCCAGTGGGGCCACGTAAAGTCACTGGTTTCTGCTGCTAAACCAGCAACAATTGACGTTTTGGAGGCCAACATTGTTCGTGTTATTCGTGACAAATGGCCAGCAGTACTTTGAAAAGTGACTCAAAATTGGATGTCCAGAATGCGCTTCGTCATGAGCAGCCGCGGTGGCCATATGCTCGAAATCATTTTTATATATTAATGCCATGTTCTGATCTCTCGTTTTAAAAAATAATCTTCATTTCAATTTTATTTTTGGTGTTATTTTTTGCAATTTAATATTTTATCGGGTTAAAAAAATCACCCGATAATTAAGAAGTTAAAGGATGCCACATAAAAACCATCATTTAGACGTATGTGGGCTTATCTTTTGTTCGGTGATGGGCCAGTGCTAAAATTTACACAGAATGTCATGTTACTGTGCCCTCTAGAACGAAAAGTATTTAAAATTTAAAGTTGTAATTTATGGGGTGTTCCATAAAAAATATGATTTTGACATATTGGTCCTTATCTTTAAAATCGAGATAAACAGGCACCTGAAACTTAGTTTTTGTATAACTTTAACAGTTACGATAACAACAATAAAACTTGAATTTATAGAGTGACCTCTTTACGTTTTTTGAATATTCTTTTATACCGCACAATACAATATTTGGAAACTAAAGCAATTAGTGCTTTGCTATGGCCTCTTTTCAAAGCTTTATTTTAAATTCCTTGTTTATTTATTATTAATTTTTTGGTAGTAAATTATTAAATATTTTATTTTTCAATCACACGTTTTTAATGAAATTGACGCATGAAAAAACTTTTGAAACTCCTAAAATGTCAATAGATTTTTCAAACAATTTTTATTTTTCATTAAAAATTATTTATTTGTTACCGTTTTTTTTTTGATGGAGAACTGAAACTGATAATAATACTTTTTTGTTGTCGTTTTTACATTGAGGTTGTTAACTTTACAACTGTCGTAACTTTTGGCAGACAATTTATTTTAAAAACTGCTGTTGCTGTTGCTGTTGTTGTTGCTGTTACTGTTGTTCTGTTGCTTCTACAACAGCATCAACATTATTGATTTCATGGTGTCAAGGCAATATGTGGCTGCTGCCATACAAACTAAAACATACATTCATACATACATACGGTGGAAATTTTAAAATTGGTGATGCCACTGATGTTTCCAATGTTTGTATAGATTAGATGTGATGTGGTTGCTACCACTACTGCCTTTCCTCCACAAACTTACGAGTCGTGCGGTGCAATTGGGTTTTAGGTTGGCGGTTAACGTTGGCTATTGTTGTTGGCTGAATCCAGTCAAACAAAAGTAAAATTTGTGTTGGCTAAAGTATTAGATAAATAAAAAGCCATTAAATCAATTCATTTCAATACAAAAATATCAATAAGATAAAACTTGAAAAAAAAATGGTTAAACCGAAGAGATCGAAAGAAAACTACTAAAACAACAACATTGAAATTTCACTTAAAACTTTTTAAAAACAGTAATGAAAAATAGGAAGAAAAAAAAACCCACACAACAAATGTACTTGATAAGGCATTATTTACAACAATACAACAACAAAAAAAGTTAAAACTATCACGGAGCAAATCACATACAGATAATCAGAAAAAATCTCTTTCCTTTTTTCTAATAAAAATTTACAAGACAAAAACTAAAAGTGAAAAAAATAAACCAACTAAACGAAGTAAATGAAATGTAACCACAACAGAAGAGACCACAATAAACAACTTTACAACTGAAGCAAAAAAAAAAAAAAGAAAATAAAATACAATTTGGTTTTAATAATGAAATCACTTTGATTTAACAATGTCACTGGCATTTATTCACTAAAACTATCACAACCGCTCGCTATTTCCAAAGTAATGAAACCTTCTTTGTCAACTTAATTTTATCAATTTCTACAAATGATACAGAAATATTTCTCTTCCTCTCTCTATCTCTCTCACTCTTGCTTTATTCACTTATCGTTCATTCAATACCACAATAAAATTGCAGCAATTTAAATGCTTTCCTCAACAATTATTCCATTTTCAACAACGTTCTTTATTAGACACTACAATTAAGTGGAAATTGATTATAGAGTCATGATGACGGCGATTCGTAATTAAATAATTCAGTATTTAAGTTAAAAACAAAAAAGAGAAAAACAGCACAAAAATGTAAATAAGAATATGTGACACTACGACGAGTTAATAGGAAGCAACATTTAAGTTTCTAACTTAAAAAGATATTAGATAAATGATGAAAACTAAGATTTGAAGACAAGTGACAGTTTTCAAAAACTGTGACAGTCTCTAGAAAAGTAGTCTTCATTGATGGAATTGTGATTTGTGGTAAGCAATTATTTTTAATTTAAACTTTTTGAATAAAAGATAAATCTGCGAAATTTTGGGACAAATTACTTCAATGAAAAAAGTGACTTTATGAAAAAGTGACTTTAAGGAAAAAAGTAAATTTGTTAACAGAAGTTACTTTAATGAGAAGAGTGGCTATAATGAGGAACCTGACAAGAGAGGCTTTTAAATTAATAAAAAAAAACTTGAGTTTTATTATAAAAGTGACAAATGATTAAAGTGACATTAAGGACAAAAGCGAGTTTTATGACATGAATGACTTTTATCACAAAAGTGAATTTAAGAAAGAAGTGAACTTTTTTATAAGGGTGTATTTCTATGACAAAAGTGACTTTAATGACAAAAGTGACCTTTGTGACAAAAAAAACCTGCAATGAAAAGAGTGGCTATTAAGACCAAACTGACAAAAGCGGCTTTTGTATAAAAAACTTGACTTTTATTACAAAATTGAATAATTATAACAGTTATTTTAGTGACAAAATGTGAGTTTTATGACAAGAATGACTTTTATCATAAAAGTGCGTTTGAGAAAAAAGTAAAAAGTAAGTGTTTTTTTTTTTTTTTTGACAAAAGTGACTTTAGTGACAAAGTGACTTTATTTTCTAAAGTCACTATTAGGACAAAAGTGAATTTTACGAAATAGTGAATTTTATTAACAACTGACTGTTATCACAAAAGTGACTTTAATTATAAAATTGTCTTTAGTGACAAAAGTTATTTTAATAAGAAAAGTTACTATTGTGAAAAAACTGACAAAAATAACTTGTCCTTTATTACACGTGCGACTGACGATAAAAGTCACAATAGTGACAAGAATAAGTTTATGACAAGAATGACTTTCATCACAAAAGGGAGCTTGACAATAAAATGAACATTTTGATAGGAGTATTTCTTATGAGAAAAGTGACTTTAGTGACAAAAATAACTTTATTGTCAATAGTCACTATTACAATTAAAGTGACTTTTATGAAAAAGTGAATTTTTTTTTAAATATAATCCTATCACAAAAATTACTTTAATGACAAAAGTGACTTTGGTGACAAATATTACTTTAGTGAGAAGACTTGCTATTTTGAGGAACCTGACAAGAGGGGTTTTTTATTTATAAAAAAACTTGAGTTTTATTATTAAAGTGACAAATGATAAAAGTGACTTTGAGTACAAAGGCGAGTTTTATGACAAGAATGACTTTTATAACAAAAGTGAGTTTAAGAAAAAAGTAAAGTTTTTTATAAGAGTGTTTTTTATAACAAAATTGACTTTAGTGACAATGTGACTTTTGATATTATGACAAAAGTGACTATTATGAAAAAGTTAATTTTTTTTTTAAACTGACTCTTATAAAAAGAGACTTTAATGACAAAATTGACTTCGGTGAAAAAAATTAATGAAAAGAGTGGCTATTATGACAAAACTGACAAAAGAGGCTTTTATATAAATAACTTGTCTTTTATAACAAATGCGACTGACAAAAAAGTGACGTTAGTGACCAGAATAATTTTATGACAAGAATGACTTTCATTACAAAAGTGAATTTGAGAAAAATGTGAACTTTTTGACAAGAGTATTTCTTATGACAAAAGTGTCTTTAGTGACAAAGAGACTTTTATTAAAAAAAGGCTGACATTACATAAGAGACTTTAATGACAAAAATGACTTGGGTGATAAAAATTACTTTAATGAGAAAAGTGACTATAATGACATAACTGACAATAGAGTCTTTTATAAAAAACACTTGACTTTTATTACAAAAGTGACTAATGATAAAAATGACTTTATTGACGAAATTGAGTATTATGACAAGAATTATTTTTATCACAAAAGTGAGTTTAACAAAAGTGACTGTATTGTCCAAAGTCACTATTACGATAAAAGTGAATTTTATGAAAAGTGAATTTTATTAAAAACTGACTCTCACCACAGAAGTGAGTTAAGGACAAAAGTGACTTTGATGACAAAAATTATTTTAATGAGAAAAGTGGTTATTATTACATACTGAAAAAAGAGGTTTTTTTATGAAAAACTCTAATTTTATTGCAACAGTGACTAATGATAAAAAACATTTTAGTGACAAAAGTGAGTTTGAAAAAGAAGTGACTTTTTGATAAGATTTTTTCTAATGACAAAAGTGACTTTAATGACACGAGTCACTTTTATATTATATATATTCTAAGTGACTTTTACGAAGAAGTGAATTTGATTAAAAATGGACTCATGACTTTGGTGACAAAAATTACTTTAATGAGAACAGTGACTATTATGACAAAACTGATAAAAGAGGCTTTTATATAAAATAATTAGATTTTAATTACAAAAGTTACTTTAGAGATAAAAATGAGATTTATGACAAGAGTACCTTACAACAGTGAGTTTGAGAAAAAAGTAAACTTTTCGATAAGAGTGTTTTTATTACAAAAGTGATTTTTTTTATTAAAAATTGAATTTTATTAAAAACTGGCTCTCATCACAAAAGTTACTCTAGTGACATAAGTGACTTTAAAAATGACTTTTGTTAAAAAATTAATTTTTATCACAATAGTGACTAATGTTAAAAGTGACTTTAATGATAAAACTGAGATTTATGAAAAGTGTCACTTTTTGTAAAAAAAGTGAGCTTTAAGAGTGCACTTTAAGATAATTTAACTTTATGACAAAAGTTTTTTTATGACAAAAGTGACTTTTACGAAAAAGAAAGATAAAAGAAAGAAGATAAAAAAGCTTTTCATGCTAAAGAGCGGATTAATGGAGAATGAAATTTCATAAAAAACAAATAAATAAACAAAATTGATGGTTGTGTCAAAATAGATTTTTTTAAAGTAGCTTTTTTTTATCAAAAAAAGACTCTTGTAAAAATTTGTTATTTTTTTTTTTTTTTTTTGGCAAAAGTAACTGTGAATTAAAATGAAAAACTGGTTTTTTTTGTGAAATAAATGGCGCTGATGTGCCAATAATGAAATTTGCTGTCAAAAATTGTCATTTATATTCTCTGTCACTTTTTTGTTTATTTTTGCATAACAAGGCGATTTTCCGCTTAAAAGCAGTTTATGGAAAAATTGATTTCAATTTAGTGTTTGTTGAAAAATGATTTTTATGAAAAACTTGATTCTTTTTATAAAAATTAATGTTATAGAGAAAAGAGAATTTTTGTATCAAAAGCGACATTTTCGAAAAAAAAAATCATTTAACGAAACATATGATTTAGGAACAAACTGCCTTTTGAGACTTGAATGACCTTCTTTGCAAAAAGTTACTTTTAAAATAAAGTTTAATTTTTGTCCAAAAAAAATTTTCAACACGATAAAGATGATTATTTAAAAAAAATATGTTTTCCCCCGCGAAGCCTTGAGAGAAATTCATATCTGTTAAAAACGCGATTTTTTGTAAAAACAAAATTTTATGTGATTTCTCTTGATTGTGACGAAACTAGGAATTTGTAAAAGGTATGAAAATTGATTTTTTTTTTGTATTGTCGAATACTTGAGTTTTTGTAAAGTTCCTTAGTTTTTTTTAAAAGAGATTTTTCCTACGATAGAAATATAAATAAAAATTCTTAAAATTGATTTCTTTTTCGAAAATGATTTTTCTCTTTCATTAAAAAATCATTTTTAATTGTCAAGATAAATATTTTATCCTTCACAGCAATTTCTCTTATTTACAATTAAAGTTTCTGCACAACTTCCTTTTGACAAAATTTTTCCCTCTCAATTTATTTCTTCCTCGCAATGAAAAGTTACGTTCAAAGTCTTTCCTGGTCAACATTCTTTAGTATAAAAAATAAACAAAACAAAAAAAAATGTGCAAAAAAAAACAGTCTCTTGTTGGGTTGGTATTGACTAATGTTCGGCCACAACGACTTAAATTGACAACGATAAATTGTATCGCTGTATGTAACGCAACAATAAAAGCAAAAGGTACAAACCCTACGTTTAACAAAAAAAAATTGCAAGAAATCAACTGAAGTGTAACGACAACAATTGCAAAACGGAAACCGGAAACTGTTGTACTAACAGCCTTCACTATGGACATTTTGTCTGAAAAACTAAACGTTAAGTGAAAAGGTATAAAAAATAAAAATATAAAAAAGTAAATGTGTTGTAATTGTTACTTTGGCTTCAATACAAAAAACAAAAACAAAAACAAACATTGCAGGTTCTTAGTTTTTTCTTCTTTTTTCATTTTTTAGTTGCAACTAAAAGTGGTTGTATAAAAATAAATTGAATACCATTTGATTCAACGTCCCAAGTCATTTTGTTTCACAGGCCTTAATGGTCCACAATTCATGTGTATTGGTATCCTTTATGTGCAGATTATTTACAGGTGCTTGTATTTTGTCGGTTGACTAAGAATGTCATTGTGTGACAGTGACTAGTAAAATTACTCTTGGCTCCGGCTGAGAACGACAAGCAGTCTTTTAGTAAAATCCTTTAAAAGAAAATACTTTTTTAAGCAATAAAACCATATTCCACTTTTAGGAATCTTGTTGGTGACAAAACAGATTTTCTAAATGTATGGTGAGGAGAGAAAGAGAGAGAGAGAGGAGAAAGACAACAAGAGCTAACACATTGTGATTGTACAATTGCATGGTCAGACATGAATGTTGAACTGTCACTTATCATACCTGTAAGCTTTACAAACACACACACACACATACGAGGGCTGCTATGTATATTTCTGGCCTGGCAACACTGAGTGCTGCCAAGTGCAATCTGACATTTCCATTGGAAAGTTTGTCACTTTTAAGCATAATCGTACTCAAAACGTTTTGATGTACGACCATTATTTGTGTTGTTTACAGTGACTTGAAAAAATTTTTATAAAAAAACAATGGAATTAACTCGTGAACATTTTCGTGCCATCATTTTTTACAACTTTCGACGTGGATTATCACGACAAGAGTGCATTGATGAACTTTAATCTTTGTATGGCGATGAAGCACCATTCTATAGCACTGAGAAAAATTGGTATAATGAATTTAATCGTGGCCGAAGCTCGCTTAAAGACGAATTCCGTGAAGGTCGTCCAAAAACGGCTGTTGTGCCAGAGAACATTGATGCCGTGCGTGAACTCATAATGCAAGATCGACATACCGAGAGATAGAAACATCCTTGGACATTTCTTCCACCAGCATACATTCGATACTGCATGAACACCTGGCCGTAAAAAAGGTTTGTTCTCGTTGGATCCCGCACAATTTGAAAGTCGCTCAAAAAAAGGCTGGTGTTGATTGGTGCAAAGAAATGTTGCAAAAATACGATCGCGGTGCTTCAAAAGACGTTTATAAGATCGTCACAGGTGACGAATCATCGATCTATGCGTATGAGCCCGAAACGAAACAACAATCGACCGTGTGGGTCTTCAAAGACGAGCAAAATCCAACGAAAGTTGTTCGTGGAAGAAGCACTTCGAAGCAAATGGTCGCCTGTTTCTTCGGCAAAACTGGTCATGTGGCGATTGTTCCGCTTGAGCAACGTAGGACGGTCACTTCTGAGTGGTACATTACAATTTGTTTGCCTGAAGTGATCGGAGAAATTCGAAAAACCAACAAGAGAAGACGAATCATTGTTCACCATGACAATGCGAGCTCTCACACATCGACTCAAACCAGAGCGTTTTTGACCGGCCAAAACGTACAGCCCTGACTTGGCACCTAATGACTTCTTCTTGTTTCCGCACAGCAAGAAAAAAATGCGTGGTCAACGATTTTCGTCGCCAGAAGAAGCTGTTGAAGTGTTCAAAAACCATGTTTTAGAGGTGTCTCAATCGGAGTGGAAAAAGTGCTTCGACAACTGCTTTGAGCGCATGCAAAAGTGTATAAATCATGCTGGAGAATACTTTGAAAAACAATAAAACCATTTTTGATTATAAATATTCGCATTTTCACTATTAGGCCAGAAATATATAGAGCAGCCCTCGTATACACTTTTATTCATAAAATCTAATAGTCTGTTCATTTTTGTTGTTTGTCTCCTTTCATTTTTTTATGCGTCCGCAAAATGTTTGTTGGTGCCGTAAAATCATTTGCTGATGACAATAAAAATGTTTTTAATGTCTTAAACGTTTTGTTTAGAATTTTTTCTTTTTTTTTAATCTCTGTGGCAAAGTTGGTGGTGTTAAAAACAAATTGTTTTACATAGTCTTATGGCAAACAACAATAATTGATGGCTTTTTTCTAATTTAATTCCTTGAGATATTGATCATAAAACAATGAATAATACAAAGCCGTACGCCCAATAAATTAATACTTTATTTAATAATGCTACTGCATTTAATAGGTGGAGGAGATAATAAAATCTAAAAAAAAAAATCTGCCAAATTTGAGTTTAACTCACACACGAAGTGTTCTTAAATTTAATATTTTAATTTAATTATTATTAAATTAGAATTTAAACTGTGGATATAATAAATTATTAGAAATTAATTTTGGCTTTAGTTGTTAATGTTGGGAGTAAACAAGTAAGAATGACAAAAAAAAATAAATAAATAAAAATTGCATTCGTGTTCAATCGATGATTGAAACAAAAGCAAAAACAAATGTACAAGACGATATACAGAGGGAACAGTAAAGAAATACGTTGGTTTGTGTGTAAAATTTCCTCTAACCAAATTAAAATTGATATAAAAACTACTACTCGTATTCTTCTTTACAAAGTTCGTTGGTTGAAAAGATGATGTTTACACTGTATACAATGAGAGGTAAATAGATGCGAACAATGCTGATGAAGGACGTAGTGGTCCAGAAAGTGCAGTTTTACATTCTGCTGGCATCTTTTTCTTTTGAAAATGTCCGCATATATTTATAAAATAATTTTTCTTTCTGCAAAAGGTTTTTCGAAATTAAAATAAATGAACTAAAGCCAAAATAAATTTCGATTCATTTATTTATCTTTTTATTATTAGTTGTTTTAAAAAAATTTAAAGTGTCTGGCGTTTACTATATAAAAGACTAGACAATATACAACCATAATTACGTTCCTATTGGGTAACTCTTTACATATTTTATTTACATTTTTTTTGGAACTGTCCTAAGAGAAGACAAGCAACTCAAACTATATACCAATGTTAAGGGCCTGCTCATAATGATTCAAATTATCAGATAATAATCGTCAAAAACGGGAACTCAATGGCAACAACCTTTAATTTTTTAATTTATTATTCACACCTACAAGGGCTGCTCTATATATTTCTGACCTAATAGTGAAAATGCGAGTATTTATAATCAAAAATGTTTTTATTGTTTTTCAAAGTATTCTCCAGCATGATTTATACACTTTTGCATGCGCTCAAGCCAGTTGTCGAAGCACTTTTTCCACTCCGATTGAGACATCTCTAAAATATGGTTTTTGAACACTTCAACTGCTTCTTCTGGCGACAAAAATCGTTAACCACGCATTTTTTTCTTGATGTGCGAAAAAAAGAAGAAGTCATTAGGTGCCAAGTGAGGGTTGTACGGCGGATGACCCATTAATTCGACGTTTTGGCCGGTCAAAAACGCTCTGGTTTGAGCCGATGTGTGAGAGCTCGCATTGTCATGGTGAACAATGATTCGTCTTCTCTTGTTGGTTTTTCGAATTTCTCCGATGACTTCAGGCAAACAAATTGTAGTGTACCACTCAGAAGTGACCGTCCTACGTTGCTCAAGCGGAACAGTCGCCACATTACCGGATTTTGTTCGTCTTTGAAGACCCACACGGTCGATTATTGTTTCGTTTCAGGCTTATACGCATAGATCCATGATTGGTCACCTGTGGCGATCTTATAAATGTCTTTTGAAGCACCGCAATCGTATTTTTGCAACATTTCTTTGCACCAATCGACACGAGCCTGTTTTTGAGCGACTTTCAAACTGTGCGGGATCCAACGAGAACAAACCTTTTTAACGGCCAGGTGTTCACGCAGTATCGAATGCTACTGGTGGAAGAAATGTCCAAGGATGTCTCTATCTCTCGGTATGTCGCATGTCGATCTTGCATTATGAGTTCACTCACGGCATCAATGTTCTCCGGCACAACAGCCGTTTTTGGACGACCTTCACGGAATTCGTCTTTGAGCGAGCCTCGGCCACGATTAAATTCATTATACCAATTTTTCACAGTGCTGTAGGATGGTGCTTCATCGCCATACAAAGATTTAAGTTCATCAATGCACTCTTGTCGTGATAATCCACGTCGAAAGTTGTGAAAAATGATGGCACGAAAATGTTCACGAGTTAATTCCATTTTTTTCTATATTAATTTTTTCAAGTCACTGTAAACAACACAAATAATGGTCGTACGTCAAAACGTTTTGAGTACGATTATGCTTAAAAATGACAAACTTTCCAATAGAAATGTCAGATTGCACTTGGCAGCACTCAGTGTTGCCAGGCCAGAAATATATATAGCAGCCCTCGTATAGTACACATATTTGTACGTACTCTGGTAAAACTTCTAAATACGATTGAAAACCAGAAATAGCAACACCCATTAAATTTCAGTTAATTTTTAAAATTTTTGTATTTGTAACATTAAAATAATAAAGCGCCTGCCTGTTGTAGCTTAACTTCACGAACATTAAAATCACGCCACTATTGGGACATCCTTACATTTAATTTTTTTTTTGTGTTGTTGCTACAGCGAATATAGTTTTACATGTGCTAGTTTGACGTGTTCCACCTTCTATATAAATCTAGTTTAGTTAAGTAACTTCAATCAAAAAAGCAAATATTCAAGTGACAGAGAATTAAAAAATAAAAAAAAAATTGGTACTGCAAAAATATAATTTTACATAAATAATTAACATCGGCTCTTAATGGGTTAAGCATTTCTCAAAAATTTTCAGAGGCCCGTAACTCGGAAACTATTAGCGAGCTCCAGTTACTTGATGCTTTTTTCTTATTTTTTAATTTTCTATCGCCCCGTATAATTGTATTTTTGATTGGAGTTACTTTATTGTTTCAAATGATATTAAAAAATTTGAGGCAGGCGGACAGACAGACGGACATCGCTCAATGGGCTTCACTTTATATAAGAAGTCAGTATATATCTTCTTTATGCGATCGGAAATGGATATTGTAGAAATACTCGTAACAAACAAAATGACAAACATAGTTACACCCTTTGTCCACTTTTTGTAGTGAAGGGTATAAAAACTAGTAAAAGAACAAAAATTTTCACTATTAAACCAAATTTTACAAAAAAAAAAAAAAAAAACTACAACAATTTCCAAACAATTAAAAAAATATGAAATAAGAATATGAAACAGGAAACTCATATTCTTGCCACAGCATAACATCAAATGGCTTAATCAATTACATTTCTGGTAACAAAACAAACAAACAGAAAAACCAAAAAAAATTCAAGAATTCAAAATTATTATAGAAACAACAAAATGTTTCAAACAAAATAATTTTTTTTCTCAAAAGCATACAAATAGCATTTACTTTCGTAATTTTTGAAAATGTTAGTGCGACCAAAAGAAAGACGAAAGGGATTGCAAATGTATGCAATATAGAAAATACAAAAACAATAACCAGTGTTGTAGTATTGTAGTATTGAACATTCTTTTCATGAGTAACTGTAAGTGGATGATGTATTGTGGTCAAAGCTTTTAAACACCAATAGCAACAACAAGAAATATAATGAAAACCTAAACCAAATGCAACAAACTTAACTTTTACTTTTTTTTTGTGTTTTACTAAAGGCAAAAGTCAAAGACAATAAGAGATTTAGGAACTGCAAGGATTAAAAGCATTTTTGTATCTAAATTTTAATTGATTGATGTAGCAAAATGAATTTAAAAAAAAAAACAGCAAAAGGTTTTTAAAAAAATAAAACTATTTATTTTACAAATCTTTAAATTATGTTTTTTAAAGAAACTTTTGGTTAAATGGATTTTTACAACAGCACTTTTTAAATGAAAATGTATTCTATTAAAGCAAAAATACATTTTTAAAAGTACCTCCCTAAGGTACCTATTTAAAGTACTTTCTTAAAGCACTTTTTAAGTACTTTCTTAAACAATTTTTTTAAGTTAATTCCTAAGGTAATTTTTAAAGTAGTTTTTAAAAGTAGTTTTTAAATTATTTTTAAATTAGTTTTTAAATACTTTTTTAAAGTACTTTCCTTAAGTACTTTTTTAAAGTACTTTCTTTAAGTAATTTTTTAAAGTACTTTCTTTAAGTAATTTTTTAAAGTACTTTCTTTAAGTAATTTTTTAAAGTACTTTTTTTAAGTACTATTTTTAGAACTTTTTTACGTACTTTTTTAAAGTACCTTCTTTGAGTACTTTTTTAAGTATTTTTTTAAAGTACTTTTCTTAAAGTACTTATATAAGTATTTTATTAAAGTACTTTTTTAAGTACTTTTTCAAGGTACTTTTTTAACAACTTTTTTAAAGCACTTTCGTAAAATACTTTTTTAAAGTACTTTTTTGAACTACTTTTTTAAGGTACTTTTTTGGACTTTTTCAAAGTAATTTTTTAAAGTACTTTCTTTAAGAACTTTTTTAAATAACTTTTGTAAAGTACTTTTTTAAGGAAATTCTGGAACTGCTTTCTTTAAATACTTTGTTGAACTACTTTTTAAAGTAATTTTTTAAAGTACTTTCTTAAAGAACTTTTTCTTTAAGTGCGTTCTTAAAGAGTTTTCTTAAAGTATTTTTTAAGGTACTTTCTTAAAGTACTTTTTTAAAGTAGATTTAAAATACTATTTAAAGTAGTTTTTAAAGTACTTTTCAAAAGTAGATTTTAAAGAAGTTATTAAGATATTTTTTAAAGTAATTTTTAAAGTACAGCTTTTAAAGTACTTTCTTAAAGTACTTTTTAAAAGTATTTTCTTACAATATTTTTTACAGTACTATCTTAAACTACTTTTCTTAAGTAATTTTTTTAAGTACCTGTCCTTAAGTTATTTGTAAAAAAACCTTTTTATAGTAGTTTTCAAAATACTTCTTAAATTGCTTTATAAAATACTTTCTTAAAGTATTTTTAAAAGTAATAATGATAGTTTCTTAAAATAGTTTTCTACGTTAATTCAAATTTAAAAAATTTTTTCTTCAAAGTTACTTTCCCTAAAATTTAGTTTTATAAAGTACCTTCTGAAAAATAATATTTATCTTTTTTTTTAAAGAGTTATTTTAGTTAATTTTTTCATTAATTAATTTCTTAAAGTAATAATTTAAAAAGTACCTTTAAGGTACTTTTTGCATGACCTTTAGTCTAAAGCATGCGTTTACAAAATGCACTGTTTAATGTGGCTTTTTCAGTATTTTTTAAGAGGAATTTTTCATTCAAGTTATTTTTTATAAACACTTTTGAAAGAGCCTTTTTTTTTGTTGTTTGTTTTGATGATGAAAGCGGTACCCACGCGTTTTTAAGACTTGATAACTAAAAATTATTTTATAAAAACTACATTTATTGTGATGTGCTATATAAAAATAACTTTTAGTTTTCATATTTCCAAGTTTCAGCATAAAAAAGTATTATCTTGAAAGGTACGTTTTTTTCAATTTCTTATATTAGTGTTTGTTTGTTAATTTTTAAATCACTTTAAAAGCTTACATCTACAGCTTACATCCATTTTACTTTTTATTTCATATATATATTTTTTCTTACATTAAAAAAAATAATGTTTGATGTGTTTTTGAAAAGGGAAATTTTTTAAAAGGTACTTTTTGTAAAAGTCAATTTTTCAAATCACTTTTTAAATATTATTTTTATAGAATTTAAAGGTGCCTAAAAGAAGCTTAATGAGGAAAACTTTAAAAAGGTACTTTATGTAAAAACGAAATTTTTTTTAAGGTGCTCTTAAAATGAAACGTTAAATGTGCATTTTCGAAAGTTAATAACGTACCTTTTTAATAAAATTTTTTTGAAAATTGAAATTTTCTTAAACTTAAATTATAAAAGGTAATATTTGTAGGAATACTTTTTTTTTTAAAAAATTGCTTTTTAAACTTATTTGAATTGTGGTTTTTAATATAATATTTTTTATTGATATTTAATTTAAAAGGTACTTTTTCTATAAGTTACTTCTATAAGTTAATTTTCTAAAAGTGGCTTTTTTAAAAACTACACTTCTTAATGGGTCGATTTTTAATAGATATTCCTTAAGTAGAAACTGTTTTCAAAGTTTTCTTTTTTATCGTTGTTTCCTTTAAAGTACTTTCTTAAAGGTACTTTAAAAAAGATATATTTATTAAAATTTTTTGTTGAATTTCTTCCATTAAATAATATTTTTAAGAGTTTTCTTTTAAAAGGTACTTTTTAAAGGGCACTCTTTTTTCAATAGTAGTCATTGAAAATACTTAAAAAGTGTATTTTCTTAAATGTAGAAAGAAAAAGTGTATTTTATTAAATAGATTTTTTAAAGGTACTTTATTTAGTACTTTTTTAAGTACTTTTTAAAAAGTACTTTTTTCATTTTCTCAAACCCACTATACCTTTTATTTTTCTGCATTTAATTTAATTTTTTTAAGACAACAAATATGACTGATACCATGAGACCAGACCCACTGCCTTTGGAGTAACATGAATTATAATTCTCTTAAATGTCAAAAGCTTTAACTTGTTGTGGCATTTATTTGCACTGCATGTTTTTGATTTTTTCTTTTTTTTTTTGTGTTGGAGAAAAACATTAATAATGAGTTTCTTGTGGATATTCAACAAAATGTACAACAGATGTTACACTTCATTATCATGAAACAACCAACGTCTAACTGTAGGCCATATTTCTCCAACAACTTGAACATCAACTTACATTATTATTTACTCTTTATAACATGCGGTTTTACTTTCATACTACTTTTTTCACTTTCTACTCGGATAAATTGTAGTAAGAGAAAAATTAAAAAAAAAAAAATAGAGAAAAATATTAAATAGAAAAAGTATCAGTTTTACGAGCGGAATGTTCAGAAAGTAATTCTTAACCAAAAAAAAAAGTTCCATTTGCATTAAAATATATTTAAAAATCCCATTTTAAAAGCCACATTATCCCCAGTCTTGTTTCTTATATCAACCAGACTCCAACTATTAGAGCGTTTCGATGTTTGTGTTGGCAACTTTTACCGCCTGCTGTTTTTCTAAAGAAGAAAACTAAAAAAAAGTATGCAAAGTTTGTGTGCAGGACTTGTAATATGTTTCTGCATAAAACATGTATCATTCCCTGGATATTGTGTTTAAATGTTAACAGACATTCACACACATACTTGTAGGCTTGCTGCTTCAGAAAAAAAAACTTAGAAAATGTGGATTTTTGTTTTAGTATATTTTCAAAACAATATTCTGTTTTAACCAGAGGCATAAAGTATGTACACGATATAAAATACAAATATCTCATGTATAATTTGAAGCAAGAATTAATCATGTTTTTATTTGACAATTCCTTTTGTTGATCAAACAAATTTATTATTTTCTTAATAAAAGTTTTTTAACTTTTATATATTTAATTAAATTTCTTGAATAAAAATACTTGAAAAAATTCAAGTACAAAAATTCTTTCGGGAACATACTTTTCAAAAAAATGAACAAAGCTTCTAACATTTTCTACAAAATTTTTATACATTTAGGTAAGAAATATTTAAAAACATTGTAAACCAATATTAATCGATAAATAATCAATAACAAATATTTAAAAAAAAAATTTTAAACAATTGTTAATATAAGTTTTTAAAGTAATATATCCATTTAACAAGAATAGCAGTCAGAAAGAAGTTTAAAAGATAGTAAATAAATGTATTCAATAAATTTTGAGAACATTCCTTATATTATCGATAACACGACTGCAAACTTTTATATAATTTTTCAAGCTTCATTGCTTCCAAATATGAGCCAAAAGTTTGACCCAGAATATCAATCTTCCTACTAATCACAAAGTCTTACGTTGTCCAGCAGGCATTAACTCTAAGGCAGCAGTTTGGTTGAATGCCCAAACTGAAGGTCTGCAAGTTGCCGTAACAAATCTTCCTTGGTGGACTTTATACTTAAGTCTCTTCGTCTGCGCTTCTTTCTCGTTCTTGCTGAAGAGTTTCTTTCTTCCCGAAGTTTTTTTTTATAGTATCTCTTCTCTATTTCTCTTCTCTATTACTCTTACCTGTTCTCTCTCTTTTCTGTCTTCTGCAGGTGCAACAAAGGGATCGCCAGGCGGATCTGAGTAAGTCGATCAATTCTGTTTGTTCAACCTAACCTAGTCTGGCTGTCTGGTAGACTGCATGACAATAAATCGATTACACTGCTACTATCGTATTCAGAACGAAATTGAACTGCCTGGATTAGTACATTTCATCTTCTTCATTAGTTTGCTCACGATTGGAGTGGAGTGCCGTTGAGCAATTTTTAATGTCAGTTGGACACATGTTTGATAGTTTTCTGGTCCCTAGGGAATTTCAGTTTTTATCATTCCGCGGTGTTACGATCTGAGAAGCAAAATTGCGTCAACGGCATGGCTAACAGTTGGAGTATCTGCTTCTAAAAAAGGCTTTTAACCCTAATTCAGACATGGCCGCCTGTATCTTCAGCTTTTTTCTTCGCTGCTGCGGTTTTGTCAGTTGGCCTGAAAATTTTTTTAATGACTTTAATCTTACTACACATCCACGTGCTTTTGGGTAAGCAGCTCCATTACATAAGTAAATCTGTATTAAAATTGGAGGTTGACAGACGTATAGAGTGCGCATAACAGAGACCCAACTTACTCCTAGTCCAAAATTGCGGAAGTATGTTGTTCCACCGTGGATTAGAATATTATTTTATTCTCCGGGCGAATTCCTTAACCAGCATCACCAGCAGGGACAAATGCTACTAATCCTTCTCCTCCCAGCGCTTTCTAGAAGCCGAAAATAAGAAGACTTTTTTAAGTATACTTTTCGTTTAGTCGAAAACATTCTAAATTTGTTCTAGGACATCTTCTAAGTTATGAAATTTTGTATGTTTGTTCTTATGTTTATCGATAATTTGATTTTGTGTTTAAAAGAACTAGTTTTGTTGGCCTTTCACGTTACTTAAGAAAGTCCGATTTTAAGTTATCGACTTCAAAAAAATTTTTCGGTACATTTGCATCTGTATCGATAACAGATAATTGCTTAAGGTCATCATTGTTCTTTTTGTTAATAACAAATATATTTTCTTAAAAACATTTCCCATATTTAAAGGAACATAGAAAAATATTACATATCAAATGATTTTAGTTATCGATAGCATGGGAAACATTTTTTAGTTAAATGCCTATTTAAAAATAAAAATTTTTTAAATAACGATAAAATTATAAAATAAATAATAAAATATTTTTGATCGATAACATCAAAAGCTTCTTTTCACGTATTTTGTCGATAACACTTGGATCATTCCTTTAAAACATTTTTTCTTATTGATAAATAGTCAAGTTTCTTAAGAAAATTTATTTAGAATAATTTTGTTATTTATAACATGGGACATTTCTTTACAATTCTTTTTTTATCGATAACAAAAAGTTTTTTTTTAATATTTATTTTTTTTGTTTGACTTCTTTAGGAAAATTCATTAAAATATTTTTCGTTATCAATAATATGGCATATTTCGTTTTTATCGCTAACAAAGCAAATTTCAAAGAAAATTTATTAAATTTTTTGTTATCGATAACATAAAATATTTAAAATAAAGTTTTTTTTAGCACCAATAAGGGACGCCTTTTTACTAAATTTGTTAAGAATACTGTTTGTTATCGATAACATGGAAAATTTCTGTAGAATATTTTTTATCGATAACAAATTAGGGTTTTTTAAAACGGCTGGTATGATAGAAAATGTTTTTAAAAATATTTTTTTGTTATCGATAAGTTTGAAAATCGTTTAAAAGATATTTTTATGTTATCGATAACAACATATTTATATTAATAATAGTTTGGCTACTTTCTAAGATAAATTTTTCATTAATTATAAAACTTTCTAAAGTTTTAGAACTAATATCTTTTAAATCTATCGGAAAGTTAAAAGTTATCTGAAATTTTTTCTCATGTTCTCTCATGTCTCATGTTCTATCAGCTTGAAGAGAATTTGTTGATATCAAATTTTTATCTAATCAATTGCATAAAATTATTCTTGTTTGAGTAATAATTTTGGGAAAAGTAGCTTAAATTTACAACTGGAAACTTTGTTTGTGTTATCATGTTTGTTGTTGGAACTGATCATTTAATAATATCTGATTGTTATTTAGATGTAAAAATAATGCATTTTCATCCTTTTTATAATTTTTTTTCCAAATTTTTCGCTTTAGTCAAGTGTAAACTACACTCTTTAGCTTTAAAGAATAGAAATAAATGTTTTGTTTCCCTGTTTTTGGATTTTGTTTGAGAAATGTTTTTATGTTTCAGTTATGTCCGTCTGTATATTTGAATGCAAGTGTGGTTGTTAAGTGTTGATGTTTGAAAGATTTCTGTTGTACTTTTTATTTAAAGAAGGGTAACTTGTAAACATTTCATTGATGCTCTTTTAAAAGGGTTCGTTCTGGCTTTGTTGCTGCTGACAATGCTGTTGTTTGTTCTTGTATCATCTGCTTTGATACTGCTGCTCAGTTTGTATTAAAATCAAGGAATTTTTGTAACATACCAATGTACCTGCATTCATTCATTCCTGAAGCTTCTTTGTCTGCTTATCTGTTGTTTTCTTCTTTGTATCGTTTTTATAGCCTTTGAGTTAAACATATTTAAACCCACTTAAGCATTTCATGGTACATTGTTTCGTTCACTTTGTTTTAATATCTGTTGCTTGTTTAAATTTTGCCATTTTATATCTTTCTTTTTTCTCCCTTTATTTTTGTCTTTTACACAGGGGGCTAAAAATAAATCATTTAATTTTTTATCGCCCTTAAATTTGTTGTTAAATATTTCATTTACAAATTGGGAAATAATTGAGCAACATTTACTGTGATAAAATAGAGCTTAAGAAAAAAGCAATTAAATTTTACTAGCATTAGAAATGTTAACCTAGTTTTCATTTTTTTGAGAAGAAAGTTAAGTAATTTGTTAAGTGTTTGAGAAGGGAGATGAATTAGAAACGATTTTTAAAGTTTTAACAATAAAATGTGACAGTGAAACTTAGAGGAATTTGAGATTTTTTGAAGCATAAATTTAATTTAAAAAAATATGGCATAAGGTGTTACTCGTATAGAATGCTTCTTTTACATAACCGATTGCTTAGAGTTTCAAAATTAATATTATTATTATCTTACAAATACAAATGTTTGTGAAAAAAACAAAAAAACTTTGGCTTTTGCATGGATTACGTTAAATCAAATTCACATTGATTGATTATGAATTATTCCTTGTATTATAATTTATAAAATTAACTACATAATAGATGATGTTTACAATGTGTACAATCTAAAGAAAATATTAGCAAAGGTTGCTGATAGCGAATATAACTAAAAAATCCCACATTACATTATGCTGTGAACTAATTTTTCCTGTTTCCTTTCAAATGTTTTGGAATATTAGCTTTATGCTTCTACTTCCCTATAAGTAAAAATGTCAACAAATATGAATCAACCTTCAATATTCTACCTTTTCATTAAAAAAAAAAAAAAAACAAAAAACTTGTAAATCTAATTTCGCTTGGCTCACCCTTTAAATTTTAAAGTTTACTGCTTGCTGCTGCAGGGGACGTAGTAATGCATATTCTATGTAAATTTCAACAATTTCTTTTCTGGGTGCCCATAGCGGTACACTTTTCATGATCATTTTAGTGTAAGCTTCAAAGGATACGTCAATTTCATATTATAAAAGAAATTGTAAAATTTTTAATTTTTATGCTAAACTTTGTTTCTGTTTTCTTTTAGAATTATTTTTTTTTTAGTTAAAGCTGGTTTATATCAATATTTTATGTACGTATTTCTTCTTAGCTCTAGTTTGTTTTGCTTCTTTGGGTGCCAGAGAAATTTATTGAATAATTGAAAGCAAATTTCTTATCTTGGTAAAAATAGTTGCTTTCTCCATCTTATCAAGACCAAATATATTTGTTTAGTTTTATTTTTTTTTTTAAATATGAAAATTATTTTAGAACTAAAATTTGTTTTAGAGTTAAATAGTGAGGGAAGTAAATTTAGTGTCATCTCTAACTCATTCATAGACAATTTAAAATATACTTTTGGCGTAAAAGTCAACTCTAAATTTAAAACTACCTAAAGCTTTTTCCAATATTATTATTAATTTTTTTTCTTTTTTTTGGTTTAAGAACACAATACTCTATATCTGAATTTTATACCAAAGTGAACAAAATAAAAACAAAATTACTTTTTTCTAATGTTTGTTTAGAAATTGTATGAAAACATTTATCAAATTACAGTTTACTTTATTCTTGACTATGAAAGCAAAAAAAGCCTGAGAACAACGTCAAAGAATAATAACTTTTGTTGAAAATTTGAATATCAACAGAAAGAAATTCTACTTGGAACTCGAATAAAAAGAGTACGCGGCTTCTAATGGGTTATGCATGTTAAAGCATGTTAAAAAACATTTTTATTTCCTTAAAGATCTCTTCAAAAGCTTTAAAATGATACCCATATAGATATTTTAAGAAATTTGAAAATTTCAGAGCCCGGTAATTCGGAAAATATGGGTGAGCACCAATTTTTTTAACTTAATATTTTTTCTCTTATTTTTTAATTCTCTATCGCCCCATATATTTATTTTTTTGATTTGAGTTACTTCATTTTTCCAAAGGATATAATTTTACATAAAAATTCCATCGGCTCTTAATGGGTTAAGCATTTTTAAAAAATTATACTAATTCCTTAAAGATCTCTTTAAAATCTTTAAAATGATACCCATATTGATATTTTAAAAAATTTGAAAAATTCAGAGGCCCGTAACTCGGAAAATATGGGTGAGCACCAATTTTTTTAACTTAATATTTTTTTCTTATTTTTTAATTGTCTGTCGCCCCTTATATTCATTTTTTTGATCGGAGTTACTTTATTGTTCCAAATGATATGAAAAAATTAGAGTTAGACGTGATGTTTTGCCCGCTGCCTCGAAGGACATGAACCGATAAAGCTGATTTCCAATAGCACCTATTTCGAAACTATGTCTGATCGATTGACATATTTAATTTTTCTCTAGCTGAGTTAAGGCAGCTTATAATTTCTCTGTCCATATTTTTTTTTCTGTTTAATAGTGTCTTTTGTAGAGATTTAGTTGAGACAAAGTCTTCTTATTTTTTTTTCTGCAAATGACACTTTTCGTCCAGCCTTTAGTTCATTATAATAGTCTTGGGCAGTTAATAATTGGTATTTTTCTTTAATGCTGTTTCCACAACTGCAAACTATTGGTCATTTTAACAAATTAATGAAAGTTGTTTTAATTAAATTAAATAGGAATGGACTTATACCATTTTTAAAAGAAATATTTGTGCAGTAGAATTGTACAGCAAAACTTTTTTAGTTTACATTTTATCAAAATAGAACTCTATTGAAATTTTGATTTTAATTGTGGGGAGAAGAAATCTACAGCTCGTTAAAATTACTGTTAATTTATTTTTTTGCAAAAGTGGACTTATACCACTTTTAAAGAAAACCCAATTCATTTGTAATATGAGGCCACGATAAGTTTAAAAAAGTTTTAACAGATAAAAAATAATTTAAATACCAGTATTATTTTATGCGTTTGGATTTTCAAGGAACAGTTCCTTTGTAAGAATTTTGCTACACTTTCATTTAAATATTTAATTTTTTTACTGACTCAGTAGTGAGTTTTTTTCGCATTTATTTTATGAAAAATAATTAACTAATTGTCGTTAATTTCTTTACCCTTTAACCTTCTGAACAAAGTTTGACAAACTAAACATCAAAAAAACAAAAAAAAAATTGCCAACTAAGAAGCAAAATGATCCCAAAAACTATAGAAAAACTTTTACGAGAATGTAAGCAAAATGAAAAGGAACCCCAAAAAATAACATGAAATTTGGGAATAAATTTGTAACACGCAGCATAAACTGAAATGAAAACCTTTATGGAGCCGCAATGCTTCAACAAAGTTTTCTTTCCCCTTCACAGAACGAAAGAAAAAAAAATGGGCATTAAACCTGTTTTATAAAAACGACACCCAAATAAAATGCGAACACACATACACACACACACAGTGATTTATATAAATGTGTTAAACAGCAGAATTTTATATGAAAGAACAAATGTGAGTGTGTGTGTGTGTGTGAATATATTAGAGATTCTATATAAATTTGTTTTTGCTTCAAAAAAGTAGTTTTGCTAAATAAGCGGAAATTGTTGACAGGAAGTAATACGGATGCTCTTTAATTTGATTTCAACACTTTTTTATTTCTAGTTTTTTTCTATTTTTTTTTTAATTTTTTTTTTATTTTTTTTTTTTTTTTGCAAATAAACATTTTTTAACGGATGTAAATAGAACAAAATGAACAAATGACCCACTCGTTCTGCCACAATTACAACATCAGCTGAAACTTTAACCAACCATATTACACACATCACACACACATACACAAACAGCCGTATATACACACAGATTTTGGATTATTTTCGCCCCAACTAAAAGCCAATGACAACAACGTTAACGACAAGTTTTGAAATACATCCAAGTGCGTTTTTTGAGTTTTATTTTCTCTTGAAATGTGTTATTTTAAATCAGTAAATTTACGTGCTTTTACACAGTTTCCAAAATAATAAATAAATTTTCATCAATTTTCAATTGAAAAACTCAAATTGAAACTCATTTATAATTTTGTCTCACAATCCTTTAGGTAACAGGATAAGTTCAAGTCGGAAGAACAATTTGCCTTTTGAGCCGTTTCAAGTCCATTAGGCCAATAAAGTTTTAGACGAAGCAAATATGATCAGAAGGACAATGACTGGTGAAGAAATAATGTGGTGAAGAACTTCAAGTCCCAAGCATTTTCTAACCATCATTTCGCTTATGTAACTTAAGTGAGATATTGCTCATGAACAAAATATTAGTCATTTTGTATTTTTTTACGTAGGAAGACGACCAGAATAAGGGTGTATTTTTAAGCATGGAAAAACTTAATATTACAAATAATAACACTCAAAAATCAGATCTTGATGAAAAATGTTTTCTTTTAATTTTCATTAAACTACGGAAAATCATTATGAATAGACTCACGCTTGAACAACGCTATCAAATCATTCAAGTTTACTTTGAAAATCAGTCATCAATCCGAGCAATTTATAGACGACTTCGTGATTTTTATGCTGAAAAAGTACTTGTTTTATTGTTTGAGTTAAAAATCTCTTTTAACACATCAACCTTTCTCAATATATCAATTCGATTTTAATAACAATGGTTAACAGCAAATGCAACCAAAATCCCTTACAAAAAATTAGTTTGAAATAAACAAAAAATAACATCGCTGAAGTTTTACAGCCAGTTTACAGAACGCAATTGAACGTATAGACGCACAAAAACGTTACCGTTTTCCATGTTTTGGTTTTTAAAACGCGAATGTCATTTTGCTTTTGTAAAAAAAGGTAACAAATGGCAATTGTTTGTTGTTTATGTACTGCGCATTGTAGTGTCAGACACGTCAAAACTGAGCAAAGAAAAAAAAACCATTCGTCAGGAGTTAATATTGTTGGGCAAATGCCCATCATAACACTTTCACTTATAAAAACATTTATTAGTATTAAACATACATTTAAAAATTATTGTTTATTTTTATAACTACTCGTATTGTTTAAATTTTTTTATTTTTACAAATTTTTGTTTTGCAGATAAAAATGTTAACTTCATTGTTTGATAATTTTGTTTTGTTTATTTAACTCAGCTGTTTCTTCTTAAGCGCCAAAGCAGGGCTACCAAGGCATATCAATTACCAGGTGGCAGCGTTAGAAAAATTAAAACAACAATACAACAACACCAGGCATTTTTGTTTGTGTAAAATGTATACGCCTGTCAAAAACATCTGAGAATTAAAGGCATACATATTTAAAAGTTTGTTTACCTTTTTGTCTTAATGATGGCGGCGGGTTGGCTTGGTTATCAATAAGCCAGTCATTAATAACAGTTTATACAATATTGGTTGATTAATTATTTACAACTAACTGTAGATGAAAGGCAATAAAATATCAGAAACCAATTATTGTTAGTAAAAATGTCTGTGATTGCTAAATCTATTAAATATACAGAACACGGCAAACCGGCTGAAGTTTTGCAACTTGTAGAAGAAACACTGGAAAAGCCGAAAAACAATGAAGTATTAGTGAAAATATTGGCGGCACCAATAAATCCAGCAGAATTATATACCATACTAGGTGAGAAATAAAGTAAATATACTAGCGTTTAATTTTTATATTTGTTCAACAATTTTAAGGTAAATATGCCGTAAAGCCTAATTTTCCAGCTGTAGCTGGGAATGAGTGTGTAGCCCAGATAGTAGAGGTAGGGGACAAAGTAAGAAAACTAATAAAAGGGTACCTAACGCTCCTGGTATAGGTACTTGGAAAACACATGCTATTTACAACGAAGAACAAATAATGCCGATGTCGGATAAAATTGGTCTTGCTGAAGCTGCTACAATAACCGTTAACCCGTGTACTACTTATCGTATGCTGAAAGATTTTGTTAAACTTTCTATTGGTGACTGTGTTATACAAAATGGCGCCAATAGGGCTTAAATCTAGTTTATGGGCACCGCTCCAAAATAAAAAAAAAAAGTTGCCTATAGGGTGCAAAATGCAATTTTAAGCAAAAAAAGTAAAGTGAAAAATTTGGCGGCAACCCTTAGTTTCGGAGTTACGGCCCTCCAAAGTTTTTATATATAATATGGCATTTATCGAGTAGTTGATGGCGGAATGGGATAATATGAGTATCATTGGAAAGGGAATATAAGAGGCTATTTATTGAAGCAGGAAAAATTGAAAAAATAAATAAATAAAAAAATCTGGTGCGGAAAAACATTTTTTTTTTTACAAAATAAATTAAGTTATTCGGAAACCTTTAGAAAGCGAAGCCGCTATTGGTTAAACCATAGAGGAGAAAATTCTTTCGTCCGGCCGAAGGCCGGCTACGTAGAACACCTTTAGAAAGCGAAGCCGGTGTTGGTTATACCATAGAGGAGAAAATCTGTGCTCCCGGCCGAAGGCCTGCTACGCAATTAACCTTTAGAAAGCGAAGCCGCTGTTGGTTATACCATAGAGGAGAAAATCCTTTCGTCCGGCCGAAGGCCGGCTACGCAGGAACCCTTTAGAAAGCGAAGCCGGTGTTGGTTATACCACAGAGGAGAAAATCTTTGCGCCCGGCCGAAGGCCGGCTACGCAGGAAACCTTTAGAAAGCAAAGCCGCTGTTGGTTATACCATAGAGGAAAAAATTCTTTCGTTTTTGAATACAGTTATGTTTATATGGAAAAAATAGTTTTGTTGTAGCCTTACCTCATTTTTTAATTTTGTTTTTACTTTTTTTCTATTTAATTGAATAGGCACTTAAATTCCCTTTCCAATGATACCCATATTGTCACATTCTATAATCGAATACTCGATATATGCCTTATTGGATACAAAAACTTTGGAGGTCCGTAACTCCGAAACTAAGGGTTGCCGCCAATTTTTTCACTTGATATTTTTTGCTTAAAATTGCATCTTGCACCCCGTAGGCAACTTTTTTTTTATTTTGGTGCGGTGCCCGTAAACTAGATTTGTTCCCCTATCACAGTGGATATTTTTTTCCACAAAAACACCACAATAAATTATACACGTTTTTTTTATCATTTGTAAGCAAAACAAATACTTTTGACATTTGTGTACATAAACAAAAAGTGTAGCAAAAAAAAAGTCAGCTGCCGTAGCGCTGCCACCTGGTTCAATATGCCTTGAGGGCTACCATCATTTAAGGCAAAAACAAAAAATGTACAAGAAAAAAAGTAAATAAAAAACATTAATTAATTGGCAATACTACGATTTCACACAACATTTATTTATACGAAAAACAACGTAAGTTAAACGAAAAAACCGGAACGTGTTACACGGACGCTAAATATTACGTATTCGTCCATATGCCATCTTGTTTCGTTTCGCTCTAGACGTGTTCTATAAACAGACTGTTACTCTGTTCAATTTGCGAGAAATCATGAAATGTTTCAGTATTTTTGTTTAGAAACAGCAAAATGTTTCTGGCAACAATTCTTATCAACTGTGAAATAATGCGAGCTGCATTTCGTGCGGAAAGCTAGGCGTTCTATTCAAACTTGCGAAGTTTGTTTGCGACTTCAGTTGTTCTACTTGAAGAATGAAGAAGAAGAATGTTGTCTTTTAATTTCCTTCAGTAAGCGCCGGATTAAATTGCACAAAAATTGTCAATTATTTTATGTTGAAGTTTTAAGCAAATAAAACTCAAATTTGTCTTTAATAACGGGATTTTTTAAATAATTAGTGTAGTAAATTCTATCAAAGCTCAATCTTACAAAGAAAAAGGTAAAACGTGTTAATTAAAAAATCCTACTTTAATTAATTTTATTAAATGGCAAAAGCATGTACGAGGGCTGCTTTATATATTTCTGGCCTGGCAACACGAAGTGCTGCCAAGTGCAATCTGACATTTCCATTGGAAAGTTTGTCATTTTTAAGCATAATCGTACTCAAAACGTTTTGACGTACGACTATTATTTGTGTTGTTTACAGTGACTTGAAAAAATTTTTATAAAAAAAAAAAATGGAATTAACTCGTGAACATTTTCGTACCATCATTTTTCACAACTTTCGACGTGGATTATCACGACAAGAGTGCATTGATGAGCTTAAATCTTTGTACGGCGATGAAGCACCATCCTATAGCACTGTGAAAAATTGGTATAATGAATTTTATCGTGGCCGAAACTCGCTCAAAGACGAATTCCGTGAAGGTCGTCCAACAACGGCTGTTGTGCCAGAGAACATTGATGCCGTGCGTGAACTCATAATGCAAGATCGACATGCGACATACCAATTGATAGAGACATCCTTGGACATTTCTTCCACCAGCATACATTCGATACTGCATGAACACCTGGCCGTAAAAATGGTTTGTTCTCGTTGGATCCCGCACAATTTGAATGTCGCCCAAAAAAAGGCTCGTGTCGATTGGTGCAAAGAAATGTTGCAAAAATACGATTGCGGTGGTCCAAAAGACGTTTATGAGATCGTCACAGGTGACGAATCATGAATCTATGGGTATGAGCACGAAACGAAACAACAATCGACCGTGTGGGTCTTCAAAGCCGAGCAAAATCCAACGAAAGTTGTTCGTGGAAGAAGCACTTTGAAGCAAATGGTCGCCTGTTTCTTCGGCAAAACTGATCATGTGGCGACTGTTCCGCTTGAGCAACGTACGACGGTCACTTCTGAGTGGTACACTACAATTTGTTTGCCTGAAGTCATCGGAGAAATTCGAAAAACCAACAAGAGAAGATGAATCATTGTTCACCATGACAATGCGAGCTCTCACACATCGGCTCAAACCAGAGCGTTTTTGACCGGCAAAAACGTCGAATTAATGGGTCATCCGCTGTACAGCCCTGACTTGGCACCTAAAGACTTTTTCTTGTTTCTGCACATCAAGAAAAAAATGCGTGGTCAACGATTTTCGTTGCCAGAAGAAGCTGTTGAAGTGTTCAAAAACCATGTTTTAGAGGTGTCTCAATCGGAGTGAAAAAAGTGCTTCGACAACTGGTTTGAGCGCATGCAAAACTGTAGAAATCATGCTGGAGAATACTTTAAAAAACAATAAAACCATTTTTGATTATAAATATTCGCATTTTCACTATTAGGCCAGAAAAATATAGAGAAGCCCTCGTATTTTTCCATTCCAAAATATTAGTATTGAGTTCTTATTTACGTCGTATTGAGTATCATTGGTATGAAATTTATTTTCATATGTTTTTATTTTCGTTTTAAGGAAAATTTCAAAATGTAACTTTTAATGAAAAAATGTAACTTTTTTTAAAGGAAAAGTGTAACTTTACGGACTTTCTACGGAGATACTATTGTCTGAGTCGTTTCTTTTCCCTCTTGTGAACTGTGCTTCTCCATCTCTTCGGCCAACAGATGATCAATATAAACTGATTAAAAATTTATTTAAAAATTAATTGAAAAGAGGATCAAATATTCTTTTATTTATTTTTATTTTTAATACCATTTTTTAGAATTAATCTAAAGCTATATTATATTAATTAATATTTATATGGACATTAAAATTCTAATTTATAAAAATCCTTAATTAACGTACATCTGAAGCAAAAAAGACATACACATTTCTAAAAAAATAAATCTTTTAAATATTCAAAGTGTAAATGAACATGCATTGGTACACGATTTTATTTACGCTTTTCTATTTTATAGTGAAACTATTTTATCATCTACTTTATGTAAATGTTAAGTAAAAAAAAGTAAAATTTAGTTTTTAAAATCAACTAGAATTTTTTTAATGTCACACAAATAGCTGGAGGGTAGAAATTAAATAAAAACTTCACAGAATTATAATGTGGTTTCGTTTTTAAGTAGATTTGTGTGTCTGACTTTTGGTCGTGTGAGTGTGTGTATGTTTTGTGTGGTGTGATTTTATAAACCTCAATATACTTGCATAAGTATGTGTAAATTTGTATAAAATAGAATAAATGCAATAACGCACACACACACAAACACACACCTTCGTTGAATCACATTTCTATTGACAGAAGAATTTTTAAAAATAACCATTAACACACACACCAACATTGTTGAAAGAATTAAAACTTTGGAAAAAAAGGGTAAAAAGTTGAAAAAAACTTATTAATCTTTTTTAAGAATACTTAAAGTTCTTTCCTTACCCTATAGCTGATTATTATCAAAAAAAAACTTTTTTTTTGACTTATAAAGTAAGGGTTCCCTAGATTGACTGGGCCACCCTTTAATTTTTAATTTATTTAATAAACTTATTACAGCAGACATAGTAATACATACTTTCGGTAAGTTTAAAATAAGCCCCTGTTAAAATTGCGTTACTATTGGGACACCCTTTAAGTTTAATTTGTTTATACCTTTCTTTCCAGCGAAAATGCTTTAAGGACTATGCGTGAATTTATGTTCTCAACCTATAACCATTCAAAAAAAGAAGGCCTTATTTACATACGTGAAAATAACGTTACTATCGGCACACCCTTTATGTAATTTTATTTTAATTTTTTGCGCATCTGTCCCTATAGTTGACGCAGTAGTATGTACTCTTTGCATATATCAAGCGCGTTCATATGTATCAAAATTTCGTCACTATAGTCACACCCTTTATATTTTAATAGCGGACATAAAAATACTTAAAGTTAAACTGCCTGCTTACTTCGGTTAAAAAACAAGATCAATTGCGTGAAAATAACATCACTACTGGGACACCCTATAATTATTTTATATAGCTTTATAGCTCTTGCTAACAGGTACAGTTTGACATGAGCAAATTTGACGTATCTGCCTTTAACTGTTGAAAATATAATAAACTTTTTATGAATATCATATTATTTTCGGTACACCCTATAATTTTTAGTATTTTTTTGTTATAGCGGCTATAGTAATACACATTCTGTGATAAGGTTCTAGATACAGAGAATTGTGACTGACGGACAGTTGGACAGACATTGGCTGGGTTACGTTTTTATACATTTTGCACGAAACCCTAAACAATTTTTCTATATAAATACTCATTGACTTCAAATATTTTTTTGGGGTATTTTGCCAATTTAGCCGGACATTACTTTTTTTTTGTTAGCTTATATTGGCTCTAAAAATTTACTGAGTGCCCCTAGATTAATGAAACTTGCCAGAAAAATCTGCTTTGGTTATAGGCTATTAAAGCTAAAAAACAAGAAAAATCGGACCAAGGAGAAAGAAGTTCCCCTAAGAAGTAATAATCCTACTTTTGAAAAATAATTTTATTTTTAATTTTCCTGTCATTTTCTTTAGCAATTACAACTTTTAAGGTCAAAGAATGTTCAAAAACTTAAGGTTGGACTCAAGAGATTATAAAATGCAATTTTATTCCTGCCACTTTTTGTGGGCGGTAAAATAAAATATTTAAAAAAAGAATGATTTTATTAAATAAAACGGATTACGCACGCCTCAAAAACATAGAAATTAATTTATATGGGCAGGGAGAGGTATACCTTTTCTAATTTCCTAAAAATATTTATTATTAAGCTTTGCAATGCCTTACCAATCCCCGCCTCTCAAAAATATTATTAAGATGATATTTTTTTAATTTGGTAATGTACGAGGGCTGCTATATATATTTCTGGCCTGGCAACACTGAGCGCTGCCAAGTGCAATGTGACATTTCCATTGGAAAGTTTGTCATTTTTAAGCATAATCGTACTCAAAACGTTTTGACGTACGACCATTATTTGTGTTGTTTACAGTGACTTGAAAAAATTAATATAGAAAAAAATGGAATTAACTCGTGAACATTTTCGTGCCATCATTTTTCACAACTTTCGGCGTGGATTATCACGACAAGAGTGCATTGACGAACTTAAATCTTTGTATGGCGATGAACCACCATCCTATATCACTGTGAAAAATTGGTATAATGAATTTAATCGTGGCCGAAGCTCGCTCAAAGACGAATTCGGTGAAGGTCGTCCAAAAACGGCTGTTGTGCCAGAGAACATTGATGCCGTGCGTGAACTCATAATGCAAGATCGACATGCGACATACCGAGAGATAGAGACATCCTTGGACATTTCATCCACCAGCATACATTCGATACTGCATGAACACCTGGCCGTAAAAAAGGTTTGTTCTCCTTGGATCGCGCACAATTTGAAAGTAGCTCAAAACAAGGCTCGTGTCGATTGGTGGAATGAAATGTTGCAAAAATACGATTGCGGTGCTTCAAATCGTCACAGATGACGAATCATAGATCTATGCGTATGAGCCCGAAACGAAACAACAATCGACCGTGTGGGTCTTCAAAGACGAGCAAAATCCAACGAAAGTTGTTCGTGGAAGAAGCACTTCAAAGCAAATGGTCGTCTGTTTCTTCGGCAAAACTGGTCATGTGGCGACTGCTCCGCTTGAGCAACGTAGGACGGTCACTTCTGAGTGGTACTCTACAATCTGTTTGCCTGAAGTCATCGGAGAAATTCGAAAAACCAACAAGAGAAGACGAATCATTGTTCACCATGACAATGCGAGCTCTCACACAACGGCTCAAACCAGAGCGGTTTTGACCGGCAAAAACGTCGAATTAATGTGTCATCCGCCGTACAGTCCTGACTTGGCACCTAATGACTTCTTCTTGTTTCCGCACATCAAGAAAAAAAAATGGGTGGTCAACGATTTTCGCCGCCAGAACACGCTGTTGAAGTGTTTAGAAACCATGTTTTAGAGGTGTCTCAATCGCAGTGGAAAAAGTGCTTCGACAACTGGTTTGAGCGCATGCAAAAGTGTATAAATCATGCTGGAGAATACTTTGAAAAACAATAAAACCATTTTTGATTATAAATATTCTCATTTTCACTATTAGGCCAGAAATATATAGAGCAGCCCTCGTATAGTATTTTATTTATCTGAATAAAATTAATTTATTCATACTCGTAGTAGTAACTTAATAATGATTGTAACGGTTAATTTTATTAAAAATAATACCAATTAATTTATTTAAAAGAACTTTTGCTTTGCACTGAGATAAAAATGAGTAACATGGTCCTTCCTTATCTGATTCTTCAAAGACTACTTCCGAATCTGAATCCTCTTAAGTAGAGGTGGAAGCATGAAGGAAAATTAATAGCCTATTTTTTGGACTGTGTCATATACTAGAAAAGAGAGGGTTAGCCAAAGAAAACGCGCAAGGTTTTTTTCTACTGTATAAAAATAGAGATCGTAAATTTTATTTTGGTATATAACATTTTTAGGATCGCGATAGAGATCACTCTGAAAAACTCTTTTAATTTATTTTTTTGACAAAAAATTTAACAAAAAAAAAATCGGTTTTTTTAATTTCGAAAGAAATTTTTTATCATAAAAATTCAAAATAAATTCAAAAATCTTTACAAAATATTTATTCGTTTAGCTACCAAAAAATATAAGGCAACCTCTTAAAATCGTATAAAGTCAATAAAAACAGCCTGTTTATAGAACACGTCAGAGCGAACGCATCCGCGTGGCATATGGACGAATACGTAATAATTAGCGTCTGTGTAATACGTTACTTTTTTTCATATACATTTTTTGTTTTTGCCTTAAATGATGGTAGCCCTGCTTTGGCGCTTAAAAAGAAACAGCTGAGTTGAATACACGAAACAAAATTATTAAACAATGAAGTAAAAATTTTTATCTAAAAAACTAAAATTTGTAAAAATAAAAAAGTTTAAACAATAGTAATAAAAATAACAATAATTTTTAAATGTATGTATAATACAAATAAATATTTTTATAAGTGAAAGTGTTATGATGGGCATTTGCCCAAAATATTAACTCCTGACGAATGGTTTTTTTTTTCTTCGCTCATTATCGACGTGTCTGACACTAAAATGCGCAATACATAAACCAGAAACAATTGCCATTTGTTATATGTTTTACAAAAACAAAATGAAATTCGCGTTTTAAAAACCCAAACATGGGAAACGGTAACGTTTTTGTGCGTATAAACGGTAAATTGTGTTCTGTAAACTGGCTGTAAGAGTGTCCAGCTGCATATTTAAATTTTTACATTCCTTAAAATTAATTTTTGGCCTAATGTCCGACTAGATTAGCAAAATACCCCTCTGTGCGCTGATTTTAAAACTTTTTTCAATTAAATGCGAAAATAAAACACTTTAAAAAATTACCAAAAAAAAAATTTTTTTTATCTGTAGTCACTTTTGAAAATTTTAATACTTTTCGCTTAAAGTTCATTATTTTCAACTTTAAATGTCCTTTTGAATTTTTTTTTTGTATGTTGATTTACAAACTAACAACAAATTTCCAACAAATAATTGTCCTTTGCATAATGAAAATAACTGATTGTTATTTTATTCAGATTTTAAACAATATCCATGAGAGAAATCTAACTTCCAATCATAACAATAGAAAATATTGCAAAACTTAAGAATGAGAAAGTGAGTACAGACAATAACAGACAGAGCAACAATGCTCTAATGCTCTACAGAAAACAGTAGTAAGGAAAAAGTTATAGAAGACTTAAACAATATTTGCATACAATGCAAAATGCTTAGGAAAGGTATGACATGAATAAAACGAAAAGCATTTAATGCCATAAAAAGAATCTTTAATAAAACGGTACACAATACACTCACAATTACAATCACATTCACATGCACCCAAACAGTTAAACAACAGATAGAGGACATAATTTATAGTTTATGAAACCGAACACACACACACACCCAACGAACATATTTACATCAAAAAGGTATTAGACTAGAAATTTAGTAGTTGAAAAACAAAAACAAACAACAGCAAAAAAAAAGGGCAATTCATTTGTCAGACATGAAAAATAAAAATTTAGGAAAAACAACAAAAAAGAGTAGAAAAATCATAACTGCAGGCATTTGTAATAGAAAACTTAAAGTGCTGCAGACCTAACACACACTGACACTCGTTTAGACAAATGCAAGTGATTTTTTTTTGGAAACAATACAGTCACCCAACAATAACAATAAAAGGTAATAAAATGTCAGGGCATGTGTCATTATGTGAGAAGAAAGAAAGAAAGCAACTGCTGAAAATTGAAGGTGTTGTGTTTGGAAACACTGCATACGCATTATGTCATTTGCAGGCGAGTGCTGCACAGTGGGGTAGGTTGGTTCTGCAACAGTTGGCGGTGTGTGCAATAGCTCTAGATATTTATTTTATATTAACAGTTAAAGGTTTCTCTTTTGGACTATAGACACCATGTTAGGGAGTTCCTTTCAATCGTGGATGAGACGCAGTTGCAACGGATCAAAATTTTGAATTCCTTCAAAAATAAACAAATTTTATTTTATATCGAATAGAACCGGTTCAAAAGTTAGACAACTTTGACCAACGAAAACTGGTATAAGCCACTCTGTATCTGTATAGGTTTTCAACTTACTCCATTTGGATTAGTCTAGAAGTGATCTCTCTTGCACTTTCTGTTGAATCTGTGGAAAAAAATAAACTATAATGCAGACCTTTTTTGCAGATAGCAAATATCCAACCCGGCCGCTAACGTTAAACGCGAAACTGTTAGTGCTCTTTCTATGTCATCATTAAGAATAACACCTTTGAGCTCAACTGATATCTGCACTAGACCTCCCCCGGGGTCTAGCTGAGCTATCGTAGGTTCAACCGAAGTGCTCTCTGGGTATAGGGGGAACCAGCCCCCCAGTGAGCAGGCAACAAATCTAGATAGACGGTTGGCTACTGTCGAAAAAAGAAACAGTGTCCTTAGTTATACTTTCACAATGGGAACCAGTAGTCTATACAGAGATCCGCCTATCTCTGTAGCCAGTTATTGGTGAAGTCGCTTCGGGGTATACGTAGTGGCTGTGGTTAAAAAGTCTATATCTTCAGGGTACTGTGTACTGTTGCACTCTCAACAGACAGGGATGAATAGTCTCTAAACCTCAAGCAAGAGGAAGTTCATGGTCCTGCTAGCCATTTTCTTGAAATTCCAACTTCGTTGGCTACGCCAGTGGAGGGCACCAGTAGGCGCTTTATACTTCACTCAGTGGTAAGACTACTGTCAGGTTATGGCCTCACGTTCAAGTACTGACGTTAATCTATATCACCTAATATTGTTGATAATGTACAGATACACCTGTACCATGATTCACTCTGTAGTTAACGTAGATAAGACATTATTTTCAAAGTGGCTTTTGTACGAAACTATTTATGAAAATTTTCATTCCTTTTTAATTTTTCGTTTTTTAGAATAATACCACAATGTTCTGATCTTTCGTATAAAACAAATTCTTTATTGGAATTTAATTTCTTGTGTAATTTTTTAACAATTTAAAGTTCTATCGGTCTTAAAAAAAACCCAATAACTGTTTTAAGCTTCTGCGGCATAGAGGGTGAACATTCAAAGGCATGATCTATTTTGTTGTAGACACCACTATTTGCTATTGAACCCAAGTTAGCTTAAGGTTATTAGTTTCCTGGCTAATCTACGATTTTTCCCTTTTTAAACTTTAAGGATCATTTCACACATCAACTGTTATTTTAAAATGCTGTAGCATTTAATTTTTTTTTTCATATTGTACGGATTCTTTTGATTGCAAATACCACTGTGGCTCTTTATAAATTCTGTACTCAAACTTTATGGCTTTTTTCTGGCTATACTTCTTGATCATACCGGTCTTGTGAATCCCATGGTCTCGTGTTTACTAAACATGCGTTATTATTACAAACGCAGCCATCCACGATACACTACTGTGTTACTCCGGCGAGACATGAACTACTCGATGACTTGTTTAGTTACCTTAACCATCCACAGACATCTCCACTGCTTCTTTTATCCAACCCATTCATCCCCTCTAATCGAATTGCCATAGCAAACGTCTGTCATACACTGTTGTTATGCTGTTACGCTTCTCTGCGCTAACCGCTACCGTTCTTACTTTTTATTATAAAGGCCTTCTTGACACATATCTGTTTCTCTTACATTAAATTGGTCGTCTCCACTAAATTATCTGTCATGGCTTCACACACAATAATTGTCTTTTGCCTCTCGGGAGGTTTGTACTGCTGCTTCTTAATTTTTAATTGCATTATAACAATTATTATTATCTGTTGTACGTAAGTCCGAAGGCGGGATCGAACTCACGATCTTCTATTTTACAGCAAGCACCTCTACCAACGCAGCTATTGTGGTTGCTCAGCTTTTGTTAGCTAATTGTAGTATTATTCTATACACACACTCCTATAGGAAGTAAATGTATTCACCACTCTCATACTGTTAACAACAACAGGGGTTGCCAGATCTTTCTTTCGTAACAATATTAATGGTTATATGTTAATTTGTGGGTTTTGCTAGGTTTTGTCTTAATGATCTCTTGTTTGCTGAACATGTGATTTTCAAACTTACGCAGCCATCAACGCTATAACACTGTATTATCACGGTGAACCGCAAACTATTTCATGTCTTGTCAGTCGTTGTTAGGGAAAGACTCACGATCTTCTGTTTAACCACCAAGATTATTTTAACCAGTTAAGCAATGACTGCGGCATACTTTAATTCTCTCTTTAGTTAAGACTGATATAAAAATTGGGATCAAGATTTCCTTGTTTTATTATACCATCGCTTCCACTATCTTATTTGCTGTTGTATTTTATCATTGCCTTCCTTAACTCATCTACTGCTGAGGCTTTGAACTAGCAATTATATTTGTTTTTACTCAAGACTCTGTTGGAATTTAAACTCTAATGTAATTACCAAACATGTAGTCACCTCTGCCTATGCAGTCAGTGCGGCCGCGAAACCTTTGTTATATAACTTTTGTTTTACTTTATTTAAACACACCACACTTTTAAGTGGTAGAATAACTTATTCAACTTAGATCACTAAACACAATTTCACTTCTATAATCGACAACAGCAATATAAGGTGTTACAGATAAATAAAGGGTTGCCAGACTGTTTTCCTAATAATTTCAATAAATATTTAAAACGCAGTTTTTTTTTAATTTTACTACACAATTTTATTCAAAATGTCTAACTTAAGTTGTCACTTTACTTAAGTGGCATATTTTTTCTTTCTAAAGAAAAAACTTTTTTTTTAATTCAGATTTTAGTTCTGTCAGTATATTTTCCTTCTTTCCTCTGCATCTTTAAAAAACTCTGGCATGTAATCAAAGTTTTGTTAAGAATACAAATGTTTTGTCATTTAAGAATTTAACAGTCAGTCATAAATTTGAAACACCAACCCAACAGCGTCTTTAATACACAACACACATGATGACAATACACGTTGTATGCTACACATACACTAAGAAACAAAAACTATAAACAACAAGAAAAAAAAAACAGAAACGTAAAAAAACACATGGAAATGCATTTGCAAAAGGAAAAAAGAAAAGAAAAGAAAGATAAATTGTTATAACAACGTATGTAAAGATTAAAAAACATGGCAAGCGATAACAGAAATGCGATGATATGCGATGCGATGCGTTGAGTTGCGTTGTAAAATATGAATAAAAATGTTAGAGAAGTTTTCTTTTAACCAGGGGTGGAATCGTTACATCCGTGTTCGTATCGACAATATGACATACGATTGTAAACGGATCGTAATTTTTTGAATGATTCACAATAGTTTTCAAATTCAAAAATTCTAGAGCTAAGGAATTAGTATTCAGGCTGGGCAGTTTTTCAAATTTTGTTGTTTCCAAAGGTCAAAACCGATTTTTTGCCTATAGCGCTCGATTCAAGGACTGCTGCTTCAATTAACACTTCTTCACTTGGCACCAGCAGCTTTTCTTCATAAAGGCCTCCTTCATTCTGGTTTTACAATTAAAAAAAAAAAAACTTTTTTCTTTGCTTGATACCTATTTTTGATCAGCCTTAGCACAAAAGTATAAATAAAAATTTTTCTTGCAAAAATATTAATTGCGAATTTTCTATTTTAAAATTTTAACATCATTAACTGGTGGTACTAGTGAGTTCATACACTTGGAAAGCTCATCCCATAGTCTATTAGCAGTAAATTTTAATATGCCCAATTAGGAAGCATGTTTTTTGCCAAACTTTTGTGTTCATTCATAATCTTAGATTTAACTTATTGTAATAATAACTTTATCATAAACTAAAATTAAATTTGTTTAATTCGCACTTTTTTTTAGCGAATTTGTTGCATTTTTTATCTTATTCGAACTAAATTTTGTTAACGTATGACAGTTCGTAAAAAATGTACGTTCATTTATACGATAACGTATGTTATAATCTGCATTATTGTGAATTATCATCCGTTAACGTATGTCATAATCCGAAAAACGTATTTTTACAATACGTGTTGTACGTTCACGGATGTAACGATTCCACCCCAGTTTGAATGGTCGTGAATATTTTTTAGTTCTTGGTCGAATATTTTGTATTTCTCTTTATAAAGTATTTTAAAGGAATGTTTAAATGGCAGCAAAATTTGCAGTTTTGAAAAATACTGTTCTATAAAAAGAGAAATTTATTTTGTAAAAATGAATAAAAACTATATTGTTACGAAAATAAGATCTGGCAACTCCTGTTGTTGTTAACAGTATGAGAGTGGTGAATAAAGTTACTTCCACTAATGGTGTGTGTATAGATAATAACACAATCGGCTAACAAAAGCTGAGCAGCCTCGATGGTTGCGTTGGTAGAGGTGCTTGCTGTAAAACAAAAGATCGTGAGTTCGAGCCCACCTTCGGACATGCGTACAACGGAAAATAATAATTGTTATAATGCAGTTAAAAATTAAGAGCAGCAGTAAAAGCCTCCCGAGAAGCAAAAGGCAATTATTGTGTGTGAAGCCATGGCGTCCAATTTAATATAAAAGTAACAGATAATTGTCAAGAAGCCCTTTATAATAAAAGTAGTAAGAACGGTGACGATTAAAGCCAGGAAATGTAACAGCATAACAACAGTGTATGGCAGACGTGTGTTGTGCATATTGGATTAAAGGGGATGACTGGCTTGGATAAAAGGAGTAGTGGAGATGTCTGTGGATGGTTAAGGTTATTAAACAAGGCATCGAGTAGTTCATGTCTCGCCGAAGTAACACAGTAGTGTAGCGTGGATGGCTGCGTTTGTAATAATAACGCATGTTTAGTAAATACGAGACCATGAGATTCACAAGACCGGTAGGATCAAGAAGTATAGCCAGAAAAAAGCCATACAATTTGAGTACAGAATTTATAATGAGCCACAGTGGTATTTGCAATCAAAAGAATCCGTACGTTTGCTTTAAAAGGGTAACAATATTTAATTTTGATTTGATTTTTTTCTTTTCCTTTTCCTTTTAATTTTTTTTTTTTTTTTTTTTTTTTTTTGTAGATCAGGTGCATCAGCTTTCAGGTGCTCCATCAGAATCAAAAAAGAAAAATATATTCACGTACGACCAGGACAGGATTGACACAAGTTATAAAAACAATAAAAAATTTCCCTTAATTAAGTGAAAGCCTTAAAGCATTAAATCATTTTCATTTAAACAGAATTTTAGTTTTATTTTGTTTGTTTTGTATTTGCAAAAGTTTAATGCAACTGTTTCTCTTCATCACAACACATTTGAGAAATCAATCACTATTAAAGCTGTAAATAGCCTTCTGAAAATAGCCATTGTTGTTGTTGTTTCAGTTTGTGGCAGCGGTAGCCGAGAGTCACACAATCCCTACAACAATAACAAAGAAATTTGTTTTGATAAAATAGAGAAACTCTTCTTCATGTTTTTTGTATTAAATAAACGAATGGTTTATGCCGCCCACCGACCTCGTAACTGTTCAGTTGACAGACTGATGTTTAAGCCTAAAAGCATTATGCGTTCTTTAACGCCCCTTAGACTTTTTACAATTAACATGCGTGTTGGCAGCGCCCGCATTTTAACAACATTCGTTCACAGGGGCCAAATAGAATTTTATTGAAAAGAAATATTTTTGTTTGTACGCAGACACAAAAAGGAAAATAAACGAAAGGAACATGTAGCTCTAGAGTTTGAATTTGATGCCGCTTTGATGCATAAAATAGAATTTATACTTCCTGTTCACAGACGTGTGTGATTTGTTACCAAAATCCAAATAAATTTGTTGTCTTTTTCTTTTTTTGCTTTTTATTTTTGTTACTTGAGGCCATAATCTGTTGTGTGCTGGCGCGTGTGTGCGCCCATGTATTTTTGTGTTAATAAATTTGCACGAATTCCGTTGTTCGTATCATTTGAAAATGGAGGTCATAGATTATTATTAGGGCAAAGTGTCTATTGGATATCATACAAGTTTCAGGAAAACAAAACTAATTTTTACATCTTTAAGGGTGTAAATTTATTTTATTTCATTTTAAAGTTCCCCTTCCGTAGGGTGTTCTTTTTCAAGGTCTTATTAATTTGAACCTATTATGCTAATGACTTATAAAGTTTAATACTTAATAAGAATGCAATTTATTTAGTTTGGGGGAATAATTGTTTGGCATAATTATTTCAATAGTCAATAAAAAAAAACCAAAAAATATTGTTACGTTTTTTCCTTTTAGAACAAACGTACAGATTCTTTTGATTGTAAATACCACTGTGGCTCATTATAAATTTTGTATTCTTACTTTATGGCTTTTTCTGGCTATACTTCTTAATCCTACCAGTCTTGTAAATTTCATGGTCTTGTATTTACTAAACACGCGTTATTATTACAAACGCAGCCATCCACGCTACACAACTGTGTCACTCAGTCGAAACACTAACAACTCGATGCCTAGTTTGGCAACCTTAACAATCCACAGACAATTCCATTTACGCCTTTTATCCAAGCCAGTCATCCCCTCTAATCGAATTGCCATAGCATACGTCTGTCATACACTGTTGTTATGCTGTTACGCTTCTCTGCGTTAACCGCTACTATTCTTACTTTTTATTATAAAGGGCTTCTTGACACATATCTGTTTATCTTATATTAAATGGGACGTCTCCACTAAATTATCTGCCATGGCTTCACACAATAATTGTCTTTTGCCTCTCAGGAGGTTTGTACTGCTGCTTCCTCCACGATCTTCTGTTTTACAGCAAGCACCTCTACCAATGCAACCATTGAGGTTGCTCAGCTTTTGTTAGCTGATTGCAGTATTATTCTATATACACACCATTAGTGGAAGTAACTTTATTCACCACTCTCATACTTTTAACAACAACAGGAGTTGCCAGATCTTACTTTTCGTAACATTTTTTATTTTCTAAAATCTTCAATTATTATTTCGAATTTATTATACATGTTGTGTATTTTTATTCAATTGTTATGCAATGCAGGTATGTGTATGGTTGTGTTTGTTTATTTCTCGCTTCTAGCCTTGAAAACAAACACAAAAGACCATTTCGTTTCCCTTTCTTGGCCATAATTATTTTTACTTCTACTTATGATTTTTATAAAGCATCTTTGTAACAATATTTTTTTTAATTAATTTACTTTATTCGTGCTTTATTCCTTCAAATATAAATATTTCATGATATTCTCATGAAATATTTATTATTTTAAACTAAACTACAAAATGAAATGTATTACTGCGGGGAAAGCATATCCATATGGCCATTTCACTACTGCTCAAATAGCTCATCAGTGGATTTTACCCAAATTTTGTACAGAAAAACAGAAAGTCTTATATCAAAAGCCAAATTGATTAAATGAGAACTCCATTGAATCAATAAGACAAAAGACAATAACAACTCAAAAAAGTTCTATACAAAAACACAGCAAACATACGGTAACTATTTTTATTTTTTCTTTCATTTTTTTTTTCTGAGCTATTTGAGCAGTAGTGAAATGGCCATATGGATATGCTTTCCCCGCAGTAATACATTTCATTTTGTAGTTTAGTTTAAAATAATAAATATTTCATGAGAATATCATGAAATATTTATATTTGAAGGAATCAAGCACGAATAAAGTAAATTAATTAAATTTTAAAAGATTCCGAATAATAAATTTTCACTTTGAAATATTTTTTTTATTAATCATAATTTAATATTTTTTAAACAGGCTTTTGTTTGTAGATTGAGATTTGTGATAGTGATATTTTATTCATTCTCATGAATGTCGTATGTGAGAGACTTGAACACATATACAACAAATGCTAAAAATTTAAACAAAAACAAATTTTTTTATGCGCGAAAGAAGTTTAAATTGTAAAAAACAACACAAAAACTGAAATTGTAAAGAAATTTCAGAACATGGCCTTAATATTTTAAACTTATTTCGGGCATATGGCCACCGCGGCTGCTCATGACGAAGCGCATTCTGGACGTCCAATTTTGGGTCACTTTTTCAAGTAATGTTGGCCTCTAAAGCGACAATTGTTGCTGGTTCATCAGCATAAACTCGTTGTTGCAGTCGCCGTACGGCACGTAACGCCTTCTTGTTGAAACCACAATTCGTCCGTAACAAATTTATTCATATTTCATCTCTCCATTTCATTTGTTAAATTTTTAACTTCAATATTTGTTCTACAAATTCCAAGGACACTGCGACAAAGAATGCAAGAAGAAATTGATTTAAAGAATAGAATTGCTCATCTTTAAAAAAAATTCAATTTTACATACGAGGGCTGCTATATATATTTCTGGCCTGGCAACACTGAGTGCTGCCAAGTGCAATCTGACATTTCCATTGGAAAGTTTGTCATTTTTAAGCATAATCGTACTCAAAACGTTTTGACGTACGACCATTATTTGTGTTGTTTACAGTGACTTGAAAAAATTAATATAGAAACAAATTGAATTAACTCGTGAACATTTTCGTGCCATCATTTTTCACAACTTTCGACGTGCATTATCACGACAAGAGTGCATTGATGAACTTAAATCTTTGTATGGCGATGAAGCACCATCCTATAGCACTGTGAAAAATTGGTATAATGAATTTAATCGTGGCCGAAGCTCGCTTAAAGACGAATTCCGTGAAGGTCGTCCAAAAACCGCTGTTGTGCCAGAGAACATTGATGCCGTGCGTGAACTCATAATGCAAGATCGACATGCGACATACCGAGAGATAGAGACATCCTTGGACATTTCTTCCACCAGCATACATTCGATACTGCATGAACACCTGGCCGTAAAAAAGGTTTGTTCTCCTTGGATCCCGCACAATTTGAAAGTCGCTCAAAACAAGGCTCGTGTCGATTGGTGGAAAGAAATGTTGCAAAAATACGATTGCGGTGCTTCAAAAGACGTTTATAAGATCGTCACAGGTGACGAATCATGGATCTATGCGTATGAGCCCGAAACGAAACAACAATCGACCGTGTGGGTCTTCAAAGACGAGCAAAATCCAACGAAAGTTGTTCGTGGAAGAAGCACTTCGAAGCAAATGGTCGCCTGTTTCTTCTGCAAAACTGGTCATGTGGCGACTGTTCCGCTTGAGCAACGTAGGACGGTCACTTCTGAGTGGTACACTACAATTTGTTTGCCTGAAGTCATCGGAGAAATTCGAAAAACCAACAAGAGAAGACGAATCATTGTTCACCATGACAATGCGAGCTCTCACACATCGGCTCAAACCAAAGCGTTTTTGACTGGCCAAAACGTCGTTCAGCCGTACAGCGCTGACTTGGCATTTATGACTTCTTCTTGCTTCCGCACATCAAGAAAAAAATGGGTGGTCAACGATTTTCGTCGCCAGAAGAAGCTGTTGAAGTGTTCAAAAACCATGTTTTAGAGGTGTCTCAATCGGAGTGGAAAAAGTGCTTTGACAACTGGTTTGAGCGCATGCAAAAGTGTATAAATCATGCTGGAGAATACTTTGAAAAACAATAAAACCATTTTTGATTATAAATATTCGCATTTTCACTATTAGGCCAGAAATATATAGAGCAGCCCTCGTAGAACAATTAATTTCAATAAAATAAGTAAATTATTTAATCATTTGAAAATTATTGTTCAAACTTGTAGTAAATCCTTTTCATTGTGAAACATTAAAAAAAAACTAACGGGCGGTTGTCAGGATTCAAAAGTGATTCAAAATAAGAATTAATAAAAAGTTTAAATATTTGAACATCTGCTCATCAAATTTTTCCAGGATAAATTAGTTTATTATAAACCAAAACAAAATCCCAGACAGAATCATATAAAAACACTAAAACAGTTTTTTTTAAGTTTAAATTTATTAAAGGATGTAAAACTAAAATCTTACAAACACACATTCAATTGATTGAAATAAATTTTTTGAGAAGAAAAACTTGTTCACATTAATGTTCACATGGGTTGGCAATTTAAAGCAGGAACAAAATAGAAAAAGAAGAAAACTTAAATACTTAAAAGAAATGACATTAAGAAGAATATGATCTTTAATTTCGTTTTATTATTTTTTTTTTCTCAAATTCAATTGTTTTGTTTCTGTATGACGAATAGTTTAGATAATATTTAGAAAATAGGGCAATTTTAGTCAATTGCAAGTTGGAAATGTTTTATTTGCAATTATTCCATTGTCTTCTTAAGGGAGTAATTTTTTTATTCATTTTTTTTCTAAGGACTTTCTGGTACTACAAGTGTTTTTTTTTTTTTTTTCTTTTAGTAAAAGTAAAGTTTTGTAACTGTAATGCTGTATTTAAAAAGGACACGTATATTGGAGTTCATCTTTAAACTTGTAACATTGAGATTTGTTGTGTCAAATTCTCTGGTTGACTTCATAATTTAGTCGTTCCAATGTTAGCGATGACTTCAAATTATTTTTTTATTTATTTTTAGTTGGTTAAATAGATGATGTTTACACTGTATACAACCTTTGGTAGTTAGATGCGAAGAATGCTGATGAAGGATGTAGCGGTCCAGAAAGTGCAGTACTACATTCTGCTAGCGTGTAATTTTGTTTTCTTTGTAAATAATTTTTCTTTCTAAAAATGTTTAGAAATTATATTAAAAATGAACCAAAGCCGAAAATAATTCAATAATTTTAATTCATTTATAATATCCACGGTTCGAATCCTGATTGAGAAAAAATATTCAAAATATTTTAATAAATTTATTTTTCGATTATAATTTTTTAAGTGCATTGAAACAAGAAATCTAATCTGATAGAAGGCTGCCAAGGTTTTCTCAATTCTTAGACTCTGAATGACTTAAAAACGCAATTACATTATTCAAAACAACATGCCATTAAGCGGAATTCAAGAAAGCTTCCTTTCGTACAGGTCTTTCTACTGGAGAGCAGTTAGTTCTTCTCACGAAAAGTTGATTTCATTCACATATTTTGCTCTATTGTGGCAGTTTATTATGATTTTTATTAATTCTATTTCTTATTCTGTGGCTCTGAATAGATCTGTACCCACGACGCACATAAATTGAAGAGTGTCCGAAATTTAGGTATTTGAATATTATGGCCCCGTAATATTAATCTGATATATTTACTATTTGTTTGGACGGCATGCTCGAAGTTCGCACGTTCGCTTGTTTGAAACGTCATGTAAATTTACTGCATATTCAATCTTTTGGTACAATTAAAAATATCAGGCATGTTCTGAATTCCACACGAAATTTTCACTTTGGATTTTTCAAGGCATTCATTTAAAAATTCCGAAAATTTTAAGTTAGAAATAATTGAAATTCAAGAATAGAAGGATTTTTAAATTAAATTTATGGAATTATGCAATATATTAATCAGCCCAATCATGAATATTCTCACGGAATTTCTTTCCCACGGAAAAATTTTTCTCGAGAAATTATGAATTCCGGGGAAACAAAATAATAAAAAAGTGGCATCATCGCAATTTGAGGGGAGTTATTTTGTTTATTAACCCTTATCGGACGCGACTTTTCACACGTTTGATTCTCACCAGGTTGTAGTTATTTTTAACAAAAATGAAAAAAAAAACAATAGTATGTTATTATACATTTATATTCATTTCTTTTCAGTTTTGTTACAAATTATTTATTTTTTGTACAACTACTACATGTCTGAGTTTCTGATAATTATTTATATACTTATTTATATACTTGTAGACAGTATGTTTCGACATAATTCGCCTTGTCACTTCACACGTACCATACGACCGTTGCAGAAAAGTACTGTTGTCACGTCAGAGGTGACTTACGACCGATAAGGGTTAACATATAATTTTTCTTTTCTAATTTATAAGACCTATTTTTTCCCGAATTTTTTTGAACTTTCTGCAGTCAATCAGAAGGGAAAAAAATTTATCATGGGCTGAATAACGCAAAAAAAAATTATATTATTGTTTGGGAGCACATATAAATGCAAACAATATTTTTCGAAAATTACTTTTTTAAAATCAATGAAAGAATCCTGAATAACATACGAGAATTTAGAAATTAGATTGATAGTTGCTACTACTAAAATTGAACCAGACATAAGTACGTAATCCAGAAATAAGCAGTGGCAATTATCTCACTATTATAATTATATAACTTATTAGTAATTTTTTGTAATGTTGTAGTGCAGTAATAAAAAGTATAATAGTATTATAAAATTTTCTTCGCCGTTTTTTGAAAATATAATTTTTATTATTTTCAATTTTCGTTATTTTCAATTTTGGCCTGCATTACAAAAAGGTTGCCCATCCCTGTACTAGTCGATGGTGTAAGTTGTTGTATATTTCATTGTTGAAAAAAAGCCAAAGAGTCAACTGAATTTAAATTGTTGTTGAATTAAAGCTGACACTGGGCATAAATGTGGCGCAATGAAGTAAAGGCACAACACGCGATGGAAATACGGGAAAAAGGTTTTTCGAAAATCCAGCCAAAACTACAGACGTAATTGGCATAAAAGAAAAGATTTAGATAGATGGCATGGATGCTGCCGAGTTGTTTGTTGATCTCTATGGCTGGTACTACACACCTGTAGCTGTGCATAAAATTCTGTTGCATGGTAGCAAAATTACAGCAGAAGCTATTCTGCCAATAGATATGTCTCTATATAAAGGCCCTTTTTCAATGATTTCATTTTTATTTTTTACATTTTAATTGATTATTTTTAAAAAGCCTATAGATTACATTATTCGCGAAGAATTGGATGAGTAGCCACTAATGAAGATGTACTGCATAATCTTTTATTGTCTTTAGACTCATTTATATATAGATTTCGCTCAAAGCTGTAAATCAAAAAAATTTGACTATGATAATGAAATTAAAAAATTATTAAAAGAATTTGCTTCAATTATTTATTCATATTTTTTCTATTTATTTTTGCTACGGAAGAGGGGCGTGAAAGTGGGCAGATCAGTTACATATTTTCAGGAGTCTATTCTAAAATTATAATATTTATTCTTTGTAAAAATTTAGTTGTTGCATTAGAAATCAAGGGATTTATGCCACTTTTTTAAGTTTGTATGGGAAGTGAGCGTGAAAGTGGGCGGATATTTTTCAAATTTCACAAAAATTATTCTGAGTGTTAAATAATGCTATGTGCCAAAAAACAATGCCGTAGTTCAAAATTTAAAATTCACTTTGTATGACAGGTGGGCGTAAAAGTGTGCGGATCATTTTGATTATTCCAATTTTTTCTTGATTCAAACAAAACGTACCTATGTGCCAAGTTTCATTCTCCTTCGACTACTTCTACTATTTTTAGATCTATCGCAGCTCGTTCTATGAACCTCAACCATTGTGCGACGTCGTGTTCATTAATAATACGCTTTTATAAACTTACGCAACCATCCGCGGTAGTTTAGCCTGGAGGCTTTCACCAGTGTAGTTATCTAGACCACAATATGCTTCGGTATTTTTGCATTGTTGTGTTCATTTACTCGCTTTTTAAACAACTCATAATGTACGGCTACTCAACAACAATAATTTTCTTTCTATACTTTACAAAAGTAACTGATGGGATTCGAACTCATGACTCGTGTTATTTTTTTTTTCGCAAATAGGCAGACACTTCTACCAAGGAAGCTAATATCGATGCTCATCATTTGTTACCTAAATTTCTTTTGTATGCTGTTAACACACACCACAATTATTAGTGGTGGAAGTAAGAGTTCTTGTTTTTTCTTTGCGTAGGCACAATGCAGCATTTCTTCACAATAGATATTAACGTTTGTTTAAAAAAGGCCTTCCGCCACTTCTGAAAAACTTCCTGCTTTTTGAGTCGATTAAGAATTTTACAAATTTACATAAAGTATTCTCAGGTATGATACTACAAGAGTTATTGTAGTTGGGATTGTTATTGCCCTAAAGAAAAATTAAGGGCTTCTATAAGGCTCCATTGCTTTCCTAAGAATTTATTTTTCCAAAATTCTAACTTGGTCAAAGATTTAATTATCTTCAATACACTAGAGATGGCAGCGGCAGAGATTTGACCGATAATTAATAACATACAATGCAGACTAACTTTAGAGGAAAGAATTACGGAGGCTGAAATCAAGCTGGAAAAAAATATTGCTGAAACGAAACAATTATTGTTCCGAAAACACGACTTATGCAAAAAAAGAGCCTAAAAAACCAACCGACTTAATTTTCAGTCGCACTTTTTATTAAAATCCCGGCTCTGCAAAAAATTCTGCTGCACTTAGAAAAAACTCCAGCAATAATTTTTATTAAAATTTTTGAAAAACGAAAAAAAATTCATTTTTTATTTTGTGAAAATAATTTTTTTTTTTTCAAACATTTTATTAATTCCCAACCCCCAAAAAAAAGGATTGTAAATTGTCTTCTCTAACACAACTGCCATTTTACTAAAAACTTTATAAAAACAAAAACAAAAAACCCCTGTTTAAATCCGGCACAAGTATGTAATGGACAAATGAAAAAATAAAATTGTTGTAATTTTTTTTTCTAACATCATTTTTGGAAAAACACAAAAAGTCATTTTAGAAATTGCACATTATTTTCTCAAACTAAGAGCAAAAAGCAACAACAACAACAACTAAAAACTTATAAAGCCATCATAACATTTTGAAATAAAGCCAATTGTTGAAAGTATTAAAAAAAAAATAAATTATAGCATTTGAACTAAATTTAGATAAAATGTAAAAACACAAAACTTATATAAAAAAATGTTTGAAATGTTGTTGTTGTTGCTGATTTCCATCAGACAAATTTTAGTCACCTGTGGAACAAAAGTGTAAAATGAATGGACAGTTGAAAGTTTTCATATTTAAGTTTAAATTTATTATTCTGGCAAAGAAAAACTTAAATCCATTAAAAAAATTAATTCTTAATGTTTGTTGTTGGACATGCACAAACATGTTTTGACATGTACTTAAAAAGGGAGATCTTTTTAAGCCTGTGGTTTTTAAATTAAAAAAAAATTATTTATTGTTACTATTGACATGGTGCCTAAAGTATTGCTGAAAGTTGAGAGTTTGATTGAGCAAAAACCTTTTCAATTTTCCTAATTCCTTCGAGCGTTCTATTTTAGTTTTGATCCTTCTATTGTACTTGTATTAGAATTGTGAAAGTTAGTAAGTTATTGATTAAGAACTGCTAAACGATCAAGCCGATTCTTATCAAATTTTTAAAATAGATAGATCCTTGTGTAGATTAATATAAAGGATACATGTTTGTCAGTAAGACATGTTTACTTAATTGAGTTAATTTAATTTTAATTGCGCAATTTAATTTGGTGTTCACATATGCTCAATTAACTTTATTCAATTAGAACAAGGCATATTTATTTTACTAGGTAATGTCGACCGCCCAATTGATTTCTCTTTTTATTAAAAAAAACAACATGGCTTTTTGTTGTCGCTTTGAAGTTGGAAGTGTCAAAAGCTATTTTCTTTTTAACCGACTTCAAAAAAGAAGGAGGGTGTCCCCATACAACGTACATATTTTTTAAGTGAATTATGAATTGTAAAGGGCACTTCTGTAAATTTTAAAATGACTGCGTATTACTATAGCTCCCAATAACAAAGAGTTATACAAAAATAAATCTAAAAATCAAAGGGTGCCCCCATAATTGATGTAAATTTACTTATATGAGCCTATCTTTTTAACCGCTTTAGACAAACGCTTGCAAATTGGACAGAATGTCGATTGCTATGGCCGTTATAGTAACAAGTATTAATATTACAAATTACAAATTAAAGAGTGCGCCAATTGTTTATTTGATTTGATGTATATGGCCATACTTTTAAACAGTTGTAGACAGACGATTGAAATTTACAAAGAACTCTTCTATGATAACAAGTATAAAATTTGGATTTGGAAATAAACGGGTGTCCAAATAGTTGATATAATATGGTGTATGTGGCCGGACTTTTGAACCGTTTAATTTTACATGGGACATGTTTTGTTTAGTCGGCTTTAACAAGAAGCTTAAAATTTGAATTTAGAAATTAGAGGGTATTCCCTAAGATTAATGTAATTTGTTCTATATGGCCGTATTTTTTGAACCGTTGTATACAAACACCTTAATTTTAAACAGGAAACTACTTATTTGATAAACTACTTTATTTGGTATAATAAGAAGTATAAAAATATTATATTATAAATTAAAGGGTCTTACAATAGTTGATATAATCTGATGTATGTATATGTGCAAACTGTTGAACCGTTACAGAACCTGATTGCTAAATCTACAACAACAGCAAGTATATAATTTGAATTTGGAAATTAAAGGGTCACCCTATAGTTGCTGTAATTTGATGTATATTGCCAAACAATTGAACAGATGAAAAATTATAAAGTTTGGAGACATAAGTGTGTCCCAATAGTTAATGTAACCTATTTTGAGCTGTTATAGGCAGAAATCTGTTTTGAAGTCGGGTTTTTTTTTCGCAAGAATTATTTACTTGCGGCTTGTCAATTTTATGAATTTTTTCTTCTCACTGAACATAGTTCCGAGAGTAAACGTGCTTGTTGGCAAGGTTGCATTTCATATCTTATTCAATTAGGGATGTAATTAAGTACTAATTGCTCAATTTATTAATTGACTTCTTATATGGTAAATTGAGCTCAATTAAGGCTTTACTTGCGTAATTTCCTTAATTGCGCAAATAAAGCGCATGTCTGAACAGGGCAATATGTGTACAACCTAGATCACTGCATACTTTCAGGCGTTACAAATAAAAGCACATATATCTTATGTATGTCACTAATGTCACGAACAATGTTGGCCTTTAAAGCATCAATTGTTGCTGGTTTATCAGCATAAACCAGTGACTTAACGTGGCCATAGAAAATAATCGAGATGGTTTTAATCGCAAGACCTTAGAGGCCAATTGACAGATCCATTTCACGAAATCAACTTATCGCCAAATTTTGATTTGAATAACTCGATGGTTGCGATCGCCGCATGTCACATAGCGCCGGCTTGTTGAAACCACATTTCGCCCGGTTCCATGTCATCCATATTTTAAAACAAAAAATCATTAATCATGGAGCGGTAACGATCATCATTGACCGAAAGTTTTAAAAATTCTGTTTTATTTTTGAAAAAACCGAAAATCGAATAAATGGTTGTAGAATTGAAATATGGAAAATCAAACTGGACCGAAAAATATTTAAAAATATTTATTTTATATTTTTAAATGTTTATGAATATGCTTCCAAAAATAAGTTAATCCAATAAAACAAAAACTTTATCTTTAGTTTAATTTGTTCTCTTTACTGCACGTGTGTATGTATGTCTTTTTTGTGTTCTTTTTTTATCAGCCATCGTTTCGATCAAGTTTTATTGCAAACAGTAAAATGTATGTTTTATTTTACTATTTTGACCTTAATTTTTTACTGTCATGTACATGAACTTTTTATTGTGTTATTTTTTCTTTTATAATAAACTTTTCTTAATTTTTTCTTAAATTGCATCTTTTTTGCTGCATCCAGACACGTAGAATTAACATTTTTAAAAAGCTGATTTTTTTTCTTGTACGTAAAATAAATGCAAAAAAAAAACAAAAATTACTAAAAGACTTTAAAATACATAAAAAATCAAAAGAAGAAAATGTGTAAGAGGAAAACTGAGCAACAACAAAATTTACGAATACATATTTAAATTTCTATAGAGAATGTAACTACTAAAACAACTGCAATAAAGCAGTGACGAGACCCAGCAATAGATTTTAAAAGAGACATGTGAAATATTTAGCGAAAAGAAAACTTTTGTCAAAAAACTTTTTTAATAGCGTTATTTAAGCTACGCAACACATATTTAAAAGCTACGTACTATATTTCGGATTTTCGAACATAATAAAATTAGATAAAAATTTGGAAAATTCTAAATTATTTATAAGAAATCTCAGTAAATTGAGTCTTGTACAAAGATATTTATAAAAAGAAAAGATTGTTTTAACTTTAAAATCGTGCATACCTTTTACTTTGAGGGTTTCGATTACAGAGTAGGAAGTTCGAAATGATGAAATTTATATTAACATAATTTAAGTTTTATTCAACAACGGGAATCTGCCCCCAAATCATATTAATTAATTTTTAAAAAATCTTTTTTTCGTGCTATTTTCCTGATTAATTATTTAAATCACCGACATTGATTATTGAGGGTTAAAGCACGTCTCGATGGGCATTTCGTTATCGCTTACTTAACTCTTCACGAAACTTCTGTTTGTGCTAAGCTTTCCAGATAGACTTATCTGTGTCTATGTCTAAAATACATATTTTATTTTCGAACATTCATTTTATATAATTTTTGTATTTTAACGTTTTAAACCTTTAAAGTTTTTTGAATATAATTTCGAATATAGTTCGAAAATTCGAAAGTGGCTTATTTAAGATTTGTTGATCAATATATTATAGTTTAGTAACAGAGTTAAATATTTCCGAAACTTATTTCGAAAATGTCTTAAATTAATTTCTGTATTTTAAAATTTTTCTTTTTTTCTTTTAATAAATTTTTAACTTTTAAAGTTTCTTGAAAATAATTTGGAATATATAGTTCGAAAATTCGAATGTGTTTTAATTTAATTTTTAGCAACATCTTAGCTTTAATAATCAATTTTTTATTGTTTAATAACAGATTTGAAAATTTCGAAACTTATTTCGAAAGTATTTTAAACTAATTTCTGGGTTTTTAACATTGGTGTTTTTTCCTTAAATGAATTTTTAACCCGTAAAGTTTCTTGAAAATAATTTCGAAAATAAGTTCGAAAATTCGAAATTGTTTTAATTTAATTTTCAGCAATATTTTAGCTTTAGTAATCAAATTTTTCATAGTTTAATAACAGATTTGGAAACTTCAAAACTGATTTCGAAAATTCGAAAATATCTTAAAATAATTTCCGTATCTTAACATTGTTCTTTTTCCCTTAAATAAATTTGGAACCTTTAAAGTTTCTTGAAAATAATTTCGGATATAGTTTGAAAATTCGAAAGTGGCTTAAATTTAATTTTCAGCATTATCTTAGTTTTATTATTCAATTTTTCGTACTTTAATAACAGATATAAAAATTTCGAATATTTCTTCGAAAATGTCTTACATTAATTTCTGTATTTTAACATTGTTCTTTTCCCTTAAATTAATTTTTAACCTTTAAAGTTTCTCAAAATTAATTTCGAATATAGTTCGAAAATTCGAAAATGGCTAAAATTTAATTCTCAGCATTATCTTAGCTTCATTAATAAATTTTTATAGTTTACTAACAGATTTGAAAATTTCGAAATTATTTCGAAAACTCGAAATGGTTTAATTCTTATTTTCTGCATTATTTTAGCTTTACTGATAACTTTTTACTCCGAAAATTCAAAAGTGACTTAAATTTAATTTTCTGCATGTTTTAGCTTTCTTTATTAATTCTTTTATAGTTTAGTAACAGATTGGGAATTGTCGAATATTACTTCGAAAATTCAAAAGTGGCTTAAATTAAATTTTCAGCTTTATTTTAGCTTTAATGATATTTTTTTTATAGTTAAATAAACGTTTTGAAATTTTCGAAAGTTATTAAGGTTATAATTTAATGTTTTATTCAAAAATTTTTAAACAGAAATTTATTTTATTTTTCCACTGGTATGGCAGCGCTAAGATATTGCATTAGAACATTTTCAATTAAATTTTTCTTTAAAAATTTACTTTTGGTTTCGAACAAAGTAAATTTTGCCACGAGCAGAGTTGTCACTTTAGTTAGGAGCCAAATAATTTACATAGTTACGGACTTATTGAAGCGCTCTCATAAAGGGTTAGAATGTGAAAGCAAATTCCTACACGTATTTTTTTACATGTGCTATTATTTTCTATTCCTTTGAAGAAACTTCATCCCACGATTTTCTCATGTAATTTTGTTTACATTTTTGCTTACTTTAGGGCATTAAAGACTTAATTATTTACAAAGTAAATTTAGTTGTGTTGAATACAAAAAAAAAGGAAAAGCAAAAGAAAAAAGATTTCTTTTTGCTTTTGTAAAATAAACAAGAAATTTAATCCTTATAAGAAGATGCATGTGTTCGTATTTGTAATCAGGATTAAAAAAAATGCTGGCAAAATGAAACTTTTTACACTTTTTGTAGAAGCAAAAATAATTTATTTGAAAAAGGTGCGGTTCTTTTTCTAACTCTTTAAATGCTTGAATTTGTTTTTAAGCAAATAAAGCAAAAAATAATAATCTGCGTAAGTAGACAGACTGATTTATTAGTGAAAACTCGAAATTGCGGGTAATGTTGAAAAATAAGTTAAGAGTATGTTAATCAATCAGCAGTGATTAGAGGGCGAGTCTCTTTAGCCAGTCTGGGGTATTACATCACAACAGTAGTGACATTAAGAAATTACCTAAAGTAGTGGTAGTGTACTGCGATATCCTACCATTTAAAATGCTTAAGAAAATCGAAATAGATAAAAACAACCTGCGTGTACTTGTGCCTAAAACCACCGTTGGCCGACATGAGTTAACAGACTAACTTAAAATCCCAGGGCTCAGGGAAATACAGTTAAGGGAAACACCAAGCATTTTCATTTTCTTTGTACCTTTTGACGAATAATAAACGTTATATTTTGTATCACAAGCGTTTCTGAAAAGGTTAGATTTTCCGACAGGGTTTAAACTGCCATACGATTGCCAGATCTGGTAACTCTATTATTATTTATACTAAACTTTCTTTGTTTTAATTAGACTCATGGCGAAATAATACCAGGTGGCCGCAATGGCGAATTCATAATTTTCGCCGTAAACTCTAAATGTCAAACTCCATATATAAAAAATTTATCTAACTGTTATACATATTTTTTATATATGGATTTTGACATTTAGAGTTTACGGCGAAATTAATGAATTCGCTATCGAGACCACCTGTATTATTTCGCCATGATTAGACTCATCCATGGCAAAATAATACAGGTGGTCGCGATGGCGAATTTAATTTTTTCGCCATAAATGCTAGCTGTCAAACTCCATATATAAAAAATTTATCTAACTGTTATACATATTTTTTATACATAGAATTTGACATTTAGAGCTTACGGCGAAATTATTGATTTCGCCATCGTGACCACCTTGTATTATTTCTCCATGGACTAATCCTCAAAGCAAAACTTGCAACAAGGCGTATCAATACCAGGTGGTCGCGATGGCGAATTCAATTATTTTCGCCGAAACCCTAAATGCCAAACTTTATATATAAAAAAATATGACGTTTGACATTCTGCGTTTACGGCGAAAATTAGTGAATTCGACATCGTGACTACATAGTATTGATTGGACTTGACTTGTAAACTCAAAGAGTTAAGTCAAAATTGTTTAAATATACTACGGAAATTTAACGATCAAAACAACTGTCAATCCGAGCGACAAATTCGTTTAATCATCAATCGTAAACTATGACAAAACGTATCCACAAAAATGTTACAGACTGCTCTGCGAGGTAATAAAACCTGTAAAGCGCAGTATTAAGGCTAATTCAAATCAGATGATTCTCCATCGCGAACAGCAATTGAAGCACTGGCATGTGGAAAATTAAATAAGAAGATTTTAGATTATAAGATCGAATAACTGAAGGAATTAAGGCCTCTTTTATATCACAATATTCTGTTTAATGATGAGGCTCATTTTTAGTGTTCAAATTGTCGAGCTGTAAGCATAACTTAATTTCATTAATGAAAAAGCGCATTGCCTTTTAAGTAGAGGTAGGTATTGCTCAGACGTGAACCACACGTGTTCGTGATTAATTTTTTTTTCACTCACGTGCACGTGCATAAACGTGAGCATAAGAAAATTCTCTGTTAGTGCATTGTATCTAGGCCAAGCCTATTTGGAGAGCGCTAAGTGACTTCTGCAGCTAAGGTGATGAGCACATTGACTACAAATCTTGTTGGCCAGGGTTCAATCCCTTCGGCAATCAGAAAATAAAAATGTTTAATGGTAATGGATATTTTTTTAAACCTGATAGAACTTTAAATTATAAATATATAAATTTTTCCTTAATATTTTTATTAAACTCTGATAAATCATTATGAATAGACTCACGCTTAAGCAACGCCATCAAATTATCCAAGTTGACTTTAAAAATCAGTCATCATTTCGAGCGACTTATAGACGATTTTGTGATTTTTATATGATGCACATAATCGTCCGTGTGAGACGTCCATCTGGTTTTATTAATAAGCAAAATTACTGCATATGGAGTGAGACCAATCCACAACATACCCTACAGCCTCCATTGCATCCAGAAAAAATTCACACTGGTGGCATCCTTGGACCTTATTTCTTAAAAAATGAGGCCGGATTTCACGTTACGTGTAATAGAGATCATTACTGCACCATGATTAAAGATTTTTTGTTTGAAAATATAATTGACATTCCTCTGGACGAAATGTGGTTGAAAATGGCGCCTCGTGCCATACGACGACCGCAACCATCGAATTATTAAAATCAAAATTTGACGATAAGTTGATTTCGTGAAATGGATCTGTCAATTGGCCTCCAAGGTCTTGCGATTTGACAACTCTCGATTATTTTCTGTGGGGCCACGAGAAGTCTCTGGTTTATGCTGATAAACCAGCAACAATTGACACTTTGGAAGCCAACATTGTTCGTGTTATTCGTGACATACGGCCAGCAGTACTTTAAAAAGTATTCCATAATTGGACGTCCAGAATGCGCTTCGTTACGAGCAGCCGCGTTGGCCATATGCCCAAAATCATTTTTAAATATAAATGCCATGTTCTGATATTTCGGATAAAAAAATTCTTTTTCACAATTAAATTTTTAGTGTTATTTTTTACAATTTAAAGTTATATCGAGCTTAAAAAACAGCCGTTATAAATACAAATTCAGAATTAATATAACAACATGCAGCCTCTTCGTCGGTACTTATTCATAGATTATTCGCCAGCGAAGTAAAATAAGTAATAAAATGGCTAAATCTATCTATCTATCTCCTTTCAACGCCTGTCTTATATCTCATCTATCTCTTTCCTAAAGAATGTAGCACGGTTACAAGCTGTTCTTTTCTTATGGAATATCTAATGCGTGACATAGTTTTTTTTATTAAGGACTGTAGGGTTCTATAGAAAAATTATCTGGTCACACAAATGCGTAGGTGATGTGCACGACAGAAACTTTTGCGTGATTGATTCGTGATTATTTTTTACGTATTGCTTTTTATGTCTTTTTTTAAATTAGTGTTTCCAACTGGTGAAAAAACTATAACAGATGGCCTAATTATACCGGCGCATATTTAGTTATAATTGTGCATGAATAGAGTCAACAAACACTAGACTACTTGTTTTTAATTTAATTGTTTTTGCGTTATTTTATTTTCCGGTATTTATGTACAATATGATACTGTCGGTTGTGAGCTGCCACACTTACACAGCTTTTGGCGATTTTTTATTTAATTATTAACAAGGTGATAAGAAATATCTTTCAATATATTGTTTATGTTCCTTTCCAAAAATATCGGTTGTTAAAACTACTGAGATCAAACTGAGAATGTGAGAGACAATTCTCTCTCTACTATGAAATAAGAAAATACTTGGGCAATAGGAAACTTATTTTAAATTATATTTCGGTAAATATGTAAAAGCCTTTTTAATTTTCATTTAATACATTTTTAAGCAGTCTTCTTCTTAATGCTTTAAAAAAAATGTTTAAATATCTTTTAAGAAATTCTTGAGATTTTAAGATTATTGGTCTGTTGCTTTCGTTATAAAATCCTAGTTTTTTAATCCTTCTTTTCTCTTTTAAGAAAAGATTAACAAAACAAGAGATAATTTAATTTTATTTCTTTCTAAATGTTCATATTCTTCAACTTTTTATTTTTGCTATTAATTTTTTTTTTTTTTTTTTTTTTTTTTGTTTCAAATCATGTATGTATTCCTTTTACTACGTTGGCTTTAAGCCAAAATTTGATTACCAAAATAAAAAAAGAAAAACAAACCAGAGAAAGAGAGAAAAGGTACAAATTACATCCACATACGATTATTTTTTATCTTCAAATTCAAGGACATTTTCTTTAAATACTAAAAGCAGGTAAACACATGCAACTTTGTGTAAAATATTTTAACGATAACGAGTTCTGTTAACTTGATGCTTGAAATTTTTATTGGCATTTAAGCAGTTGATGTCATAATTTCACTTAAGCAGTCAATGATTTTTAAGGAAAAGGAAAGAAAAAATTCTTCCCCTAAAGAAACTCATTTGGGGGATTTTAGAATTTTTTTTTTGCAATTTAAGTAATTAGTATAAATTTAAAATCTTTTTTAATTGCTTGAGATAAATGTTTCAGTTAAGTACCTTACCACAAGTGATGGCGTAAGAATAAAACACGTGCATGCTAAGTTGGTGTCTTAAAAACGTTGGTCTTCTTACAAAAGTGCAAATTGAAGCGAAACGAATTCTCTACAAAATCTAATGTACAGTTTCGGCATTACAAATAAATAATTCGTCTAAAAAATTTGTATTAAAATCGATTAAATTATTAGTTAATTTTGTAACTATAAATATTCCAGATGGATTTATCGATTGTAGTACAGAGAAAGAACATAAATACGTAAATAATGTTATGTTTTTATTAAGGCGTTAAGTTTTTTCAATCTTAAAATTAATTTCTTGAATAGCATTATTTAATTTTCTTAACAATACTTTGAAAAGGACATACTTTAATGCTAAACATCATCCAGTTCTTTGTTAAGCGTCTTGTTCAAAACTGTGAATTTCCACTTATAGGCGAATTATATCTTTAAGATAAGTCTGGCAACCTCTTTCTAGCTACCTTTCTTATGGAAATAATAATGCACGGCGAAATCATGTACCAGGTTTTGGCAGTTACGAATTGATTTATTGCCGTCGTTGCATTAAATGTCAAACTCCATACATAACAAATCAGCGCCAAATTTTCTTTCCGACCCAAAAAAGTATATATATTCTTACTTCTTATGTAAAGCGAAGTGATTGAGCGATCTTCGTCTGTCCATCTGTCGGTCTGCGATAGCATTGAATTCAAGTTTGCCGAGGCATTAGATCAAATAGAGAAAAATTAAATATGCCAATGGATCAGACACAGTGTCGAAAGAGGTGGTAGCGGGAAAAACACTACGTCTATCTCTAATTTTTCCATTCAATTTGGAACAATAAAGTAATTCCATTAAAAAAAATAAATATATGGGGCAATAGAGAAAAAAACATTTTTTTTATTTTTTAATTCTCTGTCACCCCAAAATTTGCTTTGAATATAGTTACTTTATTAAAGTAGACTTACAGCCAGTTTAGAGAACACAATTTGCCGCTTAGACGCACAAAAACGTTAACGTTTCCCATGTTTTGGTTTTTAAAACGCGAATGTCATTTTGTTTTTGTAAAAAACGTAACAAATGGCAATTGCTTCTGGTTTATGTATCGCGCATTTTAGTGTCAGACACGTCAAAACTGAGCGAAGCAAAAAAAACATTCGTCAGGAGTTAATATTGTAGGGCATATGCCCGTCATACCACTTTTACTAATAAAAACATCTATTAGTATTATAAAAGGTCATCCAAAAAACGCGCCTACATGTTTCTTTGAAATAAAACACAAACTATTTTCAATTTTTTCAAGATGTTTTTTTTTATTAAAAGTATGATCCATTACAATTATAAGTGGAATAGAATATCATTCAAATGTCCACCATGACTGCGTCTGCAGACATCAATCCGAATATCGAAATTTTCAATGACTTTCCGACATGTTGCTGGTGTTATTTCACGAATTGCAACTTGAATGTTGTTCTTTAGATCATTTATTGTTTGTGGCTTGTTAGCATACACTCGACTTTTCAAAAAAACCCCACAAAAAAAATCTAATGGTGTTAGATCACATGACCTTAGAGGCCAATTGAAATCTGCATTTCGTGAAATTACACGTTGAGGAAATTTTTATCGCAAAAGCATAATGTTTTCTCGAGTTGTGTGACATGTAGCACCGTCTTGCTGGAAATAGACGTCAGACACATCAATATGATTCAACTGTGTCCATAAAAAGTCTCTCAACATTGATTAGTATCGCTCAGCATTCACAGTAACAGCATTTCCAGCATCATCTTCGATGAAAAATGACCCAATGATTCCATTTGCCCAAAATGCACACCAAACAGTAACTTTTTGTGGGTGTAGAGATTTTTCATGAATAACACGAGGATTTTCATCACCCCAGATACGACAATTTTGCTTATTGACGAATCCATCCATTCTGAAATGAGCTTCGTCACTAAACAAAATTTTGCTTTGGGTATTTTTCAAAGAACGCCCATTTTCATAATAACTTTGAATGATGTAAATGCGTTGTTGCAATGTGTACCTGTCCATGGTTAAAACTGTACTACCTTCTAATAAAACAAAATGGCTTATGTCATTTGAAAAGATATCACGTGTAAAAATTATATAGTGCTGACATCTAGGCGTCACATTTGGATGACCTTTTACATAGATATAATCAGAATATCACAATTAAAAAATTAGTGTTTATTTTTATAAGTATTGCTTAAGCTTTTTTATTTTCACAAATTTTTGTTTCTCAGATTGATTGTTTGATAATTTTGTTTTGTTTATTTAACTCAGCTGTTTCTTTTTAAGCGCCGAAGCAGGGCTACCATCATTTAAGGCAAAAACAAAAAATGTATAAGAAAAAAAGTAAATAAAAAACAATTATAAATATATTGGCAATACTACGATTTGACACAACATTTATTTATACGAAACACAACGTAAGTTAAACGAAAAAAACGGAACGTATTACATGGACGCTAATTATTACGTATTCAACCATATGCCATCCGGTTTTGTTTCGCTCTTGACGTGTTCTATAAAGAGGCTGGTCAAGTGTATGTAAGATTCGGCATAGCCGAATATAGCACTCTTACTTATATTATATGTAGTTTGACATTTGGGATAACGGCGAAAATTAAATAATTTGCCATCGCTACTTATAATTGATTCGCCTTAAAACGACACCTTTTATGAAGTTCTCGAACCTTAACAGGCAACTTTTATTTATTAAAATTATTTATTCGTATTTTAAATATCCGACTTTAACTTTTTCTTCTTTTTTCGCTTAACAAAAAATTACCGCACAAGGAATATCTCTAACAGTTTTTGCCACTTAATTTCGTAAGGATTATGCTTTATTTAAAGTCATATAATTTCTATAAAAAGAACATAAATATCCTTATTAAAAATTATGCCAAATATTCAAATAAAATTCAATTTTCCTCTTCTACTTAATTATAGCCGCAATGCAAAAGAAGAAGAAGAATAATAATAAATATTTGTAGTGCAAACATTATTTATGCATTCGAAAGCAATAAATAACTGAAAATTGAAACTCAATATGAAATGAATAAATCAAATATTTAACGAACATCAAAAAAGCAAACGACGACAACAAGAGCGAAATATCGTTGAAGAAAAATAAATAAAAACTTTGGCCCATATTTTAACGCATTTGTTTTGTTTAATGCATTTTTTTGGGAATAATGGCCCAATTTTATTAACGACAACATAGCAGTGATGATGATGTTGTGATACCTTTTTTCTTGAAACACGATTATTTATTTATAATTCAGATGGAAAATTTGGGAGCGACAAAAAAAATAACAAAAACAAAAAGAGAACATAAAAGAAATTTTTTCAGCACATTTCATTTCTTTAACAAAAAAGAGCAGTATACGCTACAGAGAAATGAAACAGTTAAATAACTGTAAAGTTCATTTGTTTTATGAGAAAGAAATAAACTGAGACCGAGAACCAATTGCAGTCATGTAAAATCCAAATAAACTGAACTTGTACCACTGACCTACATTTCGTTTTTTTTTCTTCTTCTCCTTTAAAATACTTGGTCCATTCAGTAAGAAACAATGGAATTAAAAAGAGCAACACAAATTACAACAGAACAAAAATGAAACGGAAAATGAAACAGTAAGAGGAAATTGTTGAGGCAGGACTTTTGATAAGAGATCCTTGAAATATTTATGTGTCAGAGAAATTTTCCCATAAATTGTTGAAAAGAAAATGCATTTGCGCAGTAAATGAAGGAAATAAAAATCAACGAACTTTGCTTCCAACATGTTTGAAACATGTGTTGGATTAACGGTCCTAAATGTTGCTTTTATTTATATATTTTATCTCTAGTAAAACTCAGTGAGTGCTTTTTGAGAAAAACACTCAAAATTGTTGATGAGAAAAGCTTTGCAAGGACATTAAAGAAAAGGATAGTAACCTTATTAAAGAAAAATAAAAAGGCAAAGAAATAAAAACATTAATTTTGCTAAAATTTCTACAAAGAATGAATATTTTAGGAAAATTTATAGTTTTTATAAAATAAAAAAAAGTAAAAAAAAATTAACGTAAATTAGAAAGTAGAAAAGAACCCAATTAATTTTTAAAGAAAATTTTTAAATTAAATCAAAATTTAATAAAATAAAAAATTCAATAAAAAATCACGTAAAAACTTTAAACAAGAATGTAAAAAATTTTTTTAAGCAACAATCTTAATTAAAAAAATATATAAATATTTTTAGAAGCCCAGCTAAATTATATATAATCTCTTTAATATAAATTAAAAAAAAAATTAAAAATAATAATAAAAACACATGAATCAACAACTTAAAATTTATCAAGATTCCAACGAAATTAATTTAACATTATTATTTGTAAAATAATTTTTCTTTCTAAAACAAAGGTGTTTAGAAATTAAAAAATGAACTTAAGCCACAGTTCAACTCCTATTTAAAAAAAAAATAAATAAATTAAAAAAAAACACAATATATTCATGTTTAATGTTGTGAGGAAATTAATAAAAATGTTTAAAAATAACAAAGTTGCATTCATGATCAACCGAAGGTTGGCACAAAGCAAAAAAATCAATGTTCAAAACGAGTTATAGAGAGAACATTGAAGATATAATTTGGTTTGTGTGTGGACTTCATCTAACCAAATTAATGTTGATATGAATAATCCTCGTATTCTTATTTATTTACTTTCAGTTGTTTAAATAGATGATGTTTACAATGTATACAACCTAAGGTAAATAAATGTTAAGAACACTGATGAAGAATGGAGCGGTTCAGAATATGCAGCAATACATTCTGCTGGTGTCTAATTTCTCTTGTTTATTTTTTCTTGGAAAACGTCTGTATAAATATGCAAAATAATATTTCTTAAAAAATTAACTTAAGCTAAAATTAATTTAAAACATAATCTGCGATAAAAGCACAATTAAAAATAAAACTAAAAATTTTATTAAAAATCTGAAAAGAAAATTTGTCTCTCTTCAGCAAATCACTAAAAATTTAAAAATTTCGCCGCCACAGAAAATTTTTAAAATAAAACCGAAAAATGCAAGCTGTTGTTATTAATTGTTGTTAAAAATTTAAAGCGTCTGACTATTACGATTTCAAAACAGATAATACATATATTAAACTAAGGGCCTCTATGGAAACACCCTTTAATTTTTAAATATACATACATATGCATTGTTCACAATTACTTTTTAAAGCGGACATATTTGTTTGTACTCTGTGTTGATTTCAAATGTCTGTATATTTGATCTACTGTCTAAAGTTATTTTATTTATTTTTATTTTAAAGACTTAAAAGCTTACAACTGTCTTTCATTTTTTTAAATATGTTTTTAATAAATTAAGTTATAAGAGTATTTTGTTAAAATCAAAACCGAACTATACAAAAATGTTTCGATGCAAAAGCTTAGCAACATGTTGCAATTCGATTGAAAGAGATCTCATTGACCACTACCAAGATTTTTAAAATGTTTGTGGGCAATTTAGAAACAGTAAAAGATTTACATGATCATAAATTTGAACAAGTTAACAAGCATTTAACTCCTATGGCTGATTTTGTTGACACACCATTTAATTAAATTTCTTTAGTATTTCCATAGAGGCTGTTAAAAAAATTCCGTGTTAGTATTCAAACTTAAGAAGGAGTAAATAAAAGAGTGTTTTTTATTGCAACTTAAGAAGGTTTTATAAATGTTGTGCAGTCGCGCTGTCTACTAAATTCTTAAACAGAAGATCTGAGTTGAAATTTTAGCATGAACGAGAGCATAAAAAAAGTTATTGTAATATGGATTACATGTTTCAAGGTGATATAAGACCGATACTACAATGGAATGTGTTGTAATGAGATTAGGGAACTTGTTTCTGATATTCGCATATTTTTGCCTACAACACGCTTTTCATTAAGAGCGCATCCACTTGTGGTTAATCGACCCGTGAACCATCGATGCGGTACAGAGAGAATTCGTTTTACAGCCGAACAGTTCGTATGTGAAATCATCTTTCTGCGGAGATCTTTCTTGTCACTTTCAGTGTTGGAAAGTTCAAATCGAAAGGCCACAAACGCTACTCCCTCCCCTAAAAATATAGTTTATAAAATGATTTTACAATTGTGCTTCAAGCACAAAAATAAAAATGTGTATGCTTACAATACATACATACATATATATTTATTTCAACTTTTTTTAATGTTTTGGTTCCCTTTTTATTACTTTTTATGTTTTGCTGTTTTTTTTTTTTTAATATTTATTTTGTACATAAATTTTTATTTTTTCCACTTTCTGTATCAATAAAAAACAATTTCAAATTTTTGCTACCAGAAAAATTTCTGAACTGTCAAGAACTTGAGCAAAATATTTTTTATCACAAACATTATTCTGTTGCTTTAAACCATACTTTGAATAAAAATAATATATTATGGTTAAATATTTTATATTATTTTAAAAAGTTATAAAACTTTGGTTGTGGTTGAAATTTTTTTAAGTTAAAATCAACAATGTTTCTTTTTTTGTGGACAGTAACCATACAATCGTTGAAATTTAACGAAAAATGTTTATCGTGACTAAAGTTTTGCTGAAAATAACTATAATTTGTTCTCCGCAACTATACATTGTTACAAAGAACATAATATGGTTATTGTGACCATATCACAACCATGTTTTTTTTCTGCGTGTATATAAGAAAGATACAACGTTTTTATAAACGAGCTTGAAGAAAAGCCGATGTTAGTTTTTTCACAGTGAAAAAAATTTTTGCGCTTGGCCAAAAGCCGTCTATGCAAGTACGGACATTTCGACATTTTTATAAGTGACACTATGTCTATACTAAATAACAACACAATGTCCACGGACATTATGACATTTCCATAAGTGACATAATGTCCATGGACATTATGCCACTTTGAGTGCAATATAAAGTCCATAGACATTTTGTCCTTGGACACTGTGACAAAAAATTGCGCTCCGTCTGTCTATTACGTAAAAAAATTTTGGTAATGATCTTGGTCTACATCCTTATAAGAATAAGCTGGTGCAGAAATTAAGGTCAATGAACCATCATATGCGTCGTGCTGTTGTCGATTGGACTCTAAAACAGTTGGAAATTGATCGGATGTTTTATTTTAAAGTTGTGTTCATCGAACAGAGTTTGTTTAGCTTTGCCCATATGGAGTGAAACTAAACCACAAAAGACCCTTTATATTCCAATTTATTCCAAAATATACAGCGTTGTATGATTAACATTCAGGTGGCATCACTGAAACTTATTTCTTTAAAAATTAAGCTTGCATTATGGTCGATGTAGATGATCAATGATCAATAATTTTTGGTGTGAAAAGATGATTGATATTGATCCAGGAATCCAAGGACTATTTATGCCACGCGGCGATCGCAACCAACAACTTAATGCAATCAAAATTTGTCCATACTCTATGTCACTATTTATGCTGATAAACCAGCGACAATTGACATCCTGAATGCTAACATTGCCAAGCATAACAGCCAGCAACCAGCAATGCATAAAAAAGTGGGCCAAAACTAAACATCCAAAAATCAGTTTGTCAAGCGCAACCGTGGTGACAATATGCCCTTTATAATGACTGTTTAAAATTTCGTGTTTTATTGATTAAAAGTGTTTCTTTTTTAAGCTGGAAGTCTTAGGGTCAACAACCTCACGCTATGTCGGGAAAGTAATGCATAGTAAAATATGGCAACCTTCGCTATCATAATGTAAATAATTTCAAGCAAAATTATTAGAAAGAACCTGATTTTTTGAAAGAGTAACTGCCAAAACTATCAAAATTTCTTATGTACATATAAAATGTACGAAGCATTCCTAAATTGCACGGCGTCAACGCTTAGCAATTGGAAAATCCAATTTTGACAGTGCGTTAGAAAGTGAAGTTGGCTGCTTCTTGGTTTGTTTTGTTTTGTTATGCATGAAAAGTATTGACAATTTAGTTACTTTTAAGGCAATCTAGCGGTTTTATCTCTTCTTTATTCTTATACAACGGCTTTTTTAAAATAAAGTCAGTTAACGGTACTGTTAAAGACACAAAGTTGACGCTTTTATTTAGGGATGACATTCCACCGCAAAAGCTATAGATCACATTGCTTTGCGTCTTATGCGCTATTTTAGTGATGGCAGTAATCCTGTTTTCTGTCTTCCGTGTACTCTTTCGTTTCGTTATTTTTAATTGAGCAATTTACCAGAGTTTCTGAAAAATGATCGCAAATACCCCGCTTAAAGTTTAGCGAATTTGCGAAGAATTATTACTACGACCAGTCCTTTATCCTGCAAAAAATCTTAAGAAGAAATTATTTCTATGAAGTCTACATAAATTTTGCATTCAATTTGGGACACACTTCATTGTCGTCTTTGCCTGTATACTTTTAATCATATAAAATTAAATAAAAAATTATATTGAATTGTTTTATAAAATTTGTTTCTTCATTTTTCTTAATATTAAAATTCTAGTTTTCCTGTTTGTTTTATATCTTTCACTTTTTCAATTTAGTGTCGTCAGTAATTTTAATGAACTTGTCGTAATTGTTTATTGTGTCACTTGTAACTGTTTTTCAAGTCATTCATGTCACTTGCAATAAATGAAGAAAAAGAATGCAACAACACAACAACAACAAAAAATTTAAATAAAACGTAACAATATGAAATGAAGAAATTTTAATAAATAACAACAAAAACAACAAAAAAGAAATGAAATAGAATAAGAGAAAAATTTACATAATTTTCTTGTTTACAGGCATTTCGAAGTTGTTGCTTGTTTTTTTTTGTCATCCATTTCTTTTTTTCTTCTTCTTGTTTTCTCTCATTCTTTGATAATCTATTATTTCTTTTTATTTCATTTTTCTTAGTTATAAAATAATAGTAAAAAAAAAAAGAAAGAAAAGCGATTGGCTTAAATTAAGTTGATAGAAAACAAACAGATAAACAACAACAATAAGATACGAAGAAAATAACAAAACAACAATAACAAAGCTGTTTTTATAAAGGAAAAAAGCAAACTAGTAAAAGTTGTTGAAGAACTTCTTCCTTTAAAAAAATAAAAATTAAAATGCGACAGAAAATATTTTAAAATATATTGAAGCAGTGCCGAATTCCTAATCAATACAATACATCAATACATCTCGACAGATTAATGCATCCTCTACATCCACCAAAAATTGTGTTAAAGACGACATTGAAAAGTTCAAAAATGTTAAAATAGTTTTTTTAGGGGATGTTGAGCCTAAGTTCACCAATGCCTTCTTATTTGGTTGGTCTCTTAACTCTAGAAGCTAAACTGGTGATTTCTGATTATCGGACGATAATGACCGAATCCTGCATGCCAAATTCGTACTGTTTGTGGTCATCACTCTAATAACAGCCAATTCTGCTTACATGATGAATTTATTGCTATTAGCCTGACTTCTGACAGTTAGAAGACAACAGTACCGTTTCCCATTTTAACCGGACTCGAACACCCTTAGAACCCCGTAACTTCTGTGCTTAAATACTAGTTCTTCAGAGATTTTCTCTTTTGTCACCGCTTCGGGCGTAATATATCCGGTTAACTAAGTATTTGATACAACGCTGTGGGTACCTATTGACGTTTCGGCTGTTAAAGCAAACTTTTCTGTTTTTATTTTTTACTAGTGCAACTACTAACATTAATCTTTCTACTTCTTGAAAGTTGTCGTTATCTATTTCTTTAACTCCGCGATGAAATCCTTATCGGGTGTCTATACGACATCCAGATTGGTTCGCGAATGACGGACATCTCTTAATGAAATGGCGAGACATTCCAAGCTGGAACTATTTTGGGAGCCAGCTAACTCGGGCATACCCGGACACATAGTCGCGAACGAACTCGCCAGATTTGGAACCCGGTTGGGAGACCGGGAGATAGATCCACTGGGGGGAGTCCCATTAAGCTGCAGTAGAGCTTTATTTCAGCAGGAACTCTTTAGGGCTGCGCAGTCTAGATGGTCTGAAGAGGTTACCTGCAGGGTCTCGAGGACATTGTGGCCTCAGTACGAAATCTACTGAGGTTTCCTCGAGAGCAACTGGGTACACTGGTGGTTGTGCTGACGGGTACCCATGCTAGGAGAATGAATCTTCCGCATCATGACTTCTGTAGAAGTTGTCAAGATGGGGAAGAGAAGGAAACGGTGGAGCATCTGCTTTGCCACTGCCCAGCTCATTCTGGGAATAGAGCGGCCATTTTCGGCAGACCGAGACTGCATTGTCTTGCAGACTTGTCTGTCTGCGATGTTGCTAGGATAAACTTGTTTATACGGTCCTCGGGATGGTTTGGATTTGGATCTTTGATGGTGCCGTAGGGACCTGAATCTGATCCCTGCACATCCCGTTTCCAGGTGACACAACGGGACCTTTGGGACCCAAGAGAGTCGGTCTTATTACGCCGACAGCCTGTGGAACCTAACCTAACCTATTTCTTTTAACAAATACATTCCGCCATAAGATTCGGTTCTTGATTTCCTAAAAAAAATCTCGAAAGTATGAAATTCCATAAAAAATCAAAAAGAAGAATATCCAAAATTTTATCCAATCCTTTAAATTAAAAAAATATGTGAAAACAATAATCAAAAAAAATTAAGTTCTACGTACATATATAACATTTTACATAAACATGCCATCGGCTCTTAATGGGTTAAGCATTTTTAAAAATTTTCCTTAAAGATCTGTTCAAAAGCTTTTTAATGACATCCATATAGATGTTTTAAAAAATTTGAAAATTTCAGAGCCCCGTAACTCGAAAAATATGTGCGAGCGCCAATTTTTTCATTTCATGCTTATTTTTTAATTCTCTATCGCCCCATTTATTTATTTTTTGATTGAAGTTATTTTAGTGTTCCAAATGATATGAAAAATTTATAGGTAGGCGTGGTTTTTTGCCCGCCGATCTTGCTAATTTTCAATAGCGACACTATGACAGAATTCTGTCTTAATTTAAAAATCGTTTCAAAATGGCTTCGTAGGTGCCACACAATTATACAAAAAAAAAATGCAAGAAACATATGGTTTTAATACATTGTTTTGTTGTTTTTTCTTTTTTCTCGTCATCTTAAAAAATCAACTCTGATTGCATGTAGAAAAACTTTTTTATGAATTATTTAAAAAGATTATAAAATCGTACAGAACTATCAAACAGTCTATCACACACGTATATGTGTGTGTTTTGATTTACACTATAATAATTTTTCAACACACGTGTAATTTTTGACACATCGTACGACTGAGTATGATAATTGATCCTGGCCTTAAGCGGTAGCGAAATGGCCATTAAGATGTGCGTTCACCCTCAACAATCAATATCGGTGATTTAATAGTTTAATCCAAGGCGAATTAAATACAAGGTGATAGCGGTGGCGAATTCAATTCTTTTCCCATGTATTCTAACTGTCAAACTCCATAAATAAAAAATCTGTATAACAGTTAGATAAATTTTTTATACATGGTGTTTGACAGTTAGAATACATGGTAAAGGAATTGAATTCGACACCGCTATCACCTTGTATTTAATTCGCCTTGGTCACAGCTATAACCTTATAATTAATTCGCCTTGCTTCATACAAAAAAGATATGTGGAGCAAGGCAAATAAATTATAAGGTGGTAGCGATGGCGAATTCATTGATTTTCGCCGTTAGCCCGAATATCAAACTACATATAAAAAAAATAGTATACAGATTTTATATACACAAAGTATTGGTTCGCCTTGATATAGAGTTTAAAATTTCTTGCAAGGACGAAAATGAGTGAATTCGCCATTGCCACCACCTAATACATGATTTTGCCATGGCCATTACCTACGATCTCCGTTAAATTCCACTGTGTGGCCCGAGTTTCTGTCTCCCCATTTTCTAAATTTTTCTTCTGTTTTAGTTTTTTTATTTCATTACATTCTCTAATTATTTTTTAAATTTATAATGTGTAATTACATTTGCTTTTAAATCTGCCGCTTATCTCTAGTAATTAAAAATTTTTTTTATATTTCTTTCTAATTTAATTTTTTCTTCTAAATAACTAGACTTAATAACTAGTGATTTAAACACATTTTATTAATAAGGCCTTATGTATCGCCTGTGTAAAAAGCAAAATGTCACGTGTTTTTGTATAGAAACCCTTAGAACTGAATAATTCTCTTATTTATTGTAGGGGAAAGTGTAACACTTACAAATAAGAAAATTTATAATATTCAATTTATATGCAGTTAATGCTTTTTCTCATTTTTGTATTTTGTAGTTTTATAATTTTTATTTTCTACTTTATAAAGCTGACAGTTTTAATAATCGTTTTTATAAATAAACCTTTCCACCTCTTGTTTTTGTGGGGCGAAAAATAACGCATTTATTTAACCTTTATAAACCGCTTGAGAAAAAAAAGGATTAACTTTCTTTGTTGCAGTTGTAGTTCGAAAGCAGCAAGAAAAGAAAGCGAAAGCAGTTACAAATTAAAACTTGCCTGCCATTCACTTCATTTAAGATGCACAATAAGTTGTTTAATGATTGAGATGTTGCAGAGCAACAAAATTATTAATTATATTTACATCGTTATTTAATTAAGTAGTTATCGAATAAAGATGGTGAGCCAGAATCGACTAGAACAATTTATGTTAGAGAATTTCTTATTCAATCGAGAGTTCAGAGATTTCGATAATTAGACGTTTATAGACCGTGCACAACTTCAAGCTGAATTAAAAACAAGGTCGACTGAATGGCTTCAGTATTTTTTTTAATGTTTCCGTTTGCTTTAATCTTTTTTAGACACTCAGAAGAAAAGTAAGACAATTTCTTAAAAGTGTGGCAACTTTGTTGAGAGAATGCATGTCTCAAAAGGCCAGTTTAGACGGTAAGACTTTACGTACGTAAAATCTAAGAGAAAATAAAATGAAAATCTATCCGTATGAAAAAATAGAGATTAAAAATCGTATGATTTTTTTTCTTATGATTACACCATTGGTGTTGAATAAAATGAAGTAAAATTGAAACAGCTGTTGTTAAAACAATAATTGTTTACAAAAATATTTTTGATGTGTTTGCACTATATTCAGCGGTTTTTGTGCTATTTTGACGAGTTTTACCTTTAAAAAGTTAGCATTAATAAGAAAATGCAACCCTGATCTTATGAAGTAGAATAGTTTTTGATAAATTTCAAAAAATAAAGAGAGCCGTACGACTGTCAAATTTAAATTCGCATTTTCTCTCAATGTCGGACATTTTCATGACATATTATGTTTGGACGATACAACTTGTACTCTTCTACACAAAAATTTGACATGTCGTATTACTTCTAGTATAATGTAAACCGCCCTAAAATGAGAGAAGAAAAACGTTCTTAACATAAAATCAAGGCGAATTAATTACCAGGTGGCAGCGTAGGCGAATTCATTATTTTTTGCTGGTAAAAACATTGTCAAACTTAATATATAAAAAATATACACAGATTTTTTATTTATGGGGTTTGACAGTAGTGTTCATGGCGAAAATGACTGAATTCGCCCACGCTGCCACCTGGTAATTGATTCGCCTTGCATAAAATCAAGGCAAATTAATAACTGGTGGCTTTTTTTGCGCCTGTGATTTTTCATTCTTTGAACCTCAAAAGTTATAATCTCCTACTGTACTTCTTATTTTTTGACAGCCAAAAAGGATTTGTACGGAAACAAAATGTACATATTTTTTTCGGAGCGTTATATTCATTGTCGCCGTGAAAATACCTGCTATGAATTCGCCTGCTTTCTATCAGGATCAAGGCGAATAAACTACCAGGTGGAAGCGTAGGCGAAATCGTTAATTTTCGCCGTGAACACTACTGTCAAACTCATATATACAAAATCTGTGTACTATTTTGTATATATGAAGTTTGACATTCGTTTCTACCAGCAAAAAATAATAAATTCGCGAACGCTGCCACCTGGTAATTGATTCGCCTTGATCAGAATTTTTATATGTCCAAATAAATGTAAGCATGGCGAAATTATGTACCAGGTGGTGGTGGAAGTGGCGAAAGTATCAAACTTCATGTAAAAAAATTTGACACAGATTTTTTATTTATTGAGTTTGACATATCCTACAACGGCAAAAATAAATTAATTTGCCACTTCCCGCACCTGGTACATGATTGCGCCATGAATAGAAGAAACTGCTAAGCCCTCGTTGTGTTTCATTATTTAGGAAAAGCCCACAAAAGGGATAATTCAAGCGATCTATAATGCAAAAGATGCAAATAAATCTATAGTATATAGGGTAAGGCCGAGCTTAAATTCATTGCATCATATTTCATATTGAAAGGCTTAAACAGCTCTCATTCGCCCCAGCGTAGTAACGCTTTGATGCCTTTCCGTAAATTTCTTAAATTCTCTTTCGAGTTGTGCAACAAAAGTTGCAAAGTGTGGACGGGGACTAAATGTTTGAAAACTTTCGAACTCCTATGCACAGTTTTATTAATATCTCCTTTTAGTGGTGGGAGTGAACTATTAACTGACTTGAAGACGATCATATAAACTCTGCTTATGTATTGTGTTCTGAAATTTTTGCTTACCGCAGACGTTTAAATAAACATGCGTATCTAAGCATGTCACGATTTATTCTTGCTGACGCAAATGCTATTCCGCTCACGGAACTTTTTTTCGGTCGACAGCAAGTGCGTGTAGCTAAAAATCATGACAACACACACAATTACAAAACGTTGATGAGATTATTTGATCATCTACAGGGCACTTCACGCAGAACCTTTTTTTGACATTGTCGTACCAATAAGTATAAAATTAACCCTTTTGTAATGTATTCAGAGAATAACAAATACAAAAGATACCCATTTATTGAAGGGGCTCAATGGGAGTCAGAGTGTTCCACAAAAATTGTTCTCTTATTATTTGATATAAACAATTTGATGAGATCATACATCACCTAACAGGCAACGATTCAATCTAAGAACGTCTACTTAAAATTTTCTAAAATAACAATCGCACTTCGGTTCTTTGTCTCCTCTAGTGCTGTTGCAATCTTGTTTCTGGATTGAGCATCTGTTACTTTAAGTGATTAAATATAATGACTATAAAGATAGAACAACATAAACGCCAGGAATTGTCACAACATCCACGCCTCGCTATTTAGAAATCCTTATGCAATTGTTGTTGTTTTTTTTCTTTATAGTTACTATTGTGTTAGTAAGTAGTGTTGTTATTTATGGCAGCATAATTATGTTGTCAAAAGAAAAACCTGCAGAAATAAATTCGTAGAAAAATATCTGTGTTGATTAATGAAATACTTTTCATTCAAAGTAAGAAGCAAACAAGCTGAATTTAAAAGAGATTTTTAGTCAAAACGATGAATAGACAAAGAAACAGATAGTTAGTTATAAAAAGAAAATTGATAAAAATTATGCATAAATTTGATTAAATAAAATTGTTAACTAAACAAAGAGTTGTTGTTTCCTTTTAAATGTATCAATCGTTTGAGTGCTAAAGAAGAAGTTGAAAATAATATATTTTCTTTAAAAAAAAAAAAATACTAGAATTAAAACTATGAACTTAAGCTGAAGAAAAAAAAATGTTTATCCGATTACTCTGATAGAAAACGAAAATGAACTGCATAGTAAGAGTCCTATAGGGTTGTTGTTCCAGTTAAGTAAATGAAAAGGTTAAGGGTGAAAGGGCAATGCAAGCAGCATGCGGCAACAGTATTATCTATTTGAAAAAATAAAAATATTCATATAAAAGTTTAAGCAGGTTGAATTTAATATATTCGGCATAGCCAAACATAGCACTCTTACTAGTTATACCCTTTACCACAAAAATTAAAAAAGGGTATAACTAATTGTGTCATTCCGTGTGTAATTTCTCCAAATCTTTTCCGACCGCATAAAGTATATTATATTTGGGATTTTTTCATTACCATTGCCCGTCTGTTCGTCTGTGTTTGTGTTGAAATTTCACAACAAAAATAAATGTGTCAATTGATCAGATATAGTGTCGATAGAGGTGCTATTGGAAATCAGCATAATCGGTCCATGTCCTTCGAGGCCGCGGGCAAAACACAACGCCTACCTCAAATTCTTTCATGTCATTTGGTACAATAAACTAACTCCAATAAAAATAATAAATATATGGGGCGATAAAGAATTAAAAAATAAGAAAAAAGAAAACATCAAATGGTGCTCGCCCATATTTTCCGAGTTAAGGGCCTCTGAAATTTTTAAATTTTTTAAAATATCAATATGGGTGTCATTTTAAAGCTTTTGAAGAGATCTTTAAGGAAATACCAAATTGATGAAATTTTTATGTAAAATTACATACATTGTTCTTTTAGTTGTAATTTAACACTGTGGCTTATTACAAATTCTGTATTCTTACTTTGTGGCTTTATCTGGCTATACTTCTTGAGGTCTTGTAAATCCCATGGTCCCGTATTTACTAAACATGCGTTATTATTATAAACGCAGCCATCCACGCTACCCTACTGTGTTACTTCGGCGAGATATAAACTACTCGATGCCCTGTTAAGTAACCTTACCATTCACAGACAACTCCTCTACGCCTTTTATCCAAGCCAGAGTCATCCTCTTTATCTAATATCCACATCTCACGTCTGCCATACACTGTTGTTATGCTATAACACTTTCCTGCGCTAACCGCTACCGTTATTACTTTTTTCCGAAAAGGGTGTCTTGACAATTATCTGTTACTCTTTTATTGAATTAGACGTCTCCACTAAACTGTCTGTCATAGCTTCGCACAATAATTGTCTTTTTTAATTCCGGGAGGTTTGTACTGCTGCTTCTTAATTTTTAATTGCATTATAACAATCATTATTTTCTATTGTACGCATTTCCGAAGGTGGGCTCGAACTCAAGATCTTCTGTTTTACAGCATGAACCTCTACCAACGCAGCCATTGAGGTTGCTCAGCTTTTGTTAACTAATTATGTTATTATTCTCTACACACAACATTGGTGGAAGTAACTTAGTCACCACGCTCATAAGGACAACAACAACAGGGGTTGCCAGATCTTATTTTCAAACAATATGAAGTACTTCATTTATTTCTTAATTCTCTCAACCCAATATTTGCTTTTTTAATTGGAGTTACTTCACTAAACTAGATTTACATAGATGGTGAAGGTTATATAAGATTCGGCATAGCCGCATATAGCACTCTTACTTGTTGTTTTTTAAATAAGTTCCCATTATATTTTTTTCGTATTAATTTTTAAATTTTATTCGTTTGTTTTTGTCTTGGTGTTTTTTATTTCAAACAATAAATTTTATTTAATAAATCCCACATTTTTATTATTTTATGCTGCTTAAAGAAATGGGACGTACAAGAGTACGAGAATGAACTTGTTATTAAAAGATATAATTTGTGGAATTATTTATGGACGAATTGACTAAGAAGCGAATTACTTTTTTGTTTTTTTTTTAATGGCTGCTTTTGTATTTTGTTTCGTTTCTTTGAAAATGAATTTAAGTTTTTAGGCTTAAAATGCCTACAGACAGGCAGGAGAGAGAAATATAAAGCACTTGAGTGTAAATTAAGCAAGAAAATAGGGTCTCCCTATAGATTCTCAGGCCAGTAAGAAAAAATTTATAAAACATTTTTGACATGTTCTTAAATTTGAGTGAATAAAAACTTTTTTTAACTGGCCGTTGGGGTCAGTCTTTTAACCGACTTCAAAAAAAGAAGGAGGTTATACAATTCGGCTGAATGTTGCTTTTTTATATTTGTGCCTCCAGAACTCAGTCATTTCTGATCCCTTTTTGAAAATTTTTGGTAATATGATAGATTATGCCTACATATTGGTCCCGTTTTAAAAACAGCTCAAAATCTTAAAAATTAAATGGTGGTCCCATACAACATACATATTTTTTACGTGTATTAGGAACTGTAATATAACTGCGTATTACTTTGGCTCCCAAAAACAAAAAATTACACAAAAATAAATGTAAAATTAAAGGGTGCCCCCATAATTGATGTAAAGTTATAGACAAACGCTTGCAAATTGGACAGATTGTCGATTGCTATGGCCGTTATATTAACAAGTATTAATATTACAAATTATAAAAAAAAGGGTGCGCCAATAGTTCAGTAAATTTGATGTATATGGCCATACTTTTGAACAGTTGTAGACAGACGCTTGAAATTTAAAACGAACCTGTATTGCTAAGTCCGCTATAACAAAAAGTATAAAATTTGGATTTGGAAGTTAAAGGGTGTTCCAATAGTTAATGTAATTTTGTGTATGTGATTAAACTTTTGAACCGTTATAGACAGAACGCTGAATTTTAAAAGAGACCTGTATTGCTAAATCCGCTATATCAACGAGTTTATTATTTGAATTTAGAAAATAAAGGGTGTCCCATAATTGATGAAGATTTACTTATATGAGCCTATCTCTTGAACCGTTATAGACGAAGGCTTGTAAATTTGACGCAATGTCGATTTCAATGGCCGTTATAGTAACAGCTGATAATATTTAAAATTATAAATTAAAGGGTGCGCCAATAGTTCATTTTATTTGGTATATGCCCATACTTTTAAGCAGTTGTAGACAGACGATTGAAATTCGCAAAGAACCTGTATTACTAACTCCTCTATAACAACAAGTATAAAATTTGGATTTGGAAATAAACGGGTGTCCCAATTGTTTCTATAAAATGGTGTATGTGGCCGGACTTTTGAAGCGTTATAGACAGACAGCTGAAATTTACAAGGGACATGTTTTGCTTAGTCCGCTATAACAAGAAGGTTATAATTTGAATTGAGAAATTAAAGGGTGTTCCCAAAATTAGTCTAATTTGTTCTATATGGCCGTATTTTTTGAACCGTTGCATATAAAAACCTTAATTTTAGACAGAATGTCCACTACTTTATTTGGTATAATAAGAAGTATAAAAATGTTATATTATAAATTAAAGGGTTTTACAATTGTTGATATAATCTGATGTATGTATATGGGCAAACTGTTGAACCTTTACAGACAGATGGTTGAAATTTACACAGAACCTGATTGCAAAGTCTACTACAACAGCAAGTATATAATTTGAATTTGGAAATAAAAAGGGTGACCCTATAATTGCTGTAATTTGATGTATATTTCCAAATTATTGAACAGTTGAAAAAGTATAAAGTTTGAAGATATAAGTGTGTCCCAATAGTTAATGTAATCTAATTTATGTGGCCATACACTTGAGCTGTTATAGGCAGACAGATGAAATCTGTTTTGAAGTCGGTTTTTTTCGCAAGAATTATTTGAACATAGTACTTCCCTGGGCCTTCTTTCTATTTTGGTACTAACTTTTTTTCTTTTTTTTTAAATAACAAAAAAATTGTTCATCATATTTTGAACCATTTCAACAACTTATTTTCTGCATTGCTTAAACGTTTTTTTATTATTTTTTTATTTTGCAAAACAATATAAATCTTATGGATTTTTCTACTTTAAGCTTAAAAGGACTTTAAACAGGATCATGTATTCATTCATTTATTCATTCATTCATTCATTGGTCTATTTTCCTTTGCTGTTTTATTGTCTTCTATCATTGTATTTCTACTGAGGGTTTACAGTTAAGCTTAAAAGGACTTTAAACAGGATCATGTATTCATTCATTTATTCATTCATTCATTGGTCTATTTTCCTTTGCTGTTTTATTGTCTTCTATCATTGTATTTCTACTGAGGGTTTACAGTTACAGCAACAGCAACAGCAACTCACATTGCTTTTAGTCATGGTTGGTTTGAAATTCTAAGCAACATTTGCAACACATTCAAACGTCATCACGCTTTTCTTTTGTAAATGCCTCACACACATTCCAGCAGTGTTAGTTTTATTCGAAAGAATGATTTTTTGTTTCAACAATGAGAAAGGAATTTTTTTTTTGATAAAATAAATGTAAAGCCTTTTTAACTAAATCTTAAGTTAATACTTAAGACAATTATTTAAGTTCTTTATAGTAATTTAAACACATTCAGTGGTTTTTTTTCTATGACTCTTCAGGGATTTTATGTAATTGAAGTTTGTTGAATATTTAAATATTTTTAATTTATTTAAAAAAAAATACACAAGTTGTATAAAAAAGTGATTGTTTTTCTAAAGAATTAAAAAATCAATGTTTTTTTTTAAACAATGGAAACGCTAAACGTAAACCTTACGTAAGGTGAAAACATGTTTGAGGTAACCATAATATAATAGCAGCATATTAATGTTGAATAATATGCTTAAAGTTGAATCATATTATTTTACATAACAATACTGTTGTGAATATTAAAATAAATAAAATAAAATTTTTAAATCCAACAATGATTATGTTCAAAGTATATATGTATGTATGTATATATATTAGATGAGTTCACGATTCATTTAGTGACAGTTTTCGTTCATTCAATTTGATGTATATTGCCATACTTTTTAAGAGTTATAGACAGACGCTTGGAATTTACAACGAACCTGCATTGGTAAGTCCGCTATAACAACAAGTATAAAATATGGATTTGGAAGTTAAAGGGTGTTCCAATAGTTGATGTAAGTTCAAGTGTGTGGTCGCACTTTTGAACCGTTATAGACAGAACGCTGAAACTTAAAAGGGACCTGTATTTCTAAGTCCGCTACATCAACGAGTTTATAATTTGAATTTAGAAATTAAAGGGTGACCCATAATTACTCTAGATTTACTTATATGGGCCAATCTTTTGAACCGTTATTGGCAAACGCTTGTAAATTTGACGCAATGTCGATTGCAATGGCCGTTATAGTAACAGCTGATAATATTTGAAATTATAAATTAAAGGGTGCACCAATAGTTCATTTAATTTTGTGTACGGCTATACTTTTAAACAGTTGTAGACAGACGATTGAAATTTTCAAAGAAACTGCATTACTAACTCTAAAATTTGGATTTGGATATAAACAGGTGTCCCAATAGTTGATATAATATGGTGTATCTGGCCTGACTTTTAAACCGTTATAGACAGACAGCTGAAATTTACAAGGAAGATATTTTGCTAACTCCGCTATAACAAGAAGCTTATAATTTGAAATTAGAAATTAAAGGGTGTTCCCAAAATTAATGTAATTTGTTTTATATGGCCGTCTTTTTTGAACCGTTGCATATTAACACCTTAATTTTAAACAGAATGTCCACTACTTTATTTGGTATAATAAGAAGTATAAAAACTTTATATTAAAATTAAAGGGTCTTACAATAGTTGATATAATCTGATGTATATGGTCAAACAGTTGAACCTTTACAGACAGACGGTTGAAATTTATACAGAACCTGACTGCTAAATCTACTACAACAGCAAGTATATAATTTGAATTTGAAAATTAAAGAGTGTCCCTATAGTTGGTGTAATTTAACGTATATTGCCAAACTATTGAACGGTTGAAAAAGTATAAAGTTTGGAGATATAATTGTGTCCCAATAGTTAATGTAACTTAATTTATGTGGCCATACACTTGAGCTGTTATAGGCAGACAAATAAAATCTGTTTTGAAGTCGGTTTTTTTTCGCAAGAATTATTTTCTTTGATATTTCTGATTATTGAATATTTTTAAAGTTTGGTGGGAGATATTTCAATTTTTCAGTCCATCTAGATCTGTTTTCAAATTTGTTTGATTGCAATCCATTTTTAATTTCATTCATTCGAATTGCAATAAATTGTTCAACTCATTTGAATGTAATCAAAATCAATTCAATTCAAATTCACTTGAATTGGAAACGAATTGCAATTCATTTCTGTCTGATTCGTTTGAATTGATTCAAATTTCATTCAATTTTTTTTTTTTTGTTGTGAAAAGAATTAATTTAAAATTCAGCTAATTCGTAACGAATTAAAATTTAACAAGTAAGAGTGCTATATTCGGCTATGACGAATTTTATGTACCTCTCACTATATAGTTGAGTAAAGTAATTCCAATCAAACAATCTTAATGGGTTAAGCATTTTTAAAAAACTTTAGTATTTCCTTAAAGATCTCTTCAAAAGCTTTAAAATGATACCCATATTGATATTTTTAGAAAATTGAAAATTTCAGAGGCCCGTAACTCGGAAATTATGGGCGAGCATAAATTTTTTCACTTGATGCTTTTTTCTTATTTTTAAATTCTCTATCACCCCATAAAGTTACTTTATTGTTCCAAATAACATGAAAAAATTTAGAAGTAGGCGTGGTGTTTTTCCTGCTGCCTCTAAGGACATGGACTGATCATGATGATTTCCATTAGCACCTCTTTCGACACTATATCTGATCAATTGACATATTTATTTATTTTTTTTTTTTTTTTGTTTGGGAAATTTTTTTTTCAACACTAACATGAACGTTGAGACAAACGGACATCGCTGGGACACTTTATGGGGTCGGAAATGGATATTGTAGAAATTAAAAACAGAATTACAAACTTAGTTGTACCCATTTTCCACTTTTTGTGGTGAAGGCTATAAAAAGACTAGGAATACAAAACAGAGAAAGAAGACAAATAACAAGAGCAAAACCATACAATCACGAAGCTAAAACGTGATGGCGATTAAACAAAAATAAAAGGCATTAAAAATTATTATCTTTGATTTTGAAAAGAAATTCTTGTAGCGCATTCACATTAACAAATTAATTTTAAGTTTATTTTTATTTCTTTTATATTAAATCAATTTATTTTGAAAGGTGCTTTCTTATCTTTAAATTAAATTAAGATATTTACTAAAGTTAACACTAAGTATTTTAATTAAAACATGTATATACATATATAAACTTACAGCTATTAATAGTTTATTGCCTTATAAAATAAAATAAATTTATCTAAAATTCATGCAACAAATAGCCATGAACTTATGGCGCTGAGTGTAGTTTCAGTTGGTCTTATTTCTCTACCCAGCAGTTCATCGATACCACGAGGATTTTGCAACAAACTTAAAGGCACCATATTGACCAAATAAATGAAGGTAGCATTTAATAAATCGTTTATTAATAAAGTTAAGCTCAATAAAATTAAAATTGTTAAGTGTAAAACCATTGATGACAGATCACTAAAATGTTTCAAACACCGGTCGACAAACGAAGATTTATGATGAACATTATTTGAGGTTATTGACCCGTTTGTTAGAGCAGGTGCTGGTGGTGGTGTTGTTGTTGTTATAAGTTCGTTATAAAAATAATTTTGTATAAGCATTTCACGTTTTATTTTTATTCTATACGACAACACAAAAATCTTTTGTTTATTTAAATTGTTAAGTATTCTTTCAAGAACAACGAACTGCAAACCGTTTCGTTTAAGAGCTAAGTTTATAATGAAATTTTAACTTTTTTCTTATTTGCAAACAAGAGTATACAACAATTACAATAACAGCAACAACAAAACCTCATTCAACATTATAATAAAAAATTTAAATGCACCACTTTTTTCTGCTTTGAATTTTTCCAGTCTCTTTCTGACAGAAAGTAGAAAAAAAACCAAACAATAAATGAAAAAAAAATTAAATGTCTCACATGTTTTTTGTTTGAGTACATATGCACGTGTCTGGCAAAAATCGCTCAATTGCTAGTGTGACCAGCAGTCTTATTGTGTAACTCTCGTAGATAAATCTAAATCTCGATCGCTAAAAGAGGTAAAAATTAAAAAATTACGGCAAAAAGTGTTACAGAATATCGTTTGTAGGAAAATATATATAATAGTTTGTTTTAGAGTTTCAGCGATGGAGATTTACTGCCATCCTTAAATTAGCGCGTAAAGCGAAAGTTATCTGTCAAAATTTCTCATGTACATACAAAATGTATGAAGCATCCCTAAATAGTACAGCGTCAACGCTTAGCAGTTGGAAAATCCAATTTTGACAGTGCTTTAGGAATTGAAGTTGGCTGCTTGTTGGTTTGTTTTGTTTTTTTTTTTATGGTTGGTTTTATTTCTTCTTTATTCTTATACAGCGTGTTTTATAATATAAAATGAGTTAACATTACTGTAAAAGATACATTACTGTCACTGCAGCATAAAAGCCCAACGTAAGTAGACGTTCGCTTTACGCACATATTTATGAATGGCAGTTAGCTTTAGCGACTTACAGAATAAGGCTACAGGTGGACTTAAAATTATAATGAAAAATCAACTTACAGCCAAACCTAAATGTAGACATGCACAGTTTCGTCTATTTGTCAAAAATTCTAACACTCATACAAAATTAATGAAGCAACGATTAGCAATTGGAAAATCCAATTTTGACAGCGCACAAAATGACAGACAGAAATATGAATAAGAAAAAAATGGAAAAAAACTAAAATAATTCATTAATATTCATTTTGTGCTTCTTTTGCTACTCCGTAAGCTTCCTTGCACCTCTCGCCAATAAACTTTTGTATCATGACTTGAGTAGCATTATTTAAGACTGGCTATGAAAATCAATATGATGTATTTAAAAATTATCAACAAAAGTGTTGAAATGGTCACTCAAAACAAAAATACACGAGCGTAATTACTAGTGTTGCCGTTTGGTAACATTTTTTGTTACTTATGAGGCTCCACGTAAAATGTATAATTTTGTTATATTAAGACAAATTTTCGTAACTTTTGGTACAGACGCGAAACAAAGTAATATCACCGAAAGAGTAATTGTTTCATCATTTGAGTTAGATCTCCGTTAACTATCAATTTTTTTTAACATATCCATTCGATTTTAATAACAAAGGTTACCTGCAAATGCAGTCAAAATCCCATATAAAAAATTTGTTTGAAATAAACAAAAAATTATATTGCTGTTCAATTCGTGAGAAATAACGAAATGTTTCTTTCTTCATGTTTAGAAACAGCAAAATGTTTCTAGACACAATTCTTTCCAACTATAAAATAATATGAACTGCATTTCGTGCGTATAACTATGCTTTCTGTTCAAACTAGCGAAAATTATTCAGTAATTAATTTAGTTATTCCGCTCAAAATATTTGACAACCGTAACAACATCACGATTTAGAAAAAAGTTGTTTTTAATTGCATTCAGGAAGTGCCTGAAAATTGTCAGTTATTTTATGTTGAAGTTTTAAGCAAATAACGCTCAAATTTCTCTTTAATAAAGGTATTTTTAAAATAATTAGTGAAAAGAAATTCTATCGAAGCTCAATCTTTCAAAGAAAAACGTAAAAAGGATATATTAAAAAAAAATCCTACTTTAACTAATTTTATTAAATGGCGAGAGCATGTTCTTTTCCATACCGAAATATTAGTTTTAGGTTCTAATTTAAGTCCTTATGAGTATCATCGGTATGAAATTTTTTTTATACCCTTCACTACAAAAAGTAGAAAAAGGGTATAACTAAGTTTGTCATTCCGCATGTAATTTCTACAATATCCACTTCCGATCCCATTAATTATATATATTCTGACTTTTTAAGCATAGCGAAGTATATTGAGCGATGTCCATCCATGTTAAGTGTTGAAATCAAGTTTGCCGAGGCAAAAAAAAAATATGTCAATCGATCAGATATAGGGTTGAATTAGATGCTATTGGAAAATAGCGTGATCGGTGCATGTCCTTCGAAGCAGCAGGCAAAACACCACACCTTCCTCTAATTTTTTCATGTCACTTGGAACAATAAAGTAACTCCAATCAAAAAAAAATATATACTAAACTAAAAAATAAGAAAATAACCATCAAGTGAAAAAATTGGCGCTCGCCCATATTTTCCGAGTGACGGGATTCTGAAATTTAAAAATTTTTTAAAATATCAAGATGGGTATCATTTAAAAGCTTTTAATGAGATCTTTAAGAAAATACTGAATTTTTTTTATGATTAACCCAATAAGAGCCGATGCTTTGGCAACACTGGTATAAATACAAAGACGAACGCTCACTCTCCCAATATATTCATGCATTAATAAAAACTTACATCACCCCACTTTCTTAATATTTTGATTATATATTGCTTTTTATTAGACTGAGAATCTTATCTGATGCTTATTAAACATTCCCACCTCTTTCTTTTTACTTGCTGAAGTCACGTTTCTTTGAAGAACCGGTTTTAACAGTAACGAAAGTTTGGAAGCAATAGTTTTCCTAAAACTAATATCTTTTTTTATACCTAAAGAAGTTTTTGATTTAATTTTGTGCAAACTATGAGGGAGACACACAAAAGCGTAAAATTAATTGTGCAATTTTTTTAACCGACTTCAAAAAACGAAGGAGGTGTGTTCATTTACTAAAAATTTGTACAAATTTGTAACAATTGTTACTAGAAAGCGTTCATTAACCCAAAAAATTTGCAACGAGAGAGCTGTTAATCTTAGTGTTGTAAATATTATGAGTAGGTAGCTACTCGGTAATTTACACTAAGCAGGCAAATAATTTAATTAGTTCAAATATATATTTGCAAATAAATTTAAATTAACACTTAATTTATTAAATTACTTTTCTACTGCTTCTGATATTTTATTTTGGATAAAGCTTTTTATTACAATAAAAATGAAAATCGGTTAAGTTGGAAATAAACATTTCTGTCGTTAATTCCGATATATAAAAATTCTATGTGTAGGCAGGCTGTAGGTTATAACGTAAAAACTAATAAAAAAAAGATATTTTATTCATTAATTTTATTCAAAAGTAGTTAATCACCTTTATCGTATATAGCGTATTTCGACTACATCAAGTACTAGATTAAATAAAATTGCAAAACTTTTTATTATTCTATAACAAGCCGTATTCGAAAAACGCAAGTCACGACAATGCTGAATATAAATGACCATAATCACAGCATTTTTATAATATATATAATTTTTTCAAAAATTATAGGGGTAGTTATCGAGTACTCATATGTACCTATACATTACAACACTATTTTAACTTGTAAATTTTAGCTAGTAAAGTGTTTATTTAATTTTTCACATTTTTGAGAGTAATTTTTGAAAATTTCTTGTTACTCTCTCGTTGCAAATTTTTACTAGTAAAGTAAATGAACACACCAAATTTGTCTGAATGTTCCTTTTTTTATGTTTGAGCCTGCAGAACTCGGACATTTCTGAACCGATTTTGAAAATTTTTTTAGATTAAAAGGTATCTTCATACAACACACATAATTTTTATGTGTATTATCAACTTTAAAGGTTCCCTGCAGGAGATCGATCTAGTATCAAACGAGTATTGTACTAGTACAAAAATCACCAGTACTAGTTCCCAACTGTAAACTTTCCTATACCATCTTAATGCTCAAATTAACATTGAGTGTGTTAGGAAAATTACTAGTACCATTGGTACTAGATGGATACTAGCACTATTAGTACTAAATGAGTACTATTGTAATTGATTCTAGGTAGATACTAGTACAATTAATTCTTTATGAAAAACTAGTATTATTGGTTTTAAATAAGAACTAATACAATAGATTCAAGGTGGATGTCAGTGCCATTTCTCCTAGTCGGATACAATTAGTTCGGCATTAGGAACTGGTTTATAGCAAATAATTTTCTATGCAATTTGGTTTTCCGAAAACATTTTTTACTTTTTTAAGCTGATTCTCTATTCCTAAATAGTAAAAACTGCCTGATGAAACACTTCGGATTTCAATTTTGTTCGTTTTTCCAAGCAGATCTTTTAGAGATAGCACATCTTATTGTGGGTTTGTTCTGTATAAACAATTTCTTAAACTTTTTTCAAAGACTGATTTGATAATTCGTAATCTTTTGTCGGTAGGTTAATTTTATCACTTATTTTTTATTTAACCCTTTCGGGACGGAGTTTTATTTTGCAAACCAAATTATGTATGGTAAAATTTTTTTCATATTCTAAAAGGTATGATAAATGTATTATGTTCTCCATACTTAAAAATTTTAAATTCGTCCTTTTATCCTGAGATATATGATCCCAACAAGTGTTTTCATCGGGCATAAGATCACAATCAGTGTTCTCGAAGAGCGATTCGAAATTAAAAAGATAACTAAAATATAAATATTATTAGATTTAGATAAAAGTTTACATTTATTTTTAACATTTTAGGAATGCAATTAGGTATTTATTTGTGGAATGGCCCAAAACAGGTGTTGTTACAACCTGAGCATATCATCTTTGTTCGCTTTTCTATGCCAAGTGAAGAACAGCGGACACAGCGACAACGCTTCTCTTGCTCTACTGGCAAGTGGTCTCCAATATTGAGGCTATCCGTTTTTGGACGTTTGGGAGTTCTACCTCCCTGACGATTGCATTGAAAATAAGGAAAATACGACAGTTTAAAAATTGCTGGGACGTATTATCCCAGTAGTCCCGAAAGGGTTAAAGACAATTAACGCTTATCCTCCTGCAGGGTTACTTCTTTAAAATTTTAAGTGACTTTGTATTACTATAGCTCGCAATAATAAAAAGTAATAAAAATAATAAATCTAAAAATTAAAAGGTGTCCTCATGGTGCTGTAAATTGACCTATATGCGCCTATCTTTTGAACCATTATATACAAACACTTGAAAATAAGGCAGAATGCTCACTAGTTTGCCTCCTAAAATAAGAAATATAAATATTTAAAATTTTAAATTAAAGGACCCTAAATCGCGATATTTTGGATATCTCCGAATGGGGCCTAGCGAATAGGGTTCAATTAAACACTCGTAAGATCCATTGCTGTGTGCTTTCGCACAAATGTGCGACTGAATGTGAATCTGTAATTATGGGTGAGATAGATATTAAGAAATCAGAAGCTCTCGATGTTCTTATCATGAAGATATAATATGATGTTCGGTGGAACAAGCATATTTTTTATGTCGCAAAAGAAGCATTCAAGTGCCTAGGTTTTCTCAAACTGTGTAAGAAATATTTCACTCCATCTGAACTCCACGCAATCTATGTCAAGTTTATTAGGCCGGAAAACACTCATGTATGGGCTGGTGCTTCAAAAACTATTTTGAAGTTACTCGACCGCGAGCAGGAGAGAGCGAAGAAGCTCATCGGCGACAGGATATCCAACTCGATTGATTTACTGAAGCATCGACGCAATGTGGGGTGTGTTTCACTTATACATCGTTACTACAACAGAATGTGCGCGCTCTGCAACAATAGTACTTCCCTTTGTGGTCGATTGGCCAGTGAATCGCACTACGCATTACAGAAAAAAATCGGTTTTTACGCGACAAGTTCGTTTGTGGAATAAACTCCCTGCGGTGATCTTTTCTATCATTATCCCCCTTCCCATAACCTAACTTCCTAGTTCTGGAAAAATGCGTTGCATGAGTAAGTCATCCCCTAGTGCTGGTCCGTATAAAAAAAAACCTTGTTATCTTTTATTCACACGAAGTTTTTTTAATTGCAAAATAAAATACGCCAGCAAATTCACTTTTTAAAAGTTTTTGTTGATTTTTTTATAATTAGCAAATCAGAAACACCTTTAAAAAAATTTATTTGAATATACTCTATTCAATACCCACTTTAATACTATCCACACGTAACAATTCGGTACGAAATTGTGCTTAATATCGCCATATCGTCCGCCACCTCGCTTCTTTTTTTAATGTCAGAAACAGAGAGCGTTGCACTTTTTGCTCGCACACAACAAAAACCAGATTGTTGAACGAGGTAACCTGTGCGGTATAGAGGCTTTAATGGCCGCGGCATGACTGCAAGAGAACTGAAATATATCATAAATCTCTCTATCCGGTTTTTAGGATGGTTCGGAATTGAGCCTATTGTAGCTTTGGGGAAACCCTGAAAACCTTCTCGAAAACTCTGCGCCCTCGGGCATCATAAAGGGACCATAGGTCGGTCTTGCACACAAGGACCAGCAGTCTGTGCAACCTAACCTAATCTACCCTAAGAAATTCTTAGTGGCTCTTAACCTTCCCAGTCCCCCTAACTACGAGATATAAACCGCATCCGATCAAAACAGAAGAGTATTTGCGCTCCACACTTTTAGCAGCGGCGTATTAAGTTCTTATGAATATTTTTATACCCTTCACCACAAAAAGTGAAAAAAGGGTATATTTAAGTTTGTCGTTCCGTGCGTAATTTCTACAATATCCATTTCCAACCCCATAACGTATATATATTCTGACTTCCGATGCATTGCGAAGTCGATTGAGCGATGTCCGTCTGTCCGTCCGTGTAAATGTGGAGAAAATAAATGTGTCAATCGATCAGATTGGAATTCACCTTCTTCGGTCCATGTCCTTCGAAGCAGCAAGCAAAACACCACGCCTACTCCTAATTTTTTCATATCATTTGGAACAATAAAGTAACTCCAATCAAAAAGTATTGTGTCCTAATTAAAATCCTTATGAGTATCATAGGTATGAAATTTTTTTTATACCCTTTACCACAAAAAGTAAAAAAAAGGGTATAACTAAGTTCGTCATTCCACGTCAACTTCTACAATATCAACTTCTGATCCCATAAATTATATATATTCTGACTTCTTATACATAGCGAAGTCGATTGAGCAATGTCCCTCTGTCCTTCCGTGTTAAAATCAAGTTTACCGAGGCAAAAAAATAAATAAATATGTCAATCGATCAGATATAGTGTCAAATGAAGTGCTATTGGAAATCAGCGTGATCAGTCCATGTCCTTCAAGGCAGCAGGCAAAACAACACGACTACCTCTAATTTGTTCATGTCACTTGGAAAAATAAAGTAACTTTAATCAAAAAAATAAAAATATTAGAATTAAAAAATAAGAAGAAGAAAACATCAAGTAAAAAAATTTGCGCTCCCCCAAATTTTCCGAGTTACGGGGTTCTGAAATTTTCAAATTTTTTAAAATATCAATATGGGTATTATTTTACAGCTTTTGAAGAGATTTTTAAGGAAATACTAAAATTTTATAAATATGGTTAACCCAATCAGAGCCGATGGCATTTTTATCTAAAATAATATATATGCAGTACTAATTTTTTTTTATTTTTTAATTCTCTGTCAATTGATTGAAGTTACTTCACTAAACTAGATTTAAATAGATGGTAAACAAACTACACTTCTATTTTTTTTTTTCTTAATATATTTTTTTTAAAGAGCAGTAAGACTTCAGGCATAACCTATTTAGTTACTAGTAACCGTACTACATTCTTTAGGAAAGGGATAGATAAGAGATAGACAGATGGTGAAAGGAGATAGTTATAGCAATTTGATTAATTATTTTACTTCGCCGGCGAATATGCTAAGAAGAAAAAATATCGACGAAGGAGGCTGCATGTTTTAATGTTAATCTGAATATGTAAATATACCATTAAACAGAAAAAATAATTTTTTACTGCCGCAAGGGTTGAACTGAGGGCAACCAGATTTGTAGTCAACGTACTTACCACCTTGAGACAACTCATAAAAAATTCTCCTCTAAGCGTATTTTTTTGTTTGTTTTTGTAATACCTTTTTACCCTTCGTAGCAGCTGAGAATGCGAAATTTATTGAGTACAAAAATTGATTGAGAAAAATTTCAAGCATTTAATTAAAACACTTTAAAATTTTTATAAAAAATTTTCTAAATAATATTTAATAATTTAATTTCATGTTGTATAAAAAATAAAATTCAAAAGAAAATTCAATATTCATTCTGCCATATTCACAAAAAAAAAAAAAGAAATTGTGATAATAATTTTTAAAATAAAATTTTTTTGAAAATCTTTCATGAATACGGCAGTTAATTTGTAATTTCTCTTTTTACATTTCAAAGCTTTTCTTAGTTAAAATATTACAATTTATTTTTGTTTTTCAAACTCAGTAACTTGCTAGCAATTTTTTTTAATATTTACAAAAGAAATGTTAATTAATAAAGATCTTAAATAATATTACCAATTTTCCAAAGCAAACGCTGGATAAGGGGATGTATCGACAATTTTTAGACGGCGCATAACTTCTGCTTTAGCTTGACTAGAGTTTAAGCCATAAACATCTAAAGGCACCATATTGAATTTACTTAATCTGAAAAAAGTAATTTTTAAATATGTTAAAACAAGTGTCACAGACACTTAATTAATTAATGGAAATTAATTCACATTGAGCAAGTTTTCGTATGGTATGTTTTCTTTATATATAATTAAGGGACAAGAAACTATAAATTTTGAAGAACATTTGTGAAAAGAAAATTTGCTCGTTGTGAAGAGGAATTTATTAAATATTTATTAACCTTCCGCCTGATATGTCTTGCAGAAATTTATAATAACTTTGTCTTAGATTTGTGGCTTCCCAAATGCCAGCTTGAAATAACATCGATGTACAAAACGCATATAATAATATTGTAAAGCCAGGTACTTTTGGAAGCTTCTTCTTCTCTACGCCCAAGTTATAAACAACCTAAAATAAAAAAAAATTATAAAACCCTTTTATTAATGATTTAAACGAACAAACCTGTAGCATTTTCCACATGACATATAACGCCACAGTGACATCTGGATAGTAGGCAAAGCCTACACTGGCTATCAAACCAGCTGGTATAGCCAGACGTGGATCATCACGATTACAAATATGTCTCAGGCCACAAGAAACCGACTTTAAAGAAAAATAGACTTTAATCAGCTCAAGTAAAAAAAAAATATTAATTATTTCTCAAAAGCTCACCTTAAACAAAAAAGAAAAGGAACCCAAAAAGAAGCCCATGTGAAGCGTTTGTTTGTTAAAAATAGTTTTTCTCCAGTCAAATTTATTTTTGGCTATTCTCTTAATATTGAGCAACAATTTTAAAGCTACTTGTAAACAAATACCCCCCAGCAAAGGTCTTAGGCCTCCCATTACAGCATTTTTGACACAACTCTCTTTATGGGCACAAGAATGATGTTTTTGTTTCAGTTTTTCTATTAAGCGGCTGTAGACTTGCACCCAACCATTTATTGTATTCAAATTAACTGGCGCTCTAGATATGTTTGAGGGCGCCACAGCAGCCTCATTTTCATCCGGTTTAAGAGGTCCCTCCTCTGGCTTGCCGACAAAAATACGCAATATATCAAATAGCGAATCACGACAGGAAGTCTTATGTAAACCCAATCTATACAAATACAATAGAATAGAGATGCTGGCACCAAATATTAAAACCTGGCCATTGGCTATGGATTTAACCCAGCCCCGTGACTCAGCCATATTCCATAAAGTTTCAGTTGCCACATTGGCTACATATAAAGCCAAGAGAGGTCTTCGCTGTGGCCTCTCCACCACTATAGCGCTTAAGCTGCCTAAGAAACAGGGCCAAAAGGCCACCGTCGAAAAATAATATTTACCCAACATATTGCGTAGCAAACAATTGAAGAAAATAAAGCCGTAAGCGTTTGTCACTAGAAATGCTGACGATTGTATAATGCCCAAAACCATACGGCGTAAATCTTGTCGGGAGGGAATTTTGTGACGCATTATAAGGGAAAGCTTTAAGAAAAATAAAAAAATTTAAAAACCGAATATAAAAATTTTTTTCTTCGTTTTAAATACACGATAGTCGAACTACTTACCACATAAACCATGGTATAGACTCGCAAACAATATGGAGTGGCTGCAAATAAAAGACCCGCTGAGGCGTTAACACATTTGTCAGTCCAAGGATGCTGGAAATCTTGACACGTGCACATTATCGTGGTCGTCATCTTACTTTGTACAGTCATTGTGAAGGAGTTTAGGGGAAGTTTAAATTTTTTTAAAAAATAAGAAAATTGTAAACGTAAAAACTGTAAAGTAAACAAAATAAGGCAATAAAACGTATTATTATTCAGTTAATAAAAAGAAAGACAATAATTTTTATACGGCAATCACAGCCGGCACACGTCATTAAAGTGTTTTATTATACCCTTCACTACAAATGGTGGGAAAAAAAGAATCACTCCGTATTTATTTCCGACCCCATAAAGTATATATCGCTCCTTTATTGCAACAGTCATATCGCAAAACTGCTGACCTTCTTTACATGTTGAAAAAAAATCAGTTTTATATCCAAGGAATTGGAATTGCGGCAATTAGATCATAGGACTTATGTCTTGAAAACTTAAATCGCATTTTGCCAAGTTCAAGTTTTTTGAGATACGAGGGCTGCTATATATATTTCTGGCCTGGCAACATTGAGATTGCACTGCCAAGTGCAATCTGACATTTCCATTGGAAAGTTTGTCATTTTTAAGCATAATCGTACTCAAAACGTTTTGACGTACGACCATTATTTGTGTTGCTTACAGTGACTTGAAAAAAATTTTTATAAAAAAAAATGGAATTAACTCGTCAACATTTTCATGCCATCACACAAGAGTGCATTGATGAACTTAAATCTTTGTATGGCGATGAAGCACCATCTTATAGCACTGTGAAAAATTGTTATGATGAAATTAATCGTGGCCGAAGCTCGCTCAAAGACGAATTCCGTGAAGGTCGTCCAAAAACGGCTGTTGTGCCAGAGAAGATTGATGCCGTGCGTGAACACATAATGCAAGATCGACATGCGACATACCGAGAGATAGAGAGATCCTTGGACATTTCTTCCACCAGCATAGATTCGATACTGCATGAACACCTGGTTTGTTCTCGTTGGATCCCGCACAATTTTAAAGTCGTTAAAATAAAAGGCTCGTGTCGATTGGTGCAAAGAAATGTTGCAAAAATACGATTGCGGTGCTTCAAAAGACGTTTATAAGATCGTCACAGGTGACGAATCATGGATCTATGCGTATGAGCCCGAAACGAAACAACAATCGACCGTGTGGGTCTTCAAAGACGAGCAAAATCCAACGAAAGTTGTTCGTGGAAGAAGCACTTCGAAGCAAATGGTCGCCTGTTTCTTTGGCAAAACTGGTCATGTGGCGACTGTTCCGCTTGAGCAACGTAGGACGGTCACTTCTTAGTGGTACACTGCAATTTGTTTGCCTGAAGTCATCGGAGAAATTCGAAAAACCAACAAGAGAAGACGAATCATTGTTCACCATGACAATGCGAGCTCTCACACATCGGCTCAAACCAGAGCGTTTTTGACCGGCCAAAACGTCGAATTAATGGGTCATCCGCCGTACAGCCCTGACTTTTCACCTAATGACTTCTTCTTGTTTCCGCACATCAAGAAAAAAATGCGTGGTCAACGATTTTCGTCGCCAGAAGAAGCTGTTGAAGTGTTCAAAAACCATGTTTTAGAGGTGTCTCAATCGGAGTGGAAAAAGTGCTTCGACAACTGGTTTGAGCGCATGCAAAAGTCTATAAATCATGCTGGAGAATACTTTGAAAAACAATAAAACCATTTTTGATTATAAATATTCGCATTTTCACTATTAGGCCAGAAATATATAGAGCAGCCCTCGTATGACTATGTTGCAATAAAGGAGCGATATATAAAATGTCATCGACTTTTAACGGGTAAAACATTTTTTAAAAATTTTAGTATTTCCTTAAAGCTTTTAAATGATACCCATATTGATATTTTAAAAAGTTAGAAAAAATTACAGGCTCGTAAGTCGGAAAAGATGGGCGAACACCAATTTTTTTAATTGATGTTTTTTTCTAATTTTTTAATTCTCTATCGCGCCATATTTTTATTTTTTTTTTGGTTGGAGTTACTTTATTGTTCCAAATGACATGAAAAAGTTAGAGGTAGGCTGCCTCGAAGAACTTGGACCCATCTTGCTGATTTTCAATAGCACCTCTTTCGACACTATGTCTGATCGATTGGCGTATTAATTAGGCTTAAGCCACAGTTTCAACAGTCTGCGACAACTCTGTCTATGTTTGTGTCATCGTTATATGGGGACAAAGCACTATGGGACGTCGGCCGGCAAGTAAAGGGTGTTTTTTTAAGCCCGATGGAATTTTAAATTGTAAAAAATAATACAAAAAATGAAATTGTAATGAAGAATTTTTTTTATACAAAAGATCAGAACACGGCATTAATATTTAAAAATGATTTTGAGCATATGGCGACCGCGGCTGCTTATAACAAAGCGCATTCTGGGCGTCCTATTTTGGTTGACTGTTTCAAGTACTGCTGGCCATATATCACGAATAGCACAAACAATGTTGGCCTTCAAAGCGTCAATTGTTGCTGGTTTATCCGAATAAATCAGTGACTTCACGTGACCCCACTGGAAATAATCGAGAAGTGTCAAACCGCACGAGCTTGAAGGCCAATTGACAGGTCCATTTCTCAATATCAAATTATCGCCAAATTTATATTTCAAGAACTTGATGATCGCGGTCGCCGTATTGTACGTAGCGCTATCTAGTTGAAACCACATTTCATCTGGATCAATGTCATCCATATTTTCAAACAAAAAATTATTAATCATGGTGCGGTAATGATCTCCATTGACCGTAACGTGAGATCCAGCCTCATTTTTGAAGAAATAAGGTCCGCTGATGCCATCAGCGTGTAAATCACACCAAACGGTGCATTTTCTGGTGATGCAATGGAGTCTGCAGGACATGTTGAGGATTAGGTTCAATTCATGTGCGGCAATTTTGCTTATTATCCAACCCAGAAGGATGGCTCAGACGGACGATGATGTGCACTATAAAAATCACGAAGTCGTCTATAAGTTGCTCAAATTGATGACTGATTTTCAAAGTAATCTTGAATGATTTGATAGCGTTGTTCCAGCGTGAGTCTATTCATAATGATTTGCAGAGTTTAATGAAAATAAGAGGAAAAAATTTGTAAAGTTCTATTGAGCTTAAAAAATACTCTTTACAAGGGAATGTCCGGGGTATGGCAATAATTTCTTTCGTAAGAAGTTCACCTTATAATTTTAATTGCTTGTAACAACTAATGACTCAATTCTTTATTTTTTATTTTTTTTTTTTGTGCAACTAAATGACGTCGAGTCATTAATATGTTATACGCATTAAAGACATTGATAATGAAAATTTGTTATTGCAAAACATTTGCAATTGATTTGTAGCCTAATTGGTATTAAGTGTATTACACTGATTAATTTTGAATATTTTTGCATTTAATTGTGCAGTTGTTCTGTTGTGAACTTTAGTTGGCAATTGCGTTTGCATGCGCTTAAATTATCTCGTATTAAAAAAAAAAAAACAAATATAAATGTGCATAATGTCTGCTGAATTACATACAATTTAAATTGACCATTGAACTCATGAATTATTTTTTTAGTTTGTATTCATAACAGTTTAATTAGCAAGCCAAGCAAACATTTGCCGTAGCCTTTGAAAAAGATAAAGATTTTTAAAAAGTATTAGGATTAAATCTCGACAGATTACGACAGAAACCTGCGATTGTGCTGAATGCATCAATGGGCTTCTAAGAAATCAGTGACTATTTTTGGATATCGCAGCATGATAACAGAGTTATTTTTGTCATGTCACCTTTAGGGCAAAATAGACGTGAAAAGACGGAAATCTCAATAGGAACAGCTATGGCCCAATTTGACGTTATTGATAAGGACTGTAAACGCTTTTTTGGCGGCGGACTTTTGAACTGTCTTGGTAAAGTTGGTGAGTTCGCGTTTAAATACGTACGAGTTGGACAATGACGAGGACAGGTCGCGTGCTTTGCTCGGCATGCTTTTGACTTTGAGACATAATGGCTAGTTCTATTAAAATTATTTTATTAACGTAAACTCGAGGAAGAGACCGTACTGCACCTCCTGTGCCACTGCCCATCCCTGGCTCAAAGAAGACTAAGAATTCTGGGCTCTCCTTTCTTTGGAACTCCTACGGAGCTATCATCTCACTCTATAGGGGACATAGCGAAGTTCATCCGTGAATCCTCATGGTTCTCGGCTGGGTAAGGGGAGTCGCGCCGCTTTCCTTGCGGTATCACAACGGGCCATTCGATTGTGCTCAAGTGAGCTTCGTCGCGATAGGCTGCCACTCCTAACTAACTAACTAACGTAAACTCGATTGTTTCAAAACATAGGAGACACTACCTGAGTTTATTTCTTACGCGACAAAAACCGGACGTACTACTTATTGCCGAGCACCGTTTAAGTTCTCGCCATAGATTCGACGTGACTGGATATAGGGTTTTTAGACGGGACCGGCAGAATGAAAGAGGATTAGGTACGGCTGTCCCCATTAGGGATGATTTGCATTGTGAGAAAATCGTACTACGCACTGGTTCGGTTGAGAATACGGCTGTCCGTATTATAAGGCTGAATAATGTGGATTTGATTGCCATTTCAACGTACCTTAAACCCAGTGACACATTCGCTGTGGAATACTTTGATGAAATACAGCCACTGGTACGTAATTGTAATGTGGTAATTGGTACGGACCTTAATGCAAAGCATCCGTATTGGGGAGATCCGCTAACGAATGCGAGTTCGTTAAAAATGTTGAGTTATTTGTACTAAAAAATACAATGTCAGAGCAGAGCAGTAGAGTTGTTTAAAAAGGCGAAGAAAATAGAAAACAGTGATTCAAATTTTCCGGAAACTATGGTAGAAAATTTACATATTTGTTATTATAAAACAGCTGATGATGTTAAACAGCTGATGATGAGATGAAATGCTTAAAGCGCCTGAATATTAAAATCGTAGTTAAAACTCGAAAATCGTAGTTAAAAACTCGGAAAAGCCTTAGTTTAACTTTGGAGAAACATAGTTGTTGAGGCAACTCGACAATGGCGATGACAGTCAAATTTACCAATACGAACCAGCTTACGAAATATTTTGTTAAAGTTTGTTTGCTTCGGTGTGGCACCGTAAAAAGATTGAGCGCTCGTATCTTTTCTAAAGCCTTAAGCCACTAATCAGGCAGAGATTGCTGCGGAGTAAGAAAAAAACACAACTATCATAATAGACCGGATCAAAGAAGGCACAGAAATATAAATTAGACGTTGATCAGTTGCATTGAGAAGCGATCGTCAAAAAGAAGGCACAGCTTATTTTGTGGTGGTCTAATTTGGGCTGCATCCATATTAGTTTATGCTGACAACGACTAATGTAGAGAAAATTCCTTGAATTTCCCACTTTGCTGCTGGAAATATTGGCAACGACCAGAATTTTAGCCACAAAATCATCTTGTCGGACAAAATCCATTTTTAACTTTACGGTAATGTCAACAAGTAAAATTGATCTTATTAAATGGAAAAAACCCTAAATTATCAAATTGGACTTTGTCATTGGAAATTTGACGATCGCTTGGAAAACACTTCAAGAGTTGGTCATTTGAATAACTTTAAAATAAGCTCCGAATCAATTTTTAATCTAAAGCTCCTGTTCTTTTATCCATATTTCTTCTCTTATTCAGGAGGGCTTAGGCACCATCTCTCCAAAATTGTTGTGTTCTTATGGAATTTCTAATACATGACACAAATTTCGTTTTTGTTAAAGGGGGGTGGTACAAAAAGTCTACTCTGCTTATGCTTTTACACATTCCTTAAATCCACACTTTTATTGTTGCAATAAAAGACTATTCTTCAAACATTTATTTCGATTGAATTTTATTTCTTGTCATGAGTTCATATCCCAACGGGTTCTTAAATATAAAGAAAAATAATTGTTCTTGAGTAGCAAGGGTGGATAGTTCTTTGAAAAGGCGAAAAATTGAGGTTGCTGTAGTCATGGTGGTAAACACGTTGACTACAAATCTGGTTTGCCAGAGTTTAACCCCTATTGCAGTCAAAAAATAATTTTTTTCTTTTAAATGGTATAAAAACATTTTCAGAATTATTAACATTACAACATGCAGCTTTTTTCGTCGGTACTTCTTCATAGCATATTCACTGGCGAAGTAAAACTAATAAAATGACTACATCTTTCTCCTTTCACCATCTGATTTATCTCTTATCTATCCCTTTAGTAAATAATGTAGCACGGTAACATAAATCTCTAAACAGGTATTATTATCTGAAGAGCTACTTGTGTTTAAAAATTTAATTTCTTATCGACCCTCAGGTCTTGAAAATCTAAAATAAAAAATCTTTCAAAATACTCCATAACACTGTAAATATACTTTTAGTCAAAAACATAATCTTTTTTATTTAAAATAAGATAAGCTAATCAAAAATCATTGTGTTGTTAAGGCCTCAAGCTAAAAAAAAGATTAAACTGATTGATAAACTGTAAAATTTTAGAATAATTATTATTTTTAAATTTATTTTGAACAAAAGTTAAAGCAAAAAAGCTAAAATACATAATCATACATTCAAAAGCTTTTGTTAAAAAAAATATTTTTTACGAGCATATAAAGATAACTTTGATACTAAATAAAATTATCAACATATTTGTTATAAATTTGTTTCATATTTTTATTAGATAATAATAAAATTTAAAACTGCACTAAAGTTATTTATTTTAATTTGTCTTTAGTGGCGTATTCCCTGAAGGCTTTTTGAAATTTGTTGGAAAAAATTTTTACATTAAATTTAAATTATATTTGCTCCATACATAACCTACAATAATTGTGCAATTATTGTCACTTTCTCAGTAAACATTTGTATTTTGGCTAGTGCTGCGTAAAGCCTGATACGAGGGCTGCTATATATATTTATGGCCTGGCAACACTGAGTGCTGCCAAGTGCAACCTGACATTTCCATTGGAAAGTTTGTCATTTTTAAGCATAATCGTACTCAAAACGTTTTGACGTACGACCATTATTTGTGTTGTTTACAGTGACTTGAAAAAATTAATATAAAAAAAATGGAATTAACTCGTGAACATTTTCATGCCATCATTTTTCACAACTTTCGACTTGTATGGCGATGAAGCACCATCCTATAGCACTGTGAAAAATTGGTATAATAAATTTAATCGTGGCCGAAGCTCGCTCAAAGACGAATTCCGTAAAGGTCGTCCAAAAACGGCTGTTGTGCCAGAGAACATTGATGCCGTGCGTGAACTCATAATGCAAGATCGACATGCGACATACCAAGAGATAGAGACATCCTTGGACATTTCTTCCACCAGCATTCATTCGATACTGCATGAACACCTGGCCGTAAAAAAGGTTTGTTCTCGTTGGATCCCGCACAATTTGAAAGTCGCTCAAAAAAAGGCTCGTTTGCACCAATCGACATTGGTGCAAAGAAATGTTGCAAAAATACGATTGCGGTGCTTCAAAAGACGTTTATAAGATCGTCACAGGTGACGAATCATGGATCTATGCGTATGAGCCCAAAACGAAACAACAATCGACCGTGTGGGTCTTTAAAGACGAGCACTTCGAAGCAAATGGTCGTCTGTTTCTTCGGCAAAACTGGTCATGTGGCGACTGCTCCGCTTGAGCAACGTAGGACGGTCACTTCTGAGTGGTACACTACAATTTGTTTGCCTGAAGTCATCAGAGAAATTCGAAAAACCAACAAGAGAAGACGAATCATTGTTCACCATGACAATGCGAGCTCTTACACATCGGCTCAAACCAGAGGGTTTTTCACCGGCCAAAACGTCGAATTAATGGGTCATCCGGCGTACAGCCCTGAGTTGGCACCTAATGACTTCTTCTTGTTTCCGCACATCAAGAAAAAAATGCGTGGTCAATGATTTTCGTCGCCAGAAGAAGCTGTTGAAGTGTTCAAAAACCATGTTTTAGAGGTGTCTCAATCGGAGTGGAAAAAGTGCTTCGACAACTGGTTTGAGCGCATGCAAAAGTGTATAAATCATGCTGGAGAATACCTTGAAAAACAATAAAACCATTTTTGATTATAAATATTCGCATTTTCACTATTAGGCCAGAAATATATAGAGCAGCCCTCGTACCCTGTTCGATTTTGTAAAAAGTGTTGAACAACATTGATTATTTCAATGTGGTGTCTATCTTTTGATTTAGAAGAATTTAACGTTTTATTGTTTTTTAAATAAAGGGTGTCCCAACTAGAACGCAATTTTAAAATTTTAAATAAAATACAGATATTAAAAAAAACGTGAAAATTTATTATATCGTAAAGTAAACAGAATGAGGTTATGTATGGAACAAGATATTGTGCAGATGGCCGCCGCGGCTTTGCTGGCACACACGCGATCTTTTAATGAAATTTTCAATGACCTTTTTGCATAAATGCTGCGGTATTTCATTAATGCAGCGTCCAATTTCCTCTTTTAAGTCTTGAGTCGTCGTCGGCTTATTCGCGTAAAACATCGACTATAAAAAACCCCAAAGAAAAAAATCTAAACAATAGCACGATCTAGGCGGCCAATTCTGGTCTCCAAAACGCGAAATAACACGACCGGGAAATGACTGATGCAGCAATTAAATTGTTTCTCTGTCTGTATGACATGTGGCGCCGTCTTGTTGAAACTACATGCCCTCCACATTCATTTCTTCCATTCTAGGCAAGAAGAAACTGGTTATCATTTCACGATATCGAAGACCATTGATTGTTTGCGCTTGACCTGCCTCATTTTCATAAAAAAAAAACGTCCAATGATTCCTCCAGTCCAAAAACCACACCCCACAGTGACACGTTAAGGATGCATTTGCTTCTCGTGAATCACTCGAGGATTTTCCTCACCCCAAATATGACAATTCTGCCTTTTGACGAAGCCATCAAGATGGAAATGGGCCTCGTCAATCATCAAAAGATGATTTTATCGGCAAAATCAGCATTTTCATGTTGTTTTTCCAATAGCCAATTAACGAACTCCCTTCGCTGTCCATGGTCAGCTGGCTTCAGTTCCTGAGTCAATTAAACTTTGTATGCATGAAGATGCAAATCTTTCGTCAAAATTCGCTGCATAGTGGATTTGGAGACACCAATTTGCTGATCTCGGTATCGATTAAAGGTGGATGGAGTTTGAGCGACATCATCACGTACAGCTGCGACATTTTCGATCGATCGACCAGGTCGAAGGCGCATTGTTGTCTTTACATCACTAACAGACCCAGTTCGTCAAATTTATCCATTAATCTTTTTACAGTTGACTCTTTCACCATTTTGTTAAAACAATTTCACAATGAGAATGCGTTGTTCATTCGCGTAGCGCTCCATTTTTACTAACCTCGTACCTTCTTCTAGCAAACAATAATAATTGTTCAAATTTCAAACAATGACACTTCGAATCACGCCGAAATTAAAAATTGCGTTCTAGTTGGGACACCCAGTATAAGCAAAAGACATATAATCACCTGTTGTTTGAAAAATTCCGCATGAAATAATGCCTACTTGCTTTATTTCACAGCTTTAATAACTAAAATGTTGCCAGAAACATTTCATATGTTTATCCCCAGTGAAAACAGATTAATATTTCTGCAACATTTTTTCATAACTTTCTCACACAAATTTTTTATGTATGTATTTTGACAGCATTCCGCATGAAAAGCTGAACAGAGTACCATTCTTTAAATCACTGGAAATATCTTGAATTGCTTTCAAAGACTTCACTTCACCATCGCCTCTCTTTGCAACTTTTTCTTTTTTCAAATCAAATAAAAATATATTTTCAAGTTTTCTTACTTGTTTCTTTCCGTGAGCTGTTTGTTACAAATTTTGAACATAAAAATATCAACATTGTCCAATGAATAATAAAGCAAGATAGAGTTAATACGGCAACAAAGGAAGAATACCGTAGTAACGGAATGAATTATTTGCAATTTTTTATGTTTGACATAAGAAGTTAAGGAGATTTTGGATATCGAAATCGAAAAGTCGTAGTCTATTCCAGCCCTAATATACACATGAAAACTGTAACTGTAACAGACCACAAACAGACGTCAGCACAAAAGCCTGGCCGTTAAAATCACATCAATTTATGTTTTTTGTGCAGCAAAAACCAGTTGTTTGTGATGAAGTTTTTGTTTTTTTATTTCACTGTGAGTGTATGAGTTAATAATTTCATTTAAGCTGCTATTAAATTCACAATTTGTTTTATTGCTGTTTTGTTCTTTAGTGCAAGATTGTAAACCTTTGTGAAGGTCTCACACATTTGTCACAAGTCATTGACAGTAAGAATTTAACTTTATAATCTTAACAATGTATTGATTGCATTTTATTACAAAAATTAATGTTTTGTAAACATTTTTTTATTATTTCCTGTTCTTTTTATCCGCTTTATGGTCATCATTATTTAACTGCTATAAATTTAAACCCCAATCAGATATGACTTTCGACTTTATGACCTTAGCTTTGGCCACTTGGATAATTAAACACAAAGTGTTGCAACAGTTTAGAGAGTTTCTTCAATGTGTAGTTAACATTTTGCCTGCAAAACAATTTTAACTATATTTTCGACGAAAAAAAAATAAAATTTAAAATAAAACTTCTATATTATTTTTTTTTTTTTCTAATAAAAATTCTCATTTGGTTTATTTATAAGCGCGATTGAAGGGTTAAGTGCCAAAGGAAGTGTCATAATGCGCTCACTTTTTGACATTTATGATCAATATATTCTGGCAAATCATCATGAATAGATTGACGCTCGCATTATTATTTTTTTATATACATACAACAAGAAGTAGCGCTTCAGGCAAAAATGCCTATTTAATTATTTTTGTAATCGTGGTGGTGAAAGTAGAGAGATAGAGAGAGAAAAGCTTCATTTTCTTTGTTTAATAAGATACACGCTAAATGTTGTTATTTAGGCGGGGTTTTTTTCTGGCAAATGGCCATTTTATTAGTTATTTTACTTCGCCGACGAATGTGCTATGTAGAAATGCCTTTAGTCGCAGGGGTTGAACCCAGACTAATCAGTTTTGTAGTCAACGTGCTTTCTACCAGATTTTAATTTTTGCAAATCGCTCATTTCCCGCAACTTATAGGCGACTTTGTAGTTTTTATAGCGCACACAATCGTCCGTCGAACTGAAGATAGATTACACACCACATACCTCGCAAATAATGCAGTAGCAGAGCAACACGTTGACGGAATGTGTGTACTAAACCGAATATCGCCACTGTAAACGAAAATGTGAAAAAAGATCTAAATTTATCGATTTGTCGTCGATCGCAGGATGTACGACTCTGTCTGTCCATTACGTGGAAAGTTGTAAGCAAAGATCTTGAACTTCAGTCGTATAAGATCCAATTTGTGCAGAAATTATGGCCAAAAGACCATCATATGTTTCATACATTCGTCGATTGTACACTAGAGCAGTTGGAAATTTATTCGATGTTTTACGAGGGCTGCTCTATATATTTCTGGCCTAATAGTGAAAATGCGAATATTTATAATCAAAAATGGTTTTATTGTTTTTCAAAGTATTCTCCAGCATGATTTATACACTTTTGCATGCGCTCAAACCAGTTGTCGAAGCAGTTTTTCCACTCCGATTGAGACACCTCTAAAACATGGTTTTTGAACACTTCAACAGCTTCTTCTGGCGACGAAAATCGTTGACCACGCATTTTTTTCTTGATGTGCAGAAACAAGAAGAAGTCATTAGGTGCCAAGTCAGGGCTGTACGGCGGATGACCCATTAATTCGACATTTTGGCCGGTCAAAAACGCTCTGGTGTGAGCCGATGTGTGAGAGCTCGCATTGTCATGGTGAACAATGATTCGTCTTCTCTTGTTGGTTTTTCGAATTTCTCCGATGACTTCAGGCAAACAAATTGTAGTGTACCACTCAGAAGTGAGTGAGTGAGCGGAACAGTCGCCACATGACCAGTGTTGCCGAAGAAACAGGCGACCATTTGCTTTGAAGTGCTTCTTCCACGAACAACTTTCGTTGGATTTTGCTCGTCTTTGAAGACCCACACGGTCGATTGTTGTTTCGTTTCGGGCTCATACGCATAGATCCATGATTCGTCACCTGTGACGATCTTACAAACGTCTTTTGAAGCACCGCAATCGTATTTTTGCAACATTTCTTTGCACCAATCGACACGAGCCTTTTTTTGAGCGACTTTCAAATTGTGCGGGATCCAACGAGAACAAACCTTTTTTACGGCCAGGTGTTCATGCAGTATCGAATGTATGCTGGTGGAAGAAATGTCCAAGGATGTCTCTATCTCTCGGTATGTCGTATGTCGATCTTGCATTATGAGTTCACGCACGGCATCAATGTTCTCTGGCACAACAGCCGTTTTTGGACGACCTTCACGGAATTCGTCTTTGAGCGAGCTTCGGCCACGATTATTTTCATTATACCAATTTTTCACAGTGCTATAGGATGGTGCTTCATCGCCATACAAAGATTTAAGTTCATCAATGCACTCTTTTCGTGATAATCCACGTCGAAAGTTGTGAAAACTGATGGCACGAAAGTGTTCGAGTTAATTCCATTTTTTTCTATATTAATTTTTTCAAGTCACTGTACGCAACACAAATAATGGTCGTACGTCAAAACGTTTTGAGTACGATTATGCTTAAAAATGAGAAGCTTTCCAATGGAAATGTCAGATTGCACTTGGCAGCACTCAGTGTTGCCAGGCCAGAAATATATATAGCAGGCCTCGTAGTTATAACTTTATTAGTTATTCGACCTTATAATCTTACAAATATTTTTGCTCTCTATCAAGCTTTCAAGGTCATATACATTAAAATTGATTCAATAAAAGATTATTAACTTCATTCTTAATTTATTGCTACGTTGCTTTGGTATTTTCCAACTTTTTCAGGGATCTTTATTATTTAAAAAAAGCATAAGTTTGTGTAAAGAGGACAAAACACAGACTTAATAATAGAACATATAAAATTAAAAATATCAAAGTAAATTAATCATAAAATCACAGCTTTTTTTATTCAAATTTAATTTTTGGTGTTATTTTCTATAATTATTTTTGTTTAAATTACGTATTTACTAAAAGTATATATTTTTTTGGCATTTAAAATAATTTCAATAAATAATAATTCAAAATAAATGCTTTATTAATTTTAAATTTTGTCTAATTTCAGCTTAAATACATTTATACATACATTATTGATTAAAGCAATAACTCTTCTAGAGTTCTTGCTTAACCTGTTTTAATGAAATAATTGCAAACCACCGCTTGAATTGTTTGTTTGTCTGCTTTCTTCATAAAATTAAAATGAAATTAAAATTTCATTATCAACTCTTACATAATCCATAAAATTAAATTGGCTTTCGATATTAAAATCAAACTGATTTAATTGCAATAACACGATAAAACTTTTTTAACGTTAATTATAAAAATAATATTAAGGTTTAGTCCAGTTTTTTTAAGACCAATTAATGAAAGTAAATCAAAAGCTAGCATATTAATAAATTATTCAGAAATGAATCATTGCGCTGCATCTGAATCGCAGTACGTTCAAAAATGCATCAGTTGGCATCACTGCATATCTCATGTGTTCTAAAGTGCATCACTGAAATATATGTTGCGCAAACAAACATCAAACTCGCATCACAAAAATGGCTGATGCAATAGATGAGAAAGTATTTTATTTGTTCTTTATTAATTTTATTTTATTAAATTACATTTGTTTATACATTTTAGAAACAAATTTGGAAGTTCTTTACTAAATTAACATCTTCAAAATTTTTGGAAAATTCGTCTAATGTTGGCACTTACGTTTTTTTAACAGTGCACTCATTTTTTGTCGATTACACGACTTTATATCAGTTTTGCTTAAATCTAAATCAAGAAATAAATTTATTATTATTTTTTCCATTTGAAATGTTTAAGCGTTTAAAATTTTAAAACAAGCTTTTTTCACCGACATCGCAAAATAATCACACATGCGGATCAGATGTAGCGTTGTGATTCATTTCCGAACAAGCCCTAAAACCAGAGTACCGAAATGCTCTCTTACTTCTCACACATGAGACATTTTAGTTTTTGTTGCTTATTTCATAAATGTGTGAAAAGCTAGAAAATATTTTGGTTTTTACATTTATGAATGTGATGATGTAATTTTTTTTTTATTCAAAAGTGAAAAAAAGAGAAGATATTTTTTTTTCACTCAAATGCTCTTTTGTGAGAATTGTCAATTTTAATAGTTCTTCATAAGTAAAAAGATCGTAGAAAAATTTTTTCATTAATCGTTCGCGTGTGTGTACATATGAATATATTTTATTCTTCTACTGCCGGCGTATATACGCGTTTCTTACAAATTGTTTTTTTATTTATTTGTTTTGGAGTATATGCAAATATATGAGATACTATGGCTTACCATTTGCTTCAGTGACCTTTAAAACGTTACTCTACTAGTTATTTTAAAACCACCGTGACAGTGAAAAAGAAAAAAAATTTTCTCATTTATGAGAAACTTTATTAATCTCATATGTGAATGCTCATTAATGAGAAGTTATCAACGCTGCACAATTCTACGTGTTCTTTTATGAAAAGCAGCATTAATGAGAATGATGTTATTTATCGCTTATCATATACAAATGCTTAAAAACGAAAGAGACGCACTCATTCATGTGTTATTGTAGTAAGAACATTTGTTGATAGTCATTTATGAACGTGAAAAATAAAAAAAATCCTAGAAACCTCGTTTATGAAAAATATTATAATACCCTATTCCTATTTAATTGCGCAATTAAAGAATTTACGCAATTAAAGCCTTAATTGAGCTCAGTTTACCATATAAGAAGTCAATTAAATAATTGAGCAATTAGTACTTCATTGCATCGCTAATTGAATTAGATGCGAAATGCAACCCTTGCCAACAAGTATGTTTACTCTGGGAACTATGTTCAGTGAGAAGAAAAAATTTATAAAATTGACAAGCCGCAAGTAAAAAACATAAACAAACAAAAAAAGAAAAATGGCGGGTCATACGAAAATTACTTTTGACACTTCCGACTTTAAAGCAACTACAAAAAGCCATGTTATTTTTGTAATAAAAAGAGAAGTCAATTGGACGGACGACATAACCTAATAAAATATATATGCCTTGTTCTAATTGAATAAAGTTAATTGAGCATGTGTGAACACCAAATTAAATTGCGCAATTAAAACTAAATTGACTCAATTAAGAAAACATATTTGAAGAGGGTATAAATGTTTATAAATGAATGCTCATAAATAAAAAATTTTGAGCTCTTACTAAAACATTAAGTGATATTTGAAGTTAAAGAAATTGAATTAAAAATAATTTTAGCTGAAGTTAATTTTTTTTATTTTCTAAAAACCTTTTTCAAAAAAAAAATATTTAACAAATGTATGCGGACGTTTTCTAAAGAAAACTAAAAAAATTAGACACCAGCCGAATGTAATGCTGCATTTTTTGGACCGCTACATCATTCATCAGCATTCTTCGCATCTATCTACCTTCGGTTGTATGCATTGTAAACATCATCTATTTAACAACCTAAATTTGTAAATAAGAATACGAGGAGTATTTATATCAATACTAATTTGGTTAGATGAAATCTACACACCCCAGTCTACTTGAAGTGTGATAGTGTAGAAACCAAATGTAATGTTACGTTGAATTTTTTGACAGTTACAACAATTTTCATAAGATTTCTTTCTTACAAAATTTCATGCAAGTCTTCAGACTTCTATAACAGTGTGTATGGGCCTTTAATAAGTATCTGAGAAGGAAAAGAACTATTTTACAAAATTTAGTGGTTACGTCTTTTTGGTCAAATATTTGACTAATCTGACCGTTTAATAATTACACGGAAAGTTGACTTTTTTTTAAATCTCAACAATTGAAAAATGCAATAATAAAAGCTAAGACAACAAATCAATAGTTTCATATTATTGGTTGGCTTTTTATGTCCAAGTCTTAAAAAAACACCCTTTACAATATGAGTGAACATAAAAGTGAATAAAAGAGAATAACAAATAAAGCAAAACTTATTTTCGATAATATTAAAAAAAAACTATATTAAATAGAACAAAAACAGATTAAGCTGAAGGTTTAAAGGTCATCATTGAATAAAAATTGCGTATTTAAATTGAAACCAAAAACGAATACGAGTTCAAAACTGGCAACATTCATTGCAATCAGCATAATTTGTAATAATTTTAAATTAAATAAAAACAACAAACAAAAAACCGCACAATATAACTTTTTTTATTTTTTAAAATATGTATAAATTATGACTTATAAATTACATGCTTCACTTGCCAGAAGCGATTAACTTCACTGAACAAAAAGTTGAGAAATATTATGAAATTGTTTGTTGCTCGTTTATTTTTTTTTTTTTTATTTTTATTCAAAATAATTTAACGAAGTAAGAAGAGTAAAATAATAGATTACGATTTTTAATAATTGTAATTTTTAAACGGTCAAGTCAAGTGAAAGATAATAAATATTTGTTATTTTCGGACGATGCTACAAAAAGTAGTAGCGAAATTAAATTATTAATTCTTTTAGTTTTAATATCTTTAGACAATATTTTTAAATGGCTTTTCAATACATAACACCAGCATCACACTGATTTATTAATGTTACTTTTATTGATTGATTTCTCCTTAAGCGGTCTCTGCACGATCAAAATGCTAGATGTCAAAGCCGTGTTCGTGTGCTAGACGCTTTGATGTACACATGCTGTATGACTAGCCAAGCCAAGCATTCGGTTTTGTGGTGTCAACGAAAAAAGTTCTTAATTTATTTTTTGTTTTAATTATATCTTAAAGTTTCCCTTCCGTGGTTTTTTTATTTGTAGTATTCTAATAAAACTGCATAATGTTAATCTTGTAAATGACAATAACTATATTCTGCACTTGTTACATTACAAATAACATGCGATGACTGATAAATTCAAGAATTTATTTTTTCTTCCTACATTTGACAACCGAACAACATGAACAATTTTTACGTGCTTGAAAAACAAACACACTACGCTCAAGACATCCAGCATGGTCGGTGTAACATATACTAATATATTTTCACAAATACTAGCATAATGCTGGTTGAATATTTTGACCGTGTGTAGACCGCTTGAGCAAACAGTCTCATAGAAATTAAAAAAATAAAAAAAAAACCATTCATGCCGACTTAGCACAGCCAAACATTTGCGTATCAATCCCTGGATAAAAATCTTCCAACTTCATTTTAGGCAGTGAAAATATTGAAATTGTATCAAAATTAATTGTTTAAGGGATTTTCTTGGATAACAACTTGAGTTTTGATTTTCATGTAAATAATATTATATTTAAGATAAGTTTTGTTTTAAGAAAATTGTACAATACAGGATTGTTTTTACCGAAAAAGTTAAGAGATCGGTTGCCATGTCTTTATGTCTTCCTATTGTATTCAAGAACATCAAATTCTTAATAGATTATAACAGTGCTATAACAGAATAGCTCGCTACATCTTTGGACTAAAGGTCACTATTAAACTTTTGCAATGTGACTTTGAGGGCTTCATTAATCAATTTTTATAAGGTTGTAAAATATGGAAAGCCTGAGTATCTTATGAATAGATTTATTTTTGGCCACTCTATAAGGACTAATGTAGTAATTGTACCTCGGCACGTTCTCTTATATTGACTAGATCATTTGTCGCCGGATCTCAAGGTTGTGGAATACTTTTGTACCCTGTGATCTGCGAAAATTTTCAAATTCCGTCTCAATATTTAGAAAATTATTAATAGAAAATTTTTAACAAGTGTTCGTGTGTAATTAGCTGCAACATTAAATTGTCATTATAATTTTTTTTTCTTTGCATTACTTTTTAAACAATTTTCAACATTTGTACAATTGGAGGTTTTTATCTTATTACTATAAAGATCTTAATTTAAAAAAAAAACAAAAAAAAACAAAAAAAAAAGATTTTTTTGAAAATTGAAATTTTTATGTATTGGCGACATAATTTAACTGAATTAATTTGGCCTTAAGGGCTTACAATATATATTGAATAAATTAATAAAAAAAAAATATCAGCACCAACATTTCTACTAAATTTCGAAAAATCTCTTAAATTTGCTGCTCTTATGCGAATACAAAAATCATAGAATGACTAAAGGTGCGGTCAGATTAGTCAAATATTCGACAAAAAAAATCGTAGCACCATCTCTGAAAAAGTACAAATATTGAAATATTTTGAATTTTTGTTTATTACTTCAAAACTTAAAAAAAGTATTAATTTTTTATACCCTTCACAACAAAAAGTGGAAAAAGGGTATAACAAAGTGAAAGAAATAAGAAAAAAAAACATCAAGTGAAGAAGTTGGCTTAATAATGCTTAACCCATTAAGAGCCTAAGACATTTTTATTTAAAGTTATATATATGTAATACTAAATTTTTTTTCTTATTTTTTAATTCTCTGCCACCTCAAAGTTTGCTTTTTTTTATTAAAGTTACTCCACTTAACTAGATTTACATAGATGGTGAAGGGTATAAGATTCGGCATGGCCGAATAAAGCTCTATTTGTTTTTTATTTAAATAAATACAAAACTCATCACAAGTTCACTGTTTTTATTTTTAAATAAAATGAAAAGATTTATTTAAACGAAAGTGAGCGTTAGATGTTTTGACTAACAAAGCACTCTAATGGTGTAAAAAGAGCGAAGCACTTCTACGGGTTATATACAATATTTTTTGACCAAACTGTATTGCTCTATTTAACGCAACTCTATTGCTTTTGCCACAATGTCTGGTACTATTCCAATCTCTAGACTTTTAGATTACTGACTAATTTTAGTCAAGATAGGTTTGACACATGGGTTGCATTTGACGTTGCAGTCGGTCTTAGCCAAAGGGTAAATGGTGCGCAATATCTAAGGGTTGTGCGGACTTTGTTAACAGGATAAGCAAAAGATTACATTGCCAGTTTAGCATGCTGCACTATCCGGCTCTCAATTGTACTACATTAAATCGAGATTGCCTGGGTAATATGTGGTTATTAATCAAAATAGCAGAAGTGTGTTCATTCAGTATTTCATTGCACCTATATTTACTATGGAATAGTGTTCCGAATATCACTGAGTGAGCGACAAAAGTACTGTCAGACGTGTCAAGGGGAGGAAACCTGAAAAAGTATCCATTGGTTTGGATGACTTGACAGTTGACGTGCCATCAAGAAGTGTCTCTTATGGTCAACACATGGTTTTGTGGTTTGGCCAAAAGTATCTTGGTGGTTTACATTTGTAATCTTGAGGCATCTGGTTGCTATTCGAAATTCATAATTTTTTGCAGACAGGTTAATACAGCTGTTAATAAGTTCACAATTTGGACAAGTTAATATTGTAAAATACCAACCTTAACCACCAAAATGCACGTAAAAGTATTCTTCAATAAAGAAGAATTGATTTCTTAGTTATTTCTATGGTAGATTTAAGCACAAAATAATAATTTATGAATTTTATTAAGAAAGTGAAGTTAATCCATATGGAAGAAATTATAAAAACAAGGAAATAAACAAGTATCACACCATTCTTTATACACAAACATACTTACATACCAAGAAGTTCGTATGATTTTAATTTTTTTTCTTGGAAAGTAGTTTTGTTTTCCTTATAACTGAAAAAATAAATTCATAAATTAACTTACTTGCTAATATTTAATTTGCACCAAAAAATTATTAAACAATGGAATGGATTTTACACAAAAACGAATTAAACCATTATTTCTTGATTTTTATTTTTCAAACATTTATTTTGCACTTATTATTTTTTTCTTGCTATTGCACGTAAAACTTTTTGCATTATTTTTACAAATCATAATCTTTTATTATATGTATATTTATATTATAATTAAGTTGCCCTGTTGAATATCGCCAACATTTCAATTATCAATTCACTTTAATATTGCGTTATTTGGTGTTTTGTTATAAATCTTTATAACTTTTAATTAATATTATTTTACTTTATTTAATTTTATTTGCTATCGTTTGACGTTTCTTTGTAAAAACAACTGTTTTGTGTATGGATGGTGTGTTTGTGTGTAGTGAGCAAGAGATTTGTTTTTATTTTGGAGTATTTAATAAAGAGAACAATCTCATAATGCTTATGCAAGTCTTGTTCAAATTCTACTTGACACCAGATGGCGCCTTCAAAACAGTTTAATATTACAGCAAATAAAAATTCCAAGAACATTAATGGCAATTAAATAAATTTTATTTCTATATGTATATAGATATTTAAAATAAAATTAAATGTTAGTTGAACTAGTTTAGAACTTACCAAATAAACAATCTTTAATCGAGATAAGGATCGTTTATTTTTTCATTTATATTTCAATTAAGAAAGTCAAATTAATTTCAAATGATGTGTTCATTTTTAAAGAACGCAAGAAGAAGAATCAGGATACATGAACCTAAGCCTGGCTAAGTGTGGTTTTTTAATCAAGGTGACTTGAAAGACACCTGTAAGTAAGGCCTTTTAAAAATATTTGGCGATGTTAATACCCTTAAACGCTGAAATTTAGGATATTTAAAAAAAAATTTTTATCGTTTTGAAAGTATATAAAATATTTTCAGAAAACAATCATTTATTTTAATCAAATTAAGATTTTAACTTTTTTCCCAATCAGGATTTAAACCGTGGATATTATAACAAAAAACTGCAAAATTTTTACAAAATTGTATTTTAAATTAAACCTGACTTTTTTTTAGGCTATGGTTCATTTTCCAATTTTATTTCTAAAAAATTTTAGAAAGAAAGATTTTTTACAAATGTATGCGAAAGTTTTTCCAAGAAAACAAGAAAAATTAGATACAAGCAGGATGTAATGCCGCATTTTCTGGATCGCTACATCCTTCATCAGCTTTCTTCCACATGTTGTGGAATATTAGGATAATATAATAAATAAAGAAATTTTATTAAGTGAAAGTTTTTTTGCATATGAAATATTTTTGGACAAATATTAATATTTTGAGATGGTTCTAAGACTTTGTTTAAATTACTGATTGAAAAAAAGATTTTTTTAGTGGACTTTTGATTTTATGGCAATTAAAAAAATAACTAAAAATATTTTTATGATAGGCCTTGAGCATTTCATTTACAATTCCTAAAAAGAATAACACAATAAGAAACATTGAAAATGTTTTTTTTTTTCATAAGAAGAAAATTTTTAAAACTTGACTTAAATTTATATCTCTAAATATTTTTAATAATAACATGTAAGTATGTATGTACATTTATGTATGAACGAATGTATGTTTGTATATTAATGTATAAACGAATTCATGTACATTTGTTCGTATTTAAATAAAGGAACTATTGAAAATGTCGTTAAAAGCATCAATTAAATGCTAAAAAGTGATTTGAAAAAATTATTTTATCCCTTAGTCATGTAAGCAATCAACATCTCTACATACATGCATTTAAAAAATATGTCACATCTGCCATTTTCTTTAATATTAGAAAAAAAAACTTACGAATATTCAATTGTCATCTTCAAACATCAACTCAAACAAGAAGACTTTTTAATAAGAAAATCAAAAATCACACAAAAAAAGGAAATATAACTAAGAGAGAGAGATAAACAACAAGCATATGGAGTGAAAGAATATCACATACGGAGATTATTAAAAGTCTTTAGAAAATCATTGACCCATATCAAAAATACACCTGAGTATCTGGTTTTTTTCTATTACATATTTACCTTGATTTTTTCCATTTCCTTTGTCTTGTTTCCAACATTTTTACTTCTTTAAGGATTTACAATTCACACGATGGCTTAAGGGATGTAAAGTGTAAAAAAAAATGAAAATAAAGAAATAAAGTTAAAAAAGGAAAATAAATTTAAAAGACATTGTTATTTGCGTTTCACCTTGAATGATAAAAGAAATGATTTTTCTTCAAAGAGCAAAAAAATAAATGTAGAAATGTAAAAGTCTAAAAAACGCTTAACAATGATGATGACAAGTAACAATGAAGTGATATATTGGTTTCAGATAGATTTAAGTGTGCCCTAAGGTATGCTACAGTATTTAATGCTACAACAAGAAATGCATTTAAAGAACAAGTGTTTTATTCCGTTGTGCCAACTCTTTTACACCGTTTATTACCATTTTTTTAAGATATGATCGACCAAGGCGTTTTAATTTTACCAAATGAGTTTAAATTGACAGCTGATTAGTTATTGTATAAACCTGAATTAGAAAAAAGAATTTAAATTCGTTAATTCGTAGTAATAGCAAATTGTAATGAATAAACTACTAAATGTGGAAAAATGAATTAAAGCAGCCAAACAGCATCTCATTTTAGAAAAAAAATTTTTTAAATAAGAAATTATGTAAAAATTAGAAGAGGGAAAACTTAAACTAAAAAATTTCCACTTGTTTTTAAAGTCAAGCTAAATTTACTGGGAATCGAAAAAAAAACGCTCAAGCTATAAACAAAGTGTAATTCTTAAAAATTATCTAAAATTGCAAAAAAGAGCATTCTAACTATTAAACATTCGAAAAACATTAACTTTGCAACTTTAATCAACAGACAAATGCAATAAAATCGCCAAAACTGCAAACAATTGCGTTAACATATAAAAAACTATATTTTTCAATCAGCGATTGCATTGTGTTCTGGCAAAAGTCTCAACTTACTAAGAGTCCAAAAAACGTTTATCTTACAAAAAGCGCCTAATTCTTCCAAAGTCTAGGTTAGGTTAGGTTAAATTTCACAGGATGGTGGTATGAGAAAACCGACTCACTTTTGCCCGAAATGGTCCCGTTGTGTTGCCTAGAAAGGGATGTGCAAAGGATCAATTCAGGTTCCTATGGTATCATCAAGATCCATCTCCAGGCCACCCCGAAGACCGGATAGCTGAGTTTATCCAAAAAACATTACAGACCGATATGTTTCCAAGATCATGCAGTCTCGGACTGTCAAAAACAGCTGCTCTATTCCCAGAAAGAGCTGGACAAAGGCAGACCAAGTACTGCACCGTTTCTTTTTCTTCGCCATCCTGACAACTTCTACAGAAGTCATGGTATGGTGGATTCAGTGTGGTAGCATAGGTACCGATAATCAGCACAGCCACCGATATACCCAACTGTCTTCGGGAAAATCTCAGCAGATCTCGTACTTTCATACTAAGGCCATAATGTCCTCGAAACCATGGAGGTGACCTCGTCAGACCATCTGGTCTGCGCGGCCCCAAAAAGTTTGTGGGACTCCCACCAGTGGACCTATCTCCCAGTCTCTCAGCTAAGTTCCAGATCTAGCGAGTTCGTCCGCAACTATCTTACCGGTGTGCCGGCACCCAAAATAGTTCAGGTTGGAATATCTCGCCAACTTATCCAGAAATGTCCGGCATTCACGGACCAATCTGGATATCATGTAAACACCCAATAAGGAGTTTATCGCGGCCTTGCTGTCAGTACAGATCTGGATATCCTCTCCGTATATCCTGTGGTACGTCATCCTGCCAAGCGCCCTTCTAATGGCTGAGATTTCAGCCTAAATCACGCTACAATTATCCTGTGGACTAAACTTCATCCTGATCTGAAATCTAGGAATGAAGACGCCTCCCCCGGGCCCAGTGATTGACTTTGACCCGTCTGTATATACGTCCGGCACATCTCTCCGATGATCCATATAAATTATTGATACACGAAACCAATGTCAGACATTTCGGTGGGCGAAAGTAGTTGAGGTGCATTCCAAGAAGGCCATATGATCATAGTTCCCTGGCCTCTATGCCATATCTGCCTTCAGTCTAACTGCCGAGCTCATGGCTAAGTGTTTAGTCATGAGACCGCCCGGTAGCTAGTGCAGCATAGTAAAGAGGGCCTTCGATGGATTGTTGCGTATAACACCGGTGACCATCAAGGCCGAAGTACGCAGAATCCTATTCAGTATACTGCAGTTAGTCAGCCTGCCCAGTGCTGGCCACGAAACAAAGTCTATAAAATTGCAAGAAAAAGCAAATAATATGTGAAATTCAAAAGACTGAAAGAGTCAAGATTTAAACGTACAAAATCGCTAAAAACAAATTTACATTAGAAAAAACGCTACAAAGCATTTTGATTAATAGGTAAAAAGAAAGATCAGTTAAAAATTAATATTTTCAGTAATTAATATTTAAAGGAATTATTCATATGAATCGGTTTTATATAAAGGGTCCGCTAAATAACTTTTTTTTATGTGAAGCGAAAACGCATTGGATGGTTAGTTAACTTCAATTCAAAATGAACCAAATGGACTTTGTAAGGCGTCATACCAAAAAAATTCGTCTCAATGCTGTCTCCAAAATGTTCAATTGTTAAGAACGACGGCGAATTGATGTTGATGGCGCTTCACACACACTTTATGCCACAGCAGCAATATTCTCGGGTGTACGCACTGTTTTTGCTTCTTCACGCTTTGTTTTGTCGATGAGGAAGCCAGTTTCTTTTACTTTTCTCGCAAGATAACGAACATACCGAGCTGGCGGTGCTTCTTTTCTTCCAAAATCCATACGCAATTTTCGCACACATTCTGCAATATTATCCATGATTTTCAAAGTAATGTCGCAATATTTCCCAGCGTTGTTCAAGCATATACACAACCATATTTGTTCAGCGAAAGGATATAACTAATTATCTGTCAAATCAGACATGAGCTAAGTGTTACCATTCACGAATTAAGCACTAGCTGAAAAAAAAACGGTAGATGGCGGACCCATTAATACAGATTATGAAAAATATTCACGAGTCTCATATATCTTTACATTAATAATTGAGTTTTTCATTTTTCTTCGCAAACTTTTGAAACCTTTCCTTTACTGTTGCATGGGCGAAGGACAAAAACTTTAATCTACAATAAAAAATAAAACTGGCGGGTAAGCAAATTTTGTTTAAAAATTTCTTTATAAAAATCTAATAAAAACAAAAGTTTTGAATGTTTTTGCAAATTAAAAAAATTAATTAAACTGATTTTTGAGAATTGTTGATAATTTTAGTCCAAATAATTTTTTTTAATTTTACAATTTCGTTTCTTCTTTTGAAAACAGAACCCACCAAAGTACTCATTAGCGATTTAGCTTTTGTGTACTTCGTTTTACAGAAATTCGATACAGGCCACGTTTTAACGTTGTTACACAAACAGTATTTAACTTGATTTGTATTGACATGAATTTTTTTTGTGCCAAACTGCCACCAGCATAAATGAACCCTTTGACTTAAAAGTAACAAATAAAAAAAAAACTCTTCACCTACTATTGTTTCGACTAAAAACAACTAACGGAAGAACAAGATGAAAAAGAAAAGAAAAAAAAACTCCAATTGGTATAAATTTCCGTTGCTACTTTATCGTTATTGTTGCATGGAATGTTGCTGCAATTGCCAGAGCTAATTTTATTTGTGTTCTGAGTTTTGCTGGGTCGTTTACTATTTTGGACAAATCTTCTTCAATTTCCATTGGGATTTTTTTTTTAAATTTGTTGCTTCCAAAAAATAGTTTTACCTTCTTTAGGTGTGTGTGTAAAAATGTTTGAATTTGTGATGTGTGTGATTTTGTACACACGACATTTGTGGTTGGTTGTGCGACTAATTCCAATTTTTTCTTTTTTTTTGGCGAAAGCAGTCAACAATAACACAGATAAAATGACAGGCTTTGAAAAAAAAAAACATACAAACTAACAGATAGACAAGGACATGGCAGCATAATACCACAGCTCTTGTTATCAAGGTGTTATGGACGAGCAGATTAGTGAAGCACAAAATACAAGAAACAAAATTTTATAGAGTTGAGTAAACTTTGGCGAATGTGTAGTAGCAATCAATTCTCCAAAGGCATGAAAAGATATCTTAAGCATTTCTCTTAAATTATGTGTGTGTGTGCGACAAACAAAAATAACAGCCACAACAATGCTTTTGTAGGTTTCAAAGAAATGGACTTTAAGATCTTAATAGTGAAAAAATAATGTTTGTCAAGAGATTTTTTCAAACGGATGTGAAATGGAATAAATACAAGCAAACCATAGATTACAAATTGTGTTGGCACAGATTTAGCATAAATAAAATATATGTTAGACATAAGCTAACCATAGACTATATATAGACAAAATAGCATGGCCTTCAATAAAACTTTAATTAAAATGAAATAGAAATAGGTTAGAGATACACACAGACCATACAAAGTATAGAAATAGACTAGACATATGATGAGTACAGACACATAAATAAGAGAGAGATTAGACATATAGCCTGTTTATAGAGCACGTCAAGAGCGAAACAAAACCGGATGGCATATGGACGAATACGTAATAATTAGCTTCCGTGTAACACGTTCCGGTTTTTTCGTTTAACTTACGTTGTGTTTCGTATAAATAAATGTTGTGTCAAATCGTAGTATTGCCAATGAATTAATTAATGTTGTTTATTTACTTTTTTTTATATACATTTTTTGTTTTTGCCTTAAATGATGGTAGCCCTGCTTCGGCGCTTAAAAAGAAACAGCTGAGTTAAATAAACAAAACAAAATTATCAAACAATCAATCTGTGAAACAATAATTTGTGAAAATTAAAATGGTTTAAGCAATACTTATAAAAATAAACACTAATTTTTTAATTGTGATATTCTGATTATATGTATGTATACTCGTATGTACTAATAGATGTTTTAATTAGTGAAAGTGTTATGATGGGCAGTTGCCCAACAATATTAACTCCTGAAGAATGGTTTTTTTTCGCTCAGTTTTAAAGTGTCTGACACTACAGTGCGCGATACGTAAACCAGAAAGAATTGCCATTTGTTACGTTTTTTTCAATAACAAAATGACATTCGTGTTTTTAAAACCCAAACATGGGAAACGGTAACGTTTTTGTGCATCTATACGGCAAATTGTGTTCTGTAAACTGGCTGATAGACTTAAGGAGACATAGGCTTTTTGCAGGCTTAACTTTTATTCGTCATAGTATGTAAAGAGTGTTTTTTAAGCTTTGAACTTTGAATTGCATAAAATAACACAAAAAATTTTATTATAATGAAAAATTTTTTTTATACGAAAGATCAAAACATGGCATTAATATTTAAAATTTTTTCGGACATATAGCCACCGGGGCTGCTCATGACGAAGAGCATTCTTGACGTCCAATTTTGGGTAAATTTTTCAAGTACTGCTGGCCGTATTTTACGAATAACACGAACAATGTTGGCCTCCAAAGCGTCAATTGTTGCTTGTTTATCAGCATTAACCAGTGACTTCACGTGAACCCACAGGAAATAATCCAGAGGTTTCAAATCGCACGACCATGGAGGCCAATTGCCAGGTTCATTTCCCGAAATCAACCACCAGCGTGTAAGTCACATCAGATGTTGCATTTCTCTAGAAGCAATGGAGTCTGTAGGATATGTTGTGGATTGGTCGCACTCGCGGAACACAATTTGGCGATAAAACAACCGGACAGCTATTAGCTGCTCTAGAGCCCTATCGGCGAAAAAACGACGCATAGAATGGCCTCTTGACTTTAATTTCTGCACTAGCTGAATCTTATACAAGTGAAGGCCATGATCTTTGCGCAAAATTTTCCACGTAGTGGACGGAAAGAGCCTTAATTCCTGCGACCGACGATGAAACAATAAATTTGGATTTTTTCCACACATTCGTTTACAGCAGCAAAATTCTCTTCAGAACGCAAATTCCTTCAATGTGTTAGTGTTATTGCATCCTCTGAGACTGGTACGAAATTTATCCATAGTTCGACGGATGGCTTGCTCAGGCGGACGATTATATGCACCATAAAAATCACCAAGACGTTATAAGTTCCTCGAGTTGATGACTGATTTTCAAAGTAAACTTGGATGATTTGATAGCATTGTTCAAGCGTTAGTCTATTCATAATGATTTGCCAGAGTTTACTAAAAATAATAAGAAAATATGTTTCATCAAAATTTAATTTATAGTGTTAGTTTTTTTATTTTAAATTGCACAAAAATAAACCTATTCAAGACATATTCAAGACACAGCCCTAGACTAAGGGATAAACAAGCTATAGATTATATACAAACTGGATTAAGACGGAATTGACTAGACATATAAAAGATATAGACTCGACATATATTAGACACTTCGAATCATCTTTTACACCTAGACTACTTTAGACTTGGAATTCATACTAGGTCTAGGCAAGACCTTGAGTAGATTTTGGTTTGCGATACATAAGACTAAGGCTTATATAACACTAATCTTAGACCAGGTTTAGATTTAACGTAGAATCCACTTAAATCGGACTTAGAATTAAATTAAAACTAAAAACATTGAATTTTTTTAATTTTTTAAGTGATCACAGATTAAAGCCCTTTTTCTCCTAGGACGCATAGTTACCGACTTACCTCCGCGACCATTAAAATTGCGTGATATACAAAAAGTCATTGCTGAACTTAACGCGAAAAAAGCTCCGGTTGTTAATGGTATCAGTAACAGAATGCTGATTAAGTTACCAGGTACTCGTATTGCAGTTAGAATCTTGCTATTTATATTCAATTCGATTTTAAGATTTAAGAATATTATCCACGAAATTGGTAGATTGCCAAAGTTAAAATGATTCCGAAGCCAGGAAAAAAATCTTACCAAGACCGAGTCTTATAGGCCTATTAGTTTATTGTCAACAATGTCGAAGCTTTTCGAAAGCTCCTCATTAGTAAATTTTCGCCTATCTTAAAAAATAGTGGCTGCATTCCGGACCATCAGTTTGGTTTTAGAAGTCAGCATGGCACCATTGAACAAACTGAAAGATTGGTTTAAGTCATCAGAAGGATATTTTAACAAAAGAAGTACTGTTCTGCTCTTTTTATAGATGTCTGCCAGGCTTTTGACAAAGTGTGGCATGACGGCCTGTTTTTAAAATTGAAAACATATCTGCCAGTCAATATTCTGAAGGTTATGGAAAACTACATTATTGGACGGAAGTTTACTAATACAGAAGGAAACTACATGAGTCCTCTTGAATCTATCGCCGCCGGTGTGCCACAGGGCAGTATATTTGGTCCAGTTTTATTTTTAATTTATACTTGTGATATGCCTACAAGTAGTAATACTCATACATCTACATTTGCCAATGATACAGCCTGTCTTAGTGTGCACGGGGATCCTCGCGTAGCATCTCAAAATCTTCAAGAGCATATTACCCAGCTGGAAATATGATTGAAGTTATGGAGAATAAAGATAAACGAACAAAAGTGTGTTTATATAACTTTCACCCTGCGAAGGGAAACTTGTTCCCCCATTCGAATCAACAACCAAATTGTTCCGGAACATTCACACCTTGATCGACGGCCTACGTGGAAAAATCACATTGATGCAAAGCTAACTCAGATGAAGCTTAAATTAGCTCATATTCATTGGCTGATTGGTAGAAGCTGTACCTTGAGTCTAGACTGTACATTTTTATTATACAAGTCTCTTTTGAAAGCGATATAGTGCTACGGAATTCAGCTATGGGGCACTGCTTCAGCTTCTAATGTGTAGAATATCCAACATAGACAAAATACAATTTTGCGCTTAATAACATCAGCTCCATGGTACGTCAAAAATTCTAACATCCATCGTGACTTAAACATGCCTCTAGTCCGCTCATGCTGATTTCCAATAGCACCTTTTTCGGCACTATGTCTGATCGATTGGCGTATTTAAATTTTCTCTAGCTGATCTAGTGCCTTTGGAAAACTTAATTTCAACACTAACACGGATGGACGCATGGACATCGCTCAATTGACTTTGCTATGCATAAGAAGTCAGAATATACATATATACGTTATGGGGTCGGAAATAGACATGTGCCCGGTCGTTCGTTTTAGTGACCGGTCTTTTTCGGTCAATTATCAAAGACTGATTCGTTCGTTCAATTCGTTCAATAAATCAATTTAAAATATCTGGCTCATTTCCTTCAATAAGGTCATCCGTTCAATTTAACCTGTACACTGTTGAACAAAAAGACGTGATTTAAATGATCGGATCATTCCGTTCACTTGATTGATTCGGCTCTAGTCGGAAATGGATGTTATAAAAATTACAAATGGAACACTTTTTGTGGTGAAACGGTAATCTAACTGTTAAACTCCATGTCTAAAAAAATCTGTATAACATGTTTTATATGTAGTTTGACATTCGGTCAAATGAAAATTAATGAATTCGCCTTTGCTACCACCTGGTAATCGATACGCCTTTATAAAAATTTTTTTTCTACCTGCTTCCAATTGTCTGTATTATAAAAATACAGATTTTTTACACTTGGAGTTTGACAGTTAGGTTACCGGCGAAAATCAATGAATTCGCCATCGCTACCATCTGGTTATTGATTCGCCTTGGGTTTTTGTTTTTAAAGTTTTTAGTTAAATTTTGCCCTTTATTTATTTATAGTGGATTTGTTATTGTATTTTACAATTTTTACTTTATCGCTTCTATACTTTTTTCTTCTTCTTCTTATATGCTAAACTTATGTCATGTTTTAAACTTAACCAAAACAATAATAAATCTACTACCCGGAAGAAGAATTTAATAATACTTAAGTGTTTAATTAGAAAATTACAGTCAATATATCTAATAAACATACACTCATACACTATTAAAACTAAAACATATATAAGTATGTGTTTAAATATGCATGTATGTGTGTGTGTGTGATGTTTCAGCAAGAGCTCCCATATTTTACAGCCATTAATCCATCAATATATTGTTGTCTCCATTTTATTTATAGTTTTAGTATTAATTTTGTTTTGTCTTTTAATGGAAGCATGTCTAGATTAGTTTAAGACTATAAATATCTATACAAATTATATACATTTTTGTTGCAGCTCTTGTTGTTGTTGTTGTTTTTGTTGTTGCAAAACAAGTTGATTAGTGATGGTGTTTTGTAACATTATTTTGTTTGGTGCATCATTATTAATAAATTCATTTACATTTACATTAACATGTTTCAATGCATATGGCTGTATGTCAGTGTGTGTGTGTGTGTTTTGATATGTGTTTGAATGCATGTGTAATTTTAAAGTGCCATATATTATGGTAATTTTATAAAAAAAAAATGTTTAATGTTCTAATATAAATTTAATTTTAGACTTATTAGACCGGAAATATTTTGAACACTCCATTTCAAATACAGATACTTAATTCTATATCTCTTATACACACACACACACCCATATACACAGATATACTTATATGTGAGGCTATAAATATTTTAAATGTTGGGTGTGTATTTGTGTGTTATGCACTCAACCAAAACGGTTAGATGATACTGTGTTTTAAGGCAATTATTAGATAAATTATTTGAAATGCTACAAAATAATCAATAGATAGAAAATCAAAATTATTTAATATTCCAAATTAATTTTAGAAGTAATTTAATTCAGGTAAATAAGTTAAACAAGAGGATCTTGAAATTAATGAAATATAAGGAAAGATGTAAGAAACTGAACGTAGAAAACAATAGAAGGAAAATGCTGCGAACAGTAAATTAAGGTTTGGGAAAGCATCATTTATAGTAAGTGGCTGCCTGAGACTTTTGATTGGCAGAGATTAGGAAAGCTATGATTCGCAGCAACTGAGAATACTGTCTGCATATCTCCCCTCGGTGGCGGCCATAGCTTTTAATAGAGACTGACTGACCTACTGTCACCGATGAGCTTCTTGGCTTTCTTCAGCAAGCGGTCGACTCCAAAATAGTCTTTGAAGCACTGGTCCATGGCATAGATAACGAGGAGATTAGATACAGTTAAGTATTTCTTATAACGTTTTAGAAAACCTAAGAACTCAAATGCTTCTTTTGCGACCTGAAAAATATGCTTGTTCCACTGAATATCATATTGAATCTTCAAGCCAAGAATCTTCTGATTCCTTAATACCTTTCCCACCCATATTTACAGATGAGGTAGCATATACAGCTGTATGCTGGGCATTAAATTGGACCCTGTTTGTTAGGTCCAATTCGGAGATTGTAAGAAGGTCGCAATTTAGAGTATCGTCCATGTGCTTTCACATAGCCCCAGTTTCCGAAAGACTTGGCATATTGCGAAATGAAAATGAATGGCATATGCTACTGACATCGGCGAAAGAATAGAAAGGGTTGAAAGTCTGACGTAGAAGGTCGTTAAAAATGTAAGAAATAGGGTGGGAGAAAGGACGGAACCTTGTTAATTTGTGCTAATAAACCAGTCATAATTGACGTCAGGAAAGGCCAGCATTGTTTGTGTAATTCTTGACATACAGCCAGTAGTGCTTAGAAAATGTATTTAAAAATGGACGTGAAGAATGCGTTTGGACAAAAACAACCTCGCTGGGCATTTGCCCGAAAACATTTTCGTACGTTCATGCTACGTATTGGTTCGAATAAAAAGATTTTTTAATTTAATTTATATTTTCTAATTTACCCACCGTGTTACTTTTTGTTGTTGTCTAATTTCGTACTAAAATTGCTTTAATCAACAATTTATTACAAATTAATTGAACACATTTTAAGAAATCACAACACTAACTCATCAAATTCTACAAACTAACTCATACACACACACACATGCATACGCAAACACTTTCGCCGGTTAAGTTCTAGATTACTTAAACACACTAACGGAAGTAAACAATTTCAAAATATTTTAAAAGAGAATGATAGACAGACGTTAAAAGTAAGAGAGCGATTAGAAGATTTAAACATTATAAATTGTGTTTTAGGACAAAAACAACATCAATAATATTTTAAGCAACGACATTTAATAACACACAAGGCCTTGGCTTAAGGCTCAATAGATAAATTCACACATTCATACTTACACACATTGTGATAAGAATGTGTAAGTGAGTGTGTTTTTGCTTAAATATTTGTGTTTTATATTTAAAGGACACTTTATTGAGAAAAATATTTACACATTTGTAAAAATAAATTTTTCGTTATTAAGTCAAAAAGTCTTTAAGAGATTTTAAGAACAACAACAACTACAACAACTGCAATGACAACAGTTATAATAGAAACAATAAAACTTAGACAACAAGATATCATTGTCAACTTTGTCATTGAATGTAAATGATGAACTATTAAGCTATATATTGTGAAAAAGGGTGTTCCCAAATTAACTCAAGATTTTGAATTATTTGTAAAATACAGGTATTTTCTTTAGAAAGGTTTTTGTTTTATTTTGCTTTCTACTAGCTTTAGTATGTTTTTTTTTATTTACTCGTTGGGTTCCTCTAATTGCCACGCGAAACATGTTGAAAATTATTTTCTTTGATGTCACCATATATATATTTATATCTAAATATTTTTGTTTACAACTAACACTGTACTATATTGGATACACCAGATTACATGGCATACCGCTTGTAACTGCGTTTTCTTTTTTTTAGGTGAGTTAAAACGTCTAGATTCTTCAAAAATGTAAAGATCTGGTAGCTCATATTTTTTTCTTATCCTATTAATAAGCGAGTCAAAAGCATGCGGCTTTATAACTACTACACGAGCTAATCAGATTATTTTTTGAATGATTGATTTTAAGAGTGGAAAGCATAAATCATAAAGCATCATTTATTTGTTATTGCAATTATTTCTAAAGAATATTTTGTTGCATTTGTTTAAATGTATTAAATCTATTTTCACAATGAGATGTTTATGAAAACTTTCTCACACTGATATGTTGTAGATAAAATGAAAAACAAGATACGCCTCAGAAATTTAAATGCTTTAATTAAAAAAATCAATAATTTAAATGGGCACTTCTTTTGAGCGTAAATTTTTGAACACCCCGTCAGGCAAACTTATATTGAAGTGGGATGCAATTGAGTGATAAACTATTTTTATGCTGTGAAAGGCAAAACTTGAAGTTTTAAACTTCTAAACATTTTTTTTTAGAATTTACAGTAAATTATAATTTAATTATTAAAGAATTTAATTGCAGAGATTATTATATTTTACTAAGTTTATACGTACGAGGGCTGCTCTATATATTTCTGGCCTAATAGTGAAAATGCGAATATTTATAATCAAAAATGGTTTTATTGTTTTCAAAGTATTCTCCAGCATGATTTATACACTTTTGCATGCGCTCAAACCAGTTGTCGAAGCACTTTTCCCACTCCGATTGAGACACCTCTAAAACATGTTTTTTGAACACTTCAAAAGCTTCTTCTGGCGACGATAATCGTTGACCACGCATTTTTTTTCTTGATGTGCGGAAACAAGAAGAAGTCATTAGGTGCCAAGTCAGGGCTGTACGGCGGATGACCCATTAATTCGACATTTTGGCCGGTCAAAAACGCTCTGGTGTGAGCCGATGTGTGAGAGCTCGCATTGTCATGGTGAACAATGATTCGTCTTCTCTTGTTGGTTTTTCGAATTTCTCCGATGACTTCAGGCAAACAAATTGTAGTGTACCACTCAGAAGTGACCGTTCTACGTTGCTCAAGCGGAACAGTCGCAACATGACCAGTTTTGCCGAAGAAACAGGCGACCATTTGCTTCGAAGTGCTTCTTCCACGAACAACTTTCGTTGGATTTTGCTCGTCTTTGAAGACGATCCATGAATCGTCACGTCTTTTGAAGCGCCGCAATCGTATTTTTGCAACATTTCTTTGCACCAGTCGACACGAGCCTTTTTTTGAGCAACTTTCAAATTGTGCGGCATCCAACGAGAACAAACCTTTTTTACGGCCAGGTGTTCATGCAGTATCGAATGTATGCTGGTGGAAGAAATGTCCAAGGATGTCTCTATCTCTCGGTATGTCGCATTTCGATCTTGCATTTCTGTATTAATTTTTTCAAGTCACTGTAAACAACACAAATAATGCTCGTACGTCAAAACGTTTTGAGTACGATTATGCTTAAAAATGACAAACTTTCCTATGGAAATTTCAGATAGCACTTGGCAGCACTCAGTGTTACCAGGCCAGAAATATATATAGCAGCCCTCGTATTCAAAAATTAATTTAAAAAAAATTTTATTATAAAATAATAATTTTTTCACCTTAAAATGTTACTTTTTTAATTTTTTAAGGCTATAAGCCGAAAACATTTAGACAGAAAAAAAGGGGCAGCATTTTACAGTTTATTTGCAAATAGTGTAGCTAATCAGGAATTGTTTTCGTGAGTAAATTATTCGCACATAAAAATTTAATTCATCGTTTATGTGCCAAAATATTTCCATTCACAATATTTTTTATTTGCGAATAAGACGTGCGTATAAACGTAGCAATAGTTAATTGCAAAAAGGTGTATTATAAAATATTGTTGTGCGAATATTCTGACTAAATTATTAAGACCACCGGTATTGAGTCGTGCTCTCACCTTCAATTATCAATAACGGTGGTTTCAATTATTTAGTCGCGATATTAGCACGATAATTTTAAAGTTCGATTGTTTAAATTTGACATACCTGTTGTTTACTTTTATAAATCGACTTAATTTCAGCAGATTTTTTGCTATTTTATATACTGGCTGCATTCTTTTAATGAAACACGCCGAAACATATTTTCCTTGATGTCACTACGGTTAAATGGGGGTTTTTATACTGCCAAATCGCTTGGAATTGCGATTTGTATCTTTAAGCGATTAATAACGTCTAGATTCTTATAAAATGTAAACATCTGGTAGCTTTTTTTTAGTCTTTATCTTTTAAGCTGGTATTTATGTACATTCAGGTATGAGCCAATTGGAATAATAACTCAACAACAAAAAGTTAACTAAATGTGTTATTCATTAAATGCTTTTATGTGCGTGGAAATCATAGATATCATTTATTTGTTATTGTAACTTGTTATAAAAAGTATTTTTGTTGCAGTTGTTAAAAATTATTAAATCTACTTTTGTAACTTTATATTTACGAAAATTTTCTAGTTTTATTCGAATTTTGCCCAACAGTAGCATTTTTTGCCTATTTCCCATTTCTAATGTCAGAATATTTATTATGAAGGCGAATTGTGGGAAATTTTTTTGCTATATTGGCACAATAGTTGCAACATTTTATACACATTTTTCAGCAACGGAAAGTTGCCAGATCTGGCCAAAACTGTACTGCAAAGGTATAAAGCAGGAGTTTTTGGAATGTTATGGAAGAACTTGCCACGTTTAGCTTAAATTTGCAAGGAAACTACCAAAATAGTTATTTTTGGCGGATTTGTAAATTTTCATATTTTAAAATTAACCTCAAAATTATATTAATTAATTACGAGGTTCACAATAACCCAAACCTATTATTTTTGTTGTTAAAGAGCAGATATTTTTTGATTGCAAATGAAAGCATGGTTTTGCTCTGTATTTCTTACTTTATGGCTTTGGCGGCATTCAAAGCTTCTGTTTGCCAACCGAGGCTCATCAAACAACTGAGTTATGTGTCAGTCACAGACTGTTATTTTGTTACGTTCCCTTTCACTTCCGCCTACTGGCATATTGTTTTAGAAATCTTCGTCTTTTTGACATTATTTCTTCTGCGGTACAAGGCCTCGTCCCTCACTAAGGCTTTTAGGGGCCTGAATCTAGCACCACGGGAACTAGTAGCATTCAAGGATTATGATTATTATTTGGTAAAAGCCTTTGGGAAATAACGTAGCAGCTGTGTTTTATGTGACGTTACACTTCAATAGAACACTACCAACAGAGGTGCGGTTCAGTTTAGATGGTCTCCAACTCTCGAGCTAGGAGTTAAGCATGGTCATGCTTAGCGTATGATAGAAGTTGGTATTAGGTCCTAGTAGACGCATTTTATTCATTGTTATCAGGTTAATACACAGTTCCCTTTCTAATGAAGGTTCTGCCAATGTTTGAGGAACGATTTTTATTTCCTTGATATACAAGCAACTTGTCTGCTATATTTATATATAGGCACCTACACTATCTCTTCTATCGCGGCTACTCAAACATTTTTTTATTTTACTCTTCTAGGCAACGCTAAGGTTAGAACAGCTGTTTTCCATTTATTTCCCTTTTTAACCACTCATGTACAGCGGCTGCTTAACATTATACTTTAGTTTCTCACTATTCAAAGTTTTGTTGGGAAATGAACTCATGAGCTTTTGCTTAACAAACAAGCAGAAATTTTCATCTTTGCAGTCACTGCGGCTGCTCTAAATGTATTTGCTATATTTTCTTTTGACTTTGTAAACTTCACTTATTCCAGACAACACAACGGGACCACTAAGGACCCAAGTGAATTGGCTTTATCATGCCGGCAGCCTGTGCAACCTAACTTAATATCACATACACACTACACCTATAAGTGGTGGAACGTAACAAATTATTTAGGTTAGCTATGCAAAAAATAAGACAACATTTGTTTAACCGATAAAAACAATTGAGTTTGGGTTTGTTGGCCCAAAAATGTGCATGATCGGTCCATGTCCTGAGAGATAGCGGGCAAAACACCACGCCTACTTCCAGTTTTTATATGTCATTTGGAACAATAAAGTAAGTCAAATCGAAAGAATAAATACATGTGGTGATAGGGAATTAAAAAATAAGAAAAAAAAACATCGAGTGAAAAAATTGGGGCTCGCCCGTATTTTATGAAATACGGGGCTCTGAAATTTTCAAATTTTTTAAAATATCACTATGGGTATTATTTTAAAGCTTTTGAAGAGATCTTTAAGGAAATACTAAAAATTTTTGAAAACGCTCAAACCATTAGCTGCTGATGTCATTTTAATGTAAAATTGTAAATACCCAGGGCTAACATTTTTTTTTAATTTTTTAAATCTCTGTTACCCCAATATTTGCTCTTTTGATGGGAGTTATTTCACTAAACTAGATTTAAATAGATGGTCAAGGATATATAAGATTCGGCATAGCACTCTTACTTGTTTTATTCTAAAAGAATATGGGAGTATATCTTTGCAACATAAAGAATCTTTTTAGAAACAAAATAAAGAGGAAGATTTTATGCGATATGCGTTTATTATTTTATTTTTTAGTCAAGACTTAATCCATTTTTGTCCACCACTGTCCTAAATCATGTTTGCAAAGATGTTTGCATTCAAAAAAACATGCTGAGACTGTTAAAACAAAAAGAAGAAAAACTAAAACAGTTTTCTATGTTTAAGTAAGTGAATCAATGTTTAAGTGTGTTTTAATATACTCACAGCCAAACATACATACATACAGAAATGAGAAAAAAGCAATATCTGTTTGTATACGTTTGCATTTATATGATGTTTGAAATTCTCCCTTAAGTAACAAATCACAAACATTTACAGATAAAGATTTTTCATTTAGAGAAATAGTTTTGTAGATTCTTTCGTCTGTGTGCGTCATTGTAAGATATTGAGTGTATGATTAGGTGTGTGTGTGTGTGTGTATGTGTGTGTGTGTGCGTGTTTGTTTGTTTGCATTCAAGCATGTAATTTTTTTAGCAAAATTTAAATTGTTAAATTTCTTTTAATACCTAAACACACACACACACATACAAACACAAGTGCATATTTCACTCTTTGGATGATTGTTAATTTTCTCTGCAATCAAAAAATAAAATTTAAAGGTGCATGGAAAAGTAGTTTTCCTTAAATTTGTGTTGGAAATGTTTTTCATTTAATTTTACCCAGTTAGCATTTGGAAGATTGTTTTTACAAAAATCACCAAAGTGAGTCATTTAAGACTACCCAAGATGACTTAAAACTGATTAATCAGTTGTGCGTTTTAAAAGAGACTCGAATATCATTCCGACAAACGCAAAGAAAGCGACTTGTTTAAAAACAAAAAGTACAAAAAGCAAATGCTTGAAATTCGACTGTTTTTAGAATTTTTTAGAAACATATAAAACGCAGCCTAACGATGAAAAAATGATTCAAATAAATATTTTATTTTTATGTCACTTCGTAAAGAAAATAGAGACACAAATGTAAAATAAATTTTTTTAAAATTAATTTATTTGAATTTTAAAAAAATTACGAATAACATGCAACCGAATGTAACACTACGTCTTGACGAGCAATTGATTGGTTCGCACATGAACAAAACGTCAGCAGAATAGGTTTCAAACATTTGTTCATGTTTGTCTGCGTGGAGGAAACTTGGCGAGGTTAATGCTTCGATTTCTCGTTGTTTGAAAACGACATGACATCGACAACGATGGTCTACACAAGCCATTTTAATGTGCGCACATGAAATTGTTCAATGTTTGAACAAATCAATGGTTCGTCAAGACAGCGTGTAATAAACAATAAGCAAAACTTATTTTGCAATGTTTAATTTTGGGAAAATATAATAAAAAATATTCGTATAATATGTTTCGAAGAAGACTCGCATACGGCTAGTTATATGATCAAAAATTGACTCGAAAAAGTATCGTAATTGATTATAAGTACGATTGAAAACAGTATCGAAATTGAGTCGAAAACGCGAGTCATAAGGGACTCGTTCAGAAGAGTCGCGGCTAGGGTACCATTTTCTACCGACAAAACATTCATTTTCGACTCTAAAACGAGCGCATAAATGATTATTTTAATCGTGTCGAGGAGTCAAAAAAGACTCGAATTTGATCAATAATTCAAAAAAATGCTAACTGGGTAAATTGTAAAAAATTAAAAAAATTTTAATCATAATTTTTTATTAAAATTTTTTTTTGTCGAAAATAAGTCACAAGAAACGGTTTATTTTTTGTTGGTTTTTGTTGTGTATGGGTTTTATATGCATCCGATTTTTTTTTTATTATTAGTAAACTCGTTAAGTCCAAAATAAGCTCCATCGCTGAATTTTGCGATAAATAATCGGAGCTCAAGAGCCTAATCAAAAAGAGAACGCCACACATGATGGTCTCATGGCTTTAGCACCTGCACCAGCTGGATCTTATGCGGGTGTAGGCCAAGATCTAAGCACGAACTTTTTTATCTAGTAAATGCACAGAGCTACGCCTCATGCAATCGACGACCAAATAATAAATTTGAATCTTGTTCCACTTTTTTCTTTAACTCACATTCCTTCGGCGTGTTTGTTTTATTGCACCATTTAAAAAGTTGGCCTGCTCAGACGCAGGATTATGCGGATATCATCATATTTTTGTAGCGTAGTTTAAGGCCAGAATTCACTATCATACTCAGTCGTACGATCTGTCAAAAATTGCACGTGTGCTCAAATAGTATGATAGTGTCGATTAGAAGAGCATGTGTGTGAAAGACTCTTTGACAAATCTGAACTATTTTATAATTTTTTTAAATAATTCATAAAATTCTCTATGCGATCAGAGTTGATTTTTTTTTAAGATAAAAAGTAAGAAAACAATAAAATATTAAAACCATATGGTTTTTGCATCTTTTTTGTAAAATAGTGTGGCACCTACGACGCTATTTTGAAACGACTTTTAAAATAGGAAAGAATTTTGTCAGATTTTTATGTGTTTAAATCATACTATTGTGTATGATAGTGAAACCTGGCCTTAAACTGTCAATTAAGTCATTAGAATTTCATTGAGTTACTGATCGTAAATGTAAAAAAGTAGGCGCAGTTCACTTGACAGTTTATATCTTCGTACGTTTTATCGGACTTAAAAAAACACTAATTAAAATTTCATGTGGACGTTTGTTCTTGAGTCAAAGCTCTGCTGCCTTTGATAGGAGTCTATAGGAGGTTCCTAATAATTTTTCCTAATATTAAAAATTGTAACTCCAAAGTACCTAACTTTGGTAGCATAACCAAAAGCTCCCATTTACACTAGTGGGCCAACCATTCGCTCTACTCCGAAACACCTCTCCTTTGCCTTTGTTAAATTTCATTAAGATATCTTCAGTGGTTTATGAAATACTGAATTATGTTTAAAAGTATGAAGAGGGAGGCTGCATGTTTTAATTTAAATTCTCAATATGTATGTATATATACCATTAAACAGAAATAAAACATTTTTATTTTTTGACTGCCACAAGGGTTGAACCCAGAGCAGCCGGTTTGTAGTCAACGTGCTTACCACCTTGACTACAGCAGCCTAAAAAATTACTGAGTGCCACAAGATTGATGAAACTAAGCAGGAAAATCTGCTATAGTTATAGGCTGTTAATGCTAGAAAACAAGAAAAATCAGACGAAGGAGAAAAAAGTTCCCCTTAGAAGAACTACTTCTACCTCTGGAAATTGCAATTTTTTTTTAATTTTACCGTAATTTTGTTTAGCAATTACAATATTTAAGATAAAAGAATGTTTAGAAAATTAAAAATGGACTCAAGAGATTATAAAACGCCATTTAGGCTACGCCCTTTTTTGTGGGCACTTAAATAAAATTTTATTAGAAAAAAGAATGTAATTATTAAATGAAATGTATTACATACGCTTTAAAACTATAGAAATTAATTTCCAATCCCACGTTCTAAAACGTCCCTGGGAAAAAACAAATTTTTTTAATATTTTTTTTTTACTAATTTCCTAAAAATATTCATAAGCTTTCCAAAGCCTAAGTTGGTATAGCCTTAAAGCATTAATGTAGTGACTACCTTTAAAAAAGATTTTCATATTGTTTAATTAAGTAACTCCTAAAAGTATGCAGCATTTCTTGAATAATATTTCTTCTCCTTCCCAACAATATTCCATAATTTTCTTAAAGTCATTTCTCTACTTCGTTTCGTTTATTGAGTTTAAAATACAACTCTGATCTAATGAATATTCAAATTATAACTTTTCTGTTGTGGCATTTAAAGTTTTTGTTCTATTTTCTTATTTTTAAAAAATTTTGTGTTGTTGTTGTTGTTCTTAAAGAGAACTTGATTGTATCTTGTGTCTGTGTGATGTGTGATAACACATGTTGTGACTTATTAAATCAGTTAAGTCTTTTATGTTGAAATATTAATATTTTTTCTATAATTTTAGAATTTATTGAGAGTTTAAAAGGAATAAGATTTTGTACAAATCTGTTAACAATACGAGTGAAATGAAAGTTGAAATTTATTGGAAAAACGAAAATGAGTAGAAAAAAGTTTTTGATCTGCAAAAAGAAAAAAAAACTTTGAAATAAATTAGATTGTCATTCATAAGGATATTTAATGTTCTTCCTTAAAGTAGTGAATTTAATAATATTATTTTCTTGGGTATTGAAAAGAAAACTAAAACTATTCAAAAGGAGATGCTTGAGCTATCTGTGAACTATTTAAAGTGATGCATTACCACCATTTTTTAAAAAAATACATTTAGTTCGAGGGTAAATTATTTTCTGGAATTTGAATACTACAAAAATATTCTGAGATATGAATTTGACTTTGATCCATCCAGAAAATTCCACCGTCTTTTGTTATTTGTACGCTGCACAGAGGGATATTTTGCCAATCTAGCTGGACACTAGGCCAAAAATTTATTTTGGGAAAAGTAAAAACTTAAATACGCAGCTGAATAGATAACAAAATTCTCCATGGTATAGTGAATTTTTAAGGGTTTTGCTTGAAATTTGCTGTTTTGGGACACTGTTTAAACTCACGAAAGTTATTTAAATCGCAAACGTTTTTATAGACTTGATACGATTTTGAGAAGTTTGCAATTTTTTTTTTTTTGTGACTAAACGAATAAACATGTTGTATAATTTTTTTTCTGTAAAAGACTATATTAACAGCTATTTATAAATATTTTTATAATATTTTTTGTTTTCTAATTTTTTAAGCACTAGGTCTGTTTATAAATTATAAAAACTTTTAAAAAATTCTTTTTTTCATGCTATTCTCCCGATTTATTATTTAAACCACCGATATTGATTATTGAGGGTCAAAGCACGTCTCGATGGCCATTTCGTTATCGCTTACTTAACTCTTCAGGAAACTTCTGACAAATATTTTAAATAAACTAAAAATTTTTGTCCAAACAATAAAGCAAAGACAAAAATTAAAGTTTAAGCAAAAACAACAATAACCAATTGTAATTCTATTTTTCTTTCCAACTTTAAGTTTTTTAATATTCTTTAATGTTGTAATTGCTAAACCAGATGAAAGGAAAATTAAAAAAACATTAAATTTTTTTCTAAGGGAAACTTTTTTCTCCTTGGTCCGATTTTTCTTGTTTTCTAGCTTTAATAGCCTATGACCATGGCAGATTTTCCTTCCAAGTTTCATTTATCTAGTGGCACTCAGTTTAGAGCCAATATAAGCTAGAAAAAGTAATGTCCGGCTAAGTTGGCGAAATCCCCACATGTGCGTTGGAAGTATCACTTGAGCTTATTTCTTCAAAAAAGAAGCCATAGCTGAGATTACAGTCGATGAATATAGCTCTAGCGCTATGATCAATGATTTTTTTTTTTTTTTTTTTTGGAAAATATTAAAAATTTTTTATCCGGCCTAGTTATTGTTGGATTTTACCCAAATTTTGTATAGAAAAACAGAAAGTCTTATATCAAAAGTCAAATTGATTAAATGAGAACTCCATTGATGAGCTATTTGAGCAGTAGTGAAATGGCCATATGGATATGCTTTCCCCGCAGTAATACATTTCATTTTGTAGTTTAGTTTAAAATAATAAATATTTCATGAGAATATCATGAAATATTTATATTTGAAGGAATCAAGCACGAATAAAGTAAATTAATTAAATTAATTTGTACCTTTTAAAATAATTTACATTAAAATTAATTTAAAAAAATTTTTCTATTGAATTTTTTAATTCTGACACTTGGCAATTCTTACTACCGTGTGAACTACCAATTTGTTGTCTGACAATGTTGTCAGAAAAATTTATTGTCAGATAATTTTCTTACAATGGAATTGTTAGTTTTCTTACAAATGCCTTGCAATCGTGTGAACTGACAATCTAAATTGTGTTTACAATTTTTATTTGCCTTGTCATTGTCAGTACATTGTTAGGTCTGACAATATTGTAAGACCTTACAACCGTCTGTACATAGCTTTAGGTCTGTAAAGAAAAATAATTTGAAATGAATTAGATTGTCAATCATAAGGATATTAAATGTTCTTCTTTACAGTAGTAAATTTAATAATATTATTTTTTTTGGGTATAGAGAAGAAAACTAAAACTATTTAAAAGGAGATGCTTGAGCTATCTGTGAACTATTTAAAGTGATGCATTACCGCCATTTTTAAAACTTTACATTTAAGCTCGAGCGTTAATTATTTTCTGGAATTTGAATAATACAAAAATACTATGTGATATGAACTTGAGTTTGTATCAGCCAGTTCACAATCCTACAGGCTTTATTACATCCAGAAAATTGCAACGTCTTTTGTTATTTATACCGTGCACAGAGAGATATTTTGTCAATCTAGCCAGACAGAAGGCCAAAAATTAATTTCAGGAAATGTCAAAATTTAAGTACGTAGCTGGACGAGAACAAAATCTTGGATCGTATAGTGAATTTTCAAGGATTTTTTTTTTGTCAGATTTGCTGTTTTGGGAGACTATTAAATTTGGGAAAGTTATTTAAATCGCAAACGTTTTTATTGACTTGATACGATTTTAAGAGGTTTGCAATTTATTTTTTTGTGGCTAAACCAATAAATATTTTGTATAGATTTTTTTCTGCGGAAAAAATAAAATATTTCTTTTGAAATTAAAAAAATATATATATTTGTTAAATTTTATTTAAAAAAAAGGTGAAAAGTTTTTAAAAAGTGATCTCGATTGCGATCCTAAAAATGTTATATATCATTATAGAATTTACGATCTCTGCTTTTATACTGTAGAAAAAAAAACTTTCGCTTTTTTGCGCCTAATCCTTTATTAACTAGTATAAGACCCACTCCTTTCTTTCATGCTTAAACCTGTAGTAAAGGCTGAAGAGGATTCAGATTAGGAACAGGTCTTTGAAGAATCAGACGAAGAAGAATCATAGCACTCATCATCATCATCTTAGCACGAAGGAGAAATTCTTTTAAATAAATAATTTGTAATAATTTTAAATAAAAAATTTACCGTTACAATCATAAATAAGTTATAACTGTAAATAAATTAATTATTTTCAAATAAATAAAATACTATAAAGTAACAAATTACAAAAATATCGTTTTAATAATATTCTTGGGAGGCGGGGATTGGTCAGGCATTGCAAAGCTTAATAATGAATATTTTTAGGAAATTGGCAAAAAAAAATTGAAAAAAATTTTATTCACAGGGACGTTTTTGGGGTGGGTTTGGAGGGATACCTTCCTCTGCCCATATAAATTAATTTCTAGGGTTTTAAGGCGTAAACAATTCACTTTATATAATAATTACATTATTTTTTTAAATAATATTTTATTTTACCGCCCACAAAAAGGGTTGGGGCAAAAATGACATTTTAGAATCTCTTAAGACCAACTTTAAGTTTTTGAATATTCTTTAATGTTGTAATTGCTAAACAAGATGAAGGGAAAATGAAGAAAAACTTACATTTTTCAGAGGTAGAAGTAGTTCTTCTAAGGGGAACTCTTTCCTCCTTGGTCCGATTTTTCTCGTTTTCTAGCTTTAACAGCCTATGACTATAGCAGATTTTCCTGCTTAGTTTCATTAATCTAGTGGCACACAGTCAATTCTTAGAGCCAATATAATGTAAAAAAAGTAATGTCCGGCTAGAGTGACAAAATCCCCCAACGTGCGCTGATAGTTTTACTAGACCGTATCTCTTAAAACAAAAAAAGAAGCCACCGCTTACGTTACAGTTGATGAATATAGCTCTAGCGCTATGATCATTGAATTTTTTTTTTTTATTAAATATGAATAATTTAAGATCCGTCCTAGTTGTTGTTTCAATGCAATGGCCGCTATGTGCCATAAGGTAACTGCAACTATCACTATGCCAGCCTCTAATTTTTCCATATCATTTGAAAGAAATCTATGTAGTTTAATGAAGAAACTCCGATAAAAAAAAATAAAAGAAAAGAAACAGTCTATTTATAGAACACGTCTAGAGCGAAACGAAACAGGATGGCATATGGACGAATTTTTAATAAATGTATTAATTAATGTTTTTTATTTACTTTTTTCTTTTACATGTTTTGTTTTTTGCCTTAAATGTTGGTAGCCCTGCTTCGGCGCTTAAAAAGAAACAGGCTGAGTTAAATAACTAAAACAAAATTATCAAATAATGAAGTAAAAATTATTATCTGCAAAACAAAAATTTGTGAAAATAAAAAAGTTTAAACAATAGTTATAAGAATAAACAATAATTTTTAAATCTATGCATAATACATTAAGTGTTTCTATAAGTGAAAGTGTTATGATGGACAGTTGCCCAATAATATTAACTCCTGACGAATGTTTTTTTTTTCTTGGCTCATTTACGACGTGTTTGACACTAAAATGCGCTATACATAAACCAGAAACAATTGCCATTTGTTACGTTTTTTACAAAAACAAAATGATATTCGCGTTTTAAAAACCCAAACATGGGAAACGGTAACGTTTTTGTGCGTCTTAACGGCAAATTGTGTTCTGTAAACTGGCTGAAAGAAACAAATATATGGGGCGATAAAGAATTTAAAATTAAGAAAAAAGGTGTGTACATGTAAACGAAGCTCAAAGGACTCGTGTGCATTTTATGATTAGGAAAATTTTAGTTTTTAAAATTAATTCAGATTTACTTTAAGCAACCCCTATCTTTTATTATTTTATAAATCTGAAGGATTAACATTAAATTGATCTTGTGTGGCAAAGGGAATATGAACATTATTAAAATGATTTTTTATTCAAACTATAAAATATAAAATTCAATTTGCAAAAACAAATATTAGATATTCTTTTTTGGGACAAAATACAGTAAATATTTTAAAATACTTTTTAATGCAGCAAAATCACGTTTTGTGTTGAAAACAAAGAAAAAAATAACAAACTTTAATCGATTTACACTTCCTGCCTGCCAGCCTGCCTGGCTGCAACGGGATTTAATTTTTTTTTTTTTTTTGTGATAAAATAATATTTTGTTTGTTAAATATTTGATTGCAAAGCTGAAAGTGAGAAATAAAAATTTTTGTGAATTCAGACGCATTCATTTGGGTTAAAATGGTGCAAAATTATATTTACGTCACATCTGCTGGTAAAAAAAAAATGTGGACTGTCTGACTGCATGATACATTTTTATTAAAAATGCCAAAATTCAAACAATTTCGGATGATGTGTTAATAAATTTTAATCCATTGAAAGATTTGCTTTATTTATTTTTTTTAATTTGTTTTATTCTTTGTTATACTCTTTGTCATCATCGTCAACGTTAGTATTGGAGTTGTTAGTGTAATTAAAATAAATTGTAAAATAATATTGCATAAAATTTATTGTAATTGAGATGTTGGTAAAAATGCTTAACAAATAAACGAATGCGGGGTATGAAAAAAATTCAAATATTTTTTTTTTTTTTTTTTTTTTTTTTGTGTAAAAACTATAAAATTTAATTTATTCATTTACGTTTTTTTTCAAGTTTTTTACTTTTCTGTTTGTTGTATTTTTCACTACTGCAACTAAAAGTGAATTTAAAAATTCATCAAAAAAAAAAATATCTACATGAAATTAAGGTGCATTTTGTTGAAAAAAACCAAACAAATAATAAAAATGCCAAAAAGGGAAGTATTCATTTATTTGATTGAAAAGCTTCATTCAAAGTCATTTATAAAAAGAGACGAAAAATAAGATGTGAAATTTTTTTAAACAGACACAGTTTGCTTAAGATTTTTTAAAGTACCGACAATCCATGAACCAAAAATAGTAGTTTTACTTTTGAATAACAAATTTTTAAACTGTGTGCCTTTGTTCTGGCCGTAATGAAATACTAAACCGTTGTGGCTCCAAACGATCGCAAGATCACCCTGCTAATGCCTTCCAACAATAATGTGACTGTTGTGGCCAACAGTGTGCCACTCAATCCATTTAAAAAAGTAAAGGGTGTTTATTAAGCAAGATAGAATTTTTAATTATAAAAAATAACACTAAAAATTAAATATTGATGAAAAATTTTTTCTTATTATTTTTAGTAAACTCTGGCAACTCATTATGAATAGACTCACACTTGAACAATGCTATCAAATCATTCAAGTTTACTTTGAAAATTAGTCATCAATTCGAGCAACTTATGGACGTCTTCGTGATTTTTATATGGTGCACAAAATCGTCCGTCTGAGCAAGACATCCATCGAACTGTGGATAGATTTCCTACCACATACTCTCTAGAGGATGTAATAACAGTAACACGTCGAAGAATTGTTAGTACTGAAGAGATTATCGCTGCTCTAAACGAAAGTGTGGAAGAAGATCCAAATTTATCGATTCGTCGTCGGTTGAGGGAATTGGTGCTCTGTCCGTCCACTACGTGGAAAATTTTGCACAAAGATCTTGTTCTACACCCGTATAAGATCCAGCTAGTACAAGAATTAAAGCCACAAGACCATTATATGCGTCGTTCTTTTGACGATTGGTCTCTAGAGCAGTTAATAATTGACTCGCTGTTTTATCGCCAAATTGTGTTCAGCGATGAGGCTCATTTTTGGCTTAAGGGGTTTGTTAATAAGTAAAATTGCCACATAGGGAGTAAAACTAATCCACAACATTCCTAACATACTCCATTCCATCCAGAAAAATGTAGCGTTTGTTGTGGTTTACACCCTGGTGGCATTATCGGAACTTATTTCTTAAAAAATGAGGCCGCGTCTCACATTACGGGTAATGGAGATCATTACCGCGCCATGATTAATGCTTTTTGTTTGAAAATATAGATGACGTCGCTCATGACGAAATGTGGTTTTAACAAGATGGCGCTACGTGTCATGCGGCGATCGCAACCATCGAGTTATTGAAATCAAAATTTGGCGATAAGTTGATTTCAAGAAATCGACCTGTCAATTGGCCTCCAAGGTCGTGCGATTGGACACTTCTCGATTATTTCCTGTGGGGCCTCGTGAAGTCACTGGTTTATTCGGATAAACCAACAACTATTGACTCTTTGGTGGCCAAGATTGTTCGTGTTATTTGTGACATACGGCCAGTAGTTCTTGAAAAAGTGACCCACAATTGAGCGTCCAGAATGCGCTTTTTCATGAGCAGCGGCGAAGGCCATATGTCTGAAATCATTTTTAAATGTTAATACCACAATGTTCTGATTTTGCGTATAAAAATTTTTTTATTACAATTTAAATTTTGTGCTTTTTTTTTACAACTCAAAGTTCTTTCGGGCTTAATAAAACCCTCGATAGTTCCTATCTTCTATTGGCTCACCTTCCCTTTTGTTTTATCAAAAATTTTTTATTTTTTTATTTTAACATGTTTTTTTTCTTTTTGCTTATTTTCATTAACGGAAAAATTTTATGTTTTTTTTTCAAATTTTATTGTGCAAATATTGGCGTTTAAAATTGTTTTCTATTTTTTAATTTTTTACCTTTTTTTTCTTCTTCATTTCGCATATTTTTTGTTCTTGTTGTTATTTAAATTATGTTATATTCCTGGGCAATTTTGTAATACATATGACAGATTAAACTATTTACATGTAACAAAAGCAGCTCGTTTTCAATTAGTCAATTTCTGTTATTGATGGAGAATTTATTTGGCAAAAACAAAAAAAGAAGAGAAAAAAATTTAAATAAATTTTTAAAAAATTTATCAGTCAGTTTAACGTCAGTTTGATTTGAACTTAATGAAGACATATTTAGTTTTAAAATAAATTACAAAATAAATTTTAAAGCATTTGCGTTTAAATGAAAATTGTTAAGGTGAAAAATAAAAAATGTTTTGAAAGCATTGAGTCGGGCGAACACGCTCAAACCCTTGCACTCCTTAAAAATTAAGTAAAGCCATGATAAAGAAAGTAATGGGCTTAAATTTTTACAATCTAGAGTATGACAATATTAAATAATTTTAGAAAAAAAATAAAAACAGTTAAAACGAAAATAAATAAAATTCGAAAAAACATGTTAAAAAAGCCCCACTGTAACTAAGAAAAATAAATCAATATTTTTTTCAATTTATAAATGTGCTTTATTTAAAAATAAATTCTTTGAAAACGTTTTTATATGAACTCTAGTTCAAAAGTTATTTAAAAAATTTTTAATAAAATCCAAATTAATATTAATCATACGCCAAAGTTCGATTTCTCAAAAAAGAAGGAAAAGCTTTGAAATGAATTCTATTAAATGTCATTTTTTAATATAAATACTATTTAAAAAATTTTAGCATGTAATGTTAAAAAATAAACAAGTGTTTAAAAATTTAAAACCCACAACTGAATATTTTTAAATTGTTTGACAACATTACAAAATTTAAATAAAAATTTTATTACTTTTAATAAATTAAAAATTTTTCTTTTTTCATGTAAGATTTTTTATTACTTCTGCCTGCTTCTGTTAAATAATTTTTAAAGCTGTTTTTAAAGCTTAAAAATATTTAAATTTGTTCTAATATTTTTTTAATTTCCTTCCACTTCTTACTCACAGTTAGAAGAAGAAGAAGAAAAAAAATTTATTACAGAAATTTATACAATTGATTGAAATTTATCTGGAATGCTTACAAAGTTCATACAATAACATACATAAGTATGTAAAGACACCTTCACATATACAACTTCACATACTTGAACATTGACATCAATGAACCCCTATAAAATAAATTTAAATTAAATAAAACTTTTTTATATTTTTTATTTTTAAAACGATGTAATAATACATACAACTGTCATTATAGAAATTGTTGTTTTGTCAAAAATACTTGTATTCAAATGGCTTTTTTTTCTTTGCTTTTGTAGTGTAAAAAAAAATATCTTTAGTTAAAATCGTTGTGCCGCTTTTGTAAAATGAGACTTTAGAAGTATTTAAACGATAGCAAAAGTTTTTAAATGATTTCTGACATAAATTTTATTGTTAAACTTTTGAATGAATGTTGAAAGATATAAGAAATTGATATTTAAGAAGAATAATTTTTTTTTAGCAGACTCAAATAAATAATAAATTGACTGACCATTAATTTTAACCTTTAACAAAATGACTTAAAAAATGATTTTTTTTTTGCTTATATTTCATTTATATGCTTAAGTTTTTTATTAAAATAATGATATTTTTATAGAACTGAAATATGAGTCACAATATTTATCATTCCAGTTACATTTTTATCCTCTCATAAGTGGTTGGATATAAGCAATGGGCAATCGCAGACTACAGAGTCTTGCAAATTTGTTTTCCAAAATTTTAATTTTTTTACACATCAAGAGAAGAAGCACTTCAAACATAACCTACTTAGTTATTTTTCATAACCGTGCTACATTCTTTAGGAAAGGGATAGATAAGGGTGAAAGGAGAAAGATATATCCATTTTATTAGTCAGCTATGAAGAAGTACTAACCAAGGAGACTACATGTTGTAATGTTAATTCTAAGTATGTATTTATATCATTTTTTTGATTGCCGCAGGGGTTGAACCCCGGCCAACCAGCTGCCTCAATAATTTTTAATTTTTAACACCTTAAAAAATATGTCGATATTTACAAAACACTTTAACAAAAAACGAAAAAAACTTGAGTAACATCAAGTAAGAGAGCTAGATTCAGCTATGCCAAATCTTATATACCCTTCACCATCTATTTAAATCTAATTTAGTGAAGTAACTCCAAACAAATAAAAAAAATATTGCGGTGACAGAGAATTAAAAACTAAGAAAAATATTTTGCTACTGCATGTACATAATTTAACATAAGAATGCTATCTTCTCTTAATGGGTTAAGCATTTAAAAAAATAGCATTTCCTTAAAGATCTCTTCAAAAGCTTTAAAATGATGCCCATATTGATATTTAAAAAAAAATTTTAAATTTCAGAGCCCCGTAACTCGGAAAATATGGGCGAGCGCCAATTTTTTCACTTGATGTTTTTTTTCTTATTTTGTAATTCTTTATCGACCCATATATTTATTTTTATTTTTTATTAAAGTTACTTTATTATTCCAAATGACATGAAAAAATTAGAGGTAACCGCGGTTTTTTGCCCTCTGCCTCGAAGGACATGGACCGATCATGCTGATTTCCAATAGCACCTCTTTCCACATCGATTGACATATTTGTTTTTTTTTTTTTTTGTGAAGGACAATCGGAAATCGCTCGTTCAAATTCGAAGTCAGATTATATTGCTCATTTACTTCCAGAACGTCATAACTAAAAATTTCAAATTTTGGAGTTAATCATACAGAATTGTTTAGCATTTCATGCTTTTTATTATGTATAAGTTTCATCTTTATATCTCTTGTAAACATTGTCACATTTCCTTTTGTGACTGTATATATGAAAAAAGGATATTTTTAAAATGTATCGACTTTTCGCATATAATGTATTATTTTCAATTATGGCTGTGTTGATGAAAAATATTATGTGAAACTTCGTTTTTCTTTTCACAAATAATGACATATTTTAGTGTACGACACAGTATCGGATATATATTTATAGCAATAATGTCATAATTCAAACATCCCAAATAGTTTGTCCAAGACCTCCCCTTTAGTAAATAATTGATGAAAGTTTTCTTAAATGGTTTTTTTTTTTTAATTATAAATCATTTTATTAATTGTAGTGGGAACTAAAGCAGTCTGACATTTTTTTATCGATGGAGAGAATGAGTCAAAAACTTAAACTGCGATTATTTCGAAATGAATTTTTTTGAGTTATGACGTTCTTGAAGTAAATGATCGATATATACTTTATACTTTAACCACTTTTTATGTTGAAGGGTATAAAAACCAAAATTAATAAATTAATGACTTTAATTAAAAGAAGAGATAATAATAAAAAAATTTATTAATTTTGACTTTTTTTAATTCATTTATAAGATCCACAGTTCAAATCCTGATTGGGGAAAAAATTAAAAATTAAAATAAAAAAATCTTTTTCTTAAAAAATGTCTGGCCTCAACTTTTATTTCATTGAATTTTCTATTAAAATCCAAATAAATAATCTCATAGCAAAATTTTAATCTCAATCACTAAAAAGTTAAAAAAAAACCGACAAAAAGTGTTACAGAGTAGCAGTTGTAGCCAAAAATCGCTAAATAGAGTTAGAGTTTTAATGATGAAGAATTGGCTTAAGCGTTTTACAGAATAAGGCTGCAGCTTAAGTTTAGGTATATCTTAATTTCTAAATTTATTAAGAAAGGAAAATTATTTGTACATATAGTTGGGTATTTTTAAAGATAACTAAAGAAATTAGACACCTACAGAATATAATGCAGTATTTTTTGGATGGCCTCACCCACCATCAGCAGAATTCTTTGCATCTATCTGTTTTTGCCTCTTTTGACTATTTACTTTGTACTTTAAGTAGCTTAAATTAAATTTAGAGATTTTGAATTTTGAAGTTTTCCAGATAATATTCGTGTAAGAAAGAACCTATCAGCAATTTATTAAGTTTTTTACAGAAAGGTGGGAGACTTTTTGGGAAATATTAAAAACATATTAATAAAGCTTAGGTACTCATTTTTATGAAATACGTACAAATTTTGATAGACTTAAAGAGTTTATCCGTCCTTTAACAAGCTGGTTATATTAAAAAAAATATATATATCCTCACGATTATTCCAGCTAAAGGTTCTCTAGGATTCAAGTAATGAAATTTCGAATAAATTAAAATTTAAAATTTTCTTATCAATTTCAATAGGTAACGTATCGCTCTTAAATTGCGCCAATATTAAATAAAAGCAAAATAAAGCAATTTAATAATAATTTTCCTTCTTGTGAAAACTTTTATTTTAATCTGTAAAACAAAAATTCTTAGTTTCCCTAATTTAAATTATTTTATTTGTAACTGCTTCAATTATTTTTAATTGCTATTAATTCATAAAATAGTTTCCATTATCGTTTCTCAATTACATTTTAAATATGCTCACTTTTGTCTTGTTATTGTTCAGTGTTATTACATTTTAAAATTATAATTTTAATTAAAAATACTCATACGCTTGGAATACCTTCTATTTTAAACTTTCATTAACAATCTTCTTATCCTAAAAAAAAATTTTTCTAGTTCTTAATTAAGCGACAACGAAATACACAATTGAACAACATTTAAATAAAAATATACAATTTTATAATATGAACAGAAAAAAATGTTGTAAAAAAAAGATATAGCAAGCTTTTAACTATATTAAGGACATTCATATTTACTATTGTAAGTAGTAAAGTTGAGATTTTCTTGAATTTAAATTTATACCAAAAAATTGATGTAATTTTCCTAAAGCGATTACAGATATTTTTAGCATTTAACAATTAAAGGGTGTCCCCACAGGCGCGTGATTTTTAGCAACATAAAATTATTTTAAAAATCTTTGCAAAATCAGAAACTGGAAATTTTCACAGAGTGTATCTCTCTCATAAAAATTATAAACAACTAAAATAAAAAATTAGAGGGTGTCCCGAAAGAGAAAGAATTGAAATATACTTAACATCTTCATAGAGTATGTCCTTTATAACGACAAGTATAAAAACATAAAATTGAAAATAAAAGGGTGTTCCCACAGAGATGTGGTTTTGACGTAAATGACCATATTTTTTAAAGAAGACATTTAAAAATTATATAAAATATGTTTTTTGTAACGACAATTAAAAAATAGAAAAAAAAATAAAAATTAAAGGGTGTTCCCATAGATAAGTAATTTCTACGTATATGGCCTTATTTTCACTCAAACGCTTGGAGTTTGTATATAGTGCATTAAAGCTAAAAAACAAAGTATAAATTTATTAGATTAAAAACTAAAGGGTGTCCCCAAAGAGACGTGGTTTTTACTAATATAAAATTATTTTTGAAATCGTTAGAAAATCAGAAACTAGAAATTTTCTTAAAGTGCATTTTCGTCATAATAAGTATAAAAAACTAAAATAAAAAATTAGAGGGTGTCCCCATAGAGCAAGAATTTCTGCATATATGGCTTTATCTCAACAAGCAGACACTTGACAATTTTATAGAGTATGTCCGTTGTAACGATATGTATAAAAAATAAAATTGAAAATTAAAGGGTGTTCCCACAGAGATGTGGTTGTGTCAAAAATGACCTTATTTTTTTAAGTACATACTTAAAATTTATATAAAATATGTTTTTTGTAACGACAATTAAAAAATACAACAAGTCAAAAGTTAAAGGGTGCCCCAGAGAGAATTAACTTTTATTTATACGGCCTTATTTTTAAAATAATCTTGAAATTTACACTGTGTATATCTCCGCCGGAATGAAAAGTGTAAAATTATAGTTTTGAAATTTAAAGGGTGTCCCTATAGAGTAGTGATTTTTATATGTGTATATGGCCTTGTCCTCTAAAGCAGACATTTGAAGAATATGTGCACTGTAACCGCAAGTATCAACAATTTTTAATTACAGGGTGCCCCCATAGAGGTATATTTTAGGTATATAAAATTTAATCAGAGCTATCTATAATAAGTAATATAAAAATTTAAATTAAGAAAACTAAAATTTGTGTCTTAATTTTGACGCGTGTATAATAAGCAGATAAAATTCGTAATTAAAGGGTGGCCAATACTATACATTATTGAAAAACCTTTGTTAGTAAATTCAACATTTACTGTACGCATTTCTTGGTGAAGAAAAGAGGGGGATTCTCATTTAGTTCAAACATACTTGAGAATTTTCTTAAAAAATTTTGTTCGCTGCCTTTAAGTAACACCTGTCAAATAAATTTTAAAGCCGCATACCTTACGTGACAATATCTTTATAAATATTACAAAACGATTATTATTTTTTAAGCACTAAAACTTATTTATTTATTCCATTCCTTTCTTTTATTTTTTAACATACATGGTCCTCAATAAAGCAAAAAATTTATAAGATATTTGCAGGATCTAAAGAAAAAGAAAAAATTTCTTATTTAAAAGCACTAAACAGTCATCATCGGGTATTTTTTTAAGCATGACAGAACTTAAAGTTATAAAAAATAACACTAAAAATTAAATTTTTATGAAAAATTTTTTCTCATTATTTTCAGTTAACTCTGGCAAATCATTATGAATAGACTCACGCTTGAACAACGCTATCAAATCATTCAAGTTTACTTTGAAAATCAGTCATCAATTCGACCAAATTATACGCTACTTCATGGTTTCTATAATACACATAATTGTCCATCTGAGCAAGCCATCCATCGAACTGTGGATAGATTTCGTACCACATACTTTCTAGAGGAGGCAATATCAGCCACACGTCGAAGGATTTGCGTACTAAAGAGAATATCGCTGCTGTAAACAAAAGTACGGAAGAAGAACCAAATTTATCGATTCGTCGTCGGTCGCAAGAATTTGAGACTCTGTCCGTTCACTACGTGTAAAATTTTGTGCAAAGATCTTGTACTACACCCATATAAAATCCAGCTAGTGCAGAAATTAAAGAAAGGAGACCATTATATGCTTCGTTCTTTCGCCGATTGGGCTCCAGAGCAGTTAGTAATTGACCCGTTGTTTTATTGCCAAATTGTGTTCAGCGATGAGGCTTGATTTTAGCTTAACGGGTTTGTTAATTGGCAAAATTGCTGCATATGGAGTGAGACCAATCTGCAACATACCCTACACACTGCATTGCATTAAAAAAAATGCACCGGTTGGTGTGCGGTTTACACTCTGATGGCACCATCAGACTTTATTTCTTGAAAAATAAGGCCGGATCTCAAGTTACGGTCAGTGGAGATAATTAACGCACCATGATTAATGATTTTTTTTGTTTGTTTGAAAATATGGATGACATTAATCCATTCAAAATGTGATTTCAACAAGATGGCGCTACGTGTCATGCGGCGACTGCAACCATCGAGTTATTGAAACCAAAATTTGGCGATAAATTGATTTTAAGAAATGGACCTGACAATTGGCATCCAGGCCATGCGATTTGACACCTCTCGATTATTTTCTGTGAGGCCACGTGAAGTCACTGGTTTATGCTGAGAAACCAGCAACAATTGACGTTTTGGAGGCCAACATTGTTTGTGTTATTCTTGATATACGGCCAGCAGTACTTGAAAAAGTCACCCAGAATAGGACATCCAGAATGCTTTTCGTCATGAGCAGCCGCGGTGGCCATAAGCTCGAAATCATTTTTAAATATTTATGTCATGTTCTAATCTTTCGTATGAAAAAAATTCTTCATTACAATTTAATTTTTTGTGTTATTTTTTACAATTTAAAGTTCAATCGGGCTACAAAAAAAAAATGCAAATACAAACCTTTGTTAAAGTTTCTCTTGATACCGTGACAAAAGAGGTGGCCTGTAGCAGGGCTGGCTTTTGAGCACGTTTACTTATAAATATTAACATTTTCATGTAGCGGTTGTCGGCCTTAAACCACACCTGATTGTAGGCAGCTTTGCTAACATTGCTGCTCTAAAAGATTTAAGAAAATAATTTCAATTAAAAACATAGTTTTTAATTATTTTTAAATAAAACGTTTAAAACTCACGGCATCCTTTAATTGCTGACCATAATAGCAAATTAAATAAACCTGAGTTATGGACGACACCAAAAATAAAAATAGCTTTAAGAGAGTTTCTGGTGAGGCACCGATAGTGATCTGGAAAGCCACAAAACAAATAACAAACGAGGAGGCGGCAAAATTCAATAGTAAAGAAGCGCCAAAAACCTCATTTAGTAGATCCGATAAACTTTGAAGAAAATTAAATAAATAAATAAATAATAATAAAAATAAATTCGTTGAAATTATTCAAAAACTTACTCTAACAATTTAGTGTGATAGTTAACAATATATCGGAGAAATTTTAGATTGGAAAGATAGCTGTCCTTTGTATCACTTTCCACTTTGAAGCTGGCCAATTTTTGTGCAGCAAAATCATAATGCATTACCAATTGTGTAGCGCAAGCGGTGAGTAGTAAGTCACCAGCTATTTGTCCTGTCGCCGAAGTATAACCAGCCAAATCTTGCAAGGCATACAGCCAATAGTATGACCAATGATTCCGCCAATTCCAGGGTGTGTATATAAAATAAGGCAAAGTCTGATCCAACTGACGCACATGCAGCCACACATCGTACACTAAATATTGTATGATACTAAACAGATTATAAGTCCATATTAGAATCATATATAAAATAGAAAAACTTTTTGTTATTCTCGAACACAATTTGAGATAATGCTGTAAATTATATTCTCTCTGTAGTTCTAGCGTTTTGGGAAATATCTCTTGTAAACCATGAACAAATTTCGTTAAAGCATTTTTATGTTTATAAATGAAAATCATTTTAAAATTGCCCACCAAAACGAAACCGATATACGACATGGTCATGGTGGCTTCAATGAAATTTTCTCGTTTCACCAAAGATTTTAAAACGTATAATATTTCGGCCATAAGCATAAAATTGAGATTAATTAAGCCACCATAGAATATAAACGAAATTAGCAGAGCTTTACGTTTGTAATTTCTCTCTTTGTGATATGGTTCAATGCCAATGGTGGCATAAAAGAAATTGGCCAATTTAACAAAATCTTCAAAAGTGGCCAGTTTCATTTTTCGTAATGCTGCTGTTGTTGCCCTTTGAACTGTCTGTGTAGAACTAATTTTTTTTAGGAATTTTATAATTTCTACACGCTATTGAAGTTAATCATAGAATTGAAAATAATTTAATTAAATATGTTAACATATTGATAACAGGTTATAAGTCCATATTTAATGGAAGTGTTATTGAAATTTTTTTAAACCACATTTAGTTGTTACTTGACTTTTGACAAGGGTTTTCATACAGGTTTTTATTTAATTTTTATATCTCATGAGAGAAATATTCTTACAAGAACAAAAACAATAAGTGTTTACCTGCTTCAAGCAAAGAATCATTTGATTTCTGAGGTAGATTTTATTTATCATTATATTCATAATCATAATTAAGTAATAAATGATATTATTATTAATATTCACAAAAAATCGTGCTATATTCGGCTAGGCTGAATCTTATATACCCTTCACCATCTATGTAAATCTAATTTAGTGAAATAACTCTTAAAATAAATAAGAAAAAAATTTATATATTATTTTACATAAAAATGCCATCGGCTCTTAATAGATTAATTATTTTTAAAAAATTTTAATATTTCCTTAAAGATCTCTTCAAAAGCTTTAAAATGATACCCATATTGATATTTTAGAAAATTTAAAAATTTCAGAGCCCCGTAACTCGGAAAATATGGGCGAGCGCCACCTTTTTCACTGCTGTTTTTTTCTTATTTTTTTATTCTCTATCACCCCACATATTTACTTTTTTTATTAGAGTTACTTAATTGTTCCAAATAATGTGAAACAATTAGAGGTGGGCGTGGTGTTTTGCCCGCTGCCTCGAAGGACATGGATCGATCTTGCGGATTTCCAATAGCAACTTATTTGACACTATGTTTGATCGATTTTTTTTTTTTTAAGTTGATCTAGTGCCTCGGCAAACTTGATTTTAACACTAAGACGGACGGACAGACGGACATCATTTAATCGACTTTGCTAGCATAAGAAGTCAGAATATATATAAACTTTATGGGATCGGAAATGGATATTGTATAAATTACATACAGAATAGCCTTTCTTCCACAAGGATAAAGGTTATAACAACAAATATATAAAGCGATAGAGAAATAAAAAATAAGAAAAAAGTATCCAGTGAAAAAATGGGCTCCCCCATATTTCCGAATTACGGGTCTCTGAAATTTTCAAATTTTTAAAATATCAATATGGGTATCATTTCAAAGCTTTTGAAGGGGTCTTTAAGGAAATACTAACATTTTTTAAACAAATTAACCTATTAAACTACATAGTTGGCGAAGGATATATAAGATACGGCATAGCCAAATATAGCGTTCTAACTTGTTTTTCTTTTAATATCATATTATTTACTTAGCTGTCTAAAATTTTGTTAACAACATTTCATTTAGCGTTTTTACGAATACTACCGTTCCTCTCGTAACTTTAGTTACTAATTTTAGGTGAGTAAAAACGTCTAGATTCTTCTAATAATTGTTTAGTTGTTTCCTTTACACCTACAGTATTTATGTACGTTTAGTTATGAGGCAATCAAAAGGATTTAATGACAAAAACTTTTACTGCATTTCTTGTTGAATGTGAGTGTATCAATAGCATTGAAATTTAAAGCATAATTTTTATGCTGTTGTTAATTATTAAATAGAGTTTTTCCTTTTAGTCGAGTAGAGATTTTTGATAACAATATTGTCACTTTCCCAAAATTATTGTCATCCATAAAAGTCATGACTACAATCATAACTTCTCACAATGATTTAAAATTTAAACTATTAATCGTAAACATTATCATCCGAAAAAAAAAACAAATAAAGGTGGCAACACGAAAACCACGAATTTTTGTGATGTCTTGTTACCCCCTTCTTCGAATATATATATATATATATATATTTTTTTGTGTGTAACAGACACTTCTTTATATTTTTTTAGTTTCATTCTATTGTTAGTAATTATTTTGTTAAATATTTTTGTTGTTTCAATTGTAATAATTACAGACATTTATACAATTTAATTATATTACACATGTCCATTGTTTGTTTACCGTGACCGTTACAAATATTAATTTTAATAATAGCACGATTTGTTATCTAAAGTTATTAAGGCGTTTATTTTAAGTATTGAATTGCTTGTTGAACTATAATTGTAAAATTAAAATTGAAATTTTATTCAAAATGTTGGGTTTCAGATATTTACCAAAAGGTCATGAGGACATGTAATAGTAAGAGAAAAATGTAATGGCTCTTAAGTCTACCACAAAAACAAAAAAAAAGATGACCGTGCGTGGTAGGAAATGAAAGAAAATATATCATTACAAAAATTTAAATATGTCAGGCATTAGAAAAACAAGGAGATTATTCATAAGACTGAAATCAAACATTGACTAGAAAACAGATAGACATTTTCGAAACTAGACAGCGAAAAGACATTAACAAGACAAAAACTTGTTGACTAGATATCCGTGAAGGCCAACAAGTTTTAAAAGCGATAGGACTATGTCCTAGAACGCTAATCAACTACATGGTTAACCCTCATTAGAGCATCAAATAAACATTAACTAATGTCCTAAAATATAAGATAAGACTTGTACATGAAATATGCAATTCATCGACTCAGTAGATACTGATTAGACGTGTACAAAAAGAAACATTAAACAAACCGAATATCAGAATGTTCATAGACAAGAAATTAAATAAATATCAAATATTAACGAATCAGCATCTGCAAAACATTAACATTTACAAAACTTGACATTTCTAATATTGTGATAAGATATCAATTATTATTAATAAGACACTGACTAGATAGCAATAATATATAAACAACCTATTGATTTTATATCGACAGAATATCGATTTTATATCGAAAAAATATCGATTTAATTTCGATAAAATATCGATTTTTTATCGATAGAATATCGATTTAATATCGAATTTATATCGATAGAATAACGATTTTATATCGATAGAATATCGATTTTATATCAATATAATATCGATTTTATATGAATAGAATATCGATTTTATATGAATAGAATATCGATTTTTTATCGAATTTATATCGATTTTTTTATCGAATTTATATCGATTTTTTATCGAATTTATATCGATAGAATTTCGATTTTATATCGATATAATATAGTGTACACACAAGATATTTCTGAGCTAGAAGTTTTTTTAAAAAAAATATTTACTCAAAGACTACGATACCCCACGGTATTAGTTATCGATTATTCATCGACTCTTAGGAAAAAGAAGATAAAGATATTAAATAGAATTTTTTCGGACATTTTCGATACCATTAACAAGACATGTGCGAGAATATACAGCAATAGATATCTGTAAGACATTAAGCAGATTTTAGCTAGACTTTTGTGGGATTAATAAACGTCTACAAAACGATAAAAAGTCGATTAGAGATTTATGGACAAGCCATCCACGAGATAAGTTTCTACGATAGTATCGAAATAGATAGATATCGAAAAAATAATAACTAGTCGTCGGTTAGACATGAGGGATTCTATGATACTACAAATCGACGAAATAAACAAAAGCCATCGGTTAGGCATGGAGCAGAGGTATAAATCGATAACATACCAATAAAATATTTTATTGCTTAAAAATCAATTGGATATCAACAGAAAACAATGACTTAACATCGGCGGTGTGTGAAACAGTTATTAAGGTAAACCCATCGATTAAACATCTACGTCCTATAAACCGATAACACGCTCACTCCTTAACAATAAACATCTATGAGGATATTTATCGATTAAACATATAATTGACTTGGAATTGACAGTTTATCAAAATAAAATCAATAACATATCAACATCCGAACTTAACTTATCGATTAGATATTTAAAGGCTATCGAACAGGTAACGACTTATAGTCGATAACACATAAAATATGACATTATGAAAACAAGGACTGAATATCGTGTAGACATTTACATTAATATATTTTGATATCATCTTCTACTTGACTAGAAATTGATTGGGCATCGTCAAGACACTGATCGTGTTTCAAGCAGATATCGATTACACCAGACAACAAAATCGATTTTTTTCCCGCAATTTCTCCACCTGCCAGTACCACCTGAAGGCACACGTATACATAATTGAGTTTTTGTTTTTTTTTCTTTTTTTTAATATTTTTTAAGAAAAATCTCTCGATAGCAGCGGAGCTGTTACAACAACAACCAACGCAGCCATTGAGGTTGCTCAGCTTATGTTAGCTAATTGTGGTGTTATTCTATATATACACCATTAGTGGAAGTAACTTATTCACCACGCTCATATGGACAACAACAACAGGGGTTGCCAGATTTTATTTTCGTATGAATATATTTTCTCAAACTGCATAAAGTTCTGATGGAAGCGTCCTCCATGTTCTTGCGGGTATGCTTCCAGGTTGCTGTTTTAGTGGTCATCTATAATGCGCATTTTAGAGACTTTGCAGAGAGGGAAAATGAGATGACATAACAATCATATTAATTAACGATCATATTGGAATTAATGCAGAGTTCCAAATTAGAATAAACAAGCTCCCCGCTACAAAAGCAAACATTCTTTAGTAGGAAGGTCAGACCTGACGCAAACAGCTAATTCTATGGTGATATTGTTTGTCGAGTCTTTTCCAGGATCAGAAGTCTATAAAGTTTTTTGAATTTGTGTGCCAGACAAACACCAACTAGAAGTCAGAAATAAGCATTTTGTGTTAAATTATTGGTCGATAATTTTCCAAAAAATTACATTTTCTTCAAATTAAACTTAAAATAATCTTAAATATTATTTTCACCAGACAGTTATCAGCGAATTAATTGCTAAAATTTAAAACAAAAAACGTTTTAATTAAAACTGTGTCTTATGTTTATTTAAATCTAATTAATTTTTTTTAATAAAGAAATCTTTTAAATAATTTAGTAACTTGCACTGTTCCTGCTGCTGCGGATGTTCGATATTCTTGAAGAAAGTAATGCAACTACAACTGCAGCAACAACGACAACGGCAACGACAACAACAACGCATAAAACTTCATCTTCATCATTATCATTTTTGTAAAGCAGGCTAACAGGCAGACAGGTAAATTCCTCGTAAAACGGATTTTAGTATGGCTTCCGTTTCCTAAACGACACGACAACACGAACATGATGTAACAGCAGTCGATGAACAGTATAAAAGTTTAGTAGTTTCACTGAAGTTTTAAATACAAGCAAAACTCTTAAAAAACATTGATTTCAAAATGTTTAGAGAAAAAGCAAGAAGAATAAATGAATGAATCGCAACAACAAAAAAACAGAAATTTGTAGTTTTCAAAGTACGAGCAAAAGTTACATTTAACAATGTTGACTTAAACATCTGAAGAGACCAACGAATATTTGAAAAGTGTGTGAAAAAGATATTGAGGGAGAAGAACAAGTTGATAAACGAAGAAGTTTCAAGTAGTAACATGAATGTCACAGGAAGCAAAATCTACTTGACTTGAATGGTTATACATCGAAATTAAAAAGAATAGAAACAAGTAAGAGTGATTTATTCGGCTATGCCGAATCTTCTATACCCTTCCCTATTAATGTAAATCTAAATTAGTAAATTAACTTTGATTAAAAAAACAAATCTTGGGATGGCAGAGCAACAAAAAAATAGAAAAAAAAATTTACATAAAAATGTCATCGGCTCTTAAAGGGTTAAGAATTTTTAAAAAAAATTTAGTATATCCTTAAAGATCTCTTCAAAAGCTTTTAAATGATACCCATATTGATTTTTTTAAAAATTTTAAAATTTCAGACTCCCGTAACTCGGAAAATATGGGCAAGCGTAAATCTTTTTACTTGCTTTTTTTTATTTGTTATTTTTAATTCTCTATCACACCATATTTTTTTTTTTATTTGTTCTAAATGATATGCAAAAATTAGAGGTAGGCGTGGTGTTTTGACAGCTGCCTCGAAGGACATGGATTGACCTTGATTATTTTCAATAGCAAAATTTTTGAAACTATGTCTGATTGACAGGCGTATTTAAATTTTCTCTAGCTCATCTAATGTCTTCGAAAAGTTGATTTCAACCCGAACACGGAAGGACAGACGGACATCGCTCAATCGACTTCGCTATGGATAAGAACTCAGAATAAATATACTTATGGGGTCGTAAGGCGATATTGTAGAAATTACAAACGGAATGAAAAACTTAGATATACTTACCTTTTTTCCACCTACGGTGAAGTGTACAAAAACTTAGAATACAGGCTCCCAACTTAAAAGGCATGAAGGTATCTTATGAAGCAAAAATAAACTAAAGATACAAGCAAAGGTAAATGTTGAGGAGGGGAGGGGATGCTTTTATTTTAATATTTTGTGAATTGAATGTGATGGTTGTGGTAGCTGCAGGCTAAACTGAATACCACAGGATATCTCTTTCATTGAGATGCTTATTTTCAAGGATTTTAAATAATCAAATATTGTTCAAAAAGTGTTCATGTTTAAACACTTTTAACAACTGCCTAACATTTCAAATCCTTGAAAACTAATAAATCTTTTGAATAGAAAACTGTGTGTTTCACACATTCAAGCAACAGTTTTAAGTGACATTAATGTTTAATTAAGTATCTTTATTTTTTATATTTTTTTTTTGTTTATTTTTTTTTTTTTTTGTTCAAATTACTTGATACGGATTTTTTTTATAAATAAATAATTCCATCTATTATCACAATGAAAATCTGTTTTCCATTTAAAGTTAGAAAATAACTAAAATTTAGTATTTATATAAAGTAACGGATACGTTCATAAGCAACATGTTAAAAGGAAAAAGGTATTTTCATTGACATAAAAAATACTTCTTGCGAAAAAGTTGATTTGTAAAGACGTAACATCTTTTTCCTAAACATGTATGTTCTTGAACTAAATGCTGTCACTTTTTTATAAAAAAAAACTTTTTTATAAAAGTGACTTTTTTCTAAAAACTTGACTTTTTTATAATAAGTGACGTTTTTCTTAAGAAGTGATTTTTTATAAAAACTGATTTTTTTTTAAAGTGACTTTTTATAGAAAGTAACTTTTTTACAGAAAGTGACTTTTTTATAAAAAGTGAATTTTTTTTCATAAAAAGTGACTTTTTTCATAAAAAGTGACTTTTTTCATAAAAAGTGACTTTTTTCATAAATAGTGACTTTTTTATATAAAGTGACTTTTTCATATAAAGTGACTTTTTTCATAAAGTTACTTTTTTCCATAAAAAGTGACTTTTTTTATAAAAAGTGACATTTTTAAAAAAGTAAATTTTTTATAAAAATTGATTTTTTCATAAAAAGTGACTTTTTTTATTAAAGTGACTTTTTTATAAAAAGTGACATTTTGCATAAAAAGTGAGTTTTTTCACAAGAAGCGACTTTTTTCATAAAAAGTGATTTTTTCATAAAAAGTGACTTTTTTATAGAAAGTGACTTCTTTATAGACTTTTTTTCTCAAAATGACTTTTTTTTATAAAAAGTGACTTTTCTCAAAGTGAAACATTTTTAATAAAAAGTGACTTTTTTCTCAAAAGTGACTTTTTTCATAAAAAGTGACTTTTTTCTGTAAGAAGTGACTCTTTTCTACAAAGCGAATTTTTTTTATAAACAGCGACTTTTTTTTTATAAAAAGTTACATTATTTATAAGAAGTGACTTTTTTATAAAGAGTGACTTTTTTCATTAAAAGTGTCTTTTTCGTAAAGAGTAAAAGTTTTTTTATAAAAAAAATCATATTTTGATGTAATAGTTATTTTTTATGAAAACGAAAAAAAATTTGACTTTTTCGGGTAAAAGGTCTTTATACAAAAAGGATGAAATATTCGCTAAAAAATTGGTATTTATAAAAAAAAAATTTATTAAAAAAAGTGTTTTTTTATAAAAAGAATCACTTTTGCTTAAAAAATGATAGTTGTTCTAAAAAAAAAGTGATTTTAATAAATAAAAAAAACTGCTGCCTTCTTGTTAAAGAAATATTATTTTTGCTTAAAAAAATTACTTAAACAAACTAAAATGAGAGACCTTAAGTACTAATAGTTCTCATACCTGTTTTGTTGATGGTGTTTATGACTCTAAAATAACACTTTGTTTAAAAAAAATTTTAATAAATTAGAAACAATAAAATTTTTATCACATAACTAAGGAAAAAATATTTCTTTAATTCGCAGCCTATTATAAGTTGTATGTTCTTTTAAATACGACTAGAGTAGCTGAACAGCTGTAATATAAAAATTAAAAATTATAAATAATAAAATAAAAAAATTGCTAAAGTATGTTTAAAGTATTTTCTTACATAAAGGGGAATTTCTTTAATTTTTATACACCAGAGTTGGCGAATTGAACATTTATTCTCTTTATACTTTTATTCAGTAATTAATTTCTCACATTATAGTCCCTTTGAAACATAAAAGTTATTAAAAATTAAATCCATTTGTTTGTATTAAAAGCTTAATTTCTTTCAAACAATTACAGACAAATTTTATCCATTCTAAAGGATTTGTAGAAAACCAAAACAATAAAAACACAAATGAAATTGATAAAGTAGTCAGAGCAAGAAACTCTTAATAATCAATCACTCATTTGTGCATGTGTAATACAGGCAAATAATTATTCCTTATAAGGATGTATGTTTAGGAAATAATTTGAAAGGCCACAACACCAAAAGAAAGACATTAGTTCGTAAATAGAAATTAATTTTACAACAATCTGCTCTTTCACAGAGTCGATTATAATTAATAGATTTGTTTGCCGGCAGTTACTATTCAGATTAAACAAGAGTGCTATATCCGGCTATGATGAATCTTATATACCCTTCACCATGTATGCAAGTATAGTTTAGTGAAATAACTTCAATAATTAAAAGCAAAAACAAATATTGGGGTGACAGATAATTTGAAAATAAAAAATAAGTTCTTTACTTTAGTTTACATAAAAATGCCATCGGCTCTTAATGGGTTAAGCATTTTTTAAAAATTTTACTATTTCCTTAAAGATCTCTTCAAAAGCTTTAGAATGATACCCATATTGATATTTCACCAAATTTAAAAATTTCAGAGTCCCGTAACTCGGCAAATATGGGCGAGCGCCAATTTTTTCACTTAATGTTTTTTTAAATTTTTTTAATTCTGTGTTGCCCTATATATATATATGATTGGAGTTACTTCATTGTTCCAAATGATATGAAAATATTATAGGTAGGCGTGGTGTTTTGCCCGCTGCCTCGAAGAACATGGACCGATCATGCTGATTTGCAATAGCACTAACACGTAGGGACAGACGGACATCGCTCAATTAACTTCGCTATGCATAAGAAGTCAGAATGTATATAATTTATGGTATCGAAAATGGATATTATAGAAATTACAGACGGAACGACAAACTTCCACTTTTTGTGGTGAAGGGTATAAAAAAATTATTTATTCATTTACTTAAAGATTTATGAACATCAATAGGCCAAGAACTACAAAAGACTATTAATCGTTATGTAAAAGGAAAAAAAAGGAAAAATATTGTTAATAATAACCAAGTCATCAGTAACAAAACCAATAATAAATTAATACTTTTATTATATAAATGACTAAGTTCTAATGAATTTCTAAGCTCATGAGTTTATCTTTTAAATAGAAACATTAACATTTAAATGCCTGATAATTGTTGGGTGTTGATTATAATTAACTTTTTTTCTTTTTTAGTTTGATGACGAAATATCGATGTTTATTTATGTGTAAATTAAATATTCAATTTAGGTTTAATTTTTTTTTCTATTCGATAGAGAAGCAGATGTATAATTAATGATGTTTAATATGCATGAACGTGTGTTTGTGGGAGTACACTCCTGGTTAATTGATAAGAGGCGTTTAATTAAATTGCATTTAAAAGGTCATAAATTTACTTTTTTAAGGGGTCCGTACCCAAAGGATAAAAACATCATCCTATTGTTTTCACTACAAAGTCTATCGCAGCCTCCTATCTCTAGAACTGTAATAGTTGGACTCTTAACATTTGCACAAAAAATTTATCTTTTTTTAGTCACCATAACAAAAATAATAATAATTTTAGGGTGTGCCGAAAGTGACATGATATTTATGAAAATTTTAATATTTTTTGAACTGTGATAGGCAGACACGTGAAATTTGCTCAGTCTATATAAAACTAAAGCTAAAAGTAAAGTTAAAAGTGTAAATAAACCTTTAAGATAAAGGGTAACCCAATAGTAAAGCAATTTTGAACGCAATAGGTAAATACTTTGAGTATTTTTATGTATGACTAAGTATAAAAAATTAAAAACTAAACTAAAAAAACTAAAGGGTGTCCCGATAGTAATGTAATTTTATCACATATGGCTTTAGTTTATCAACCTTAGTAGGCAAGCAATTAAAATTTGCTGCAGGATTTTTTATAAATATGCCCGCTATAGAAATAAGTATGAACATTAATTTAAAAAATTATAGGGTGTTACCATAGTAACAGTAACATAGAGGTCAGGATTTTAACAAAGATGGTCTTAGACGTTTAAAATTTGCCAAGAGTTTGTAATGCCTCCTCAAAAGAGAGATAAAAAATAAAAAATTAAATAAAGGGTGTCCCGATAGTAATGTGAGTTTTGCCTATATGCTGATGATAAACAGGCATTCCAAATTTATTCGCTTTAAAAGCAATTACTAAACAAGTATAATATTAGTTTCCCCATACTAAAAGGTGTCCCAATAGTTACAGACCCTTATTTTACATTTGGCCAAAATATTTATTATTGTGGTCGCTGTATTAAGCACTTGGCGGATGCTTTTATTTTATTTTTACCAAAGAAAAATTTTTTAGTCAGGCCTAAGTTCATATAATTATCAAGAAAATTTTTAGTCATGATTAAGTTCATATATTTACACGTTTTTTTTTTTTCATTTCACTAAGAAAAAAATTATTATTTAATTAAAGCCACGGGAATATTTTAATTAAATATTTAATTTTAATAAAAAAAATCTCGTGCTATCTTTTTATTTAATTATCCCGATTAAATTAATTAACGATATTGATTATTGAGGGTCAAAGTACGTCTCGATGGCCATTTCGTTACCGCTTACTTAACTCTTCAGGCAAATTCTGACAAACATTTTAAATAAACTTAAGATTTTTGTCCAAACAATAAAGCAAAGACAAAAATCAAAGTTTAAGCAAAAACAACAATAACCAAAGTAATTCTATTTTTCTTTCTCCACTGTATACGGCTGACTTTTTTTGGGCTCTTTTATATAGTTGAAGGAGGATGAAAAATAAAATATCAAAAACACTAGATAATTTATTTCTGTGCACAGGCACTTTTCTATGCTCTGAACTTTTATTTTCTTAATATTTTGAAATTTAATTTCATGCGGATACGTGTGGCAGCATTAATTTGAAGTTTCCAAAAATAGTTTGTAACTCGCTGACATAATTTATAACCAAAACTATTCAAGAAAAAGCAACGAACATCATATTTAATTTTTATCATTTGTGGAAACACTAATGTAACATTTGTTAAAACAAACAACAACATGCACACACACACATAGAGCACATAACAATACGCGCAACAAAAGTTAAAAAAATTAAGTTGCTTTAGCAATTCTTGTTCGTGCTTAAAGTTCCTCTTTTTTCCAATTCATGCAACTGTTTCTGTGTGATATTTCAAGTGTGTTCCCATTGAAAGTTAATGATATGAGCAAGAATATGCATGTTTTTCTTGTTTCTTGTTTTTTTTTTTTTGTTGCTGTTCACAGATACATTTATGATGAGAAACAAAACAAACTTTTTAAGTAGGCGAAATGCAAAAGAGCAAAAACAAAAACAAAAGCCAAGAAAAGACAAGACAAGACAACAACAAGCAAAAGTTACTGATGACAGCGTTCAAAAAACATAAAATAAAAATGCAAAAAAAAACACTCTTTGAAAACAATTCAAAAGAAATATAGTGGCGGGAAATTACAAAAGTTTGTTTTTCTTAAATAAGAAAAAAAAGCGCAGCAAAAATGAAAAGAATAACATTTTTAATAAAGAAAAAAAAAACTAAAAAGCTGGGCGTAGTTTTTCTTATTTCTTTTCCATATTTTATCTTATTGTACGCTCTTTGTGGAAAAAGAAAAAATAAAGAAAACAAAGCACTTATTTCAATATTTTATACGTTTTCATTAAATGATGTTGTATCGCAAGAAGGAAGCCATTTTTTTATTTTTTATTTTCTTTTTCTTTTAATGAAGACCAAGGAATCAGTTGGCTTTAGATGGCAATAAGTAAAATAAACTTTTTAAATTAAATATTATTTCATTAGCTATAAGATTTCTAAACAAAAGGCGTCTTTTTTTTCTTTTGATTTACATAAGAAAAAAAATTCAAAATGAATTAAGAGGCTTTTGAAGAAGAAACGAAACATGCAGTCTGAGAAGGGGATTTGAACAAAAAAAAACTTATATAAATATATTCTCGACAAAAAGTTAAAAAATAGATTTTTTTTTAAGAAAAATTTACTTTTTTAAGAAAGGATGAGACGAAAATGCCTCTTTTAATGAAAAAGAATCTTTTGTAAAATATGGTTTTTTTCATGATGAAGAAATTTAATTTAGTGAAAAATTATTTTTTCAAAATTATTTATTATTAAAAAAAAACAATTTTTTTATTATAAAAAAGTAAATTGTAGTGAAAAGTATAGTTTAATAATAAAATAACGTTTTGAAAAAAAATAGATTTTTTCATCCTTCAATAAATGAGCAATTTGTTGATAAAAACGTAACTTTTTGATGAAAAAATAAACTTTTGATAGAAAAGAAACTTTTTGATAAAAAAAAAGTAGTTTTTAATTAGAAAGATATTTTTTGATAAAAAAAAAAGTACCTTTTAAAATAAGTACCTTTTTGATGAAAATGTATCTTTTTGATTAAAAAAAATAAGTTTTTCATGACAAAGTTGATTTTATATGAAAAACTAACTTTTTGAGGAAAAATTACTTTTTGATGGGAAAGTACTTTTCGACGAAAAAGTAACTTTTTTTGAAAAACTAAATTTTGGATAACAATGTAAATTTTTTATGAAAAAGTAACTTTTTGATGAAAAAGTAACTTTTTGATGAGAAACCAACTTTTTGATGAAAGATTAACTTTTTTATAAAAAACTAACTTTCTAACGAAAAAAGTAACTTTTTTGTGAAAAAGTAACTTTTTAACGAAAAAGTAACTTTTTGATGTAAAAGTACCTTTTTTATGAGAAACCAGCTTTTTGATGAAAAAGTAACTTTTTTGTAAAAAACTAACTTTTTAACGAAAAAGTATCTTTTTTATGAAAAAGTAACTTTTTGATGAAAAAGTATTTTTTTTATGAAAAACTAATTTTTTGATGAAAAAGTAACTTTTTAACGAAAAAGTAACTTTTTAACGAAAAAGTAACTTTTTGATGAAAAAGTAAGTTTTTTATGAAAAACAAACTTTTCGATGGAAAAGTAGCTTTTTTATGAAAAACAAACTTTTCGATGGAAAAGTAACTTTTTTATGAAAAACAAACTTTTCGATGGAAAAGTAGCTTTTTTATGAAAAACAAACTTTTCGATGGAAAAGTATCTTTTTTATGAAGAAACTAAATTTTTTATGAAAAAGCATCTTTTTTATGAAAAACTAACTTTTTATCCGGCTTCAAAAACAGATTGTTGTTTTTTTTTTGTTTGTGCCTGCAGATTGGATTCAGTCATATCTGAACCGATTTTAAAATGGTTCTTTATTTAAAAGGTTATGCATGCTTCCATTTTAAAAACAGTTCAAAATTATAAAAACTAAAGGGTGTCCCCATACAATATACACGTTTTTAACGTGTATTTTGAAGCGAAAAGGGCACCACTCTAAAATTTATAACACTGCGTAACACTTTAGCTCCCAGTGGCAAAAGATAATACAAAATTAATCACAAAATTAAAGGGTGTCCCCATAGGTGACGTCAATTTATCTACATGGGCCTTTCAATTGAACCAATATAGATGAACGCTTGAAAATTGGACAGCATAATAATGACTGTGACAGTTATAATGGAAAGTATAAGTATTAAAAATTATAGGGTGCCCTAATAGTTCATTTAGTTTGATGTATCTGCTTAAACTTTTGAACATTTGTTAACAGAAGCCTAAAATTTTCAAAGAATCTCTATTACTATAACAGCAAGTTTAACGTTAGGATTAAAGGGTGTCCCAATAGTTGCTGTAATTTGATGTATGCGGAAAAAGTTTTGAACAGCTAAATCAGTTTTGTAGTCGCTTTTTTGGAAGAATTGTTTATATAAATGTTGCTTTTTGATCAACAAGGATGTTTTTGATGAAAATGTAATGTATTAATGAAAAAAGATTCTTTATAAAAAAACTAAAATTTTTTCAATGAAAAGCCTACTTTATATAAGAAAACATACCTTTTTGAAAAGGTAGCAATTGATGAAAATATTTAAGACATTTGTCGTATGACAGAATACCAAAGATTACAAGTGCATTTGAGACAGCCTTACAAAAGCATAATAAGAACAAAGACAAAGCGAAGTTGTGCTACAATTATAATATCATGTTTTAGTATGATAGTAGAACAAATAAACAAACTAAAACAAAAACAATTATTCATTTTGTTGTTATACGTGTTGTGTTTGTTTTTGAAATATTAATTAGTGACGATATATATATTCGATTTACATTACGATTTTTCTGAATAATATAGTATTGCTTATTGGCATATTTTTTACTTTTATAATTTTTAGAGTGTTTTAGATCTTCGTTACATTATTAGACTAAGTTTTTTTCTACTGTTACTTTAGAATAAATAAATCCGTGTCTTTTTCAACATAAAATTTTTTAATTTGGCGAGATAAAGAAGTACGAACAAACATATTTCAGGTTCAGTGAGATTTACTTATGTTTACAACAAAACGGAGAACAGCTTATGTTTTTATAATCTACTAACCTTCTTGGGTTAGTGCAACCTAGTACGCTTTTTTTTAAATGTACTTTTTACAAAAGGTATTTATTATAAAAAAGTCCACGGTTTAGTTTTCGCACAAGATACTTTTTCTAAGAAGCATACTTTATTATAGGTACAAAAGTATTTTTTTACAAAAAGTACTTTTATAAGATAGTTCCTATAATAAAATATACAAAAAGTGCTTTTATAAGAAAGTACCTATAAAAAATATGCGTCTTAGTGAAAAGTGTCCTTGGAACAGGAAATTTTCGAAATTTGGAAATTTTTTTATAAAAAGTACTTTTATAAGAAAGTACCTATAATGAAATATGCAAAAAGTACTTTTATAAGAAAGTACCTACAATAAAATAGGCGTTTAAATACAAATTATTTTTTGGCAAAGTTTTTATAAAAAGTTTTTTTTTTCAAGAAAAAGTAAGTTTTGCGTAATATCTTGTAAAAAGGCTTCTTGATTTAAGGTACTTTTTATAAAAGGTACAATACTTTGTTTAACACTTCATACAAAAATACTTTTTTTAGCAATTTTATTAAAAATAAATTGTATGAATTATGCATAAAAGGGTCGTTTTTAAATGCATCGCTTAAGAAGGAACTTTTTGAAAATAAATATTTTTTATAAGGTACTTTTTAAAAAAGAACTTTAAAAAAAAGGAATTTTAATTCAAATATTTTCATGTTGCTTTTGCTAGGTATTTAAAATAAAAAAGTACTTTAAAGTATTATCAGGTACTTTTTAAAAAGTACTTTAAAAATTCTATTTTTTTAAGTGTCTTTTTAAATGAAATCTTTTCTAGAATTAATTTTTTATTACTTTTTGTTAAAAGTATAGTTTGATTGTCAAAAAAAAGTCTTTGAAATCAACGTAATAAAATTAAATTAGCTAAACGCATGTTTGACTTAAAGAAGAAAATTTTAATACCATTTATAAACGGGCCACCCTTTAAATTAAAATTTTATGTGCTTTATTTTTTACTGTATCAAATTTAAATATTCTGCCTATTGAGGTCCCAAAGAAAGAAGTCTGTACAGACGGTGACGATTTGTAACCAAAGCAATAGGGTCACGGTTTTACCCTTTTGGAAAAGAACCCTATAAAGGTTTTATATGTTCCTCAGAAACTTTTTCTTTTACCTGTGTCGAAGACTTTGCATTTTATTGTAAATGTTGCTATTTGTTTATTGTTGAATGTTTTTTTAACATTCGTTTAAAATTTACATTGACATGAGATCTTAAGTATCGTTTAACAATTTATGGGCCTTTTAAAAACACATTGAGACTGTTGAAAATAAAACAGAAATAGGAGGACAAAACAATTCCAAAAAAAGCAAATGATGGAAAAAGTAATGAAAGTATTTTAGAATTTTTTCACGTTATAATTTTTTCTATCACTTTGTATTGTCTGCAGACAATTTAAATGTCTACTCGTTTAAAATAATGATAGCAAAACAGAGAAAAAAAACTCTTGTCTACCGGGATTATTTTCACAAAAAGAGGAACAAAAGAAAAGTGTTTAAATGGGCTCTCAAAATAAAATGACTGTTAGATAAAGGTAATAAATATGAGGCATTTAACTAATGTTGTGTATTTTAAAGTAATTTTTTTTATTTCTTTTTGTTAATAATTTATTTTCACGTTTAAAAATATATTGATGACAATGAATTTATTATTTCCAAAAAAAAAAAAACGATTAAAAGGCAAACACAAGTGTAAACACAATTTAAATTATTGATCAATGTGCAACAGGTAGAAAATCAATAATTTGTCAGGTGACACACTTTAAGTATCGTATACTAATTTAAATTAATATAAAAACATCACTAAATTTCTAAAATAAACTGTAACTCTATTGGAAAACATCTTAACGTATGATTTATTTTTAATTACCTCTTGAAGTAAAAAATTATACGTCCCCATGTTTTTAAATGGTATTTTTTTAATTGCTACAACAACCTATCAATTTTCAGCGTAATGAAAGTGAGTTCTTAATTGTAATGTTAGGATAAATGATTGATAAATAGATTTGAAACACCTGAACTTTTATATCTTAATATTGTTGTAACAAAAGCAAAGTTCAAAATTTTTCATTTATGAGTATTCAATTATTAACATTTATGATCTTTTTATTAAACGAGATTTTTACGATTTTTATTTTTTTTTTTTGTATTTTTCACGTTCATAAACAACCATCAAAAAATGTTCTTACTACGATCACACATAATTGATTGCATCTCTTTCGTTTTTAAGCATTTATATATGATAAGGGATAAATAACATCATTCTCATTAATACTGCATTTCATAAACGAATGCGAAGAATTGCTCAGTGTTGAAAACTTCTCATTTCTGACCATTCAAAAAGGAGATTAATGAAGTGTTTTATAAATCAGAAAAAAAATTTTTTTCTTTTCACGGTCATTAACGAACAACAAAAAAATTGTCTGCCTGCGATCCCAAATCAATGTTAAAATAACCAGTAGAGTAATGTTTTAAAGGTCACTAAAGAATATAATAAGTCATTAATCAAAAGTAAAAATTTTACATCTTACAACAAATTGTAACATACACCGGAAGTATAACATAAAAAATATGTGTATTTACACACACGCGAACACTTAAAGAATCATTTTTTTACGATCTTTTCACTTATGAAAAACTATTAAAATTGTAAATTCTCATAAATGAGCACTTGCGTGAAACAAAAAATATTTTCTCATTTTTTCACTTTTGAATACAAAGAAAAAAATTACATCATCACATTCATAAATGAAAAAAACCTAATGATTTACCAGCCTTTCACACATTTATGAAAAGAAGAAAAAGCTAAAATGTCTCACTGCTCTCTCATGTGTAAGAGTTGAGAGAGCATTTCGGTACTGTGAACAAGAGTCTAATATATTAGAAATTTATATACCAATTCTGACCTGAACAGAAAGCTATCGAAATTAATAAAATTTATTTTAAATTTTTTATTAAAAAGTCATCATTTTTACCATCACAAATATCCCAAAATCCGTTTTTTCAGCACAAAATAATTTTCCTCACCAAAGAGTAAGTTTTTTCTATTCTTCACACTTTTTCTTTTTTAACCAGAAATTACTTTTTAATCAAAAATTATTTTTTTTTATCACTAAATCTCTTTTCTCACCAGAAAGTAAATCTTTAGTCATCAAAAACCCTTATCATCGGAAAATAAATTTTCCCTAGAACATAAATTTTTTCATCACAAAATCATTTCTTCGCCAAATAATTTTTCTTCTTAAAAAATTTTTTTTTATCAAAAAGCTCTCTCTTTTTGTTTTTACTACAAGTAAATGTTTTCTCAAAATTTTTCCATACAAAAATTAATTTTCACCTAAAATTAAGTTTTTTTTACTTAGCATAAAGTATCATTCTTTAAAAAAAAATCACCACAGATCATTTCTTTAGCCTCTGTTTACAGCACACAATAATATAGTGACTAAAAGGTCACTATTAAAAAATACAATTCAAAATTATTTTATCAAAAAGTCACTTTTCCTCCATAAACTTAATTTTTAAAGAAAAGTTTTGCTTTTGTTCTAAAAAACGTCACTTTATTAAAATAAAAATGGTTTGAATTACAAAATTATTTTAGTTAACAAGATAGATATCACAAAGGGGTAAATTTTTTTAACCAAAAAGTCATTTGTTTATAGAAAATAATGATTTTTTTCTAAAAAAAAAGTTAATTTTTCAGCTGAAAATAATTTTTTGTTTTTTAATTACGTGGTGATGCAAACATGACAAATTTGTATTTGGCAAATATGTGGGAAAATATCTATACTTAGCCCTAATAAATGCCTGCACTAAATTTAATTTATCCACGAACACTTCTTCTATATTTATTCATTCGCTCTATGGGAATGACGCACAACGTTCATTAAAAACTGCATTTTTCTTTTGCCAAAAAATATTTTCATCAAAAAGGTACTTTTGTCCCCAAAAAATATTTTTTATAAAAACAAATCATTACTTTTTTTACTAAGAATTTACTTTTATTAAATCTTAAATCGCTATTTTTATATCTATATGCAAAAAAAAATTGTTGCATTGTGTTGTGACTTTAAAACTCACGATCGGTCAAAGCGAACTCGGTTAAATTTTTAGGGTTTGTTCGTATGATCGTGTACATGGTTTATGTAAAGTTTGTAGAAAATCGATCGACGCTTTCGTGAGTATGACTTTTCATGACAAGATGTGATGAGCGTATGCGGTATCTGGATTTGATTCAATGTTAATATTCATGCGTAGCGTAGCACGCTGGAATCCGCTAGTTCCATATAAATCAAGAAAAACTGTAACCCATAAAAACTGCAATCAAATGTTTGCTGAAACATAAATACACGATTAAGTTGCAAACATATATCTAAAGAAACTTGCTGTCACTGTGTACAGTATTTTATTGCTCTGATTATGTCAACACATTTTTGGTTTATAGAACCTCTTTGAAAATTCAGCAAATAACTTTATGTTGTTTTTGCATGTGCTGTAAGTCACAAAATGAGGAGAATAAAAAAGAAAAGAAAAAAGCATTAGAAAACATGTAAATTATGTCATATACACAAAATATAACGCAGCAAGAAGAATAACAATTTACCAAAATAAAACATAAAATTATGGATGATTTCTTACTTGTTGTTTTTGTTGTTATTTTAATGTTGATATGTGGCCGCCCCAAACTCAAACCAACAGCAGTCTGTTGCATAAATTCTTTTTGTGGCAGATGTGAGAGATTACAAAAAAAACAAAAAAAAAACAAATGGGTTGTTGCGTTATTATCTCCAAAACATGCGGTTACATTCTATGGCAACCTAAAATATTTGGCAACATCTTTAAAAGTAATAAATTTTTTGTATGATTTGCAGGGATGTGTTAACTTTCATGAATGGATTTTTTTGGTTCTGGTTTGCCTTGAGATGAGATTTGACTTTTATCGAAAAATATATGAATATCATGTTGTTTTGTTACCAAAACAAGGATACAAGTGCACATATGTTGCAAATTTAGAAATTTTGTTTTTGTTTTTTTTTTTTTTTTAATGAAAATATTTAACAACACAGCGTTGCAATTTATAGAGAATAAATGTAAACTTTTTCATAATTTTTATAATGTAAAAGAAAAATTCTTTCACAAGCACAAATTTAAAACTGAAAAATAAATTTACTTAGACAAGAAATTTTATCTATACCTTGGATGAATCACCACATGTAAAATTTTCATAGTGACCTGGGGGCTAATCTGGAACTCATGATCGAATGAAATTTCAATGGAATTTAAGTGTAGTTTTCGATTGATATCAAATGCCATAATTTGCCTCCTGAACAACTTGTGCTTTTATAAAACAAGTTTTGATTTGTGGAGCGACACAACGCTTGCTCAATATATTTAAAAAAATAACTAAGATTAATTGCATATATTATTGAGCTAAATAATAGAAATAATTTTTTTTTTAATTCTGGAATTTACCTTAGGTTCTACTAAATATTTTACTCTCAAAAAAAACTTTAAATGAGCTTTTTTTTTGAAAGTGATATAAGTCCATTTTTGTTTAGTAAGAAATTCAGTTTAAAAATATTGGCCATCTTTAATCATTTAAAGTAAAGTCTTTTACACTTTATAATTTTATTACAAAATATTAATTACTAAAATTATTTTAAATATTTTTAAAAAAATTTTAGTATTTCCTTAAAGATCTCTTCAAGAGCTATAAAATGATACCCATATTGAAATTTTAAAAAAATTTGAAAATTTCAGAGCCCCCGTAACTCGGAAATATAGACGATTACCAATTGTTTCACTTGATATTTTTGCTTATTTTTTAATTATCTATCTCCCCATATACTTATTTTTAGAACCTTCACCACAAAATGCGGAAAAAGGATATATCTAAGTTTCTCATTCTAAAATATCTATATCCGACCCCATAAAGTATATATATATTCCGACTTTGTATGCATAGCAAAGTCGATTAAGCGATGTCCGTCTGACCATTCGTGTTAGTATTGATTTCACAAAATAAATTAATATCTCAATCGATCAGATATAGTGTGAAAGAGGTGCTATTGGAAATCAGCATGATCGGTCCATGTCGGTCGAGGAAGCAGTCAAGACACCACGCCTACCTCTAATTTTTTCTGGACATGTGGAACAATAAAGTTACTCCAATCAAAAAATAAATAACTGGGGTGATAGAGAATTAAAAAACAAGAAAATAATTTCAAGTGAAAAAATTGGCCCTCAACCATATTTTCCGAGTTACGGGGCTCTGAAATTTTCAAATTTTTTAAATATCAATATGGGTATCATTTTAAAGCTTTTGAAGAGATCCTTGAGGAAATACTAAAATTTTTTAAAAATCCTTAACCCATTAAGAGCCGATGTTATTTTTTTACGACACTATGTCTAATCGATTGGGGTATTTAAATTTTCAATAGCTGATCTAGTGCCTTGGCAAACTTGAATTCAACACTAACAGTCAAAAGGACAGACGGATAACGCTCAACCGCCCTCGCTCTGCATAAAAAAGTTTAATAAATTTAAATAGATAACTCCTTGAAAGCACTAATTTTGGTTTTTAATTCATAAGATGCTGTTCCATTTTTTTTACTAATCATCCAAAATTATTTACATATTTTCTCTTTTCCTTAATTACGAGTAGTTACCTAAAATATTTTTAAATTATTTACTTATTTTTAACAACACATTATTATACAACTCCTAATTTGCCAAATAAACTTGTGCAACAAAAAACGTTTTATTTGTAACAACATTTTAATAAATAATAGCAAAATAAGAAAAAATAAACCCATTGAATGTAAAAAGGTAAATTTAATTTTGGGCAAATTGTGTTTTTTCATTCAGCCACATCAAATAACGTTATTGCAACTTGTGTCTATTTTCGATAATCAAATTCAATGCCCCCGAAATAAGCCAAAATTAAATTGGAAAAATTGATTTCATAATATTGACATGATGATAATCATGATAATGATGATGATGTCAATGATTACAATGATGCTCATGCTAATGTAAATGTTGTTGCTTTGTTGTACTGATGATGACGATAATGAAAATTGTGATAATTTGAATTGCGGTTTCATTTTTGGCAAATTCAATAGATAGAAAATTATTTAACTTTTATCTGTACAAACTGTTATTTCTGCAATTTCTCTTTAAAATTACTTGAACAAAAATGTTTGTACATAACTAAAAATTTAGTATTAAATTAAATGGCAATAAAGGGTTTTCCCATTCCGATCGGTTTATGGTGTTTATGGTATTTTATCTTTCTATCGATTTTTTAGGCAACAGAGACTTGGAAACATAAAATATCGTACAAATATCTTACCATTGTTTTCATATCTTTTCATGCAGTAATGTTATAGGCTTCAATACTATAGTATACCAGCGGTCCCGGACTAAACGGGAGGCTTAATGGAGAAAGAAGGAAGCAGAAAACGAGGCTGAATTTTCTGTCAAAATAAGCGCCATTGTGAACATGATGATAATTAAAAAACACTACAAAAAATATATAAAAAATATGTATAACTGTTAGATAAATTTTTTATATATGGAGATTGACATTTAGAGTTTACGGCGAAATTAATGAATTCGCTATAGAGACCACCTGTATTATTTCGCCATGCTAACTGCCAAACTCCAAGGAAAATTAATTATAAGGTGATAGCCAAGGCGAATTAAATATAAGGTGATAGCGGTGGCGAATTCAATTCTTTTCCCCGATATTCTAACTGTCAAACTCCATATATAAAAAAATCTGTATAACAGTTAAATAATTTTTTATATATGGAGTTTGACAGTTAGAATACCTGGGAAAAGAATTGAATTCGCCACCGCTATCACCTTATACTTAATTCGCCTTGGTGATAGCGGTGGCGAATTCATTTATTTTCGCCTGTATTCTAAGTGTCAAACTTCATATATAAAAAAAAACTGTATAACAGTTAGATAAATTTTTTATATATGGAGTTTGACAGTTAGAATACAGAAGAAAATAAATGAATTCGTCACCGCTATCACCTTATAATTAATTCGCCTTGCTAAACTCCATACATAAAATATCTGTATAACAGTTTGACAGGCTACCGGCAAAAATGAATGAATTCGCCATCGTGGCAGAGAATTATTTAGCAGGTGGTGACAGTGGCAAATTCATTCATTTTTGCCGTTGCTAGAAATGTCAAATTTCATATATAAAAAATCAGCGTGAAATTTTTTTATACGAAGTTTGACATTTCCTGCAACGGCGAAAATGTATAAATTCGCCACTGCCACCAGCTGATACATTATTGCGTCATGGCTACCAACTTATAATTAAATCTTCTTGTAAAAATCTTTACTGTTTCAGTTCCAACTTGTTTTATTGATTTTCGTATCCATCCGTTCCTATTTGAATGCCCTTTATGAAACACATAGAGAAAAACATTTTAAATATTTTATCAGATTTTTTGATTTTTATTTAGAACAACTTTTTTGTGAAAGACACAAACACACACACACATAGTAAATTATAAATTCTTTTCTAAACATTTAAATATGAAAATAAATAAAAATCCAGATATTTTTATATAACAAAAATTCTAACATAATAATATCATTTATTGGATAACTGCGAATGTTCAAGTAAAAACATTCTTTCATAAACCCCTTTACAAATTTACAAAAAAAGGATTGTATTATAAAATGAATATAAATTTCTACTCTGGCTTGTTTAAGCGTGTAACGGCATCCATTCTAAGATTAATAATTTTATATTTGAATTGAATTGAATAAAAATAACACCACCAGCTTTCGCATGTATTATGCATATGGACCTTTGTATAGAATTGAAGTATTCATTTGTTATAAATCCGCTAACAAGTGCATGAGTGTTATGAATGTCAACAAATGTATGTATATGAACATACATCTATGCATATATGAGAATGTGTTAGTTTTTGCTTTTATTATTCTTTCACTTACCCACTCATTGATATATTTTGCATATAATTCATATGCCAGGACACGTTTGCAGCAAAAAAAAAACCCCCGGAAAAGAAAAAAAGTGTAAATTGAATTTTCCACTTGTTTGCTGTAGAACGTAGATTGAAGTGTTGACACCACGATTAATAATAATGCACTCTCAGCTTTTGTTGTTTTCATTTCTTTTACTAACAAGTTTGCAAAGTGGGAATTAAGTGAAATTTGTTAAAGGATTAATGGTAAAAAATTATTTCTATAAATTATTATGATTTCATTTACAACAAATGTGGTCGATTTTTAAATAAATACCGAATTTTACTTTAATATAATTTTATGTTTCTTCGTTCTTTTAATATTTAAATATAAAATAAATCAAGGAGTCTCGGGTGCCATTGATAGACATTAACAGGAAAAAAATAATATTTTGTTAGCATAAAAATTAACATAAAGTGATAAAGTTATGGAGAATTTTGAAGTTGAAATTCAAGCTTGGAAATATATGTATTTTGAAAACTTTTAGGTTCTCGAAACAGTAAAATATAAAAGATAAAACTTTAAAGAGTATTAAAAAGGTTCAATAATAATATAGATTTTTAAAGAAATTTTTCCATAATTGCAAAAAAAATAATTTTAAAAAATTATTTTATTTTAAAAAATTATTTTTTATTATTTATCAACATAAAATTGGAGCTAAATTGGTCCATTACATTAAAAAAATATAGACACTATTTTAATTTATAATCCAAGATTTTCTGGAAAACGATTTTCAAATTCTCATTATCGTGAACAAGTTGCAATATATTAGAAAATATCCCAAAAGTACTTCTTTTTAGTCGAAGTAGTAATTTCTAATAAACTTCCTGGTTATCGATAGCAATTAAAATGCTTACAAAAACGTCTCCCCGAAAACATAAAAAACACTTAAAATATTTAAGCTAGCGTACCAAGGCGAATTAATACAGGTGACCGCACGGCTACAAGAATCCAACAACACAAAAAACAACAGGCAATTTGTTGGTACAAAATTATGTATTTTGTCAAAAAAATATTGTAAAAAAACAAACAAAATAAAAAAATATATTTGATGAAAAAAAGTGGTTGTTATTATCAGAAAAAGAAAATTATAAAAATTAAGCTACATAAAAATAAAAATACAGGAAAAGTGACCAAAATTCTTTTGTACCACTAGTTTGCCGAAATCATGTTCATCATCGTTCCATTCTTGCACGTTACCATTTGAAGGCTAACATAATCTTCCACAAAAAAACCAAGAAATTATAAATGCATACAAAATATCCACATTATTCGTAATATCAACATTTTATTTTTATATTATCGATAACACATAAAATTTTTAATAATATTTATTTTTGCCGATAACATTAAAACTACAGATAGGACTTTTATATTTTAAAAATTATTTTTATATTTGAACATCAATAACACGAGAAACCAAACCTTAAAATAACCATGTTATAGATATCTTAAAAACTTTTCTAACTTATCAATAAACAATTTGTACGTTATCGTTTATATCAAAATTTGTATAATCCAATTTTTTACGTTGAAAAATTTTATAAGGGACATTTTTTAAGTAATCGAAGAAAATCGCTTATTATCGATAACTTAAACAAAATAAAATAAAACTTATTTTCGCTATCTTTAAAATTTTCATTAAATTATCGATAAAAAATTTTGAACGTTATCGATAATATCAAAATTGTTATAATCCATGTTTATCGTTAAAAAAAATTTAAAGACATTTTCTAAGTAATCGAAAAAATCGCATATTATCGATAACTAACAAAATAATACAAAATAATTTTTTTCGTTTCGATAACAATAAAAAATCATTTTACTGACTAACTTTAAAATTTTTATTAACTTATCAATAAAACTTTTTTACGTTATCGATAACAAGCAAAAGTATTACTTAAAATTACAATTTATAAACGCTGAAATAAAAATTATCAAAAAAATTTGTATTTTATCTCAATAACATGAAAAGACGCAAAGAGAAAAAAATTTATGTCATCGATAACTGAAAAATTTTTATGAAATTGTTAATAAAACACTTCTCATGTTATTAATAATATGAAAACTGTCATAATCTTAATTTTAACGTTGTAAAATAATCTCTATAGAAAAAAATACTATCGATAACTTAAAAAAAATTCAAACAAAATTAAGATTTGTATTAAAATAGAATAAATTTCTGGCATTATCCATAACATCAATTCGAAAAAAATACGATACGCTAGCCATAACATGGAAATTGCGTTAATAATATTTTACCGATATTTTCTAAGTTATCGGCATAAACATTAAAATTTTTTACATATACCTTATTCAAATAAATCTAATAAAATTGCAAATTTAACTAAAAACCTGAAATAACATAAGAAATTTTCTTTTTTAGTTTATCGATGACAGAATAATATCTGCTGCAGAAATTTCATTGCATTAAGGAATGCCATCAGCTATCGATAACATAAGAATTTTCAATCATATCAAACTCTTATTCGCCACATAATCGAAAAAAAGTTTAATAACAATTTAAAAATTCCTTATGATCGATAACACAATAATACTTTTTATATTTTAACAGTACAATACATAACATTTTATTAGGAAAATTTTTTAAGTCATCTATGCTCAGCTAATGTTGCCTGTTATCGAAAATGTAAGATATCACCAACAAAATTATTAATAAAATTAAAACCATTTTCAATAGTACGCAAAATTACTATCGATGGTATAGAACATGTTATTTTAAAATATAACATTTTCAATATTAATGAAATGTGTAAAAAAAAATATTTGCTATTAATTCAATTCAATTTAAACAATTTCACTTAACTGGAAAAACAAACGAACACACAAGCAAACAAAACACTAAGCCAACATGAAAACAAAATTTTCCTTAAACCAAAAATAGTTACATACAAACCACACATACAAGCATCCGTATGCAGAAGAAAGATGTTTATTATACAATAAACACAACCAAATTATACACGCCACATACAACAACCAGCCAACATTCGCACGCATTCATTCACACATGTAAATATTTTCAATAGATTTGTAAACATATAAAGCGGTATTTTAAAACTTTTATTTGTTTTTAGGAGAATTGCTTTTTACACTGTCACATGCTGCTGGTGTCATGTAGGTTTGTATTTTATTTTGTATTAACACATTAATTACTAACGCAGCTACACACTTTTACACACGCACAAGCCATCACTCTTGCTAATTCTAATGATAGATAAACGAAAGAGTTTGAAAATAGCAAATATTTATTTAATTATTTTTTTTTTGCCTCTTTACAGCTTGTTTTTTCTGTTATTCTGGTATAGAAATGTCATTTAAACAACTACAACTCAAAGTTTTGTGTGTGTGTAAGTCATTTAGCTGCTGCTACAGTAACGCATTCATAATTCAATTCAATTGTCTTAAATTTGTTTTATAAAAAAATATGAAAATTATTTTCATTTCATTGTTTTTTTTTTCATATAAGAAAGAAACCTTGCAATATTTACGTGATTATTTTTTTAAGTTATAATTTTAAAATATTGTTTTCATACAAAATAAAATCCTGCTTGTGTTGTTGTCTGTCATTATTTTTTTATATAAAATTTTTCTTAAATTTTTATGTATTTAATAATATATTTTTTCTGGCTAATTTGCCGCCTTCTTTTTCTTTAAATATTTAAATTTTTGTACATCAATCTTGGAAGAAAAACTAATTTCGGTACAGTTTGTAATTATTTAAAACTCATACTGAAGAATAAAAACAATATTTAAACGGCTCTACTCAGGCCCACATGAATTATGTATTTTAAACTAAATAAAATTTGGTGGAAAACCCATACCAATTTTTTTTTTTTTTTTTTTTAATAAATACGAGGGCTGCTCTATATATTTCTGGCCTAATAGTGAAAACGCGAATATTTATAATCAAAAATGGTTTTATTGTTTTTCAAAGTATTCTCCAGCATGATTCATACACTTTTGCATGCGCTCAAAGCAGTTGTCGAAGCACTTTTTCCACTCCGATTAAGACACCTCTAAAACATGTTTTTTGAACACTTCAAAAGCTTCTTCTGGCGACGAAAATCGTTGACCACGCATTTTTTTTCTTGATGTGCGGAAACAAGAAGAAGTCATTAGGTGCCAAGTCAGGGCTGTACGGCGGATGACCCATTAATTCGACATTTTGGCCGGTCAAAAACGCTCTTGTTTGAGCCGATGTGTGAGAGCTCGCATTGTCATGGTGTACAATGATTCGTCTTCTCTTGTTGGTTTTTCGAATTTCTCCGATGACTTCAGACAAACAAATTGTAGTGTACCACTCAGAAGTGACCGTCCTACGTTGCTCAAGCGGAACAGTCGCCACTTGACCAGTTTTGTCGAAGAAACAGGCGACCATTTGCTTCGAAGTGCTTCTTCCATGAACAACTTTCGTTGGATTTTGCTCGTCTTTGAACACCCACATGGTCGATTGTTGTTTCGTTTCGGGCTCATACGCATAGATCAATGATTCGTCACCTGTGACGATCTTATAAACGTCTTTTGAAGCACCGCAATCGTATTTTTGTAACATTTCTTTGCACCACTCGACACGAGCCTTTTTTTGAGCGACTTTCAAATTGTGCGGGATCCAACGAGAACAAACCTTTTTTACGGCCAGGTGTTCATGCAGTATCGAATGTATGCTGGCGGAAGAAATGTCCAAGGATGTCTCTTTCTCTCGGTATGTCGCATGTCGATCTTGCATTATGAGTTCACGCACGGCATCAATGTTCTCTGGCACAACAGCAGTTTTTGGACGACCTTCACGGAATTCGTCTTTGAGCGAACATCGGCCACGATTAAATTCATTATACCAATTTTTCACAGTGCTATAGGATGGTGCTTCATCGCCATACAAAGATTTAAGTTCATCAATGCACTCTTGTCGTGATAATCCACGTCGAAAGTTGTGAAAAATGATGGCACGAAAATGTTCACGAGTTAATTCCATTTTTTTCGATATTAATTTTTTCAAGTCACTGTAAACAACACAAATAATGGTCGTACGTCAAAACGTTTTGAGTACGATTATGCTTAAAAATGACAAACTTTCCAATGGAAATGTCAAATTGCACTTGGTTGGCAGCACTCAGTGTTGCCAGGCCAGAAATATATATAGCAGCCCTCGTATTTTTCATTTTGTACGTAATATGAGGCCGGCAGTGCTCAAAAAAGTAACCAAAATGCGCTTAAAATTCTATCGGGCTAACATTCTTTAGGTGATGGTTGCATTTATAAAAAATATTAATTTCTGCCTGCCACTGGTTAGACTGGACTGATTGTATAAAGTCTTATGGTCAAGAATCCATAATAGTTTTGGGAGATGGCTTAAAACGAGCTTAGGACCTTACGAAAATTTATTTTAATAAATCTGAAAAGATAGCAGGAGACAACTGCATACACGTAGATATAAATAATGCTCAAGAAGCTCTCTAGGAGAGATGGTACTTATATGCGGTCAAAGTATGTGGCCACTGCAGCTATAATCTGACCAATAAGAAAATGAGGAGGTTCGTGTTGCTTGAAGGCTGTGTCTGAAAGTGGCTCAATACTGTCATACGTGGTGTGCAGAACTGCTTGGTACTAAAGCTAGAATAAAAGACACTAAATTATTGGATGTGAAGGTAACAAAGGACAGTGTAAAGCAAAGACTGTTAGTTATGATTGATTTTACAATGAAAAGTAAGTATCAGTCGAATGCCAGAAATCACTTGTCTAGAGTACGATTCGAATGAGTGATGTGTGATTTGGTTTTATCAATAGCATATCTGGCAGTGTTGCCGTTTAGTTACATTTTTTTTTGTAACTTTTGAAGGCTCTACGTAACATGTATAACTTTTTTATATTAGGCCTAATTTTCGTAACTTTTGGTACAGACACTAAATAAAGTAATATCACTAAAAGAGTACAATTAAAATCCTTTATACAAAATTAATTTGAAATAAACAAAAAACAAGTGAGAGTGCTGTATTCGGCTATTCCGAATCTTATATTCCCTTCACCATCTGTGTAAATCTAGTTTAGTGAAGTAACTCCATAAAAATGACATCGGCTCTTAATGGGTTAATCATTTTTTAGTATTTCCTTAAAGATCTCTTCAAAAGCTTTAAAATGATACCCATATTGATTTTTTTTAAAATAGAAAATTTCAGAGCCTCGTAACTTGGAAAATATGGGCAACCGCCAATTTTTATACTTGAGGTTTTTTTCTTATTTTTTAATTCTCTATCGCCCCATTTATTTTTTTTTTTTTTTTTTGTTATTGAAGTCAGTAAATTGTTTCAAACGACATTAGAGGTAGGAGTGGTGTTTTTCCTGCTGTATCGAAGGACATGGACCGATTATGTTGATTTCCAATAGCACCTCTTTCGACACTATATTTGATCGATTGACAACACTAACATGGACGGACAGTCGGACATCGCTCAATCGACTTCGCTATGCATAAGAAGTCAGAATATATGTATACGTTATGGGGTCGCAAATAACACAAGGAATGTCAAACTTAGTTGTACCCTTTTTCCACTTTTAGTAGTGCAAGAGTTTTACTTTATTCATTTCGTGAGAAATCATCAAATGTTTCTGGCTTCATGTTTAAAAACAGTAAAATGTTTCTAGCAACAATTTTTTGCGAAGAATGTTGTGCAACATGCATGATTTCGCTTGAAGAATTTGAAAATAATTATCGTTTTTATCGCCTTCAAGAATTCCGCATTGTCTGGAAAAAATTTAAAATTTACGTAAGCTGTAGAGAAATATGTAAATACTCATTCACCTCATCCAAACTTATGGGATGTTTTTATTTTTTTAATTGCAAAGACTTTTAATGCATTTTTAATTTTAGTCTTTTTCTGTTTTTAAATGTATACTTTTTTCATTTTTATTTTATAAATTTTTTGAACACAAAAAAAAATAAATCACAACAAAAGGTCTAAAAAAATTGTATTTAAAAAAATTCCGTCCAAAAAAACAGTGCTGCTTATGTTATTCCGTAGTTGAAAAATAATGTTGCCAAGAACATTTTTTAGTTGGAAAACATGCTGCGAGAAACATTTCGTAACTGTTTCACAAATAAAGAGAGAACTACATTAGCAGCATTATTTCTTATTTATTTCGCTGTAATTTTTTTATATGGACTTTTTCAACATTTCGCACGAAATGGTGAACAGAGAAAACAAGGCATTCTGTTCAAACTTGCGAAAATAATTAGCAACTTCAGTTATTCCGCTTTAAAAATTTGACAACAGTACCAATAACTCGATTTAAAAGAAAGAAATTTTTCTTTTCATTTTTTTTTATGAAGTACCGGATTATATAACAGATAAATTTTTCAGTAATTTTATGTTGAAGTTTTAAGTAAATTATGCTCAAATTTCTCTTTAATAATGTTTTTTTTTTAATAATTAGTGTGGTAAAATTTATCGAAGCTCAATCTATCAAAGAAAAGGATACAAAAATATTACAAAAATCCTACTATAACTAATTTTGTTGAATGACGTCAACATGCACTTTTCCATACCGAAATATTAGTATTGAATCCAGCGTTGCCGCTTTGGTCCAATCGGACCAAACTTGGTAGTTTTTCGTTTTTAAAAAACAGTTTGGTAGTTTGGTTGGTTTGTTGCATTTTTTTAAATTTTTGGTAGGTGTTCCTCCTGTAGCAATTTTTTAGCAATAGTAAATTTTTTACCTTAAAAATTCAGAACATAAAATAAAAAAATGTAACTTTGAATTAAATAAACAATAACTGTGAATAGTTTTACCACTGTTTTCAAAAACTGTTTTAGGTGTAATAAAAAAACATCTCTGCTTTTTTGCATAAAGATGATTAAAGCTATAGCCATCTCTGGTTTAAAAAACGCGAACAATATTATTAAATTGAAGTTAACAATATTTTTGAGTGAAGGCTTATTTACAAGTGTTTGTATTAAAAAAATTAACAGACAAAATGGAAAAGTAAGTAAACTTTATTAATTGTATATATGTACCTATTAATTACATAAATATTTATTAATATTGAATGTAAAGAAACAGTAAAAAAAATTTAAAACCGAATGGTTGAGCGAATTTGATTGGCTCCAGGAAAGGGATGGGTGTTCATTCTGCATAGTATGCTCTAAAACTATTTTAAATCATAACATCCATCTTAAAAATCACCAAAAGACAAATTTCCACCTCAACAATTACGGAAAAAAACCAAGTGAGTATAACAGAGTTTATGTGCAAGAAACGCATTTTTAAATTTTTGGTAGGCTGTGAACGATGTTGGTAGGATTTTTTAAAATTATTGGTAGGAAGTCAATTTCTTGTGTGGCAACGCTGATTGAATCCTAATTTAAATCCTTGTAAGTATTATCGCTATGAACTTTTTTTTTCTTCAGAATTTTTTTTTATTTTTTATTTATGTTTTTTTTATTCAATAAATAAATTTGCTGCCTTATTATTTTTCTTAAAATATGGAATAAACTTACTATTTAATTTAGAAAAATTTCAAAATGTAACTTTTAATGAAAAAATTTAGCTTTTTTGAAGCAAAAAAAAAAATGCGTAACTTTTTCCTGTGTTTTCCTGGCGACACTGATATATATCTCACCGCTGAGAGCGTCTATCTGCATTAAAAACAGAATCCAAAAGCTAACAAAATCGATAGCTTAAATATTTTTTTATTTTGGTGATTTAACATCTATTAATTAAATTTAAGATTTATAAACTTCGTCAAAATAACATGGCCCCTAGAGACTGTCAACAATGAAAATAAAAATAAATCTAAACATGTATCCGTAATAAGTCTTTAATGACCAAATGTTTCCTCTAAAGCACACTGTGTAATTATTACAACTTTATGAACATGTAAACAGCCTCCTGCGTTGGTAAATTTAATATTCCATAGCAAAGATATGAATCATATTAAATGACATATATTTAGTTTCTTACAATAGACTAATAACTAGTTTCTATACGGATGTATACATTTATTAAGATGGTTATTAAAACCACCACATACTAATAATAATTTTGATATTTATAATATTTATAATAATAATAATGATATAAATGAAATTTGAAATCTCTCCTTTATGTGTTACAGTACGAGTAATATACCAGAGTTTATGTTTGTTTAATGATGTCAAGAATGTAATAAAGTGTTTACTTAGATGATAGGAATGACCATGATATAAAATCCAGCAAAGTGCGTGCTTAGATAAGCTTCTCAAATTAAAACATCTAGACAAGAACGAAACATAAATGCACACAAACATATTTAGTCAGACACTCAAATCCATTTATTTTGTAGAATTACACCCACCCTAGACAGGATATTTAATATGTATAAAATGACTATTATTATGTTACAGTTTTAGTTAGTAATTTTATTTTCATTTTTTTTCTTAACTTCTCTCCAGTAGTGCGATTCACTAACTTTTAACACTTTAAAAGGTGGTTAACTTTAACCACACATTTCATTGTTTGCACTAACCACTATGTGATTCACTAACTTATTTATAACCATGGTAAACAGTTTTATATTTCTCTCTCTCTCTGCCAAGCAATATGTCAAAATAGGAGAAAATAACAAAGAAGAATACAAAAAAACGAAACAAAAACCTTGTCATTAATAAATTTTAAATAGTTTTCATAAATATGTATACATATATGTATGTATTTTAAATTTTTTAATTTTTCGTTTTTGTATTTTACTTTGTAATTTTATATTATTTTTTTATTTTAATTATTTTTCGAAAAAATTTTTACTTTGTACTTTAGTATTTTTATTATTATTATTATTTTTCATTGATTGGATGGTTTATCTTTTTATTTGATTTTTATTTTTTTTTTCAATAATAAAAAAAATAAATTAATAAATACGTTTTATTTCACAAAATCATTAAAAAGGGTTTTATTATAAAATAAATAAATCGTACAATAAATACTCCAAAGCAATGTTATTCAACGATTATTAGGTACACAGTAAACAAAAACTTCTTTAAACGGATTAAACCACACAAAAAATACTGCTGTTAATAAACCACAATTTGTTCTTCTAAAAATAACAGCTGACTGAAGCAGCTTGCCTTAAACACCAGTAGATATCGTTTAAAGTGTTAGTGAATAGCAAAATGGTTAATTTTGTGGTTAACATTTTTAAACGAAACAATTGTGGTTTAAAAAGCATAGTGAATCGCACTACAGGGTGCAGTAAATATGAAATCTATATTTTACTCGCTCTCTCTCTCTCTCTCTCTCTCTCTCTTTCGCTATTTCATTTCTCTTGTTAGTTAACGGAAATAATAAAAGTAATAAACAAATTTTGGAAATGATTACATAATTGGGAAATAAAAGTGATGTTTTTTTATTAAAGGCGAAGAAATTCTTTATAAACTCAGATTTTTAGTAAAAACGAAAAAAATACTTCAGACGTGCTCTCACCTTCAATAACCAAAAACAGTGATTTTTAATAATTTTTTTGTAATCGTGGTATTTTGTGATATTTTATTTGTTCTTTTAATTTTAATTTTCATTAATTTTTACTGTATAGAAGAGCCGAAAAAAAGTCAGCCGTATACAGTGGATAAGGAAAAATAAAATCAGTGTTGATTATTGTTGTTATTATATTTAGTTTTTTTTTATCTAACCTTTTTCGTTTTTATTTAATTTCTGTTGTTTTAAGTTCTTTTTGAACTTTCGGGCTTTCAAGGTCTGTTTTAGAAAATAAAAGATTTGTTTATTTATTCCCACGTTTCGTTGGATAATCCCAACTTCATCAGGAAATTTTCTATTTTATATAATATCTTAATTTTTACACAACAAAAAATTATCCAATATATTTTTTACATTTAAACCTACAAAATTTTTTAAAAAAATAAACAAACAAAATTTAAACATCAAATAAAACTAATACGTAAACATAATAGCACACCACTATTCTTAAAGTTAATATCACAGTATACAAGTTTAAAAATTAGAGGGTGGCCCATACATAGTATGGAACCATTTATTTCTTAAATATTTTTTTATTTTATGGAAGAACGTCAATAATATGTTGGAATAATCGCGCTTTTGTTTTTTGACTTGAGTTGTTGGAAAAATTTCCAGTTTTCAGTTCATGTTTTATGGTGAAAATAATTTTTAAACATTCAGGCATGTCACAGAACTCAATTGCGATCGAAAGTAGTTTAAATTAGGGGTGGAATCGTTACATCCGTGTTCGTATCGACAATCGTACGAAAAAAAAAATACGTGATACGTTAATCGTATGAACTAAGTGGCATTATTGTAAACGGATCGTAATTTTTTGAATGATTCACAATAGTTTTTAAATTAAAAAATTCTAAAGCAAAAGAAAGAGTATTCAGGCTGGTCAGTTTTTTCAAATTTTGTTGTTTCCAAAGGTCAAAACCGATTTTTTGCCTATAGCGCTTGATTCAAGGACTGCTGCTTCATTTAACACTTCTTCACTTGGCACCGGAAGCTTTTCTTCATAAAGGCCTCTGGTTTTTGAATTAAAAAAAATTTTTTTCTTCGCTTGATACCTACCTTTGATTAGCCTGAAGCACAAAATTATAAATATAAATTATTTTCTTGCAAAAATATAAATTGCGAATTACCTATCTTAAAATCTTTACATCACTAAGTGGTGGTATTAGTGCGTTCATACACTTAGAAAGCTCATCCCATAGTCTATTAGCAGTAGATTTTAATATGCTCAATTAGGAAGCATGTTTTTTGCCAAATTTTTGTGTTCATTCATAAATCTTAGATTGAACTTATTGTAATATTAACTGTATCATAACTAAAGTTAAATTTATTTAATTCGCATTTTTTTAGCGAATTTGTTGCATTTTTCATCTTATTCGAACAAAGTTTTGTTAACGTATGAAAGTTCGTAAAAAACATACGTTCATTTATACGATAACGTATGTTATAATCTGCATTATTGTGAAATATCATCCGTTAACGTATGTCATAATCCGAAAAACGTATTTTTACGATACGTGTTGTACGTTCACGGATGTGACGATTCCACCCCTGAAGTTAAAAAAAGGGAAAACCAAAATTTTTTCGGAATGAAAACACTATTAAATTCTAAAGTGGAATTGATTTTCTTTTTTGCGGTTTTTAAGCTAACTAACTTAGGCACCACACTAAAATTAAGAAGTGCAGATGCCGAATTCATATGAATATACAAAATCAAGCGGAATTTAAAGAATGTAAAACATTATTAAAAATTTTATCAATTAATGCAAGGATGGAAAGATTTACAACGAGTCATTTAAGTAACTTTCAGTCCTTTAACATTAAAGGAAGCCTAAAAGTATTAGAAGTTTTTAAGCAAATCAAATGAAGAAAAATCAATTTTCAAGTTAAATGTTTTTAAAACACTTTAAACCCAATAACTCCTTCTTTTTTGACGAACAAATATTTAATTGTACAACTTCACTTAATTAGTTGCTTGTAACAGTGCGTGTGCTGATGTAAATATTATTTGTCCATTTCATTATGAATCAACCACAAATCAGTATTACGTTTGGTGAACCACAACATGTTCATATTACTTAAGGTTATTAGACGAGGGTGATGACGATTTTGATGTTGGTTTGCCTTGTGATGCTGCCAGGTATCATGTGTTTAAGAGTTGCTTTTGCTATTGATGTTACCTGCTCTATGGGCAACAATTAGCACAATCATGTTTAGCTAACAGGCGAACGCTCCCACAAATATAAAAGTAAATAAAACTGTTACCCAGCAAAAAAAAACAAATTTCAAATTCAAATGATAAAAAATTAGTTTCTTAAAAAAGAGTTCAGTACAATTGATTAAAAAGTTTTCAATCTAAGCAAGGGAAATAACTTAAAACTAAAGTTTTTTTCAACAATAATTATTTTCCTTTATACGCCTGGTGATGATGGGGTTTGAACTCATGACTCATCGTGATATGTAAAACATTGACTAATTTATCAGCATAAAGCCAGTGACGTATTGTGACCCCAGAGAAAATAATTTAAAAATGTAAATTTGCTGCTGCTGCTGTAGTGATGGTAGTAAGCAATTTGACTACAAATCTGGTTGGTCAGTGTTCAATGCCTGCGGCAATCAAAAAATAAAAATAAAGTTTTTTTCTGTTTAATGGTATAAATACCAGCGAATTAAAATAACTAATAAAATTGCTACTTGCTTCATAATCAATCGCCTTATCAATAACATAAAGCGGACAGTGTTGAATTAAAAATGAAGAATTTTCTCCTCTATATTTTCCTTTTCACTTATCTCTCATTTATCCCTTTCCTACAGAATGTAGCACGGTTACAAAAACAACTAAATGGGTATTTGTTGCCTAAAGTTTTATTTCTCTTTAACAAAAAAAAATTCCTTGGAGGCCCATTGTGATATTAAATTTTCGAAAGCAAATTATCGTAAAGTTTTCCATTCATCAAGTCAATGGTTGTGATGGTGGTCGTATCGAACGCAGCGTTCGTCTGTTGAAACCAAAACTTGCTGTCGTCAATGTTATTTATACTTATAATTAAACAATAATATATCATGGTGCATTAAGGCTCTTTATTGATCGTAAGACGAGCTCTGGCCTTTATTTAGGCCAAAAATGAGCTGCATCGAGCAGTGTGCAATTTTGCGTCTATAAGTTACGCGATTTGATGATTGATTTTCAAAATAAATCTGAATAATTTGATAGTGATGTTCAAAAAATGGAGCACAGTATGCCCATTATTGCGATAGTTAACCCTTTCGTAAGTTCTATCGGACTTTGTAAAGTATAAAAACGCCACATGCGATGTCCGTCTGTCCGCCCGTGTTAGTGTTAAAATCAGGTTTACGGAAGCACCAGAACAGTCAGAAAAAAATAAGTATGTCAATTGATCAGACATAGTGTCGAAAGAGATGCTATTGAAAATCAGCATAATCGGTCCATGTTCTTCGAGGCAGCGGACAAAATACCACGCCTATTTTTATTTTTTTCAAATCATTTGGAAAAATGAAGTAACTTCTATCAAAAGAAAATAAATACATGGGGCGATAGAGAATTACAAAATAAGAAAAAAAACATGGAGTGAAAAAATTGGCGCTCGCTCATATATTCCGAGTTATGGGGCTCTGAAATTTTAAAATTTTTTATTATATCAATATGGGTATCATTTTAAAGCTTTTGAAGAGATCTTTAAAGGAAATACAAACATTTTCTAAAAATGCTTAACCCATTAAGAGCCGTTAAAATTTTAATTTAAAATTATATACATGTAGTATTTCATTATTTTCTTTTTATTATTTAATTCTCTGTCACTCCAATATTTGCTTTTTTGATTGGAGTTACTTCACTAAACTAGATTTACATAGATGGTGAAGGGGATATAAATAAAAGTCGACATAGCCGAATATAGAGCTCTTACTTTTTTTTTTGTCATCTGCTGTCAAATTGAGGAGCAGCCTAAACGAATTTGACCGTGAACAAATTTCGAGTATTAAAATTGGTAAAAGTAAAAAAAATTATTTAGTTCCAATATTTTGACTGGGTTAGAATGCGTGCATGTATGCACAATTATGCATACAAAGCAGCGGTACATATTTGCAACGAATTCCGCATTTAAGAGATGCAACTGCTTCATTCATATACAAATTAATATTTGCTTTAACGCATCTAAAAAAAATATCCCCACCACCATAACCAAAAAGTAATTTTTTTTATCAACGCTTAAGTGCCTGTATTTGCAACATTTACTGCCACAGCTGTCATTATTATTATTTATACCAAATTATAATGCGGCACATGAGTGTGTAGCTCTGATATTAATAAAGTTTGCTTGCTTTTACATCACAACATAGATGTTTGTATGTAAGTGTTTCGGCATGTATATATGTATGTAAGATTTTGTGTGTGTGCATGTATGTCATAGTTTGTCGTCTTCTAATTAACATAAATGAAAGACCATTTTAGTATCACTGCTATCAAAGATAACAGTAATTAAATGTCTACTTTGTGAGTCATTTACCTTTTGAAGCAATTAGATTTGTGTAATTTGTAAGTAAATTGAAATTAATTTGTTTATTTATCGAAGTAAGATATAATAATTAGATGTAATTTTCCAAAGCGAGATACCAAATTTTTTATTTAATTTTAAGCCAAATTCGGGTACGTTTTAAGGTTTGTTTATTAGTGAGAAAAACTCCTTTTAAATTTGTTAAACTTTTAAAACAAAGAAACAAATATTTGATCTGTTTTATTAAAAATCAAATTAAGTAACCCTGTAAAATTTATTGGTTTTGTTACTCTTTTCTAATTACTCCTTTCTTCGTAAAGAATTTTTAGTTCCTTTTCTAAACTTTTTGTAGATGCATTTAAATTTATCTTGGCTTAAGTTCATTTATTTTAATTTCTAAAAACCTTTTTTAGAAAGAAAAATTATTCTACAAATGTATGCGGACGTTTTCCAAAGAACACAAGAAAAATTAGACACCATTTGTATTCTGCATTTTTTGGATCGCTACATCCTTTATCAGCATTCTTCGCATGTATGTAATTTTGATTGTATACATTGTAAACATCATCTTTTTATTGTAGTCGTATAGTCTTTTATTACAAACCAATACTTAAGCAACTGATTTATAAAGGGTTCTTTACAATGTATGGACTAGCTTTTGAGTTTTGTCCTTTAATTATTTGTTGTTGGAAATTTGCATTACAATTTTAAAGGTAAAAAAATTATGAACGTCGAAATCGTGTCCGGGGACAACTTTTTTATTCTTTTCTTATAGTAGACACACACTCTGTATGAACTTTTAAAGTGTGCCTGTTCAAAATATGAGCCTTTACTCGTAAAAGTCACGGCTCTTGTGGGGCACCCTTTAGTTTTAAACTTTATTTTGCATTATTGGTTTTATAGATTGCATATATTCTGCGTTATTTTCAAAAGTTTTTCTGTTTGGTTTTAAGACATAGGCCTATATAAACAAAAGTCTTGTCTTGTATGGAACACCCTTTAATTTTCAATTTTATTTTATATCATTTTTATTAACTACAACAAAACCAAAAAACAAATATAAGTTTACTAAACATATCACACTCTCCAAGTGATTGTCAGCTTTACTCAAATTCCTGAAGAAGGGCACCGAAGGTGTCCGAAATATTGAATAAATAAAAACAATAATATCAATTATTATTTAATTAAACAAAAAAAGAGTTTTATTTAAATAAAAATAAAAATAGTGCCCTAGAGCCCAAAGATAAAAATAAAAAAAATTTATAAAATAAAAGCTCGAATAAAATATACAAATACAAAATTTCAAGATTTTTTTAGTGCGGTTTAAAACGTGTGCCTTATCACGTCGAAGTCTCGTCTTTGATGGGGCACCCTGTAGTTTTCAATTTTATTTTGTATAATTATTATTATAGTGGGGCATAAATTCTGTGTAGAAGTTAAAGGCCTGCCTGCTGGCACTTAAAAGATGGGCCTGTATGCGCTAAAGTCAAATCTTGTATGGGACACCCTTTACTTTTCATTCTCGTTTTTATTTGCACAATTATTATTTTAGCAGGCACCGATTTATACTTAAATATTAAAGGAGTGCATTTACCGGTTCAAAATGCATCCTATTTGAAATTGTGTGGGGCACCCTTTAAATTTAAAATTTTTCATATAGTTTTTATGATAGCATGCACACAATCGAATGTAAATTTCAAGTATTTTTTTAATGCAGTTTAAAATATGTGCCTTATCACATAGATGTCACGTCATCTGTGGGACACCCTTTAATTTTCAATATTGTTTTGTATAATTATTTTTATAGCGGGCGTTAATTCTTTGTAGTTTGAATTCTACTGCTTGCTGCCGCATGAGTGAAAGTCATATCTTGTATGGGGCACCCTTTACTTTTCATTTTCATTTTTATTTTGTATAAATATTATTTAAGCAGGTAAACACTTAAATTTAAATTTCATAGGAGTGCATTTACCGATTCAAAATATGTGCTATCTTAAATTGTATGGGGCACCCTTTACTTTAAATTTTCATGTTTATTTTGCATAAAATTTATAACAGGCATCCACTTGTACTTAAATTTAGGGGACTGCTTTTACCGATTCAAAGAGTGTGCTACTTGAAATTGTATGGGGCACCCTTTAGTTTTTAACTTTGCTTTCTATAGTTTTTATTATAGCAAATACACAATTGTGCGTAAACTTCAAAAGAGAGCATTATACGTAAAATAACATATTTTCTGTGGCACACCCTTTAGTTTTCAATTTTGTTTTGTATAATTTTTAATATAGCAATCACACACTCGTGAAAAAAATCCAAAATTCTGCATATTGCGATTTAAAAGATAAGCCTATACTCCAGAAAGTCAAATCTTGTATGGGGCACCCTTTAATTTCAAATTTTATATTTGTTGTAATTAAAGAGGATATATGTAAATTTCAAAGAAAATCCTGTTTTAGCAGCCACAAAAGTACTCGCTCTAGCCTCTAATTGTTACGCTTCTAGTGACAGAATCGTAGTTCAGACAGCCATAGAAACGTTAAAAATAAAAAAATATTTCATTTTTAATCACTGCTTGAGTATTTAAATACTTTATTATTATTCCTCATTTTTATTCTACTCTTTAATGTATTTACCGCTAAAACTCATTTGTATTTCTCCAATTAAAAAAAACTCATCGTTTTAAATTAATTTCCAACTTCCTGCAATTGCATATGTTTCCTTGCCAAAATAATCACCAGGCATTAACTGGCAATTTTTAATTTCAAAAATTAAATCATCAGGTTCATAAGTTTAATAACTTAAGCAATTTATTATTAAAAATTAAAAACACAAGAGTAACAACAAACATGAAAAAAATACAAAAATATAAATTAAAAAATAATTACATAAATTTCTTTTAGAAATAAATATTTTCATTTTTAGTTACATGTTGTTCCTTCTTCATATTGTTAGTGTCACTTTCATTTCACATTTCTTTTTTTTCTTTACTTCCTGTTTGTTTTGATTTCCTTTATAATTCTTTATTTATTTTTGTTGTGCGTTACAAATTACATTTAAATTCGTTTAATTTTTCAATCACAAACCATCCAATCTGTGAGTAATGATGATGATGATGATGATGATGATAATGATGAAGATGATGTTGTTTTAATTAAAAGCAACGTTAAATTGCTTTAGAAATAAATTTTATTTTGTAAATCCCCTTGTCATAACAAGTTGCTTTCTACGCGCCAAATAAAAGGGCCGAAGTAGAATTACTTTTATATGGCAACTTTTTAAAGGGTTTTGTTTTTGGAAACTTAAAATTAACACAGAGTTGTTATTATTATCATCATCATAGAGAACAATTATTTCTGCGTTTATTCTCATATTTTTTGTGTCGTTATGTGGTGACGCCTTAAATCTTCAACAACAAATAATAAAGGAAATAAATTTTTATATTAACAGTGAAAGGCCAATGTAAGCGGCATGCGGACGCTGTCAATCAGCTGTTCTTTTTGTCGCTGGAATTCATTTTACATAGGCAAATGAACGCAGCTTATTGATGTAGAAGCTTGTGTAAAAAATATAAAACACTTTTAGTTTTTTTGACGCAGAAATAAATAAATTTAATCGCTAAAAATTTTAAAAGGAAAAACAAATAAAATAAACAACGATTTAGTGAAAAAAAGAAACACAAAAAGAAGAAGCAGCAAAACAAAAAGTTAAACTAAATTTAAAATTGTCACTCGGCCGCTATTAACGACACTGCCAAGTTAAATTAAATTCAACGGATTAAAAGTTTTGTATGAATATTTTTATAAGGAATCAAATTTTTTTCGCTCATGCCGCTTGCATTGGTCTTTCACTATTAAGGGTGGCTCATCCATGGAACGGAACCAATTGTATGTGCAACCAGAATATTTTTTTTTTAATTTTGCAGACAATACGAAGAGAATGAATGCGTTTAGAACCAAGCTAGGTAATTCTTGCTTTTTTTCTTGGCTTCCTTTTACGGCGCCATGGCGAAAATATGGACCAGGCGATAGCAGAGGCGAACTCATTAATTTTTTCTGTTGTTAGAAATGTCAATCTTCCTATAAAAACCCTTTACACAGATTTTTTATATATTCAGTTAGACATTTCTAGCACCGGCGAAAATTTATGAATTCGCCGCTAGCGGCAACATCGATTGTATTTATATATAAAACAAACTTGAAGTAAATTTTTAGTGTATTAAGTTAGACATTTCCAGCGACGGCGAAAATCATCACCACCATCTGGTATACGGTTTCGCCATTAAGGGATCTCTTTTATAATTCTCCCTTTAAGGTATTTTTGTTAAAAATGACAATCTTTATATAAAAAAACTGTACGCAGACTTTTAATATTTGTAGTTCGACATTACTGGCAGCAGTGAAAATAAAAGTATTCCCCGCTGGCGGCAATAACGAATTTATTTATATAATAAAAAACTTGATGAAAATTTCTATTCATGGAATTTGACATTTCCAGTGACAGCAAAAATAAATGATTTTGCCATTGCCCTTACCTGGTATATGAATTCGCTATTAGTGGATCTCTTTTCGTAGATTTTTTATAAATGAAGTTTGACATTTCTAACAGCGGTGAAAATTAATGAACTCGCCGCTGTTGGCAGCAGCAAATTTTTTTATATATAAAAAAAACTTGACGTTGCCAATGCCGTCACCTGGTATATGATTTCGCCATTAATGGATCTCTTAAATAATTGCAGAATTACCTTTCTTCAGAGTATTTTTGCTAGAAATGTCAATTTTCATATAAAACAAACTTTACGCATATTTTTTATAAATGGAGTTTAACATTTCTAACAGCGGCGGAAAATAATAAATTCGCCGCTGGCGGCAACAGCAAATTCATTTATATAAAAAACTTGACATAAATGTTTTATATATGGAATTAGACATTTCCAGCGACGGCGAAAATAAATGAATTTGCCATTTCCATCACCTGTATACGATTTCGCCATTAACGGATCTCTTTAATAATTCCAGGATTACCATTCTTTAAAGTATTTTTGCTAGAAATGTGAATTTTCATATAAAAAAAAAACTATACGCAGATTTTTTTATTAACGGAGTTTCTAGCAGTGGCGAAAATTAATAAATTCGGCTCTGATGGAAATAGCGAATTCATTTATATAAAAGAAACTTGACCTAAATTGTTTTATATATAGAATTTGACATTTTCAGCAACGGCGAAAATAAATGAATTTTCCATTGCCCTCACCTGGTACATGATTTCGCCATTAATAGATCTCTGTTATAATTTTTGGACGACCTTCTTTCATAGTATTTTTTATATTGCGTCAGATTGTTGCTTATTGACGGGGTGGCACAAGGGGTCATTAGATTTAACAGGGAATATAAATACAAAAGTAAAAGAAAAAAAAAAGGATTTCTTTAAATTCACATTTGTAGAGCCAAATAGAAGTGAGGGAAGTAGCGACAAATACTGCTAACGTATTATTAGAAATGTAATTAATCTACATTGAAACGGAAACGGAAATGTGAAATGAACATTTAAATACTTAATAGCTCTAATAGTTGTTGTTTGTTGTAGAAGAGTTTTTTTAATTATTTTTTTTAAATACTTCAATTGGAAAAGTAATATTCAACAATTTATGGCAAAATGATTAATTCATTTTTTTTCTTAAATGCAACAAAAGTCTTTTTAATATTTCTTTTTTTAATTTTCACTTGCTTAACTTTAAACTATTAATCAAAAGCCATGTGTTGCTATATTTTGGTTTTAGAGGGAAATGTGTTGAAAAAAAATTTATGCGCTCCATTTTTTTCATAATAATTTTATAAACGATTTGTATGTAATCCAGGCATTATTTCTCGCAATTTAATAAAATATTTTAAAGAAAAAAAATGCATCTCTAATTCAAGTGTTCAAACGTTTTGTAGCCTTAAGGGATTTCTTATGGTTTCCACTTTTGCACTTGGTTTCCCACAACTTTTTCATTTTATTTTATTTCATTTTATTTCTATTAAGTTTCCTTTTGCTATTTTTTATGCATTTTAAAATCTCATTTTTGCCTGGCAGCTTTCGAAAAGTATAAAAATCAATCAAAAGCAAGACTCTCTCTCTCTCTCTATTTTTTTTCCCAACACTTACTCGACTGCAAACTACCTCTGGCTGTGGACGTATGGTATCCAGGAAAGTAAAATATGAAAGGAAAAAACCAATCAGACCATAAAAGAAAAAATAAAACATAAATAAATTGAACACATGCTACCGAAACTGTTTAAAATGTTATAGGTAACTAATACTTTTCATATACAAATATAATGCAGCAACACAACCACACACACACACACATATATATCCATATGCTGCATACAAAAGCAGCCTTGTAACCAATGCAAAGTAAATATTATAAGTTTCAATATACTTTTGTGGCAAAGGTTTGCTGGGACTTCAATATTGATGTTGGTGTGTGTGTGTGTGTGTGTGTGTGTGGATATTAGTGTTGCAAAGAATATGTTTTAATAACACGATGACTTGCAGGCATCTGGTTTTTAGAAAAAAGAATGTAGATTTTATACTCTTATTTAAAATTAGTTATATTTTATTAAATGCAAGTGTAAATTTGCAGAAACTTTGGAAAGGATAATATTGAAAAAATATTTGTATTTGATACTTTATTTATTTTTTTTTTTTTTGTGCAAACAAATCAAAATTGTTTAAATACAGGAACTTTAATAAATAAAAGAAGAAAATAAAAAATGAAATTTGATTTTAAAAAATGATTTCTTTCTTATCTTCTTTATTTTGCAATCTATTTTACAAGAAAAATATTAAGCAAAATTTATAAGTAATTAAAATTAGTTTATTCTATTAAGTGCCAGTGAACTTAATAAATTATTAAAAAAATTTTTGATTAAAATTATTATTAAAAACTTTGTAAATATGTTGGTGTGTTAATATCACTATCTTCTAAGCCGTAGATCAAGGACATGTAATCTCTTAACCCTTCAAATCTCTTCACTATCGTCTAGAAGTGAAATAGCTAACAAATTTGAGTCTTAGTCTATTTAGAAACCTTTCACTGAAATTATTAATCTCTTCATTTTTTCGTGGATATTTCTAGGTCATTGTGCAAAGGTACATTTAGCCGACCGTAAATGTAGATGTATCAGCTGATCATTTTTGTTCTACGAAAAGCTATGCACATGCTTAGCCGGCTGAAATGTCACTTAGTCGTAACGTTTCAACCTGCTGAAAATAGAATTTCAATATAAAGTTACGTGACACATGTAGCCAGCCACGGTAAATAATTATAAATTGAATTGAACTACAAACAACTTTTCAAGTACTTTTTTGTCCTTTTTTACTTAAACTTTGAAGTTGTTAAATTTGATCACACACAATATAACTTTAAAGAAATTATGACGTTTTTCACACATACTGCTTGTTAAAATTCGTTTAACATTCAATTCACAGCTGTGACTATAGACTATACGCAACTTGAAAGCAAATTGCTTTTAATATGGCACAAATTTATGGCGGCATAATATTTGCAGAAACAAAAACGAAGAATAGTTCCATGGCAAAATAGTACAGGTGGTCTCGATGGCGAATTCATTATTTTTGCCGTAAACGCTAACTGTCAAACTCCATACAATAAACTGTTATACATATTTTTTATATATGGAGTTTGACATATAGAGCTTACAGTGAAAATAATGAATTCGCCATCGCGAGCGCCTTATATTATTTCGCCATGAATAGTTCTAGAGAACTATGAACAGCTATTACGTTCAAGAGTAACTTGAAACACTCAACTTGAAAGAAAAATTGAATGCAAGTTCGTTTCAATTTTAAAATATGAGTGTACAAAATTTCTACACATTAAAACTTGACACAAAACTTCAAGCAAAACTTGATCGAGTAACCCTTAAGTTATATATGTTATACATCTACGGCATTATGCATAATAAAAATGAGTTTGGCATTAGTGAAGGAATTAAGCAGGATATCAGAGAGTTTTGCCGCACAGGCCGGCACTCAAAATCATTGTAAATTATTGTGGTGACCCAAAACTATATTTTTTGGCTATTTTCGGTGCCAAATTGTGTGGAGAGCCTTGCTTAGACCCTCTTTAATTTCGTCACTTGTGCTAACTTCATGCTAAGTTTTTGTTATGCATAAGGCCGTTAATGTTTTGTAAAATTGTGAGGCTAAGTATTACTTATGCAAATATTATATTTTTCATTATTACAAAACAATATAATTTTCAGTACCATTGAAATATTTACGTACTTTTTGCACAAAATGGTTTGAACAGCTGTTCGTTATTTTTAAATCAACAGAAATATGTCAAAAATACATGACACGTTTTTACATATTCTATAAGCACGACTACATTTACATTTACTGTACAGCTACATTTACTTTGGTCGGCTAAATGTACCTTAAGCAGCTGTTACTTATAAACCAAGGAGCATTAGCCAATAATCTTAAAGCTTTTGATTGATATCTTTGGAGCATTTCGACATTAGAATTGCTTGTTGTTCCTTAGAATTGAAAAGCACAAGTCCAAACTGGCTTCAATATTGTCTTGTATAGAATGATTTTGTTATTTAAATTTAGTTCTGATCTTGGTCTTATATTTTTCTGGGTTTAATATTTAAGTGTTCTCTCTTAGATTTCACATGATCCTTCCATGTTAGTCTTCCATTCAGGTAGAGACCTTAGTATTTTATTTTATTACAACTGTTCAACAAACATCAAATGGCATAAACTATTGTAACAACCTTTAATTAATATATTAAATTATTTATACTCCTCATTATACCATCCTGTCTAATTTTCAAGTTTTTGTATATAAAAGTTTAAGAGATACGGCCATATAATTCATATTACATTAACTTTGGGAATACCCTTTAATTTTATAATCTTTTTGGTATAGCGGACTTAGTAATAAAGGTCCCTTGTAAGTTTCAGCTGCCTCTCTATAACGGTTTAAAAGTTTGGTCCCATGCATAAAATTACATCAACTATGGGGACACCCTTTAATTTCCAAATCCAAATTTTATACTTGTTGTTATAGCGGAATTATCAATACAATTTTGTTGTTAGTTTCAAGGGTCTGTCTACAATTGTTCAAAAATATGGCCATATACATCAAATTTAATGAACTATTGGGGTACCCTTTAATTTATAATTTCGAATATAAATACTAAATCGACATTCTGTCCAACTTGCAAGCGTTTGTATACAACGAATCAAAAGGTAGGCCCATATAGACCAATTTTATTCACTTATGGGGACACCCTTTAATTTTAAGATTCATTTTTTATTACTTTTTGCCATTAAGAGCTTTAATGTTAAACAGTTTTTTAATTTAAAAGCGATGCCCCTAAAACGGTTCATAATACACGTAAAACACATATAAGTTATATGGGGACACCCTTTAATTTTTAGAATATGTACTCTTTTTAAAACGAAACCACTCTGTAAACATCACCTTTCAAATAAAAAAAAATTTTTAAATCGACCCAGAAATTACCGAGGGTTGGGGTCACAAATATATATAGAAAAAGCAACATTCACTCGAATTGATAACCTCCTTCTTTTTTTGAAGTCAGCTTAAAAACTGATAAAAACGGTTTTCTTATTAACATTGAACATTTTATTTTCAAAAATCGATTCATTTGAATTTGTGTTTGATCACAGATTAATGCCCGTTTTATTGTGGCACGCTTAGCTATCCAGCTATCCAGAATTTTTGGCGCCAAAATTGAATTTTTTGGTCAAATGTCAAATTTTTTAAGTAATCAGAGATAAAGCCCTTTTCCTGTCTGATTGAAATTTTCTCTAGCTGATCTAGTGCCTTGGCAAACAAAAAAAAACATCAAGTGAAAAAATTGGCGCTCGCCCATATTTTCCCAGTTATGGATTTTGAACTTTTTATACAAAAGTATCATTGTGAACCATCTTTATGGAAATACTAAATATTTTTAAGCGTTTAACCCATTAACAGCCGATGATATTTTTATGTAAAATTATACATAAAACTTGTCTTTAAATTTTTTAATTTTCTGTCAACACAATCTTTGTCTTTTTGATTGGATTTTCTTCACTAAACTAGATGTTTTGCATGGTGAAGGGTATGTTAGATTCGGCATAACCGAATATTGCACTTTTACTGGTTTTTTTGTTACCTTAGGATTTTTTTAGTTAAGTAATTTACTTTTTTTCCGAAATTTTTGTTATTTTTAGGAATTACAAGGTTATTGAAAATTGTTTTTTTGTTTTTGTTAAAATTCTATGTTTTTATATTTCCCTAAAGGGAAATATCTAATATGAAAACCTTTTAAAGCAAAACACAATACCAAACCTGCAAAAAATTTTGACAAAATAATTACATCCTGAAATTTTATCAGCAGTGAAGGAAAATATTTAGTACATACTTTAAGCAAATTTCTCGTAAAAATTTTTTTAACCGTGTAACTATTTCTTAATCCAAATGTTGGCAGAATATGTGTAGCAAAAATTATAAAGTTATCACTTTTACCTACCAGTAATGTTATATTGTTGACAGTGTGAAAACCGCCGACTTCAACAACCTTTGAAAAGATTTTAGTTAAAACAATACCCCACAACAGTCTAATACAGGGAAAATATTATAAAATGGTAAATTAATATAAAAGTACAACAAAGTAGTGTTTATTTTTAATGATTGAACAATTTCCTTCATAAATCAATCACTTTAATTAATTTTGAGTCGCCTTATAACATAGAATTTTCAGCAACCTTTAAGCGAATTCACAAACCTCAAGAAAAGTCAATCCGGAAATTACAATAACACTTTCTTCTAAACAATCACAATAATTTTACTAAATGTAATGAAGATTAAGTTACCACCTGTTTTGTATTAATTAATTGCTTTGGCAATCTGTAACTAAAGCACAGTGTAAGACATGACAATATAAATAGTAAATAAAAAAAACAAACTCCTAGAACAAGTGCAATACAGTGTTGCCAGTTTTATATTCAGCTTTTTCGCCAAATATCGGCAATAAAAAATAGGTAATAAAATTTATATAAATTGTTTCATAAATATCAAGTGTGTATTAAATCTTTTAAAAATTTCTTGAACTGCAGAAAGTTTAATATGAAAATTGACAATAAACTTAAAAAATAGACATGTTTTCTGGAAGCGGATCAAGTATTTCTTTTGGAAATTTTTTTATACCCTTCACCACAAAAAATGGAAAAAAGTTTATTATTTCTACAATATCCATTTCCGACCCGACAAAGTATATATATATTCTGAGTTCTTAAGCATAGCGAAGTCGATTTAGCGATGTCCGTCTGTCCGTCCAGTCGATCAGACGCAGTGTCGAAATCAGCAAGATCGGACCATATCCTTAAACGCAGCGGGCAAAATATGCGGGATGATATAGAATTTAAAAATAAGAAAAAGAGTTATAAAATTGGCTCTCGCCCATATTTTCCAAATTACGGATCTTTAAAATTTTTTTTTATTTTTTTTTTTTTAATTCTCTGTCACCCCAAAATTTGCTTTTTTGATTGGAGTTACTTCACTAAACTAGATTTACATAGATGGTAAAGGGTATATTATATTCGGCATAACCTAATTTAGCACTCTTACTTGTTATATATAGAAAGCAACTTTATGGTAAAATTAACGTATCTGTTATATTAAAGTTTTGTTCAATTCAGTTTAAAATTTTGTGCAAAAATCAATGCTAGTTATATTTAAAAGCAATTTTTGTAAATGTATTTCCTCTTCCAATTTTTTCTTATTATAATTTATTATAATTTTTTTTATAGCCGATCTCATTCAATTTTAACAATTTTGGCTTTTGCCTCTCTTCTTTTTCTTTAATCGCATTTACCATTTGACTTTTCTTAAATTAATAAATATTTGTATATTTAAGGCAAATAATCAACCTTAAACATATAAAATAAAGCTGCCAGGTTTTTTATCTTTTTTTAAATGCAAAGTCGTCTAAGAGAAAATCATAAAAAAGGCCAAAAATTTCGTCAAGTATTTTAAATACCGCTAAGAATCCCGCATCACGCCATTTTAAAAGTTTTATCGCCCAAAAGAATTTCTTATTGTCACGTTTGGCGAGAAATCGCCATAACTGACAACACTGGTGCAGTAAATTATAAATATTATGAAAATTTAGAAAATATGAAAATTAAAATTAAAAAAAATTAAAGCTCAAGAATTTCTTGTTTTCAAATACGCTAAGTATGAATTAAAATAGTTCAGTAAAAAAAGAAAAAATAAAATACAGGAATAAAAACAAAAGAGAATTTAGCTTTTATTAAAGAGAGCATACACTAAAGAGAGTATACACTAGCAAAGAAAGCATATACTTATTTTTGCTTTGGGTGAAAACAAAATCCTTTAGTAACTTTTGCTAATTGATTGAAAGCGGCTGTTTAAAGCTCTTGAAAAGAAACTTTCTAAATTGATGTGAAAATATTAAAGAACTTATTTTAAAGTTAGAAATTAATAGTATTATATTTAAATGCAATAATACTTTAAATATGTTAAAGATTTACAGGTTGTTGTTGGTTTGGCACCTTAAAAACACACAAACATTCCTTTAAATAAAAAATGAAATAATTTCAAAAAGGATTTAGTTTCATCTATAGTAACACAAAAAAGTCTAAGGTGAATTTTAAGGGTTGGTTTATGTGCCACAGGCAGACACAGAGTGTTTAAATGTGTTTTCTTTAATGCCAACATCTGACTGATAATCCAACTGGAAAGAAATTAAAGAAAAGCGGGAAACAACACAAAATATAACAGAAAAACAGAAACTAATAAGACTAAAATGTAAAAAAAGAATAGAATTTTAAAAGGCAACACAAAACTGAAAATATGTTAAGTATCAGAAGAAATTATGGAAATCAATAATTCCACCAAGGAAATTTTCGAAATTTGTTAAACACTAAAAACAAATTTTCAAACTTAAAAAAACGAATTAAGCTTTTTATTAATAAGCCACTCTAATTCTTCCATACGTTTATACCATGGCGTATTTATACAGGTGGTCTCGATGGCGAATTCATTACTTGCGCTGTAAACGCTAAATGTCAAACTCCATATATAAAAAACATGGCGAAATAATACCAGGTGGTCGTAATCGTTAAATGTCAAACACCATAAAAAAATGTACATAATTTTATGTATGGAGCTTGACATTTAGCGTTTACGGCAAAAGTAATGTATTCGCCATCGAGACCACCTGTTCATGTTAAAAAATTTGTGTATATATTTTTATATGGTGCTTGACATTTCACGTTTGCGGTGAAAATTAATAAATTCGCCATTGTCACCACCTAGTATTATTTCGCCATGAGTTCATACAATAAACCAAGGCGAATCAATTACCAGGTGGCATCGTAGGCGAATTAATTAATTTTCGCCGTGAACACTACTGTCAAACTCCATATATAAAAAATTTGTGTATAATTTTTTTTATATGCAGTTTGACAGTACTTTTTGCCAGCAAAAAAATAATGAATTCGCCTACGCTGGCACCTGGTAATTGATTCGCCTTGCAATAAACTTTATTACCGTGATTGTTTTTTATATTCGTTGCAGTTGCCGTCACTGTCGTGTATGTCTAAGTCCTTAGAGGTGTCTTTATAGAGCCGACAATCCAAACACCCCATAGGAATAGAAATTGCTGCTCTTAAACAACATACGTTGGCTCCTGCACATTTCTACAGTCCATTATTATTGTCTCTACTGACTTAAGCTCGTTAAACTGTCACTAACTTCGTATTTACGAACGAGGAACAACGTAATAACAAAAGAATATAAAAATTTCCTTCGGCCAGAGGAAAGATTTTTGCCTCAAATTACATTGAGAAATATTTTTGCTTTGATGAAAATATATATATTTGGTATGGAAAAATAAGAGGTAGTCGTGTTGTTTTGCCCGCTGCCTCGAAGGACATAGCAGATCGTGCTGATTTCCAATAGCACCTTTTTCGACACTATGTCTGATCGATTGGCATGTTTAAATTTTCTCTAGCTGATATAAGACCTTGGCAAACTTTGACGGACAGTCTGGAAACTTGATTTCACAAAAAAAAAATATGTCAGTCGATCAGATAAAGTGTCTAACTTTTTCATGTCATTTGGAACAATAAAGTAACTCCAATCAAAAAAAAAGATAATAAATAAATCGCCCATATTTTGAGAGTTACGGGGCTCTGAAATTTAAATATTTTTAAATATCAACATGGGTATCATTTGAAGAGGTCTTTAAGGAAACACTAATATTTTTGAAGAATACTTAACCCATTAAGGGCCGATGTCACTTTTTTTGTGAAATTATGTAAAATACTTAATTTTGTTTTTCTTATTTTATAATTCTCTGTCACCCCAATATTTGCTTTTTTGATTGGAGTTACTTCTCTAAAAAAATGTAACCTAATGGCAACACTGGTAAATATTGTTTTCTCATCATGTACCATATGCTTCAATGTTTTGTTCTCTGTTAGTTTTAGAACATACGGTACACTGTAAAAAACTTTGTACGTTGTTTGACTGCTATTTTCAGTACTAGTTTTTTGTGTTTTTGAACTTATTTATTAATTATTCAGAGTTATATTATGTCAATAGATTTTTCATTTTGATGATGGTGTTTTAAATCTCGAGTTAATAATATTAAGAATTTTATTTATCAAATTTATAGGTATACATATTTATTTTAACATTCATTAGTTGAGCTATAAGATAATTTATACATCTTGCAGATGCAGTTATCTTTGTACACCAATTTCCTACCAATTTTTTATTGTTCTCTATAATTATCATGTCTAAATATGGTATTTCTATATATTTCTCCTCTTCCGCTGTAAATTGTAGTTTCTTGTAATATAAATTTAATGTCTGCAGTATAATGTCCAAATCATCTCTTTCGATAACCTCAAATAAATCATCCACTTAATTTAATAAAAATTAAATTCTTTACCTCTAATCCTCCCATACCATTGTCCAACAATGTATTTAATATAATATCTGCCATCTCTCACATATTATGTTTAGAATTCAAATTTATTTCAAAATAATTTTTTTTTTATAATTATGAGAACTTTTCCAAATCTTGCAGTCATAAAAATATTGTTACAATAATTTCTTTCCTTTAACATCACCTGCCTAAGTCATTTTCTCATCAGAAGAAGGAGTCAGTGATAATCCTAAGATTTGTATATAAAAATAAATTCAAAACCATAAGAAACAAATGCGTTCACATTAATGTGACATAAACATAATTGTAACCACCCTTGAAATACTTAAAAGACAAGTGTTTGTACATTGAAACAAGAAACGTAAGCAAAACAAAAAACTCTTAAAGCAAGAAACAACGAACCCACTTGTATTTTTAGACTGACATACAACAAATATCCTTTCTTGTCTTTGCGTCACACAAAAAAAAAATAACTTTTTCTTAAGAATTCTAAATAAAAACTATAGAAATTCCCCTGGTTTAAGAAAAACTACCGTTTAAGAAATTCTACTCGTGTGCATGCATGTATGTGTGTGTGTGTGTGAGTTTTGTGTGTAAGACAGTGCGGAACTAAAAGTAAAAAACTATATTTATCTCTCTATTTCCTTTGCAACAACAACTGCTGTGTTTTGTGCGAAAAAAATTACACAACCAGTTCTCGGATTAGTGCTATCAGTTTTCGAATTTTAGTTTATTGCTGCATTCTTAATTCGTATGATAAAGCTCTAAGGTATTTATTGAAAGACAAGCTGCTATGTTAACTGCAAGTGTTAACGAATCTTTTGGCAGGCAATAACGCTCTGGGGAGAGGCACTTTTGCCTTTTTCAACCGACTTCAATTCGACTAAATGGTACTTCTTATGTTTGTGCCCACGAAACACAGACATTTCTGAACTGATTTGGAAATTTAAAAAAATTAAAGGGTGTCCCCATACAACATACATGTTTTTTTACGTATATTATGAACCGAAAATAAAAACTGTGTATCACTTTAGCTCCCAGTAGCAAAAATTAAAACAAAACTAAATCTAAAAATTAAAGGGTGTCCCCATAGGTGACGTAAATTGATTTAGATGAGCGTACCGTTCGAACCGTTATAGATAATTGCTTAAAAATTAAACACAATGTCTAATGACCGTTATTATAACAAGTATAATTTGCTTAATTATAAATTAAAGGGTGCCCCAATAGTTCATTTAATTTGATGTATATGACCATACTTTTAAACAGTTGAAGATAGACGCTTGAAATTTACAACGAAGCTGTATTGCTTTCTTCTTGGTTTAGAAATTAAAGGGTGACCCAATAGTTTGTGTAATTTAATGTATGTGACCAAACTTTTGAACCGTTATAGACAGACAGCTTAAACTTGAGACCTGTAATGCTTAGTTGGCTATATAAACAAGCTTATAACTTGAATTTAAAAATTAAAGAGTGTTCCCATAATTGATGTAAGTTGACCTATATGAGCCCACCACTTGAACAGTCGCAAATTGAAAAAACTGTAGATTTATATAACCGCTATAGTAACAAGTTTTAATATTAAAAATTAAAAATTAGAGGGTGCCCCAAATATTTATTTAATTAATGGTATTTGGCCATGCTTTTGAACAGAGTAGCTGATTGAAACTTACAAAGAACCTGTATTGCTAAGACCACTATAACAAGAAGTATGCAATTTGAATTTAGAAATTAAAGGGTGTCCCAATAGTTACTGTAATTTGATGCAAGTTGACAGACTTTTTAACCGTTATAGGTAGATAGTTGAAATTTGTTTTGAAGTAAGTTTTTTTTGGCAAGAATGTTTTTTTTCAATTGGGTTCTTTGCTTCGTTCTGCCTTAAATCCCTTTCAAGAAGACTGTTTGCCTAGAGAGGCAGCCAATGATCGCCAGGGTAGCCCAGGGTAACCAGGGGAGGCGGATCCTATTTAAATTATACAGCCCAATTATGAATATTCTCACGGAATTTCTTTCCCACGGATAAAAATTTTCTCGAGAAAAAATTCCTCCAATTGTGAAATCCGTGGGAATAAAATTATAAAAAAGTGGCATCATAGTAATTTTAAGAGAGTTTTATTGTTTATTTTTATATAATTTTTATTTTATTATTCATAATACCTACTTTTTCCCCCGAATTTTTTGCACTTTTCGCAGTCAATCAAAGGGGGGGAGGGGAAATTTATAGTTGGAGAAAAGGGAAAAAGAAAGATCTCGCACGGAATTTTTGTTTATAATTGGGCTGATAATCTTTGTTTTGTTTCGATCTAATCATTTTAAATCCAATATTGGATTTACTAGGGGTAATGGATTTTTAAAGGCTCTTTATGGGAGGCGTGTGTGGTATATTTTAAAGGTTTGTCAAGAAGGCCAACGGATTCCAAAATTGGGAGAAATGAGCCGTTTAAGGTAAGTAGGACACAATAATGGGTGTTTTTATCCTGTTTTTATGGTGCTTTTTCTGTTGCTTCTAACTGCATAAAAGATAATTTTTGAAGGCGATGCCATTCTTCTTTTAGAGTTGATTTAAACATTTTAACACCAATAAATACCTGGCGGGCCAATATACACCAGGGTTCGTTTTTTAATGTTTATTTTTTTTATAAATGAATAGAAATTATTTTGGCTTAAGTTCATTTATTTTTTAATTTCTAAAAATTTTTTTTTTGTTTTTTACTTTAAAGTTCAAAAATTAAACTCTAAACTCTTTTAAATTAACATTGAAAAAATTTGTTTAACTTTCTCGATTATTCGAATAATTTTTTATTCGAATGCGAATCGTAGATGTAGAAAAAATCTGATAGCAGAGAAACAAATGGCATCATTATTATAAATGTCGCAAGGCTTCATTTGTTTTAAGTTTTCATATTTCATTATTGCATTTTGTATGCGTAGACATCATCACTGTTTCCGATTTTTTTTTTGTTTCTCCCACAGCCATCAACAAAGTCATATAAGATCTTGTTGCCATAATAAAAGTATGAAAACAAAAAAAAAAAAAGAATTAAAAATCACATTTGCTTATTTGTTTGTTGACTGGCTGCCTGACTGTATTTGGTATGTGCGTTCACATTTGGTTAAAAGCGTTCAATTTGCAATGCATTGCACATTTTCAATATCACCAGCACAGCTCCATAAACTACGAATGATCAAACCAGCCAGCCAGCTAACAAAACAATCCCATCATGGCTACATGACTGGCTAAAAGCACAGAGCTGAGATACTGATTAAGTTCATTCACTTTGCCGCCCTCGTCATCATACTAGATTTTTTCTTTAAACAAAAATATTTATTTTTTTTTTAGGTTTTGTATAGAAAAATATTTTTACTACAACAGATAGAAAAATCTAGTTTTGTGACCAATAACGCATTTGGTATTTTAAACTTTTGTTCATAGTAAATACCACAACAAAAAATAATGACATTTTAATAAAAAGTATTTAAAAAACAAATGAAAATATCAGATATTATTGATGCGCTGCCAAAGTTATAAATGCACTGCTCTCAAGCTAAATAATGAAATTAAAAGAACTGTTGCAGGTGTGTTATAACTCACGTTCGGTCAAACCAAATTCTATCAAATTTTTAGGGTCTGTTCATATGGTCGAGTAAATGGTTAATCTAAAGTTTGCATGAAATATGTCTACGCGTTCGTGAGTTATGATTTTTCATAATATTATGTGATTTTGTCCATATAAAAAAAGGCGCATGCTGACTTCATACACAAGGTATTCAATGTCAACATTCATGCGGAAAGAAACACGCCTAGATCCGCTAGTTATCTATATATTTTTATTCAATTTTCCAGCTTCAGCTCTTATTTCAGAATTCTGAGAAAAGTTTTCTGTGAAATGAGCAATTCTTAAAAAAGATTAAACTAATGAATTATAACGGTTACGAATAAAATAATTTATACAGGGTGATCTCTAAGGCCGAAAGAACGTTAAATTGTAACTAAAAAAGTTTAATCAAAGGATCAATAAGTGACATTAATATTGTTACGGATTCTTTTGATTGCAAATACCACTGTGGATCATTATTCTGTATTCAAACTTTATGGCTTTCTCTGGCTATACTTTTTGATTCTATCGGTCTTATGAACCCTTGGTCTCGTATTTATTAAACATGCGTTATTGCTACCAACGCAGCCATCCACGCTACACAACTGTGTTACTCCGGCGAGACATGAACTACTCGATGCCTTGTTTAGTAACCTTAACCATTCACAGACATCTCCACTACTCCTTTTATCCAAGCTAGTCATGCCCTTTAATCCAATAGCCACCACACACGTCTGCCATACTTTGTTGTTATACTGTTATACTTCCCTTCACCCTTTATTATAAAGGGCTTCTTGGCAATTATCTCTAGCTCTCATATTAAAATTGGTCTCCACCAAATTATCAGCCATGGCTTTACACAATAATTGTCTTTTGCCTCTCGGGAGGTTTGTACTGCTGTTTATTAATTTTAATTGCATTATAACAATTATTATATTCCTTTGTACGTATGTCCGAAGGAGGGATTGAACTCACAATTTTCTGCTTTACAGCACGCACCTCTACCAACGCAACCATCGAGATTGCTCAGCTTTTGTTGGCTAATTGTGGTATTATTCTCTACATACACCATTGGTGGAAGTAACTTATTCACCACGCTCATACGAAAACAACAACAGGGGTTGCCAGATTTCATTATTCGTAACAACATTTTAAAATTATTTCGAACATATGGGTTTAAATTTTGGGCAGCTATTTATTTAGAACATTTCTGACCGTATGTCACAATTGAATTTACGTGTACCCCACAGGAAATCGCAGGCTAATTGACAAGTCTATTTCTTAAAATCAACTTATGGCCAAATTTTGATTTTAATAAGTCGATAGTTCCAGTCGCCCTATGGGACGTAGCGCTATCGGGATGAATAGTATTAATGTTTTCGAACAAAAACCTGTTAAAAGGCCTCAAATGTCGTGCGATTTGACACCTCTCGATTATTTCTTGTGGGACCACGTGTAGTCATGCTTTACCCTGGAGTTAATGTCGACGTCGTTGACGGCGTCAAATGTCAAAAAAAAAAGTTGAATCGTATGATTTTGTATGAGAGCAGTTAATCTCAACGCGTTGCAACGCCGTAAAAGTTCAATCTGTTTCAACTTTTTCGGCGTTGAAACGCCGTCAACGACGTCGACATTAACTCCAGGGTTAGAGGCCAACATTTTTCGTGTTATTCGTGACATACGGCCAGCAGTATTTGAAAATGTGTCCCAAAATCGGACGTGCAAAATGCGCTTCGTCATGTGTAGACGCGGCGGCCATATGCACGAAATTTTTGAATATTAATGTCATGTTCTAAACTTTCGTACGAGGGCTGCTATATATATTTCTGGCCTGGCAACACTGAGAGCTGCCAAGTGCAATCTGACATTTCCATTGGAAAGTTTGTCATTTTTAAGCATAATCGTACTCAAAACGTTTTGACGTACGACCATTATTTGTTTTGTTTACAGTGGCTTGAAAAAATTAATATAGAAAAAAAATTAAATAAACTCGTAAACATTTTCGTGAAATCATTTTTCACAACTTTGGACGTGGATTATCACGACAAGAGTGCATTGATGAACTTAAATCTTTGTATGGCGATGCAGCAGCATCCTATAGCACTGTGAAAAATTGGTATAATGAATTTAATCGTGGCCGGAGCTCGCTCAAAGACGAATTCCGTGAAGGTCGTCCAAAAACGGCTGTTGAGCCACAGAACATTGATGCCGTGCGTGAACTCATAATGCAAGTTCGACATGCGACATACCGAGTGATAGAGACATCCTTGGACATTTCTTCCACCAGCATACATTCGATACTGCATGAACACCTGGCCGTAAAAAAGGTTTGTGCTCGTTGGATCCCGCACAATTTGAAAGTCGCTCAAAAAAAGGCTTGTGTCGATTTGTGCAAAGAAATGTTGCAAAAATACGATTGCGGTGCTTCAAAAGACGTTTATAAGATCGTCACAGATGACGAATCATAGATCTATGCGTATGAGCCCGAAACGAAACAACAATCGACCGTGTTGGTCTTTAAAGACGAGCAAAATCACACGAAAGTTGTTTGTGGAAGAAGCACTTCGAAGCAAATGGTCGCCTGTTTCTTCGGCAAAACTGGTCATGTGGCGACTGTTACGCTTGAGCAACGTAGGACGGTCACTTCTGGGTGGTGCACTACAATTTGTTTGCCTGAAGTCATCGGAGAAATTCGAAAAACCAACAAGAGAAGACGAATCATTGTTCACCATGACAATGCGAGCTCTCACACATCGGCTCAAACCAGAGCGTTTTGACCGGCCAAAACGACGAATTAATGGGTCATCCGCCGTACGGCCCTGACTTGGCACCTAATGACTTCTTCTTGTTTCCGCACATCAAGAAAAAAATGCGTGGTCAACGGTTTTCATCGCCAGAAGAAGCTGTTGAAGTGTTCACAAACCATGTTTTAGAGGTGTCTCAATCGGAGTGGAAAAAGTGCTTCGACAACTGGTTTGAGCGCTTCCAAAAGTGTATAAATCATGCTGGAGAATACTTTGAAAAACAATAAAACCATTTTTGATTATAAATATTCGCATTTTCACTATTAGGCCCGAAATATATAGAGCAGCCCTCGTATTACAATATAATTTCCTGTGTTATTTTTTACAATTTAAATTTCTATCGGGCATAAAAAAACACCCAATATATTATAAATAAAATAAGCCATAATTCATTAAATTAAGTGCTCCCATAATACTTATATTAACAACTTCCCCTTTTTAGCTTCATAAAAATATTTCTTCCCTAAGAATTTTTTTATTTATTAATTTTCCTGAAAAAAAACATCACTTTCGACTTAAATAAATTATTATTATCAATCACTTTCCGAACTCTAATTATACGCAATAATATTTCAAAACAACTTACTTTTTCTCATTTCATGTGAATTTCCAAACCGGAAACAAAGGCACAAAACATTTGCAGCACTGCTACCATCTCTCTCAGCTCTTTATTTTTTTATATTCCCGAATAAAGAGGAAAAATCTCAAATGCTATTGGGCGTTTGATCATAAATAACACACTTGAGAAACATTTATTAAAAATCAAAATAACTTTTAAAATGCTTGTATCTATTAATTAAAAGATAAACTCTAATCATGTCGAAGAGTTAAAAGTATTTATTTTGTATGTTTATAATTTATAAAAAAAAAGTATAAATTACATGTGCGGGAAGCATTATGACCTTGATTTTGTCTGCCTTAGAATTATAAACAAACAGAATTTACTAAGTAGAATAGCAACAACAAATCAAAGAAACACTAAAAACCCGAATTTGTTTAACACAACTAGCAATTTTTTTGAACAATAATATCTAGTGTGTTTGTAAAAAAAATTTACAAACAACAAAATATTATACAGTTATCATCTGGTACCATAAATAAATGGGCATAACCCAGCAAACAAAAAAGTTTAAAATAAAGGCAAGAAAATTTTTATAATAATCTGTGTATCATGAATTTTTTTATATAAATTCCTTTATGAAGTTTTAACAAGAAAGAGTGTTATATTCGGCTGTGCCGAATCTTATACACCAACCACATGTTGTATATATACTCAGGAATGCCAGATGGCCTGGATTGTTCAGTTCTAGTTTGAGTTACCAAGTAAAATACAATTTTAACAATCAATTTTAAGAAAGTCTCGGCTAATCAATTTAAAAGAAATTTAAAACATAGTTAGGCTATCATCTATATCTATTTCCGTAGCTAGGAGAAAAAAGGAAAATGCGGGCATTTTAATAAAATTTCAAGCATAGTTAGATATTTTAAAAAAATCCTTTTGTCTTCAGGAAACTTCTGATAAACATTTTAAATAAACTAAAATTGTTTGTCCAAACAATAAAGCAAAGACAAAAATCAAAGTTTAAGCAAAAACAACAATAACCAACAGTAATTCTATTTTTCTTTCTCCGCTGTATACGGCTGATTTTTTTTTTTGCTCTTTTATATTGTTGAAAGAGGATGAAAAATAAAATACCACAAAACACTACCATAATTTATTTAATATAATTTAATATTTGCAAAGTTTTGTACTGTGCCTGTGGATTTAAATTTTTCCACTAGATGCTCAATTGTTGATCGGCTAGGAAGATTATTACGACCGCTGACTCTAAATTTTGGTAAAAAAATTTTAATAATTTCGGCTCATTGTTGGCTCGTGTATCTGAAGAGAAATGTCCAAAGAGCGGCAAGAAATATGACGTTGTTTGCTGTGCCTGTCCCTCTACTTTTGTAACGTCCCTGTTGAAAAACCTGTATATGCAAGCATCATCTTTTAAGACACATAATTTAAGTGGAAATAATATATAAATTGCACATTATCAATCACGATCAGTAGTGCGATTTAGTGCTCTTTTTTAACGATAATAAGTTTGCTAAATTGCCGATTTTGTTATTCAAAAACACTTGTAACGATTTTCGCCATTGCTTAAAACAACCTGATACAGTTAGCAAGTTGCTCATCGTTAAAAAAGCGACTATAATTTTTGCGTTGTTAAATCTGTTGATAAAATAAATGACGAATATATAACTTGTGTTCTTGTTTAAAATAATTACACATAAACATATATTAAGACCGTATTTAAGAAGAGGTAATCGCAACTCTGCAACAAAAAAAAACTTGAACCAAATAATTTTTTTATTTAATTATGTACTTAAATTAGTTCGATAAATAATAATTTAAGTAATTTTATAAATATTTTGAATTTTAATTAAAACATCATATACTGTCATTACCAAAAAATAAGTTATTGGAAATATAGCATGTAGAAATGTTTTCTTGGTATAACTATACAAAACATAGAGTGCTTTTAGAAAGAGACGAAAGGTTTATTTTTTAACCTAACAATGTTGTCAATATCAAATCTTTTGTGAAAATTTTAAGTAATTTTAATGTTGTTGTAAAACTAAAAAAATTAATTTTGTTATTGCCCACTTGCATATATGTATGTATGTGTGTATGTGGGTTTTAATTAAAACGTTGCATATTGTTTGAATCGAGCTTACGCCTCTATTATTGCATTTCATTATTAGGTATTATTTGTTTTAACAATATTTACAGTTTTGCTGTTTACATAATGTTTAGATTTCATATTTCAGAAAAAGGTGCGATAAGACTAAACAAAATAGAAGCGTTGTTGTATTTCTTACCCTGCCTTTATATGGAGAACTTTTTGTTGCTATTAAAGTGTGCAAAATGTGTGAGTTTTAACGGTTGATTGTTAATATCCGCTGTTTTATTGGTGGAAATGTTAAATTAATAGAGACCAAAAAATGTATGCAAACGAAATAGAGGCAAATTGAAATATTGTAAAAAATAATGGTAAAAGGAAAATAAAGTGCGGACTTGTGAAAAAATTAATTAAGTATTTTTTTTTATTACATAAATTAATTAACTGCTTTAACACGCCGATTTATTGTATAATTAAAAAAAATGTATTTTTAACCCTTCACAACAGGCGGAAAAGGGTATAATAAAGTTTTTCAAATTTGAATCGTCACCTGCAGGAATACAAACGAAAGTAGAAAAAAAGATATGGAAATATTAGAGACAGGCTTGGTATTTTGGCCACTACTTCGAACGACATAGACCTATCTTGCTGATTTTCAAAACTATGTCTAAACGACTGGTGTATTATCTAGTGCCTTGGTAAATTTGATTTCAACACGAACACTTATATACTTCATGAGGTCAGAAATACATATTCTAGAAATTACAAACCGAAGACAAACTTAAATATATTTTTTTTCACCTATGGTAAAGGGTATACAAATATTTAAAAACTATATGTTGCTATTTAATAGACTTCAATAGTAAAATAAGTTGTGACCTAGCAACTCACTGCTACGAAAATAAGAAGTAACCAAAATAAAACCTTTTTTCGTGCTCTTTTCTACGAGTATTATCGGTAATTTAAATAATTAATCGGGATAATAGAAAATAGCACGAAAAAAAACATTTTATTTTGAAAATTTATTAATATAATAAAAAAAATCCGTTTTTTAATTTAATTTAATATTTGCAAAGTACCCGTGCATATAAATAAATAATCGTAATGTTTTGTGATATTATATTTTTCATCCTCTTTCAACTGTATAAAAGAGCCGAAAAAAAGTCAGCCGTATACAGTGGAGAAAGAAAAATAGAATTACTGTTGGTTATTGTTGTTTTTGCTTAAACTTTAATTTTTGTCTTTGCTTTATTGTTTGGACAAAAATTTTTAGTTTATTTAAAATGTTTGTAAGAAGTTTCCTGAAGACTTAAATAAGCGGTAACGAAATGGCCATTGAGACGAGCTTTGACCCTCAATAATCCATATCGCTAATTTAAATAATTAACCGGGGTAATGGAAAATAGCACAAAAAAAGATTTTATTTTGAAAATTTATTAATATAATAAAAAATTCCCGTTGTTGAATTTAATTTAATGATTAAGTTTCTTTTTTATTTAATTTTAATAATATTTTTTATAATTCTTATAATCATCGCAAAAGTCTGCCTTACCCATCAAAATTTACTTAAGCGGCTTTTTCAACCCAATTTTAAATGAACGGAATATTATGAAATATTCTTACATTTATTTCTACACATTTCTTGTTTTTCTCTTAAAAAAATAGAAAATAAGTTCATTAGATCATTTTGTTTATCACTTCAAATTCTTGACCCTATTAATTTTATTCAAACAAGAGAAAAAAAAACACAAAAAATTATCTTTATAATTTTTAATTTATCTAAAACATAATTACTTCCATGCATGTTATTTATAAATAAGTAACTATGAATTATGACACTCTACACAAGTAAGTTTAATGTTAATATTCTAAATGTACTTAAAAGCATAATATTAACCCCCATCAGTTCTGAGGACTGTTTGTTTGTTTATGTGTGCGTCAAACACGGCTAAAGGCTGAAATGAATTTTAATGAAATTTAAAGCTCGGATAGATATTTCTCCTCATGGTAAACTGGGGTATTTATATTTTTTGAATAGCGGACCAGGAGGGGGGAAAAAGGGGAAGCGGGAATTTTTGTGCGTTTAAATCAATTTTAATCGATTTTAAAAATTCGAAACGTAGTTAGGTCCTCATCTTTATCTGTTTCCGGGCATTTACGTCTGTACCGATTTCAATAAATATTTAATCATAGTTAAATATTTATGTTAAGAGTAGAGTATTCTATGTTTATTTTGAAAAAAAAGAGAAGGGAGGAATGAGAGAGAGTCAAAACGTGCAATTTTATAAATATTAAACGATCTTAATAAAATCAAATTCTAAAGGTAATTGAAATACAAATATCTCCTAATCTATAGAGTCAAAACCGATTTGATGTATTTCTTACGTGTTCGGAGTAAATTGCCATCGAAAACAAGTCTGTAATATACAACACAGTGCTTAGAAAGGCCTTAAAATCAGACCTAGGCAACGCCAGGTACAATAAACTAGTATATATTATATATTATATATCTATTTGATGGTGCGCCAATCACTGCTAAACGACTGAAATTTGAACCCCCGGGCAGATATTTTTTCTCATGGTATTTATAATATCAAATAGCGACGAGGAGGATATTTACGTCTGCACCGGTATTAAATAAGCAACAGTAGAGGTAAGCAGGGGAAAGGAAAAATGCTTTGAGTTGATTTTAACAAAAAGTGATTTTAAGGATATTTTTAAGTAACCAGCAAGAGGAAAAAGGAAATAATTCCACTTACACGTTTTACATATTTATTTACTAGTTTTTACCCAAAATAAAACTGGGACTCTTACTTTAACTTACTTTTCCTCGTCCACAAAAATATAGTTTTAAAAAAGCTCCAAAATATATTTTCTTTATTTCTCCAGTTTTGTATTTTATTTTATAAAAAATTATTTAAAAACAAATAAGAGTACTATATTCAGCTATGCCGAATTTTTTATACCCTTAACCATCTATGTTAATCTAGTTCAGCGAAATAATTCCAATTAAAAAGCAAATATTGGGATGACAAAGAATTAAAAAATAAGAAAAATTTTTATACCGCATTAATATAATTTAACGTGATGACAATCAGCCCCTAATGGGTTAAGCATTTTTAAAAAATTTTAGTATTTCCTTAAATATCCCTTCAAAAGCTTTAAAATGATACCCATATTGATATTTAAAAAATTTTTAAATTTCGGAGGCCCTTAACTCGGAAAATATGGGCTAGCGCATATTTTTTCACATGATGTTTTTTTTCTTATTTTTTAATTCTCTATAGCCCCACATATTTGTTTATTTTTTTTTATGGAGTTACTTTATTGTTCCAAATGATATGGACGGACAGACTGAAATCTCTCAATCAACTTCACTATGCCTAAGAAGTCATAAATTTATATATATACTTTATGCGGTCGGAAATGGATATTGTAGAAATTACAAACGGAATAACAAACTTAGTTATACCGTGTTTTTACTTTTTGTGGTAAAGGGAGTAATAAGAATTCCTTATCAGAACTGCAGGGTAGGTACTGGTCAATAGCTGGTTGTTATTTAAGTTGATAAAATGTACTAAATTGCATGTAAAAGTTTCGATTGAATAACTGATTAACACGAACATTAACATTAATTATGTCTAATGTTATTTATTTATTTATTTTTTTTTTTTTTAATTAATAATGGCTTATATATATACGAGTATAATTTCAAAATAGGAAGGAAAAAAATAATTTCAACTTAATTGATGAATAAACATTAAAGAGTTCAAAGTGTTAATAGAATAAAGAACCTAAGGCGGTAATTTTAATGATTTTAGAAATGACTTATGTAAGAAAGATCACAATCTTAAAGTGTCATTTTATTAAAAAAATACAAACGAAATGCTTTAAAGAGGTTTTTTGTAAAAGTTTTTTTTTTTATTTTCTTTAATGTAAAGCAAAAAAATGAATGATGGTTTACGTAGCAATTTGCTACTCGGAAGCTATCAATTAGAATTAAGTGATTCATTCCACTCTATTTGTTCGGATGATCTAGTCGCTTATCCCGCTAGCTCTCGTATGCTGGTCATACACAGTTTACTTAGAAAACCGTTTCCTTCGCCCTGTCTACTCCACAGCTGCAGTAATCCTCTTATAAGGAAGGCCTGTCTATTAGCATGAATATCGATCGTTCAGTGAACCGTCAACACCGTCAGTTACCCAACAACGCGCAGAGTGGTATTTTGCCATTCTAGCCGGACATAACTTTTTTTTAAGTTATATTGGCTCTAAAAATTTACTGAGCACACCTAAACTAATGAAACTTGACAGGACAATCTACTATAGTCATAGGCTGTTAAAACTAGAAAATTAAAAAAGCCGGACAAAGGAGAAAAAAGTTCCCCTTAGAAAAACTAATCCTACCTCTGAAAAATGCAAGTTTTTTTAATTGTCCCGTTTAGCAATTACAACTTTTAAGGTCAAAGAATGTTCAAGAACTTAAAGTTGAACTCAAGAGATTCTAAAATGCCATTTTGTCCCGCCCCTTTTTGTGGGCGGTAAAATAAAATATTATTTGAAAAATGAATGTTTTTATTATTAAATGAAATTAACTACATACGCCTCAAAACCATAGAAATTAATTTATATGGGCAGGGAAGGTATCCCTTCAATCCCACACCCAAAAACGTCCCGCTTAAAAAAATTTTTTTTAATTAAAGACATGGGAATATTTTTCGGTAATTAATTTTTATTTAAAAAATAGCACGAAGTTTTTGTGAAAATTAAATTTAAAAAATATTCCCGTGTCTTAAATTAATTAATTTGCAAAATGCCTGTGCATATAAATAAATTATCGTAGTGTTTTTGATATTTTATTTTTCATCCTCTTTCAACTGTATAAAAGAGTCGAAAAAAAGTCGACCGTATATAGTAGAGAAAGAAAAATAGAATTACTGTTGGTTATTGTTGTTTTTGCTTAAACTTTGATTTTTGTCTTTGCTTTATTGTTTGGACAAAAATCTTTAGTTTATTTAAAATGTTTGTCAGAAGTTTCCTGAAGAGTTAAGTAAGCGATAACGAAATGGCCATCGAGACCTGCTTTGACCCTCAATAATCAATATCGGTAATTAATTTAATCGGGATAATAAAATAAAAAATAGCACGAAGTTTTTGTGAAAAATTTTTTTTTTACTTTTTTTTTGCCAATTTCCTAAAAATATATAAATATTAATATAAATTAATGTTTCCAATGCCTTACCAGTCCCTGCCTCCCAAGAATATTATTAAAACGATATTTTCCTTTACACTAAGATAATAATGAATGCCATGGTCCTTCTTCGTCTGATTCTTCAAAGACCCCTTCCGAATCTGAATCCTTTTCAGCGTTAAGTACAGGTGGAAGCATGAAGGAAAGGAGTAGTGGGTCTTATACTACAAAATAGTGGATTAGGAGCAAAAAAATGAAACCTTTTTTCTACAGTATAAAAGAAGAGATCGTAAGTTTTATAGTGATATATAACATTTTTAGGATCGCGATGGAGATCACTCTCAAAAACCTTTTCACTTTTTTTACAAAAAATTTAACAAAAAAAAATTCTTTTTTTAACTTCGAAGGAAATTTTTTTTTCATAAAAATTTAAAACAAAATTTTTCTAAGAATTAATATAAGTAGCTGAAATTATAGCCTTTCACAGGAAAAAAATCAATACAAAATCTTTATTCGTTTAGCAAGAAGAAAATATATTACGAACCTCTCAAAATCTTATAAATTCAATAAAAACGTATGCGATTTATCCAACTTTCCGGACTTTAACAGTGTCCCAAAATGACAAATCTCAAGCCAAAGCCTTAAAAATTCACTATACGATGCAGAACTTAATTATCTATCCAGCTGCGTACTTAAATTTTTACATTTCTCAAAATTAATTTTTGGCCTAATGACCGGCTAAATTGGCAAAATACCCCTTTGTGCAATGGCCCTTCTAATCCTGTTTTTAAGTCTTTAAATACTTGTCATTATAGCACAGCCACCTTTTCTTTTTTGGTGACCTTACAACTGTCTAGTCCACGCATTCTAATTTTACCTCTTTGTAGGTAGAATCTAAACATGCCGTTTCTTACAGCACCAAGCGGCGGAGCGACTGCTACAGCATCGGAGGTGTCCTGAGCCAATCCAGCCGTGGCCAAACCATTCTCCAACTGGTTTACAAAAAAGTGATTGCGTGCAGGTATTCAGACCAGACAGAAGTCTGCTTGTCGAAAATAACTGTGACTTATAATTTGCATTCAAGTCTTGCTGCGATACAAATTGTTTACTCTCATTTTTTTCGCCGTTATTTATTTTATAAATTAAAATGCCAAAAATGTAAAAAGAGTCAAAATGACAATTTCGTGCTAATAAATCCACAATCATCAATTTGTCAAGTTTTTCCACTGTCTTAAAACACTGTACTAAGCGCTTGTAGCAGGAAAATGGTGTTGAAGTTGACAAGGTAAAACACATCTTGACTGACCGGCATCATAAAAAATATAAGAATGATCCAGCGTAAATGTTATTTTACTAGATCGTGTCTCACCAATTATACACAGGGCACTTAAATTACTAGTAAGGACCAGAGGGTTTTTGCTACAACTCTGATCAGGATAATGTTCCTAAGCAAACACATACTGATTTACCCTACATCCTTCAGAATAAATTCCACTTAACTAGAACTAAAATTCCTTTCAGAGTAGCTATGCTAACTAAGTTCTAGACCAGTTAAGTTGAAGGTGAATAGTGTGAAGGAAAAATGAAAAAGTTTCATATTTGTAATTATTGTGTTATATCAGCCACAACAAACTGAATATTTCCTTCAGTTTTTTTTTTCTCAGCTGGAAATTATTTATGTTTAAGATTTAGAAAGATAAACGATTTCTAATTCGCTGTCTACAGCTGTATATGTATGTACTTATGATAAAGTCAATATCTTATCTAAATTAAATAAAACAAAAACTAATATTTTAAAAAACCCATGACAACTTAACAGTGCCAAGCGAAACAAAAATGCCAATTGTGAAAATATTCCACAAGAATCTTTATCACAAATTTTCTGCAAATGTTTAAGATGTATAAGTGTGTGCGTGTTGATTAAAAAAAAAACATCAAGCAACACCCATTCAAACCTAATCCTTATTGAGCAACATTAAAGCACAATGATTATTATCAACAACAACAAAAAAAAAGAAAACATCGCAAACTCTGCTTCAAAATAGGCGCTTATCTGAACAATAACAATAAAACCAACACTTTATTAAAAATAAAACAAATAAAATAATAATTTTAAGCCTTATCATGACAAAATATAAAATACTGGTAACAATTCAACTGATACAAGGCATTTAACTAAAAAAAATCACTTTGAAAATAAGAAGAGGGAATGAGAGAGAACTGTAGAAAGAGCGAAAGATCAAGAGCATTTCATCAAACAAGCAGGGGTACCAGAAAATTTTGATAAGAAATCGGCACTTTTACAAAAAATCGGCTTTATCGGCACTTTAATATTAAAAAATCGCCAAAAAATCGACAAACACATTTTTAATACAATAAAACATATTTTTATCTTTAAAAAGTATCAAATAATTTATCATTTTTAAAGATTTACATACGTTCAAAAACAAAGTGTTTTAATACTTGAATTAAAAGTTTTAAATTAAAGTTGATACAGTTATTTACAATTTTTTTGTTTCGTTTTTGGTATGGTTTGACTCTTATATTAACTATTTAGCCAATGAGCCCAAATACATTTCATCAAATTTAAAAAAAATGCTCTCTATTCATAAATTCCGTTAAAAAAAAGTTCATCGATTGTTATAAAATTTCCATATGGCTGTATAGGTTGTGTATTTCAGTTGACTCACCTTAAAATATTCTGTTTATACTATTAAGAATTTCAAGTATATATTACGAGGGCTGCTCTATATATTTCTGGCCTAATAGTGAAAATGCGAATATTTATAATCAAAAATGGTTTTATTGTTTTTCAAAGTATTCTCCAGCATGATTTATACACTTTTGCTTGCGCTCAAACCAGTTGTCGAAGCACTTTTTCCACTCCGATTGAGACACCTCTAAAACATGATTTTTGAACACTTCAACAGCTTCTTCTGGCGACGAAAATCCTATACCACGCATTTTTTTCTCGATGTGCAGAAACAAGAAGAAGTCATTAGGTGCCAAGTCAGGGCTGTACGGCGGATGACCCATTAATTCGACATTTTGGCCGGTCAAAAACGCTCTGGTTTGAGCCGATGTGTGAGAGCTCGCATTGTCATGGTGAACAATGATTCGTCTTCTCTTGTTGGTTTTTCGAATTTCTCCGATGACTTCAGGCAAACAAATTGTACTGTACCACTCAGAAGTGACCGTCCTACGTTGCTCAAGCGAAACAGTTGCCACACGACCAGTTTTGCCGAAGAAACAGGCGACCATTTGCTTCGAAGTGCTTCTTCCACGAACAACTTTCGTTGGATTTTGCTCATCTTTGAAGACCCACACGGTCGATTGTTGTTTCGTTTCGGGCTCATACGCATAGATCCATGATTCGTCACCTGTGATAATCTTATAAACGTCTTTTGAAACACCGCAATCGTATTTTTGCAACATTTCTTTGCACCAATCGACACGGGCCTTTTTTGAGCGACTTTCAAATTGTGCGGGATCCAACGAGAACAAACCTTTTTTACGGCCAGGTGTTCATGCAGTATCGAATGTATGCTGGTGGAAGAAATGTCCAAGGATGTCTCTATCTCTCGGTATGTCGCATGTCGATCTTGCATTATGAGTTCACGCACTTCATCAATGTTCTCTGGCACTACAGCCGTTTTTGGACGACCTTCACGGAACTCGTCTTTGAGCGAGCGGCCACGATTAAATTCATTATACCAATTTTTCACAGTGCTATAGGATGGTGCTTCATCACCATATAAAGATTTAAGTTTATCAATGCACTCTTGTCGTGATAATCCACGTCGAAAGTTGTGAAAAATGATGGCACGAAAATGTTCACGAGTTAATTCCATTATTTTCTATATTAATTTTTTCAAGTCACTGTAAACAACACAAATAATAGTCGTACGTCAAAACGTTTTGAGAACGATTATGCTTAAAAATGACAAACTTTCCAATGGAAGTGTCAGATTTGCACGATTTAATTTGTTTTAAAATTAAAACGTTTTTTTTTTTTTTTTGTTCTTCACTTTTTAAATAATCAATAATTATTTCCCTTATCAACAAACAAAATCACTTTATCCATCTGGCAACCTTCAGAAGCCATTTAAAGAGAGTAGAACGAGGCCGCAAGAAAAGAGAAGAAAAAATTATGAATTAGATACTTAAAGTATCTGAGAGATGTATAGTTTTTAATTATTTATTTACAAATTCAATTTCAATTCACACTATCAAGAGCACTTAACATGAGTATGATGACCAAATCTTGGTCGATGTGTAGGGAGTTGTTAAGTGACTGCGTCAGTGATCGGTACGTTTAAATAAAACAGCAGCGGTAGCGGGAATTGAAAGAAAAAACACAAACTGATATTAAAATTGTGTGTACAAAAACCGTGTTTAAAAAAATACAAACCAATTCAAAAAAATAGTGAAATTTAAAGTATGTTTTTTAATATTTTAAATTATTCTTTGTTTCATTTAAAAATATTTTATAAAGTTTATTACTTTTAATTTTAAAAGTGATTTTATAATTAAAAAATATCAATAAAAAATTCTATTCAAGATTTTTTCTATGCCGAAACGTAATTGAAAATTGCATTAAAAATTAAACTAAGAGAGTGACCTTGTGTTTTAAGTTTCTTTTAATGTGAAATTTTTGTTTATTTAACAAATGCCAACAGAAAATTTAATGATAAAAGTTTATTTAAAACAAAAACGTATCTGTAAGTACGTTCAAATAGATGAAAACAATAACGCTCCCAAAGCTGTTAAGTTGTTTTACCTGTTGATTAGCGGTGGTAAAAAAACACTCAATAATTAAAACTTGTCTGCGAACAAGTATAAAAATTGTTAAAAATTTGTTGTAAAAAAAACATGAAAAATATTTAGTTTGAATTTTTTTTATAAAAATTAATAACGTGTTGTTTTGTCTGGTATCTTATATATGACAGAGTTCTTTATTTCCTGTGGCTTTTTTATAATTTATATAATAATTTTTTATCGACAGACGGATCATAAACTGAATAAAAAAAACTTAGATTTTCCTTTAATCCAAAAATAATTAAAAGTAAATTAAAAAATATTTTTTATATTATTTTTTTCTTTTTTTGGTTTATTATATTTTGAAAAGAAAAAACTTAATTAATTTGGATTCAGTTTCAAAAAAAAGATATATTTTTTTATGAATTGATTGATTTATTTAAATATTTTATTGATATATGTAAATCATATAAAAAAATTAAGCAATATTGAATTTTTATAGAAATTTTATCGAAATTTCGAATTTAGTTTTATAAAAATGTTATCGATAACAATAATTTTCTAATGAAAATTTCCTAAAAAAATAATTAATACTTACAATTCACTAAACAGAATTCATTGATATTTATAATCATCCATCGAAAATTTATGGATCTGAAAAATCTTGTATGGACTATTTATCGATTTGTAAAATTTCTATAAATTAATGAAATTTTACTTTATTTTCGGCTTTTTGGTTCTTTTTAATTAATTTTCTAAACATTTTTAGAAAGAAAAATTATTTACAAATGTATGCGTACGTTTTCCAAAGAAAACAAGAAAAATTAGACGCTAGCAGAATGAAATGCAGCATTTTCTGGACCGCCACATCCTTCATCAGCATTCTTTGCATCTATCTACCTTACATACCTTACAAAGAATCAAAACGCCGAAAATAAAGTAAAATTTCATTAATTTATAAAATCGATGGTTCGAATCCTGGTCAGAGTGAAAATTAAAAAAAAAAAAAAAAAAAAAAAAAAAAAAATTTCTATACATTTTTTTCTTATATACAATTTTCTATAGATAATTTATTGTTATGTACCGGTTTCGTAATAAAATTTATTTATATACACAATTTTCTTTTAAAAAATTATCGATATGTACAATTTTCTTACAAAAATTTATCGAAATGTACAATTTTCATACAAAAATTTATTGACATAGACAATTGTTTAACGAAAATTTACCGTAAAATTCAGTGCCCAAATCTACTATATCGACTTCTAAAATTTTCTTAAGATAATTTATCGATATGCACAATTGTTTAAAGAATATTTATCGATATGTACAATTTTTTAAAGAAAATTTATCGATATGTACAATTATTTAAGGAAAATATGTCGTTGAATAAATTTTCGAAAACTAATATTTTGATATCTAAAATTTTCTTAAGAAATTTATCGATATGTACAATTTTCTTACAAAAATGTATCGATATGCGCAGTTTTTTAAAGAAAATTTATTTACATAGACAATTGTTTAACAAAAATTTATCGAAATGTATCGTAAAATTAAGTTCTCAAATCTACTATATCGATTTCTTATATTGTCTTAATATAATTTAAAGAAAATTTATCGATTTGTACAATTGTTTAAAGAAAATTTATCGATAGGTACAATTATTTAAAGGAAATGTATCGTAGATTAAATTTTGCAAAACTATTACATAGATGTCTGAAATTTTCTTAAGAAAATTTGTCGATATGTACAATTTATCGATATATACAATTGTTTATAGAAAATTTATCGATATGTTATTTATTTAAAAAAAAATGTTTCGTAGAATAAATTTTCTAAAACTAATATGTCGATTTCTAAAATTTTCTTAAAAAAATTTTTCGATAAGCACAACTTTTTAAAGAAAATTTATCGATATGTAATTTTATTTTAAGAAAATGTATTGTTAAATTAATTTTCCAAAATTAATACATCGGTGTCTACGATTTTCTTAAGAAAATTTATCGATATGTACAATTTTCTATGTAAAACTTTCTATCGAAAATTTTATGATTTGTATTATTTTACTATCGTAAATGTATAATTTTCTGTCGAAAAATTTGCCTATATGTAGGACTTTCCATAAATGTTATTGACATGTGCATGGAAAACTTATCGATATTTTCTGTTGAAATTTTGTAGATATTTGTCTTTTTCCAGCTATAGTTGTTTAATATATATAAAATCTATTTAACAATTTGCATAATTTTGTATCGAAAACTTATCGATATGTATTTTTTTCTCCAGGATTTATCGATAAGCATAATTTTATCTCGATAATATATTAATATGTACAATCTTCTATCGAAAATGAATCGATGTTTATAACATCGCAATTATAACTCTATCAAGTTTTAATTCCTTTAACCGTTTAATTTCCTTCTTTGCATTTCACTTTTGCTTAATTTGCAAAATTACAACAGAAAAGAAACTACAAAAATAAAATAATTCTAAATTTAAATATTCTTTAGATGACATTTTACTAATTTCGTTTTTCGCCAGTCAGTCAGCCAGTAGTTCATCGCCAGTGTTTTTTAGTTGTTTTAATTAATATTTCACTCACTCATCATTTGTTTTATGCGCCATTGGAATGTCTAATGAATCGCTGTAGTTTTTTTTTTTTTTTTTTTTTTTTTTTTTTGCTTTTATCTTCTTTAACTTCTCAGTAGTTAACAGCAAATAAATTAAATTTTATTACATTAATTCTCTCTGTATAAAATAAATTTTATAGATACGAATTCTTTTATTGTAGTACATATTAGTACTCGTAAGATTTGTTGGCGGATGAATTTTTGAATATTAAAAATTATGTTTATTTAAGGCACTATTTCACCTTATTTTTTGTGCGTTTTAATTTCCGATAAAAGAAAACAAAAAGTGTTACTGCTGGAATATAAATTTAAGTTTTTGCAAGTGTCTAATTTGTGGTTACGTCAATGGTGGCAGTGGGTATCATAATTAAGGGTACGTTTAAAAAAATATTTTTATTTCTTTCGGCAAAGTGAATAAATTTCATAGCATTTTACATTTTCTGAAACCTTGCGGAAAGATTAGAAATATTTAATAATTTCAGTAAATTTAAGTTTACTATTTTAACAAAGATAAGATTATAAGTTTTTTTTGTTTTGAAGTACTTAAATAAACATTTAATTATAAAGGGTTTTTTTATAGAGATTAATAGATTTAAAAAATTTCCAGTGTCCAATAGTTATTATGCTTCCTGAACTCTTTTACGATTTCTTAAGAAAAGAGGAGTTTTTTAATGGATCATGCGCTGAAACTTTTCACTTTAATATGATTTGTTTAACAATTTAAGTGTGGTAATTCACAATTCCAAAATTTTTAATTCCATGAATTCTTAAAAAGACCAAAGGCTGTAGTTCACTTTAGTATTGCGTAGTTAGATCTGTCAAAAATCGCATGACCAAAATTTACACCTAGCAATTTTTCACGCAATTAGTAGCATTGATTTTTTTTTTTGCCAAGATGGTAGTGAATTGTAGGACACGAGTTTTTCGGCCCTTGATGAAAATCGGACGACTATCTTAACACACATTACCCCATTAGCGGGTTGAGAACCGATGCAGTAGCTCATCGAAAGTTAGACCCCGGAAGTAATAACCTTCTAGTATCGGGTCACTGCAAGCTCAGGCGACTAGATCAGCCACATGCCCGGTAAACAAGGGCGTGAAGGCGGAGCAAAACAATACAAAATATGTGCCTCCAAAGAGGAGAAAAAAAGAAATAAATTCGGCAATTATAGGTTATGTTTATTTTTTTGGAATAATGTAGCATTCGTTTTTTTTAGAAAGGTCAGCTTTCCTGGATGCCTGCCTATACTTTATCGATCCTATATTACTGTACAATAATCCCTATTTAAGGGTTTGCTTATTTTTTTGTACTTTGCTCTCAGATACACTGGCCTTCCTTTTGAAGTAGTAATAGATTGAGTTTTTTTTTTTTAATGTCATATGTCGTTATAAAAAAATGTTTTATATATCGCTTGAACACTCGCTACATAATACTTATCAAGCCACTGTTTAACACTTTTTATCACCATCAAAAATTATTTGAATTTGTAACCAGTGTTGCCAGCGAAAGACAGGAAAAAGTTACGATTTTTCTTCAAAAAAGTAACTTTTTTTCATTGAAAATAACATTTTGAAATTTTCCGTAAATAAATGGTAATTTAATGTAATTTTTATAAAATATAGTAAAAAGTTTTATTTCACATTTCAGGCAAAGTAAGAAGGCAAGATATTAATATACCGAACAAAAACAAAACAAAATGAAAAAAAAAACGTATGAAAAAAATTTCAGCTTGATGATACCCGCGAAAATTTAAATTAGGACTAATATTTCGATATGGAAAAGTGCATGCTCTCGCCATTCAATAAAATTAGTTAAAGTAGGATTGGACATTTTTCTCTAAAAGATTGAGCTTTGATAGAATTTACTACTTTAATTATTTTTAAAATACCGAAATTATAAGAAATATCTTTCTTTTAAATCAAGGTATTGCTAACAATTTTCGCAAGTTTTAACAGAATGTTTAATTTTCCGCACGAAATGAAGCTCACATTATTTCACAATTGAAAAATTTTGTTGCCAGAAACATTTGATGTTTCTAAACATAAAGCAAGAAACATTTTGTAATTTCTCACGAAATGAACAGTGTAAAACTTCAGCAAACGTTATTATACCCTTCACCACAAAAAGTGGACCCCATAAAGTATTTATATTCTGACTTCTTATGCATACATACCGAAGTCGATTGAGCTATGCCTGTCTGCCCGTCCCTGCAAAACACCACGCCTACCTCTAATTTTTTCATGTCATTTAGAACAATTAAGTAACCTCAATCAAAAAAACAAATATATGGGGCAATGGAGAATTAATAAATATGAAAAAATATCAAGTGAAAAATTAGCGCTCGCCCATATTTTCCGAGTTACGGGGCTCTGAAATTTTAAAATTTTTTAAATATCAATATGAGTGTTATTTTAAAGCTTTTAAAAAGATCTTGAAGGAAATACTAAAATTTTAGAAAATGCTTAAACCATTAAGAGCCGATAACATTTTTATGTAAAATTATATACAAATATGCGGTACCAAATTTATTTTTATTTTTAATTATCTTTCACCCCAATTTTTGCTTTTTTGAGTGGAGTTACTTCACTAAACTAGATTTACATAGATGGTGAAGGGTATATAAGTTTCGGCATAGCCGAATATAGTAATCTTACTTGTTTATTGTTATTAAAATCGAATTGATATGTTAAGAAAGATATAAATAAGCCTTTGCTTAAAATAATGAAAGAAGTACTTTTTCAGTCATTTTACTTTATTTCGTATCTCTACGAGAAGTTTCGAAAACTTGGCCAAATATAACAAAATTAAACATGTTAAGTGGAGCCTTTTAAAGTTTCAAAAAATTTTAAAAATGTAACCAAGCGGCAACACTGCTTGTAACTAACATAAAACTCAGTTACGTACGTATATCGTTTGAAGGTTAGCGTTATTCGGGCATGTGAATATTATGTGACATATTTATTATGACAAGCACTAACATTTAGCACCTTCAATTCACTATTCTAGCAAACACTTGTATAAATAAAAAAAAATAAACAAATATTTAAAAGTAATTATTTAGAAAGTTGATTTTTAGTTTTACAGCTATAAATCATGAAATAAAACTCTCACTCTCATTCTTAATCTCACTGTTTTTTTTAGTAGAAAATGCATTGAAAAAAAACTCTAGAAATGTAAAAACGGAAGTACTTTATCATATTTATATTTATTTGCTTCTCCCTTTTTCATGTTTTTAGTTTTTGTAATTAATACTTTTAAAGAAATAAATATTTAAAATATAAAAATAAATAAAAACCAAAGCCCGGTTAAATAATATTTTGCTTTTTTATCTTTTTCAAAGTCTTTGATTAAAGTAATGAACAAATAAGAAGAAGAAAAAAAGGCATTCAAATTTAATGATAAAATATTAATGAGAAGCAAGCTAAAAAAAAAATGGTTAAAAAAATGAATGGTCACAAAATGAAAAAAAATAAAGGTATGCGTGATGTTTTGCCTGCCTCGAAGAACACGAACGGATCATGCTGATTTCCAATAGCACTTCTTCGACACTATATCTGATCCATTGACATGTTTAGTTTTTTTTTTTTTTTTGTGATATCAAGTTTTCCTCGGCACTAACACGGACGCTCAGACGGGCAGACGGACATCGTTCAATCGGGTAATTTTTTAGCTATTATCTCTTTGGTAACACTGGTTTAAATAGCTGACGCACATTTCGTGTTTTGTTTTTGATCTTCTTCTAGAATTTAACCATGAATCATCTTACAAACGAACAACGCTTGCAAATTATTAAATTTTTTTATTAAAATGCGTGCTCTGTTAAGAAAGTTCATCGCGCACTTCTACCATTTTATGGTCAATTGAGTTTTGGGTCAATGGGTAAGTAAATAAGCAGAATTGTTGATTTTGGAGTCAATATCAACCAGAAGCTTTGCAAGAGCTACCAATGCATCCAGAAATAATCACAGTTTGGTGCGGTTTATGGACTGGTGGCATCATTGGACCGTACTTCTTCAAAGATTATGCGAATCGTAACGGAACTGTGAGCGCTACCGTGAGATGATATCCAACTTTTTTTTGCTCAAAATGCAAGAGCTTGACTTGCATGACATGTGGTTCAACAAGACAGTGCCACATGCCACACAGCACGGGCAACAATGAACTTATTGAGCTATACCGACAAGTCCGCTTCAATTGACGCATTGGAAGACAACATTGAAGCTATTATTCGTGAGATACCGGCCGAAATGTTGGAAACAGTATGCTAAAATTGGACTATGCGGATGGCCCATTTGAGGCGCAGTAAAGGTCAACAGTTGCATGAAATAATCTTCAAGCATTAAATTATATGGACCGTACTATCGATTCAAATAAAGATTTCATGCATTTTTCTGATTTTTATGTGCCTTTTTTTGTAAAACTTTCCCATAGCTTTTACGATTGTTTTTAAATTCGTCAATTTCGTCTGTGTAAAATTAAAAGCAGCGGTATAGTAACAAATTGGTTAGAAAGACCCCATTTTGAATAAAAATAATATTGAATATCTCTAAAACAATTTATTATTCCTTGTTTTCGAAAAAAAAATAAAAATAAAAAACAAATAGGTTTAAGTTTTAAATCAGCCAATAGTAAAAAATTTCTTCTGCAAATAATTCTTTGCATCGATGTACATAAATAAGCCACCACCTGATCAAGTTAAGATCCTCGCTAGAAATTTTTTTTTATTATGGAAGTTTTTTATATCCCCTTCCAGGAAAATTTTTTGGTTACGCTAATGCTTCCTTGAAACCCATTTCGAACATTAATGATTTTAGAAATCACTGTTTATATCGTAACTGCCTGAATTATTATATAAAAAATAATTCATTTTTTATTTTTTGCTTAAAAAAAACAAACACATTTTGATTTCTAAGCAAAAATAATTTTAGTTATGTGTTCGTCCAAATTTTTTTATAAAAATTTTATATTATATATTTTGAAGACTATTTTGAAATTCTTAAAAGGGTGTGGAATTGTTAATGTCGTTATTATTAACACATTTTATTTACTTAATAAACATACAAACATTCATACACGATATGTGTGGTGTGTATAATTATTACGTTATTTATCATATCAGGTTACATTTCTTCCAGTATAAAGTCTACAGCAAAGTAAAACCCAACAAAATTCTTAACACATACATACATACGTATACACACATGTACTTTTGTTTTTGTAAATATTATTTATATAATTTTTTTATCATTACAATGAACAGAACTTGCTACTAATTAAATCATTAAATATAATACAGACTTTTTAGACACACACACACACACATACCGTTGTTCAAAATAATTGTTCTTGCAATTTGGTGGATAATTATAACTTTCCATATAATGATTTTATCGGGTGTTTTTTTAAGCCCGGTAGAACTTTAAATTGTAAAAAATAACACAAAAACTTTAATTGTAATGAATGCTTTATTTAATTTTTTTTATACCAAAGATCAGAACATGGCACTAACATTTAAAAATTATTTTGGGCATATGGCCACCGCGGCTACTCATGACTTCACATGGCCCCACAGGAAATAATGGAGAGGTGTCAAATGGCACGACCTTGGAGGCCAACTGATAGGTCGATTTCTGGAAATCAACTTATCGCCAAATTTTGATTAAATAATTCGATGGTTGTACGGCGTATAGCACGTAGCGCCATCTTGTTGAAACCACATTTCGTCCGGATCAATGTCATCTATTTTCTCAAACAAAAAATCATTAATCATGGTGCGGTAACGATCTCCATTGACCGTAACGTGAGATCCGGCCTCCTTTTTGAAGAAATGAGGTCCGATGATGCCACCAACGTGTTAACCACACCAAACGGTGTATTTTTCTAGATGCAATGAAGTCTGTAGGGTATATTGTGGATTGATCTCACTCCATATTCGTCAATTTTGCTTATTAACAAACCCGTTAAGCCAAAAATGAGCGTAATCGCTGAACAAAATTTGGCGATGAAACAACGGGTCAGTTATTAACTGCTATAGAGACCAATCGGCGAAAGAACGACGCATATAATGGTCTCGTGGCTTTAATTCCTGCACTAGCTGAATCTTATATGGGTGTAGGCCAAGATCTTTACGCACAATTTTCCACGTACTAGACGGACAGCGCACCGATTTCTATGACCGACGATGAATCGATAAATTTAGATCTTATTCCACACTTTCGTTTACAGCAGCGATATTCTCTTCAGTGCGCACATTTCTTCGACGTGTTGGTGTTATTGCAATCTCTAGAGAGTATGTGGTACGAAATCTATCCACAGTTCGATGGATGGTTTGTTCATAAGGACTAATATGTGCATCATAAAAATCATGAAGTCGTCTATAAATTGCTCGAATTGATGACTGATTTTTTAAGTAAACTAAATTAATTTGATAGCGTTGTTTAAGCGTGAGATTCTATTCATAATGATTTGCCAGAGTTTACTGATAATTTTTAGTGTTATTTTTTATAATTTCAAGTTCTATCATGCTTATTTATAAATAATTTTCGTAGTCAATAACTCCATTTAAAATTATTTGAAATACCAACAGACACATGGCGAAATAATACAGGTGGTCTCGATGGCGAATTCATTACTTTCGCCGTAAACGCTAAATGCCCAACTCCATAAATAAAAAATATGTATAATTTTTTTTCTGTAACACATTACAAACAAATTTTCAAAATCAGTTCTGAAATGACAGAGTTCTGCAAGTTCAAACACAAAAAAGCAACATTCAGTCGAATTGATAACCTTCTTCTCTTTTTGAAGTCGGTTAAAAAAAATATAAATTGACTTAAAATTGTATGTTTCATCTTTTAATAAAAATTTTAAGTTTGAGCACTCACTTGTTGAGTCAACTGAATGTATGTGCATACATACAACCTTTTAACTACATATTTTTGTCTCTAAATTTTTTTAATTAACAATCAATAACAAAAGCAACAGGATATACAAATAGCAACCTGTCTGTACATGTACATAGTGTGTGTTTGCATACATACATACATATACCACCGGTTACTCCCTTCCAAAACAGACACTCGTCAGACAATATAACTGTCACACAATAGATTTAATAAATTGTGTATGAATTCCTCAGTCTATATTTTAGGTGTCGATTGTTTAAATTAAATAGATTTACACTTTCTAGACAATTGTTTGCCGTAAAACAAACTTTTAACAGTAATAAAGTATGTATGTATGTAAATACTACATATAACGCTGGAGTTAATGTCGACGTCGTTGACGGCGTTTCAACGGCGAAAAAGTTGAAACAGATTGAACTTTTACGGCGTTGCAACGCGTTAAGATTAACTGCTCTCATACAATTTCATATGATTCAACTTTTTTTTTGACATTCGACGCCGTCAACGACGTTGACATTAACTCCAGGGTAACAGTTTGAACATAAATAAGCGTTTATACCTACATATGTTTGTTTTGCTAATACGCATGTAAGTATGTAGGTACGTGCATACATTACATTTGTGTAATTTGACGTGTGTAAATCGTATGATTCATTCAAAAGTTATTGAATAAATATTAAATGTAAATATACAAACATATAAATATGTATGTACACACATAAACATACGTATTAATTAAAAGCTGATGACTCTTTATAAGGTGTTCTCTAAGAGCAACATTTTATTGTGTTCCACTTTGTATCTATTTCTTATTTAAGTTTTAAGCTAGAAAAATAGAAAGAAGTCAGCCAGTACTTATTGTTTTAAATAACTTTGTTGACTTTTTTCTTCTGATGCTTCGCTTTGTTAATAGGTACGATAAAAATTTTTAAAGCACATACCACCTCTTACAGTGATGATTGACTTTATGAGTCATATTTGTGTTGTTGGCTGGTTGCTTCTCATAACGTTAGTAATAATAAACTGTGGAGAAATACTTCAAAATTCGTAGAATTTTAATACATTTTTCAAGAAGCACATAAGTATCAAAAAAAACATTTAAACATACACTGACAAACAGCCACGTTTTGTTGGATGCTGCTTTGTTAAACGTAACTGTTAAAATGGCTAAACTGGAATATTGATTCGTACCGAAAACAAATAAAACAATACAAATGAGTAAAAGAGAAATAATTTTTAAAACGGTAAAGTAATATTTTACTTTCTGTAACACAAACGTGCATTCGTAAAAATACAATGACAAAAAAACTACAAAACAACTGCTATCAAATGCAACAGGTTTATTTTGATGTTATTATTAAGTTGTTGGTGTTATTTAAAATCAAAAACACTGTTTACCTGATGCTCGTGTTGCCAGTATGATGAACTTTTCTTAAATTGGCAATTTTTATCTCCAAATTATTTGATGCTCTGTATTTTAACTTACGAGTAGTTTTTTATTTAAATTATTTAAGTTACGTTATCGAGCTAAATCTAAAATAAATACACGATTAAAATTCTAATATGTAAAAGTGTTTAAGACTTTTCATGAACGTTCTTTCTAACAGTTAATACAATGGCGAAATGATGTATAATATGATAGCAATGCCATATTTACTCATTATTACCCTTATCTTAAATGTTACACCATATAATAATTACCTCAATTCTTTTATATGAATGAATTCCCTGTCACCTAGTTATTGATGTCTCTACGTTTAATGTCAACAAAACACATACATATAATAATAAATAATAAACCAGTGAAAATAATATAATTATAAAGTCACTTTATAATTTTTTTAAATATATTTTTCGTGATATTTTACAGTCCCACCCTAAAACTGTTTAAAAAATAAGGCCATATATGTGAAAACCATGTTACTATCAGGATATCTTAAATTTAATTATATTTGTTCCTATAACAGATATATTAGTTCATTCATTGTACAAATTTCAAGAGTCTACCTATAAAGGTTTAAAGAATAAGGCCATATTAATTTTTTAATTCGAAATGTGTGCCTGCAACAGTTGAAAAAATAAAGTGATAAGCGTTAAAATTACGTCACTAAAGTGCACCCCTTACATTTTAGTTTTATTTCTAATTTTTTTGTAGTGAATGAATGTCTATTACAGTTAAAAAGAAAAACTATATTTTTAGGAACATCATGTCACTTTCGTAACACCCTTTAATTATAATAATACAACTTTTGTAAAAATTTCAAGCGTCTATCTGTTACGGTCCCAGAGATAGGAGACTGTGACACTCGGACAGGCATTACAACGAAAACAATAGGATTAGGTTTTTAACACAACTTAGGGTAGATAGATGCGAGGAATTCTGATGGCTGGTAGCGATCCAAAAAAACGTTAAACTATATTCAGCTGGTGTCTAATTTTGTTGTTTTCTTTGGAAAATGTCCGCATACATTCGTAAATAATTTTACTCTTATAAAATCAATCTTATACAAAATAAAATAACTTATATAACGTTCTGCCGCAATTCTTGATGAAAGTGTTGATTTACTTTCAATTAATTAGATTACAATTTCAATTAGCGAGATTTCGCCTCGCAATAGGAAACTCCTTTAGCACTTTTACCCACATCCTCGGCGTTTTCTATTTCACACAAACAAACTGATTTTGGGTGTAGTTTAAAAGCAAAATTATCTCAAATATTACGTTCTATTTTTAAATAATTCAATCGTTATAACTTTAAATACTTTCCAAAGTATAAAAGGTTCTTGGTTAAGATTTTATTGAGAGATCAAAGTTTTTTTTACTTTAAATTTCTTTATTTGCAGTAGATTTTGAATTTACGAGGGCTGCTATATATATTTCTGGCCTGGCAACACTGAGTGCTGCCAAGTGCAATCTGACATTTCCATTGGAAAGTTTGTCATTTTTAAGCATAATCGTACTCAAAACGTTTTGACGTACGACCATTATTTGTGTTGTTAACAGTGACTTGAAAAAATTAATATAGAAAAAAATGGAATTAACTCGTGAACATTTTCGTGCCATCATTTTTCACAACTTTCGACGTGGATTATCACGACAAGAGTGCATTGATGAACTTAAATCTTTGTATGGCGATGAAGCACCATCCAATAGCACTGTGAAAAATTGGTATAATGAATTTAATCGTGGCCGAAGCTCGCTCAAAGACGAATTCCGTGAAGGTCGTCCAAAAACGGCTGTTGTGCCAGAGAACATTGATGCCGTGCGTTAACTCATAATGCAAGATCGACATGCGACATACCGAGAGATAGAGACATCCTTGGACATTTCTTCCACCAGCATACATTCGATACTGCATGAACAACTGGCCGTAAAAAAGGTTTGTTCTCGTTGGATCCCGCACAATTTGAAAGTCGATCAAAAAAAGGCTCGTGTCGATTGATGCAAAGAAATGTTGCAAAAATACGATTGCGGTGCTTCAAAAGACGTTTGTAAGATCGTCACAGGTGACGAATCATGGATCTATGCGTATGAGCCCGAAACGAAACAACAATCGACCGTGTGGGTCTTCAAAGACGAGGAAAATCCAACGAAAGTTGTTCGTGGAAGAAGCACTTCGAAGCAAATGGTCGGCAAAACTGGTCATGTGACGACTGTTCCGCTTGAGCAACGTAGAACAGTCACTTCTGAGTAGTACACTACAATTTGTTTGCCTGAAGTCATCGGAGAAGTTCAAAAAACCAACAAGAGAAGACGAATCATTGTTCACCATGACAATGAGAGCTCTCACACATCGGCTCAAACCAGAGCGTTTTCGACCGGCCAAAACATCGAATTAATGGGTCATCCGCCGTACAGCCCTGACTTAGCACCTAATGACTTCTTCTTGTTTCCGCACATCAAGAAAAAAATGCGTGGTCAACGATTTTCGCCGTCAGAAGAAGCTGTTGAAGTGTTCAAAAACCATGTTTTAGAGGTGTCTCAATCGGAGTGGAAAAAGTGCTTCGACAACTGGTTTGAGCGCATGCAAAAGTGTATAAATCATGCTGGAGAATACTTTGAAAAACAATAAAACCATTTTTGATTATAAATATTCGCATTTTCACTATTAGGCCAGAAATATATAGAGCAGCCCTCGTAATAAGTAAACAAAATTGTTTTATTTTTAACAGTTTTTGTATAAAGTTTCTGGCAACGCTGTGTTTGCTTATATGTGTGGTTTCTTTTTTTACCATTTTTTTTTTATTTTTCTTTTACTATTTGACACATTTTTTGTCGTGCGTTTTAGTTATATTTTCAATTGAATTTGTTTATTAAAAATCCATGGGTTATTTTATTTAACGTTTGATTTTTTGTAACTATAAATGAGTTGTTTTCTTAATTAATAATTCTATAGTGATTCACTGAGAATTACTTCAACTTGGATTCAGCGTTGCCACACAAGAAATTGACTTCCTACCAATAATTTTCAAGAATCCAACCAAAATCGTTCACATCCTACTTGGTTTTCCCCCCCATAATTGTTGAGATGGAAGTTTGTCTTTTGGTGATTTTTGAGATGGGTGTTATGATTTAAAATAGTTTTAGAGCATACTATGCAGAATAAACACCCATCCTTTTCCTGGAGCCAATCAAATTCGCTCTACCATTCGGTTCTAAATTTTCTTTTGACTGTTTATTTACAATGTTCACTAAAAGTATTGTTGTATATTGTTTAAAAATATTATAAAACAAAAATTTTAAGAGTGGTTCTACCTGATTGATGAATTTCGTTTTCTAAAGTTATATTATTTTCATTAATTTTTGGAGTTTTTGATAAAAATCTGAAAAAATACATGCAATATTAGTAAATACTTACTGCCATCCCTAAATTAGCGCATAAAACGCAAGATAACTGTCAAAATTTCTCATGTACATACAAAATGTATGAAGCATCCCTAAATAGCTTGGCGTCAACGCTTAGCAATTGGAAAATCCAATTTTGACAGTGCGTTAGGAAGTGAAGTTTGCTGTTTGTTGGTTTGTTTTGTTTTGTTATGGTTGTTATGGGGGTTTTATGAAATAAAATAAGTTAACATTACTTTTAACTACACGAAGTTAACGCTGTTATTTAGGGATGACATTTCAGCGCAAAAGCTATGAATTACATCGCTTTGCGTCTTACGCGCTAATTTAGGGATGGCAGCAACGTAATTAATAGGTACATATTTACAGTTAAAAAAGTTTACTTACTTTTCCATTTTGTCTGTTAAATAAACCTTCACTCAAAAATATTGTTAATTTTAATTTCATAATATTGTTCGCGTTATATAGCTTTAATCATCTCTATGCAAAAAAGCAGAGATGTTTTTTATTACACCTAAAACAGTTTTCGAAAACAGTGGTAACACTATTCTGAATTTTTAAGGTGAAAAATTTACTATTGCTAAAAAATTGCTACATGAGGAAAACCTACCAAAAATTTAAAAAAATGCAACAAACCAACCAAACTACCAAACTGTTTTTTTAAAAACGAAAAACTACCAAGTTTGGTCCGATTGGACCAAAGCGGCAACGCTGCTTGGATTGTTCATACACATCCACACATACATACATATAGATGTATATGAATGTTTTGTTTACACATATAGAAATGTATGTGTCACTCCAAGAATTTTTTTTCTCTAAAACAAAAAAAATTATTGTTCACGATTTGTCCATAATACAAACAGGTGCATAAAAAAAGTATTCGGTGAAAGTAATCGTTACTCCCATTGGAGTTGATAAGCCTCTATTGGAAGCCATCAAAAATAGCTCCTGCAGAATTCTTATCATCTTGTGTTATGTTATATCTTATACTTGGCACAGTTTTCATCTTTTTGCTCTCTGGAAAAATAAAATAAACTCTTAACAAATTAGATTTTAGTTCGGTTAAACTTCGAGTTGAGGCCATGACTCAATGTAACAATCAATCATATGATCTGTCAAAAGTTGCATGTGTTTTCAAAACGTATGATAATGCAGATAAAAAGTGTATAGACTTTTTAACAGATCTGTACGATTTTGTAATCTTTAAAAATAATTTATCAATTTTTTTTTTCGCCTTGCGATCAGAGTTGTTTTTTTATGATTAGAGAAAATCGAAAAAAATATTAAAACCATATATTTTTTATCTATCATTTTTTTTTAAACGATTTAAAAAGTAGGACAGAATTCTATCAGATACGATTTAATCACAAATCGTACCATTGCGTGTGATAGTGAATCAGGATTCACTTTAATATTGTTTAAAAAAACTTAATGAAGAGCTCGAAAAGAGCAAATAGTAGTTTTTATACAATAAACTTGCTTGAACAAGAAAGAAAATTTCGGAACTTTTTCTCGAATGCTTTTACATTCTATTCACCAGTCTATTGTCTGGAAAGGGCTAAACCGACTCCACAACAAAATTAGATCTTTGACGCAGTCTTTCTCTTCGTTAAAGCTGACACCAAAAAAGTTCTGTAAATACACCAATGAACAAGTTCGTGGATAGAGTAGTAATGTGCAATAAGAGTTTCATTGTTTCATAAACTCATCAACAACACCGGTTAATCGGTGCGATTGTGTAAATAACTCTCTCTTGCTTGTTTATTGTAAAACTCTCGCAAAATAAACTCAATTCTTATGGTCACCCCATTTTGATTTGAAACTTTATTTTCTTAATCAGAATTATTTTATTATAAATAAAAGTACTGTATTAAAAAAAAAACTAAATAAATTCAAAAGATAATTTTCTCATATTAATATAAATTATATTATAAAGAAAATCACTTGATAAACATTCATAAATCCAGACGAATTAACAAAAGATTAAGAACCTAAAGAAAATCTCATAAAAATTATTGAAACTTAAACTGTAGTGAGTAAAAATAATGCTGCTGGCACAAATTGTATTGATAAGAAAACATTTTTTAAGAAGAACCTCAAGAAATATTTTTATAAATGCAGAACAACTGCACTTTAAAAAAGAAAACAAGATTAAAACGACAGACGACGTTTTAAAAAGAACAGAAAATTCAATTATTATTAAAAAAATTGAATGGAAATAAAAGCAAAAGTTCAAAATAGTTGACATTTGGAGGACACTAAATAAAATGACAACAATTAATTATTATTGTTATACTGCACATAGTTTAACGATTGACTTTTCAATAAATTAATACAAATTATTATAAACAAAAATTACATATTTACGACTTTTTATTATCAGCTGCAATTAAAAAATAAAACACGGTTTAACAAACTTTAGCAGCAATATAAGACATTAATTAAATCTACGTTCGACATTTGTTACATTTTATAAAAAACTTACAAGAAGAACAGCTATCAAGTCCAAATTTTATCGTTGTTACAAATATGCAATTTATAGGAAATTTTAGATTTTTTTCCAAAATTTGTAAAAAAAATTTAAGGGCCATAAAAGCTATCTATTCAAAGGAAAAAGTTATATAACAACAACAAGAAAAATTTTTTAAACAGAAAATAAATCAACAATCAATATTTTATAAAGAAAAAAGCTAAATAACGAATCGACAGTGAAAATTTAATTCAATAAAAAGTTTTACATAGAGAATAATATCGATAATAAAAGTTTCTATAGAAAATAATTTTGATAACAAAATATTTCTATAAAATACAATTTCGACTATAATATATTTTTAGAGAAAATAATTTCGATACCAAAAAAGTCTATAGAAAATAAATTCGATAACAAAAATTTTCTATAGGACATAATTGCGAAAGCAAAAATTTTGTACTAAAAATAATTTCAATAACAATTTTTGTTTATAAAGAAATAATTTTCAAAACAAAATTTTTTCATGATATCGATAACAATAACTTTTTATTAAAAAAGAATTTCGATAGCAATATTTTTTTATAAAATATAAATTCGATAGCAATAATAATGTTGTATAAAAAATAATATTGATAACAAAATTTTTTTTTATAGAAAATAATTTCGATGGCAAAAAATTTTCTATAGAAAATAATTTCGATGGCAAAAAATTTTCTATAGAAAATAATTTCGATGGCAAAAAATTTTCTATAGAAAATAATTTCGATGGCAAAAAATTTTCTATAGAAAATAATTTCGATGGCAAAAAATTTTCTATAGAAAATAATTTCGATGGCAAAAAATTTTCTATAGAAAATAATTTCGATGTCAAAAAATTTTCTATACAAAATAATTTCGATGGCAAAAAATTTTCTATACAAAATAATTTCGATGGCAAAAAATTTTCTATACAAAATAATTTCGATGTCAAAAAATTTTCTATACAAAATAATTTCGATGGCAAAACATTTTCTATACAAAATAATTTCGATGGCAAAAAATTTTCTATAGAAAATAATTTCGATGGAAAAAAATTTTCTATAGAAAATAATTTCGATGGCAAAAAATTTTCTATAGAAAATAATTTCGATGGCAAGAAATTTTCTATACAAAATAATTTCGATGGCAAAAAATTTTCTATAGAAAATAATTTCGATGGTAAAAAATTTTCTATAGAAAATAATTTCGATGGCAAGAAATTTTCTATACAAAATAATTTCGATGGCAAAAAATTTTCTATACAAAATAATTTCGATGGCAAAAAATTTTCTATAGAAAATAATTTCGATGGCAAGAAATTTTCTATACAAAATAATTTCGATGGCAAAAAATTTTCTATAGAAAATAATTTCGATGGCAAGAAATTTTCTATACAAAATAATTTGGATGGCAAAAAATTTTCTATAGAAAATAATTTCGATGGCAAAAAATTTTCTATAGAAAATAATTTCGATGGCAAAAAATTTTCTATAGAAAATAATTTCGATGGCAAAAAATTTTCTATACAAAATAATTTCGATGGCAAAAAATTTTTTTACAAAATAATTTCGATGGCAAAAAATTTTCTATACAAAATAATTTCGATGTCAAAAAATTTTCTATACAAAATAATTTCGATGGCAAAACATTTTCTATACAAAATAATTTCGATGGCAAAAAATTTTCTATACAAAATAATTTCGATGGCAAAAAATTTTCTATACAAAATAATTTCGATGGTAAAAAATTTTCTATACAAAATAATTTCGATGGCAAGAAATTTTCTATAGAAAATAATTTCGATGGCAAAAAATTTTCTATAGAAAATAATTTCGATGCCAAAAATTTTTGTATAGAAAACAATTTCGATAACAAGAATTTTTCTATAGAAAATAATTTCGATGGCAAAAAATTTTCTATAGAAAATAATTTCGATGGAAAAAAATTTTCTATAGAAAATAATTTCGATGGCAAAAAATTTTCTATAGAAAATAATTTCGATGGCAAGAAATTTTCTATACAAAATAATTTCGATGGCAAAAAATTTTCTATAGAAAATAATTTCGATGGCAAAAAATTTTCTATAGAAAATAATTTCGATGGCAAGAAATTTTCTATACAAAATAATTTCGATGGCAAAAAATTTTCTATACAAAATAATTTCGATGGCAAAAAATTTTCTATAGAAAATAATTTCGATGGCAAGAAATTTTCTATACAAAATAATTTCGATGGCAAAAAATTTTCTATAGAAAATAATTTCGATGGCAAGAAATTTTCTATACAAAATAATTTGGATGGCAAAAAATTTTCTATAGAAAATAATTTCGATGGCAAAAAATTTTCTATAGAAAATAATTTCGATGGCAAAAAATTTTCTATACAAAATAATTTCGATGGCAAAAAATTTTCTTTACAAAATAATTTCGATGGCAAAAAATTTTCTATACAAAATAATTTCGATGTCAAAAAATTTTCTATACAAAATAATTTCGATGGCAAAACATTTTCTAACAAAATAATTTCGATGGCAAAAAATTTTCTATACAAAATAATTTCGATGGCAAAAAATTTTCTATACAAAATAATTTCGATGGTAAAAAATTTTCTATACAAAATAATTTCGATGGCAAGAAATTTTCTATAGAAAATAATTTCGATGGCAAAAAATTTTCTATAGAAAATAATTTCGATGCCAAAAATTTTTGTATAGAAAACAATTTCGATAACAAGAATTTTTCTATAGAAAATAATTTCGATATCAAAAATTTTTCTAAAATAAAAAATTTTGATAACAAAAATTTTTCTATAAAAAATAATTTCGATGACAAAGGTATAGAAAAAATGTATCGATAGCAAAAATCTTCTATAGAAAATAATATCAATAATAAAATATTTCTATGACGAAAAAATTGTTATTGAAAACTCTGTTCGATAACAAACATTATTCTATGAAAATAGAAAAAATAAAATATGTCTATAAAAACTTAATTTGAAAAAAAATAATTATAATTTTTTTTATAGCAAATAAACTTTAATAAAAAAATGTATTCCATAGTTTCTTTGAAATTTAAAATGCTCTCTTTTATTTTCGTACTAGAGAAGTATATTCGCTAACACATAATTTTGTAAAAAACTATCATGGAGCCGTCAAAATTTTTCTGTAGAAATTTTCTTTTTTAGAGAAATTATATTCGAAAACAAAGTTCCTGTTTTTCTTTTAATCGGTAAAAGTCTCAAGTGCCCGTTTTAGTCATAACTCACTAACGCGTCGACCGAATACGAGCAAACAATCTACACGACCATACGAAAAAACCCTAAAAATTTAATCGAATTCAGTTTGAACGTTTGTGAGTTATAAAGACACAACACACTGTCAACAATTTTTATAAACGTATTTAGAAGATTAAAAATTGTAGATTCAAGCTTTTAATATGATTCATATTCTACTCAAAATTTTTACTACAAAAATTCTATTATTATTAATATTTTTTTAAGTTTAGTCAAAAACAAACCAATATAATCGATAGAAATAATCGATTACAAAAAAATTTATCGACGCCAAACTATTTTTCAATAAAAAGAATTAAACTTCATAGGTAGTAGCCAGTAAAGTAAGAAACTATGTCTTTCGGTATTTATCGTGGTTAAACAATAAACAACATTGTGTTCATAATCAAAATATACTTTTCAAGATTTTTAATTTCTCTTTTGTAATTCTCTCATTAATTACGGAGAAAGTGCAAAATACTCTAATTCATATATTTATGCGTACTTATAAATATTCATATATATATGTATGTATTTGTTTGTTAGTTATTATAACGCATAATTCAATATATCTCTGCGATAGTTATTAAAATTAGAACCGTTTTAGCGGTGATTAAATTATTGTTTCTCTTATTGTTATCGAGATTACGTCGTTATCTTTTGCTTTAACATTTTATTGCCATTTATTGTTTTATATTCCTCAGTTACAAAGTCCATCATTTAGTCTTTATGCAACACAGATCAATCGAATATTATGTTATTTAAAATTAATAATATTACTTTATTAATATTTAACCAGCAGCGTAATTCACACAAACAAATTATTTTGCAGTTAAAATTTTAAGCGCAAATATTTAATTATGTATTTGGCAACAAAAAAAATCTTTCATATTTTCTCTTATGCAGTGGTAGTTGATGCCTTTTGTAGCCATTTGTTATTATTTTTAATACGAGGGTGGGTGATTAAGTGACTTTTAAAATAACTCTCTCAATTTTAAAAATGTTGAGGATATTCTTAGTCGAAAAGAAAATTAACTATAAAGGTCAAAGAAACAGGTAATCAATATAAATTATACTGCAATATGCGGTAAACACGTTTGGGACGAACGACGAATTTTTCGTTGCGTTTTCGTCAAAAATAAAACATATTTGTGTATATGAAGATGCAGTATTACCATTTCAGTTAAGAGATGGGGAATTCTTAAATTCACGGACTTATTGACCCGCCATCGTACATAAATATGGAGAAAAAGTTAATTACACATTAATAGCAAATACTGCTTTTTATAAAAAACTAAACACAAATACGTGTACATACCGTCTATTGGTTTTATCTTATCGTTAACGTTTTAATAAAAAACAAACAACAAGAACAACAATTTAAATGAGTGCGTACGAGTGTTTGCACAAAGTTGATTATTAAATAAATTCCATTATAGAATTAATAAAAAAAAAAGAAAAATAATCAAAGAAATGTACAAATTGGTTGTATCAGTATTTAATTTAAAACGGGTAAAATGATTCATTTACCTTTTAAAGGCTTCGCAATAGGAAACAAAGTGGTCATAAACGTACTTCAATAAATATCAATTACATACATCGACACATACATACAATACATACACAGATACATACATTCATACATACATACATACATAAATACATACATACTTACATACATACATGCATACATACACACATACATACATACATTTCCGACCCCACAAAGTATATTTATTCTCAGTTCTTATGCAAAGCGAAGTCGATTAAGCGATGTCCGTATGTCCGTCAGCGCTAATGTTGAAATCAAGTTTGCCTTTGCAAAAATTTAAATACGTCAACCGATCAGACATACTGTTAAAGAAGTGCTATGGAAAATCACCATGATCGGTTTATGTCCTTAGGCACAGCGGTCAAAACACCACGCCTACCTCTAAGTTTTCCATAACATTTGGAACAAATCTAGTTCTGTGAAGTAACTCCAATAAAAAAAAATATATATATATATATATATATATATATATATGGGCCGATAGAAAATTTAAAAAATAATAAAACACCAAGTGAAAAAAATGGCGCTTGCCCACATCTTCCGAGTTATATGCCTCTGAAATTTTAAATTTTTTTTAAATATCAATATTGGTAACATTTAAACGCTTTTGAAGAGATCTTAAAGAAAATGCTAGAAATTTTTTACTCAGATGGTGAAGGCATAGTCGAATAAAGCACTCTTGTTTGTTTGCCAACATACCTTACATCACTTTTTACATTTACTCACTCTACCAGAACTTCCGCAAATTTAAAAATACTGCATTTAAAATTGTTTAAATTAAATATATATTGTTACGAAAATAAGATCTGGCAACCCGTGTTGTTGTTTCCGTATGAGCGTGGTGAATAAGTTACTTCTACTAACTTATTTACCACAATTAGCTAACAAAAGCTGAGCAATCTCAATTGCTGCGTTGGTAGAGGTGCTTGCTGTAAAACAGAAGATCGTGAGTTCGAGCCCACCTTCGGACATGCGTACAATGGAAAATAATGATTGTTATAATGCAATTAACAATTAAGAAGCAGCAGTACAAACCTCCCGGAAGAAAAAGACAGGCAATTATTGTGTGAAGCCATGGCAGATAATTTAGTGGAGACGTCTAATTTAATATACAGAGTAACAGATAATTTTCAAGACGCTATTTGTAATAAGAAGTAAAAACGGTAGCAGTTAACGCAGGGAAGTGTAACAATAACACAATAGTGTGTGGCAGACGTGTGTTGTGGCTATCAGATAAAGGAGATGACTGGCTTGGATAAAATGTAAGTGGAGTTGTCTGTGGATGGTCAAGGTTACTAAACAAGGCATCGAGTAGTTCATGTCTCGCCGGAGTAACACAGTAGGGTAGCCTGGATGGCTGAGTTTGTAATAATAACGCATGTTCAGTAAATACGTGACCATACGATTCACAAGACCGTAGGATCAAGGAGTATAGCTAGAAAAAGCCACAAAGTAAAGAATACAGAATTTATAATGAGCCACAGTGGTATTTGCAATCAAAATAAACCGTACTTCTTTTAAGAAAAAGAAAAAAAAACCTAACAATATATAAATGGCAATTATGTTGATAAAAGATATTATTTTTAATAGATTTGTTACTTGGCTTCATGCTTTAAGTAAAAGCTTTCGAGTCGTGCATTTCAATTAAATTAATTTTTTTCCAAAATTTACACAATTACATTTAAGGAAAGCATTCGTACGAGGGCTGCTCTATATATTTCTGGCCTAATAGTAAAAATGCGAATATTTATAATCAAAAATAGTTTTATTGTTTTTCAAAGTATTCTCCAGCATGATTTATACACTTTTGCATGCGCTCAAACCAGTTGTCGAAGCACTTTTTCCACTCCGATTGAGACACCTCTAAAACATGGTTTTTGAACACTTCAACAGCTTCTTCTGGCGACGAAAATCGTTGACCACGCATTTATGTCTTGATGTGCGGAAACAAGAAGAAGTCATTAGGTGCCAAGTCAGGGCTGTACGGCGGATGATGTGTGAGAGCTCGCATTGTCATGGTGAACAATGATTCGTCTTCTCTTGTTGGTTTTTCGAATTTCTCCGATGACTTCAGGTAATTAAATTGTAGTGTACCACTTAGAAGTGACCGTCCTACGTTGCTCAAGCGGAGCAGTCGCCACATGACCAGTTTTGCCGAAGAAACAGGCGACCATTTGCTTCGAAGTGCTTCTTCCACGAACAACTTTCGTTGGATTTTGCTCGTCTTTGAAGACCCATACGGTCGATTGTGGTTTCGTTTCGGGCTCATACGCATAGATCCATGATTCGTCACCTGTGACGATCTTATAAACGTCTTTTGAAGCACCGCAATCGAATTTTTGCAACATTTCTTTGCACCAATCGACACGACCCTTTTTTTAGCGACTTTCAAATAGTGCGGATCCAACGAGAACAAACCTCTTTTACGGCCAGGTGTTCATGCAGTATCGAATGTGTGCTGGTGGAAGAAATGTCCAAGGATGTCTCTATCTCTCGGTATGTCGCATGTCGATCTTGCATTATGAGTTCACGCACGGCATCAATATTCTCTGGCACAACAGCCGTTTTTGGACGACCTTCACGGAACTCGTCTTTGAGCGAGCTTCGGCCACGATTAAATTCATTATACCAATTTTTCACAGTGCTATAGGATGGTGCTTCATCGCCATACAAAGATTTAAGTTCATCAATGCACTCTTGTCGTGATAATGCACGTCGAAAGTTGTGAAAAATGATGGCACGAAAATGTTCACGAGTTAATTCCATTTTTTTCTATATTAATTTTTTCAAGTCACTGTAAACAACACAAATAATGGTCGTACGTCAAAACGTTTTGAGTACGATTATGCTTAAAAATGACAAACTTTCCAATGGAAATGTCAGATTGCACTTGGCAGCACTCAGTGTTGCCAGGCCAGAAATATATATAGCAGCCCTCGTAATATCATGTAATCATTTTGGCCCATGTAGGCTTTAAAAATTAATAATAATAATAAATAATATTTAAGAAATAATTTCCATTTAACATTACCCAACTTATAATTGAACTCAGTTGTTTTTAAATTTTATCACATAAAACCAAACTTGCAAAAGCTAAAAATTCCTTGGAAAACCAACCATAAAAAAAAGACAAACAATTAGCAATTTGATAATTGTTTCATATTTATTTTGCTTTTTACCAAATCACACCTCAAATGCAACATAAAGATTATGAAATTTCAAAAATAATAATAAAAGCAAAAGAAATACAAAAAAACAAGGGTCAATAATCTTAAAAATTGCAGCATTGAAAAATTTGGAAATATTTACGTACAACAAGTTTCAATGTGACATAAAGTTATTAAATGACACTACTTCCGTTTATGGCAAAATCTCAATTTGTTTTTTTTATAATGAATATTTCTTCTCATTTTTGGTAAAAACATAAAAACATGTGTTTTAACAGATTATTTTTTCTCTTGTTTTTTCTTTTTAGGTGTGCTGTTGTGTTTTCTTAGTGGCAAATCATGTCGAATAGTGTGCGCCCTTTAAAAATCACCATTGTTGGTGACGGTATGGTGGGAAAGACATGTTTGCTAATCACCTACACACAAAACGAATTTCCTGAAGAATATATACCAACAGTTTTTGATAATCATGCCTGCACAATAACAGTCGATGATAAAGAATACAGTCTGACATTGTGGGACACTGCGGGTCAGGAGGATTATGAACGTTTAAGACCCTTAAGTTATCCAAATGTAAGTGGTAAAATAAAATACAATGTTTAAATAAATAACGAATATAATATTCTTTTATTGCAGACCAGTTGTTTTCTATTGTGCTATTCCATCAGCAGCCGGGCTTCATTTGAAAATATCAAAAGTAAATGGTGGCCGGAAATTCGTCATTATTCGAATAATGTACCTGTCGTGTTAATTGGCACCAAATTAGATTTACGCATAGCGAATTCTGAAAAATTCGTAACAACAGCCGAAGGACGTCGTTTAAAGAAAGAAATTCATGCCCATTCCTTAGTTGAATGTTCAGCAAAAAAGAAAATTGGTCTACATAATGTATTCGAAGAAGCTGTTAGAGCTGTCGAAAAGAAACCTAAAAGTAAACCCCAATGCAGAATTCTATAGTAAAATGGTACGATTAATTATAAATTATATTTAAGTCTGGTTCTAATTTTTAAGCAAAACAAAAAATTATATTGTTATCAAAGTCTGCGTTTACACGAGCGAACATTTGGGTCGAAAACATAAAATGAAAGCAAATTACGAGTGGGGAAGAAAGAATCGTTTTTGTGTTCGGCACTCGGCGATACGCTTTGTTGACATTTTATTTGCATACATTTTAAAGCGAACAATAACAATACTAATGAAATGTTGCCGACAACATGTTCGCCTGTATGAACTCGAATGAAAAAACAAAGGAATATTCTAAATGCTTTTCTTCCAATTGTTCGTCCGTCTAAACTTCGACAAATAAAACAAAACAAAAAAAAAACTTTAGTTTAAATGTAAAATAATTATTTAAATAATACAATTAAATTGGAAATTTTTTATTTAAAAAAAATTTTTAACATTATTGATAATTGTTAATAGTTTTATGATTTTCTTTTTTAATGTTTGCAATTTAATTCCATTTGTTGTAAATTAATTTAAGTGTTATTAATAATTCCTATGACGATTTTCTACTAAAAAGTTAAGCAAGCTTTGTTTTATACATAAAAATAAAATAATGAGATTTAAGTTTTTTTTTTTATTTGATTTCTATTAAATTTTTTTTTTTATAGGTTTTTACTTTTAAATTAATTTTTTTACAGATCAAACTCAATTTTTTCAATGCAAACTAAATTTTATTCCAAAAAAATTAAATTATTTTCAACTCAAGTTCATGTTATTTTTAATTTTTATTTTAATTTGTTTTCTTTTGAAATTCAATAGATATTTTTAACTTAAAATTCAATTTTCAATTTAATGCAAAATATACAAAAATTAATTTTCCTTTCTATACCATTAGATTTAAACAAAGTTGCTATTACTTGCTAAAAAAAATATGCATTTTAACGGTTCTCCAGATGCAACTTATCACAAAATCATATCAACATAATATATGTTGCAATCTGATGGTGTTATCGATTCCGCGAACTTTTTAATTACGGTCACTAAGTCCACTTCGTAATCGAAGCAGTTTTTGTTATGCCGATGGAGACCATATCTAAAGCAACAAAGTAATTAATTATAAAGAGGAAAACAAAAAAATAATTGAGAAATTGACATTCTTAACGGTTAAAATAGCATTTAACAGTTATACATAGTTTAGCTTACTTTTTAAAGAAGCAAAACTTATTGTAGCTTAGAGAACGCTAAAAACCCGTCAACTAAAAGTTTCCCAACTGAAAAAAAACACTTAGCGTTTTTTTTTCTAACTTTCCGCTTTTAATACCAAAATCCACCAGCTTTAGTGGCAAAACCGCTGTTTTAGCAACACTGATAAAGAATAAAATTTGGTGTTCTTAACTGCCATCCCTAAATTAGCGCGTAAGACGCAAAGCAATGTGATTCATAGCTTTTGCGCTGGACTGTCATCCCTCAATAAGAGCGTCAACTTTGTATTTTTAACAGTAATGTTAACGCATTTTATTTAAAAAAAAACCCTCTGTATAAGAATAAGGAAAAGATAACGCTAGATTGCCTTGAAAATAACTAAATTGGCATTACTTTTTAACAAAACAAAACAACAAGCAGGCAACTTCACTAACTAACGCACTGTCAAAACTGAATTTTCTATTTGCTAAGCGTTGACGCCGTGCTATTTAGGGATCTTCATACATTTTGACAGATATCTTGCGCTTTACGCGCTAATTTAGGGGTGGCAGTAACTAAAAGATTTCATTAAAAAGAGGTTTTTTTTAGCAATGTAATGCTAAATTTGTGCGGTGGTACTGGAATCCCAGATTTTATTTACCAGCCGGGTTGTCATATTAGAGGATTCATTCCCAAATCGGGGATTTTATTTTCAAATGGGAATGGGGTATGGGAATTCATTCAGGATATATTGGGGATCTAATTAGGGTTTTTGGGGATTTTATAATTCTGTATTTATTTTTTTTAATTTTACTATTTTTAAATAAATTTTCCTTTTTTGCCACGTACAAGTTTCCATTGTTAAAAATTATGACATGTAAGTCTCTGCGTTAATTTGAAAAATGAATTCGCCTCTTTTCAACAATGAGCACAATGAAAACTAAAGTAAGAATAAGATGCTCGAATCTTTATTGAGAATTAATACACATTTTAAAATGGATACAATTTGTTGTGACACTTTTGTTTCATCTTCAGAAATGCTTCAAATGTTTAACTCCAAAAATTTTTAACAAAAAATTCTTTAAGACAACGAGATGAAACATTTTGATTCAGAACTTTTCGATTTTGTTAATCAACCTAACTATATATCGCTGGTCTCATGTATAAAGGCCCTAACTCGAATTTTTATGAAATTCAGTTTTTTCGTGATTCCATTACATTTCATGCAAATACACCTCGTCACAAAATTTGAATACAAAAGTATCAAAAATAACGATATCACAAGCAATTGCATTTCAAATATTAAATTGTGATAAATACAGTTTCTGTTATGTTTTTACCTTCTCCTGTAATATCACAATTATGCGAGGTAGGGCCTTTTTACATAAGACCAGCGATATACTACATGTGTATAATAAAACTGTAACAAGATCTTTTCTGTAGATAAAATAATTTTTATAAATTTTGTTGTTGATGCAGATAGTAATCGGTATGGAATACAAAACACTTCTTTTTGCAATTTTTAACTGTATGTCCGTCTGTCTGCCTGTGTTCGCGTCACTTTAAAACTGAAGAGAGAGGAAGTCCCTTAGAACTTTCGTTCAAATATAGAATGATTTTTTATTATAAAAATATGTCATTTTATAGAGAAAATATAACACATTTTATTAAAAGAACATACCACTCGAAAACATCTTGTTCTCTAGTACAATAAAAATAACAAAAAAATAAAGTTTATAACTGGTAAAGGAGAAAAAATGCTTCTTAAAGATTTCTACATTAAATTAAAAAAAAAATGAACTTAAAGTTAAAAATATCAAATTTAAAAATAAAAAAATTTAATTAAAAATAAAAACAAAAATTAAAGTTGAAATAATTTAATTTATTTGAAATAAAATTTAATTTTCTTTGAAAAAATTGAGCTTGATTTTTAAAAAATTTAATTAAAAAGTAAAAATCTATATTTACTTTTTCCAATTTGACCAAAGTTTGTTTGTTTTTTAATACAAAAACTTATTAATTATTTAAATAGAAATTTAAATTTGTATTGCTTATTTTATTAATAAGTAATTAATATTTTATTTACGAATATGTAATATAAATATGCAATCAATTATGTATGTACATATATATTTAATAAACTAGTCATATATAAACAAAAACAATTTTTCATATTCATACATATATCGCTTCTTAAATGATATTTTAAAAAAGTTCCAACTCGGCAAAACGCTATTAATTTTTTTTAAATGTTAACAAATCAATAGTAGGAGCATAATAAAAATTTTATTATAACTTTAATTAATTGTTAATTTGTTTACAAGGTGTCATGGAATACTATTTCCTCGGAAATTCCCATTTTTTTTACTTTTTGATATGTTTTGACTTTTTTGTTTTGAAGGAGCGATATAAGCCTGGGCAATTAATTATATTTGTATTCAAACAAAAAATATTAATTTCGTCATTTTTTAAGTTTACAGTTTTGTTCGATCTATATTCATTAAAAATTTATTCTCAATAGAATAATTTATAACTTTAGAAATCATACAGTAGTAGAACCCAGGCGAATAATTATAAGCTAGAAGCGATGGCGAATTCATTCATTTTCGCGGTAGCCTAATTGTCAAACTCCAAAGTAAATCAATTACCAGGTGGCAGCGTAGGCGAATTCATTATTTTTTTCTGGTAAAAATTACTGTCAAACTTCATACCATGGTGGAACAATACAGGTGGTCTCGATGGCAAATTCATTACTTTTTTATATGTGGTTTGACGTTTGCGGCGAAAATAAATGAATTCGTCATTGCGACCACCTAGTATTATTTCGCCATACTTCAAATAAAACATATACACAGATTTTTTATATATGGAGTTTGACAGTTAGGCTACCTGCAAAAATCAACGAATTCTTCATCGCTACCACCTGGCAATTAATTCGCTTTGGGTATAATGTAATAAGTTTTCTGGATCGCCAAATTCTTCTCAGCATTTTTTTTTTATCTTTTTTCAGGAAAGTTTGATCAACGATTTTAAAGAAATTTTTAAAATTTATCGCTACATGTATTTTTTGTCTTTTTTGTAAAACTTTCTTTTTTCTTAAATCGACCTTAAATAATTCTTGCAAAAAGAAACCCACTTCAAAATAGACAAATTTAAAATTATGCTTCTTTAAGACAGTAATTAATATAAGATATAAATCAACTATTAGGCACTCCTTATTTTCAAATTTTACTTTAATTGTGCTTGATTCCTTCATATATAAATATTTCGATATTATAAAAAAGATTCCGAATAATAAATTTTCTTATTTATTTATATTTGTTATTAAACTGGATATAGTATTGGACATCCTGACTAATTTTCAAGTGTTATTCTATTAAGGTTTCAAAAAAAAGGGTCAATAGGTCTAATCATAATTAATAATTATTTATGTGGACACTCTTTAATTTCTAATTTTAATTTATTTATTAATACTTATTTAATATAAAATTGGTGCCCTTTACCGTTCATAATACAAGTTAGAAACATAAATGTGGTATGGGGATACTTTTAACTTTTAAAATTATAAAGCGTTTTTAAAACGGGACCAATCTCTAAACATAAGCTTTTAAATAAACAGAAAAATTTTAAATCGCCTTAGAAACCACTAAGTTCTGCGGGCACGAACATAAAAAAGATAAGCAACATTCAGACGAATTGATAACGTACTAATTTTTTCAAATCGGTTTAGAAAACAGTAGGTTGTCCATAAATCTATATTTTTCGATTATTTCTGATTTTCAAAATTTTTATTTATAAAGCTATATTTACATATCGGTCCCAGATTTAGAAAACATTTTATAAATTTTTAAAATAAGGGCAATCACAAATCGCTTAAAACTGGCGATGCGAGTTGAAATCGCATGAAAGGTGTTCTGTAGTTTACAATCGCAAGAAATTTGGCGACTTCAATAGCGAGCACATATTTAAGTGAAGTTATGAATTTTACCTTAAATAAACTTTAAAACAACAATAAAATTACATATACACAAATGAAAATTAATATATTCCCTTTTATTTTTAACAAAAACTATTTAAATTTATACAACTTTCGCTAAGTAAAAATTAGAAATTAAAGGGTGTAGTCATTTGATATTTGCATAGTGTAGTAAGCCCACAACTATACATGCATGCATGAAAACTTACTAAATTATTATTAAAGGGTTTTTAATGCGGTTTTTTGTTTGTAAAAATTAAAGCTTCGATTTTTTGAAATACATGAAATGCTAAAAGACGATTTTTTTAATAAAACTTTTTATGAAAAATTTCGAAGTTCTTTGTTTACACAAAAAACACTCTGAGGAGGAGATGAAATAAATGTTTTTGTTATCGCGGTAACGATGCTCACAATGGAAAGTACATATTTCGAATTTTTAAAAAATGCAAAAACTGTTACAAACTGAAAATAGAAATATAGAATTTCATAATCATGTCGTGAAGGAAATTATTACAATTTATTCTAAATTACAGCGAATCCAGTTTCTTTTTATAAATTTGCCTTGTGCATAAAAAAGTAAATTTGTCCTTTTATTGACACAAATGGCTCTGCTAAGAATCTTCGTTTTAATAAAAAAAATTATAGTTGTTGGACAAACAATTGAATCGAGGACTTAAACTCTTGATGTTACATTTATCTGCTAACAATTGTATTGTTAAAAATGTTGCTCTTGAAAGCGAATTAAGAAAATGGACCGCTCACACCTTCGAAAAAAAATGTTCAACTTATCAATTTAAAAACAAAATTAAAAACTTTATTCCATAAATACATTCACTACAAAAAAAATAATAATAATATAACTTAACCAACTTCAACATAAAAAATTAGAATAAAAAAATACAAGGTTCAAAGAAAAGTAAAACAATTACAAAAATTATAAACTATAATTATCCTTAATATAGTCATTATAATAATTCAGAAAAATCATTTTTAAATCATCAGAAATTATACTGAGAGCCCATAACATTTCGTCCATTTCTGCTTTGGAACACTTGTATTTACGTTTAGCCATTAAATCCCACAAATAAAGCATATTAGAAACATAATCAATTGAATTAACTGAATGCTGTTCTTTTGTTACGCTTAGAACAAACTTAATCACAGCGATTAAATCACGATAGTCTTGATCATTAAGAGGAATATTTACTGAAGAAGAAAAAAGAAAAATAAGAAGGACGAAGGACATATAATGTTAATTAGAAAGTTGTTTAACTTACTCCAAGGCAAGTAAAACCATCTGGTTATCAACTGCTGTCCTAGGAAACATCTTGACTCATTTAAACCTACAAGATATTGTTCAGAATTTTTGAATACTTGAAACAAACGGCGTCTGTAACTGGCTTCCGAATCCTTACACATGCAATATTTAGCTTCATAATGCCATTTAATAGACTGTTTATGACCACAAAAAGTGCAAAATATTTTTGCAGGTGTTGAAAAATTGGGTTGAAATAAATTGATTGAGGAAACTTCAAGTGTATTAGATACAAATATTTTTCCACACTTGGTATTATCACAACGATATTGACGGAATTTATTCTAAAATATTGTACACAAGAATAGGAAATGTAAAATATTAACAAGTTTATAAATAACTTACATATTCTACATCTTCGTTGTGCTTTTTTCGACAATTTTTACATTGACATTCAATATGAAATATTTCCTGCAGTTTTTGGCGTCTTGTCTCTCGCTTCTCATTGCGATAGTCGTCCGGAACATAGCAATGTGTAATCTCATCGCCCTTTTTCAAATTATGCAAAGCATATGTACTGACAAACCGTCCCGAAAACTTTATTTCAAACGATTTGACGCAGGAATGATTGCATTGACTTAAATACGGTAGATTTAAGAATGCTACATCACCGTAGATGGAAAAATAATGCAAGCATCCCAACTTTAAATGCCAGGCACTTGACCAAACAAATTCATTAAACATATAATCAGTTGTTCCGCCCATTGCAGCAACTGGTGGTGGAATAAAAGTTCTCGAAAGGGGTTTCATGTATCTCAACTGGCCAATATGGCGTAATAATAGAGAACCAGTCAATAATTCCCAATCGATATTTTCCTTTTTAGCGTTTAAAACATCAAAATATTTGGTGTAATGCTTTAGATAGACCACCAATAGATGAGCCTCTGCGGCACATGCTAATATTTCTTCTTTACACCTTTTATTGAAATTCATTTTTCCACGCAACGCTTCAGCATAGGGTATACTATTGCTTTTCCAAAGTTCACCACCTACATCCAGCTTACGCCACACTGCGAAAGTTGAACTATTGTGCAGTTTTAATTCATCCAATATTGAATGAAGTCCATTATCGAGTAAAGTTCTTAGAGCTAAACGAGTACTATCCCAATTAGCGAACATTTCATAACGAAAGGCTGGACATTCATATTCATGAAGGGCATTGTGTTTCTCTTGGCATTTTAGGGAACAATAGTTTACTCTACCATGGCAGTGTAAACAAGGAATTGGTATTAAATTTGTCGTACCGCACTGATGGCAAATTCGAACATTATCATCTGCGGGTAGAAAAGCAAGTGCTCGTTCCGTAAATATTAGTTGATTTTTTTCGATTAGACATTTCGCTTGCATATAGCTACCATTTTTTGTAGTAATACTGCAAAAAAAATTAAAATTGCTAATAAAATTTTTAAAAATCAAAAGTTGCAATTTTTTGTTTTTGTTTTGATTTTTTTTTTTTTTTTTTGATCTATTATACTACACATCAGCTAATCTTATTTAACTTATTAAGTGTAATTTGTTTTAATTGATAATATATACTCTAATGTAAATTTGGCTTTGATTCTGATACTTCTAAAATAGGAAAATATATAATACTTCGACCCGTTATTAATACCTAATAAAAACAAGTAAGAGTGTTATATTTGACTATGCCGAATCTTATATACCCTTCACTATCTTTATAAATCTAGTTTACTGAAGTAACTCCAACAAATAAAAAGGAAATATTGTGGTGACAAACAAAATTTTGATACTGAATATAATTTTACATAAAAATGTCATAGGTTTTAATGGGTTAAGTAAGTATTGTTGTTATTTTAAAAAAATTTAAAATTTTAGAGTCCCATAATTCGGAAAATATGGGAGAGCGCCAATTTTTTCACTGTATGTTTTTTTTTTTTTAATTCTCTATAGCCGTACAGATTTGTTTTTTTTTTACTGAAGTTACTTCATTGTTGTGGTGTTTTATCCCCTGCGTCTAAGGACATGGACTGATCTAGCTTGCAGTAACATTTGCATTGCATTAGTCTCTACTTTAATCTCGTTATTCTAGTTTCTTAAATTATATCGTTAAATGGATGATGTTTACTATCGCAGATACAATTTACCTATTCACAAAAGCCTGCATTACATTTTGCTAGTGTTCAGTTTATTCTGTTTTCTTTAAAAATTAATACGAAAATTTACTTAATAAATTTATTTTTAATCAAATTTTTGCATACATGCAAAAGTTTATATGTACATACTTACATACATGTGTTTACTTACATTTCCTGAGATTCTCTATTTTGCGAATTTTCATGAATTGGGTTCTTCTTTCCATTGGCCATTTTATGTTTAAGTTCTTCAAAATCTTTTAATAATTCCTTCAGATCCTTAGAAAAATCGGGACTAAAGCTTAATTTCTGCAACTCACTTAAATGTTTCTCAGCTCTATTCAAGTCTTCCATTTTTATGCTGCAATAAGCTTGACGTGCCAAAATCTTATGACGCAAAGACGCGGGATAACCCAATTTTAATGCGCAGATACAATCATCATAGGCCTGTTGAAAGTATCCAAAGGCTTGTAGTGCCATCGCACGGTTGGCGAATCCCAATGCCAATTCTAAACTCTTAGTATCTAGAGCGGCATATATGGCATCATTATAAAAACGACAAGCTCTTAAAACATTACGTTTATCTCCCTTCGCTGTAAAAAGGCGATTTCCATGTTGCCTCAATTCTTTTGATTTTGTAATTTTTTTACTAAGATCTACAAAAACAAAATTAATATTTTCAATAAATTCAAATTGTTGCAGCCATTCTACGGATAACTTCCATACAAGCTAGGCTTGCCAGATCCAATTCGCCAAAAAGCTTGACATTGCCCAAAAAAAACTTAATTTTGAAAAAAAAAACTTGACAAATAAAAACACTCATACTATTGGTTTTTATTTAATTTTTATTATTATTTTTTTCATAAAAATTATTAGAATAAAAACAAAAATATCGTTAAAAGTAAAAATAACAGAAACAATGTGAAAGAAACAAAAAACAATATAAGAATAAAAATTCAGTCGTTATATATTTTAGAGAAAACTTAGGCGTTATTTAAAAAAAATATAGGTACTATCTTAAGAAATATAGATAGTAAAAATATGCTCTTTCGATGTGTTTTTTAGAAATATAAACTTACTTTTTTAAGTATTATTACATATGTAGCTAGAATAAATTTGAGAAAAAAAAATTAACTTACAAAAAACATTGACAAATCACTTTTTCACTTGACACTTGACGCGCATTAAAAAACTTGACAATCAGGCCAAATCAGGCCCGTCTGGCAACCCTAATACAAGCTGTCGTTCATGTCTTATATCACGCAAGAAACGCATTGTTTGAAACAGAGCTGTTAACGAATGATTCTTTTTTGAATCATTCCTGCGAATCATTCCCGCATTGAATTGTGATTTTTTGAATGCATTCATTCCACACAAAAATGAATTGAATTAAAATTTGAATGCATTCACAATGAATTAAAATTCTTGATCGCCATTCACTTGCCCACACGAAGTGAATGAATAAGAATTTGAATTTCATCATGAAAATACTTCTTATGAGTGCATTCACTTCATCAGCTAAAAAATGAATTAGAATTTGAATGGATTTATTATGAATATAGACGTCGTGAATGCATTCACTCGCTATTGAATTAAATGAATTAGAATTTGAATGCAATTGTTGGAAGGAAAAAAATATTGAAGGCATTCATTTTGTTTACAATAATTCTTTTTACTTGAAAATTATACAGCGTTTGTTACTAAGTCGGCCATGACATAAGCTGCAGAAAAGTTAAAGGGTGTTACATCGGGCATAATAAACGCTGTAGAAAAGTTAAAGGGTGTTACATCGGGCATGATAAACGCTGTAGAAAAAGTAAAGGGTGTTACAAAATTGACGTGATTTTTACTATTATAGTGTTATATTTTGAACTATAAAAGATAAAAACTTGAAATTTACGCAGTGTGTGTTACTACATCGGGCATGATAAACGCTGTAGAAAAGTTAAAGGGTGTTACAAAATTAACTTGACTTTGACGATTATAGTGTTATCTTTTGAACTATAAAAGATAAAAACTTGAAATTTGCGCAGTGTGTGTTACTACATCGGCCACGATAAACGCTGTAGAAAAGTTAAAGGGTGTTACAAAATTAACTTGACTTTGACGATTATAGTGTTATCTTTTGAACTATAAAAGATAAAAACTTGAAATTTGCGCAGTGTGTGTTACTACATCGGCCACGATAAACGCTGTAGAAAAGTTAAAGGGTGTTACAAAATTAACGTGATTTTGACGATTATAGTGTTATCTTTTGAACTATAAAAGATAAAAACTTGAAATTTGCGCAGTGTGTGTTACTACATCGGCCACGATAAACGCTGTAGAAAAGTTAAAGGGTGTTACAAAATTAACTTGACTTTGACGATTATAGTGTTATCTTTTGAACTATAAAAGATAAAAACTTGAAATTTACGCAGTGTGTGTTACTACATCGGCCACGATAAACGCTGTAGAAAAGTTAAAGGGTGTTACAAAATTAACTTGACTTTGACGATTATAGTGTTATCTTTTGAACTATAAAAGATAAAAACTTGAAATTTACGCAGTGTGTGTTACTACATCGGCCACGATAAACGCTGTAGAAAAGTTAAAGGGTGTTACAAAATTAACGTGACTTTGACGATTATAGTGTTTTCTTTTGAACTATAAAAGATAAAAACTTGAAATTTGCGCAGTGTGTGTTACTACATCGGCCACGATAAACGCTGTAGAAAAGTTAAAGGGTGTTACAAAATTAACGTGACTTTGACGATTATAGTGTTTTCTTTTGAACTATAAAAGATAAAAACTTGAAATTTGCGCAGTGTGTGTTACTACATCGGCCACGATAAACGCTGTAGAAAAGTTAAAGGGTGTTACAAAATTAACTTGACTTTGACGATTTACCAAAGGAAAAAAAAACATTAATATTTTATACCAACCAAAGAAGATGTGCTTTATTTATTTTACAAATTAGTCCCATTGAAATTCAAACACAATAAATGAAAAATTTAAATTTTTTTTTAAAGAAAAAAAATTTGTATGAGAAATTTAGGGTTTATAAAGCGTCATTGACTCTCAGCAGTAGCAGTTTTTCAAAGTTTTCGTCAGTAATTGATCCACGTTTAGGTGCATTTAACATTGAAGCATACGAAAACAATCTTTCTGCGGCAGCTGACGATGGCAGAGGAGCATTGTACTTCAAAAACGCTTTTTTTATTAAGGGGTATTTATTAAGAGAACTTAGTGATTTTGATGTATCCGCCAAATACGACAAAAATTCCGTGTCAGAGAGCGTAGTTTTGTCAATATATTGTTCTTGAGAAGTTTCTAAAAATAAAAAATAGCAATTAAAAATCAATTTTTTATACAATTCTAGAAATCTTACCAGCAACAGAAAAACTGAAATAACTCGAAATATTGATTTCAGGAGAACTTGGTATAAGTTGTTCTGCTTCGCCAGCCATTGCAACCACTGCATCTTTTGCTAGATTTACCATTCTGGCTTCAGTCGCTGTATCGTATTCAGGGTTTAGAGCCTTTACCCACTGGCATTTTACTGCAGGGCACAGAACTGAGGCCACGATTGCTGAATGAACAGTTTTTTCTAGCTTTATATGTGATGCAAAACGTGTTTTAATGCACCCTATCATTTCGGCGGACATTGTGTTTAAATATTCGCTACTATTTCTTAACTGCATTTTAGCGTATTTTGTTAAAATGGTAGCCAAGGAAGGTAGCAAATATCCATACATCATGCCATTTGTCATGGAAACTGTTACAAAGTTTATTTCTTAAAAAATGTAAACGGTTTGCGAAGGTATGAAATATTTTTGGTTTTTTTTGGTAAATAATTAATAACACAAATTTTTCTACAACGTTTATCATAGCCGTCGTAGTAACACACTGCGTTTTATCAATTTTGTAACACCCTTTAACTTTTCTACAGCGTTTATCGTGGCCGATGTAGTAACACACACTGCGCAAATTTCAAGTTTTTATCTTTTATAGTTCAAAAGATAACACTATAATCGTCAAAGTCACGTTAATTTTGTAACACCCTTTAACTTTTCTACAGCGTTTATCGTGGCCGATGTAGTAACACACACTGCGCAAATTTCAAGTTTTTATCTTTTATAGTTCAAAAGATAACACTATAATCGTCAAAATCACGTTAATTTTGTAACACCCTTTAACTTTTCTACAGCGTTTATCGTGGCCGATGTAGTAACACACACTGCGCAAATTTCAAGTTTTTATCTTTTATAGTTCAAAAGATAACACTATAATCGTCAAAGTCACGTTAATTTTGTAACACCCTTTAACTTTTCTACAGCGTTTATCGTGGCCGATGTAGTAACACACACTGCGTAAATTTCAAGTTTTTATCTTTTATAGTTCAAAAGATAACACTATAATCGTCAAAGTCAAGTTAATTTTGTAACACCCTTTAACTTTTCTACAGCGTTTATCGTGGCCGATGTAGTAACACACACTGCGCAAATTTCAAGTTTTTATCTTTTATAGTTCAAAAGATAACACTATAATCGTCAAAATCACGTTAATTTTGTAACACCCTTTAACTTTTCTACAGCGTTTATCGTGGCCGATGTAGTAACACACACTGCGCAAATTTCAAGTTTTTATCTTTTATAGTTCAAAAGAAAACACTATAATCGTCAAAGTCACGTTAATTTTGTAACACCCTTTAACTTTTCTACAGCGTTTATCGTGGCCGATGTAGTAACACACACTGCGTAAATTTCAAGTTTTTATCTTTTATAGTTCAAAAGATAACACTATAATCGTCAAAGTCACGTTAATTTTGTAACACCCTTTAACTTTTCTACAGCGTTTATCGTGGCCGATGTAGTAACACACACTGCGTAAATTTCAAGTTTTTATCTTTTATAGTTCAAAAGAAAACACTATAATCGTCAAAGTCACGTTAATTTTGTAACACCCTTTAACTTTTCTACAGCGTTTATCGTGGCCGATGTAGTAACACACACTGCGTAAATTTCAAGTTTTTATCTTTTATAGTTCAAAAGATAACACTATAATCGTCAAAGTCAAGTTAATTTTGTAACACCCTTTAACTTTTCTACAGCGTTTATCGTGGCCGATGTAGTAACACACACTGCGCAAATTTCAAGTTTTTATCTTTTATAGTTCAAAAGATAACACTATAATCGTCAAAATCACGTTAATTTTGTAACACCCTTTAACTTTTCTACAGCGTTTATCGTGGCCGATGTAGTAACACACACTGCGCAAATTTCAAGTTTTTATCTTTTATAGTTCAAAAGATAACACTATAATCGTCAAAGTCAAGTTAATTTTGTAACACCCTTTAACTTTTCTACAGCGTTTATCATGCCCGATGTAGTAACACACTGCGTAAATTTCAAGTTTTTATCTTTTATAGTTCAAAATATAACACTATAATAGTAAAAATCACGTCAATTTTGTAACACCCTTTACTTTTTCCACAGCGTTTATCATGCCCGATGTAACACCCTTTAACTTTTCTACAGCGTTTATTATGCCCGATGTAACACCCTTTAACTTTTCTACAGCTTATGTCATGGCCGACTTAGTAACACACGCTGTATAATTTTCAACTAAAAAGAATTATTGTAAACAAAATGAATGCCTTCAATATTTTTTTCCTTCCAACAATTGCATTCAAATTCAAATTCATTTAATTCGATAGCGAGTGAATGCATTCACGACGTCTATATTCATAATAAATCCATTCAAATTCGAAATCATTTTTTAGCTAATGAAGTGAATGCATTCACACAAATTTTGTTTATAATAAAGTCATTCAAATTCAAATTCATTCACTTTGTGTGGCCAAGTGAATGGCATTCGAGAATTCAAATTCATTGTGAATGCATTCAAATTTTAATTCAATTCATTTTTTTGAACAGATGAATGCATTCAAACATTTTAATTCACGGTGAGTTAAAAAACAAAAATGAATCATTCGTTTACAGCTCTGGTTTGAAACTCATTATCAAAATAAAAATCTTCCAAATCCAAAAATGAGTCTTTTTGTAATGTTTTAAAGAAAAACAATTTTTGGAAGTCAGCTAGTTCCATTTTTAAAGAAAATAAAACTTTAACAATTAAAATCCAAAATTTAAAAATAAGCGCGGATCTTCAGCAAAAATGTTGGCAAAAAACCTAAATGAGCATGGCGAAATCATGTGCAAGACGAATTTAATTCGCCTTGTAAATAGATCACAAAAATAATGTAAATCCCCTCTTTATAATAGGAGAATGCAAGGCTGTGTATTCGCCTAGAGGAGAATGCTGTAGATCAAGGCGAAATAATATGGATATTGTAGAAATTACACACGGAGTAACAAACTTATCATACCATTTTTCCATTTTTTATGGTGAAGAGCATAAAATATCGTTTTTTGTACTAATTTTATCAAAAGACTTTGGATTTTGTTTAATATGTTTTGTTTAAATGTGCCTTTAGTCAAGTTTCCTTTCTGATTCGTTTGGCATGCTGGGATACACATTTTTTTACATGTTGCCTTACGCTACGTTTACATTAGACAATGCTGTCATGACAATGAAATAATACGCATTAGTTGTTAAAAATACTGACAATAGCTTCTGTGGTGTAGGCGTCCAGACAATAATTATGACAATTCATTATGAGCACGTTCTCGGAAAATTTAAAATAGCTTTAGAGTTTCTTCCTGTTATTTTTCCATTTCTATTGTTATATGCTAAGATAATTTTAGTAATTAATATAATAATTTGATTAAAATTTCATTTAGTTACAGCAATTATAGAAAAATTTGTCGGCATACGTCTTGTTTACTGTCTTCAAAATATTCAAGACAGTAATTCAGACAATTGAAATTTGCACATGTATAAGTGAAAAACTATGCATGTATTGTTATTATCATGACAGCATTGTCTAATGTAAACAGAGGGTTAGATATGTCTTCGACTTTTTGACACCTCAAAATAGCAAAGCAAAAACAAATGCTTTAAATGTTATATTTGTTGTCACTACCTGTACCTCGTTTCTGTATTTCTCGCATCGTAAAAGTTTTCGCATGAAACAAGTGAATTTTGAGAAAAACGATGTAAATTGAAACAAAAAATGGGTTTTCTCACACAAGTGTTTCTGTATCTTTAAAACTCGAGAACTATATGTCATTTAAGTTATTTTCCAATAGTTATTGGAAGTATGCGAGAAAAAGTGTTTCTGTACCAATATTTTGTGAAAAGTTTTACGCAAGAACTGTCAAAATAACTCACATTTCAAAACAGCGCGAGAACAAGTAAGATTTAAAATATATTTTTAAATTTGTGTAAACATGGAGTCTAAATCAGCCGAAAGGCAAAAAGCAATTTAAAATAATAATAACAAAGTATTATCAACAAGTATTTATGCATTTATTTATGTTTTATATCTTTTTATTTAGAAAATAGAAAGGATTTCCAAACAGCAAGAGCTAATTAATTATATGTCCTCCACACTGTATTATACATTTTTTTCGCTATATTATTTAAAACTTATTTTATTTATTTACTCTTTTCTACACTTTCACTATTTTTCTATATTGGTTGATAATTTATTTCTTTATTTTGACGTTTTGTTTTTATTTGACACTAGTACTGGAATTATTCCAGTAAAAACAGAATCAGTGCTGTCTGTTTTCGCATTAAGAACCAGAAACACTTTTTACTCGCATATCGAGAAACGATGAAATTTTTTGTTTCACTCTTGATGTGAAAACTTTTACGATGCGAGAAATACAGAAACGAGGTACTGGTTAATTAATTCGAAAGGTGGCATTAACAGCCCAGGTGACTATTGTGATTTTTCCTACTTCTAGTGTCAGAGGTTATAATTTCCTTTGCTTTTGACAGTCGAAAACTAGTAGTACAAAAACAAAATGTACATTTTTATAGCAGTGTTGCATTTATTTTCGCCGTGAGTATACCTGTTGTGAATTCGCCTTGAAGTAATAAATATTAAAAGAATGAGAAAGATGAAATATAAAAAATTAGAATTTAAGAGGTATTTCGTTCATGAAATACACAGCTCTAGTAACTATATTTAATCAAAGGTAAGAAGAAGCATACTTATTGTTGTCTTTTGTCTGTAATTATTGAGCATTTTCAGGTTTGTTTAAATTTAATGCAAAATGGCAACGGAAAAGGACAAATTAGAAAAAACCAGAATAAATACTCAAGTAAAACATGTACCCAAAGATGCTCAGGTTATAATGTCTATATTAAAAGATTTAGGCATACAGGAATATGAGCCAAGAGTCATCAATCAATTATTAGAATTCACATACCGTACGTCCTTTTTTATTAAAAAAAATATCAGTTTAGTTATCTGATTCTTTAAAAAGGTTATGTGACTTGTATATTGGATGATGCCAAAGTGTTTGCAAACCATGCGCGCAAGAAAACCATCGATTTGGATGATGTTAAATTGGCCACTGAAGTAGTATTGGATAAGGCTTTTACCTGCCCGCCACCAAGGCATGTAAGTTTAAAAATACAATAATCAAATACTCGTAATAATAAACTTGGTTTTCTTTCAAAGGTAATATCCAAATTAGCCGAAGTACGCAACGCAATGCCTCTGCCACCTATTAAACCACACTGCGGCTTACGTTTACCACCCGACCGTTATTGCTTGTCAGCATGCAATTATAAGCTGCGTGCTGCCGCTCAGTCAAAGAAAATGACTAAATCCGCTTTGGATTCTAGATCTACTATAAAAACACAAATAAAGTCAGCTGTCATTGCTGGCTCGGCAGGCGCTTCCAAGCGCCAGACTGTATTGACACCCAAAACTCAGGTGGTTACTATACCCAAGCCAGTTATTAAATTTACTACCACCGCTAAAACTGTATCTGTAGATAGCAAACAGGGTTTAACATCTTTAGGCGAAAGTCAAGAATCTAGTGGTGATATTAAAATGGAAGTAGATTCCGAAAATACTGGTGTTGGCATTGTCTCTACAGGCTCATCCGGAGGTGGTGGGGGAGGTGTAAAAAGGGAACGCGAAGAGGATGAATTCGAGGCAGTTCCATAAGTTAAGTTTTTTAAATTCTTAGTAAAAAATGAAAAATCGGAATATAATAAAAAGGCTGGCTTATAACTACAAGTAAAATAGTTATTAAATTTCTAGCTTAAATTTAAATATTGTATCGAATAAATAATGAATGGTTTGTAATAGTCTAGACCCAAAAACCGTTTAATACGCAGTATAAAAATTGCTGCTACTGTCAAGTTTTATTCAGATTTGCCTGAGTATCATAAAGATGCAGCGCAAATAACCATGTAGAAGCAAATTTAACTTCTGCGTTTTAACTCAAGTCTGTATTATTTATGTTTTGAAATTGTAATATTTACCTATTATGTTTGTATTTCAAATAGTAATAATCCGAACAAATTTTTTATTTTAAATATACAAACAAGCCAATTAAATTTATTTTACATTTTTAAAATTAGCCACTAGAGAAAACAAATACATAATTTAATAATTGGTTAAAAATACTCTTGTAATAGTTTATTTTAAATTTCATTGTACAAAACATTTACATAATTGAATTGGCATGCATACATATCAATTTCATGTTTTAAAAAATTAAACGTACTTTTTATTCTTTTAAATATATTAAAATCAGTAAGCCTCTACTATTCCTATTTTCCTTGCAGAGCCAATATAATAGCACAGCCTAAATCCATAATTTGCAAGTACTCTGAACCACCATCTTGCAAGCGAAACGAGCATTCCTTTAAAAAAATTATTAGTAATAAAATCTAAATAATTTTATGCACCATTACTTACTCCAAGTTTGTCACATATACGAGCCTTCTGCATGTCTGTCAAAGAGTCACATCTTATTATATACTCATTAAATTGATCCAGCATTTGGCCAATACTATAAGCCTCATAGCCAATATCACGAACAAATTCTTCCAATTTGGTGTAATTACCGGATCGACAAACTTCTAAATATTCTTTTAAATAAGACTCCGGTATAACACCCGACATTTCCATCAAATCAGAGCTTTGAATTTTGTGCTGAGCCCCCTTCAGACGGTAGCAAGACTGCAACGTGGTAATTGCACGTCTCATGTCACCACCTGAGACATCAACTATAAACTTGTATGCCTCTTCTTCAATACTAACGCCTTCCAAATGGCAAATATGCCTCAGACGTTCTATAATTTGTGTTTCACCCAATGGTTTAAATCTAAACTTGGTACATCTAGACGTTATAGGCTCAATAATGCGCGAAACATAATTGCATATCAAACAAAATCTAGTACTACGACTCTCTTTTTCCATCGTTCTTCTTAAAGCCGCCTGGGCTGCATGTGTCATAGAATCGGCTTCATCGAGAATGATAATTTTGAATGGGGGACAAGGACGACCATCTGGCCTTGTGCCACCCGCAGTTAGTTGAGCAAAATTCTTTATTTTTGATCGTACCACATTTATGCCCCTTTCATCAGAAGCATTTAATTCTAAAATTCTTTCGCGATACATGTCACCAAAAATTTGTCTGGCTGCTGCAAGAATGGTACTTGTTTTCCCTGTGCCCGGAGGTCCATAAAGCAACATATTGGGCAAATCTGCACCTTCCACACATTTACGCAAAACGGCAACCACTTCACCTTGTTCTACAACATCCTCAACACTTTTCGGACGACTGTTTGTGAAATGAACATACATTTCTTAACACTTTTCAAAAACAAGCTTTTCAAAAAATTTTTTCAACTTACTATTTTTCTACCCAAGGTGCCGGTGGTTTTCTACGCTCTCCTGACTGTTGGCCGGAGGATGCAGATGCTTGATTTCTCTCTGATGTGCTTGTTTTACCAGTTTTAAGGAAAGCTTGCATGTTTAAGATAATTTTCTAAATCTCAAATCAAACCAGCAAAGAGATATTTATGAAATAAAAGGCGGGTTTTGTGTTCTGGGATATCACTGCACAGTGATTGCTTATTAACAAAAGAAGAAGCAAATAATAATTATAACCCGTTATTTGAAGGAAGTTCTTAAATTTTACTCAAAAATTTAAAGCTAATTTATTATATCATTTGCAGAATGTTATTATGTAAGAGAATATTTTAAGGCAAACCATTGCATTTAAATATTAACATTTCTTATGGTAATTCACACCAATAGCAACATAGTCTTTAACATGAATAATAAAATAATTAAAAAAGTAGAATAAATTAGGTATGTGGGATTTTTAATCGATAATATTGATTAGTTTTGTTAAAAAATTGGGAAAACTTGTCTGTTCTAAACGTGTAAGGAACCAAATATCGACATCGACAACAATGAACATATGTTACACGATAACTAAACCACACAAGGTAAAAGGTACCTTGAAACCACACTTTGTGTTTGTTCTAAAAGAACAAAAATATATGTACATTAGAGAGGCTCAACGGTACTAATTCTGGTTATAGCTTTATAACTCCTTGCTAAATATCACCCAGATTGGCATATTGTATAATTTGTAAAAAGTAATAACTAATAAAAAATCAAAGACTAAGTGTAAATAAATATACATAAATGTTAATGTAAATTAAATTATTTTGAAATACTACTAAAATAAATACAAAAAAATTAATTCAGGATCGACAAGTTTGATAGCATAATTGTTATATACAATGAACTATGAAATCAATTTATTTGGCTATGGTTTATTGTTAATATTACCTGTTACTATTTTTATCACTTTACAACACTGCCAACAACGGTCAGCTGGTTAACAATTGCCAAAATTTGCTGATGGTATCATTTTAGTGATGTGTCAACAACACAAGAATTTATTGTTTTTCTTTAAATATATTAATTTCTATAAGAACTTTGCCAGAATTCCAGTTGCAAAGCATAATTTATTAGTTAAGCCAAACACACAATTGAAAAATGGATATAACACATTTGTTTAAGGCTGGAGTTCTGACGGTTAAACTTCAGGGCAAAGGAAAATTAGATCCCAAAAGAATAATGACCAAATCTACTCGCGCGAATGGTCAACGGGATGAATTTGCCAAACAGGCCAGGGAAGTGTGTAATAAGATCACTACTTTACGTAATGTTCTAATTGAAAATCGTTCGGCTTACATGAAAATTGGCCAACACTTGAAAAATGCTGCACAAATGACTGACGAACAGAGGGATCTAATCGACAGAGAATCGGAAAAGTTTGTCACTTTCTATACCCAATATCTAGGGCAAATGCGCAATGATTGGAAAAAGGCCAAAAGAAAACCTCAACAACGGCAACATATTGAGGCAGTAATAGATCTTTTGTCATCCTACCTTAAGGCTGTGCAAAATATTTACTTGGAACAAAAAAAATATCGTGTACAACATGAATTGGAGACATATCGTTTACTAAAGCTAGCCTCAGATAAAAAGAAAATACCCGTAAGACCTGTAGGAGAACTAAGATCAAGGAAGACCTCAACGGTCTCATCAACCTCAAGTAAAGACTTACAAATCGATCCTGAACGACGATCGAAATATGCGTCAAGTAATGATTTAACGGAAGGTTGGGATTTAGGCGATGACGATATAACTGCTCCCAAAACTTCCAAGTCATTACCAGAAGAATCTTTAACATTGCACAATACTTCCTCTCCAGCTGTTGCAGATTCTAAAGCTCAAGTAGCCTTAGATGAGGACATACAAAAATCCCAACAGTTAGTCGACGAAGCAGAAAAATCATTGAGCCCCGAAGATGTGCAAATGTTTGAGGAAGAAAATGTACAATTGTATCATGAATTACAGGGTCTGTCGGAGGAAGTAGAGGCTATAGAAAAGAACGTTGTTGACATTGCTACTTTACAAGACATCTTTACAGAAAAGGTAAAATTAATAGAAATTAGATTGTGTGTATGCATTTATGTATAAATCGCTTATTTACTAATATAACGTCATAACTCAAAATTTCAAATTTTGGAGTTAATCATAAAGATTTGTTCGCTATTTCATACTTTATATAGCGTAAACGTTTCATCTTTAAGTCTTTTGTACTCTCCATGTTTTAAGAGAATAAGCGGTTGTAGAGTAAACAATATATCGTGAAGATCATATCGCTTTCTCTTTAAAATGTATCGGCTTTTTATGGCTGTGTTGATGAAAAATTTTATTGAGTAAAACTCTGTTTTTCTTTTCATAAATAACGACGACACATTTTAGTTTATGACACAGTAGTGGATATATTTTTACAACAATGACGTCATAATTAAAACGTTTGACATTGTTTGTCCAAGATATCCCCTTTAAAACATAATTGCTGAAGGTTTCCTTTAATGGATTTTTTTTAATTTATTTATCATTTCACTAATTGTCGATAGTGAGAGCGAGCTGCGATTATTTCGAAATGATTTTAATTGAGTTATGACGTTTTATTTGTAAATGAGAGATATTTATATATATTTAATTTATATTGAACCCTAACAATATTATGCTTCTTAAACTTGATGATAATAACTGTTTTCGAAAACTTCACTATAATTGTTTTACCTTTTTTTCAGGTAACGTTGCAACAACACAATATTGAACGTATAGTTAATGCTGTCGTGGGCTCTACCGAAAATGTTAAAGACGCAAACGAACAAATTAAACAGGCCATACAACGCAATGCTGGTCTACGCGTTTGGTCGTTATTTTTCCTGTTGGTAATGTCCTTTGCCTTGCTATTCCTAGACTGGTATTATGATTAAATCGACTGTGCTGATTTTAAATTAAAACAGTAAATTTTTAAGAATTTGTTTTGTATAATGCTTTAGTTTAATAAGAACATTAAAATGTTTAAATATGGTTTATAAAGTAATCCTTTTTTAAATGTACTATATATGTATGCATAGAAATATACTAAAATTTATTGAAATGTATGGTTATTTATGTGTAAGATAAATTTCCCAAATTGTTGGTTTATTGTAGTTTTAATACCGTAGCATACTTTTAGGGTTTGCATTCGATTTAAATATAAATGCGAGACACCCTGTTGTTATTTTTAATTTATTCAGCACGTATTTAAAGCATATTTTAGAGATACTTATAACAAGTCTGGTGGCAAATTATGGCATTCGATATAGATCGAAATTTACATTTAAACTCTATTGAAATTTCGATCGATATCGAGTGCCGTAATTTGCCCCCCAGCTTGTTATTGAATTTTGCTCGTCGGCACTTATTTTTTTTCTTTGTTTTCGTTGTTGGTGGGGTTGATTAGAGGTATTTTTATGCCCTTCACCACCGGTGGGAAAGGAATATATCTAAGTTTGTCATTCCGTGCGATTTCGACAAGTCGATTGAGCGATGTCCGTCTATCCATCCGTGTTAGTGTCGAACAGCAAAAATTTAAATACGCCAATCTATCAAACATAGTGTCGAAAGAAGTGCTATTGGAAATCAGCGAGATTGGTTCAAGTCAATAGACACAGCAGGTAAAACACTACGCCTACCTCTAAATTTTTCATATAATTTGGAACAATGAAGTAAAAAAAAAATGTATGGGGCGATAGATTATTTAAAAAAATAAGAAAAAAAAACATCCTGTGAAAAAATTGGCGCTCGCCCATATTTTCCGAGTTACGGGCCCCTGAAATTTTCAATTTTTTTTTAAATATCAATATGGGTATCATTTAAAAGCTTTTGATGAGATCTTTAAAGAAATTCCAAAAAATTTAAAAAATACTTAACCCATTAAGAGCCGAAGACATTTTTATGTAAAATTATATATATTTTATTTAGGTATTAAATTTTTTCTTATTTTTTAATGCTCACGTTTTTTGGAAATTGATTTAAAATATTAATTTATCTTGCATAAATAAAACTAATATTTTGAAGACATATTTTGAAAATGTTATTTAATTTTTATTAAAAAACTACTACTACTACGAGTACTATTATATTTTTCACATTATTAAAGAGATTTTTTTTTACAACAAAAAATATTATTTACATTTGTGTTCTTGAAAAAATCTATTAGACAAATTACAGCATTCGATAACGGTCAAAGTTATTTTTAAGTTAAATTCTATAGAAATTTTGACCGTTATCGATTGCTGGTAATTTGTGCCAAGGTTACTAGCCTAAACCTTAATTAACATATTCAACGTTATGTATGTATATAATAGCAACTGTGAAACAATTTAAATATTAGCAGCACAATCTTTAAACAAAAAGAGGAATGCAAATTTTTATTTTTAAATTTTTTGGTGCATTCACAAATCTATTACTTAAAAAAATTTACACAAGAGAGTAAAATAACTTTAAAAAACTAGCATTTCAAGCATAACCAGCATACTTTTCTAAAAAAAATTTATTTTACAAGGAAAATGTAATATCAAAAAAGGTAAGTAAAAATAAAAAATAAAATATTTATTTTAATATTAAAAAAATCTAGTTTAAAAGTCTAAAAAAATAAATTGTTTTCTAATCAAAATTATTAGAGAATAAAATTATAAACCATATGTAAGTCAATTAAATTAGTGGTTAAGCTTAAACAGTAAAATGAATACAAACGATTAAAATATAATCCTTAAATTAAAATAGTAAAAAACATTAAATTAAATTACACATATTCAAAATACATTTTTTTGTTTTGCAAATATTATGACACTTTCGAATAAAGTCTTAAATAAAGTATTTTAAACTAAAATAAACAATAAATTTTATGTAACGAGTCACGAGACAATAACATTTTGTGTTGCATTATTTAACGCATCATTATTGCTGTTTGTTGAGGCCGATACTGAAGAAGCGTCTTCGCCGGATGTTGTAGATTGTAAATTCATAACTTGTTCATTTGTTGATGTTGTTTCGAAATAAAAAGGGGAAGACAATTGTGATTTTGATGATGACGATGTTGTTGATGTCTCTGATGCAGATGCTGCTTTTGCTCTGGCAGCTAAAATTATAACAAACGGACAAACAAAATATTATTATACATTTATGCGTTTTTTTTCTTGTATTTTTATTGCATTATTCTTATTGTTAAAATTTTTTTAAAAATAAAATCAGAGCTGTTGGATGCATAAAAAATTAATAAAAATTTATATTTAAGACCTTATCAAAGCCACTAGTAAAAAGTTAGAAGGGGGAGGTTTGAGAAAATTATTATTTTCTCGTTTTTGCTTTTAACAGTTCGTGTCATACTTTTTTTCATTTGCTATACCTATTTGCCGAATCTTAAATATGCGTGCACGAAAAGTGGTTTACACATGCCCTCACCTTAAGGGTACCCAATTTCATATGAAAAATTTTATTATAAAAAACTGAAAATTTGTTAATAATTAATTTTAGTTATTGTTGTGATTTTCTATTTTTTTTTAGTGATATTTAGTGTAAAATTTTTTGATTTGACTTGGCCATGCAATCCCAAAAATATTTTTGGAAATCATTAACAAAAATCAACGTTATAGATCTGAGATATTAACTTTAACACGTCAGTTTGAAAATTTAGTTGAGGCCATGAAAATATAATAAATATTATCAATACAAATTTGGATATGAAAAATTATCAACAATACAAATGTCGGCGACGTGTAAAATTACTTTCAAAATTAAACACTATTTATTGTATTATTACTTCTGTAGCCTTTTGCGGTTCTGCATATTTCTTCGCTGATTATAATATATGGCATCCTTCTTCACTTGTATACGTACATAGTTACTTTTCAAATTTCGCGATTTCGAATTTAGATTTTTTCGTATTATTGGTTTCTCAAATCTTGACATTATTAGTCATTTTGCGATAACAAGGTTTCTTCTGCAGAGAAACAAGTCGACCGGCTCACAGCCGATGGCACCCCGCCGCCGAATGTTTTTCCAGTACTGTCGCTGCCGCCGTTTTGATCGGCTTGCTTCGGCTCAGAAACAGCCGCCGTTTTTGGCAGCTTTTATAAATTTAACCTCCAAAAATTTTAGTGTTAATCAGCGGTGAAAATTTTAGTATAATTTAAAAATTAAAGTACAAAAAATTTTTTTTAAGTATATTAATGTACAAGCATTCATACAAACACCGCACAAATAAATCTTTTACTTTAACATTATGTTCTTAAATTTGTTGTTATTTGATTTTGAATGCAGTTTTAGGTTAAATATATTTAAATTTAAATATTTTTTTTTTTTACTTTTTCTATATTTTTAAAAAACTCCTTTTTATTATTTAAACTGATTTTTGATTAAAAGAAATCATTGTTAAAGAGTAGCTTTCAAATGGTTATTAATTATTATTTATATAAATTGGAAAACTATATTGTATTTACAAAGATATGTTTAGATAAAGTATTTAGTTTCTAATATTTTCAATATTGTTAATATTTGATATTGCGAAAATTTCAGTAAAAGCCTAAAACTAAAGGGTGTCCAAATAGAAGAAGAATTTCAATACTTTTATCTGTATAGCTTTGTCGCCTTCGACTAGCGATAGAAATCATCCTTTTAACTGTTGCTGAAAATGTTAAGGGAGTATTCGAAGCGTTTCAAAAGGTTCTTTTCAGAATTTTTAGTTATACTTCATATAATTGAATTTTGTTCAATTACAAGTAATGATTTTTGCTTTTAATTACAAAAATTTCACAAAAAAAAAATTCAAGCCGAAGATTTAGCCGCCGCCGTTTGCTTTTGATAAAAGCCGCCGCCGCCGGTTAAAAACAACCCAGCCGCCGCCGCCGAAAATTTTGGCACGGCTTGTTTCACTGTTCTTCTGTTATGTCTGGGAGATGGGATCAATGAATCATATTTACTGTCCACGAATAGTGGTACAACGAAAAATAAAAATTCAGCAATTGTGTTGTTGAATTGCCAACTGGTTGTGGTAAAAAAAAATCGAAATTTAATTGATAACGGTTATGGCTATAGCACCATCGGCATGTCACTAATAATCCAATACAGTGTTTTCCACAAGGTTGGTTTGAACAGCTGTTTTTTTTTTATGGTTATGGCACTTTCAGTTAACCCTTAAACCGATAAACGTAATATATGGTGAAGGGTATATAATATTCGGCATAGCTAAATATGGCACTATTGCTTGTTTTTTTTTTTTTTTTTGTTAATTAGGGCGTACAGTTCTACAGAAAATTGGTGAAGGTTCGCCTTCATCTGAGTAATTGATTTTCTTTAAATCAAAATCACCCGGTTGTTAAACTTGCCTGATGGTCGTTTGACTTTGCAATTCTGACAGCAATTTAACCATGAAAAGTTTAAGAGCCAAATCCATATGGTGGTTGTAAAAAGGCGGCGCGCCCCATTACTGTGAACGCGATTCAATTCACAAAATTCACAAACACTGATTATCTGCAATGACTTGCAATAGAATAAACATATAATCAAGAGGGGCGGTAACAAATGGAAACTGTGACCAAGATGATTTAAGGCAGATGCACAGGCTGCCGGCATGAGAAACCGACTCACTTGGCTCGTAGATGGTTACTTTGTGCTGCCTGATATGTGAAGGATCATTCAGGTCTCTATATCACTGCCCGATCCATCCCCAAACCTCCCTGGAGACCGGATAAACGAGTTTATAATAGCAACATCACAGAGCGATAGACCTGCAAGTCTATACAGTCTCGGACTGCCAGGTGTTTTATACAGACTACTTTATCTAGAGCTGCTCTCAGGGTTGAAGTTAGTTCTAGTGTTGGCAAGTCCTCATCTTTCAATAGAAGCATTTGAAGCCTTCAGAATATGCACTAGAGTTTTCTTTTCCTAATCACAAAATCTACACCGGCTGTTGCTCTCAATACCAAGACTGTTTAGGTGCTTCCACAATTTGTAATGATCGGTCAATAAGGAAACTGGTGAACATTCAGAGCCTTAAAACCTTTTTGGTTAAATGTCCCAAAGGATTTTCCTCACAACGGCGATATTTTCAGTAGAACGAAAGTATTGATTAAAAATTCAAGTTTAACTTTTTCATTTCAGCCTCAGATGGACGATTATAATAAAAATATACACAATTTTGTGACATGTGGTTTCCATAGATTCCCACCAGTTTGGTAGAGCATTTAATTATTTTGTTACGGTTCTCAAATAAAATTGAATTGAAAGTTTCGTCAAAAGAAGTTAAACACGTTTGAGAAAGAAATTTTAATTTAAATGACCCTGCAAATATTTTTTCATTGATACACATTTAACAGCTCTGATACTAAAAAATACAACAAAACATAAAACTAATAAAAAGGAAGCAATAAAGAAAGTAAATAACAATAAAAATATTGAAATTTGTAACCCTTTACCTTCGTGTTCATGTTCGGCAGCATGAGCTTTCATGGCACTCTCGGTGCCAAATTGTTTACCACACTCTCTACACGAGTTTGGCTTCTCAAATTTATGCACCGTCAATTTATGCAACGTCAATTGAGAGGGTCGTGGAAAACGCACTTGACATATGTTGCATTCATAGGGTCGACCCTCAGCATCGTGTGTTTCCATGTGACGTTGCAAAGCATTGCGCATACGAAAACCTCTTCTGCAAATCGTACAAACAAATGCCATTGACGTTGCTGTTGTTGTTGTTGCTGCACTGCTACAGGCCGTTAATTGTGTGGCGGCACCATGAGCCAAGTGATGATGTTTACGCAAAGCAATTTCATTTGTAAATGATTCCTCACACAACAGACAATTATGAGTGGCGCGTAGTACACGCTCAACCACAACAATTTGTTCGCTGCCAACACCATCACCAGCCAAATTATTGTCCGGACTATTGTGGTTTAGGTTAATGTTATCATTGCCGCCATTGTTGTGCAGCAAAGGCAATGACGATGACATTAATGATGTTGAGGATGACGATGAGGATAATGATGACGTCGATGATGATGATGACGATGATGATGATGATGGGGAAGCAGATAAAAAGTGCGGTGATACTTCGCATAATTGGCGTTTACGAAAGTGTCGTAAGGTTGTGGTTGAATCTGGTTCAGTTTGTTCTGGCGATGGTATTGTTACATGTGGAGGATGCGGCTGCGGCTGCGGATAATTATTAACACTTTCATTTCCTGCATATTCTTGGGAATTATATGCTGTTTGTATTATATTATTGCTGTTGTTGTTATCGTTTTGATTATCATTTTGATTGTTACCGCAACAATCATCATCATCTAAAAAAAGGGTTTAAAAGAAATAAAATTATATAGATTTTTTTCATAATAATCGAACTTGGAACATTCAATAACAAATAATTAAAATTAATTAAAATAAAAAACAAGTAAAGGTACCAATACACTTGCAATATAATTGTGCAATAATTGATATTGTACAATTATACGAGGGCAACACTGAGTGCTGCCAAGTGCAATCTGACATTTCCATTGGAAAGTTTGTCATTTTTAGGCATAATCGTATTCAAAACGTTTTGACGTACGACCATTATTTGTGTTGTTTACAGTGACTTGAAAAAATTAATTTAGAAAAAAATGGAATTAACTCGTGAACATTTTCGTGCCATCATTTTTCACAACTTTCGACGTGGATTATCACGAAAAGAGTGCATTGATGAACTTAACTCTTTGTATGGCGATGAAGCACCATCCTATAGCACTGTGAAAAATTGGTATAATGAATTTAATCGTGGCCGAAACTCGCTCAAAAACGAATTCCGTGAAGGTCGTCCGAAAAAGGCTGTTGTGCCAGAGAACATTGATGCCGTGCGTGAACTCATAATGCAAGATCGACATGCGACATACCGAGAGATAGAGACATCCTTGGACATTTCTTCCACCAGCATACATTCGATACTGCATGAACACCTGGCCGTAAAAAAATTTTGTTCTCGTTGGATCCCGCACAATTTGAAAGTCGCTCAAAAAAAGGCTCGTGTCGATTAGTGCAAAGAAATGTTGCAAAAATACGATTGCGGTGCTTCAAAAGACGTTTATAAGATCGTCACAGGTGACGAATCATGGATCTGTGCGTATGAGCCCGAAACGAAACAACAATCGACCGTGTGGGTCTTCAAAGACGAGCAAAATCCAACGAAAGTTGTTCGTGGAAGAAGCACTTCGAAGCAAATGGTCGCCTGTTTCTTCGGCAAAACTGGTCATGTGGCGACTGTTGCGCTTGATCAACGTAGGACGGTCATTTCTGGGTGGTGCACTACAAATTATTTGCCTGAAGTCATCGGAGAAATTCTAAAAACCAACAAGAGAAGACGAATCATTGTTCACCATGACAATGCGAGCTCTCACACATCGGCTCAAACCATACCGTTTTTGACCGGCCAAAACGTCGAATTAATGAGTCATCCGTCGTACAGCCCTGAATAGGCACGATTTTCGTCGCCAGAAGAAGCTGTTGAAGTGTTTAAAAACCATGTTTTAGAGGTGTCTCAATCGGAGTGGAAAAAGTGCTTCGACAACTGGTTTGAGCGCTTCCAAAAGTGTATAAATCATGCTGGAGAACAACATGCTTGGAAAAACAATAAAACCATTTTTGATTATAAATATTCGCATTTTCACTATTAGGCCAGAAATATATAGAGCAGCCCTCGTACTTGGATAACAACTTGAGTTTTGATTTTCATGTAAATTATGTTATATCTAAGATTAGTTTTGTTTTGAGAAAATTGTACAATATAGGATTGTTTTTACCGAGAAATGTTAAGAGATCGGTTGCTATGTCTTTGTGTCTTTCTATTTTATTGTACTTCTGTTATATAATGATTAAATATTTTATATTATTTTTATTAAGTTATAAAACTTTGGTTGTGGTTGAAATTTTTTTAAGTTAAACCAACCATGTTGCATTTTTTGAGCACAGTAACCATATAATCGTTAAAAGTTAACAAAAAATGTTTATCGTGACTAAAGTTTTGGTGAAAACAACTATAAATTGTTCTCCGCAACTATACATTGTTACAAAGAACATAATATGGTTATTGTGACCATATAACAAGCATGTTCTTTTTCGGCGTGTATTGTAAGTAAATAAATCTTTATTTTTGTGTTTGAAGCATAATTGTGAAATCATATTTTTGTTATTTTAAGCAAAAAATGTTTTTTTTTTTAATTTATGTTTTTAAATAATTTTTATTACAAATCGTTAATAAATAAAACAATAATCAGTTTTTTAGATCAGAAAGGAGACTGTATTATAATTCAATTATATAACATGACATTTTCAGCCATATTATATTTTAATGTAACCATTTAATGTGTATATATGAACATAATTATGTTTGGACAAAAATATGGTTGCAAATGTAACAATACTATGTTTTGTTAGCAACCATATTGTGTTGCTCTTAGATTATGGTTACCTCAACCATATTTTTTCTTTGCGTGCATGGCTTGGAAATTTATTCAGGAACATCACAAGCCGTTCTAAATAGATTAAAACAGTGCTTCAACAGAATAGCTCGCTTTTTTATTAGCATTAACATATACAATTTTTTTTATAGCGGACCCTATATATAAATCTAGTATAGAAGTAAAACAAATCTAAAATATAAATAATATTGCGGTGACAGAGAATTGAGAAATAGGAAAAAAAATTAAGTACTACATAAATATAATTTTACATAAAAAATACATCGGCTGTTAGTGGGTTAAGCATTTTGAAAAAAATTTAGTATTTCCTTAAAGATCTCTTTAAAAGCTTTTAAATGATGCCCATATTGATAGTAAAAAAATTTTAAAAATGTTGGAGGCCCATAACTCGGAAAATATGGGCGAGCGCCAAGATTTTCACTTGATGTTTTTTTCCTTATTTTTTAATTCTCTATCGCTTCATATATTTGTTTTTTATTTTTTTTTTTTGATTGGAGTTACTTCATTTACGAAATGGGATGGAAAAGTTAGAGGCAGGTGTGGTGTTTTGCCCGCTGCCTCGAAGGACATGGACCGATCTTGTTAATTTTCAATAGCACCTCTTTTGACAGTTTCTGTGATCTATTGGCGTATTTAAATTTTCTCTAGCTGATCTAGTGCCTTGGCAAACTAGATTTCAACAATAACACGGACGGACAGATGGACGTACATTGTCGGGCACCACTTTGCGTGGTAAAGGGTAAAAAAATTTAGTTGGTTAGTGGCAAAGAAAGTGTTTTAATGTGGTTATTTATCAAATCAACAATAAAATTTTAAACGCTAAAAACACAAAATGTTCTAAAAAAATTTTAAATTATTTTTAAACAATTTAAAAATTTGTCGCTTAATAAAATAAAACTTTTAATTTAAAGATTTATAGACACCATACGCCTTTTGGCGATCTCTTATAAATTGTTATTCTTTTAAAACTTAAAACTTACCACCATTACAATCAGGACAACATAATTTACGACTTTGTTGCCGCTGTTGTAGTTGTAGTTGTTGAGTTCCAATCGTGTGCGATAATATTTCAACTTCGTTTATCGATTGTGAAGTTTTTATATCAACACCAACAGCACCAGCACCATCACCAACATCCAATGTTAGATCAATGGCTGTTAAGTCAATAAAAATAAAAAAAGAAATAAAATAAATGTTAAGAAGACCAATCAAACAGTGAAAAGAAGAAATAACAATAAAAACAAAATAATACATTTGCAGAAATGTTAAGGTATTAAAACTAAAATAAATTGTAATTAATTTTTATGTAAATAAATAAAAATTTTAATTAATGCTTAATAAGCGGTAGCGAAATTGCCATTGAGATGAGCTATCACAGAAGCGCTACAAAAGTTTTTTTTTTTTTTAATAAAACAAAAACGGTTTTAGATATCAATGAAATTCTTTATTCCCGCATGTTCGATGCCATTATGTATGGAACTCGATTTCTTTGCATGGCCATCATCGGCACGTTTGCAGAAGTCCAGACGCTAAACCCAATTTTCGACGGTTTTCAAGCATAAATCAGTCGATACCGCTGCAATTTCACATTCGATATTCGTACGAAGTTCATCAAGCGTCGCTGGCTTGTTTGCATAGGCATAAAATAGTCTAACGGCGTCAAATCGCACGACCGAGGCGGCCAATTGACTGGACCATTTCGTAAGATAACACGCTCTCCAAACTTGGTTTTCAATAAATTGATTGTGACATTTGCTGTCTGGCTTGTGGCGCCATCCTTTTGGAACCACATGTCCTTCAAGTCCATATCATCCAATTGGGACTAAAAATATTCGACTCTCATTGAACGGTAGCGATTCCCATTCTCAGTAACGTGTCGGTCTTGATCATCACGGAGGAAGTACGGCCCAATGACGCCGCCGGCCCATAAACCACACCAAGCCATAATTTTTTGTCGGAATGTAATGACGATTCATGGAGTACGTATGGATTGCTGCCTGACCAATAACGCATATTTTGTTTATTGACGAAGCCATTCAGCCAGAAATGATCCACATCGCTGAAGATGATTTTTCGATTAAAATTTGAATCACTGTCAAGTTGTTGCTCAGCCCAATTCACGAACATACGAAGCTTCTGGTGGTCAAGCGGCTTCAGTTCTTGCGTCAATTTAATCTTGTATATGGATGTAGGCCAAGATCTTTTCGCAAAATTCGTTACAACGACGTACACAGAGATGCCCAACGCTTGAGAACGACGTGTGAGAGACACATTTGGGCTTTTTTTCAACCGAAGCCTCAGCGGCAGCCATATTCTCGGCACTACGGGCACTTCTTTGTCTTACTGGCATGGGAACATTTTAAACGGCGTCTGTGGATTAAAATTTTTCCACTAGACGCTCAATTGTTGATCTGCTAGGACGATTATAACGCCCATAAATTGTATATAGTGCTCTTAACGTGGAGGCCGTTGACTCGGAATTTCGGTAGTAAATTTTAATAATTTCGACTCGTTGTTGGCTCGTATATCTTTCCATCATCAAATGGCAAACCTTACTGAAGAGAAATTTCAAAAGAGCGGCAAGAAATATGGCGTCGTTTGTTGTCCCTACTTTTGTAGTGTCCCTATTGAAAAATCCTCTATATTCTGGTACTTATGCAAAGCGAAGTCGGTGGAGCGATGTCCGTCTGTCCGTCCGCATTAGTGCCGAGGAAAACTTGATTAAAAACATCAAATAAATATGTCAATCGATTAGATATAGTGTCAAAAGAGGGTTAATTGGAAATCAGTATGATTAGCCCATATCCTTCGAGAGAGCAGGCAAAACACCACGCCTACCTCAAATTATTTCATGTCATTTAGAACAAAAAAGTAACTCCAATTAAAAAAATAAATATATGGGGGGATAGAGAATTAAAAAATTAGAAAAAAAAAATCATCAAGTGAAAAAATTGGGGCTCGCCCATATTTTCCGAGTTACGGTGCTCTGAAAAATTCAAATTTTTTAAATATTAATATGGGTATCATTTAAAAGCTTTTGAAGAGATCTTTAAGGAAATACTAAAATTTTTAAAAAAAATTTTTTTTTAATTCTCTGTCACCCCAATATTTGCTTTTTTATCACTTTTATTTGTTTAAAAATTAATTAATTTAAATAAATATTCCCGTGGTTTAATTTAATTTAATATAAAATAAATTTTATTTTATTACATCATAAAATAGTATGCATTCTTTTACAAGTCTGCTGTGGTTTGAGAGAAATATGTACATAAATAAATATATAAATATAAATAAATAAAAATATCAAGAACAAACACAAATTTGTACTTACAGCGTTTATTTTTATTTTCGCCGGTTACTTGCACATGAACATCCTCAACACGAACCAATCGTTGTTGCTGCTGATTGTTGTGTAACAACTGATAGGTGGCTGGTATTATCGTTAAGGAGGAGTTTTGTTGTTGTTGTTGTTGCTGCTGCTGTTGCTGTAGATGTTGGTGGTGAGATCTTCCTAGATTGGCGTGGTGTTTTTGTAAATGAAAATCTAAAGTGCGTTGAGCACAAAAACTCAAACCGCATTGAGCACATTGATAGCGAGATCCGTGAACTTGTGCAACATGCGTTTGCCGTTCTGAGCGTCGACAAAAATGCATGGGACAGTGTGGACAATTGTAGGGTTTTTCGGCGGGATGTGTATTAATAATGTGATTGCTGTAGTCGACATTGTTTTTAAATTTGGGACGTTTGTGACAAAAACGACAGACGAGTGTTATTTTTTGTGTAACATTTTGGGGGGTTGTTTTCGGTTGTAGGTTTTGCAGTTGCCTTTGTTTTATTTGCTTTTGTAACTGTTGATTAACTCTTTGACGTAATGTTTGGCCGGCAGTAGCATCCGTAGGCTGTTGTTCTAAGGCTGGTGTTATAGGTACAGGAGTAGATTTTGTTAATTGGGGTTTGCTTTGATTTGTTGTTGAAAGATGGTTCTGTTGATTTGTATTGTTGTTGTTGTTGTTGCTGTTGTTGTTTTGTATATTCTGCCCTTGAGCCGTTTGAAATAATACAGTCGTTGGTGGGGATATATGCTGCTGCTGCTGTTGCGGTGGTAGTGGTGGTGGTGGTGGTGTGGCTACTGTTTGGCTGAGATTTGTAGTGGCATAGTAACGCGGAGAACCTCCCAAATTATTGACCAGCATTATATATTGCGAAGATTGGCCATTATTTTGTTGTTGAGCATGTTGCTGTTGCTGTTGTTGTTGCTGCTGCTGCTGCATTGCTTGCATATAGTTATCGTTGTTATCGATTGGACTTTGTTTATTAGAAGTCTGTGTAGTGCTTGTCGGTACGAATATTGTGTTAACTGCCGGATTTTGCAAATTGGCTGTGGGTATATTGGCTTGATATAATTCACCATTGGCATTTATAAAATAGGTAGTGGTGCCATTGGCTGTAGATAAAACCGGCTGTTGGTTATAGTTGGGAACTGTTGGGGGCCAATTAATTTTGGTCGCGTTATTATTTATCAATTGATTTGTTTGCGCTGCTGCGTTTGCCTCCATGGCCTGTCCCAAAGTAACGAACTGTAAATTATTGTTGTGCGGTTTAAAGGAGGGTTCAATTTGTTCTCTTCCTAGACTGAGATGGGAATTGGCAATTAGTATGGGTCCTTGGTTAGTATTAGTGACAATGTAATGAGGTTGTGTCATAGTGCTGCTGGTTATCAAAGGAGTAGTTGCTGCCTTTTGTATATGAAGAGTTGGAGCATGATGTAATGGCTGATAATTAGCCGGACTGTAATGATTTTGTTGTTGCATTGGTTGTTGCTGTTGTTGTTGTATATCTGCAGTAACTTCTGCCAATGTATCGATGTGAGGCTGTGTTGCATCGGCATTAACATATTCTGCGGATGTTATTTCTTCAGCATTATTTGTTTCACAACCTGGCAAAGCAACAGTTATAATATTATTACCGTTATCTGTTTCATTTACAGTCTCCATTTCCTCAGTTGTCTCTGCTTGCAGCTCACTGGAGTTGGCTATTTCAATGTTTTCAAAGCAGGGAATATCATTTTGGAAACCTATTAATTCGGACTGTGTAGTTTCTTCATAGCATTCATTGTAGGCGGGATAATGTTCGCTGTAAACACTTGTGTGAGGTCCAGTACTGCCACCCGTACTACTCATATATGAACTACCCGGCCCCATGCTACTGTGATTACTTTGTGGCGTCATAGCATTATAGTCCATATTGTGATGTATGAATGGACTTACCGACATGGGATTGCTATTGATGGTACAAGGACTTTCAGCATAAAAACTTTGTGACGGCGTTGTGGGTGAATCCGTTAGGGGTGAATACACTGAATGCGTGAAAAATTCATCGGTTTCTCCCGAACGTGGAGTGTACATGTTGTCCTTGTCATGCATTTCGCTCAGTATGCCATTTAATGTATCCTCTACATCACGAATTTCATCACTTAATTCTTGTGCTATGCCTGGCACTAGAGTGGGTAACATTTCGCAGGTATCATCTATTTCCGAAGAATCTATACAATTATTTTGAAAATCATTAATGAAATCATTTATTTTTGAAGAAGCCGAACACAGCGGTGGCTCAATGTATCTCATCATTTCTATTATAGGCTGGGATGAATTCTCCGTACCCGATAGGGGGGAGGATTCAGTGCTTTGAGAAAATCCCAATAAATCACTTTGACTGCTAGAGATGTTTGCCTGCAAACAACTCTCCTGCTCACATGGCACATCTTGTTGTTTATTTGCCACTTCTGCATAAAATGTTTGTTCGTGGGTTTTCTGCTCATCACAATTAACTGGGCAGTGTTCCTCATCATTATCTGTTTTTGCATTTTCATATTCGTGATCTTCCATAGTTAAATGCAATTTTTTAAAATCTTGTGTTAGCGATGTCAACGGTACTCGCACTATTAATTTTTTAGGACTTTCAAAATTTGTCTTTTCTTTGTACAATTTATACATCTCCTTGGTGCATTCAGTTTGCAAGGATAGCTGAGTCTTGGAGAAATCAGTAAGATGTGTATCCTCTTCTAACATTTCATTACGAAGCAACAAAGGATCCCGGTACACACTCACATTGCTATCACTATCAAATTCATAATTATTCACTATGGCAATGGGATTTTCTTTATTCTCATCCTCTGGCTCTGTATTGTTTTCATTAGCTTCATGGGCATTGGTTAATCTATACAACATTGTAGTGGGAGGAGTGTTATCCAAGTATCCTATTGTTTCCTTATTATTGTTATTTGTTTTGACTTCTTCTTTGTCATTTTTAGCATAATTGCCTTCCATTGAAAATGAAGATGATGCCATTTCTGAATTATTTGACTGATGAGAAATGTGGGAGGATTTCTTTTTACGTTTGGCTGTTGTTGGTTCATGATTATCGTGCATGGCGGGAGTTTCATCTTCATATTTGCGGCGACATTTAAAACGTGCACCACGTTTACGTTCTATAATCAATTTCATAACACCAATTTTATTCGCTAATGGAGTTTGTATAATCGGCCTTTTAAGCTCTTCATCTTTTTTTATTTCCTCTAGTTTTTGTGGGCTGTTTTCTTGTTCGTTGTTTACAAATTCTATAGCTTGTGTTTGTTGTTGTTGTTGTTGCTGTTTGTTATGTGCTTGATGTTTTGCCTCTTCCGGCCATAAATTGTTTTGGAATATTTGACTCTTTTGGAAATTTTCACTTTCGTCTTTAATATTGTTGTCCTTGACTTCATTACTGCCAGACGTTGTAGACATAACCTTATTTTCGATACACGGGTATCTTTCTATTAAATTATTGTTGCTCTGATTTTCATAAAGGTTCTTTGAACTTTTATCTTTAGTTGTGTCTTCTTCGACTCTGTCTGTGTCTGTTGCTAGAGATGTCGACATAAATGGTATTGAGCCGGTTGTTGTTGTTGTTGTTTCAGTTGCTGTTGTTGCTGTATATGGCAAAGATATTTCTGGCATATTGCTAGTAGGTTCACCATCAATATCAACGTCTGCCACTTCTACTGGCATGTCATTGGCATTTGCTTTCATTGCTGCTTTGGTCTTCCACATGATGCAAGAGTTATTATTTGAAGACAATCTGTCTGCTGATGTGTTGCCTTTTTTGTTGTTGTTGTTGTTCATAATTTTGTTGGTGGTATTTTTGCAATATGGATTTAGTTGAACAAAGTTTCTAACAAGATCTGTAGCTGCAGGTGTTGTTGCCCTTAAAGGCGATGACGTAGACGAAATGGCTGATACTGATGATGCTGATGACGATGATGGTGATGTAGTTGTAGACGATGTTGCTGAGACATTAGTCGATGACATTTCGTCTTCCATTTGTATGTCTGTTTTTTGTGGTAGTGGTTGTAGTTGTTGTTGTTGTTTTTGTTTTAATATTTTTTTACGGCACATTTTAACTTTTTGTTGCTGACGTTTTCTTTGTATTCCTTTTGAAGAAAAAGTAGAATAAGAAGAAGTAGAAGAAGTAGAAGCAGAAGAAGTTGTACTTGTTTTTGTTTTAGTTTTAGGAAGACGTTTTAATTTATGTCTATTTAGTCGTCGTGATCTTTTTTTACTTTTTGCAATCATTTCACGGCCATATTTTGGTATCGTCCTTGCCTTTTTTGTTGTTGTTACTGCTGCTGCTGCTACAGCTACTGCTGTTTTTAAATTCGATTTATAACAATGACCTGATCTTCTTCTTCTATTATGGTCGTCAGCATATTTAATAATTTTACGTTTAGAATTGTGTGCTCTTTTTTGTTTTCTTAAGCCACTCAAAGAAAAAGAAGAAGACGAAGCAGAAGCAGAAGAAGTAGAGGATGGTGTTGAATAAGAGGTTGAACTGCAAATATTATCATCGTTTAGTTCAATTTGATTATCATAACGATGTGAATAAATATTGCTGTGGCTATTGTTGTTGTTATTATCGTTGGCATTTTTAATGTCACAAGCAGCTTCTGAATTTGTAATTGGCTTTTGATGATCACGATTTTTAGTTTCACCATTTGTAGAAGGCGACGAAGGAGGAGGAGGAGGCGGAGGAGGAATTGTGTAGGCTTTTAAGGCGGCTTTTGTTACAAACAAACTTTCAACATTTACTTTGCCAACAATACAGTCCTTTTGTAGACTCATTTCTTTATGCAATTTTCTATTAGAAAATTCATTTTTAGTTTCAGTTTCATTTAAAACAGGTAACAACAAAGTTGATGAATTTTTTGACGAAAAAGAAGAAGAAGCAGAAGTATTTTCCTCATCTTGTGTTTGTTGCTTTTCAAATAATTTCTCAACCTTTTGCTCAGCTTCAGGCTGATCATCATCATCATGATCATTTTCCTGACTCTGTTTATTGTCATTTTGTTTAATGTTGGATTTAAATATTAAATGGGTGTCTAGTAGTGTCTCTTGATCTAAACATGGTTTTTTACTTGGTTTTGTTGTTTGGTCAGTTGTCGTTGTATCATTATCACATATTTGTTCCAAGGGCTGTTGTAAGGTTAAGGGCGGCGATCTTTTACTATCCAATAATATAGCAGGCCTTAGTAGCGGTATCTTTTCATCCTTAAGCTTAAGCTTATGCCCTGTTGTTGTAACCATACAATTTTCATGTGTTGTTCCAGCTTCAAATGTTTTATCGATGAACGCTGGTTGTGGTGCTGGTGCTGGTTCTGGTTGTGGTACTGCTGATGATGTTGGCGTAGGTTCATTTGCTTCTGTTTTTTGTAGCATTGTTTCAACATTGTTTGGCAATATTGTTGTGGCGATCGTTGTTGGTATTGTTGCTATAAAATCATTGGTATTCCCTGTATTTGCTTCAAAGGAAACCGATAACTTTGTATTTGTTATTGTGTTTGTATTGTCTACGATGGCTTCTTCTTCTTCTTCTTCTTGCTGTTGTGTTACGCTATAGTTATCGTTAACTAAATCATTGACTTTATGCATTACAGCAGGCGGCTTAACAGCTTTAACTAGTAAAGCTGGTTGGGATACGGCTACTGGTGACGCTGGTGTTGATGTCGCTTCAATTGTTGTATCCTTTACTGTTACGTTTTTTTCCTTTTGTTGCTGTCTTTCATAGAATTTCTGTTGTTCCTCGTACAGCGCTCTCAATTGTGTTTGAACTTTAAGACATTTCCGCCGGAATTTATGTATCATATAGAATTGTGCCGTGCATTTGGCACATATACGCTGTGGTAGACCATCATTACATTTAATCTGTACATTCGGTGGAAGGCATGAAAAATAAAAAAGAAAGAAAAAAAAACACACACACAATAGGGAGTTAGAATTGCGAATATAATTTAAATTTGTAAATATAAAACAACATGCGTACTAAAGGAATATTTAGATTTAATTTATTGTTTGTTCGCATTGAAACGTTTTATGACCCTATCAACAACTAGATATGAATTTAATGAGCTTCAGCTTTGTAAATAGAAAAAAAAAAAAAAAAACGAAACGAAAAAAAAAATAGAAATTGTTTTGTTCAACTGCTTTCAAGATGAGGAAAAAACAAAAAAGAAAAAATAATATTTAGATATTTTCAAGTTGTCTTTTCGCATTTAATTGCTTAAAGACAAACATTCAACTGGCATTTTTATAAAGTTTAAAAAATCTCAACGATTTTTCTATGTGACTGTCTCGTGCCAAAAATACTAAATGTGAGCTACAAAAATCGAAAAAATTCGCAGTTAAGCTGAATGCTTAAGATTTAGTGTAAAAAATGTTTATGTCTCCGCCGACTATTCGGTACACAGAGGGGTATTTTGCTAATCTAACCGGACATTAGGCCAAAAATTAATTTTGAGGAATGAACAAATAACAAAATTCTAGATGACATAGTGAATTTCCAAGACTTTTGCTTAAGATTTGTCGTTTTGGGACACTGTTAAAGTCATAAAAGTTGGATAAATTTAAATAATTTAAATTTTTAGTTTATTTAAAATGTTTGTCAGAAGTTTCCTGAAAAGTAAGCGATAACGAAATGGCCATCGAGACGTGCTTTGACCTTCAATAATCAATATCGGTGATTTAAATAATAAATCGGGAAAATAGCACGAAAAAAAGAATTTTTTTAAAGTTAATATAATTTAAAAAAAAAAAAAATCCCATTATTTAAAATAGTTTTTATTGGCTTTATACGATTTTGAGAGGCATCGCGGTTGTAAAAATGTTATATATCACTACAAAATTTACGATCTCTAGTTTTATCCTGTTTTTGTGACTAATCGACTATTTACTAGTAAAAGACCCACTCCACTCTTTCATGCTTCCACCTATACTTAACGCTGAAGAGGATTCAGATTCGGAAGAATTTTTTGAAGAATCAGATAAAGAATGCTCATGGCACACATTATAATCTTAGTGGTGCAAAGGAGAAGTTGTTTAAAATATATTAATTGTAACAATTTTAAATAAAATTTACCGTTACAATCATAAACAAGTTATTACTATGAAAAAAAAATAATTATTTTCAGATAAATAAAATACTATAAAGTAACAAAATATCATTTTAATAATAATCTTGGGAAGCGGAGATTTGTAAGGCTTAATAATAAATATTTTTAGGAAATCGGAAAAAAATTATTTTTCACAGAGACGTATTTAATCATGGGATTGAAGGGATACCTCCCCAGGCCCATATAAATTAATTTCTATGGTTTTAAGGTGTATATAATCCATTTCATAAGAATGTATTCTTTTTTCAAATAAATTTTTTTACCGCCTACAAAAAGGGGCGGGGCTAAAATAGCATTTTAGAATCTCTTGAGCCCAACTTTAAGTTTTTAAATATTCTTTGAGGTAGTGTAAACTCCTCTAAGGGGAACTTTTTTCTCCTTAGTCTAGTTTTTCTTGTTTTTAAACTTTAACAGCCTATGACCATGGCAGATTCTCATACCAAGTTTCATTAATCTAGGTGCACTCAGTAAAGCTTATATAAGCAAAAAAAAAAAAAAAACAAAAAAGTAGTGTCCGGCTAGATTGGCAAAATACCCCAATGTGCGGTGGTATAAGGAAAAAACCTTTGAATTTTATTTCAGGTCTAAAAGTGAAATAAAAGAACGTTGTAGAACTATTTGATTGCCTTGCTACACTGGTTGATATGCCGGGAGTTAGCCACGTGATTATTGTCGAGAGGTCCCGCAGCAATTCCATTGTAATTCTGACTGTATAAATATGAACCATTAAGATATGTTTACCGAAATGGCGGCAAAAGAAAGTACTATACCTTCCCGGCGGACATTTTATAAGCCTTAAAAATTCGCATAATTTTTATTTTCGAAACGTAGTATGTACAGAATAAGCCGCCATGTTAGAAAGCAGTTGATACGCTTGAAGAGAGAAAGCAATAAAAAAAAAAAAACGACGAGAAACTATAATTGATTATTATGAAAACGCTCGTCATCTTTTTGCTGTACCTCAGCCTAAAAGTTGACCCGTGTGACTACCATTTGTTTCGTTTAATAAAATAAACCCTGACTCAAACTATGGGGAGGAAAAAAAAAAGCAGTTAACGATGAACAAACCCTTAACTTGAAGATAATAATGAACAAGTAAGAGTGCTATATTCGGCTAAGCCGAATCTTATATACCCTTCACCCTCTATGTAAATCTAGTTTAGTGAACTAACTCCAATCAAAAAAGCTTATATTGGGGCGACAGAGAATTAAAAAAGAAAAAAGAATTTGTTACTGCATTTATATAATTTTACATAAAAAAGACATCGACTCTTAATGGTTTAAGCATTTTTAAAAAATTTTAGTATTTTCTTAAATATCTCTTTAAAAGCTTTAATATGATACCCATATTGATATTTAAAAAATTTGAAAATTTCAGAGCCCCGTAACTCGGAAAATATGGGCCAGCGCTAATTTTTGCACTTGATCATTTTTTTTAATTATCTATTGCCCTACATATTTATTTTTTTTTTTTGACTGGAGTTAGTTAATTGTTCAAATGACATGAAAAACTTAGAAGTAGGCGTGGTGTTTTGCCTGCTGCCTCGAAGAACATGGACCGCTCAAGCTGATTTCCAATAGCACCGCTTTCGACACTATATCTGATCGATTAAAATATATATTTTTTTTGTGAAATCAAGTTTGCCGATTCAACACTGACACGGAGGGGCAGACGGACATCGACTTCGCTATGCTTAAGAAGTCAGAATATATATATATAGGAATTACACATGGAATGACAAACTTAGATATACCCTTCTTTCACTTTTTGCTGTGAAGGAGAAAAAAACATTTTTTAACAAATAAAAAAATAAGACCTTTTTTCAGCCAGTAGTTGATTGCCGCAACGACGCGGCCTTCTCTCAGTTGCGTGAATGAGGGAAAGGGCTTTAAGTGTAACTAAAAAAAACTCAAATAATATATTCTAAGTTTATGTGTTTGTTTTACAAGCTGCTTGTAGCAATAATTGAATAAATAAAATAAACAAATTTCACAATCATTGAGAAAAAAAAGTTTAGAAAAGAAAAATAATAATAATAATAAAACAAGGAAAGAAGACAAAAAGGAAATAAAATTGATCCAACTGTGTTAAGCCATAAAGGCAGGCATTTATTTACATTCATATAGAGAAAAAGATTTGTGCTTTAAATAATAATCAAATTTGTCATTTAGAATCTCTTTGGATATTGGAGTGTATGTATAAGAGTTACTTAAGAGACAATTAAGTTACGGTTCTCGAGTTTCGAGTAAGAGGCTACTTAAGCATCAGACAAAAATAAGATACTTATTTGAGTGTGACAAGTGCCACTTCAGTTGGTTGATTGGTTTTTGAAGGGGTGGAGCTGTTTGCCACATTTAACAATGTCATACATATTCATGTATATGTTTGTTTGTTTGTATGTATGTATGTATGTATGTGTATTTATGCATAGTGTTTATGAATTGATATTTACATCAGAACCATCAACACACAACATCCATCAATCTTAGTTTGTGCAATCGTTTATGGTATTCAAAAGTATTATTGTACGTGTTCAATAATATTGAATTTAATTTACGTTTTTTTATGCTTATGGTTGCTGCTACTGTTGTTTTTATTGTTATTGTTGCTTAAGTAACCCGTCTAAAGTCAACACTAATTGTCAATGGTTTTTAGTTAAACAAACTACTGTTTTTAAGTGTAAGAAAATATTTGAATTTCATTTTTTTTTAATATGAATGAATAAACGATTCGTTGTTGTTGTTTTATTTTTTAATGAAATATAAATTGAAGTAAATTAAAGTTTTTATTTCCTTTTAATATAAAATATCACACATTTAGTGTTATTCTTTTTAATGTGAAACATTAATAAAGACAGTTTATTTACACAAGTCTGTTGTCGTTTGTCTCCCTTTTGTCTATTAGCACAAAGAAATGCACACAATTACACACTAGTTTGTATGTATGAGTGCGTGTATGTAAATGAATAAATTGTTTCTGTTTTTATGTTATTTATATCTTTGTTTGTAGTATTTAATTTTATGTTCTATATAAATTTTAGCCAGAAAAGATATACATCAGCTAACCAGCAGCTATAACGAAAATTAAAAATACTCCGTTAATAGAACAAAGCTTTTTAAAAGAATCATTTCATTTATAAATCCTACGATTCTAATTATTGCATAAATGTGTGGATATTGGTTACTTAATTACTCCTCCTATCCTTCTCAGAGCACGAAACCAGGTATAATTTGGAAATAGCTTAAACTTTAAACTAACAGGTCTTATAAAAACCGGAGAATACTTTTAGGCGCCAAAAAATGTGTTTATTTTAATACAGTTATGGTTTGCTATAGAAAAGAAGCAGGTTCCTTTAGAGAGGATTTTTAAGATCAAAATTAATTTAAGTTGCATTAGTTAATCTAAGAATAAATTGAATTAAGTGTAAATTGCGTTTGCCCTTTCTAAGTGGAACCAAAATTACCATACTGATTGATTACAAGTGGCAACATTATATCTGTAAATTTAAATTTTTTTCTAATTAAGCTTTTAATCTATACAGAATAAATTCTGCTATTTTAATTATTATGAATGTATTAAAAAAAATGGGCGCCAAGCAGTGTTGCCGTTTGGTTGCATTTTTTGTAACTTTTGAAGGCTCCACGTAACACGTATAATTATGTTATATAAGGAAAAATTTTCTTAACTTTTGGTACAGACACGAAATTAAAGGCCACAGTTTAGATCGTAACACTTACGTACGTAAAATCTAAGAGAAAATAAAATGAAAATCTAGCCGTATGAAAAAATAGAGATTAAAAAATCGTATGATTTTTTTTTTCTTATGTTTATGTTGAATAAAATGAAGTATATAATCAGCAGTTTTTGTGCTTTTTTGACGAGTTTTACCTTTAAAAAGTTAGCATTAATAAGAAAATGCAACCCTGATTTAATGAAGTAGAAAAATTTCAAAAAATAAATAGAGCCGTACGACTATCAAATTTCCATCCGTATTTTCTCTCGATGTCGGAGAGTTTCATTACATATTATGTTCAGACGATACTACTTGTACTCTTCTACACAAAAATTTGACATGTCGTATTACTTGTAGTATAATGTAAACCGCCCTTAAGCAATATCACTGAAAGAGTACTTGTTTCATTATTTGAGTTAAGAATCTCTCTTAGCATATCAATCTTTCTTAACATATCAAGAAGTGCTGGATTATATTACAGAAGAAGTGTCAGTAATTTTTTAAAACAAAGTAGTACTTTTTATCGATGCTCAATCTTTCAAAGAAAATGTTAAACGGATGTGTTAAAAAATCCTACTTTAACTAATTTTCTTGTATTGCGAGAGCATGCACATTTCCATACCACAATATTAGTATTGAGTCCTAATTTAATTTGATCAAGTGTGTATGTACATATATAAACAAATAAAGTAAATACCAAAAACGATAAACAAACCGATAAAAAAGAAAAAAAAAAAACAAAATTTGACGTTCATTCGAACAGTACTTCATGCTGATGTTACCACCTGGTTATCAATTCGCCTTGATTAGTTAGAATAATAATAAACACAAAATTACGAAAAATTTAAATCACCGATATTGATTATTGTGAGAGAAAGCGAAATGGCCATCGAGCGTGCCTTCACCCTTAACAATCAATATCGGTGATTTATTACTTTAATCGGGATAAAAAATAGCATGATATTATTTAAAAATTAATTAATTAAATTAAATATTCCTTCCCTTCCTAGGGGTCAAAAAAGCAAAAATTTCATTATTAATTATACAGGCATGTCACAGAAATCAATTCCGCAAAAAGGTTCTCCTAAAAGAGAAAACCGAAAAATTTCTTCGGAATAAAATCACTATTAAATCCAAGTGGAATTGATTTTCTTTTAAATTTCATGTTGTATCCTTATCTACTTTTGCCTGATTGTTATTTCGTTATGACCAATGTTGCCATATTAAAATAAGAAGGCGAAGTTTAACCATTTTTTTAAATATAGAAAATCAATCGGAATGATTAATACGGCTTTTGTATATATTTTCTTTTTTTTTTATTAAATACTGTGTTAAGTTGAACATATTTTTTTAAATTTATATTAAATGATTGAAAACGAACCATTAAGTCACTCTTTCGTAGTTGTTGTTTACTCTATTATTTTAGCATTTGTTTGCATTTGCTTGTGTTATTCTTCTTCCATTTCTTCTAAAACCCAAATACCCAGATGTGTTAATTAGTTAAACATGATGTTTTTTTTTCCTACTCAAACTACCACAGCACTAATGCTTAAAGCTTCACAAAGACAGAGAAATGTAGCGCAAAGTAAATGAATTGTTGTTGGCTTACAGGCAGGCACAAACAAGATGGTAAGACAGAAAGTTATTTAAAAAATCACTCAACTATGCCAACATCACTAGCAGTATATTAACTAAAACAAAAAAAAGAAGAAACAACAAAACATTTAATTTTTTTATTAACTTTTGTGAAATTTTAATGGTAGCGGTATTTTTACTTTTGCCACTCTTTTTATTTATTACTAACAACTGTCGACAGCGGTGTTTTATTTAGGAGTAGTTAAATAAAACTGAAGCAAAATTGCTAACAATGAAAAGTGGATGGACTTAAAAATAACGAGAAGATAATTGAAAAATGTGAAACATTTCAAAGTTTATTTTTATTTAGTTGGGATGTTCTTTAGCGTTTTTGTTATTGTAGCAATGAGAGTAGAGAGTCCATTAAATAAAAAAAGTATGAGGGCAAAAACAAAAACATAACAAAAATAATATTGTGTAATCAAAAATGTAAATTTATATATGGCTGGTAAATTAAATTACAAACACACATACATAATTGCTTTTTGTGCTTTGTTGTTGTCCATTAAATTATGACTTAAGATACTTTTTTTTATTAATTTATGTTATGCATGCGTTGTTTGGTTGGGTGTTGTGGTGCCAAAAAACTTTACACATAATTTTTTTGGTGTCTTCTATTGTTCTTTGTTTTATGCATCCGGGAAGTAAAATTTCAATGCACAATTTGCCGTGGAATAGTAGAAATAGTGAAGGAAGTAAAGGTTAAGTTTAAACGGAATACCAAGTGAAGTTTTATTTCAATTATTTATAATTATAAATTAACAGTTAGAGTTTGAATACGGGAAAAAAACTGATTTTGCTTGCAACAATTTCAGTGTTTATTATGTGTTGTGCATTGTTTTTTAATACAGGAATAGTTAATAATATTTTACAATTGTTACAACAGGTTTCTTAAATTGAGCCGATAGAATTTTTTATGAATTTAAAATTGTTTATTTATTTATAAAATTTAAGTTTTATATAGAATTGTTATATAGAATTTATTAAAATTTGTTAAAAATTGCATTAAATATTATATCACATTTAAGGCACTGCGCATCAATGCTTCCCTTCACAATAATCAATAAGATACTGGAACAGCATCCGCCGTGATGTGAAGAAAAAAGTATGAAAAAATTGCATTTATTGCTTAACCGACGGTTAGTAGAAAGCAAAAACAAGCACATGTGATGATTAATAATGTGAAAATGTTTGAGCTGTGTGTGGACTTGGTCTAACCAAATTTAAATTGCTTGATAATGAATATTCCTCGCATTCTTATTTATTAAATTAATTGGTTGACGTGGAGTATGTTTACAATGTACACAAACTAGGGTATATAGAGAAGTGCGAATAATGCTGATGACGGATGTAGCGATTAAGAAAAGGTACATTGCATTCTGCTAGTGTTTAATTTTTCCAGTTTTTATTTTAATAATTAACACAAAGTATGAAAACGTAAACTTAAGACGAATTAAATTTATTCATGTTAACATAGATATAGTATGAGTAATAATTGAATAAAATTACAAAGTTACAAAACTAGCCTGTGTATTAGAATTATTATTCGAAAACTTGGAAGATTTACATTAAAAATAGAAACATAATCATGTTAAACTTGTACCACAAAAACTAAAACTATAAAAATACATTTGGATCATTTTTATCATCCTGCGGTCTGCCATTTCTGCCAATTATATTGAAACTGTTTTGAGGTACCATTATTCAGAAACTTCTAGTGTTAATATTGCTATTAGTTTTGTTTCTTTATAACAAATAAATTTATGGATTACATAATTTTATAAATAAATATTTGTAATAACTTCAACAATTTTACACTGAAAAAATAATCAAATGTTGCCGCAACATGTTGACAAATTTTTTCATTTATCACTAAAAAAATTAAGTGTTGCTATTTTTGTTTTTACATGTTTTTTTTTTAAGAAATTAATGTTAATAACTTTATGCTCGTCTAAAAAGAAATAATAATAATAATTGGAAGAAATTCACAAACCGATCTTATTTTTCTATTCGCTAAATCGATAATCATTGCGACGGAAATACTCAAAAAAGGCGACCAAATCCTTACTTATTATGTACAAAATAATAATTATTTTTAAAATATCGTGCATCATTTCCAAGTCCTCTAATCTGCCAGCCTTTAACCAGCTTATATAAGCTTTTAAAGAAACGCCGTCTGGTAACTGTTTCAATTTCGAATGTTGAATCTATTCTTGCCTTTTAATCTTCGATACTCTGACAATTTCTTACTAACACAATTCTTGCAGATTACATTACGTGTTTCATGTTACAAATATCCCGCCGGAATAAATCTATGAATGAAACCAACAAAAATAATAACTCTTTTTCAAGAATAATTCAGTAAAGACAACCTCCTACAAACGAACTTTGGAAAAATTAGGGGCAGGCGTATTATTATTTTTTTCCAGCTGCCTCGAAGGACATGGAACGAATGAAATAAATATTGTAAAAACTTTGACAAATATTCTCTTCCAACTGTGAAGAAAGGTATAAAACAAAGGCATAAACTTAGCGCCAAAAAGCTGCTTAAACGAATTGATATTCTAATTAGCAGCTCGCATACTTCTATTTATTTTGCTTGCATGAAAGCTGATAAAGAAAATGAACATAAAACAAAAAATCACTTGTTAACTTTAATTTTGTTATTGTACGCAACTCTATTATTTGATTTTTATTTCTTTTCTTTTCATTTAATTGGCCTCAGGTTGGAAATTAAAGAAATTACGTGTTTTTATATCGAGCGTAATTTAAAATTCATTGCGGTTTATTGTCAAAACAGGAAATCAAAAGAAAAAAAATATAAAGAGTGAACAATAAAAAAAAACATGCCACAGGAAATTTGAAAATAAAAATTGTCATTAAAAGTTTAAATTTTACTTACAATTTAAAAAAAAATATATAATTTTTTTCTGAATATTTTAGCTTTTAAATTTATTTTTTAAAACATTAACTTGTAATTAATTTATTTATAACATTTAACTTAACTAATCTTCAATTTGTATTAAATTTGTTTTAAATAGGATTTGTTTTTTTTTTATTTTTTACGGCTCGAAAACTAATTGCTTAAAATGTACAAATTTTATTTAATTCAGATATAAATATTTTTTAAATAAATTTATTGTTACGAAGAAATACATGTTTTGTTTATAGCTATTTATCATTTGTTTAAATAAATAATTTATTAATTTTAATTTTTTTTATTTAAACATTTTTGTTAACAATTTAATACAATGAATGTTTTATTTTATTTAGATAAAATCTGCTAATTTCTGTATTGTTTTAGGAAGATTGAAAAAGGCGCTTGAGAAACTGATGAAAATAAATATCAAGCGAGTAGAAGAATTAAAATAACAACAACAGCTTTTTTTCAAGTACCAATTGAAGCAATCGACAAATTAAAAGGTTTTGAGTCACCGACGGCGTTTGCTCACCAAAATTTTTATTAATCTAAATTATTAAATAAAAATTTGGTTGATACGGAATTAAGAATCAAAGCTACAGTGATTATGATTCAGTAGCTTGTTAACAAACTTTTCACTGAGAGGCGAATAAATTTCTTCGCCTTTAGACAACTTTAAATAAAACATGGATAATCACTAGGAAAATAAAACACCAGTTAATGCAATGTACGGCCAGTTAATAGAGCTTCAAAACTATCGAAAGTCGGCACATGCGATATGTTCGATAGTTTGATTTATCGATAACGATAGTATAGTTTCGATATTTTTTTAAAAACCATCGATACTATCGTTACTTCCAAATTTTTTTAAATGCTAATTCCGGCAACTATCGCTATCGGATACTATCGCTTTTGGAAAAAAAACTATCGATAGCCAGTAAAAAATAAAACTATCGATATCATCGATAGTACTATCGATTATTTTTCAGCTCTGCCAGTTAATGCAATGGATGGTTGCCTGGTATTTGGAGAGTGCGATCACTTCATAGTAACGGTCATTAATGGACTCTTAGTAAGTCGTGTGTCTCGTGAAATTGCAGGCCTAATAAGTCGCGCAAAGAGAAGTAGACTATTTAAAATGCAATTGAAGTTCTAAACGGGTAGAAATCCCTTCCTTAATACTAGAAAGACGTAGATGGAAAATATCATTGAAGTCACAGCAATAGGTGGTCGTTATGTGCTAAAGGACGTTGACAAAGACAACCTTTAAAGCAACCTCGCGAAGAGATAAATCTTAAAGGTCGTTCCGATATAGAATGTTGCTGGATAAATGTGCGACCTGCTTAGTTAAGGGTAGAAAGGTCTTAATTCAATAGCAAAAATGACAAATGGTACCAAAGGGGTGCACTTAGAATCGAAGCTGAGCACGTGTGATTTTAAAAAAGCAAAGAATACGAAACAGGAATATCAGAGGAACCAGAAAATGAATGAGTAATGATACTATTTCCAATCCAATAACGAAAGGAATAGTGTAGTCATATAATTGACATGCAGTCAAGTAGGGAAACAGGGATTGCAGGCAGGTTCGAGCTCAAGGAGCCCAAAGGCTGTGCCTGAAAACCAAAAACGTTAACGTACACCGGATTTGGCTTGCGTTAAAAAATGAGTGCAACGAGCAGTAATCGGATTTGGATGTTAATTTCATAACCGATCTCCCTCTTCAGGAAATGCTAGTAACTATACAGAACCCTAAAAGAAACAAGCGAGCCGACTGCCAGAGGTTGAATGGCGAGGGACTTGGTGATGAGCCAAAAATACTGTCTTGAATAGATGTCTTTGGAAAAAAGAAAACCAACAAATGTTGCATAAAAACTATTGGAGTAATCAATTGAAACCAAATAACCAGCCTCTATTTAGCAACACAGGGAGTGATCTTTCAGGAGCACTTTTTTTTGCGAAAATTTACGATATACGTTTTGAATTTTTTACCTCATTTATCTCTAGCTTAGATTACGTCTTACCTTTTTGTTTGGAACAAAAAGTTTTGAATTTAATAAGAAAGTTATTTCAGCAACATACGCTTGGCTTAAAGGTATTTCGATACTTTTATGTTGCGGAGGTTTAAAATTATCAATCGCTAAATAAAGTGTATAGAGCTAAGAAAAGGCGATGTTGAAAAATTATAAAACAAAAAAAAAAAAAAATTAAAAAAATGAATTTTTTTTCTTAATTTTTATTCGGACTTATTGATTTCACATCATATTTTTAACTAAAAATTAGAAAGGTTTTTTTCAAAGCTAATTAACCACTTTAATTTTATTTAACAACTGTACTTATTCCGCTTGAAAAGTGTGACGTAAAACAAAATTGTAATTTTCTTTTTTTTTTTTTGAGTAGGCAACATTTTTTGCTGTTGGTTAAAATAAATGCAGCTTAAATTATTTCGTAGTTGAAAAAATTTTATTTCCAAAAACAATTTTACTCTTATTAAACATGCAACATTTCGTAAATTTTAACAAAATACACATAAGTACATATAATTTCAGCGTCATTATTTTTTCTGTATTAATTAATTACTCTGTTCGAAGTGCGCAAAATGTTGAGCAACATTAATTATTTCATATGGAAAATTTGACATTTTAAATGTGGTGTCTATTGCGCAATTTGGAAAAATTTAACTTTTTTGTTTTCACGTGTAATACATTATTTTAGAAATGTTAGCAAAAGACACATAAACAGCTGTTGTATAAGAAATTCAAGTTGAAATAATGTCTATTTGCTTTATTTCAGAGCTTTAATAAAATGTTGCCAGAAACATTTCATATGTTTTTCTACAGTAAAATCAGAATACTACTTTTGCAACATTTTTTCATGACTTTTTATTACAAATTTTTTATGTATGTAGTTTGATAGAATTCTGCATGAAAAACTAAACAGAGTACCAGGTTTTATGCACTAATTCCTTAAAAGCACTGGGCTTCAAATACGAGGGCTGCTATATATATTTCTGGCCTGGCAACACTGAGTGCTGCCAAGTGCAATCCGACATTTCCATTGGAAAGTTTGTCATTTTTAAGCATAATCGTACTCAAAACGTTTTGACGTACGACCATTATTTGTGTTGTTTAATAATAATAATAATAATAATAATATAATATATATAATAATAATAACTAATAAAGAAAAAAGTGGAATTAACTCGTGAACATTGATGCCGTGCGTGAACTCATAATGCAAGATCGACATGCGACATACCGAGAGATAGAGACATCCTTGGACATTTCTTTCACCAGCACACATTCGATACTGCATGAACACCTGGCCGTAAAAAAGGTTTGTTTGGATCCCGCACAATTTGAAAGTCGCTCAAAAAAAGACTCGTGTCGATTGCGGTGCTTCAAAAATCGTTTATAAGATCGTCACAGGTGACGAATCATGGATCTATGCGAAACGAAACAACAATCGACCGTGTGGATCTTCAAAGACGAGCAAAATCCAACGAAAGTTGTTCGTGGAAGAAGCACTTCGAAGCAAATGGTCGCCTGTTTCTTCGGAAAAACTGGTCATGTGGCGACAAGAGAAGACGAATCATTGTTCAGCATGACAATGCGAGCTCTCACACATCGGCTCAAACCAGAGCGTTTTTGACCGGCCAAAACGTCGAATTAATGGGTCATCCGCCGTACAGCAATGACTTGGCACCTAATGACTTCTTCTTGTTTCCGCACATCAAGAAAAAAATGCGTTTTCAACGATTTTCGTCGCCAGAAGAAGCTGTTGAAGTGTTCAAAAACCATGTTTTAGAGGTGTCTCAATCGGAGTGGAAAAAGTGCTTCGACAACTGGTTTGAGCGCATGCAAAAGTGTATAAATCATGCTGGAGAATACTTTGAAAAACAATAAAACCATTTTTGTTTATAAATATTCGCATTTTCACTATTAGGCCAGAAATATATAGAGCAGCTCTCGTAGTAAACAGAATACTATGATTATAATGTTGAAAACTTAGCAAACAATTTTTAAACTTCTTTTTTTTTCTAATATATTTTCAAACATATTTCTTAAACAAATTTTCTTAAATTTAGAGTGAAATTTATTTTCTTTGTACAATAATTGGTTATGGTTATGAAAAATAAAAGTCGTACAACACGTTTAATTTAAAAACCAACTTAAAGTGTTGATAATAAATTACGTTTTTAATTAATTAAATAAATAAAACTACACACTTAACAAATAAAAGATAATGAGACCTTCATTTTCAATGTTGACCCTTGAGTAATATGCGTATAATAAATAATCAACATTAGTTTGTAGTGGTTGGTAGTAAACATTTTTGATATGTTGTACCTATATAAAATGCATTAAAAAACATTATTATAAATCAAAAGTTAATTAAAGGCCCAATTGACAATTATTACAACAAAACAATGTCCCTGTTGTAATGCCAACATTAAGCATCTTATCTCACAATTTAAGTGCTTTTTTAAATTATTCGTAACACCATTTACATATTTACATGGCCATGATCCGTTATCATTCAATTGTTTCAAAAGCTTTTCGATTTAGAGTCTCAAAAAATTAAATATGCGGAAAAATATAAGAGCAAAAATAAATAAGAAGAAATAAAATCAAACAGTTGAACATGTGATTAAAAATTGAAAGCGTATAAATTAAATCTGAGGTTATCTGGGGGTACAATATACCAGTTCAAAACCCATCTAAGATTTTCATGTTTTATTAGAGTCCATTTTATGCTGTCGTTACTGCTGCTGTTAATGTAAAGCTGTGATACAGAATACTACACGTGGTACACAGTTACGGACTAAAAAGAATTAGGCCGCCTATAATATTGTTACGAAAATAAGATCTGGCAACCCCTGTGTTGTTGTTCGTATGAGCGTGGTGAATAAGTTTTTATCACTAATGGTGTGTGTATAGAATAATACCACAATTCTCTAACAAAAGCTGAACAACCTCAATGGCTGCGTTGGTAGAGGTGCTTGCTGTAAAACAAAAGATCGTGAGTTCGAGCCCGCCTTTGGACAACAAAAAATAATAATTGTTATAATGCAATTAAAAATAAAGAAGCAGCAGTACAAACCTCCCGAGAAGCAAAAGACAATTATTGTATGAAGTCATGGCAGATAATTTAGTGAATATGTTTAGTTTATTATATGAGTAACAGATAATTGTCAAGACGCCCTTTATAATAAAAAAAAGTAAGAACGGTAGCTTTTAACAAAGGGAAGTGTAACAGCATAACAACAGCGTATGGCAGACGTAAGTTGTGGCTTTTAGATAAAAGGGATACGTGATACAGATTAACATCAGTACCTGCCATTGGTGGCCTAACCTGATGGCGGTCTTACCACTGAGTGAAATACAAAGCGTCGACTAGCGCCCTCCATCGGACGAAGCCAACAGAGTTGAAATTTCAAGAACATGGCTTACAGGACCACGAACTTCTCTAGGGGAGGGTTGGAGACTATCCAATCCCGTCTATTGAGAGTGCAGCAGCACACTTTCATTTATTCCACGCCAGACCCGCAGATGTAGACTTTTCTCCAACAGTCACTTCGTTTACCCCGAAGGGACCTCACCAATAACCGGCTACAGAGATGGGCGGCTCTCTGTACCGGTTCACGTGGTGCCGGTTTATTTAGGACACTGGTGCATCCTTCGACAGTATCTAACCGTCTAAACAGATTTGGTGCCTGCACACCGGGAGACTGGTTCCCCCTATACCCTAGATTAAAGGGATAACTGGCTTGGATAAAAGGCTTAGTGGAGTAGTCTGTGGATGGTTAAGGTTACTAAACAAGGCATCGAGTAGTACATGTCTCTCGGGAGTAACACAGTAGTGTAGCGTGAATGGAGAAGTAACTTATTCACCACTCTTATACGGACAACAACAACAGAGGGGTTGCCACAATTTATTTTCGTAACATTATATTAACGTTGCAGTTTTCCAGCTACAGACTAATTAACATCTCATATGTTTATCAGGATTTTGCAATTTGGGATATTATTTCAATTTTGCCATCCAATACCTTGTTTCTGTAACTTAAGTGAGAAATTTCCCAGATGGAAATATTGAAGTCATACTGTTTTACACAAGGTGACACACGAGTTAATAATGCTGTTTATAATGTAAACATAAATTACTGTAGCGCTCCCAGCTATAAACAAGATGACTTCAACATTTTCATGTGAGAATTTTCTCACTTAAATTACAGAAACATGTCGCAGATGAAGCTTTTTATTATCTATCAAGAGATCCTGCAGTAAACATATGTTATTTTTACCTTAAGATAAGAATTTCAATTGAAATTTTGTTTCAATTAAACATCGACCTTTAACTCACTAAATATTTTTTTATTTTATTAAATTTTTTTCATCAACCATTTTTATATTGAATTTTACTACTGAAGGTTATTATTGAATTCTTTTAAATGTATGTGTGTGTGCGGGGCAGATAAATTTATTAAAAATATAAGAATTTAAAATACTATTGATCCACTTTTTGCTTCACTTAAATACGGACAGACGTCATCAGATGAACTTTATTATTTGCTGTGTACAGTGGGGGAAAAACTTGTCATTGTTTATGTATTTATGCAATGTTGTCTAGTCGTTTGTTTGCTTACTTACTTGTTTTCTGCTTTAAATATTTATTAAAATTCAATTTATGCAGTACAATTTAAGTTTTATCAACTTGTCGGTTTTATATATTGTTTCAATTAAAGTCTTCAAATTGTTATTTAATGTTAAAGCAATACTTTTTGAATTTTAAATGAAATTTAAAGAAAAAAAGTTTAAAAAGAAAACAGGAAGTGTTCAGTGACAAATAAAGTGAGAAATAATAATGAAAAATTTATGCCAGGGTACGTACATTCATTTATGCCGTTATGACAACGAATTCATCAGAGACTTTTTAACAGTTACCGATTATGGTAATTTGTAAATGTAACCTACAAGATTTTAAAAATGTTGCTTTAAGTTTTAAAAGAATATTTTAAACCCTAAAGAGACCGATTGTACTGACTATAAATGAAATGTTAATTGAAAAAGTATAAAATGATTTTGGTTTTTGCTTGACATACAATATAGTTATTACATAAATACACAGCAAGAAAAAGAAGGCTGTTGTATAAAAATTCATTAATTTATTCATTGTCATGATCTGAGTGAGACTCTCGTTATATATTCTTCAGCGACGTTGTCTGCAACTTTGTTACAAAAGTTCACAACAACAATGTTTTACCACGCCACAGGATTACGACATAAGGCTATATGTCATATTGTTTTCTAAACATTTTCGATTCAGCCAACCCAACTACTCAGTACAACTTATTTACAAATTTAAATATAAATGTTGAGAAGAATAAAAAGCATTTCGAGTATTTACTGGACTAGACTTGTAAGAAGCTGGTATAGAATTGGATATTCTGCTTAGAAGGATCTGTGTGCCATCGCAGGCATTAAACTAAAAGACCTCAACTTCGTAACAAGTTCTGTTGTATCTCCTGCGCATACTCCAGCATCCACGGTAAAAAAGGATATTTGTATTTTCAAATAGTGGGGTTAGAAAAAGGAAAAGCGGGCATTTTTACCAAATAAAACAAATAATTGAATCAATTAAAAATTAAATTAAAGTTTAAACTAAAATTTAATAAGACATTTAATAGGTGCAAAAACTTTTTCTGTGTATTTATTTACTGCTTTCGTTAAATAAAACAACAACAACAAATTTACTTTTATAAATGTTCTATATGAGTGGTGAATAAAATTGGATCAAGGGATTTTTTTTTCAAAATTTTCTGTTACATCCTTAAAAATTCAAGTTTAAAAAAAAATCCAAAATTTTTTATTTCTTTTTTCAACTTTGTATTCTATTGCACAAAAGGTAACTTAAAACTAAGGATACGGCATGCCTCTCAAAATAGAATAGAATCTTAAAAAGTACCGTTACATTTATATTAAAAAACAGGAATTTTTTTTATTATATTTATTAATTTAAAAATAAATAATTTTTTTGCGCTATAATTATTTAAATCACCAATATTGATTATTGAGGGTCAAAGCTCGTCTCGATGGCCATTTCGTTACCGCTTAGTTAACTCTTCGGGAAACTTCTGACAAACATTTTAAATAAACTAAAGATTTTTGTCCAACAATAAAGCAAAGACAAAAATCAAAGTTTAAGCAAAAACAACAATAACCAACAGTAATTCTACTTTTCTTTCTCCGCTGTATACGGCTGAATTTATTTCGGCTCTTTTATACAGTTAAAAGAGGATGAAAAATATTAAATTATATTAAACAAAGAGATTTTTTTTTTTATTATTTAAATAAATAATCGGAAAAATAGCACGAAAAAAAGATTTTTTTGAAAATTAATTAGTACCGTTACATTTGTTGCATGTTTTCTTAGATCGCAATATTCGCAATTAAAATTGTAAATTTTTTTTCGTGCACATGCTTTAGTTTTGACTGCCGGTCCTATTCAACATAAATGATGATGCTATTCATTACCAGAAAGTATAATAAATATGTTTCGAAGAAAATGTGTAGGCCTCATATATTTTATATCAAACAATTAGAGACTTTCTGTATAAAGTAAAACGTTCTTTAGGACTTCTAAAACAGTGAAATACATATTTATTTAAAACTTTAATATATTTTGTTTAAAATCAAAATTTTTTTTAAATTAATTTTCGCCTTTGCAAAAAATGTCAAAAACTTCAAATATAAAAATTTGACGCTTATTTTTATATATGGAGTTTGACATTTATAGCAACGGCGAAAATTAATGAATTCGCCACTGCCACCACCTGGTACATGATTTCGCCATGTTAAGCACAACAGGTTGTCTTAATATTCAGCTTTTTGTTTGTTAATGTACGACGTTGATGTCAAAAATTAAAAATTATTTATAAAATAATTCTTGCCAAAAAAAAAAACCGGCTTCAAAACAGATTTCATATGTCTGCCTATAACAGCTCAAGTGTATGGCCACATAAATTAGGTTACATTAACACATCTTCAAACTTTATACTTTTTTAACTTTTCAATAGTTTGGCAATATACATCATATTGCAGCAACTATAGGGTCACTCTTTAATTTCCAAATTCAAATTATATACTTGGTGTTGCAGTAGATTTAGCAATGAAGTTCTGTGTAAATTTCAACCGTCTGTCTGTAACCGTTCAACAGTTTTCCCACATACATCATATCAACTATTGGGACACCCGTTTATTTCCAAATCCGAATTTTATACTTGTTGTTATAGAGGAGTTAGTAAAACAGGTTTTTTATAAATTTCAACCGTCTGTCTACAACTGTTTAAAAGTATGGCCATATACCAAATTAAATGTACTATTGGTCCACCCTTTAATTTATAATTTTAAATATTATTAGCTGTTACTATGACGGCCATAGCAATCGACATTGCGTCAAATTTACAAGCGTTTGTCTATAACAGTTCAAAAGATGGGCTCATATAAGTAAATCTACAGTAATTATGGGACACCCTTTAATTTCTAACTTCAAATTATAAACTCGTTGATACAGGTCGCTTTTAAGTTTCAGCGTTCTCTCTATAACGGTTTGAAACGGCCACACACTTGAAATTACATCAACTGTGGGAACACCCTTTAACTTCCAAATCCATATTTTGTACTTGTTGTAATAGCGGACTTACCAATACAGGTTCGTTGTAAATTCCAAGCATCTGTCTATAACTGTTAAAAAGTATGGCATATACATCAATTTAAATGAACTATGGCGCACCCTTTAATTTATAATTCTTAATATTAATACTTGTTACTATAAGGGACATAGTAATCGACATTCTGTCCAATTTACAAGCGTTTGTCTATAATGGTTCAAAAACTAGGCTCATATAAGTAAATCTTCATCAATTGTGGGACACCCTTTAATTTTTAGATTTATTTTTGTATAATTTTTTGTTTTTGGGAGCCATAGTAGTACGCAGTCATTTTAAATTTTACAGAAGTGCCCTTTACAATTCATAATACACGTAAAAAATATGTATGTTGTATGGGAGAGAGGGGAGAGTGCATTACATAAAAACGTCTAAAATGCTCTAAAAAAACAAAAATTTTTCTTAACATTGTATGTTTTTGTAATTTAAAATTTATTATGTTTTCTGAATTTTTTTTGCAAATAAATTTTTGTAGTTTTTCTTTAAATTGTTTGCTTATTTTGCTTTGAATGTAAAAAAAATTGATTTTGCCGTTTTCTAGTTTAAAGTAAATCTGGTAGCCTTTTTGAAAAAACAGTTAAATAATGTGATGCCCATATGTATATTATTGTTTGGGAAATGTGTTGTTATTTACCGAGATGCCATACTCTATGATTTTAGCTGAAGTTTTGCATAGAATAAAAATTAAATTAAATTTCTTTTTAGGGCCATAATTTCACATATTAACCTTTGTTTTTTAGCAAATTAGTTTTTTAAGAAAGTATTTTATTTATTTAATTTAAAAAGAAATAATAAATCTCAAAAAAGTATGTTAAAAATTAAATATTAATTATCCGCAACACTTACAGTGCTGTCATTTTTTTTTCTCCACACAATTTATGTTGCTGCTTAAGAGCATATTTTACGTAATATTCTTAAATTTAACATACTATTCCCCAACAGGGTTTTAAATTCTTTGAAATAACAATTAATTAGAAACCAATAGCAGCTAAAAAAAAACAGAATTCCAAACAAAAGTTACAGGAGATTGAGAAAAAAAAAAGAAAACTTTGTGTGTCTTCATAATTTTTTCATCTTCATAAATTTTTAATTAAGTTTTTTTCTTTAACAATAGTATTGTTATAACGTGTTGGATGGCACAAATACAACAGCAACAACGACAACAACAATAAAATTGAATATAATATTCTGTTTATGGATTTTTTTTTTGTTTGTTTTTTGTTAATATTCCTATTGTTTCTTTTTGCCGTTTAGCACCCCAACCAAAAGGATGAATCCGCAAAACAATATCTACCGCTACCAACCTACATACATAAATCCTACAACTTACTGGTGATGCTCCATCCAACAACATTATGTTGTGTGTGTGTGTGTGCTTGTGTTTGTACATGCAGCATCTTGTGTTTGTAGGAAAGTTTATTTGTTGTACAACATTAAATTAATGTTTTACATCAAAGTAAATAATTTTTCATGTTTCATATCGAACTTACACACAAGCGACAGACGTATTTTGTTTTTTTTTTATTATGTTGCTAAAGCATTGGTTATATTATTTGTCCTTCTCGTGTTTGCCTGACTGGCTGTGTCAGCCGGTTAACGTGACTGCCAACCAAGCGTTGTGTGTGTGTGTGTGTGTGCATTTCCACAGAAACAAAATGTTATTTTAGTAGAGCTTAACTTTTTTGACACTTGGCATGTTACGTTTCATGAAATAAAAAGCCCAAACTCCTTCCACTCTATCTCCATTTCCCTGTCGATTTCGGTATTGTGCACAGTGGCAACGTTTTTTACACAAAAAAAAAAAAAGAAAACTTTTTTGTTTATTCTTTAGTGTCATGGAATTATCGTCATTAGCATTTTATTTGTTAAGAATTTTCATAATTTACCTCTTTTGGTTGTTATGATTTGAAAATTATATTATGGCATAATATCTAAGCCGATTATGGAACAATTTGTTTTTATTTTTCACTAAACTTTAATAATAGACATTAAAGACATTAAGAGTTTAATTATCATTTATTTTGAATGGGGGTAATATATTTAGAGCTCAAATTTAAAATAACAATCAGTAGTTGTGTAAAACTTTTTTTTATATTTTCTTCCCCAGGGTGGCAACATCTTGGTTTATTTTTCCTTCATTATTGACAAATTACGTGAACCTGTATCTATTGTTTTTCTTGAGGGCGCTCTCTACTTCTGCATAAATTATTTTTCATGGATGTGGGGAAAAAAGTTGTTGAAGTGTTACCAAGCTCACTGGGACTGCGGGAGCCGGCACTCCCAAAAACAATAATACTCAGTCTAGTTAATGGTAAGCTCTATTCGGCTGCTGTAGTTTTAATGTAATTTGTGTGATCTTAGCATGAAGCAATTCCATAATAAGTAAAACCGGGGATGGGATCATGAAATGGTTGAAACACTTACCATCCATGACTGCTTTTAGCGATGCGTGGTGTTAACATGGTACTACAAATATTAATTTAAAATATATCAGTATAATATCTTGACATAACTGTTGTTATAAAATTGCTTTTTGGGCTCTTAAAAATGAAATAAAATGTCGGCATGGATTAACTGGACTGCTCATGCGTTACTATGACGTCTTTTTGGTATTTGCTTGAATTAAAAATACGCATTTTCCTATATGGTTAAAGCAGTTTTGATGCACAAACTACCAGCAAGCAACAGTGTTGCCGTTTAGTTATATTTTGATTTTTTTTTTTAACTTTTGAATGCTCCACTTAACATTTAAATTATTATTAAATTTGGCCAAATTTTTGTTACTTTTGGTACAGACACGAAATAAAGTAATATTACAGAAAAAGTGCTAATTTCATTATTTGGAGTAAGAACCTCTGTGACAGCAGTTTTTCTTAACATATCAATTTGATTTTAATAACAAAGGTTACTTGCAAGAAAATTAGTTCGAATAAGTGATAAATAACGTTGCTGAGGTTGTATCCTGTTTAATTAGTGGAAAATTACAAAATGTTTCTTGATGCATGTTTAGAAACACCAAAATGTTTCTGGCAACAATTTTGTGCGGAAAACTTAGGTAATCTGTTCAAACTTGCAAAAATCGTTAGCAACTTTGGTTATTCCGCTTGAAAAATTTGACAACATGCGAATGATAATGTAGCAATAATTCGATTTAGAAAAAAATTGTCTTTAATTTCCTTGAAGAAGTGTTGTATTATATTACAGAGAAATTGCTAGTAATTTTATGTGGAAGCTTTAAGGAAATAATGGCATTTTTAAAATAATTAAAGTAGTAAAATCGGATTTAGAAAACAAAATCCTACTTTGACTAGTTTCATTGAATGGCGAGAGCATATGCTTTTTAATCATAGAAAATTAGTATTGATTCCTGATTTAAATAATTAAAAAATCATCCTGCTGAAATCCTTTTTTTTCAAAGGTTTTTCTTTTTTAGTCCAGATCTACAATATGCATTTTTTTAAGTCATTTTTTCTCAATTTTCTATTTAAGTTACAGCATTATCTGAAAGCAAACGTTAGCAACAGTAACATCCCCCTAAAACTCACGCAATACCTTATTGCTTAGGTTAGGTTAGGTTGCACAGGCTGTCGGCGTAATGAGGCCGACTCACTTGGGTCCTAAAGTTCCCGTTGTGTCACCTGGAATAGGATGTGCAGGGATCAGATTCAGTTCTCTACGGTACCATCAAAGATTCATATCCACCCTGAGGACCGGATAAACAAGTTTATCCTAGCAACATCGCAGACAGATAAGTCTGCAAGACCATGCAGTCTCGGACTGCCGAATATGGCCGCTCTATTCCCAGAAAGAGCTGGACAATGGCAGAGCAGATGTTCCACCGTTTCGTCTTCCTCCTCATCTTGAGAACTTCTACAGTAGTCATGATGCGGATACCTTATTGCTTACTCCTCCTCCTTCACAAACAAACAAAAATTTCATGCTAGTTTCATGAAAAATTGCATAGTGTAAATGCCGTGTTTGTCTTCAGTCAGTAAATTTGTTTCCTCGTTATTTTCCGTGAAATATTGATAAAACTTTTTACTACATTTTATATAAATCACATTAAAAAATTACTATTTATTGAAGGAAAATTTCAAAATGTAACTTTTAATGAAAAAATGTAACTTTTCTAAAGGAAAAGCGTAACTTTTTCCTGTCTTTCGCTGGCAACACTGGCAAACAAGGAGGACGAAAACATAATTAGGTTACGTCGTCAGCGTTTATACTTGTTGTTATAGCGGACTAATCAATATAGGGTTCTTTCAATCGTTTAACTACAAGTGATCTAAAATATAGCCATATACAGCATATTAAATGAAGTTCGCCCTATTCAACTTCTTGAAGCAATCCTGTTGGTTAGACAGGAGAAAAGAGAGAAAATCATTTCTTTGTTACAGTGGTGTCACTTCTTCTTCTACTTTAATCCAACTTAACTTTTGGCATAAAACATTAATTTTTGTAGATCTTCACAAAAATTATGGTGAGATGTAATAATAAGAAATAGTGAGTTTTTTATCCCCAAAAATATCGGGGTTTCTTGTTATGAAGAGGTTTTTAAATTTATTCAATATTAAAATTTGAAATTAATTTTTGTACTGTAAAGTACAAAGTACTTATAAAGAGATGACACCTAAGGTGGGAAAAAATAAAGCATGATTAAATGTTTCTTTATTAAATCTGTTCCCAAGATCAAGCTAATTATTTTTTGTTAATTTTTTCAAGCTAATATGTTTTAAAGAATTTTCTTAGTTTTTTGAAAACAAAAATTAGGGGCAACGTTGTTATCTACAAACATTGCATGTATACAAAAGTTTCGGCATCTTTTTTTATTTTGTCTTTAAAAATGTTGCAGAATTTTTGTTATATGTATTTTGGTTAAATAACCGACACTGTAGATTATGAAAAATTAAGCCTGTTACTCTGTTTGAATTTGTGAAAATTGTTGAGCAACATTGATATTTCATGTGGAAAATTTGACATTTAAAATGTGGTGCCTATCTCCCGATTTAAAAGAATTTAACGTTTTATTGTTTTTACGTGTACTGCATTATTTTAGAAATGTCAGCAAAAGACATATAAGCAGCTGTTGTATACGAAATTTAGCTTAAAATAATGCCTGTTTACTTTTATTCACAGCTTTAATAAAATGTTGCCAGAAACATTTCGTATGTTTTTCTTTAGTAAAAACAGAGTACTGCTTCTGCAACATTTTTCATGACTTTTTTATAGTTTGTTAGCATTCTGCATAAAAAACTGAACAGGGTACCAGGCTTCAGAACGAAATGCTACTTAGCGTTTTCATTCAAAGCACGAGACTTTTGAGTTATAACGATATAAATTTTTCGACCAATTTTAATCTGTCTGTTGGTTAAACTTTGTTAATTGTGAATCGATAGAATAGATAGATAACCTTCTCCTTTTTTTAAGCCGGTTAAAACTATCAACTTTCACTATTTTTTTAAATTAGTTTATATCCCACTGTCTTTTCATTTATTAAAAATTTTATTTCACAACGAGAGGAGAAATTGGAAATGAACACATTTAACCATTTACTTTTATATAAAATTTAAAATTGTTGTTGTTGTTTTTTTAACTTTGTCGGTAAAATAACAAAAATACTCATGCTATAATTTATTTAGCATAAGAATATTTTACTGGACAGCAGCAGTCTTATAAATTTTCTTAATACAAATCTGGTTGTACAACAGCAACAATAAGCTATAAACATATTTACATACAAAGATACATACACACACACAGCTTCAAAATATTAAGCATTAAAATCTTAAGTCATATATTCTTTGACCAAGACGGAGGAAATTTCAATCAAATTAAGGGAAAATGCGTTTTGAGAAATTGTTATTTGTGTTTTCTATGAATTTGCCTAAAGGGTCAGAAAAGTTGCCCCACAAGCAAAACGAAAAATATAAATATTTGGAAACAAAAATTATTCTCATGTCCCTTTAAATAATGCTGGAACAAAACTATCCTTTTTTCAAATTTAAAAAGTTTAATAATATGAAGCTTTTTTATACATATAAATGATTCCTAATTTGTTTTTATACCCTTCACCACAAGTAGAAAAGGGTGTAATAAGGTTTATCATTCCGTTTGTAATTTCTACAATATCTATTTCCCCATTAAGTAACCTAAGGCCGAGGCCACGCAATGAGCGGTAAGCGGCAGAGCGGCGAGTTTGAGCGGCAAGTGGCTTATTACTGAGCGTCATTTCTGAGTGGTTAGTTGTTAAAATGCCATTGTCAAGAGAGGTTTGTTTAATGTTTTTACGTGAAAATCGTATTCATATTTACAAGAATTTAAAGCGTTTAAGAAAAAAAGAAGATTTGGTATTCATCTTATAAATCAAGCAAGGCGACATTACGGCGAATTTAACCATTTATATACAAATGTGCGCAAATTTCCAGACACTCCATAATTTATCAGTTATATTTTTAAAATTTGGTAATCTATCTTGCCATAATAACGGTCGGCTTTGTACTGATGAAATTATAAGCTCCACATTCACTTTTGCCATGTTTATACTTTGCCGCTCAGAAATCAACTAAAAATTAGAACAAGTTCTATTCCTGAGCGGCGCCGCTTAGCCGCTTAAAAATGCCGCTAAGCCGCTCAGAAATGCCGCTCATTGCGTGGCCACTTCAATAGTATTCCATATGTTTTAATTTTTTGCCGCGTACCGCTCAGCCGCTTACCGCTCTACCGCTCATTGCGTGGCCTCGGCCTAAGTCGACTGAGCGATGTCCGTCTGACTTGATAAATTTAAATACGCTAATCGATCAGACATAATCTAAAAAATTTTGGTCTTGAAGCAGTGCTCTTCGGCGTTATCACGTCAATTAGCAAAACTTTTTACTAAATCACCAAAAAGGGACAGGCTAGCAACCCTACAAATACCGCCAAATTGCAATTTGCTCTGCACTTTCCAAAGTAATGAAAAGTATGCTTTATTTTCATCTTGTGAAATATCTGGAGTTAACAGCTTTTTTAGTGATTGGCAGTACGGCGTCCGTATTGGACGCTCTACGAGTAACTTACTGGCCTTCCTTTCGGAAAAAGGGCGTCAGTCCATTCACCGTTTCGGCGAAATTAAAGTGGAGGCTTTAGATATTTCCAAGGCGTTTCACAAAGTGTGCTATGGTGCACTCGTATCAAAACTTGTCGCTTTTGGTGTCGGTGATAGCTTCTCTCGATATATATTGAGCTTTTTCATTGATTGCACTATACAAGTTGTTATAAATGGGATCTTATCAAACGAGGTCATGGTTAATTCAGGTGTACCGTAAGGTTCCGCGCCTTTTCCTGCCCTATTTATTATTTTTCTTGACAACTTTCTAAGTCGGACTTCCAACCCTATCTATTTTTTCGCACATGACAGTGGCATATGCCATTCTTATTCATTTAGCAATAGGCAACAGGCCAAGCCTCCAGGAAATTCGGCATATGCGAAAGCACATGGACTATACCCTGAAACGCCATCTTTTGGCAATTTCTGAGTGGGGCCTTGCGAACAGGGTCAATTTAACGCTTGTAAAAGCCAGTGCTGTGTGCTTTCGAACAGGCGTACGGCTAAATATGCTACCTCAGCTGTAATTATGGATGAACGAATTGCCTAGGTTTTCTGAAACGGGTTAAGAAATACTTCACTCCATCTGATCTCCTGTCTATCTATGTCACCTTTATCAGACCTAAAATGGAATACAAATCTCATGTATGGGCCGGTGCTGCAAAGTCTATTTTAAAGTTACTCTACCGCGTGCAGGAGAGAGCGAAGAAGCTTATGGGTGACAGTAGGGTATCCAGCTCTACTGATTCACTGGAGCATCAAGCAAAATGGGGCGTGTTTCACTGTTTTATCGTTACTACAACGGAATGTGCTGTTATGAAATTAGGGAACTTGTCGCTGAAAACCGTAGTTTCGTTCGTGCCACGCGCTTTGCATCAAGAGCGCATTCCTTTGAGGTCGATTAGCCAGTAAATCGCACTACATATTACAGAGAATATTCGCTTTTTTAGCCGAAAATTTCGTATGTGGAATGAACTACCTGCGGAGGTCTTTACTATCGTGCAAAGATTTAAATCAAATCTCCACAAGCACAACTCCCTCTATCCCCTTTCCCATTACCAAATTTTCTCTTTCTAGCACAATGCGTTGGATAAGTAGGGGTCGTCCCCTGAGTGCTGGTCCTTATTAAAAAAGAAATGAAGAAGAACGGTCCATGACCTTGCAGTGGGCACCACGCCTTGCCTCTAATTTTTCTAGAACTATTTTTCAAGTTTCGTGTTTACTCCTGCATTTGGTTGTGTTCTATAATTAAAAATTAACAAAAAACAGGTAAGAAAAATTATTGAGCTAACCAAATACAGCAACCTGTTTCATTTACTAGCTGGGACAACAACCCTTAGCAAAACTTTCAAATTTCGAAAAAAAAACTTTATGTAGAAAAAAATTTTTGATGCCGATTTTTATTCAAACTATTTAAAGGGAAATCTGCACTTGAAGTTATACATACATTAAAGGTGAAGGGTGTATAAGATTCAGCATAGCCGAATATAATACCCTAACTTGTTAAATCTTAATGTTTGTTGGGTTTTGCTGAGTAGGTTCGTTCGTTTGTTTGTTTTTTGTTTTTTCGGTTTTATGTGAATGTGTGCAAAATTCTGTCAGCCTGTGTCTATTTGCATTTATATCCGTAATTATTTTTGTTGTTGGTAGGCATGTTATGTTTGGAGGTGTTGGGGTTATTGTTGATTTTTCATTTGTCCACCCTTGCAAATAAACAAAAAGGAACAAAAACAACAACAGTAGATATAATCACTAACAGCACTCAGTGTTTTTTGTGTGTTAATTTTATAGCTGTAATTCGTATTCGTGTGTATGTGTATACATCTACATACATATGTATATATGTATGTCTTGTGTTCTTTAGTAATTTTTGTCTTTGGCAATTAAGTCGATTTGTCATTTCCCTTTCTACCCCTCTAAAAAAAAGAATAAAAAAATCTTTATTCATTGCTACTAAACTGTGATGCCACTGCTACCGGCATGCACGCTTTTCGTACACACCAAATTTTATTTTATTTTTATTTATTTTTTTGCCACCAAAACAAAGTTTTTCCTGTTGTTTTTTTGTTTGTAGGTACAAATAAAACCAGCTCAAAGAGTCGTGTGCCGTTTACGTCGTTAGCATTGTTATTGTGGGCTTATTTTTATTTTATATTTTTTTGCTCTGAATAAAGTCCCTTTTTTTGTTCTTCCTCTTGTTTTTTTTTTTGTGTGTGTGTGTGTTGCGTTGTCAATGTTTATTATTTCGTAAAATCATCGTCACTTTCATGCTTTATTATCCCATTAACTTTTTGTGTCGTATTTAGCCTTGTTAAGGAATAAAACATGTTTTCTTTTATAATTTAATTTTTATTTTGTCTCTCATTATTGTTGCTGTTGTTGGTTTTTAATCATATTCATCATCTACTAGATAAACACAGGCGCACACAAATAAATATGTTTCTCCTTAATCGGCTATAAAGTTGTTGACAGAAGTGCTGCCAGATGTTACAAATTATAGAAACGCGCAAAAGAATAAACTAATTCTTTAAAACAAAAACTGATTTAAAAAGAGACAGGCGGGTAGAGGGTCAGTGACTGTGACCTTCATTCTTGTTGTTGTTATGTGAGTTTAGATATACATTGTCAATACAAATTTAAAGTGTCTGTTGTTTAACAGTTTACAAGATAAGGCCACCTTATACGTCAAAACCCACTTATGGGAGGCACCCTTTAATTTAAATTTTTTTTGGTTAGCGGATATAGTAACACATATTCTCTCTGTCACCCTTCAAGAAGAAAGGTCATATATGCTAAATAACGCCAAATATAGGGAAACCTTTATATTATTGATTTTAGATTTTTAAAACATTTTGTTTAACGTTGCACACTATGCGAAAATTTTAAAAACTCGGCCACTTGGTCCTCTAAAGATACACAGAGTAGGTTAAATGGGGTCACCGTTTATTTTTAAAAATTAAAGCAAAAGTTTTTCCGAACCTGGAAAACGTATGCTCTCAATAAAAACGAAAAAATTTATAATCGATTAAGAAATGATGGAGTTATAAATTAACAAATAAAAAAAAAAATAATAATGCAGAAAAAATAATAATCTCCTCTTTTTTGTTAAAGTCGGTTAAAAAAATAGTTTTGGCGATTTTTTTGAGACCCTATATTAACTTGGCAACGCTAGTAAATGGTTAGTTAGTTAGGAGTGGCAGCCTTTCACGACGAAGCTAACTTGAGCACAATCGAATGGCCCGTTGTAATACCATAAGAGAGAACCATGAAGATTTCCGGATGAATTTCGCTATGTCCCCTATAGAGTGAGATGGAGTTATCATCTAAGAGAGAGAGAGAGAGAGTAAGAGTTCCGAAGAAAGGAGAGTCCAGAATTCTTAATCTTCTTTGGGGTTAGGGATGGGCAGTGGCACAGGAGGTGCAGTACGTTCTCTTTCTCATCCTCCGAGCCACAGCTGTGACACAAATCATTAAAGAGTAGACCGAGTCTTTCAGCATGCCTGCCGATTAGACAGTGACTAGTAAGTACCGAGACCGTGATACTTATGGATTTCCTGTCCAGTCCGAACAGCTGCCTGGTCCGCTTGAGGTCCAGTTTAGTCCACAGTTGTCTGGAGACACAACAGGTACTTTCCTCTACCCATAATTTGCAAGCCAAGTTGAGGTTTTGGTTCTTTATGGCCATTTTAACCGTTGCCATAGGAATCTCAACGTCTGGTAGCGAGGAGACGTTAGGAAGCAATGTGCCCCATTTGGCGAGATCATCAGCCTCACAGTTTCCCTGGAAATCCCTGTGACCAGGGACCCAAAACAGGTCAATCTGTGATCGCTCTGATATTGTGTTTAGTAATGAGCGACATCTCAGCTTAGATGTACTGTATGCACCAGCAAGCGCCCTGATTGCCGCCTGACTGTCCGAAAACATCCAAATGGCAAGGCCAGGAAGATTGTCCCTAAGCGCCATTTCGGATGTTTTCAGAATGTCCATTACGTCGGCTTTAAAGACGCTGCAGTAGTCAGGAAGTCTTAAGGAGAGTCTTAGTCCAAGGTTATTGGAGAAGATTCCGCAACCAAACCTGTCATCCAGTTTCGAGCCAACGCCAGTAAATAACATACGAACATTAATAAAGACCACCACTGACTATCTTACACAATTGTACGATTCTTTCACAAGAAAATCTAATGGTTTTCTGTCCTACACAGTCAAAATGCAACTCTGATCGTAAAGGAACTATTATTTTATTAATTTTACCGTAAGATTATAAAATCGTATAGACCCGTAAAAAGTCTGTCACACACATAGACACTTCTAACCCTTAATATCATACTTTAAGCCATTTTTAGCAGATTGAACGACTGACCTTAAGGAACATCATGTATAAAAAATAGATAAATTGGCGATTTAAATTCACATTTCCTTAATTTCTCAACCACAAGTGACAATGAAATTACTACATTTACATAATTAAATAAAAAAATATTGCAATATGAAACTGTAATCAATATTAAAACTCAAGAAATATTAGAAAATCGCCCTCTAATTTATATTAGAAAATATGCCTTCTAATTTATAAAACAACAGTATGTAAAAATTCCCTCCTGAAAGTGTGGCAACTATGTCTATTGTCTATTGCAATTGCTTTTAGAATGATTTAATTGATGATAATTTCTTTTGGCTTGTCATAAAACTGACACTTTCAACCACACGTTTGATTTATAAAATCATACGTTGTTATTTATTACAAACGTGCTACATCATTTAATGTTTAATCCATACCTGTACTTATTTCAAGATTAAATTTTTTGCCTATAAAAGAAAACATTAAAAACAATTTATGGCTTTTATTTGTGGCTGTAAATAAATTTTTAACATTTTAAACTAAAACAAAAAAACACACACACAAACATATTTCTTGTTTCATTTTGTTTGTGGTTTTTTGTTGGACGTGTAAAATATTTACAAAACTTTCTACTTCATGTAAGAGAGGAAGTTATTACATATTAGGGAAATTATAGGATATACATTTTGGTTTCTTGCTGGACTATAGAAGAATTATAATACGAGGAGTGTTTAAAAAGTCTTAAAAATTTATTGAGTTCGTTACTTAGCAACGTTACTCGTTCTGCTAAAAAATTTGACAATTAGCCAGTTGCGCTAATTTATAAAAAAATTGTCGCTTTTATTGCCCTTATGTATACAACACTGCTTGCTATATTTACAATTTCGCAAAAAAAAAGTGCAGCTCATTTTATTTCGCAGTTAAGCAGAGTACTCTGTTCATCATTTCGTATATTGTTTTGAACACAATAATAAATCAAAACAAAATGTCTGAATAAAATGGTTTTTAAAAAATCCCGTACGAAAAAAAGTGCTGCTTATGTTATTTCGTAGTTGAAAAAAAATGTTGCCAAGAAAATTTTTTAGTTGGAAAACATGCTGCGAGAAACATTTCGTGACTATTTCACAAATAAACACGTACTCTGTTTATACTTTAGCAACATTATTGCTTATTTATTTCGCAGCAATTTTTTTTATATGGACTTTAGCACTAGTAGCTAATTGTGAATTTTTCAAGCGAAATAATGCATGTTGTTCAACATTTTTCGCAAAATCGAACAGAGTACTAGGCTTAGAACGAAATTGTTGCTAGAAACATTTTACTGTATATAAACATGAAGCTAGAAACATGTCGTAAGTTTTCGCTAAAGCAACTTAATTTATATTTATGTTGCACTATTATTTTATATGGGCTTTTGACTGGATTACGCTCGAAGCGAAAATACCATGCTTTATAAGTAAAACTGGTCTTTTCAAAAGAACACTCTCGTACATCAAGTTCTCACTCAGACTTGATTCTTCAAAAATACTTGCGAAATTATCACCGTAAAAAAATTTTGGGACAGCCTAAAAAGGAAAACTACTGTTGGTCCATATTTACACTATGCATTTTTTTGAGGCATCTTTTTCTCAATTTTCAATTTAAGTTACAGCGTTATGCGTTATTTAGAAGTAAACATTAGCAACGGTAACTAACTCTCAAAACTTAAGCAATACTATATTGCTTACTCTTCCTGCTTCACAAACAAACAAAAATTTCATGCTAGTTTCATGAAAAATTGCATAGCGTAAATGCCGCTTGTTGTATATGAAAAAATCGTTATCCAAACCTCAACAGAGCTTTAGTTAGAAAGGAAAGTAACAGTGTGTGGCTGCCGTGATTAAATTGGTTAAAAGGGCCTGTTTGGTAAAACAGTTGATCATGAGTTAGAGTCTCGCCAAAGCCACAGCATATTGTTATCAAGATGACTGCTCTGGCTAAGGGCTTACGTTTGCTAAATAAGACATCGAGTAGTTGGAATCTCGCCGGAGTAGCAAAATTTTTTTGTTTTGAATGGCTTCGTAAGTTTGTTTAAGCGTATTTTTATTAAAGTCCATGATACATTTTTAAATTTAGTCGTAGGATAGTGTGTATTAAAAAAAATGTTTGACAGGTTTTTTTTGACAAGTTGCCTGCTTTGTATACTTTAAAATAATTTCTATACGATCAGAGTTGCATTTTGATTCACATCTTTTCTGAGTGATAGTATTGCAGCTCAACATACTTCTTCTTGCGAATTTTTCGAGTAGGACAGAATTCTATCAGATTTTATTATGAATTAATCGTACCACTTTTTAGGATAGACATTCGTAACCTTAAATTAGGACCATTAGAACAAATCTAGCCAGAACCATTGAGTAAGAAATATATGGATAAAAAAATTAATGTGTTTGTATTTGCAATAAAAAAAAAAAAAACTTTAACGTTTAAGAAGTGAAAACTATATGAACTTCTTGCTACAAGAAGAAATAAGAGATGGAATCTTCGACTAAAAGATTAAGTCAAGGAGAACCCCTCAAAATCTGCTACAAAAATGGAGAGGAGTTGCAGAACCCTTCACCACAGTGAAGGAAGGGTTTATCAAAGTTTGTCATTCCGTATGTAATTTCTACAGTATTCATTTCCAACCCCATAAAGTATATAAAGGGTCATCCAAAAAACGCGCCTACATGTTTCTTTGAAATAAAACACAAACTATTTGCAATTTTTTCAAGCTGTTTTTTTTATTAAAAGTATGACCATTACAATTATAAGTGGAATAGAATATCATTCAAATGTCCACCATGACTGCGTCTGCACACATCAATCCGAATATCGAAATTTTCAATGACTTTCCGACATGTTGCTGGTGTTATTTCACGAATTGCAACTTGAATGTTGTTCTTTAGATCATTAATTGTTTGTGGCTTGTTAGCATACACTCGACTTTTCAAAAAACCCCCCAAAAAAAATCTAATGGTGTTAGATCACATGACCTTGTAGGCCAATTGAAATCTGCATTTCGTGAAATTACACGTTGAGGAAATTTTGATCGCGAAAGCGCAATGTTTTCTCGAGTTGTGTGACATGCAGCACCGTCTTGCTGGAAATAGACGTCAGACACATCAATATGATTCAACTGTGTCCATAAAAAGTCTCTCAACATTGATTGGTATCCCTCAGCATTCACTGTAACAGCATTTCCAGCATCATCTTCGAAGAAAAATGGCCCAATGATTCCATTTGCCCAAAATGCACACCAAACAGTAACTTTTTGTGGGAGTAGAGATTTTTCATGAATAACACGAGGATTTTCATCACCCCAGATACGACAATTTTGCTTATTGACGAATCCATCCATTCTGAAATGAGCTTCGTCACTAAACAAAATTTTGCTTTGGGTATTTTTCAAAGAACGCCCATTTTCATAATAACTTTGAATGATGTACGCGTTGTTGCAATGTGTACCTGTCCATGGTTACAACTGTTCTACCTTTTAATAAAACAAAATGGCTTTGTCATTTGAAAAGATGTCACGTGAAAAAATTATATAGTGCTGACATCTAGGCGTCACATTTGGATGACCCTTTATATTGTGAGTTCTCATGCATAGCGAAGTCGATTGAGCCATGTCCGTCTGCACCCCGTGTTCGGGTTGAAATCAAGTTTGCGAAAGCACTAAACCAGCTAGAGAAAATTTAAATACTCCAATCGATCAGACATAGTGTCGAAAGAGCTGCTATTGGAAATCAGCATGATCGGTCCTTGTACTTCGAGGAAGCCTACCTCTAATTTTTTAATATCATTTGCAACAATGAAGTAAATCCAATAAAAAAAAATAAACTTATGGGGCGATAAGAGAATTAAAAAATAAATAAAAAACTTCAAGTTAAAAAATTGGGGCTCGCCCATATTTTCCGAGTTACGGGCATCTGAAAATTTAAAATTTTTTTAAATATCAATATGGGTATCATTTAAAAGCTTTTGAAGAGATCTTAAGGAAATACTAAAGTTTAAAAAAAAATGCTTACCCATTAGAAGCCGATGTCATTTTTATGTAAAATTATATATTATATTTATTTTGTTTTCTTATTTCCCAAATCTCTGTCACCTCAATATCCGTTGTTTTGATTGGAGTCCTTTCACTACATTACATTTATATATATTGTGAAGAGTATATATATGATTCGGCATAGCCGAATATAGCACTCTTGCTTGTCTTAATTAAGAAAGATATTATTTCAATTAGACTTTTCTTTACCGAAAAATAGTTATTAGTGTTTTGCTATTTTAATATTAATGGAAGATAATTAAAATATGAAATATTAGTCAATGACACTAATCTCTAAAATACATTTGCAGCAGCCTGTTTTGTTTTTATATTCATCTTCTTTACACTTAATGAAACAAGTTTTTTTTCTTTTGTTAAATTTTAGCATAATTAACAAATTTAAGTTTAAGGTCATGACTCATCATCCTACATAATGCAAATATCAGAATCATCTGAATGAATTCTGTCCCACTCAAACAAAAAAAAAAACAATAAAATGTGCGTCGGAGACATAAAGAAAAAAAAAGAACACAAAAACATGTTCTTGTTTAATATTTGTACATGTTGTTTCCTCGTTTGCATTAATTAAAATCACAACGATAAATAAAACATTAATGTAATTGTTTTAAGCTGCTGAACAAAATGCAACTCTGATTGAATAGAGAAAATTTTTTTGGAACTTTTTTTTTTTTGTAAGTTTTAAGTCTGTTGGATATTAGTTGTGTGTTTAAATGAAATGTGTGCCAGGGTTTTCTGACAGCTCTGTGCGATTTCCTAATCCTTTGAGAAATTTCAAAACATAATTAGAGTTGTAGTTTGAGTTGCATCTTTCTTGTGTGGCAGTGTGTCACTTAAACATACTTTTTCTTGCGATTTTTAAAAGCAGGTCGGTCAGAACTACATCAGATTTTGTTGTAAATAAATCGTACGATAAAAATTAAAAATATTTACACATTTTTAATTTCCTAACAAACAGAATTAAAAACGAACTCGAGCTTGTGTTATTTTTAAATTAATAAATTGTGGATAAGTCATTTTAAAATTTTAATAAAAATTATTTTTTTTTTTTGTGTGTGGCCTACACTTTAATAAACATTTTATTAGTAAATTTTCTAAATCTCTTGTGTTAAATAATATGTATTGTTGTCAGAAGAGTCGTGAGTTTAATTTAATTGTTTGAAACAACAACCAACACTTTTTATGAACAAGTTTACAAAATATTATAAAGGCAACCCAACAAACATAAAATTTCCGGTTTAAAAATTTTATTTTATTTTGGTAGTTAAATTTAAAAATTTGATTAATACAGACATGTGATACAGTCTCATCGGATTGGTTTTAATGCAACCGCCTAACAAAGTCAAGATCAAACTTCTAGCAAAAAACAAGACCAAACTAGTTAGAGCAAGCCTAATGATAATTACAAAAAAAAAACGTCCGCATACATTTGTAAATAATTTTTAATTCTAAAAATATTTAGAAATTAAATAAAAAAAAGTCAATTCTTAATTTTTTTTCTGACCAGTATTCGAACCATCGGTCAATTTTCATTCATTAAAAAAAAAAATATTATTTAAGCAACGTGCCATTGTAAAAAAAAATGGCAAGGCTTTGCAAATTGGTCCTACAAGCCCCTGAAATTTTAATTGAATGGATTAAAACTGTTGTCTTTAATAAAAAAAAATCGATTCGAGTTTGTTTGCTGGGATTGGTGGAAGAGACTTTATTCATAAGCGAGAACACCATAAAAATACAATAAAAATGAAAATTAACAGTTTTTAGAGAAGAGGCGTAAAAGCAAAAAAAAAAAAAAAAAAAAAAAATAAACAAAACAAAATACACATGTTTTATTAAATACAATAAAGGCGAGTAACCACATAAAAAAAGTTTGAAGTAATATTTTAAGGGGGAAACGTGTTTATACTATCAGCCATTAATTTGTTAAACTATTTGCTCTGTTTAAGACCATAATTAATCTTATATTTCCATTACAGGTAATTACTTTATAATTATAAATTTATTTTTGCCCGACGCTTGAAGTTAGAGTTCATTTCTTTCTTGTTTAACAACTCATCCCTTATTGTCTAGTCTGAAGAACATAAAATATCAATTACATAAAAAAGTATGTGTGTTTGTTATATTGTATATGTAGGTGTTTGAAAATTTAGACTAAAGACACACATAATTAAGACAATTATTTAATTGCGGTCAATAGACAATAATTGTAAAATAAGAACATTGAATAATGGGTCAGTTAGTATATAAAATAAGTGTAAAGTTTTGCTTAATTGAATAAATCCAAGGAAAAAATAACAAAATTTTAGTTTAAAATTTTAAGCCAGATCATCAGGAAATCTTTGCCAAAATAGCAAAAAAAAAAAAAATATTTTCTTTATGTAAAAAAATTTGTAAAACAGAATGAGAATTCTTATGGAAATCCAAAACAAAATATTAAATCTTTAACACACAATAATATTAAAAATTGATAAAAAGGTTCTTATAAAGACGTATCGCAGAAACAAAATTAATATAAAAACATCATGTGCAACTTGAATTTAAATACAAAAGGTTACCGTACTGCGGGTCACCCTTTATTTTTAATTTTTTTTTCTCTAGTATCCGTTTTTTGCAAATATAAAATATCTGCCTATTACTTTGCCAGATATTAAATAATGTAAGTAAAAAAACATAGTAAAAAAGTAAAAGTAAGTAAAATAGTTCATCTCTGGGGACACCCTTTAAGTTTTAATTTTATTTTTAATACTTTTATACTATAGCGGGTACAGACTGTGACAATTTCAAATATTGTATTAAATGCTTTAAAAGCTAAGGCATTATATGTTAATATCATTTCTCTATGGGGCACCCTTTAGTTTTTAATTTTACTTTATAAACTTGTTGTTATAGCAGGCATAATAATAAATACTCTGGATAATTTTTAAAGGTCCGCCTTTTATGGTTTTAAAGAAAATGTGATAAATATAAAAATCAACCCTGCGTGTTGTTGTTAAACCCTCTAACCGGCAAGACCGTAAAAAATGATCGGATAATGGCAAGAATTTTTTTCAAGTAGATATAGTCAAAAAAAGGTACAAGTTTTAATTTTCATGTAAAAAAGGTATTCTGAATGAATGTTTTTGTTTTAATTTAATTTGATTTTCTGTAAATAATTTTTTATAAAAAAAGTGAGGTTAAGAGACTGGTAAAAGTCTGGCTACTCTTAAGGTTTTTCTCAACTCAATTAAAGTTTTATGTGTGTGTAGGACTAAATTGTAAATCCTTACCATTCTTTTATTGCCTTTTTGTACAAGGGCACGTTGTTTCGGGTCTGTTTTTTTTCAAATTTGTATGGCTCATTGTAATTGAGTGCAAGGTAAAATGTTCGACGACGAGGTGGCGCTTGCTAATTGGCTTCTAAGTTGATCTTTTCGCTAATAGGAGTTTGGCTAAAGTAAGTCTAGAGAACTGTGGATACCTGTCGTCCGACCTCCAGCTTTGATAAATACTTAGGAGCGCTTATAAAACGCTTTGTGGTTGGAAATCATTTCTCCATTACCAGTAATTTTATAAATTGTAACAGGACCCTAAAAATCCAAAAGGGATGGACTAAAAAGCCTCGCAAGAGGTAGAGAGGTATGTCTGCGAAGGCCAATGGAAAGACGGATGATATCTTAAAAGGCACTCCTGAGGCAGTAACTTCTTTGTATGACCAAAATAAAAATTGGAAAAATGATATTTCCAGAGTGTACGTCTAACGCTGTTTAGCATTATGCTTAGGGCTACAAGCAGACTTTTAATATATGTGAATGCTATGGGTAGCTAACTAAGCCTTGTGCAAATGCTGGCACTAATGAGACAGCACAAGACTCACGCAAGATAATCGTAAATTACCAATCGGGTAACAGTTCTTTTATAAAACAAGGCTAGTCGAGCAGTGGCAGTGCTCGATGGCGCGATATAAAAATATATACATATTTATAATAATTCAATTACCAGGCCCCCAAACACCTGAACATTGAGAGAGAGGAATTTAGGTGTCATCAAAGTAACTCGGCAATATTTATAGAAAATAGTCATTCTAGGTGTTGTGGATTCCAAGCCGCTAAAGACTTTGATAATTTGTATTTTGTTTTTATACTTTTTAGGGTTTTGTAAGTAAAGGGAGAAAAAGTAATCCTCATAATCCCGCAGCATTGTGGAGCCGTAATATCTCAAAACTTGAAAATTTCGCTAAAACCGCAAATAATAAAATTAAGTTAAAAAACAAGTAAGAGTGCTATATTCGGCTATGCGGAATCTTATATAACCTTCACCATCTACGCAAATCTAGTTTAGTCAAGTACTCCGATCAAAATTGGGTGACAGAGAATTAAAATATAAGAAAAAAATTAAGAACTACATATGTAAAATTTTACATAAATATGCCATCGGCTGTTAATAGGTTAATTATTAAAAAAATCAGTATTTCCTTAAAGATCTCTTCAAAAGCTTTAAAATGATACCCATATTGATATTTTAAAAATTTTGTAAATTTCAGAGCCCCGTAACTCGGAAAATATGGGCGAGTGCCAATTTTTTCACTTGATGTTTTTTTTCTTATTTTTTAATTCTTTATCGCCTTAAATATTTTTTGATTTTTTGATTGGAGTTACTTTATTGTACCAAATGACATGACAAAATTAGAGGTTGGCGTGGTGTTTGGCCTGCTGCCTTGAGGGACATAGACCGATCATGCAGATTTCCAATGGCACCTCTTTCGACACTATGTCTGATCGATTGGGGTTTTTAAATTTTTTAATTTTGATTTCAACACTAATACGGACGGAGAGACGGACATCACTCAATCGACTTCGCTATGCATTAGTCATTATAGTCAGTATATATATATTTTATGGGGTCGAAAATAGATATTTTAGAAATCACAAACCGAATGACAAATTCCACTTTTTGTGGTGAAGGGTACAATAAGAGTGACCTATTGTGAAGTTAGATTAAAAAATGTAACGCTTTTTACAAGCGAGGACTTGAAATGTAACCTGAGTGGGTGGTTCTATGGTAACTCTTTAGAGTTAAGTATAAAAACCTAAAATTATTTATTAAAGGGTGCCCCATGCAATATGTAATTTTTAGCGTTGTCTTTTGAATCGCAACAGGCAGAGCTTTGAAATTATGAGCGAGATTTTTTCGGCGGTAATCAAAAGTATAGAAAATAAAACTTAAAGGGTGTCCCCATAGAATAACTAATTTTCATGTATATTGTCTTTCAATCGGAAAATGACAGACACATTAAGTTTTCAACAAAAAATAATAAAAAGAAAGAATTAAAAATATAAAGGGTGTTCCAAATCTGATACGGAACTCTTTGTTTAAGAGTGAAACCCTACAAAGGCGAGTTTAGGCTGAAAAAAAAATAAAATTATAAAATAAAAAAATGGCTTCAAATAAAATTTCAGAACTAATTTTGGGTATAAAATTTGTATTAAATTAATTAAAATTAATAAAAAAAAAATTTCAAAAACTTTTTAAAAATTTTTTTAAATTTATTTCTGTTTTTTTTCTTGTATAGCACCAGCATTAGAATTTAAAATATTTAAACTTAAAGTATACCTTAAACATTTTCAGCTTGTAGCATGCATCATCATCATTATCATAATTATATTTTCTTTCTCAATTAATCAAAATAATAATGGTTTCCAACATGTTTTTTTTTTTTGAGACCCATTTAAATTTATTTTTATTTAATTTCTCTTTTATATAAAAAAATTAAAATTAAATCAACTTAAATTAAACAAAATGAATTTTAATATAATTTCCGTTTCTTTGCTGTATTCTTTGAATTACTTTTTCTTAAATGTATGGCAAAATGCCGACCGACGTAATGTATGTATAAAATAGAGATTATAAAGATTATAAACTAATTTGTTCAAGTTGATATCCCATGGTGACGATTAACACAAATAACATTCATTTGATTGATTGAAATGGCAAAATAAAAGCAAAGAATAAAAGTTTTTTTTTCATAAAATAAAATAAAGACATTAAGAACAAAATAATTAACAAACTTTATTAGTTTAAATCTAGAGCAGTCTACATATATAAAGAACGAAGGAAGTTTATTTCAAGCTAAAAAGGCAGTTGGTAAAATTTGAAAATTTCATTTGCCATCCCTGATTACGCCATTTAAGGTTTGTTCATAAATTTGTCTGTTATGACAATTGTTAAAACATTAATGTTTAAAAAGAAATTAAAAGCTGATTTGTATTTGTGATAGTGAAGTAATTAAAAACTGTTATTTTGTGCGGCAGACATTTGATAATTTAAACGGTGAACAAGTTTTTTTTTATTATTTTGAGAAATAAACAAAAAAAAAAAAAACCAACCATTAACACTAATGAAACATTAAGTCATTGTTAATGGTAGGCAATATTAAGTCATTTATTATTAATTTTTTTTCTAACTCATTGAGAATTAGGAATACCATTTAATAAGATTTTTTTATTTTATTTCTTTGAGCAGAGGATACACAAACAACATAAACCATATAGAACAATTCAACCTGGTTTAAAACTGTAGCGCATTTGAGTTTCTTTATTTAAACCCGTTTTTTTTTTGTTTTAATTCAATGTTGCTTCTTTTTTGTTGTTTTTGTAAAGATCAATAAACTTATAAACTTTAAATTGTATTCCACAATAAAAAAAAAAAAGAAGAATAAAAATTGGCACAAAACTCTCTTGTTTGTTATTTATGTGTTTGATTTTTGTCCATTTTTAGTTCAATTCAATATCAAGAGTTTAATAAAAGAGAAACAAGCAACGAAAAAGATGTCACGCTTTAATAATATTTGTTTCAAATTTTAATGTAGCTGAACGAACAAATTAATTCCACAAATGTTTAAAAACTTTCTAGTAAAAAATATAATTAAATAAAATTAAATAAACTAAAATAAAACAAACTAAAATTTAATAATAAAATAAAAGAAAAAATTACAATATTAAGTAACCAAAAACACCGAATAATATTAATTTTCAGCTGACGCCAAGTAATTAGTAAACTTTCGTTATTTAAACAAAATAATTTGAATTTACAAAAAAAAAAAATTATGGAATTATTATGTATTTAAAAAATGCAATTTATTTGTTGAAAAAAAAACTGGTATCGATAATATTTTACTTTTAAGCCAAATCACCAAAAAAAAACATTTGCCAAAATATTAAAAAAAAAAAATATTTTCCTAATGTAAAAAAAATTTTCAAACAGACTGAGAATTCTTATGGAAATCCAAAACAAAATATTAAAGCTTTAACATAAAATACTATTTATGATTATTAAAAAGATTCTTAAAGCAAGTGCGAGTTGGATTTAAATTCAAAAGGGTTTATACATATGGAGCAAAAAAAAAACATTTTTTTCTTCATGTTAAAAAAAAATTTAAAACAGAATGAGAATTCTTATGGAAGTCCAAAACAATATATAAGCTTTAACACACAATTTTATTTATGTTTTTGAAATGGTTCTTGTAAAGACGTATCCCATAGCTAATATTATTGTAAAAACACCAAATGCAGGTTGGATTTACCGTACCATGTATGGGTCACCCTTTAATTTTTTATTTTTTTTTGTCTTTATTGTCCGTTGTTTGCAAACTTAAAGTGTCTGCCTAATACTTTGCAAAATGTGAAATAACATAAGTAAAAAATAAGGTCACCAATGGGGACACCCTTTAAGTTTTAATATTATTTTTAAAACTTTATATTATAGCGAGTACAGATTGTAACAATTTGAAATATTGGATGAATGCTTTAAAAGTCAAGGCATTATATGACAATATCATTTCTCTATGGGGGCACCCTTTAATTTTTTATTTTACCTTTTAAACTTTTGTTATAGCAGGCACTGTGGATAATTTTTAAAGGTTCGCCTTTTGTGGTTTTACAGAAAAAGTGATAAATTTGAAAATCAACTTTGTGTGTACACCCTTTACAATTGGTTGTTTAAATGTTGTTATATTGGACTAAACATCACATATTCTGTGTACATTTCAACTGTCCTCTTATAAAGATTTAAAAGATAAATATAACTAAAACCTCTCTATGAGACACTCTTTAAATTCTTATTTTTTACATTGGATTTAGTGCTACATTTTCTGTGTATATTTTAAGTGCCTGCTTTTAACAGTTTAAGAAATAATGCCATTTACTTGAAAATCACGTCTCTATGGGGACACCCTTTAAATTTATATTTTTTAAATGTTGTGCGCTATACTTAGTGCTTAATTTTTTTGCACACAATTCCAGTGTCTGCTTACATTACTCATATGTAAAAAACCTCTCTCTTGGGTCACCCTTTTTACATTTTATTTTTTGGTTGTTGTTAAAGCAGACTTTATAAACACCTTTCTTCAGGTCTCTGCTTAAAGCGCTTTAAAAAATAAGGCTATATACGTGAAAATAATGAGGGGGACACCCTTTAATTTGATGTGGCGGCCATAATAACACACCTTCTGTAAAAAAAAGCTCAGAGATATAAGTCTGGAGAACAAAATATATTAATTGCAGCGTTCTTGTAATTAAGCAAGGAATCTCTGATTGCCTGTTTGTGATTTAAGAATTGAAGAGAGAAAAAAATCATTGCATATAAAAATGAAACAATACAAACAACTTCTGGGTCTGAAGTGTAACAAATGCGTTGAGAGCGGATTTTTTTTCTTTTTCGTTTTTGTATAACAGCTATTGTCTGCCACTTAAGTTGGAGTGTTCATTTCCTGGACTTCCAAGAAGTTTGTTATTAGTTATACTTTTTTGTATTTGATTGGAATATATGCGGCATTTTGCAACAACAACAAAAAAAATTATATCACACATAATAAAAACTTGGATATATTATGTGACAAATGCATCAATACCTTTAATAAGCAGTGAAATTTTATAACGACAAGCTTAGGTAACTGCAAATTGTACCGACAATTTAGTCATAAGCAGAACAAATTACAGGCAGACAAATTAATTCAGTAACAGGGGGAAAAAAATAAATAACACACAAAAACCCACCACCATCACAGTTTTGTCATATTTTTATTTCTGTTATTTGTGACTGAATTTTAAACCACAATAGAAATACAAAATTATTTTAAATAAGTAGGCGTGTGATAAAAGGTTTCTTAAAAAAAAATACCACCATTTTCATTTTTGTGGCAAAAAAATTTTAATTTTCTTTTTTTTTTATAACAAAAATTTTAAACACTTGATGCTGGTAAACAAATTAATGAAAATTTTTATCTAAGAAAGCAAAAGAAAAAGTTAAAAAAAAAATTACAACTTAAAAACAAAATCAAAGCCGTTGGCTAGCAGGCCACCGCTTAGCTGATGTCAGCTGATGAGACATGTAAATTTATTCCAGTTCCAGTAAGCAAATGACGTGATTACAACTGAGTAAAAACAAAGGCACAACCAATGCTTTTATGAGCCTAGCGAATAAACACGTGTCGATTCATGCCTGGCAAAGCCAAATTTATACTCTTGATTGACGGGTTAGAGATCTCTAAATTCTACGACGTTAAAGGCGACAACCGGCAAGAAATCCTGTTTTTTTTTTTAAGAACAAAATTTCTTATCTTTTATTTTAGAGCCAGCCTTGCAGTCTTCTAGTGCCCCCGCAACATATCGTGGATGGAATTTTTTAGGGACGTAGAAATCTGCCCAAGATTACAGCCAAAACAAAATCTGCCTTTAGAACGTTTGAACAACAAGTAATAAAATCAAGGGCATTGCCATAGAAATGTTAGATTTATCTCAGATGCTTGAAATTTACAAAGAAAATTTACAAGCTAAAAAATAAAATTAACAGGGTGTCCATATAGAGAAGAGACTTTTACATATATAAACTTTTATTTTAAACTGCAGCAGTTAAACTTCCATAGTCTCTGACCGCTATAACAACAGTTAAAAAAATAAAATTAAAACTTAAAGGGTGTCTCCATAAGACTCTTTCTTCGTGTGTTTTATAAAACGCATCTGAAGCAGCGAATATCTCCAAGTAGCTATCGAAAAATGGTTTATAACCTGTTCAGAAATGTTTTCTTAATTGCGTCAATTTAGTTTTAATTGCGCAATTTTATTTGGTGTTCACACATGCTCAATTAAGCTTATATAATTAGCACAAGGCATATTTATTTTACTAGGTAGTGTCGGCCGACCAGCTCATTTCTCTTTTTTATTACAAAAACAACATGGCTTTTTGTAGTTGCTTTGAAGTTGGAAGCAATTTCGTATTACCCGCCATTTTTATTTTTTTTTGTTTGTCAATTTTATGAATTTTTTCTTTCTACTAGTTTGCAAGGGTTGCATTTCGTATCTTATTCAATTAGTAATGAAATTAAATACTAATTGCTCAATTTATTAATTGACTTTTTTATGGTAAACTGAGCTCAATTAAGGCCTTAATTGTGTAAATTCCTTAATTGCGCAATTAAAGCGTATGTCTGAGCAGGGTATTATTCCCAAAAATATGTTGTATGAATTATAAATCGCTTACTTTAGACGCATGCACAGCAACGTTTCTCATATTCAGATCTGTAAATGAATCATTTATTTTAAAATTAATTCGCGAATGAGTAATGCACTGAATTATTAAATTTTGAATTAATTCTTTTCACAAAACAAAAATTAATTGAATGAAATTTTTTGTCAATTCGAATGAATTAAATAAAAATGAATTGCAATTCGTTTCCAATTCAAATGAATTGCAATTCGCTTTAACAAATTCATTTGAATTGGAACCGAATTGCAACTCATTCTACAAAATCATTTAAATTGGAAACAAATTGCAATTCATGTCTGAATTGATTCGTTTGAATTGATTCAAATTTCTTTTAATTTTTTTTAGTTATGAAAAGAATTTATTTAATATTTAATTCATTTTTAACGAATTAAAATCAAAAAAGAATGATTCATTTACAGCTTTACTCATATCGAGACTTTGCTAAAAAAGTTTTGAACTCAAAATATTAGAGAAATTAATGAGAAGAAAATTTAAACTCGTTTTTCTTTCACACTAAATTTTTGTAATTACTATTATTTTTTTAAAGAATTTTAAATTTCACCTCGTAGACAAAAAGTAAATAAGAAAAGCCAAATATAAGCTGGACTTGCAAATAATGTTTGTTAATCGCATGTATTTAATATAAATATAAATCTGTATATGTATTTGTGCAAACACTTAAAACACAATAGACACGCGTATTTTCTACTTAATATGCATTTATTTCATTTTTATTGTATTTGATTTTTATTTTTCATGACACACGACCCATTCTTATTTACAAACACTTAAAACACACACACACACAAACATGTTCTCTACAAGGAGCAAACGTTAACACTCATACTCCTGTTTAATTTAGCCAAAACAAGGACTACTTTTACCATGATTTTTACCAACTGTTTGACAAACAGATTTTTGTAATAAAAAGAAATTCATTAATTTTTCTATTTTTGTTTTTTGTTTTACCTTCTTCTCCACATAACTAACAGAAGAATAACGGGAATAATAATGATGTGTTGTTGGCTGAATTTTTTTACGTTAGAGGAAACAATATATCAGTGTTGCCATTTGGTTAAATTTTTTACAATTTTGACCACTTTTTAAGGCTTCACATAACAAGTATAATTTTTTTCAATTTAGCCAAATTTTTTTTTTAATTTTTTGTACAGTTACTAAATAAAGTAATATCACTGAAAAAATACATGTATCATTATTTGAGGTAAGAATCGCTCGTAACATATCAACCTTTTTTAACATATTGTTACATTTTTCCCTTTTTAGACAAACGTACGAATAATTTTGAGTGCAAATACCACTGTGGCTCATTATAAATTCTGTATTCTCTTTTTGTGGCTTAATCTGGGTATACTTCTTCAGCCTACGGTCTTGTGAATCCTATTTACTAAACATGCGTTATTATTACAAACTCAGATATCCACGCTACACTACTGTGTTACTCCGGCGAGACATGAACTAATCGGTGCCTTTTTTAGTAATCTTAACCATCCACAGACAACTCCACTACGCCGTTTATCCAAGCCAGTCATCTCCTTTATCTAATAGCCACAAAATACGTCTGCCATACATTGTTGTTATGGTGTTAAACTTCCCTTTGTTAACCGCTACCGTTCTTACTTTTTTTTATAAAGGGCGTCTTGACTGTTAGTCTTATATTAAATTAGACGTCTCCACTAAATTATCTGCGCCATGGCCTCACACAATAATTGTCTTTTGCTTCTCGAGTGGTTTGTACTTCTGCTTCTTAATTTTTAATTGCATTATAAAAATTATTTTTTTTTGCATTGTACGCACGTCTGAAGGTGGGCTAGAACTCACGATCTTCTGTTTCAGAGCAAGCACCTCTACCAATGTAGCCATTGAGGTTGCTCAGCTTTTGTTAGCTAATTGTGGTGTTATTCTATACACACCATTAGCGGACAACAACAACAGGGGTTGCCAGATCTTATTCTCGTAACAAAATAAACAATCAATGCTATCAAATTCCTACATAAAATATTAGCTTGAAGTAAACAAAAAATAACGTTGCTAAAATTGTGTTCTGTTCAAATAGAGAGAAATCGCGAAACGTTTTTTGCTTCATGTTTAGAAACAGCAAAATGTTTCTGTCAACAATTTTTCCCAACTGTAAAATAATAAGAGCAACAATTCGAGCGGAAAACTAAAGTATTCTGTTCAGACTAGCGAACATTTTTAGCAACATAAGTTATTACGCTTGAAAAATTTGACAACTTACACTAGCGGTACCACATCAATACCCTGATTTAGAGAAAAGTTGTCTTTTAATATCCTAATGGCCTTGGCAGCTAATGCCCTAGTTTATAAACCTTTAGTCTAGGAATTTATTTCTTGGATTAAATTAATGAATAATAATAATAATATCCTTACAAAAGTCCCGGATTTTATTACGGAAATATTGTCAGTAATTATATGTTGAAGTTTTAAGCAATTAATTAAGCAATTACGAGGGCTGCGATATATATTTCTGGCCTGGCAACACTGAGTGCTGCCAAGTGCAATCTGACATTTCCATTGGAAAGTTTGTCATTTTTAAGCATAATCGTACTCAAAACGTTTGACGTACGACCATTATTTGTGTTGTTTACAGTGACTTGAAAAAATTAATATAGAAAAAAATGGAATTAACTCGTGAACATTTTCGTGCCATCATTTTTCACAACTTTCGACGTGCATTATCACGACAAGAGTGCATTGATGAACTTAAATCTTTGTATGGCGATGAAGCACCATCCTATAGCACTGTGAAAAATTGGTATAATGAATTTAATCGTGGCCGAAGCTCGCTCAAAGACGAATTCCGTGAAGGTCGTCCAAAAACGGCTGTTGTGCCAGAGACATGCGACATACCGAGAGATAGAGATATCCTTGGACATTTCTTCCACCAGCATACATTCGATACTGCATGAACACCTGGCCGTAAAAAAGGTTTGTTCTCGTTGGATCCCGCACAATTTGAAAGTCGCTCAAAAAAGGCTCGTGTCGATTGGTGCAAAGAAATGTTGCAAAAATACGATTGCGGTGCTTCAAAAGACGTTTATAAGATCGTCACAGGTGACGAATCATGGATCTATGCGAAACGAAACAACAATAGACAGTGTGGGTCTTCAAAGACGAGCAAAATCCAACGAAAGTTGTTCGTGGAAGAAGCACTTCGAAGCAAATGGTCGCCTGTTTCTTCGGCAAAACTGGTCATGTGGCGACTGTTGCGCTTGATCAACGTAGGACGGTCACTTCTGAGTGTTACACTACAATTTGTTTGCCTGAAGTCATCGGAGAAATTTGAAAAACCAACAAGAGAAGACGAATCCTTGTTCACCATGACAATGCGAGCTCTCACACATCGACTCAAACCAGAGCGTTTTTGACCGGCCAAAACGTCGAATTAATGGGCCATTCGCCGTACAGCCCTGACTTGGCACCTAATGACTTCTTCTTGTTTCCGCACATCAAGAAAAAAATGCGTGGTCAACGATTTTCGTCGCCAGAAGAAGCTGTTGAAGTGTTCAAAAACCATGTTTTAGAGGTGTCTCAATCGGAGTGGAAAAAGTGCTTCGACAACTGGTTTGAGCGTATGCAAAAGTGTATAAATGATGCTGGAGAATACTTTGAAAAACAATAAAACCATTTTTTATTATAAATATTCACATTTTCACTATTAGGCCAGAAATATATAGAGCAGCCCTCGAATAACGGTAGAAAATTAATAATAATATTCCTTCTTAGTATTTTGTGTGATGGCCCTTTGCTTCTTTAACACCTTGGAGTCTTCTTGGCATAGACTTAACTAGGTTTCTTGTAACCTTTACAGGTATAGATTCCCAGATGTCCCTTAGAGCGTTTTAAAGGATTTCTTTATTGGTTATATGGTATTCGTTTATTTTTCTTTTCATGTAAGCCCACAAATGTTCTATGGGATCTAAGTTTGGAATTTAGGGAGGGAAAGGTAAATGCTTTTTTGTATTATAAAGCAGCCATTCTCTGACTACAACGGCAGAGTGTTTTGGGTCGTTGTCTTGAACAAGCAAAATGCTATCCGCTAAGCCAAGTTTTTCAGTAGATTGAATTAAATTAGTTTTTAAAATATTTAAATAATCAATATTTTTCATAGTCCCCTCTATAAAAACAAAGTTACCTACGGCGTTTGCGCCTATGGCACTCCACACACTCCATTACACTTTCACCGCCATGCTTAATAGTGTGTTCAATGTTCAGTGATTTTAGGGCTTCGTCTTGCTTCCTCCACACTGAGTTTCGACCAGCACTGCCAAATATATTTTATTTCGACTCGTCTGTGAACATTTCTGTATTGCAGAAAGGATTGTCTTTGTGTAAATATTCATTCGCAAAGGCTAAACGTTTCTTAACGTTTGATTTTGAAAGAAGAGGTTTCATACGAACAGAGTATCCTTTTAAATCTTGCGAGTGGAGAAAGTTTTTAATAATCTTCGGTGTAACATGAACTATTTCGCCAATTTGAAGTTCATTTGCTATTTTTACATCGGAAATTTTTGGATATTTTTTTATATCAACAGATTTGTTGATATTTGTTTGAAAAGTAAACATAAAACAACAATTGTAGTGTGTGTAAGTGTGAAAGAAAAAGCCTAACTTTTTCCTATCATTCCCTGGCCACACTGCAAAATATATATACGAGAGAGGGAGAGAGAGCGAAAAAAGAAATTGCAAAACATTTATTTTTTTGAAATGTTTAAAAAAAAATCATCTGTCATTAACTTGCTTTCTTTATGAATTTATTTTTTCCGGTATTAAAAAGCAATCAAAATTAATAAAAAAAAATCAATTTCAAAGTAAAGAACATGCAGTTATATTTAATAAAATAAAACACATCATTTACTAACTGTAAAAAAAAAAAAAAGCTTTTTTATTACGATGACAAAAAACAAAAAAACATCAGCAACATCAACATCATCAACTTGGCCACATGATGAGTTGTCAATAAAGCATGATGTTTAGTTTTTTAATATTTCTCATGTTAAAAATAAATGGCAACAACATGCAGCAACTTTGAGAAAAACACAATTTGTCATCCCACTGTTTTTCTTAATACAAATGATTGGTTTTCTTTGAAATTACAAGAAAAAAAAAATCAAAAATTTTCTTAATTGTATTTTGTTGAAGACAAAAAGAAAAATATTTCCCAAATTAAAAACCCTTATTATTCACAAAAAAATTTTAATTTCTTTTCTTTTAAGCAACATTTCTTTTGTTAACATTTTTTGAAACTGAGAAAAAGTCATCCACAAGTAAATAAAATCAGTGGTGTGTATTAATTTTGTGACATTTTCTTTGTTTTTTATTGTTCGCAAAGTAAAATTATTTAAAGGAGCAATCACGGTTTCTTTAAATACATAAATATATGCGAATGAGTATATTATTATAACACCTCCTGTAGCTTTTAAAGCTGTAAGGAATAAAGCGTTTCTATTGATTTCTTTTATTGTTGCATTTAAAATTATCCTGGCGTGTTACTTAAAGGCCATTTTAAAAGTTGCTGTTCACTTTTGGTTCATGTGGGAATTTTGTAGTTTTTTTTTTTTGCAGCAACCAAAAAAAAAGTTTGAAAAGAAATTTTTCTTGGGAAAATAATCATGATTAAAATCTAAATTATAAAAAAAATGCATCGAATAATTGTGTAGTCTTTTGGAAAATGTATGGGAATGTAGGAAATCAAGCTTTGGCCCATCAAGTATTGGAATATTTATCAAACTTTTTCAGCTGTAAAAGAGTAGTAGAAATTATAGAATATCGTTCATTAAGCATCGCTATTTAATATTCTTAGTCATTAACTAAGCGAAGGAATTCATTTTCACTTTATAGACTTTGTTGTCAGGTATGCAGCATAGGGCAGATGTCAGAGTGCGTTCTTCAAGCGATGATAAATAAATATTAGATACACACTAAACAATATCAAATGAAGCATCTTTAAGAAAGCATGTTTCTTTTTTCGCTACAGACGAGGCAACCATACAGGAAACATTTAAAGAAACACTATGTCTGTTTGTATATTTTGTGCGTTTAAATTAGAATTTTACCTGCCATTATTCTTATTAACAAAATATTGCATAAAGAAGAAGAGATAAAACTAAAAATAAATTTTTAGACTTAATGCCCCATAGTTCCTTAAAATTTGTATACTCTTTGCTGCCATTTTATTTTTAATTCCGCGATTCATTAAACAATCCGCATAAAACGACTGATTTGAAACCTAAGAGCACAAGAAAAATGTAAACATCGATACAGACGGGGGAACATTGTGTTAGGCAACATGAAATGTAATTAAAATGTTATATTTCAAACAACATAAAAGGAAAAAGGAATGTTAACAAAAAACACTGCTATACACAAGATAACATTAAGTTGAATTTGACCATGTTGCCTTCAATGTTTCCTCGTGTGTATCTAGCACAAGCACTATAAACCACTTTTTTATGTTATCACAATGTCGAAGAGAGAGAGAGAGAGAGAGAGAGAGCAATAAAAATGAAGCGGGACTAAATTAAGTACAAAATAAAACAAGCATAATTTTAGGCGCTGGAAATTATTACTTTTTTTGCAGAGTAGCGGGCAGAAACTTAATAATATAAAAATAATATATGTATGTATTATGACTTATGCCCAGTTGATATCAAGGTTGACTTTTAATTAAATGTTAGTCAGAAGTTTTCTGAAGAGTGGTAGCGAAATGGCCATCGAGACGTGCTTTGATTCTCAATAATCAATATCGGTAATTAATTTATTCGGGATAATTTAAAAAATAGCACAAAGTTTTTTTTTATTAAAATTAAATATTTAAATAAAATCATACGGGATGTGTCTTTTATTTATTTATTCAGGTTGACTTTCAGCAGACCATCAAATATAACATGCATGTCTTCTTCCCTAGTAAAATAATTGAAAAATCCATTTTTTTGGGGGATTTTATATATTAAGTTGAAAATTTTAATTATATACAATTGAAAAAATGCATTTTTGTATTCCAGTTGACCTGTGTTTAAGTAAATTATCACCCCTATCGTGAATAAAAAGTGAAATTTTTATTCTACCCGAACTGAAAATTGGTATTGGGAATCACACGTGAACAATTTTTTCCACAACTTAAATACTGTTAACATTGCGTTTGCAAAAATGAAAACAAAATTTGTTTACGGGGTATAAAATGCAAATTTAAGCAAAAAAAGTTAAGCGACAAAATTTTGATCTGACCCTTAGATTCGGCGTTACGGTCCTTCAAAGCTTCTATGTATAATATGCCATATATCGAGGCAACTGACATATTACCTTGCATCTTATTTAGAAGAATGTCACTTTAAAATTTATTCCCCGATTTTCTCTGAAACTACTTTTTATCAACCTAAAACATCTTATTTCAAATTTGTGAAAATTGTTGAGCAACATTAATCATTTCATGTGAAATATTTGACATTTAAAGTGTGTTGTTTGTTTTGTGCGTTTTGAAAGACTTTAACGTTTTATTATTTTCACGTATACTACATTGTTTTAAAAATGTAAGTAAAAGACATGCGATCAGCTGTTGTATAAGTCATTCAGCTTGAAATAATGCCAACTTGCTTTATTTCACAGCTTTGATAAAATGTTGCTAGAAACATTTCATATGTTTTTCCACAGTCAAAAACAGAGTACTACTTCTGCAACATGTTTCCATGACTTTTTCATACAAATTTTTTATGTAAGTGATTTGACAGCATTCCGCATGAAAAACTGAACAGAGTACCAGGCTTTAAATGAAAAATACTTATTTATATACGAGTTCCACTATCAAAATTAATGTGAACAGAACAATGAAAAAATTACATTTTTCACGTAAAAAGAAAACATTCGTGATAAGGAAAATTTGGTTTTCAGTGAAATGTGAAAAAATTTCATGTGGAAAATAATTCGCGATAGGGGTGTATACGAGGGCTGCTCTATATATTTCTGGCCTAATAGTGAAAATGCGAATATTTATAATTAAAAATGGTTTTATTGTTTTTCAAAGTATTCTCCAGCATGATTTATACACTTGCATGCGCTCAAACCAGTTGTCGAAGCACTTTTTCCACTCCGATTGAGACACCTCTAAAACATGGTTTTTGAACACTTCAACAGCTTCTTCTGGCGACGAAAATCGTTGACCACGCATTTTTTCTTAATGTGCGGAAACAGGAAGAAGTCATTAGGTGCCAAGTCAGGGCTGTACGGCGGATGACCCATTAATTCGACGTTTTGGCCGGTCAAAAACGCTCTGGTTTGAGCCGATGTGTGAGAGCTCGCATTGTCATGGTCAACAATGATTCGTCTTCTCTTGTTGGTTTTTCGAATTTCTCCGATGACTTCAGGCAAACAAATTGTAGTGTACCACTCAGCAGTGACCGTCCTACGTTGCTCAAGCGGAACAGTCGCCACATGACCAGTTTTGCAGAAGAAACAGGCGACCATTTGCTTCGTAGTGCTTCTTCCACGAACAACTTTCGTTGGATTTTGCCCGTCTTTGAAGACGCACACGGTCGATTGTTGTTTCGTTTCGGGCTCATACGCATAGATCCATGATTCGTCACCTGTGACGATCCTATAAACGTCTTTTGAAGCACCGCAATCGTATTTTTGCAACATTTCTTTGCACCAATCGAAACGAGCCTTTTTTTGAGCGACTTTCAAATTGTGCGGGATCCAACGAGAACAAACCTTTTTTACGGCCAGTTGTTCATGCAGTATCGAATGTATGCTGGTGGAAGAAATGTCCAAGGATGTCTCTATCTCTCGGTATGTCGCATGTCGATCTTGCATTATGAGTTCACGCACGGCATCAATGTTCTCTGGCACAACAGCCGTTTTTGGACGACCTTCACGGAATTCGTCTTTGAGCGAGCTTCGGCCACGATTAAATTCATTACACCAATTTTTTACAGTGCTATAGGATGGTGCTTCATCGCCATACAAAGATTTAAGTTCATCAATTCACTCTTGTCGTGATAATCCACGTCGAAAGTTGTGAAAAATGATGGCACGAAAATGTTCACGAGTTAATTCCATTGTTTTCTATATTAATTTTTTCAAGTCACTGTAAACAACACAAATAATGGTCGTACGTCAAAACGTTTTGAGTACGATTATGATTAAAAATGATAAACTTTCCAATGGAAATGTCAGATTGCACTTGGCAGCACTCAGTGTTGCCAGGCCAGAAATATATATAGCAGCCCTCGTATATTTTTATATTTGTTTTAGTTCGGCTTTAGTTAAAATGCATATTTTTACACAATTACTTTCGTTATTTTATTTATCTATATTATTGAAATAATTTTTAGGGAATAACTTAATGCAAATAAGTGAAAAAGAAACTAATCGTTGAAAAGAATTTGATGACATCTACTTAATAAGAATTCTCTTACTTTTTTCGATTTAAATTAATTTTGCTGTTTTATTATAAATTGATCAACATATCTCAAGCCACCTTTAATTAACTGCAAAAACTCATAAGAAAAAATTTATAAAAATTTTACAACATTAATAATAAAATTAATTCGCTCAAAAAGCCAATTGCAATTTTTTCCAAAAAAAAAAAAAACAAAGACGGATATTCTAAAAAATCGAAACTTAACTTAAATTAGAGAAGATAGTGACTTATAAATTATAATATATCGGGACAGCTTTTTAAAGATTTTTTCCCATTTTTTATTATTTTATTTTTCAGCAGATCGTGGGGTATTTGTAGGTTCTCATACAGTTAATGTATTTTTTTAAATAAAAAGTTTTCAACAAGATTTTTTCTTTTTTAAGTTTAACTTAAATTTTTGCTTTTGTTAATTTCCATTTACCAATTCCGTAAAATACTCCTTAAAACCAACCAAGTAACCCCAAACTTGCTTTGGTACTAAGCTGAAGTAATCATAAAAAGGACATACATAATTGCTAGTGGAATTTATATTGTGGTCAGAGTTTCATAAAAACCGGATTTGTCGAAGAAGTTGACAAAAGTTTTGGAAATATATATCCTTGAAAAAAAAATTATTAATTAGCCGACCCTTCTTTTGGCGTTGAATCGCTTAAAAGGGTCATTGAAATAAAAATTAAGCAAACAAAGAAAATATCAGCTAAACTTAATTATATATTATATATTATTCTTATCAATATCATTCATGGCCCTTAAAATAACTATCAAATTAAACCAACAATTAATTATTTCAACCCAAAAAAATAAAAAAAAAAAAATACTCCTAATAATTATAACCGGAGACCACTAAAGGCAGATAAGTGCTTGTTGTGTACAGAAGTGAGTGAAATGGGCACCCATTGTAGCAGAACATAATTTTTAAATTGCATGAGGACAGTGTTTGCTTTAACTTTAGGAGGTAGAGTGTGTCACAATATATTTTATATTTTGTTTTGTTATTCCCTTTAAGTGTTGTTGACATGTTTAACACTTAAAAAAAAAAAAAAAAAAAAAAAAAAAAAAAAAAAAAAAAAAAACAAGGTATAAGTGCGTGTGTTTGTGAATGTATATAAATGATTAGATTCAAGTATGTGTGAATGTGTGAAAGTTTACTGTATTTACTAAAGTTTTCTTGTCGGACCGTCACCAAAAAAAGGGTGTTTAAAAATTTATGCATGAATTTTCATTGTCAAATTTTTTTATTTCAAAGAATGTTTAACTTCCAAACTGATATTCTATAAGTCGAGCGATTTAGTATTTTTCAAGTTTTTTTTTTTTCTTTTTTGTTAGAAAGAAAAAAGTGACACTCGAATAATTTTCGATTAAATTTGTTTGTTCAATTTCAACTCGAAAAAAATTAAGGAATTTCGTTTTAAAGAAAAAAAAAACTCGTTTTTGTAACTTAAGTGAGAAATTTCTCACCTGAAAATATTGTAGTCGTACAGAAACGAGGTATAGGTTTCTGAATATTGCTGTTTGAATAGTTATTGCCAATTTGCCACCAAACTTATGGTGTTATTCACTACTCGCTTTTCTTTGAGTCTAGGGTCAGAATGCGTACGACAAGCGAAATTAGTAAGAAGTGTCAACTACAAGTGCCAAGAATAATTTGTGTACATCTTTGGACACCCTTTTTATTAAGTTTCATTTTTATTATTTTCGTAAATGTTTGGCAAGCGTTTTAACACTTTTGTTTGCATTTTGAAAACAAACAAAACAAAACGAAACGTAAATAAAAAAAAAATTAAAAAGTTCTAGATAAAATACAATTTTTGTGGCACTTTACTCTCCAGAAGGTTTTCAAGTTTATTTGATAAAAGAAAATATTGGTCAACAAATAAACAAATATAATTGTAAATGCTTTTTAAATGTTTTTCTAGTCCTTTTGTTGTTTAAAACGTAGATGAAGAAGGAGAAAAAAAATTAAGAAAAGAAAAATAAATTCCTTGTTTCATTGTTTGTGGAAAATTGAAAAATAAATCCTTTTTTTTTGCTGGGACAAATTAAATGCATCAATAGAGTTTATAATGGTTTTCAAATGAAAAAGCAACAGGACAACACACTAAAGGGGGTGGGTGGATGGATGGTTGAATAACTAATGTTTGTAAAACGGCTGCTGTTAACGCCCAGCTATAAGCAGTATAAATGTCAAATAAAAACGTGTCGCACATCACAAATCCTTAACAATAAAAAAACCTCAACTCCTTTATAATCGATATGAGAAAAATTAAACCATAAGCATTTAAGTATAAAATTTTTATAAAATATGAAAATTTTATTTGTTTAAAATCTATTTATGTTCATGTCAAAATACGTATGACATGTCAAGAAAATATATTTAAATCGTATCCGTATTAATTTTTGCATAAAATACAAAATATAAGATGCGTGTGAAAGGTTAAATAAACAATAGCGGCAAACAGTTAACGAAAAATATTAAATGCCAAGAAGAAATAAATCACACGAGAAAACAGAAATGTTGTGGTATAAAGTACGCCAGTCAACGTTTTTTTTAATACAAAAATTTTCTATAACTTGAGTTAATTAAGTTTTGTTTTTATTTTTATTTTACTTTTATTAAAGACCTTGAAAGCTAAATCTTACTTTAACGGGATATAGTACATGTCCAGGGATGGTAAAGTTGGTACAATTGTACTTCTTTCAAAAATGTCAAATTGCTAAGCCAATGACAATTCAGTGTTACCAGATCCAAAAAATATTTAGAGTTAAATTGGCATCAAAAAAGTGCAAAAAAAATGTTTTAAGTGCTAAAACACAGTACTAAAATTTAAATGTTTTAAGCAAATATTTTCTTGAAGAGCTCATAGTTTTATCATTTATGCTTATGTTGCCTTAGAAATATTTATTTCCATTGAAAAAAAAAAAAAAAAACAAAACAGCTTGTTATAGAACACGTAAGGAGCGAAACGAAACCGGACGGCATATGGACGAATACATAATAATTAGCGTCCGTGTAACACGTCTCGCTTTTTTCGTTTAACTTACGTTGTGTTTCGTATAAATAAATAATGTGTCAAATCGAAGTATTGCCAATGTATTAATTAATGTTTTTTATTTACTTATTTTCTTATACATTTAATGTTTTTGCCTTAAATGATGGTAGCCCTGCTTTGGCGCTTAAAAAGAAACAGCTGTGTTTAATAAACAAAACAAAATTATCAAACAATGAAGTAAAAATTTTTATCTGCAAAACAAAAATTTGTGTGTAAATAAAAAAGTTTAAACAATAGTTATAAAAATAAATAATAATTTTTAAATGTATGTATAATATTATTAGATGTTTTTAAAGGTAAAAGTGTTATGATGGGCATTTGCCCAACAATATTAACTCCTGACGAATGGTTTTTTTTTTCTTCGCTCATTTTCGACGTGTCTGAAACTACAATGCACGATACATTAAATAAATTGTAAAAATTACAAACGGAATGACAATCTCAGATATATCCGTTTCCACCTGTTGTGAAGGGTATAAGAAAAACCCCAATTAATTGTACCAGCTGGTATTAATTTTTTTCTCTTACCTCATTTAATAGACATATTAACAAATATGGAAATTTCACACAACATTTATACAATTTACGATTTAGCACGCATACAATAGCTTGTGAGTGGCCCAATTATAACAAAGTTTAATTTTAAATATTTTTAATTACAATTTATAAACAAATAGTTTTTTTTTTAAACTTAAATTTTTTTCATTATAAATTTGTTCCAAACAACAGCTTTTAATTTGAATGCAAAATTTTATGAATTTAGAGATTTGAAAAACTTTTCAAAGAATTTTTCATTTTGCTCTGAATTTTTGTTTTTAATCTCTTTAAATTAAATAGTAAATCCTGAACAAATCATATTTCACATATTGTTTTTTTTTACTGTTTTAATATATTTTTTTTTGTAATAAACATCCCTAATTTTGTGATATTGTGCAGTGCACCCCTTGAAATATTGAAATACAAATAGGAAGGCAACACCTGAGAATTACTGACAACAGACAATAAATGTTAAATTGTGAGAAAAACAAAGGTCATCAGGATTGATACAAAAATTAAATCCTTAAATTACGAAAACAATTACACACGTTTTGAGGGGAATTAAAATGGTTGAATATAATTTATTCAATAATATCTATCGTAACTAACAACCTGGCTGGCGGGCAGGCAGGCAGGCAATTATCTTGATACTCACGTGTGTGTGCTTAAAATTATTATGGCATAAAGTTACCAGGAGCAACTTGAAGAGGTTTAAACATAAAATCAGGAATGTTTTGGCACGCCCTACTACTCCATCCAGTAACGCTTTAAATAAAGTAGCAAAATTTACAAGTGATTTATATTAAATACCTTGAAAAAGCCAACAACAACAAACAAACAAAAAAAAACATAAAACCTAAATAATGAAAATGACACTTGATGGAAAACAACCCTCCTGTTTTAGGAGTTCGAGTGTCTACAATCATTTTATTGTTTTATGTTGCTGTTAGGAAAATAACAAATGCACTGACTGGGTACTACTGCTTAAAAGCAACAACAACAACTACAACAAGAAGAAGAAAAAAATTAAAAATAAAAAAGAAAATAATCATTACAAATATGTAACCATTAGTAACTCATAAAATCAAGTATTCCTAACGAGTACAATGAGCATGCAACAATAGCAACAACAACAACAACATATCAATTTCTTTTTAATCAAAAGATGTATGTATGTTCTCCATTTCTTGACGTCTATATGGCTGGTTAGATAAATAGATAACATACATAGATCGATGGATGCTTGGATAGATGGATGGATGGATGGTTGGTTGGATGGTTGGTTGCTTGCCTGTTTGCTTGGCCGTTTAGAAGCTGCTGGCTGGCTTGGCTGGCTTCCTTGTGAAATGTGTCGACAACAGCTCACTTATGACATGTTAGCTGCGAGTGGGGATCCTCCAGTTTGTTTGATTTCAAATATTTCAAAATAATGGTTAAAATATGTGAAGAAAAATCTTTGCTGTTGTAATGGCGATGTTGATAGTTTTTTTTTTCTTTCTATCTGTCTGTCTGTCTGTTTTTTTTCTGTGTTGCCTTTCCTATTTATTTTTCAATAATCTTTGTAATGTGAAAATTTGTTGACATAAAAATTCCTTTGAATTTAATAAGATTTTCTAGGAAAAAAGTAAACGTTTTTAGAATAATAAATTTCTAGAAAATTTATAAAAAAAAATAGAGAGAACAACAACAAAAACTAAAACTAAAGCTAATGATGTTTTCTTTACATTTTTTTTATTGAACTGAAATAATTGGTAGACATTACGACGACGACGACGACTTTTCTTAGGATATTGTATTAATAGAAAATGAACACATAAATACACGGAATACAAGTACTCGCAAGATAATTTTTATTTATACAAAAAACAAGAAAAAAAAATATTGGAAAAAAATAGTTTAATTTATTTAAATGCCTGAAATGACTTGTTAACTTTAATACAACAAGCTGTTCAATTTAATTCAATTTAAATTTTATTCCTTTAAAGACTTTATTGAAATAAATTTTTATTTGTGACCAGAGAATTCACATAATAAAACAGCTGATCATTCGGGCATTTGACATTCTTTCGGGTGTTTTTTTTAAGCCGAAAACAAATTGAAATTTTAATGAAACATTTTTTCTTATTATTTTCAGTAAACTCTGGCAAATCATTATGAATAGACTCACGCTTGAACAACGCTAACCAATTATCCAAGTTGACTTTAAAAAGCAATCATCAATTCGAGAAACTTATAGACGACTTTGTGATTTTTATGGTGCACATAATCGTCCGTCTAAGCAGCAAACCATTCGTCGAACTGTGAATATATTTCAAAAGACATTTTCTCTAGAGGATGCAAACACACCAACATGTCGAAGGAATGTGCGTACTGAAGAGAAAAATCATTTGGAGATGCCCATGATATTAGCAATTTCACGTACTTTTATTCGTCGATCATTTAATACTTTATTTATGCACTTTGGCTACAATTTCTGTTGTTGTTGCTGTTTTTAGACGCCCACTACGTGGTCATCTTCAATGCTTGTACGACCACATTTCTATTCAGCGACTTAATTTTTTACTGTTGCATATGAAGGAGCACTTTCATCTAACACATTCACCATATCATTATGAATTTCTTGTCCCGATAAACTTTTTCTATGTAAATATTTAATGACAGCACGCATTTCTAATTTTTTCATTGCAAAAAAATCGCGGATGCGTCTTTTTTGAACACCTGTTTCTATATGAAGGAGTTGCCAGATCGAAAAAAAATTTAACACGTGTTCATAACAGAGATGGAAGTTTTCAAAACACTTAACTTTTTTCTGTTTATACCGCGCTTTTTTTTTTGCTGGGCTAAGAAGTTTTCGAACCGCCCTCGTATACCAAAGTGTGAAAGAAGATGCAAATTTATCGATTTGTCGTCGGTCGCACAAATTGAGGCTCTGTTCGTCTAATATGTAGAAAATTTTGGGCAAAGATCTTGGCTTATACCCGTACAAGATCCAGCTAGTGCAGGAATTAAAGCCACGAGACCATTATATGCGTCATTCTTTCGCCGATTGGGCTCTAGAGCAGTTAGTAACTGACCCATTGTTTTATCGTCAAATTGTGTTCAGCGATGAGGCTCATTTTTGCCTCCACGGGTTTGTTAACAAGACAAATTGCCGTATAGAGAGTGAGACCACTTCACAACATATCCTACAGACTCCAATGCATTTTGAAAAAGACACCGTTTAGTGTGGTTTACACGCTGGTGGCATCACCGGACCTTATTTCTTCAAAAATGAGGCCGGATCTCATGTTACGGTCAATGGAGATCGTTACCGCACCATGATAAATGAGTTTTTTGTTTGAAAATATAGATGAGATTGATCCGGAAAAAATGTGGTTTCAACAAGATGGCACTACGTGCCATACGGCGACCGCAACCATCGAGCTATTGAAATCAAAATTTGGCAATAAGTTGATTTCAAGAAATGGACCTGTCGATTAACCTTTAAGGTCGTGCGATTTGACATCTCTCGATTATTTTCTGTGGGGTCACGTAAAGTCACTGATTTATGCTGATAAAGAAGCAACAGTTGACGCTTAAGAGGCCAACTATATTCGTGTTTTTCGTGACATAAGGCCAGCAAGACTTGAAAGAGACCCAAAATTGAACGTCCAGAATGCTTTTCGTCATGAGCAGCCGCGGTGGCCATATGCTAAAAATCATTTTTAAATATTAATGCCATCTTCTGAGGGCAAATTAGAGCATTCGATATCGATCGAAATTTACATTCACATTCTTATGAAATTGTGATCGATATCGAATGCAAATTCTATTGAAATTTCGATTGATATCGAATGCCGTAATTTGTCCCCTGATCTTTCGTATAAAAAAAAAATTCTTCATTACAATTTAATTGTTTCAATTATTTTTTGCACTTGAAAGTTCTATCGGGCTTAAAAAACGACCGATACTTTATGGGGTCGGAAATTGATATAGATTAGAAATTAAAATCGGAATGACAAACTCATTTACAAATATATACACTTTTCCACCTGTGGTGAAGGATATAATAAACATAACGTGAAAGGGCTGGATTGTGAAACATAAAACATTCCATCAATCACTCTTCTTTACTGCCACCCATTTCCTCTGCTAAAACCCTTTCCCCAGAAAGTTAAAACAAATTAATTGGCAAACATTATTGCCAGAGTGTTGAGAAAAAAAAAATAAAATAAATACTTCAAACTTTAAATATACAAAACTACCGATCATATAATTGCTGTTTATAGACGGACACCTACATATTTAAACATCCTTTTAAATAATTAATGATAATTTTATGTCTTGCTTTTTTCTACACAGGTAAGAGAGCATACACACACACATACTATAGATAGATGTGTGTGTGTGTACGTATGTATAAATAAGGTGATAAAAACTTACCAATAACTGCCATATTTGCATTTCTTGTAAAATATTATCCATATTACTTTGTCCTTTAGCCGTTGCTTTTGCGGTTGCAGCCACACTATCAAATGTTTGGGGGAATGACGAATTTTGTGCACAAACTGCGGCTGTAGATGTTGTTGTTGTTGCTGTTAATGTTATTGATGTTGTATTTGTTGTAGATGTTGTTGTAGTTGTAGCTGTTGATGTTGCTGTAGCTGAAGTTGAAGATGTTGAGGAGCAGTTATTTAAATGCGTACAACAGGTGGTTGATGACGTACTAAATGGTGAGTTTGTGGTCTGAAAGAGATCATAAAGTTCGGCATTTGTTTTGCCACAACTACGGCATAATTCATGGAAATTATGTCCTACTATATTGTTGTTAGTAATTGCTGATGACGGGGCGGATGAAACGATTGTGGTGTTGTTTGGTGCCTTCGAGGCTGCCATATTGTCTGTGTAGGTTGTTTTAAAACACAGTTCTTAGCCGAAAGTCCATTAATGTTGGGTTGTTCCTTTTTATATTTTTTATATTTTATTATTATTATTTTTTTTTTGTTTTGTTTATGTGTCTGGCTGAAGGTGCTAACGAACAAGCAAGGTAGGTGATGATAAATTACGGCGAATTTTAGTTTTTAGATTAAAGTTGGTTTCTTTTTTGGTTTCACCTTTTTTTATTTTAAATATAATTTTAGGTTTTGTTGCCAATTTTGTTGTTTCTTTTGTATTTTGATTTTAAAGGGTATGGTATGGCTAAGACAAAAGACAAGTCTTTTTTATTTGATTTTGTGTTTAGGTACACAGAACTTTATTTTTTTCATTTCACAAAAAACTCATTTAAGCTTTTTTTTATTTGTATTTCATTTAAAAAAAATTTTCACTTTGATGTTTTTTGTCTTGTGGTTCTTTTTTGAACAAATCTGTAATAAAAACGTGCATTTATTTTTCCATTTCCTTTGAATATTCCTAAAAGATTAAAATTTGAACATTTCTTTGTTGTTTGATTTCTCGTTTTGTTTGATTATTTTCTTTTTTTTTTTTTGTTAATTTTAATTTGTTATTGTTACTTTTTAGTTTAAGTAGTTTTCCGTCATGGTAGTTTGTAGTCAACGTTGTAAATGTTTGTGATTAAAGTTCAGGCGAGCGTTTGTTATAAAACTAAAATAAAAACACCATAAGAATTTTTGTAGGCAGCAACAGTGGCTGCAGCATCGGTAGTTGTTGTAGCTGTAAATTCTACATACATCCATACATACATCCATATATCATTAAACAAAACAACAATGACGTTTTCTTGTTTATTTTCAAATTCTTGACGGTTCTTCTTCTTTTTTTTTTTTTGTCTTTTACAAACTCCCCGGAATATAAAACAACCACAGGAGCATCTTTAAAATCAAACAACGAATGCCTACAAAAAATCTGTAAGAGAGAGAGAGAGAAAAAAGATAAAGAGATTTTTTTATTAAAACAACAGTTTTTATTGTTTGGCAACAGCGTTGCCACACAAGAAATTGACTTCCTACCAATAATTTTTAAAAATCCTACCAGAATCGTTCACAGCCTACCAAAAATTTAAAAATGCATTTCTTGCATATAAACTCCGTTAAACTCACTTGTTTTTTTTCCCTAATTGTTGAGATGGAAGTTTGTTTTTTGGTAATTTTTAACATGGGTGTTATGATTTAAAATAGTTTTAGAGCATACTCTGCAAAATGAACACCCATCCCTTTCCTGGAGCCAATCAAATTCGCTCAACCATTCGGTTCTATATTTTCTTTTGACTGTTTCTTTACAATGTTCACTAAAACTATTATATTATTTAAAAATGTTTTAAAACAAAAATATAAAGAGTGGTTCTATCTGGTTCATTTAATTTTGGAGTTTTTGATAAAAATCTGAAAAAAATACATGCAATATTAGTAAATATTTATGTAATTAATAGGTACATATTTACACTTAAAAAAGTTTACTTACTTTTCCATTTTGTTTGTTAATATTTTTAATATATTCACTTGAAAATAAACCTTCACTCAAAAATATTGTTAATTTCAATTTCATAATATTGTTCGCGTTTCTTAAACCAGAGATCGTTATAGCCCTTATCATCTCTATGCAAAAAAGCAGATATGTTTTTTATTACACCTAGAACAATTTTTGAAAACAGTGGTAACACTCTTCAAAATTATTGTTTATTTAATTCAAAGTTACATTATCTTATCTTATGTTCTAAATTTTTAAGGTGAAAAATTTCCTATTGCTAAAAAATTGCTACAGAAGGAAAACCTACCAAAAATTAAAAAAAATACAACAAACCAACCAAACTACCAAACTGATTTTTAAAAAACGACAAACTACCAAGTTTGGTCCGATTGGACCAAAGCGGCAACGCTGTTTGGCAATGATGGAGACAAAAACAACAACGAAGATAAACAGCGTCTATTATCGATTAGTGATGCCAATTTAATATTTATGTGTAACAAAAAAAGAAAGAAAAAAACGTTGACTAATATAAAAGTCTAAGCTAAATGGAAGTAATTAAAGTTTTTTTTTTTTTTTTTTTTTTAATTCAAATATTGATTTAATGTGTTCACTATTGATGTTATACAAATAATTTTACTAAATTGCTTGTTAATTTGTTTGCTTAAAAATTAAATGTCGAAAAATAAAATACATACATACATTATTTATTACATGGAAATAAGTTAAATAACTGTGGCCTTAACATATTTTTTCAACCATCGAATAGTCACAAATGATTTATGTAAGATATATTTCATATCTTAGCATGTAATAAATTACATGCTTGTCTCCTGGTATTATTGTTTTGTCAAGCAATGGAATTTTAACCCCAAAGGGTAAAAATGTAACCCAAAGGGTAAAAATGTAACCCCATTAATATTTCTATCTCTGCGACCGTAATAACTAGAGCCTTAATATATCAACAGAAGGTGAACTATTATGTAAGAGAATGAAAGCAAAAAGTTACATTGAAAGGTTCCCCATAAAAGATGTAAAAAATTTTTAAATTTTTTTTTTTCAAAAACCTACTTTTGCATTTCAACCAAGGGCTACTGTACTAAGTCTAAACAATAAGATTAAAGGGTGTCCCCATAGAGACGCTATCTTCAGGTATAAGACCTAAAATTTGAAGCATTTTTAGACAGACACTTGAAATTTAAACTAAATATTAAGTCATTTATCTGCTAACTTGAAACTATAAAAATCAATTAAAAATTAAAGGGTGTCCTTCAAAGAGATAAAATTTTCTCAGTCATGGTCCATTCCTTTTAAACACTTATTTTTTTATTTAAACAGAGTATATGGTAATTTTACCGCCATAATGACAACTATGAAAAATTAAATTAAAAATTAAAGGGTGTAGCCATAGCAAGGTAAATTTAACCAATAGAACCTTATTCTAAAGGTAGTTGTAGAAACTTAGTTGAAATATACAGTACTTTGTAGTACTATGCCCGTTTTAGCGACAAGTAACGAAATGTACAGTAAAAAAATTAAAGGGTGCCCCCTACAAGAAAAAACATTTAGGTATATAGGCTTATATGTGAAACCGCAACAGACAGACTTTTATAATCCTGTTAAAAAATTATAAAATAAATTTTAAATTTAAAGGGTGTCCCTATAGAAAACTCTGATTTGCAAATATACATATTGTTTAATTTATTGAACTTTAAAAGACAGACGCCTTGAATTTTCAATAGTAGCATAAAATTAAAAATTAAAGGGTGGTCCATACCTCGTACGAAACCCATCGTTATTGGATTTTTTTTAAATGAGTTTTTATTTTAGCGAAATCAAAATATTTGTTCGTTCAACAAAGTGGGAAGTAGTTGGGTATGATATCAATATTTTTAGAAAGAGGTCCCAGATTCGGCCAAGATTTTACTGAACCCGTTTTAAATGCAATAAGATTCCATAGATTTAAATTTAAATGGAAGTTTTGAAAGTAGAACAAAATGTTTGTTTCTCAAGCTTTAACACATCTTAGTAAAAAGGAATATAAAGTTGCTTTCCAGCCAGATCTTGTTTTACTGTTCTGTTTGCATTTAAAAAAATATTCGATGCGAGTTTTGTCCGACATCACGTAAATAAATTCAGTTTGAAATCGTTTAAAAAAACTGCCAGGTCATATTACGTTCTTTGCCGAATTTTATGGTTGTGGTGAATAAATTATGGTTGGATTTAAACAATAGTTTAGTAACAATAAATAAGTTTGTTTTAACATTTGATAATAAAATGATAATAACGCGAAAATGCTAATCCCAAATTATATATCTTTTTTAAATTATCTATAACCATAATATAGTTATAACTTATAAACATAATATACATAAAGACTTTGTGGTTTACAATAATTCTTGCAAACAGATTTCATCTGTCTGTGTATAACGTTTTAAATAATTACATTAACTATTGGGTCACCCTTATATTCTATCTCCAAAGTTTATACTTGTTAAAGTGGACTTGGCACTACAGCTCCTAGTTAATTTCAACCGGCTGTCTACAACCGCTCACAATCAACTGTTAGCAATCACGTTCTTTGTAAATTTCAACCAAAGTAGTAGACATTCTGGCCAATTTTGAAGCGTTTGTATATAACAGTTCAAAAGATACGGTCATTTAATTGTAGTAAGCAGTTTGACTACAAATCTGGTTAGCCAGGGTTCAACCCCTGCCGCAATTAAAAAAAATGATAAAAAGGATTTTTTCTCTTTAATGGTATAAATACAATCTCAGAATTTACATTACAGCACCGGCGAGGTAAATTAACTAATAAAATGGCTATATCTTTCTCCTTCCAACATCTCTCTTACCTCTCACCAATCCCTTTTCTTAAAGAATGTAACACGGTTACAAAAATAACTAAAAAGGTATTACTGCCTGAAGTACTACTTCTCTTTTTAGAAACAAAAAAAAATTGGGACACCCTTTAATTTCTAAGTTCAAATTATAAACTTGTTGTTATAGCGAACTTAGCAATACATGTCACTCGTAAACTGCCTTTCTATAACGCTTCAAAAGTTAAGCCACAAACATCAAACTGCATCAACTATTGGGACAACCTTTAATTTCTAAATCCAATCTTTGCACTTGTTGTTGTAGCGGAGTTAGCAATCAGGTTCTTTGTAAAATTCAAGCGTCTGTCGTAAACTGTGCAAAACTTTGGCCATATACATCAAATTAAGTGAACTATTGGGGCACCCTTTAATTTATAATTTTAAACGTTAATTCTTATTATATCACAATCATAGCAATCGAAATTCTGTTCAATTTGCAAGCGTTTGTCTATAAAGGTTTAAAAGATAGGCCGATATAGATCAATTTACGTCAGCTATGCGGACACCCTTTAATTTTTAGATTTATATTTATATTACTTTTTGTCATTGGGAGCTATAGAGATTTGCAGTTTTTTTTTTAACTTTAAAGTGGTGCCCTTAAGGGTTCATAATAAACGTAAAAACATATATGTTGTGTGGGGACACCCTTTAATTTTTAAGATTATGAACTGTTTTTAAAAAGGAACCAATCTTTTACTTTCTAATAAAGAAAAAAAAATTTTAAAAAATTCGGCTTAGAAATGACTGAATTTTGCGGGCACTAACATAAAAAAACGACATTCACACGAATTGATAACCTCCTTCTTTTTTTGAAGTCATTTAAAAATCATCACATCATACAGTAACATTAAAAAAAACAAAATCAATAAAATTGTATTTGTTTTAAATGTGATTGTAGTTGAACGAATTCTTGTGACATTGTTACTTCAATCATGTTCTTTTTTAGCGTGCAACGCTAAGCTTTGAATAACATAAGTTTGTGTTATAAACTTTTGTTTAAGTTGATATATTGAGTTTGTAAAATTGGAATAACAGTGGGCCCACACCATTAAAAAAAATTATAAAATTGCTGATAAAAAATTTGGGTTTTTAATTTAATATTTTTAAACGAACTTTTTTGCAATAGTTTTTTAATTTAAATATCTTTTTAAATGAATATAACCGACAGTTAATTTTTAAGATTTTAAATCCAATTGTAGACGACAAATATACAATTAAAAACAGTTAAGATTTTCACTTTCAAACTATAATTACTGTTCGTTATTTAAATTTTAATTTAATGTTTAAATTTTTGTATCAATTCTATTTTTCTGAAAAAAATTTTCAGTTTTAAAGCCAACCAAAGTCACTTAAATTTTATAGCTCTTCAAAGTGTCAAATGAAATTATTTTTGTTTGTTTTTTTTTAATCCTCATCAAATCAAATGTTTAACAAATAATTTATGTTTTTGTTAAATATTTGTGTAAAAAGATTTTTTCGTTTAAAATTCTTAAAAATTAATTAAATCTGACACATAAACTCTAAACACTTATAATTTAATATGAATGAATGAATAAAAGAAGACCACATTAGCAACGAATTTAAACCACTTAAGTGGAATTTTATTGTTATTATTATTTTTTTTTGATTTTTATCAAAGTCATTTCTGTTTATTTGACTTTAAACGGAATCATTATTTGCAATTTAAGTTCACGTTCAGTGTTTTTTTTTTTTTTGCTGTTGTCTTACAAAGTATTATTTTTTTTTTTTTTTTTTTTTTTGTAAAAAGGCACTTGATCTTTATATATATTTTTTTAAATAAAATAAATAGTTACATATAAATTCTTGTTGATATTTTCAAGAGTTAACAGTAGGTTTAAGATGTTTATCTGGTTATAAATTTTATTTTATTTTCACAATCCATCCAACAAAAGCAGTTTCATTTAACAGTGTTGTGATGGGGTTTCTTTAAACGTCAAGTTGTGTGGTCTGTAACATTACTAAACGAAAAGTCTGTCATTACTTTTAGTTTAAAAAAAAAATTATTAATAAAAGTAATAATATTATATTTAAAAATAATTTTCTTGCTTAAACATTATCTTTTATTAAAAAAGAGAAATTTTTGTCAAAAAAGTACTTTCCATGCAAATAGTCACTTTCGTATTCAAATTGGTTTTGATTGTTAAAAAGGTACATTTTTTAAAGCATATATTTTTTTATTTAAAAGGGCGTGCACTTTATTTAAATGTGTACTTTTACAACAAAATTTACTTTTTTTTTAAACGATTTTTTTTGTTTAATATTTTAATTTTTGCTTGCTAAAAGTACTTTTTAATTAAAAATTTAAATTTTAATACAAAATATAATTTAATACTAGATATTCAGAAAGGTAAAGTAATCCAAAAACGTACTTTTTTTAAATTAAATTTAAAACACGGGAAATATTACATTAATAAATTAAAAAAAAAAAATTATCGTACTATTGCCCCCACCCATATTATTCCGATCTAAATTATAAATGTCCAATATTGGTTATTGAGGGTCGAAGCACGTTTATTTAAAATGTTTGTGAAAAGTTTCCTGAAGAGCTAAGTAAGCGGTAGCGAAATGGCCATCGAGACGTGCTCACACCCTCAATAATCAATATCGGAGTACATTTTTTTCATTTTGTTTCAGGTGCTTTTAGTTTTATTTTATTATAAAAAATAACTTTTTTTTTTTAAAGTTACTTTATTTAAAAAAGTACTTTTTATTAAAATAAGTACTATAAACATGAAAAAGTGGTTTTTATTAAAATAAATACAATTTATTTAGAAACAAACATGAAATTTTGAAAGGTACTTTTTATTTCAAATATATTTCCTGCTTAGGATATTACTTTATAATTAAAAAAATATGTTTTATTAAAAAAAAAATAATATTAAATATTTTTAAAAGTACTTTACATTGATTCATTACTGTCTAAGACGTTTTTAGTTTTTTTATTATAAAAACCAACTTCTATTTTATTTTTTAAAAATGTATTATTTGCATAAAAATACCTTTTACTCAAATATTACATACATTTTAAAATATAATTTTTATATTATTTGGTACTTTTTACTTAAAGCGGTTAAAAATGTACTTTTTTGCAAAAAGTACTTTTCAAAAAGTACTTTTTATCATAAAAAATACTAGCTGGTTCAGGGGCTCTTCGCTAGCCCAATGACAATCGTACCACGAGCACCATTAATCTTTGTCTCGTCAATCCAGAGGATATTTCGCCATTTTTTCGTACCTTCTGGACCGTTCCAGGTTTTATGAGCGAGGGCAAAGTTTTTCCTTTTAAACAAATTAGCATGTCTAAGCAAAGGGACCTTACGTGCTATTCTACCTGGTAGATTTGCGTCTATCAATCTGTGTCGGACCGTTCTAGACGACACAACGTTCCCAATTTCATTTGCAATCACTTTCCATTCGTCATGAAAGGATCTCGCTTTGCTAAAACGATTATATGATTATTAGTGCTTTTGGATGTTTTCTTTATTGCCCCGGGTTTTTCAATATCTCTTTTTGCCTTTAGAGCATTGGTTACAAAGTTCTGAGATCGGTCTAACGATATGGTAATGAATTTATAAGTTTTTTCTTGCTTTCGAAGCTCCCGCACAAGTCTTAGTTCTTCTACACTGCAATGTTCACAACTATTTCAATGACCACAGCAGTAAGGAACTTAATTGTAAAATAAATTGTGTTTGTGCAATAATAATCTTTTTTATAGCGGGATTCCTGTTTTTGATTTAAAAACGATATTGCCATATTTAAAGTATGTTGTGTTGGGACTTTAAAAGTACTTTTATACATTTTTTTGTACATTTAAGAGAAAATTAAATCGCACCTATTTTTCTGTCCAGGTGTGTAGATATATCGAAGATAGATTATTATTTCAAAAGGTACTTTTTATTTAAGTACCAATGTTTTTTTTTTTTTTTTTTTTTTTTTTTTTTTTTTAGTTTTAAAGACATTTTTGTGTTATTCGAGGGAAACAATTTGTCAATTATAAAAATAAATATTTTAATAAATAAATAAATATAAGCATTCAAGAATATATAATCATGGCCACAAATTATAAACAAATATAAATAATTTGATGAAATATCACCTCAATATCAAATGCTTGAAGGCTAATGTGAACAAATAAATCACTTAAATGCATTTCTATCAAACAAGCAATACATATTTAACAAGATTTAGTTATGTCTTAATATTTCAATCAAACACTATACATATATTCCCACCAAACATTCAAAGAGATTATTATAAATAACAACAAGCTGTGGCAAACTTTCAATCTATTCAAGCGTAACAAATTACAAAAAATTTTTTTTGTATAAAGAAAAATATTCCAACGCCCCTTTAAACAAAAAAAAAATCTATAATAAATTGAGTCCAAATTATAAAAAAAAAATCTGCTGCACTCTTTTACAAACAGACACACACACACGCTCATGTGAACATTCATCCCTAAGAGTATTTTAGAAAGACGAAACAACAACAACAACAGCAACCATAAAACCAACGGCGACAACATCAATTCCTTTGACTAAATAACTGTTGATTTGTTAAATACAACCCTGTGGCGCGCAAAGTTTTCAAGTACAAGCTTTGGTTAAGGTCAATAATCGTACATAATAAATGCACTCAAGAAACAGCTGATTAACTTTTGAAGTACCAACCAACTTCAATAACGAAATGCCTGCCACTTTCAATATAAAAAGTATTTGATTGTTTAAACATGTTGGTCTGAAAAAGGAAATAAATTTCCTTAAAAAACAACAAAAAAAAAACAACCAGAAAAAATTGAATTTAATTGTGATCAATGTAGAGTAAGAGTATTTAAAATATTATTTAAAAAAAATAATAATAATAAATCATAATAAAAATATATAACATTCGTATGACGAAGGTATATTTGCTGAAGATGAAATTATTTCTTTCTTTACATAAGAGTGTGTGTAGGTATAAATGTATTTGTATGTATACAAAAAAAAAAGAAGAAGAAAAAGAAGCGAAATGCACAGCTGTTTTCAAGTTGCCTTTTTTTAATAATAGAAATTTCAATAGCTTTTAATTAATAAAAAACAAAAGCCATGCTTTAAAATTTATATTAATGACTCTTGATACTATTTATGGCGTTGGTGAAACCTGTGACAATATTTTTAAGCGTGGGTTGTTTTAGTTGTTTCATATATTCATTCTGCTTTAAAAAAAACCATTCATATTCATACTTTCTAAAGATGAAATTTTTAAAACAATTAATTAGAAAATTTATTTAAGTTAATTTTTAAAACTAGACAAACTCGATTCGCCTTGCTGATTTTTGAGTTGCTAATGTTATTTAATAAATTGGTTTACCGTGACATCACCATTTTATTCGTTTCATCGTTTAATGAAATATAATTTCTTTATGCTATAATTTCTTCATGCCCTCATGCATGAAAATACTCCGTAACTCTCCTCATTTCCGCAAATATTTTACACAGAAATAACTGTTTTTTTTTAAAGAAAGTATTATCACCTCTTTTTTACACCCTTTAGCACAAAAAGTGGGGAAAATAGGCATAACTAAGTTTGCCATTCCGTGTGTAATTTCCGCAATAACCATTTCCGACTCCATAAAGAATATATATTCTGACTTCTTATGCATAGCGAAGTCGACTAAGCGATGTCCGTCCATGTTAGTGTTAAAATTAAGTTTGCCAAGGCACTATAACAGCTAAAGAAAAATTAAATACTTCAAACGATCAGACATAGTGTCAAAAAAGGTGCTTTTGGAAATCGGCATACCCTTCGTGGCAGCGGGTCAAATACCACGCCTACCTCTTATTTTTTTATGTCATTTGAAATAAAAAAAGTAACTTCAATCAAAAAACTAAATATATGGGACGATAAAGAATTAAAATATAAGAAAAAAACATCAACTGAAAAAAATTGGCGCTCGCCCATATTTTCCGAGTTACGGGGCTCTGAAATTTTCGATTTTTTTAAAATATCAATATGGGTATCATTTTAAAGCTTTTGAAGAGATCTTTAAGGAAATAATAAAAATAAAAAAAAATAAAAAACTCAACCTAATAAAAAAAAGTTATTAATTTATTATTTCTTCTTTTTTTGGGAATTTTTATACAGTGTGCCCGCCGGGAAGGTATATTTGGCAGTCCTAAAGAAGACGCGTGCGAAATTTATTATAAAAAATATTCGATAAGCCAACGGTAATCGTTAAAACATTTAAAAAAAAGTACTGCTGCTCAAGAAAGTTTTCAAAGCAATCCATCAACTTCAATACGACGCCGAGCTCCGATGATTGGTCTTCAAAGAACAACTTTGACCACAATGGTTTGCATTTGTTTCCATTTAAGATTCAGTTGCCACAAGAGCTTCTTCCAAAAAATTATTTAGGCTGCCGTACATAAGCCAATAGGATGTTACAGCTCGCCCATGACATGCCCGACTTTTATGAAAATTTCTTAATGAGTGATGAGGCACATTTTCATTTGGATGAATATGTAACTAAAAATAATAGTTCTGGGCAATGGATAACCCTTAAAGTTTTCATCAGTCGCCTTTATATCCATTAAAAGTGACAGTCTGGTAAGCAATTTGTTCAGAAGGCTTAAAGGCAACTGTGAATGGGAAGCGATATCGTGTTATGATTGAAAACTTTTTAACGACACAACTGCATGCATTAAGCTTAATTATGATGTGGTATTAACAAGACGGTGCAACATTGCATACAGCCAGGATTACAATGGAATTGCTGCGAGTAGCATACCTTCCTGGCGGGCATCATTTATTTATTATATGAAATTCCACATGAAATAAATTACAACTTACGAAAATTACATCAAAAGCAATTATAAAGAATAAAATTTTTTATGTCGGGAAATTGCCTTATTTAAGGCAGTAGGATTCCATCCTGCTAAAAAACTAAAAAGTAAGAAATAAAAACAGAAATTCTACGTTTCTAGCATAAACCTTTATATAAAAGTAAAATCAGAATTATTTTTTTTTTATTTAAATAAAAGTGTACATTTTTATTGATAAATTTCCTACTGTGCAATATTAGACTGTGGATTGTTTTCTTTACCTCGGAGAAAAATATAGTTTTAATATGGTTACAAAAACTACATCGTGTTCTTTGTAATAATGTATAGTTGTAGTAACAAAAAGTTTTGTTACAATAAACAAATTTTACTTTAAGTTTTAAAAAATTTTCCATCAGACAAAACGTACCATTTAAGTTAAATGTATTTGTTTACTCAAGAAATTAAAATAGTTAAAAAAAAAATAAAAAGAAAACTTAAAAAAGTATATTTTAAGAGAAAAATGTATAAGTTAAAGAATTATAAGAAAAAGTACCTTTTAAGCCAAAACGTACCATTTAAAGTTATATGTACCAAGAATTAAAAGTATCATTTTTATTAACAGAACAAAAGAAAAAAAGCCTTAAAAAGTATAGTCTAAAAGTTCAGTATCAGTATCAACTAAAAAAAAGCGCCTTAAAAAGTAATTACAAAAAAAAAATTAAGTACCTTTTTTTCTAATTGTTTTAAAACTATCTTTTTTTAAATTCTTGCACTTTTTCCTACTTGAAAGCTATATGAATTCTTAACGAACATTTTTATTTTGCCTGTATTAATTGTAGTGTTTCCCTGTTTTTGTCTTTCGGACTATTGGTCCTTGAGGTGTTTCAAAATAAAACGGCTTAAGAAAGTCCCAATTTATTGTTTGATTAAAATCATGTAAACGTGTAATAAAACATTTTAAGTTTACATTGAAAACACTTGGGCAAGCCAAGAAGACAATAAGTTGTTAAAAAAACTCACTTACAACTATGTATGGGTCACCCTTTAATTTTATATTTTTTCATTTTATTAAAAATTTTAAAATTCTATTCGTTACGACTGTAAAGATAAAAACTATCTGTTTATTTCAAGTCTTGCATTGGGACACCCTTTAGTTTTATTCTTTATATTAGTTGTTATCGAACACTTGAGGTGTCTGCCCATTACGGCTCTAGAAATACGATACTATAAATTTATTTTAGTTCTACTATATACCCACGCTTTAAGTATCTGCATTTAACGACTTAAAAGATAAGGCCGTATTCTTGAAAGCCACGCTGCATAGAGGAACCCTTTTATTTTTTACTTTATTTTGTAATTTGCTGTTTTAGCTTTTTACAGTTTCAGAAATAGAAGCTCGTGGTAGTAGGCCGACAGTTGGATAAAAATTGTGACGATATTAATGGTGTTATGTTTTGACCTTTCAAGTACGACATTATTAAAATTTAGCTTTTGTGAGTCTTTCGACTCAAAGTCATCACGTGAAAAAAGGTCTCACATTTAATAAGGTTTTGCTCTAGGAATTAACATTTCTTTATCAAAATTATTTGAAAACTTTAATATTTCTATTAAGATTTCCAAATTGTTTTACAGAATTTTTTAAAATGTACAACCTTCGATATTTGAATATTAGGCAACTTTCCAGGTCTGAGTTTCAAAAAAAAAAATTAGATGTCACTCTGTTTTGCCTGCTTAAGTTCCCATTTAGTTTATCTTAATTATAGTTTACGATTGTCTTAAGTTTGTTTACATTTCAATAAATAAAACTTTCAGAAAAAAACAAAATTTTTCTTTAAATTTAAAACTTTTTACAGCCACCCACATTTTTAAGAGATTTTACAAACATAAAAGTTGCCATCACTGCTGACCATTAACGTTCTTTTGTTACCAATTTGATTTCTATCTAGTCTTATTATGAGCCACCACCACCACAATCATCCTTCTTTCTACGTGCAGGAATTGCAAGTTTTATTTCATTTATTTTATCTGATTTCTGCCCTTTTTTTTTGTTTTGTTAAACTCTTAATACGAAAATAAAATAAAACACTTTCCCAAGAAAAGTCATATTGTTCTTATTTTTCATCATCTTCTTGTATTTTAGCTTCTTCTTCTTTGCCATTTCCAGTAATCATTTTGACATGGATGACATCACATGGAATTCTTTATGGAACAATGTTGTCGATGTTGTTGTTGAATTTTTTTACAGTTTTGTTTTTTGCTCTCTTTAAACGTGAATTATTTTATTTATTTATTTATTTAGTTTTTTTGTAAAGCTTTTTGTTGTAGTGTTTTTCTCGTCAGAAAATGAATAATAAATGTTTGCATAATTTAGTGAAAGAACAAGAACATATAATTTTGTTTTGATTTTATTTTTCTTCTTTTTTTAGAGCAGGGCAAAGGGTGATGTTTTAAAGTGTTACGATTTTAGATCAACAATGATTATGACATTTAATTGGCAATATATTATTTAAAATGAGACAAATCACTAATTGTTGTGTACATTCTCAGCGAAAAAAAAACATGGTAGAGGTATGGTCTCTAAGGTTGCCAGATCTTATTTTTTTAACACTACTTTCAAACAAAAAAAAAATTGATCATGGCTACATTTTTGAAGAAATAAGATTTAATAATGTCACCAGCGTCTAAACCATTTCTGGGTATAATTAAGTCTGCAGAATCTGCTGTATATTATATTCATTCTTACGAAGACTCGATAGATTTAGACGCTTCACACTTTCTTTTACAGCGGCGCTATTGCCTTCAGTATGTACATTTCTTTGACGGGTTGGTATTATGAATTCGTCTATAAGTTACGCGAACTGATGACTGATATTCAAAGTTAATCTAGATATTGTGCTAATGATATTCCAGCATCAAACTATTCCTCACCATTTGTCAAAGTATAACTACTATATTCGACAATTCCGAATCTTCCGAATCTAATTTAGTGAAGTAACTCCAATCACAAAACCAAATTTTAAGGTGAAAGAGAATTAAAACATAAGAAAAAAATAATAATCACTATATATAATTTTACATAAAATTGCCATCGGCTATTAATGGGCTAAGCATTAAAAAAAATGTTTGTAATTTCTTAAAGATCTCTTCAAAAGCTTTAAAATGATACCCATATTGATATTTAAAAAAATTTTTAAATTATAGCACCCCGTAACTCGAAAAATGTGGGCGAGCATTAATTTTTTCACCGTGTGTTTTTTTTTTTTTTCTTTTTTTTAATTCTCTATCCCTATAATAAATTCAACGTTTTTAAAACCAAACATTAAAAAAAATTACCCTATATATGGGTGGTAAATAAAGGTATTTCTGTAACGTTGCGTGTACAAATTTTTGGGTGAATTTTTAAAATTTTATTTTGTTTTGCTTCATTAAATATAAACAAAATAAATGTGTGATATTATTCCAAGAATTTTAAGAAACAACAAAAAAAGTTTATTTTTATTTTTAGTTTTTTTTTCTGCTTTTAAATCATGATAATTTATCATGATATTGGAAAATTTGATTTAACAAAATTTTTGCTAATTCGCTGGTTGATCGATGTGGCGTATGGGAAGCAAAAAAAAAAAACAAAAAAGAAATTAAATTAAAATTTTATTCTTTTGATAACTGTTGTGTCTTTACACGAGGGAACAACCAGCCAACCAACAGCGGTAATTCTTTCTGTTGAAGTATTTGCACAACAGATAGAATAGATAAATAATATTCAGCCACAGATAACAAAAATCTCTTAAGGGAAATGAAACATGTGCATCAGTTTGTTTAACTTGACAAGAACTTTTCTTTCGGGCGAGGGGGGGTTGTGTTTTAAAAACGTTTCTCTTTTGTTGTTTCTAAATACACGAAGGCTGTATTTTTTTATTTATTTAAAAGTAAACAGCTAAAAATACAAAACTAAAACATTGTTTTCAAAACAAAAACGCTCGTTCAACCTGTTGACAAACTGCAAAAATGTAACGATCGTATGTATTGTTTTTTTTATAATAATTTGCTTAAATTACTTAAAATTTTATTGTATATTTTATTTGTTTGTTAAACAAAGTTATTTTTAATTAATTAAGGGTAAATAATCTCCATTAAAAATAAATTGTATTTTATTGAACAAAGAAACCCCCCATTAGAAAAATGAGAGGGTGGAAAGTTTTGTGTGTAGAACTTGAAAAAAAAATGATGACCTGAAATTTATTTATCTTTTTTTCCAATCATTCTAACTGCTCTATAATGAAATGCTCCTTAAAAAAAGGTGCAAAGGGAATGAAGATATTTATGGCTCAAACCTTTTTTTCCATTACATTCTTTCAGTCACGTATTTTTATTACTCCATCATTTTTCTACGTTATTTTCCTTTTTCTTTTTTTATCTTTCTGCTTTATTTTTTCCTAAAGGAACATCAGAGCGATAAAAAACGTTTTGTTGATTATTAATCTTAGGATTGACCCACTAGATAAATATGATAGGAAAAATAAATTTAAATAAAACAACCACGGTGAGAGATATCAAATTAATGTATGAAATAGCACATCATAGCTGATGTCTTGGCCCACTTTTTGATCTCGTGTTGGTGCAATATTGCCTTGATTAAAAGCTTAAGGCAAAGGGCTTGACGAGGACGCAAAAAAAAAAAAATATTAATAAAAATTAAGATGCTTGCTACACGGCATGATCCGGTTACCGAATTTTTCCTTCAAAACTTTGAGATTGCTTCACTTGTACATCGATGTTTGTGAAAAACCGAACAGTGTTCGGTAAAGGCGTTTTTTTTTTTATTACATGGAAAGAAAAATAGTTCCGATATTTTCACTATTTACAAAGCGCACCAAAAATTTTTTGTGGATTCCTTCATTGATATTTGGGTGAAGAAGCCTTATGATGTATATTTGCTGTAATTCTGCTTTAGTTTGGAGGCAGAAAATTTACTTAAATCGAGAACATGACTTTTTGGCAAAAAAAAAACCAAATCTACGGGCAATGTCTTAAGCAAACAATGAATTTGTGGAAAAAAACCAAATCTACGGGTAATGTCTTAACCAAACAATAAATTTTTTTGGAAAAAAAAACCAAATCTACGGGCAATGTGTTAAGCAAACAATAATTTAAAAAAAAAAAAAAAAAAAAAAAAACCAAATCGACGGGCAATGTCTTAAGCAAACGATGAATTTTTTGGAAAAAAAAAAACCAAATCTACGGGCAATGTCGTAAGCAAACTAATAGCTTTTGTTTTCGCTTTCAATTTTTGTAGGGTGCATCTTGCACAGACAAAGAAAATTTATGTCCAACCCAAATAAACCGGGTTGTCTCTCTCCTTAATTTGACTGGTAGGCGTCAAAACAAATATTTCTGGGCATCTTCTATACTGACCTCCACAGTGAAAATTTAAGAGGATGTAATCAAGCTTAAACTTGTTCTTGGCCCGAAAAATCTTTAATGTTATAAGGCTTTACGAACAATCGACCTAGAGACAAGGTCTCACTTGGAGTATTTATTGCTGAGTCAGAATTTTATTTCGTGTTAAACAATTTTAACACATTTGACAGTCTTGATGCAAAATCTTATGGCAACTCTTGTGAAATATTTGGAGAGCTGCTTAGACAAACACTTGGAAAAAAATATAAAATTATTTTTTATCACATGGTTTGAGAGTTTTTTCGTCGTAATTCCAACGAATTTTTTTGACACTAACATTGATCGAATGCGGATTCGCTAATCTGTAAAGTACAGTGAAAGCTCCCGTGGGCGGACACCGACCGTCAAAGCAAATTTGTCCGTTGTGGAGAGGTGTCCGTCTACGGGATAGTTGATTAGAAATGGTCAGAATTCACTGCTATTAAATATTCTATTATGTACTGATATGATTGATATGTAAGTGAAACAAATTTGAATGCGTACTCGGAAATCGAAGGGACTGAAGAAATTGTCCGCTCAGTAGAGGTGTCCGCTTGCTGGAGGTAGAGTTTTCCCTGTAAACAGAAGAATCCGATTGTTAATGAATTTTTGGGAGGTGAGATGAATTTTCTTCACACTATACTTTGAAAAATTATTAAAAACAGTTAAAGAATTTGATTCGTAATTGTTGGGGCACATAATCAGGGTTGCAAAAAAAAAAACGACCGACCAAAAAAAAATTGCTCGTATAAGCACTTGCAAAACTACACAAACTGAGATACGAATTGCCGCCGAACTATGCTCCTCCCTTAGATTTTGCTTGATGCAATATTTGTCTGCTTTTTAATTAAAAAAAAAAAAAAATATTTCAATGGCAAAAAACTTCTTAAACAAAAGAGAATTTAAAAGATATTTCAAAATCCTACTTTGTGATAGACCGTTAATAAAGTTAGGGAAACGCTGTATAAAGTGCATTGAGCTTAAAGCAGAATTCGCTAAAACATAAAAAGCGAATAATCAAATCAATAAAATTGACTTGTATTATAAAAGGTACTGATTGCTATCAGAAATCGTGAGACACGCAAGAAAATAATATCCTGTTTACAAATATAATTGTTTCACTGCAACACAACATAGTGTGCCAAAAGTGCCTGAAAATTGCTCATAAAATTAAAATATATTTTATTGCCTTTTAAGCAAATCAAATTAGAAACCGAAAATTGATTCCACAAGACTTAAAAAAAATTTTCATAGACCGATATTTGTTCGATGGTTTAGGAAAGAGTTGCTGCGCAGCAATGTCCTTTCGAAGAATTTTCAAATGTGTTAGGCGGTGGATTAAAAATCCAATAATGGATGCATGCAACGCATATAATTGGCCAACCGCCTCATGACTTTAGTGTATAACACTTTGGCGACAGATCGTGAATTTCGAATTTATAATTCATATTGAAAGTTGTGAGCCTCTGCAAAAACTTACACTAAACTGAATTCCAAATTTCAGTAGAAAAAATGTCGTGGTTTTTTATTTAATTTCAGTGGAAAAACAAACTGGATTTTTTATTTAATTTGGGCTCACCTGAATACTTTTTGTTTGGCCGCTTGCTACTTTGCTCCATTCTATTACTATGAACTTGATATCTTTCCTTCTTAAAAAATGAAATTTCGCTTACTTTACTTTAAACCCAAATTAATGCTTAACACAGAAGGTCTACCTTTTTACAGAAGTCTCTAAGTCTTTTTTCATTAACAAGAAGTAATTTTTTTTACAGAAATTTTTTTTTTCAAAACTCTTTTTTATGGACGAAAAGCTATTTTTTTTACCCAAAAGTACTTTTCCTGTAAAAAAAAAAAGCATCACAGTTTTCACAGAAATAACTCACTTTTTCACAAAAAAGTCACAGATGAAGTTAATTTTTGGACAAAAAGTCACGTAATTTACAGTCACTTTTTTCCACAAAAAGTCATGTGACTTTTTCACTAAGAAAGAACGCCTTCTGTACAAAAGCTAATATTTTCATAGAAAACTATCACTTTGCCAAAAAATATAAAGTCACATTTCCCAGAAACAAATCGCTTTTTGTCACTTTTTGGACAAAAAAGACAAATATGTCGCAGAGAAATAGACTTTTTGTACACAAATTCACATACTTCGCAGAGAATAAGTCACTTTTTTAAAAAATCTCACATGTTTTAGAGAAAATAAAACATTGCAGAGAAAAAAAAACATTTTCAATCACAAAAAAATCACATTTTGCAGAAAAAGTCACTTTTTTCACAGAGAAGAACTCGCTTCTTGAAAAAAAACGCATTTTCACAGAAAAAATCACTTACACAAAAAGTCACATTTTCATCAATAATGTCACTTTTTGTATAAAAAGTCATATATCTCAGTCACATTTTTTACAGATAAAAAGCCACATTTTGCAAAAAAAATTCACATTTTTTTACAGAGAAAAACTCACTTCTCAAAGGAAAAAAAGCATTTCTCAGAAAACATCACTTTTAGCACAAAATCACATTTACATCAATAACGTCAATTTTGGTATAAAAAGTCACATATCTCAGAACAAAGTCACTTTTTGCACAAAGGACATATTTATCATAAAGAAAAAATTTTCACATTGGCATAAAAATTCACATTCTTTACAGAGAAAAAAATCATTTGTTGAAGAAAAAGTCACATTTTTTTACAGAGAAAAACTCACCTTTTAAAGAAACAGTCACATTTTTACAAAAAAAAAAAAGGTCATTTTTAAACTCTGAAATTTAAAGTCACATTTTTATTGCAGAAAACATCTTTTTGCACAAAGAGTCCCCTCTATTTCCGCTGCTTAAAATTAAAATTTTCACGAATAATTACTTTTTGCATAAAAACTAAAATTTGTATGAAAAGGCACTTTTTGAAAAAAAAAAAAAAAATAAATAAATAAATAAATAACATCTTGCACAAAATTCACTTCTCTTAGACAAAGTCCCAATAACTTTAAATAAATGTGTCTAACGGAGAAACATTTTTTTTTGCGCAAGAAAAAAATCCTTTTTTTACAAAATGTTTTGTCTCACAAAAACAGTGTTTAATTCACAATTTGTCTTTTTTTTCACAAAAGTTAATATCACAAATATCAGATTTTTTTTATAAATAAAACATTCCGACGGATTTTTAATGTTTGTTTAAGAAACTTTCTTTTTTATTGACCACATTCTGCAATTAAAGTTGAAAGCAAATGCCGACGGAACTTATTTATTATTTTTGTATTTTTTTCCTTCCAGTTCCAATAACCGTCGAAATTTTGTTGTTGTTGTTCACACTTAGTTATGCTTTATGTTTTTCTTAATTTTTTTTTTTTTTAATGTAAAGAAATATTTACTATCGTTACAATTATTGTTACAAAGAACTGCTGGGGGTTTTTATAGCTGACACATGCCGACAACCGCCGCTTATTTATCAAAATTGTTGTAATTTTTATGTTGTTTTTATTTTTCTATTTTGAAAACTTTTCTTTTACTACACATGGACTTTTATTAAAGAAGTTAACACTGTCTAAGAATTTAAACCTTTAACCCATGTTGATTAGATTTTTTCTGTTTAACTCTTTCGTTACTTGTGATAAGAGACCATTTGAAAAATGAATTAACAACATCATTAATTAAATATTATAAATTGTATAGTTTTAAATATGTATGTTTAAATAAATTTTTCTTTTTTTTTATTTATTTTAATCGAATTACACTGAGTCATTAATATTTTACTTTTTCGCTGTTTTGCCTTGTTCAAAGAATTTTTAGCCTGTTTAAGCAAAAAATATTTTTATTTCGTTAATTATTTTTCACACATTCTTAGTAATTTGTTAAAGAAGAAAAAGAAAAAAAAAACATTAAGTTAATGAATTTTTTCCAACGTTCTAGAGAGAAAAAAATTGCCTTCAAACAAATATTAAACAAATATTAAGTATAAAAAACAAAATATGCCAATTTGACTGTGAAAATAAAAAAAAAAATATATTGATTTTATAAAAATAATTAATAACAAGTAAGAGTGATATATTTGGCTATGCCGAATCTTATATACCCTTCACCATCTATGTAAATATTGGGGTGACAGAGAATTAGAAAATAAAAAAATGGTACTGCATTTCTATAATTTTACATAAAAATAATATCAGCTCTTAATGGGTTAAGCACTTTTAAAAAATTTTAGTATTTCCTTAAAGATCTCTTCAAAAGCTTTAAAATGATACCCATATTGATATTTAAAAAAAATTTGAAAATTTCAGAGCCCCGTAGCTCGGAAAATTTGGGCGAGCGCCAAGTTTTTCACTTCATGTTTTTTTTTTTGTCTTATTTTTCAATTCTTTATCGCCTCATATATTTATTTATTTATTTATTTATTTTTTTTTTTTTTTGTTGAAGTTACTTCATTGTTCTAAATAATATGGAAAAAATAGAGGTAGGCATGGTGTTTTGCCTGCTGCCTCGAATGACATGGACCGATCATGCTGATTTCCAGTAGCACCTCTTTCGACACTATATGTGATCGGTTGATATATTTTTTTTTTTGTTTGTGAAATCAAGTTTGCCGAGGCTAACGCTAACACGGACGGACACACGGACATCGCTCTATCGACTTCACTATTTAAACAATTATTTTAAAATAACCTCATTTTCATTTTGACATTGTTTTGAGAAAAAAGAAAATAAGAGTTAAAAGCTGCTGGGAAACTTACTGTTACATATAGAACGAAAGTGGAGTTGATCGTTTTGCCAGTTGAAGCATTTAGTGAAAAAAGCAATAAATGTCTACGAACTTGACGCTTATGCCGCCGTTTAATAATTATTTATTAACTTTTTAACAAATTTTAGATTTCCTTTATTTACTGCTGACCCCAACCAACAGTCCACAGGAAACGTCAAAAAAACAGTGGCTGTTTCTGTGCTGATTTTTAATAGACAATATAGAAAACGAGAAAACTATGATCACAATTTAGCATCAGTAGACTTTTGCAGTGCTGAAGACTAATAAATGAGCGTATGATTTGCTTACTTTATTGCCTGTTGATCAAATTTAACTAAACGTAGAGTTTTTTTTTGTGTTAATAATACTGTTGCTTGAAAATCATTTGCTGCCTGCTAATCAATCGACTCCTCGGCTCTGTTAAACTGAGTGCACGAAATGTTTAATGCCAAAATATTCAACTGCATAAAAAACTAAATTGTATCCTTTGATAGGAACATCGGCACTTGCAGTTAAAAAATTATTGGTACTTATTTTTTTTTTCTGTGATTACGGACACCGACGAAACTAACGAACCTGTCACCCACCGGTGATCTTTAGAAATTTATGTTGAGAAGTATTTCAAAGTTTTTTGTTTGCAGTTCCTCAAAAAGCATGTGCAAAGAGATGTATTAAGACAATAAAAAAAGACATTAAAACCACAACCGCAAATTTAATTTAATTTGTTTCTCTCTTGACAATAAGGAAACCTACATCCGCACGTATCATTTCTAAGGAAGTTTTAATCGCTGATCTAAAATAATAATTCTAAATAGCAAGTTGTTAACTAATTTTCAATCATTTGAGAAGTATATAAATCATACTTGATTTTAAATCTTTTAAGCTACAAAAAAAAAAAAAAAACTTTTAGTCTGAAAAAACAACTACTTTTCTTTAAAACTTTCAGTTAAAATAAGCGAACAGTTGCTAAGTCAATATTGTTATTAGAACTTTATAAAAAAATAATAATAATTTTCTCTTACAAAAAAAAAAAACATTTCAGAAATGTATAAAACGTTAAATAAATTTTAAAAATTTCTACGAAAACGATACTGCAGGCAACAAAACATTTAAAATAATTTAAATCGCAATATGGTAACATTGTTAACATCACTGGAAAATCAAAAGAGTTGCTTCTTACATTAAAAAAAAAATCTAATTAAAAGTCAGAAACACATTTCCATAAATCTTTTATTTATGTATGTATGTATGTATGTGTGCCTTTAACAAACATTAGGGCCTCTTATACACATCATTCACTTCAGGTTGTTTCCAACAAAGCAAATGTAATCAAAACTAAATGAATACTTCACATTTAAATTTACAGCAGCATCATCAAACTTTCTACATAAAAAAGCAACAACAAAAAACAAAAATTTTTAAATAAACATAAAATTACAACATAGTGGACTTTATTAATGTTTAGGTAAAATCAAATTTAAATTCCTCTTTTCTTACGTTTGAAATACGTTTTTTCTCTCAGTTAAATTTTTTTTGTCCATTTTTAGTTCTTTGTTTTTTTTATGATGTTTTTCTTTTTTGTTTATTTATTTCTTTAAGTTTATTTGAATTATTTGCTGTAATTTGTTGAAGTGATCTATAACGAACAGCTGATGAGTGCATAGTTGCCAGATAAATCTAGAGAAAAGTTGTTAAATGGAATGAGAGAGCTAAACAAGAAGAGCACAGGGATGGAAAACTTAGCATATAAGATTATTTTTCAGTACTGTTTTCTAGTCAAAAAGTAAGAATTTAACAGAGATTTTTCAAGCCGACTTATGTAAGATGTCTTACAGAGATGGAAAACTTAGCATATTGTATTTTTCTAGCAGTGTTTTTAAGTCATAGAGTAAGTAATTAAGAGAGTTTTTGCTTTCAATTTATACAAGATGAGGGCAAAATATGATATTTTACAATATTTTTTCTAATCAAACATAAAGTTACTTACATTAAGAACCTTAAAACTGCTTTATGATTTACTCTTATCTCTCTTTTCAACGTTAATTAAGTGGCCACATAAAAAACCAAAAACAATAGTTTGCAGCAAATTGACGCATGAGTTAAACAAATAATTTTATTGCACTTAGACTTATCAATAATAGGCGATTTACTTAAACTTTACCCGACGGAAAAAATAAACATAAAAAATAAGTAAAAATGTTATCCAGTAGTGCACATTCTAAAAAATTAATCTCAATAAAAGATGTTATTTATGTTCGCTCTAAAATTTTAAAGTTCATAACGATTAAAATTCTTCAACAGTGTCAGTTTTTCAAATCTGCAGCCAACTTCATTTCCTACAATTTTTTATGAAGTGACATATAAAAATTACATTAAATATCGAAAAAAATAAACGAAGTATAAAGGAATTATTATTTTTTTCTGAATAATAGCAGTATTGATTCCATACCAACTTATTCCAAAGACTTGGTGTGTATTGTCTTTTAAAATTTTATGAAGAAAAAAAAATAAATTTAAAAAAGTGGTGTCTTTTTGTTTCAAGGGGTATATAATTTAATAAAAAATTTAACATGTCTAAAAATTTCCTTTCAAAAGAAAGCTTAAAGGTGGTGCCAAGTTTTCAGTATTATTTTTCCTAATGTTTTCTTTGAAAATATATATTTTTTGTATGAAAAGTATTCCACTTATTAACCCAAATACTTAGGTAACCATGAAAATTTAACCAAATCCAAACATTTTTATCGATGACTATTTGAGGCGATGTGGCATCACTATATGAAAACATACGTTTATTTAAAATAATGTAATCATTATTTTAAGAAAGTTTGTGACGAGTGCTTGCAGCGTTTTGTAAAGTAAATATATTAATCATAATTAAAACGTTAAAGCTTAGAAGAAACTCCGTGATACGTAGGCTGTTAGCTACCTGTATTGGTGTCCTTTGGCCAAGCGCAAGTAGTTTCTTTTGTACTGCAAAATCAAGTAGCCATTCAACCCATTCCCCGTCTATGCAGGTGAACTTCATTAAGCGGAACTAGAAGTCCTCAAAGAAGTGATGAACAAATCGTCGAACACAAATAATGCTTCACAATTAAAATATTTATCCTCATACTTCGGCTGAAACAATCAATCGATTACTTAAGGCAGCTTGTATGTGATTTGAAGCACGGTCACTTTTTGTTAGAAATACTGTAAGTGACCTACAATTAAATTCAGTTTTAAAAGCATAAAAAAATCGTTTGATCGAACATTTTTCAGTTTTAATCGATTATTCGGTAAAATGCAATTTTAAGTAAATATTAGAATGATACACTTTTGCCTACAAAAGGCAAATAATCGAACTGCGTGCCATTTAGGGTTAATGATATTGCGGACATGAGGTGGCTTTTGGTGTTTTAGGCATAAATCATATTAAAGCAGCGCAAAATATTCTATTGCATGATGAAGATCCGTTTTAGGATAACTTTGAAATTGAGCCACTAAAAAACCCCCTCACGCTCTATCGTGGGTTAGAATTTTATATGATCTCATTTATTTGTCCTGACCGATTGAAACTTCAAGAAACGAATTTTTGATGGACATCAAATTTTGCAGAAGAAACGTTATTAACACGTTAACTGCCGTGTCACCCGTATTCGGGTGACAGCAAAAGTTCTCATCAGGCCACGTCACCCGTATTCGGGTGACAGCAAGAGTTCTCATCAGGCCACGTCGGGTGACTCCTTCCAAAGGATTTCCGAACATATTTAGATAAATATATGACAGGAGATAATAATACTGTTGAATTTTTTTAAAAATCGTTTATTAACAAAATTATTTACAGTGCAAAATATTGAAGCATTCACTGCAAAGTTGCGGTTGAGATATTAGTTGGGCAGAGATATTAGTTGTACTACTCAGTACACGGCAAAGATTACAACTGCTCGTGCAGAGTAATAACGTGATAAATGAGGATCGTAATAGATATCGGGGTGAGAGTACCGAAAGAAATGTAAACAGACATGCGGTAGCAGAGCACGCATCTTACAGTGGCAGGGGTGGCCTGACGGGGATTTTGTTGTAAACACGCGTGGCAGTCAACGTGTTAAAAGAACGTACTGCGTTTGCTCAGAATAGAGAACATATGCACTTGACATATATATGACGCTTCATAATTGTTGATAGAATATGGATTCACGATGACGCTCCGAAGAGTATAACAACAGCAAAATCGACTTGTAAAGTTTGTGAGCACAATTGTTCAGAAAAATGTCTATAAAACTTTCAACTAAAAACTACTATGGCTGACTTCCAAAATGTATTTTCTGTTTCTGATACTTGTCTGCGACATTTTGGAGTGGTATGCGTTGTAAACAATTAGTATTACGGCATTATGAAACACAATACATTGTTCGAATACAAAGCAACTGACGTTTTGGAAGTCAGCCTATATTTGGGTCTTGGGTAAATACCCAATCCATCTTTTTCCTCAAACCTGGATCTTAACCATTTTTTTTTTTTTCAATTCCCAGTTTATAGAAATGGCTCGCGGGAGAAAGTTTTGCATCAGTTTAAAAGTTTATCTTTGCCATGAATACATCTTTGAAGGAAATCTGGCGAAATCTTGCCTCCAGCAGGGTTAAATGAAACCTGAATTAGCTTAGAATTAATAGTGTAATTTTAAGCTGATTTTACACGACATGTTTTTTAAATCTGACATGCCACCTTCGTCAACAAGCAATTTTGCTTGTATGTCAAAGTTGTCAGTTAACAGACGTTCAAAAATTTATGTACAATTACAACTGACATATGCTGGGAATAGTATTCCCAACAGCTGATGTTAGATGTTTCATCCAATAACAATAACTGGCCGCATAAAATCAGCAATTTTGAATTAAATAGTTTATATTTTAATAATTATTTGAAAAAAAAAAAAGAAATTTAAGATAAAAATCGTTGAAAGGTTATAGAGATAAATTTTCAAATTTGGCAACATTGAATGCCGGTTTAATTTTTAATAGGAATATACCCAAAACAATTTAAAAAAAAAAATACATATAGAGAATATTTTTAGTTTGTTTTTTTAAATATATTTCTTTCTAATTTTGTTGACATTTGTAATCATCATTTTGTTTGTGTTTCGAGGTTATTATTTTTGATTGTCTGTTTAAATTTGTTTTCTTGCTTTAGTTTCTTATTATAAAGATAATAAACAACAAATTTTATTTATATATTTTTATTGTTGTTCAACTTGATTAAACATTTTGTAACAAAGTATTTTTTTTTTTTAAATCTTATATAAAATTGTTAATTTTGATAAATTGTTATTATAATAACATTTAAACACAAAAACCCAAACAAATTATTTTTGGCATAATTATTTTCACCTTTATTTTCTAAATGTAATAACTACTTAATAAATCTAGAACACACGCAAAGTAGAACTTACATCCAAGAATTTGGTAGAAGTCAACACGAAGCACGTTTTTGCAAGACCATTTTGGTGTTACATCAATAATAACAAAATATAAGCAAACAGTAAATTTCTTTTCATTTATTTCTTGATTACTGTAAATATGTATGTATGTGAGCAGAAAATACATCAAAAATAATTTTTTTTTTTTGGTTTTTTTTAATTTGATTTATTTTGGTAACTTTAAGAACATTAAACGAGTCCTTATTCCGTTCGACACAACTTAAACGCACGAATTACACATTTAAACTGAAACAAATATCAAGCACTCAATTTGAAGTATCACACACAAAATCCACACACAATCATACATACGTACGCTCACTTAATCACACACTCACTCACTTGCACACAACAAACAAATAAAAAAATAAAAATTTAAATTGTAGACGAGATTTATATTCTCAAACCCCCACCAACATTGTGTGCTCTCTCTCACCATACATTTCATGACTCAAAAGCATTTTACCAAAAAAATGTAAATACCGACAATAATTACAACAACAAAAACAACAATGTATTAAACAAACACACAATCATTTTTATCATCAGCAATAAGTATTGTTGTCGTCACGAACAGCAGCAAGCAGTAGCAGCAAAAACTTACTATAAAATCACTATAAAAAATTTCAAATAATACATACCAACAACAAAAACACACATGCATAATATTTAGACAAGGCAAATTGATAACAGGTATACTCACGGCGAACATTTTTTTCCTTCTTCGAGTGTCAAAAGTTAAAATCTCCTTTGATTTTGACAGCCGAAAACTATTTGTACAAAAACAAAATGTACATGTTTCTATCGCAGTGTTGTATTTATTTTCGCCGTGAGTATACCTGTTATCAATTTGCCTTGATATTTAGAATAACAACCACAACAATTAAAAAGAAAAAAATATACATAAATTTCATTCAATACATTTTATTGGGGGGAAAACAAAAATGACATTTCATTTCCACTTCTTGTTAGAAAAACATCCAACAAAATATACAGAGAGAAATTTAAAAGAGAAAAAGAGTGTGCAAATAAGTTAGGGAGAGAGAGACATTGTAAAAATAACAGCAATTGACGGAGAAGAGAAATTGTGTTATTTAAATTGTAATTGTATTGACATAATCTACCTTTAAATGAACAGTTTTAATGTGAATGTCTTAAATATTTTAAAGAAAATTATTAAGGAATTTTAATTTAAGAAATTTAAAGAGTAAAACAATTTCTTCACACAAAACAAGAAATGCTGCATGTGATATACCTACTACTTATGTAGATACTTTCCAAATAATATTTATTCTAAAAACAAATTATTATAATTTCAAATTCCTAGGCATTATCTGGAATCTTAATACCAAGAGTAGACCGGTGGAGCAAAATACAAAAACAAAATCCGAATGCATTAGATGAAAGGTAGATAACAATAATAGTCTGCCCTAGAAAGACAACTTATACCTTTTCGTAGTGGGAAACCTAAAAAAAGTAGTCGTTTTGGCTAATTAAGTGGTCTTGCAATTTTGATACGGTCTTACCCGCGTAATGTAAAATCATTGAACTTTCTACCTCCTACATGGAGGCACGGGAAAGAACGGTAACAAATGTAAGTGATATGAAAGGTGTACAAACATGAGTGAGGAAGTAGAAAGAATTGCGAAAGAGACTGTCAGCTCCCGATTTAAAAATATTGATTCAAACAACGGAAACCTAAAGCTTTAAGACGGATCGACAAGACGCTGACATAAGTGACAGCAGTGTGATGGAAGTTTAAAAGTAAAAGCTTTCAATCCACTCAAAGCAGGCAAAAGGGATATAACTCGCAAGGACTAGATATAACTGACGAAGACGGACAGAAAAGCCTCTTAAGGAAAGCAAGTGGTAAAATTATAAATGTTTGAACAAACCGGTCCAAGAATGGGCAAAGACATCAGTACCTACTTGCATCAGATAAAGGTATGCTAACTCCAATTTAGTCTCATCAAGGAAGAATATAATCGTGAAGCGGGATATGCAGGATCGAATCTAGGGAGATTATGAATAGGTAATGGTAGCTGTTGAGCTCTTCAGTTGAAGGACTCAATAAACTTAAGAAGAAACAGCTTTCTGTAAGAAATTTAATTGTCAAACAAAAATTTTTCAACGCAGGAAAGTAAAAAAGGTAACTTTACGAGGGCTGCTCTATATATTTCTGGCCTAATAGTGAAAATGCGAATATTTATAATCAAAAATGGTTTTATTGTTTTTCAAAGTATTCTCCAGCATGATTTATACACTTTTGCATGCGCTTAAACCAGTTGTCGGAGCACTTTTTTCACTCCGATTGAGACACCTCTAAAACATGGTTTTTGAACACTTCAACAGCTTCTTCTGGCGACGAAAATCGTTGACCACGCATTTTTTTCTTGATGTGCGGAAACAAGAAGAAGTCATTAGGTGCCAAGTCAGGGCTGTACGGCGGATGACCCATTAATTCGACGTTTTGGCCGGTCAAAAACTCTCTGATTTGAGCCGATGTGTGAGAGCTCGCATTGTCATGGTGAACAATGATTCGTCTTCTCTTGTTGGTTTTTCAAATTTCTCCGATGACTTCCAACGAGAACAAACCTTTTTTACGGCCAGGTGTTTATGCAGTATCGAATGTATGCTGGTGGAAGAAATGTCCAAGGATGTCTCTATCTTTCGGTATGTCACATGTCGATCTTGCATTATGAGTTCACGCACGGCATCAATGTTATCTGGCACAACAGCCGTTTTTGACGACCTTCACGGAATTCGTCTTTGAGCGAGCTTCGGCCACGATTAGATTCATTATACCAATTTTTCACAGTGCTATAAGATGGTGCTTCATCGCCATACAAAGATTTAAGTTCATCAATGTTACGGATATTTCGCAACAGCTAATCGAATTCAATTATTTCGAGAAAGTAAGTCTAATTAAAATGAAAATCGGAAAGGATAATAATTTAAGACTGCGTCTAAAATGCTTGATATTCTAACGCAAATTGTATGTGAAAGACTCAGGAAGAACCCCAAATTAAGATCAAAACAAACCGAAAATCACTTAAGACATCATCGGCTTCCTTAAGCAAATTTTCTTAATAAATATCAAGTATTTGACGTAATTGAAAACTAAAAATGGGCAATAAGATCTTCACATAGCATACAGCTCGAGATTACAGAAAACACAATACAGCGACGGCAGTGTAAAGTTTCAAACCCCAACTACAAAACACGATCAAGTCAGTGTCATAGTTTGGGAATGAATGTAAGTTGCTTAGGTAGGAAATTTCGCCTTTCATTGACACTACCTTAATTTTTGGAAGCAAATTTGAAGACTTCCGCAGATAAAACAAATGACAAATGGATCTCCCAACAGAATAGAAAACCAAAATACAAATCACTTATTGTACAGGAGTAGATACTTTATAATGGTTCACCCACCCTAACAATTTCCTTCTCCTTCCCAATACCTGTACATGAAACCTTTAATCTGAAGGAAATAAGGATGATTTAAGGGGAGTGTTTCTAGAATAATGGAATAAAATTGGTGCGGATGTGAATCAAAATACGTTTTTTATACAATCTTTAAAAGAATCTAAAGGTGAATAAATAAAATGCGGGTCGTCTTAATAGAGATTTCCAAGAGCATCAGCCTTTGATGACACTCCATAATAAGAAGTCTAAAGAGGCCAATATATAGCTGCGAGGCGGGCAATTTACATCACGAAGAAAGCTAATAACATGATAACCGAACTTAATTCCCAAAAAAGCGATTGTTTAATCAGATAAGTGACATAGTGCGTCATCCTGCTGAAACCATCCACATTCATACCTTCCATTTCGGGTCATACCTCTGCAGGTGCTCGATGTAAACTAAAATGGCCTTTCCAAAATGTTAAAAAAAATGTCCGCCAATGATGCTATCACTCCAAAATGGTATGGTGCATTGGCTTCTTAAAAATGACGTACGTATTTTTCGATCATTAAACGAGAAAGAAAATCGACAAAAAAAAATGATGTTTCGACCAAATACCATGTCCAAATTAGTGCTTTAGCAAGGTTCAATCTCTGAAGTCTTTACGAAGTGGATGGCCATTTGCCTTCAACTGCTGACTCAATTAAAATCTGCGACGTTTCTGTAAAAATTCAAATAATCCTGGCGCGTAAAGAGTTGTTGAGATCGTTAGCGTGCCGACATTCTTAGTTTCAATTTCACAGTTTCGATAATAGCAGCCATGTTCTGAGTGGTATGTACTATACGACGACGGGAACCATTATGAGTGATGTCAACTAGCAAGCTAGCCTCAAGATTTTGTAGCACAAACTTACGTACAGCACTCGTTAAAACTGACTTCTTGCGAACGCACAGTTATGGCAAAACATCACTGGGGGCTTATTCTGAATTGCGATGCGAAAATCAATGCGATGCGCAAATGAAATGCGATGCGAAAAAAAATTGGTATTCTGTTAGACTTTCGCAATAGTATTTGCAATTTATATCAAATCGTGGCAACGCTGCTCAAATAAACTTCAGTATCAACAAACTTTAAATTAAAAATAAATAAATTTTTTGTGTTTGGCTGTGAAATTCATAGATTAGATGGTGAAAATTGTTTAAAAAATTTATTTAGAAAATTCTGTACGAAAAAAAAATAAAAATGGGTTCTATGGCACTGTGGTTCGCCGACGGAGACGGGCATGAGCAAAATGAATGGATACAGAGAAGATTGCTTACATGCAATTGTTGCCCCGAAGAAAAGTGCGCCCGGTAATCCATTTACGAAATCCGTCAAGTTTTAATAATTTCACCACTCTCTCGTCTAACGGACGATTGGGCTACCGCCAATATCGGTTTTATTTCGTCTAGTCTTCTGTTTGGTGTGCACTTTAAAATCGGCCCAAACCTATTTAAATGAAAGTTGAAGTCAAATATTTTTGAACTGGTTTATATATTTCATACTTTTTTTCCAACCTGCAGCTTCTCTAAGAGAAGGTCCATTGATATTTAGTTCTTTAGTTAACGTTTGTCACAAAGTATTTGCCGACTGACGAGCATTTGGTGTTTTCAAAAGGCCTCTTGCAAATAAATAAATTCTATCTTTATTTAACATTGTCGCGGTTTGGCGGTCTTATTGCTTGCTTCCCTGAAATAATTAATAAATATATGATAAAATATATAAAATATTATCTTTCACTTACATGATTGTACTTTGCAAATACGATATTTTTTCGAATAAATTTTGCAAATTTGACATTTGGTTTCGCAATTTAGAATACCGCCTTACCACCTTTTCGCATTTGAAATGCGATTACAAAAGAACTTTGCGAATATTGCAATACAGAATAGCAATTGTTCGCATTTATGTATTTTCGCATCACATTGAATTTAGCATCGCAATTCAGAATAAGCCCCCTAGCTTGGTAACTAAATGGTTCAAGTGTAAAGCAACTCACTTTTGATCCGCTAAAGTATAATACCGACCGTGAGTCAATATTTTCGACAAGAAAAATCGATCAGTAACAAAATAACATACAATTTTTATTTTCTCATTTACTAATTACTTCATTTTAATAGCATAAATTTTAGTATACTATAAAAGTTTTTAAAAACTAAACATGTACATACGTATATTTAATATTCGTATATAAATCAACTCATCACAAAAACAATCGGCTAATAATTTCTTAGAATTATTTAGTGTTGTAAAATACACAAGTATATGAGGAGAAGGAGCAGTAATTGTGAATGTAAGACGTCAAGGTACTTGAACTTCAACAAAAAAAAAAAAAATCCCTAAAAAAAACTTAGCCACAATAAAATATTACTTCACCGAATACATCATAATACGATTTAAAACACTAATCAGAACTCCTCTCTTCGTGTAATAAACACATCTTAAATGTCCTTCTCTCTTTGCTCTTTAATTACGAAAAAAAAAAGAAAAAACCAAGCTGTGCCAGCAGGACATTTTTATTTTTTTTATTTTATGAAATCTATATCAATACGAGAGTATTTACAGTCAAGAGTAATATTGTTATTGTTAGCAGCACTTACAATATGCCCCCATTGTGTGTTTGTTATACATATTGCGATATTATTATTTTTATCATTTCTGTGCTTATTTTATTGTTATTTGCAATACGAGCAGCAGTAGCAGTAACAGCAACAAAAAAGTACTTTATTTATTAAGCGCCAAAAAGTGTGCTTATGGTTGTTGTGATACAACTCTTCTAATACTTCTACAATTGAGAGCTCTACTACTTTAAGCTGAAGTGAGTGCGTATTTAATTCTACTCCTTCGGTAATTGTGTTAATATATGTATGAGAGTGCTTATAGGTTTTTTTTTTGTTGTTTTTTCATTTTATTTGTTACGGCTTTATTATACTCTTTACTTTTATTAACATGTGTTTTTTTGGTTGGTTGAATTGTAACTCCCAAAGCACGCAATTCACCAATTAAAATCATTGAAATTTTACATTTGAAATCCCGTTAGATAAAAAAAATGTTGCCAGGTTTTTTAATCAAGCAATAGTTTTTTATAAAAACCAAGCGTAATGACGAAAAATTATAAAATTTATTTAAAGGTATTTATTAAAATTATTGCTTATTATTGCAATCAATAATTTTTATTTAGGCTATAGTTCGATAATATAATAATGAACTTTTTATTATGAGCTAGCAACACCAACAAAAAATTCGTTGGGCATAGAATTTTTTTGTCCAACATAATTTTCCTTTTACGATGTTCTTCAGCGAACAACTTTAAAAAATCAAAAAAATAGAATTTGAAAATTACTGCCTGCCCCACGATGTCACAAGTATTCCTTCTTTCGCACAACTACATTTAAAAGATTTTCTTTTTGTTTTAGACAAAAAAATATATCAAATTATTGTCAATATGTAATTTAATGCAGATCTGAGATCGTGATTACTTAACAACTATTAAAAAAAAATAGTTTTTCTAATGGAGAAAATTCCTCATTTTTTTAAAGAAGTTGCACGTAATATGAGGCAACAAAAAACGTGAAAAAATCATCATGGAATCATAATTTAATTTGCAGCAGCCTTTCAACTGATTTCCCTTCAATATTTTCAATTTATGGCGAGAATGCTTAGGAAAAAGAATAACTTTATACGACTACATCAAATTCAATAAAATTTAAAACATTGCCTGATTTTTAAGCCTGTGTGTTTGGGGAAGAAGAAAAAAAGGGTATCAAACTGTAAAGCGCCACAACCGCCACAATATTTTTTATAAATTAACCTTTGGTTACAAAATTGCTATAAACGCCTGAAATGTTATATCTCCTTCAAGAGTGTTATGTAGACTTATCTGTTTTACAAGTCGTAACTGCAAAGACCGTGAAGATCTTTACGCGGAATAGGTCTTTGTAGGTCTAGCAGCACAAACATTTAGCGACATTAATGTTTCTAAAACCTTACAGAGAAAATGGATCTAAATGAAAGTTAAATTTTTCTTTGATCCATATCGTTTTACCCTAACAACTTATCATTCCATTTAAAAAGCCTCGTCTTTTACATGGCGACTGCATGCAATGAAATAATTAATATGTATAGCGTTGCCAGACAAATAAAGAAAAAGCATAATATTTAAAATAAGTTAGTAAAACTGGTTTATTATTTATATAAATAAGGCAGCCAAGTGCCAGTTGGCCGTACACACGGTGAAGGGTTTCGTACCATGTATAGCCCACCCAAAGACCGTTAGTTTTAATCGAACATCATTTGACGCTTCGGAAATTGGTGACAAAATTTACTTTGCTGTTTTAAACTTTTTAATCATCTTATGATTCGCGAAGTTTCTTGGCAAATATGTATCTATCGCGCTAGTAAACCGTAAACTACGAATTCTTTAGTTACTACTTGTGAGGTTTTGATGACATAAATACAAGTTTTGAGTTTCGAATTGTTGCCGCAACATTCTTATTGTCTCGAATGGATTACTGTTCAAAAAATTATAATAATGTACAATGTATTGGCCACTCTATAATTTTAAGTTTTATCTTTTTAGTATTAAAAATTTTAAATGTCTCGCCATTGTGTGTCTATTGGGACACCCTGAACTTATTATTATAGGGTTAACAGATTTTGTATTAATTTCAACAGCCTGGTTGTTGCGATTAAACGATACGTCTTTGTACGTGAAAGCCACGACTAAAATGGGGCACCCTTTAATATTTAATTTTATATTTTTACGGCATTTTACTACAAGCTCTGCGTAAATTTTAATTGTCTGTCCATAACTTTTCAAAAGATAAGGTCATATACGAGAAAATCTTGTATCAATGGCAACACTCTTTAATTTTTATTTTTTATTAAAACTTGTCCTTATAACGGGCAGAGTTTTTCATACTTTCTAATAATTTTCAGTGTCTGCTCAAAGATAATGCCATGTACGTAATAATACATCTGTAGCCGTCATATTTCAGCCTCTAGCTATTACGATTTTAGATCTTGTGTATCTTTAACAGAAGAATAGATAGAAATGGTAGCGATATCATAAGGTTTTCTCCATGGTTACAGACCCTAAAAATTTTTTCCTTATATTTGTAATTACGGTATGCAAACCAAGTGATGACACAACACCTGAGATATAATAAGGTTAAAATCATATTTTGGCTTAATATAGCACGTTTTACAATGGAATTAAATAAACATAAATCTGGCAACCTTCTTCAATTGCTCTACAAAATAACAACAATGTAAAAAAATGTTTACGAGACTAAATTGAAATGAAATACGTATTAATTATAAGTATTGTGACTGGCAATTGTAGACGCGTATTATAAATTTATTATTGTTGTTGAAGGTGTTGCTCTGAGGGATGATAAGAGTAAATATAACACAACCTACAACAATAATACAATTACGTCCGTCCCACTCATAAACTAAACTGATTAAAGGTAATTAGGAATTTAATTTTGAGTTTTGAAAATTTTGTAAAGATCACAACTTGCGTTTTCTGATTGTTTACTTTTGAATAAAAAGATATTTTATTTTCACTTTATTTATTTTTTAAAAAAGAAAACATTCAAGAAAGAAAAAAAGAATGCAGGTAGTTTTGCACAAGAAGTAGGTACTTGATGAAATGGTCTTAAATGATCACAAAGAGATTGAAAGGAAAAGGAAGGCAGGCATTAAAACAAACATTTGTGTTACCATTATTGTCTGTTAAACCTCTGACAAACAAATTTTTAGAAAAAAATTAATAAAGTTTTCTACAATACGTTTTTTTGCAGTATCATGTCGAAGGTTTTTTTATTTACTTTTTAAAATTCATAATTATTCTGTGTAGCCGTCATCATCATCATGATCATCGTATTTATCATCCGCTTTTAAGAATGTGGTTAGACATTGTGTTTTTACAGATGACGGATCATAATCCTAAACTCAAATCTATTGTTTGCTTCATATTGAATTTGTTTTTTTTTAATAAACTCGACAAAAAGAAAAAAAAACGAATAAAGACGTGTAAAGTTTTGACAACCAACTGTGTATTGATCACACGGTTTATATGAAAAAAAAATATATTGTATTCAATTTATTAGATAAATGAACAAAAATCTGTCATTACTTTGAACGAATAATTTAGGAAAATAAATTCAGTTCATTCATGAAGATCACGTATACAACCTTGTAAAGATTTGTATATTAAATTAAGTCTATTGATTTTTTTTTGTAAATTATTCATTATAAACTTTATTTTCTGGTCACATGTTAAGCTCACAAGTAAAGTCAGTTACAGTGCTTATCATATATCGGGTGTTTTGTAAGCCCGATAGAGCTTAAAATTGTAAAATGACACAAAAAATTCAAATGTAATGAACGTTTTTTTTATACAAAAGATCAGAACATGACACTAATATTTAAAAATTATTTCGAGCATATGGCCACCGCGGTCTTTCATGACGAAGCGCATTCTCGACGTCCAATTTTGCGTCACTTTTTTAAGTACTGTTGGCCGTAAGTCACGACTAACACGAACAATGTTGGCCTCCAAAGCGACAATTGTTGCTGTTTTATCAGCATGACCCACTAATTTCACGTGGCCTCACAGGAAATAATCAAGACGTGTCAAATCGCACTACCTTGGAGGTCAATTGACAGGTCCACTTCTCCTAATCAATTTATCGCTAAATTTTGATTTCAATAACTCGATGGTTGCTGTCGCCTTATGGCACGTAGCGCCATCTTGTTGAAACCAAATTTCGTCCGCATTAATGTCATTCATATTTTTAAACAAAAAATCATTAATTATGGTGCGGTAACGATTTCCATTAACCGTAACGTAAGATCCGGCCTCATTTTTGAAGAAATAAGGTCCGATGATGCCATCATCGTATAAACCACATCAAAGCGGTGCATTTTGCTTGATGCAATTGTGTCTGTAGGGTATGTTGTGAATTCATCTCACTCCATATGCGGCAATTTTGCTTATTAACAAAAATGGGCCTTATCGATGAACGCAATTTAGCGATAAAACAACAGGTCAGTTTCTAACTGCTCTAGAACGCAACCAGCGAAAGAGCGACACATATAATGGTCTAGTGGCTTTAATTCCTGCACTAGCTGTATCTTATACAGGTGAAGGTCAAGATCTTTGCGAAAAATTTTCCGCGTAGTGCACAGATAGAGCCCCAATACCTTCAAACGACGACAAATCGATAAATTTGCATCTACTTCCACACTTTCGTTTACAGCAGCGTCATTCTCTTCAGTGCGCACACTCCTTCGACGTGTTGGTGTTATTACATCCTCTAGGTAGTATGTGATACGAAATCTACCCACAGCTGGACGGATGGCAAGATTAGACGGACGATTATGTGCACCATAAAAATCAGAAAGTCGTCTATAAGTTTCTCGAATTGATAACTGATTTTCAAAGTAAACTTGGATGATTTGTTAGCGTTGTTTAAGCGTGAGTCTATTCATAATGATTTGCCAGAGTTTACTGAAAATAATAAGAAAAATTTTTTAATAAAAGTTTAATTTGTAGAGTTATTTTTTATAGTTTCAAGTTCTATCATGCTTAAAAAACTCCCTTAACATTTTTTTTATTTTAGAAATTACAATTTTGTGTAAATTGCATTTCCAACAGCTTTAGAAACCAGTCCTCTAAATATGCTGTACCAAGACCAAACGAACCTCTCACAAATGGTGGTGACAGTGTCACTTGAGCTGGCATTTCGTTAATACGTAAGTGTTGGCTCATTATCTGACAAACCGATCAACACAAATTATGCCCCCAGACGTGGAACAGACGAGTAAATTGGGTGCAACCCAGCCCATTTTTAACCGAATTCAAAAAAGAAGGTCATTAATTCGTTTGAATGTTGCTTTTTTACGTTTGTGCCTCTAAAAATAAGTCATTTCTGAATCGATTTTGAATTTTTTATGCTTAGAGATTGGTCCTATTTTAAAAAAAGTTTATAGTTTTAAAAATAAAGGAGTGTCCCCATACGACATATATGTTTTTACGATTATGATAAACCGTAAAGGGCACTTCTTTAAAAATAAAAAAACTGCGTATCACTAAAGCTCCCAATAGCAAGACTTAATACAAAAATGTATCTAAAAATTGAAGGGTGTCCCCATAATCCTTTCTATTGCAACGTTATAGACAAACGCTTAACAATTAGTTAGAATTCCGATTACTATGACCGCTATAAAAACAAGTATAAATATTAAAAATTATAAATTAAAGGGTGCCCCAATAGTCCATTTAATTAGATGTGTATGACCATTCTTTGGAACATTTGTAGACAGATGACAGACCCTATATTACTTAGTCCGCCATAGCAATCAGTATAAAATTTGAATTTGGAAATTAGAGGGTGTTCCAATACTTGATGTAATGTATGTGGCTAAACTTTTTACCGTTATTGACAGACAGCTATAAGGAAACTGTATGGCTAAGTTCGCAAGAACAACAAGAATAATTTGTATTTAAAAATTAAAGGGTGTTCCCATAATTATGGAATTTAATCTACGTATATATGACCCTATCTTTTGAACCTTTATGTACAAACACCTGAAAATTACACAGAATGTCCACTACTTTGGTATAATAGGAAGTAAAAATGTTTAAAATTAGAAATTAAATGGTGCCCCAATAGTTCATAAAATTTTGAACTGTTAAAGAGTTAAAGGTAGACGGTTGAAATTTGCAAAGAACTTGTATTGCTTATATATAATAGCAAAAATAAAATTTGTTTATGGAAATTATAGGGTGTTCCAATAGCTAATGTAACTTTGAGTAGTTCACAGACAACTAAAATCAGTTTTGCAGTCGTTTTTTTTTTTTGGCAGGAATTGTAAGTCTTAATATTTCCAAGTACTGTTCGACGCTTGCAATGATAATTTGTAACTGTTGGGAAAGTCGAATCCTTGCAGTATCCACAATTTCAGTCAAGTAAGAAGTACTCGAATATAACAAATTTATGCTGCCATATTTCAAAATGCTCTAAGTATGAACAAAAGTAAAATCGTCTTTCAAGTCCCATATTTTCTTAAAAAAAAAATTTCTACTTCATCAAAGGTTTCCTTTCATTATTTCAAGCTAATTATTATTAATATTACTGTGATGATCCTTGTTTTGAAATAATAAGAGAAAAGAGATTTTAATTGTTAAACAATTAAGTATTTTTTTTTTTACTTTCAAAGATTAAAATCATAATTCTTTGTGCGGTAAACTGGATCTGTATTGTTTTGATTCCTTAATTTCCTTTTTATTGTTTAAAAACAAATGTAGAAGAAAACAAAGCAAATTAAAAAAACACACAGAAATTAGGTTTAGATGGGTGTAAAGAGATAATAAAAATGTTGTTGACGGGTAACTACTCATTCGATGTGTAATGTGTAGCAGAAGTGAAGGAATCCTTTATTGTCCTTGAATTGCGCCACTTGAACAGCTTAAATATCATAATGAATAAGTTTGGTTTTTTTTTATTTACAATATTAAAATCATTTACTTAACACTTAGTTTTTTGTGGTTAGGATTCTGTTTTTATCAGGGCTTTTGTGTGAAAATTGTTTTTCAATTCGCTACCTATTTGAGGACATTTTGTTTCACACGTTAAACTGTCAATTCAATTTAGATTGTTATTGGAATTTATAGAAAATTCTTTAAGTACCATCGTTTGTGTCACATTGAAACATCTGGTTCCGTTGTACGTGGCTAAATCAATAAGTCTTTGTAAAAACGTTAAAAACAAAAAAAAATGATTTTTCTGAGGGCTTCTATTAATTTTTAATTTTTCCACACGTAAAAATAAAATAATAAAAAAAATGTAGGCATGATTTTCTCATTGTATTTAGCCAAGGACTAGATAAGAACGGGAGATAACGAGAATTAAATAAAACAACTGTACAAATATCTAAATGCCTCCGTTACATTTTTTAAGGAATAACACATCAGTAAATTAGCCGGCACCATATTACGACTAGGCCTCAAGCGCCCAGCAAAAAATTAGACATTACATTAAAAAGTACTTGTTACTCGCTTACAAAACACATTACATTAGTTTCCAAAAAAGGAAGTAGTAATGGAACTGGTTCTTTTTGTTAAAAGAGACTACCGTACTAATTGTAATCGATTCTCAGTAATCGATTATAAAAGTCTCATGCCTTGTTTAAATCATTAAGTTGGCAATCTAGTTGGGAAGTACTTCTGCCAAAAATGCTTAATTCCACACTCGATTACCTTTTCAAAAATTTTTTGTTGGGCGATTGGTAAAATTTGTGAGGACTCGGTCCAAATTTTGCGGCAACAACGTCTCAAATGTTTCCCTTTAACTTGTAACAAGTGGACTAAGGACTTGACCCAGTCGTCTATAAGTTGCTCGAATTAATAACTGATTTTAAAAGTTAACTTGGATGATTTGTTAGCGTTGTTTAAGCGCGAGTCTATTCATAATGATTTGCCAGAGTTTACTGAAAATAATAAGAAAAAATATTTTCTTAAAAATTTAATTTTTAGAGTTATTTTTTATAGTTTCAAGTTCTATCATGCTTAGAAAACTCCCTTAATATTTTTTATTTAAGAAAATGATTACAATTTTGTGTAAATTGCATTTCCAACAGCTTTAGAAACCAGTCCTCTTGCAACCAAGCGAGGTGGTGTATGGGTTGTTTTTTTCTTCAGTTTAAATAGTTTCTAAATATTCTGTACCAAGACCAAACGAACCTCTCACAAATGGTGGAGACATTGTCACTTGAAATGGCATTTCGTTAATACGTAAGTGTTGGCTCATTATCTGATAAACCGATCAACACAAATTATGCCCCCAGACGTGGAACAGACGAGTAAATTGGGTGCAACCCAGCAGCGAAAAAGAATAGTCTCATGATCGTTCGCCGCAAAATGATGCAATTGGAAGATTCCTCCTTCAAGCTTTGTGTTGCTTGTAGGGCTCGGTTAACAATGTTTTGTACCCCGCGAACTAATGAGTGTAACAATGCCTCTTGCGCCTTTTCAAAGAAAATAAGATCCGATGACGCAACCAACCATGATTTTAGCAGCGTCAAACAGTCAATTTTTGTATATTTTGGTTTGATACTTGGTTAAGCACTAAGAGTTTGTGTTTTCTCTATATACGTCAAATGTGATTGTTTACGTGGCTGAGTGAGCAGCAAATTGACTTCTTTGTTTTGGCTAAATTCAGATATCTTGTCAATAATTTCAGGCTGCTGTAGTCATGGTTGTAAGCACGTTGACTATAAGTCTGGTTGGTCAGGGTTGCCCCTGCAACAATCAAAAAATAAATGATTTCTTTCTATTTAATGGTATAAATACATATTCAGAATTTAAATTATAGCATTCAGCCTCCTTCGCCGGTACTTCTTCATAGCACATTCGCCGGCGAAGTAAGATAACTAATAAAATGCCTATTTGCTTCATAATCAATCGCCTAATCAACAATATAAGGCAGGCAGTGTTGAATTTACAATGAAGCTCATTTTCTTCTCTATCTTTCTCCTTTCACCATCTGTCTTATCTTTCATCCATCCCTTTCCTAAAGAATGTAGCACGGTTATAAAATTGTATTGTTGCCTGACGTGTTACTTCTCTTTTAAAAAAAATGACAGCGACAAATTGCCGGTTTCATAACGTTTTCTATAGTTAACCGGCTTCAATTCTCGCGTATGCACAATCTTATACGGATAAATCCTCGAATCCAACTGAAAAAACCCCGGTTTAAACTCTCGAATTCAGCTGATCAGCGTTGCATTCAAATTGCTGGATATTCTTTAATGCTGGCAACTACGGCGACACTTCGCACAGTAGTGGTTATTGGCTTATGATCCAAAGGTGTCTGCTAAGGCACAAAGTTTTCTACGCAAACCAGTCTCCAGACAAAATTCATGATAAATATTTACAACTAAGGCTGAGTTTCTGATAATTTTCCAACATTCGTCAAGCGTTAAAATGATATATTTTGACAGCTAATGATATACAGCTGTACAGCTGTAACTAACTTTGACACTAATATTTGGTAACCCTATTATTAACTAGAAAGTAGAGGAGGAGGAGGAGTAGAGGAGGCACCTAGTGAATGAGCTGTAATTAAAGAAACTGCGCAATACGTTCATTTCGATGGCGCATAACGCAATGTCCATCTTGCTAATTTATCATCAATCATGAATTTAATTTCACGATTAATTCCTGATTCACGTCAACCATGAACTGCATATTTCTTTACTTCATTATTTATTAGTGTTGTTGCAACATTAATATAATAAAGTGTGAGAGTTTTGTTTTCATTTTCAATTGGCTTAACCAACAACCACCTTGAAATAATGAATAATAGATTTGCCATTGAAATTTTACATTTCATCACTGACCTACTTCACTTTAAATTCTTTTATATATAAATTCCTAAAAAAAACATATAGAAATGCCCTCGTATTTTTAATATAATAAAACTTTTAACTACCCTTTTCTTGTTCGCTTATAATTGTAGAATATTTTCAAGTGTCTTTCAAAGGAACATTTACTTTCAAGAAATTTTTGTTTACTTTAATACTTTTTCCCGCTTAAAATCTTGACTATCGGACAAAATTACAATTTTGAGGACAAAAAAAATTTATTCAACAAATTTTCAGATGATAGGGGCGCGCTAAGCAACTACAACGAACATACTGCCTGCTTGACAAGGCTCAAAGTCTGCTTCACTACTATTGAATGCTGTGGCCGAGTGTGTGCAACTAATAATTTTAACTTTATTCGACTTAGGAAATCATTTACTGGAATTAAATCATTTCGCGTTGTAAGACATACATTTAATTTGTAATTTCTTTTTTGCTAGTGTCCTACAGTAGGTCCAACAAATTGAAATATTAGCAAAATGAAGGGTGTTTAAAAATCCTGATAGAACTCACAAAAATGTTAATTGTGAAACGAACTTTTCTTCTGCGCTCACTTTTTGACATTTATGCTCAGTAGATTCTCTCAAATCATCATTAATAGATTGAAGCTTAAATAACACAACCAAATTATCCAGATTTAATTTTAAAATCATTCATCGATTTGCCAACCTTTAAGACGACTTTGTAACTCTTATGGCGCACATAATTGTCAATCTGAGCAAGCATTCGGTCATGGATATATTTTGTACCACATACTGAAGAGAACGATAACATCACCTCTTTAAACGTATGAAATGTGGAAGAAAATTTCAAATTTTTCGATTCGTCGTCGGTCGCAGATTTGGGAGTTTATCCGTCCACACTGGAGATAATTTTGTGCAAAGATCTTGGTTTACATCCGTCTAAGATGCAGCTTATAAAGGAATTACAACCACGAGACCATTATATGCGTCGTTCTTTTGCCGATTTGACTTTAGAGCTGTTGAAAACTGATCCGAATTTTTAACAAAATTGTGTTCAGCGATAAGGCTTTGTTATAACCAAAATTGCCGCATACGGAATCAAAACAATCCACAGCGGACCCTACAGACTCCATTATAACCAAAAAAAAGGGATGTGTGTGAAGATAAGTTCCTCAAGTTAAATACGTTTTTTTAAAAATGTAGCATGCGATAATTTTTTTCTCCCATACATAGAGTACAATTTGTATAGTAAATTCCTGACTTTTTTAACGAATACGATTACAGCTACAAAACCCTACGATCTCGGAGAATCAAACCTATTGGGAAATCAAGGGCACATATAAAGATATTAAACTGAAAACACAGTTTATTCAAATTAATTTGGAGAAGTTTTTTATAAGACGCGGAAAATTGACTTATTGCAATTTTCTTATATACAATGAGTTCTGTGAGGGATTTTGTCAATGTGGCCAAGCCCTTCGATCTCGCAGAATTAGACCTATTGGAGAATCAAGAGCGCATATAGAGCTATTAATCTGTAAACTGACTTAACTCATAAAAGTCAATATGATACTGAAACAGTGTCTATAATGTTGTGAGCAAACAAGTATGAATAATTAAAAAAAAAAATAAAAAGTTGCATTTGTGGCTATCAAATTGCTAGCACAAAAAAGCAACAACAAATGTACAAGACGAGTTACAAAGAGAACGACAAAGAAAAAAGCTTTAAGTTGTGTGTGAACTTCGTCTCACCAAATTAACATTAAGCTTAGTTGGTTAAATAGATGATGTTTACGATGTACATAACATAAGGTAGATAGATTCAAAGAATGCTGATGAAGAATGTGGCGGTCCAGAAAATGCTGCAATTCATTCTGCTAGCTTCTAATTTTTCTTGTTTTCTTTGGAAAACGTCCGCATACATTTGTAAATAATTTTTCTTTCTAAAAATGTTTAGAAAATTAATTAAAAAGAACCAAAAACCCGAAAATAAGGTAAAATTTCATTAATTTATTTAAAAAAAACATTTAGAATTACGTCAAAAAAATTCCCAATCCCCAAAAAGGATTTGTAATCCTACAAATTTTAAATTAATTCATTATTATAATAATCAATTTACAATAATATTAAACAAAATGAAATAAAAATTCCTAAAAAATTATCTACACATTTAAAACTTCCTAAATCCTAAAAATAAATCCCCAATCCCCAAAAAGATTTTTGTACCCCCATCAAATTAAAACTGAGTAATTCTAATGATATTCAAATTGCAACAATATTAAATATAATTTAAAATATAAATTCCCAAAACATGTGGATTTCCTCCAATAATTCCCAAAATCCCAAAAAGGACTTTTGTACCCTATTAAATTAAAATTAATTTAATATAACCCTGGAGTTAATGTCGACGTCGTTGACGGCGTCAAATGTCAAAAAAAAAGTTGAATCGTATGAAATTGTATGAGAGCAGTTAATCTCAACGCCGTAAAAGTTCAATCTGTTTCAACTTTTTCGGCGTTGAAACGCCGTCAACGACGTCGACATTAACTCCAGGGTAATGAAAAAAAAATTACAATAACTTTAAAAATTATGTAAATAAAAATTCCTAAAAAATTTCCAAAATTTTTAAAATTCCCCAAAAAAAATCAGAAATCCCCAAAAAATATTTTTAAACTAACATTTATTTAAAATTAAAAAAACTACAAGGATAATCAAATAACAATAATAATAAAAAATAATGCAAAATACAAATTTTTAAAAAATACCTAAAACATTTAGAATTCCTTCAAAAAAGGCCCAATCTCCTCATTTTAAAAATATGACAGCACTAAAAAGAAACACAAAACACTGCAATTTTAAAGATACACCACAAAGAAAATCAAATTCACAACAAAATTTTCTTGAAAACAGAATCAACTTTTTAAGAAGGGGACTGGGAACGAGACTGTTGCACTTTACATTGCATAATTGAATTTATTATTTTAAGTTGGCAACACTTTTTTTTTTTTTTTTTTTTTTTGCTGTAAGAGTGCGATATATTCGGCTATGCCGAATCTTATATACCCCTCACCATCTATGTAAGTGACATCTATGTTAGTGACACAGAATTCAAAAATAAATAAAAAAAAATAATTATTCAATGTTTGTTCTCTATAATTTCCTATAGTTAGGCTTTCAAGGTCAAGCTTAAATAAAAAAGACTATTTATTTAACATACTATTTTCCGACGTTTCGTTGGCTGTTTTTTCCAACATCATCAGGGAAATTTTTTTTTTATTAAATATATATTCTTTTCTCGTCAAATTAACATTACTTTTATCACAGTTTTGTTTTATAAAAGTTGGACAATACTACACAAAAACAACTGTGATCAACAAAGCTAAATAAAAACAAAAAAAAAAAAAAAAAAAAATTTTTTTACTGTGATATATTATTTTAAGTTTATTTTACATTCTTTTTGACTAATTTAAGTTTTGTGTAGTATTGTCCAACTTTTATAAAACAAAACTGTGATAAAAATAATGTTAATTTGACGAGAAAAGAATATATATTTAATAAAAAAATTTCCCTGATGATGTTGGAAAAAACAGCCAACGAAACGTCGGAAAATAGTATGTTAAATAAATAGTCTTTTTTATTTAAGCTTGACCTTGAAAGCCTAACTATAGGAAACTATAGAGAACAAACATTGAATAAATCAACAAAAGGTCGATAAAGAATTAAAATCGTAAAAATAATTATATAATTTTAGATAAAAATATAGTCGGCTCTTAATAGGTTAATCATTTTTAAAAAATTTGAGTATTTCCTTAAAGATCTGTTTATAAGCTTTAAAATGATACCCATATTGATATTTAAAAAAAAAAATTAATTTCAGGAGCCTGTAACTCAGAAAATATGGGCGAGCGTCAATTTTTTCACTTGGTATTTTTTTCTTATTTTTTAATTTTCTATTGCATATATTTTTTGTTCGATTAGAGCTACTTAATTGTTCCAAATACGAGGGCTGCTTGGCAACACTGAGTGCTGCCAAGTGCAATCTGACATTTCCATTGGAAAGTTTGTCATTTTTAAGCATAATCGTACTCAAAACGTTTTGACGTACGACCACTATTTGTGTTGTTAACAGTGACTTGAAAAAATTAATATAGAAAAAAAATGGAATTAACTCGTGAACATTTTCGTGCCATAATTTTTCACAACTTTCGACGTGGATTATCACGACAAGAGTGCATTGATGAACTTAAATCTTTGTATAGCGATGAACAACATCCTATAGCACTGTGAAAAATTGTTATAATGAATTTAATCGTGGCCAAAGCTCGCTCAAAAACGAATTCCGTGAAGGTCGTCCAAAAACGGCTGTTGATGCCGTGCGTGAAACTCATAATGCAAGATCAACATGCGACATACCGAGAGATAGACATCCTTGGACATTTCTTCCACCAGCATACATTCGATACCGCATGAACACCTGGCCGTAAAAAAGGTTTGTTCTCGTTGGATCCCGCACAATTTAAAAGTCGCTCAAAAAAGGCTCGTGTCGATTGGCGCAAAGAAATGTTGCAAAAATACGATTGCGGTGCTTCAAAAGACGTTTATAAGATCGTCACAGGTGACGAATCATGGATCTATGCGTATGAGCCCGAAACGAAACAACAATCGACCGTGTGGGTCTTCAAAGACGAGCAAAATCCAACGAAAGTTGTTCGTGGAAGAAGCACTTCGAAGCAAATGATCGCCTGTTTCTTCGGCAAAACTGGTCATGTGGCGACTGTTCCGCTTAAGCAACGTAGGACGGTCACTTCTGAGTGGTACACTACAAATTGTTTGCCTGAAGTCATCGGAGAAATTCGCAAAACCAACAAGAGAAGACGAATCATTGTTCACCATGACAATGCGAGCTCTCACACATCGGCTCAAACCAGAGCGTTTTTGACCGGCCTTACAGCCCTGACTTGGCACCTAATGACTTCTTCTTGTTTCCGCACATCAAGAAAAAAATGCGTGGTCAACGATTTTCGTCGCCAGAAGAAGCTGTTGAAGTGTTCAAAAACCATGTTTTAGAGGTGTCTCAATCGTAGTGGAAAAAGTGCTTCGAAAAATGGTTTGAGCGCATGCAAAAGTGTATAAATCATGCTGGAGAATACTTTGAAAAACAATAAAACCATTTTTGATTATAAATATTGCATTTTCACTATTATTCCAGAAATATATAGAGCAGCCCTCGTAATATAGTGGTGGTGTTTTGCCCGCTGCGTCTAAGGACATGGACCGATCAATGGCACCTCGACACTATAGCTAATCGATCGGCGTATTTAATTTTTACACAGACAGATAGACGAACATCGTTCAATCCCACTTTGCTATGGATCTAAGTTCTTCAGAATATATTTATTTTTTATGCGATCGGAAATGGATATTATAGAAATTACAAACGGAATGACAAACTTAGTTATACCCTTTTTCTACTTTTTGTGGTGAAGGGTATAAAAAGACGCCAGCGTTGAGAATATTAAACAAATTAATGTCTTAATCGAATTTTTTCATGATATTAATCATTAAATAAATATTTCTCAACTAATCTAAACAAACTTAATTACAACAACACAATTAAATATTTTTTTATAATAAAAAAAAAAAATATTCAGCCATTTTTATTGGCTAAAAAATGACAATTTACACTTTTCCAAGTCCACGTACGCCCACTAACTGACAACCAACAGCCACATTAATGTAATCAAACTATATTTACATTGACTTGTTTGTAAAATATCAATAATCATGTGGTTAAACACAAGCAAAAAAAAATGAAAAAGAGATTGAAAAAATGAAATTAAAAAAAAAATACACAAAAGAAATGAATTTTAAATACAACTGACCATTTCATTCTGTTTAACAATTTTAACAATAAAATCATGCCAGGGGAATAAATGATGACTTTAATATTTTTTGTGAAGCACTTAACGTTGTTTAGCCTTTATTTTATATTTTTTTTTTGCTGTTTTTATTTTTATTTTCATTTTCATTTTTTTTTTAGTTTAACAAATGCGTTTAATACTTATTCCTTGTTGTGACCATCATCAGTCGAGCATCAACGCACAAAAAATATTTATATATAAAATAAAAAAAATGTTTGTATTTGAAGTCTCTCCGTTTGTTGCTAAATGTATTTGCTGTTTGCTGTTTGCCGTTGTTGTTGTTGTTGTTGCTGTTGTTTGTGTACTATATTTTTCTTAAATAAAACACAAGCAATATAAAACAACTCAAATATTTATGGTAGCATATGGATGAACAAATATACTTATATGCATACGAGGGTCAGTACGAAAAGTTAATAAAAATATATAATTTTAAAAAACACTCTAAAATGAATATCATTTTCAATTTTGTCCATATCATCAGTTGAGAATTTTTCTGGAGAAGGCTTTAGTCCTCTAATGATAAAGGAAATTTTGTAATTTATAAATATAAAAAATTGTTGTGTGTTGTGACTTTATAAGTCACGAACGGTCAAACCGAACTTAATTCAATTTTTATGCAAGCCATACACGATGCGACCTGTTATACAACTTTGCTAGTAATCAAGTTGGGTGTTTTGCCTACAAATTATACAACTTCATTTTATATAGAAGCCATTACAGTAAAGATGTTTTCCGATATTGTTGCGTATGTTGTAATCGATGAAGTGTTTGACCAAGAAGAAAAAGAATGCAAACAAAAGTTAGGAAACAAAATATTGTACAATCATCTTTAACTTTTTTGTATTCATTTTAAAATTAATTGTAACTTTTATTGCAAATGTTTTTATTTTTTTAATATTTATTTCTGCAGTTCCACAATTGCACGGATTTCATATGAATCCTCCTTTTTTATATATTTATTTTTCTTTGAATGTATTTTTGCGCTGTGTTTTGCTATGTTGCTACTACGAAAATTAAAAGTAAAATGGAATAATGTAGTGCGACATGTCCACTAATGTTGCGACTGAGTTGTACAACTTGCCAAAAAATCAAAACTTTTTGATCTTTCGTAAAATCAACACGCAACTTCATACAACTTCACCACAAACATTGCAATCTGTACCTGACCTGTTGTACAACCTTCTCAAGTTGTACAACAGGTCGCAACGTGTATGGCTTGCATTAGGGTTTGTTCGTATGGTCGTGTAGATGGTTTATCTATAGTTTGCACGAATTAGCTCCAAGCGTTCGTTATGACTTAAATGGGCATTTACGGCTGCACCGATTTAAAAAAAATAAAACAGAAGAAGCAGTAAGTTGCAAGATGGTAAGCTTCTCTAAAAAAAAAACGAACAGGATGGGTAAGTGGGGAAGAGGAAAAATGCGCGGAATAAGTCCTGACCCATAAGGTTCAATAGGCAGAAGGAAATCTGTTATAACTTCCATATTAACCAAATAAAAAACCTGCTTGGAATAGTGCTCGTGGTACGATTATTCTCATTGGGCTAGCGAAGCTCCCCGGGAACAAACAACTAGTGAATAATAAATTTCAAAAGTTAATATTCCAAGGTGGGGAACATAATTGTTTCAAAAGTTTTCTAGGGGTGCCTCAGCCGTCTCGATACAAGCCAATCTTCGCCATTGAGTCTGTCTCCAAAATGGAAAATTTAAATGATGCCTTTTTTCATTTACTTGTGAGAATATCGATTTCTAAAATCTAAAAAGTATAAATGCAGATCTGAGTCAAATTAAAGTACCAAAGGAACTCCACGGTTTCTTTTTAGCTATTTATTGGAGATCGCATGGGCGATTATGATAAAATCATAGAAAAATCTAAACGTAGATTTTTTAAACTTTGAAGTTTGTTCGATTAATTGTAACAACGCAACCGAGTAGCGTACGCTAGAAGCAAAATAAGAGCCTACTGATATGATTTAAACTTGTAGTTGCATATGGTTTGCTTAGGGAGAAGAGTAATGGCCCAAGCTTATTGATAAGAACTTGTTTAAATTATTCGATATTTTTTTAACTTAATAAAATAATATCGTCTGATATCGTTTAAAACCTGTGAAGCCTTTGCAATCACTTCGCTAGGGTTTCAGTAAAAAATGGCATAGTTCATTAAATCTTAACATCAACAACTCAAGTATTTATCCTCTTTAACAGAACAAACGCATGGATGACGCAGACGTCACATCTGCTCCTCTGATTTTAAAGGAATCATTTAAGACAAACCAAATATCTCGTCACTATATTCTTTTAACGCACCCTTAAGAATTGTATGATTTCTTGAACGACAATTGTGGCTTCATGTCCACCAAGTATCGTTTCTCGTCTTAAATTGAGACACTTGACGCATGAAAAGGTTTGTTGGGGATTCTAAAGGAAAATAACCCTACCACTACGAGTAACACACGATTGCCAACAACGCCGTACCGATCCCAAAGGTGGGTTTAAGGTACTGTCGATGACATGTTACCCTTCTCTTCCTTTTTAAAACCACTTCTCAAATATTTTTTTGACAGCAATTCCATGTGTGATTTCACACGAACTCTGTTCAATCTAGTAAATTGCCTTGCGTGAAAAGGCCTAAGCCGTCGCATTTAAAAAACGGAAAATTATGTTTTACATATGTAGAGTTTTATTTTAAGAAGTTTATCCAATATAAAGCAAAGTGTTTTTAAGATTTGCGAGTCCTAACAACCATGACGATAAAAGTTGTTACAACCATCAGCTCCCCTTGGGTCGTAGCGAGCACACGAGTAACAACTTTTAGCGTCATGGTTGTTGGAAATCTTTGCTGAGGATCTAGAGGCACTATCGTACGTTTCAGCAATGCAAAACTAATTAAAAAGCAAGCCCACTCCTCCAATCATGGGTCTAACCTCCCTAATGGGCTTCAATTATAAGCCGAACAAAGACCTTTTTCCCTTTGGCTGCTGATGAAACTTCGAGAGTTAACTTTCTTGTGGCTGCAGCTGCTCTTTAGCCCAATAGCAATAACATCTGGGAGGGAGGGGTCACCAAGATGTAATGCCCCCGAAGAGAAAAACAAAAACGAAGTATGCAACATTGACAATTCTAATTAAAAATCCATTTTTTCAATATTAAAAAAATTTCTTGTCAACTTTTAAGAACTTTTTCCGTTGCCTTCATCAACAATAAACAGGCCAAAGCGATCTAAATGAAACTAAACCAAATGCATTTGTGGCCCTCACAAACAATCCGTTTTACATTGTTTTACTCGTTTGTAACACATATGATTGTTGTTGCTTCAACGATTTATTTGCTCGATGGCTGGTTGGTTTGTAGGTTGGTTGGCTCGTTGCTTGGTTAGCCTCTATGCTCATAAATATACAATGAGGACGAAATATAAAAAATAATATTAAAAAAAACAACAAAAACAAAATAAAAATGCTCCCAAATGTACATTCCTCGTAGTTTTATTCTTCTCATACACTAGAGCCTAAGAATAAGAATGATACTTAAAAATGTATTTGCTCAGAGTAAATAAAATAAAATAAATAAAACAAAATATATATTAAAAAAAAAAGCAAGAAAATTCAAGAGATAAGTGCGTTCGTGGGTAAAATAAAATAAAATAAAATCAGACAAACAGACAGACACATCACATCACATCACAAATAACAATAGCTCTGCAGAAATATCAACAAATAAAAGGTTTTCCCTCAAACAGTAAACAATTATTTTTATATTTTCTTAACAAATTGTGCACGCAATAAGAGAAGCAACCAGTAACCAACAACAACAGCAACAACCAACACGTACTCTAAAAATAATGAGAGAAAAAAGTAAAAGAATTTTAAAGAAATTTCAAAAATAAATAAATAAAAACTAAAATCAACAAGACTTTTGCGAACACTCTCACACATATAAAAGCATTTGAAATTAAAACAAGCAAATAAAAAAAAATACAAAAAAAACTACAAGTAAACTAAACCAAGATACAATAAATACATTTCTTATGCGATCGTACGTACCACCGTTCGATCGATCACTCAAATGCCAATCAATAACCGGTAGAAGAAATCACGACGCAGAAGAAAAATCTTAAACTGTTCTTTCTACATGAATTATAAACAGACTTTTCAAAGAATTAATTCAATTTGAGAGAGAAAACAAAACAATAATATTGAGTTTCACAGTGTAACCAGATCGTTTGAAGTATTAAGAAATAATCGACTAAGAGGAAGGATATTATAAAAATTTATTTTTAATTAAAACATTTATTATTTGATGCACTCTTTCTTTTTTTAATATTTTATGGTCGCTACTGCACCCCAGAACCCTCCCTCACAAGGAGATTTCTCTTTGACCTGACGGAGGGCCACCCTCTTCCATCTCGAGCACTCTATGTATACACGAATGGCTCCAAGAGAGGGACGAGAGTTGGGGTATACATTGAGGAATTTTGGATAAGGATGATTTTGAGATTCCCAAATGACTGTAGTGTTTTACAGGCGAAGATTTCTGCTATTAGAAGGGCGGTGTGCTGGTCGAGGTACTCAAACATATCCAACAGAGATATTTTCATCTGTACCGACAGCAAAGCCGCAATTACGCCCCTCAAAGGTGTGTTCACCACATCTAAACTTGTCTCTAAATACCGGACATACCTTAACGGGGTGGCAGAGGTTTCGACAGTCACCCTAAGGTGGTAGAGGGGGCATGGGACCGTTTTAGGCAACCTTGTTGTCGATGAGCTGGCGAAGAAGTGGATAATGTTTAACGAGGCTGCCATTGACATCTTCTGCGGAAAACCCCTCTCTGCTTGCGGACAGCGCATCCATGCTGCTCTCTACAAACTGACCCAGATCAGATGGTCTAACGAGTCGACATGTTCAAACGCTAGAACATTCTGGCCCTCTTTGGATCGGGGCAGGGCGGCAGCACTACTGCAGCTACCGAGGGTTCGACTACTTGACTTGGTGGCTGCGGTCTCAGGACACTGTCTATTTGGGATCCAACTTCTGCAGAAGTTGTCAGGACAAGGAGGAAGAGGAGACTGTGGAACACTTCCTCTGTCAATACCTCGCACTGGGGTGTATACGGCTGAGATATCTCGGTCAGCGGTACAATGAGGGCCTATCTGATACACCGTCAATGGGTCCATGTAGAATTAGTTCCTTCTTAAGGTACAGTGGGTGGTTTAACGGCCCACAACTGGACATCGTGACTCATTCAGGGATTCTTCTCTGCATTTTTGTCGGACCTTCTCCGTATTCTCAAACCCGCAGTTCTCTCTGTCTTTCTTATATCTTCATCCCCATTTCTTTTTCTAATTCCTGCCTTAATCTTTTCTCTCTCTCTCTCTCTCTGTTTCTTCTCTCTCCCTTCTAACAGCAGGTAATACAAAGGGACCAATAAATAGACCCAAGTGAGCTGTGGTAACACGGCTGCCTGCCTAACCTAACCGAACCTTATGGTCGTTTAGCCAAATCTGTCTAAATTTCAGTGATGCAGCGTTGACTGTTTTTCGTATATGTAGGCGTGAATGTGGGCTGGTTGAAATCAACTGCTTATAAGGGGTCAACAAGTGAACATCCAACCTTAAATTCTATTAGTGCATGAAAATGTGGCAACTCTAAAAAACAATATGAAATTAACTTTTTAGGGCTGTCAAGAAGTTTTAAAAGGTCAATTTAAACAAGCTCACATCCACCCTCACATTTCACATGATTTAAATTTAGCCAAGGCGAATTAATAACAGGTGGCCTTGACATCCCAGGTGACTATTGTGATTTTTCCTTCTTCCGAGTGCCAAAAGTTTTAATATCCTTTGTTTTTGACAACCGAAGACGATTCGTACAAAAACAAAATGTACATATGTTGTACTCATTGTCGCCGTAAGTATTACTGTTATGAATTCGCCTTGGAATTTACCTCCACTTGTAACGGAAAGAGTGGCAACTTCATAAAAAAATAACTCGATAACTGACTTTTTCAAACACGAGAAAACGTGCTGTTTTGAGTAGAATCATAACACGCACTCAAACACATTTGGTAGTCATTAAAACTGGGGCAATAGGGGTAAAGATTTTGAACTTCTTCGAAACTGAGGCTAATCTAGCAGTTGGATGTAGCGTAAATTCTCTAGTGTTGATGTGGACAAACAGCGAAAAACTAAAAATCTTCGTGAATTCTGTCGCATCGTTTTTGCTCTATACATGAAATAGAGGAACTCATTTTGAGAGCGACTACAATTTGCAGTTAGTCTTGTGGGAAGTAAAGTCTGCGTTTTTGCTACCTTACCGACATTGTGTTAAAATGGAGTTCCTAGGGACGAGAGCAATAATGAAAACAAGATTGAAGACTAGTTACACAAAATGACTTGGATGTGTAAATCACAACATCAGATACCTGACTAAGACTGATTATGGAATATAAAGAAGAAATCGGCAGTTAAGGAGATACTGCACCTAGATGTCCCACTAGAAGAATGTTTAACAGACTTTAGCGTTCAGAAAAAAAACAACTACAGTTCTTCAGAAGAACCTTATATCGTATGTGGCGAGCATAACTATCGGACAGTCGGTATAAAAAAGCTTCTGTTTTCCATTTGTAACAAAATGATATTAACAACACTATGCAAAAATGTACAACCTTCCTGTGGCATGCATGTCTTTTAAATCCTGAATTCTAGCACTTATTGCTTCTGTAGTATAAGACGGCAGTAGTTGACTGGGCTTTTAAGAAACTGAAACTGGAAGAAAACGACTTTACAGGGCTCACCACTGTCCAACTGCTGGTACCACGGAAACCGGTAGCCTTTAGAGACCTGGGCCTCTGTTTCAATTACTTTTGAGGGCCTTCGAGGAAGATATCGTGTAATCAAAAAATTTGCATTTCATCATAAGTTCAGTTGCTATCATGGTTTCAGAGCGAAAACATCGCAACAAGAAGCCTGATCCACTTTTAGAATGAAAGAAAACAACCAGACAGAGACTGACGCGAAGTATAGAAAACATAGCCACAAAACCGGCTAATATCGAGGAAAGAAATTAATTTTCCAATCAGCTGAATCGGGCAACGCCACATCATTGAATATTATCTGGCCGTTGAAAACGGTCCCACATGCGTATAAAATTGAGTTTATTTTTTCAATTGGACGCTGAAAATACTGGACGTAGATCTGGATTTTGTCCAAAAAGTCAACTTCTTGGGCGAGACAGAAAAAAGCAATGTTACCGTTTATAGAGCCAACACAGTTTCCGAATGTTCGACTAATTATCAATGCAACCAAAAAGGTTAACTAACTGTTTAGTGCTTATGGACATCATCGGATCTTATTTTTTTACAAATGACGCCGAAGACGTCGTTACCGACTTTCTGTGGCCATGATGCAAGCGACACAACGCTGGTTGTTAGGGAGACCAGCGATTGTTCATCAGTTGGTCGGTGTAATCGTGCCACCCAGCTGCATCAGGTCCTAAGTCTAACCTTACAAAACAACCACTTTGGACGAGCTCAAATAAGAAAAAAAACTTTGAAATATTTTAAAATTATTAGGTTATTAAAATACAGTGTTAGTAAGGACTCTTTAAGGAAGCTGATAAAAAACTAAACCAACGAAAACTGTGGTCACACCACTTAAACATAACAATAACTTTCAAACACACATTTTATTATTATTCTCAATTTATAAAAACGTTAAAAAATATTAAGGGAACAAACAAAACAAAATTGACAAAAAGATTGGGAGATTTTTATTTGTGAAAGTGTCACCACCACACCAAACAATGGCTAAAATTGTGTTAAAAAGGAAAATTCAATTATTTACTTCATTAACTTTCATCAATGGCCGGACCACACACAACACACACTTCACTGCACTAAACTTAACTAAACATTTGAACTAATTTCTACTTTTAAGTCATTTAAGCGTCAACGCTGACAGGAATATTGAGTTGAACAATAGAATTTACCTTTTGTCTTTGAATAAAATTTGCACAAGCTTTTTTAAGTTGTTGATGTTGTTGTTGTTGTTGCGTAACATGAAAAAGATGGACATTGGAATATTTATACAAGAATATATAAAATTTAATCCTTATGGAGACATGGGTAATTATGCAAAACATGTCCTTAAACAACAGAAATAAAGTCTTCATTTTGTAAGGGGAAATTCATAAAAGAAATACAGGGTGAGTAATAAATGTGGCTACATCAAGAACAAAAAAAATTATTTCGTCCATAAAGCTGACTTAAAATGATTAAGTTTCTTTTAATTTTAATTCTATTAATGCAAAAGTACAAAGAGGATTGAAGTATTTGGCGTTGACTGGGTCGACTTTAAGAGTAATTCTAGTCACTGGTGAAATGGATTATGATATGAAGCTCTTGTCCACCCTTTACTCTACTTTAAATAAATCAGAAACAATTTTAAAATTAAAAAAAAATTTTTTGAATTTAAAAATAGTTTTGAAAATGAAACGTTTCAGATTTCTGCAACAGCGCCACCTATCGGGTACGCTTTAAAGATCAATTAAAGGTACAAAAGAAGACAAAATTTCATTGAAATTGGGTAGGTATCGGTAGGTATCGAAGGATCATGTTATTAACTTTTGAAAATAATTTCGGGCATACGGTTAATGCGGCTGCTCTTAACAAAGCACATTCTGGATGTCCAAGTTTAAGTCACTTTTTTGAGCATTACTGGCCGCATGTCACTAATAATATGAAAAATGTTGACTTTTACGGCGCCAGTTCTTGCTGGTTTATCAGCGTAAGCCAATGACTTTACGTGACTCAATAATCGACCAACTGCAAAGTCCATTTCTTGAAATCAATTTATCGCTGCGCTGAAGCTCGATGCGGCCGCTGTATGGCAGATAGCGACATTCTGTTAAAGCCACACTTCAAACAGAATTTCATTGATCATGGTGCGGTTATCTCCTTCGACCGTAACCCGAGTTTCGGCCTCATTTTTAAAGAAATTTTTTAAAAGTCTAATGATGTCAGCGAAAGGTGCATTTAATTTTAGTTTTTTTTTTTTTGGGTTGGTTATCATAGAGTCTGTTGGGTCTCTTGTAGATTGAATTCACTTCATATTCCTAGATTTTAATTATGAAGAAACTTTAAAACAAACCAAACTTTATTTCTGAACACAATTTTGTGAAAAATGATAGGATCAGTTTCCAACTGTTCTAGAGTGCAATTGGCGAAAGAAAAACGCATATGATGGTCTTGTAACTTCAATTCCTACAATAGCTGCATCTTATAAGGGTGTATACCAAGATTTTTGCGCAAAATTTTCCACATAGTAGACGGGGCCGCAATTCCTGCGACGAACGACCAATCGATAAATTTGGATTTTTTTCACACTTAAGTTTACAGCGGCGATATTCGCTAATAATACGCACATTTCTTTGACGTGTTGTTGTTGCTACTGTCTCGTTTTAAGAGTATGTGGTATGAAATCTATTCACAATTCGACGGAGGGCTTGCTCCCTTAATTGACGATTATGTGCGCCATAAAACTCACAAAGTCATCTTTAAGTTGCGCAAAGTGATGTCTGAATTTCAAAGTAAATCTATATAATCTGATAGCGTTGTTTAAGCTTTAATCTATTCATAATGATTTGCCAGAGCATACTGATCATAAATGTCAAAAGGCAGACGAAGTATAAAAGTCCAATTCGTAAGTTCTATAGAGCTTAGAAATATATCCTTTATATTTTCAGATCAGACACAATACATTCCATCTTTTAAATTAAAATATATTAACGCTTGTTGCTTTCTTATGATTGACTCAGACGCATTAAAACGGTAGCCCACATGAGCAAGTCTCTGTTCCGATTACTAGTGATGGCATTTGCCATCTGCAGTTGCATTGCATCAGAAGGTCGCAAGAGTGCGGTGTGAATGTGGATCAACCTTAGCTCTTCTACCAGGTTTACAAGCGTGGTCTTTCCAACCATTAGGCTAGAAAAATAAAAAAAACGGCAGCAAAGGATTTGCATGGAACCTAAATTGGCTGTTTTGGAGAAAAGGAAAAACTTTAAATAGAGTAACGAAGATGTTTAAAATAAATAGCACATTTTGGCCATAAACACATCATTTGATACTAAATCTTTGCTGTAGTCATAAGGCTTAAAACGTAAGGGACTTTTTCCTGCATTAGAAGAGATTTTAATTCGCCCAAGAATTCCTTCTTTGTAACTCAAATTCTTTGTAATCCAAATTGGGAGACCCAACGATAGGTTTAACTTTCCAGATCCCACCCGGGGACACCAATAGTCTGTGCTTACCTAACCCAGGTGCAGACGAGGCTCCTCGGGGGTATAGGGGCAACCAGTTCCGCGGTTAGCTAGCACCAAATCTGGAGAGACAATATAGGATATTGTCGAAGGATGCAACAGTGTCCTAAAGAAACTGGCACTACGGGAACCGGTAGCCCATATAGAGAGCAGCCTATCTCTGTAGCCGGTTAATGGTGAGGCCACGTAATGGCTGTTGGTTAAAAGTCTATATCTGGGGGTCTGGCTCGGAATAGATAGAAGTGTACAGACAGGGTTGGATAGTTTCCAACCCTCAAGCAAGGGGAAGTTCGCGGTCCTTTAAGCCATGTTTTTGAAATTGCAACTCTGTTGGCTACGTCCGATGGAGGGCGCTAGTCGACGCTTTGTATTTCACTCAGTGGTAAGACCACCGTCAGGTTAGGTCATCAATGGCAGGTACTGGCGTTAATCTGTATCACGTATTTAATTTCCAGAAAGCTTAAAGAAGCTTCGTTAGAAAATAAAAGGAAAAAACTCATTGTCGAGGTCTCTCCTGTCACTTTCAGTGTGCAAAGGTTCAAATCAAATGTCCACAAGCACTTCTCCCTCTATCTCCCTTCCCATAACCTAATTTCCTAGTTCTGGCACAATGCGTTGCATAAGTAGGGGTCATCCTTTGAGTGCTGGTCCTAATAAAAAAAAAAAGAAATTGAGAATTAACTTAAGAAAATATTTATTTCTCTTTTTCTAAAGGAATTAACTGAATTTCTCTTTTCTCTTCTTTTATATTTTATGCGGAACCTTTAAAGGAGGAGAGAGAGAGAGAGAGAGATGTAGGCAGGACGGTATAGTGATGGTATCAAGGAATTTAACAGTAACAATTTTGGCCTGTTTAATACTGTTAAAGCAGTACGTGACCAGACACCTGGAAAATGTTAAGAATTCACCATTTATACTTTCTGACCGCAGGCTATTTTTGTGATTAGCATATTGAAAAGAAAATACACATTTAAAGCAAAACTATACACAATACAATGAAATCTTATTTAAAATTTTTGGTGACTGACTTCAATTTTCTTTTGTAAATTTTCCTTTCCAAAAAAAAAGGCAGCAAGAAAATACAATAGAATTGAATTCAATTTGTGGGCACTTCACTCATCGTATTTTCTTGCAATGATGTTATGATTCAGTATTATTTCTTTTTTTTTACTAATATTTTTTTCTTTCTTCCTTTTTTTTGCATATGTCTGTAAATAAATATCAAGAAACCATGGAGACGAAATAAAAGGACAAGGAGGTGGGGGAGGAATTTTGGCTGTACCAGTAGATTGTAATTTAAAGTGTGATAGCATGTATGAGACGAGATGAGATGAGATGCGATGCGATGAGAACGTTGACAACGACAATGAGGATAATGATGTTGTTGTTGTTGGGTTAAAAGAAACGTGTGTGTGCAAACAATGAATTGTTTTATTAAAAATTATTTTTCCAAAGTTTATCACGTACACGTTTCTGCCATTCGTTGAAATTATTGCAAACAACCAACCGACCAAACATTCATCCATCCATCCATCTATCGGTTCTCCTACCCTAAATTGTTTTATTTCTTTTATATTTTTCTTGTGTTGGTCCACAGAAATCTAAAGATTTTTTAAATTTGATATTAAAAAGGGTGAACCAAAATTAAAGCAAACTCCTCTTCACCGTATATGCAAATCTAATTTGGCGAAATAACTCTAAGAAATAAGAAAAAAAAATTAATTATATAATGTTACATAAAAATGCCATCGGCTCTTAATGGGTTAAGCATTTTTAAAAAATTGATATTTCCTTAAAGATCTCTTCAAAAGCGTTTAAATGATACCCATGAAGGGTTAGTTTAAACATGCTGTCAGTACTCCTAATAAATAGGTATGGGGAAAAAATATCGGGTGGCATCCCGGAAATAAAATTTTCTATATCTTTGCTGAAATATTACATCACTTACGTTGATGCGGCTCCTAAGCGTTTTCATTGAAGTATGGATGGTAGTAAGCTCGATGATATGAACCATAATCTTCCACAAAACCCAAAGGAACAAATTCAACGATTTTAATCGCACAATTTCAAAGACCGAGCAAGTGAGTAAGATAGAAAAAATCGCAAGAGAAAATAGCTAACAGATCTTTGGGCTGCGTGACAAGTTTTAAGAATTATATTTCGCACTTAAGGCAATTTGCGTCAAAATCACAAGTACCCAGAGCTGGAAAACTGCCTTAGTGATAGAATATGGCAACATTAAATATCATTTGGCTAAGAAGAATATCGAAGAATATAATGTTTATAGGTTTTGCCTGAAAGATGCTGAGGTGTCAGTTCAAATTGTCTGTGCATGACTACACTAAACTGAGGAAGGAGGAGGTCTAGAAAAAATGCTAACAATTACACAAAACTCTTTAGAGTGACAAGAGTAGGACAGTTTCCAATTATAAGTTGGCGTGCATCAGTCATTGGTATAGAGTACTCGTAAATGTTTGTATGGGTAGCATGGGAACTGATAATTACCAAGACTTTCGGTACTCTAGGTCTATCTTTGTCTTCCTCACCGAGAAACGTGAGTGATTGAAAAAAAAGGTAGCAGTTTATGTACATAAGCGACAGCAGGCAGTCTGAACATATATTTCCATATATGCAGTTCTCAAATTTAAAACTTTACACTAAGCAGTGACGTGCTATAATTTGCTATGTCTCACAATTAAATCGATTATCGAGATAAAATGATGAAAAGACTGATGTATTCTTGATAATCCGTAATCAATTTATCGAATTTTTCAGTTGTTGAATAACCTAAAACTTGGAAGTATAATGTTGCCTATCTTTCAAAAAGAATATTTTGAGCTCCTCGAAATGCTTAACCAGATAAAGAATCTCAGAGACATTCTCAACCTCGATAATTTAAGTATTAAAGGCAGACTGCAGTCTCTAGTGTTAATGAATAAACTAGCGTTTCTGAAGTTTATGTTGTTATTGTTGATGTTGTTGTGTGTTGAGTTCTGAGTGGTAAACAAAGTTAAATAAGTTGTTACTTTTTATCAGTAACAAAATTAATATGCGAGTAGTTACGGTGGCTGCGCCGGTTGTTATTGTAACAGCTCAACTGCTGTCAGTAGTTGTTTAGGCTTGATATAGATGTTGCTGAGCCGACAATCTTTGTCCAAGTAAAACTCGGGTCTTTTCAGAGTAAAGTTTTAATTGTCATTGAAAAGCGGTGCGTTGCACAAAGGGGTATTGGCCAATCTAGCCCGACATTAGGCCAAAAATTTATTTTGAAAAATGTTGAAAAAAAAAAATTCACAGGGTCGTTTTTAGGGCTGGGATTGGAGGGATACCTCCACATAAAAATTAATTTCTATGGGGCGTGAAAATGGCATTTTAGAATATCTTGAGTCCAACTTTAAGTTTTTAAACATTCCTTGACATTAAAAGTTGTAATTGTAATTGTGTAACAAAATGACTTGAAAATTAAAAAAAAAAAACTTGAATTTTTCAGAGGTAGGATTAGTTCTTCTACGGGGAACTTTTTTCTCCTTGGTGTGATTTTTCCTGTTTTCTAGCTTTAACACACTATGACCATAACCGATTTTTCTGCCAAGTCTCTTTAATCTAGGTGCACTCAGTAAATTTTTAGAGTCAATATAAGCTAAAAAAGCAATGCACGACTAGATTGGCAAAATACTCGTACCCGTATGTGCGTTGGTGGAGGTGTTTGCTTATTTTTTTTTTTTTTACAAAACATCATCATGAGTTCAAATCCCAACAGATCCTTGACTTTAAAAGCAACAATTGTTATTAACCAATCACGTTGGATGATTAAATCAGCATTAGTATCAGCAGTTCGAACCTCCTAGAGTATCGACTAGAGTAAAAAATTATTTGTGTTAAGCAGCGTCACGAGAGTTGGTGGAGGCACCTGCCTATTAGAACAGCAGATACAAGGAGTTGAGTTGGTTAAGGCTCCTATATTAGCCAGACAAGGAAATCGGGAAAGGAAAACGATTGCTGTGCAGCCACGGTAGATGAGTTGGTGAAAGTACATGTATCTTCGAGTAGTAGAAGAGAGCAGTAAAACAAGAAGATATTAGTCAAACATCGAAGCGCCTGGTTGGTAAGCCAGAAATCGTGAGTTCAAATCTCATCGGAGCCATAGAGAATTCGTGACCTGAGTTTCTGCGCTGGTTAAGGGAGTATTTCAAGTAAACAATATCTCGAGTAGTTGAACTCCCGCCGGGATCACAGGGCATTTGTGGCATGAATGGCTACGAAAGTTTGAAAAGGCCAGAGCCACAAAGTAAGAAAAACTAAGACCAGAATAAAAATTGATTTGCAGTCCTTAGAAGAATTAAACTTTGGAAGCTTAAAAATGCAAATCTATTATGGGAAAGCAAAGTATAAAGCTTCACGGAGAAAAAAAACGTGGTTGTGATATGGTCACAATAACCATATTATGTTCTTTGTCACAATGTATAGTTGCGGAGAACTAATTATGGTTGTTTTCACCAAAACTTTAGTCACGATAAACATTTTTTGTTAACTTTTAACACAACCAAAGTTTTATAACTTATTGAAAACAATATAAAATATTTAACCATAATATATTAATATTAATCAAAGTTTAGTTAAAAGCAACAGAATAATGTTCGCGCTAAAAAGTATTTTGTTCCAGTTCTTGACAGCTTAGTATTTTTTTGGTAGCTAAAATATGAAATTTTTTTTTTTTTTGGTACAAAATAAACATTTAAAAATATGAAAACAAATAAAAACGGAACCAAAACATTTAAAAAAAGTTGAAGTAAATATGTATGTATTGTACTCGTAAGTATATAAATCTTTATTTTTGTGTTTGAAGAACATTTGTGAAATCATTTATTTAGGCTCATAAACTATATTTTTATGTAACTGATTCTTGTAGCCTATGATCGAAGCATTATTTTAAGCAAATAATTGATTTTTTTATGAATTTATGTTTTTAAATAATTTTTATGGCAAATCGTTAATGAATAAATAAATAATAAGTCTTTTATATCAGAAATATTTTGCACTTACGGGACTATATTATAATTCATTATATTTTATAATTTAATTTAACCATTTAATGTTTTTATTTGAACATAATTATGTTTATACTTTACACAACAATATGGTTGCAAATGTAACAATACTATGTTTTGTTAGCAACCATATAATGCAACCATAATATGTTGCTCTTAGATTATGGTTACCTCAACCATGTTTTTTTCTTTGCATGATGTTTTAGTTTCAACCACCTTGTAAGATTTATCAGAATGTTTTTGTTTTGTTTGCTGCTACGCTCGCTACATATTTCTGAATTCCTTTTTGTATTATTGTTGCTTAGCCTAGGGCTCGCTTTCAGCTTTAATAATCTTCAACTAAGCCGTCTCGATTTTTTCTTGCCAACAGCTTAACGCTGCATCGATGTTGGATTGCAATATGTATTTGTGGTGAATTTCGGCACACCCTTTTGGATTTAAAATCACAGCAGGGAGATTTTTTAAATATCAAATTGCAAAAATTTATAAGAACTTAATATTTATTAAATATAAAAATAAACAAATAAATATTCGCACCAAGCTTTTGCAGAGAAAAACAAAAACAACAAAAATATAGGACTCTAAATATTTCATGTTCAATTAAAGGAACAAAAAAGAACAACAATAACTCTACACTATTAGCAATTGTGGCAAATAAATAAGAGAAAAGAAAAACAAAACAAAACAAAAAAAAGGAAACATGGGAGTGTTTTGGTCCATACATTATTAATTTATATATAACAATGTTTATTATGGTTACAATTTATTCTTTGTATTTGCAACAATAACAGCAACAAAAAGAAAAGAAAAGAAAAGTATTTTAAATGAAAAAAGGGTCTTCTAAAATAACAAGAAAAAACCCCGATGGAAATTTAAGTAGTAGACAAAATGTACGTACAGGCAGACAGACATACACACGTAGTCGTACGTGTATTTTATTTATTTTAATAATAAAAGAACTTTTGTTTTGTGTGAGCAAAAAGTATTATGATAATAAATAAATATTCAAAAAAAAAAAATAAAAAAAAAGTGCACATTAATAATCGAAGAGTATTGATTTACGCAGTCCTAAACGACGACGACACACAATGTAAACTCGCTAATGTACCACCAATGCTTCACACTAACTCTAACGGGGAATATAGTGCTAATAACAATTATATTTATTTAAACAGACATGTGGGGGAAGTAACAACAAACAAAAAAAAAAGAACGAACTTTACTTACACTTCCTGTCTAATGAACTAAAGAAATTATATGTTTAATATTCAGTTGGAAAAACAAGTTGCGACACACTAATCGTTGTTGGTTCAATTTGGCAAAGTTACAAGCCTACAAAAAAACTAAAAAAAAAATGTCAAGTTTTTTTTTCAAGAAAATTAATACAAAAAGCGGTAAAACTAACGGAAGAAGAAGTAGTGAAAGTTAAAGTGTTTATGTTAACAAGCTTGGCCTCGTGACATCCCTCCGGCTGATTTAATTATTTCGCAAGGAACAAATTAGTCACTTAATTTCCCAATAAGCGTCTGCTTAACAGTCTGAAACATTACTTCAGACAAGAGAATTAAAGACTTCATCTAATAAAATCGCATTGCTGTATGCTTGAAAACTGGGTTGGTGGGGATCCATCATTATTGTCATATATTAAGTAAGAGTGCTATATTCGGCTATGGCGAATTTTAAATACTCTTCTCTATACAGTGAACTCGCGAAAACGTAAACTAATTTTTGCAGTTCACATATTCGAGTTTGTTCACGTTATCGAGTACCCAAATAAAAAAAAAATATCGCATTTAATATATACGAGGGCTGCTCTATATATTTCTGGCCTAATAGTGAAAATGCGAATATTTATAATCAAAAATGGTTTTATTGTTTTTCAAAGTATTCTCCAGCATGATTTATACACTTTTGCATGCGCTTAAACCAGTTGTCGAAACACTTTTTCCACTCCGATTGAGACACCTCTAAAACATGGTTTTTGAACCAGCTTCTTCTGGCGAACGAACGAACGAACATCGTTGACCACGCATTTTTTTCTTGATGTGCGGAAACAAGAAGAAGTCATTAGGTGCCAAGTCAGGGCTGTACGGCGGATGACCCATTAATTCGACGTTTTGGCTCTGGTTTGAGCCGATGTGTGAGAGCTCGCATTGTCATGGTGAACAATGATTCGTCTTCTCTTGTTGGTTTTTCGAATTTCTCCGATGACTTCAGGCAAACAAATTGTAGTGTACCACTCAGAAGTGACCGTCCTACGTTGCTCAAGCGGAACAGTCGCCACATGACCAGTTTTGCCGAAGAAACAGGCGACCATTTGCTTCGAAGTGCTTCTTCCACGAACAACTTTCGTTGGATTTTGCTCGTCTTTGAAGACCCACACGGTCGATTGTTGTTTCGTTTCGGGCTCATACGCATAGATCCATGATTCGTCACCTGTGACGATCTTATAAACGCCTTTTGAAGCACCGCAATCGTATTTTTGCAACATTTCTTTGCACCAATCGACACAAGAAATGTTGCGGGTTGGATCCCGCAGAATCAAATTGTGCGGGATCCAACGAAAACAAACCTTTTTTACGGCCAGGTGTTCATGCAGTATCCAATGTATGCTGGTGGAAGAAATGTCCAAGGATGTCTCTATCTCTCGGTATGTCGCATGTCGATCTTGCATTATGAGTTCACGCACGGCATCAATGTTCTCTGGCACAACAGCCGTTTTTGGACGACCTTCACGGAATTCGTCTTTGAGCGAGCTTCCGCCACGATTAAATTCATTATACCAATTTTTCACAGTGCTATAGGATGGTGCTTCATCGCCATACAAAGATTTAAGTTCATCAATGCACTCTTGTCGTGATAATCCACGTCGAAAGTTCTGAAAAATGATGGCACGAAAATGTTCACGAGTTGATTCCATTTTTTTCTATATAAATTTTTTCAAGTCACTGTTAACAACACAAATAATGGTCGTACGTCAAAACGTTTTGACTGCGATTATGCTTAAAAATGACAAACTTTCCAATGGAAATGTCAGATTGCACTTGGCAGCACTCAGTGTTGCCAGGCCAGAAATATATATATAGCAGCCCTCGTATATTTTTTTTATTTTTTTTTAATTCATAGATTCACCTAATTAAGTGCCGATTCTTTATAGTTTAAGGTAGTGAGTCGATAACTTATCTTTATTGCATGAGAAGGGAGGGCGGTCGATGACAGGGGATCTTGTATGGTCATATCTGCTAAATTTTCTCTGTGTATATAGGTAGGCAGAAAAAAAGGTTTGTTCTCTTAAAACAGGGCGAAGAACCATAAGCTGATGGATGCGTTGCAAAAGGGACACTTAGTCTCAATTATGTGAGCACTACAAGTGGCAACTTTAGTTTAAATTTAGTCTATCCGGGAAAAGGGCTTTATCCAGAGATGTATTGTTGTCCATGGATTAATAGCCCTAAAAATCCCAAAATACTGTAGTGCACGCTACCGCCGGGCTGATTTCATTTGTTTATCTATCTAAAGGGTGCTCCAATAGCTACGTGATTTTCAAGTATATTACCTTATCTTTTAAACAGTTTTATGCAGAAGCTTGAAATATTTTAATAACAGAATAAAAACATAAAATTTAAAATGAAAAGGGTGGCTCTCATACATGTTATGAAGCCATTCGTTTGAACTTGTCTGTTTTATATATGCTGCTCGGGGAATAGGGGCAATGCCCAGACCCATCATGTTTCACAAATTGTAACTTAATTGTTATTGTCACTCTCTGCGAGATCGGGAGATGGATCTACTGGTAGGAGTCTAACGAGATCACCTGCACAAATTTCGAGGACATTATGGCCTCAGTAGGATAGTAGGAACACTGCAAATCTACTGTGGATTACTCGAGGAAAGCTGGGCACACTTGTCACTGTGCTGACAGGGCACTATGACATCGGTAACCGTTCTTAGATATTAAATCTTTCATACCATGACTTCTTTAAAAGTTGTCATGATGAGGAAGAGAAGGAAACGAGAACAGAGCAGCTTTTCTGGGCAGTACAAGACTACATTGTCTTTCAGATCTATCGGGCTGTGATATTGCTAGGATAAATTCGTTTATCCTGTGGTGATGTGGCGAACTGAAGATCCTTTACACATCTCTTTTGAGGCATCAGAAAGGCAGCACCAAGGACCCAAGTAAGTCGGTCTATTAAGCTGGCAGCTAGTGAAACCTAACTTAACCTATTGTCTTACGAAACGTTCCTTATACAATAACGACAAGCTTCTTGGAAATATAATTTAACATTTAACCAAATTAAGCAAAGTACTGAAAGCTTAAATAAACACATTTTTTCGTTTTTGTTATTTTTGATTAGATGATGTTGCAGTTTAACTATTTCATTACAAAAAAAAAAATTATAATATTAATCAAATAAAAAATGCCGCTTGAAAACTACTTACTTCCTTCAATATCAATTTTTTACTCAGGTGTTTGTTAATATTCAAACACAACTTATGAATAATAATAATTTATTTATTATTTTTTTATTTATTTTTTAAACAAAAAGCAATGAAAATAGCACGAGTCTGTGATTCATGAAAGAACTTCCTTTTTGAAAATTAATGAGAACAAAAGAATTAAATTTTATTATGTACGTTTATTTAAAAAGCAATTGAAAATGTCAAGTTTTGATAGCGAACTTTCAGCAGAAATTAGGGTTAGAAGGAGAAAAACCAAATCAAGGAAACAAAAAATCTAATATTTACTTATGTCGGCGGTATTTGTTTAGTACAAATGGGGTTGTATTTTTTACAAGATAAATGAAGTTTACTGTGCAGCCATTAAAGAGAAAGAAATTTACAAGTTTGATTTTAATAAGGGGGGAAGAAGAAAGTGGGACATAAAATAATTAATTTTCGTAATGCATTGGTTGTTAGTTACAGTTACTAAAAAAGATTGAGATGTAAAAAAAAGTTGACAATATTCTATTCTTTACCCCATCCCAGGGGGCCTTTGACGAGGAGTCACCGTTTAATTGCTTCTTGGCTTTAAGGTACCACCAGTCGCTCTGTGTCGCGATTTCATACAACGGCTGGCTAAAAATAGAAGCAGCTATTATTATTACCAATCTTTTAAAAAATCGATCAAACGCCACGCCCACCTCCCATACATCCAAATTTTAAAAACCGTCATAACTTCGAAGTTAGTTATCAGATAAGAGCTTCAGTTTGCATGTGAATATATTTAGAAATATTGTAACACATTACCAATCTTTTAAAAAATCGATCAAACGACACGCCCACCGCCCATACAACCTAAATTTCAAAATTGTAATAATTTAGAAATTGGCGATCCGAAAAGATTGAAATTTTACATGTAAATATATTTAGTAATAATTTTTAAAAAAATCGATCACCACGCCCCCGCGAAATTTCGAGAAAATCTAACAAGTGCCTCGCCCACCTCCCATACAACCATGATTTAATAATTGTAATAATTTAGAAATTAGCGATCCGATAAGATTGAAATTTTGCAAGTAAATATATTTAGTAATAATTAAAAAAAATTGGTCAACACCACGCCCACCTCTTATACATCCCAATTTTAAAAAGCGTCATAACTTTGAAATTTGTAATCAGATAAGAGCTTCAATTTGCATGTGAATATATTTAGAAATATTGTAACACATTACCAGTTTTTTAAAAAAATCGATCAAACGCCACGCCTACCTCCCATACAACCTAAATTTTAAAATTGTAATAATTTAGAAATATTTAGACCAATTGTTAGTAAAAGAGTAAAGGTACATTTAGCCGACCGTAAATGTAGAAATGTAAATGTAGACGTGTCAGCTGATCATTTTTGTTATACGAAAAGCTATGCAAATGCTTAGCCGACTGAAATGTCACTTAGCTGTAAAGTTTGAACCTGCTGAAAATATAATTTCAATACAAGGTTACGTGACAGATGTAGCCAGTGATGGTAAATACTATCATAAATTGAAGTGTAGTACAATATCCCTTTTCAAGTACTTATTTGTGCTTATTTACTAAAACTTTTAAGTTGTTAAATTTTATTACAAACAATATAATTTAAAATAAATTGTGAAGTTTTCTTTTCAAAATTAAATATGTTAAACATGCAATGTTTGGTGTAATTGTTAGGCTGAGCATAATTAATTCAAATGTTATATTTTTCATTATTACAATAATATATTATTTTTAGTACGATTGAAATATTTACGTACTTTTTAAACAAAATTGCACAGTGGCCATCATTGGTTTGAACAGCTGTGTGTTTTTATTTATTTATAAACTAAATTACAGAAAAAAATAATGGATGACAAAAAATTAATGATTCTTGTTTAGGCGAATGAATGCCTGTACAATGAACAATCTCCAGGATATTAGAATGCAGAAAAAATGACATAAACGCAAGAAGTTTAAACTAATAAACAAATCCATTATAATTTAAAAGCATACACAAAATAAAAAATAATACAAAACACAACACAGTTTTATTTAATTGTTTGCTTATGTCAAAAACACATGACACGTTTTTACACATTCTATAAGCACAACTACATTTACATTTACTGTACAGCTACATTTACATTACATTTACGATTTCAACGGTCGGCTAATTCTGCCTTAAGCCTTTTTTGGTGTTCCCTTTCTATTTATACTCGTTTAAAATGATTTGCTTTAACATGACGCATAACATCGCAGGGTCTGTTTTGCCTTATCTCTAGCCACAGTTGAAAAACTAGTACAAATCCGCAACGAAGTTGACACTAAAAAAATTACAAAAAGAATTCGGGCAATATCGGGCAGCTTAGCTTTAAATATATTGAAAAAATACTTGCAATTGCAAAAAAAAGAGGAAATTTTTTTTCTACTTTTTTTTAAATTCTCTACAAAAGTTCGCGGTTTTAAAAAAATCTTGACAATGCCTCAGTGCTATCTTTTTTCTCACGGTATCTGACATATGATCAATATTTGTAAAAAAAACAGTGCTGTTATTATAACTAGAAGTATCAGTTACAACTCTGTTAAAAATTTTGCTAGTCGTTACATTCAAATAAATAAATTCTTATCGTTATAAATCAACATAAAATTTGGGATTTTCCCACAAATTTCGTATGCTGTTCAGAAACCTTAACTTTGAACCACTATAACTTTAAAATTTGTAACATTTTTAGAAGATATTTTAGATATCGTTTACCCATAGTGTTTTTAAAAAATAAAATAAAAAAAACGTTCAAATTCTAATATTGATTTTAACAATTTTTGGCCACACAGTAAGACACAGGGAGTCGCGTGCACTTGAAGGGACCTGAAGCTGATATATAAAGAGTTTCGAAGTTTTATTAGTGACCAGCTTCTGGTAACAACTGAACCCCACAATAACCTTTATTCTGGTTATTGGTAAGATTCCTTTCAAAGTAACATGGTGACTGCAGTTTGAGGCGAAATCGCAGGTAGGCATTTACATTAAAACAGAGGCAATTAATAGTACGATGCAAATTCAAACCAAAGTTGCTACTTATGTTGTCCCTATGCCCTACAAAATCCGGCGATAGTCGCGTTAACTTTACACGGTAGTAAAGGCCCCACAGCATTGTTATTTTTTTCTCCTTCATTAGCCAAAAAACCAAAGCTTTGAATTTTGGTCTCCCTTTTAACTCCCTCTAAATTACTTGGACTTATTCTCCAACAATTTTTGGAGATAACAAAAATTATCATTTTTTCTAACCTCCAGCAAGCTGATGTACTAAAAGCCTAGAACTTCAATTTATTTTATTTTTTTAGAATTAATGCAAAAATAAAAAAACATTTTATTGTCTAAAACGAACCCCTTTAAACTAAATTTACCTTTTTTTTAAAGCGAAAAATCAAACAACCTCTTTTGCCATATTTTGTACAACAATTAAAAAAAGAACAAAAGTATTTAAGACACAACTACTGTTGCCACACGCGTAACAAATTTTCGTATACAACAACTTATAATTTCCGTTTATAATATTTTGACAAATTATAATTCTCAGCAGGACAATATAAACAAACACTACTTTGCTGTAATGATACTAATCTGACCACAATGTCCCAAACATTTTTTTGTCTTGACGTTGACTTTTTGTAGTCGTTATGCGAAACAAAAATTTTATGTTTCTGGCCGTGGCTTGCAATTATGATTCGGTTATTAAAATTTATTTTTATGCATACAGTGGCGGTTAAAACAGTAGTTACAACTATAACTACATTTTTAAAAAAGATAATTTTATTTAAGAGTTTCAGAAAATATTAAAAATTTAGTTTTTTTTTTAAATAAATAAATAAATTAAAAATCTGAAAAATAAAATGACTTGAAGTTTATGTTTAAGTACTCAACATGTGGCAACGATGGCATTTCTAAAGTTGTCTTCTCTCCAAAGGGTAGCGAACATTAACCGCTTAAATATGCCCTTCTTGGAATTTTTAAAACTGCATATTTCTTTATTTGGACAAGGATTTATGGAAATACGATTTGAAGCACTTAGTATACATATGGTAACAACTACCTTAATGATATTCTTGTCCATTAAAGATATTTAATTATTTTTAATTTTTCTTTCAAAAGTAACGCAAAAATTTTTAAAAATTTTTTTAATAAATTTATAAATTAAAAGTGAACTTAATCCATATTAAAACTATTTATTTGGTTATGATATTGAAATATGTCTGTGTATCATAAACACCACTAACAAGTGTGGTGTGTGTTTCCAGAGAATGAAAGGAAAAGCTTTGTTGGCAATGTTGGGACAGGCGCATGCTTTTTAAATAAACACAATTTCAAGTAATGAGTTCAAGACCCAACAGCGACTTTAATTATAAAGAAATAAAGAAAGAAATTTTCTATTTCTAACAGTTTAAACCTTCCATAGTCTAGATAAAGAAAGGAAAAACTATTATAATGAAGATAAGCTAGGGAAGACACCTGCACTTTGGAACAGCAGATGGTATGGTTAAGGCATCTGTAAACGAAAATCATTATCCAAATTATGATGGAAACCTAGTAAGAGAGATTTACATCAGGAACCTGCCGTGTTGATACCGTCAGGTCGGGTGGTCTTACCACTGGTTAAATCAGCAGACACCGGTGTTGCCAAAGCCCACTTGGGTTCATTAATTGGTCCCTTTGTGCTACCTGCTGAAATGAAAGACTACACAGAGAGCTAAAAGAACGTAGGAAAAAAGATAAACATAAGGGATACGGAATAAAGAAAGAACTGTGGGCGTAAAAAATGCAGAGAAGACCCTGCCCGTTGGTCAATGAATGCGCTCATCCCGTTGACTACGTCACAAAGACCGATTGTGAGCCAGTGAACAACCCACAGCATCTCAAAAAGGAACAAATTCTACCTGGTCCCAGTTATCATATACCAGATACGCTTCGTCGTATACACCTCAGCGCGGGGCACAGACAAAGAAGATGTTCCACCGTCTCCTCGCCCTTGTCCTGACAACTTTTGGAGAAATCATTAAAAGGAAGATCCATTCTCCTCAGTAACCGCAGGCACCAAGTCGCGAAATCGACTCCTCGGGGTAGCCCTGCCCCGATCCAAAGAGGGCCAGATTCTTCTAGCGATTAAACATGTCGACTCATTAGAGATTATATAGAGCAGCTTTAATCCGCTGTCCGCAAGCAGAGAGGAGTATGCCACAGAAGCTGTCAATGGCACCCTCTTCAAGCATTGTCCCCTTCTTTGTCAGTTCATCAGCAACAAGATTGCCCAAGTCGGTTCCATGTCCCCTTGAGTAACTGTTGAAACGTTCGCCATCCCGTTAAGCGATGCCCGGCATTCAGAGACAAGTCTAGATGTGGTAAATACACCTTTAAGGGACATAATCGCGGCTTTACTGTCGGTACAGAAAAAGATATCTCTGTTATGGTACCTTCACTGGCACGCCGCCCTTTCGATTGCAGATATTTCCGCCTGTAAGGGCCCCAGTCATTAAGATTTCCATAGCGCGCAACACCTTCTCTATTATAGAGACATTTGCCGCCTTGTGCAGTACTCTCCAACAGACAAGAGTTACATAAAACAAAATCGGCCTGATGACCGCTTTGAGAAGCGGTTGGTTGAGTACATATTTAATAACAAATTTTACCACACGATTTGCAGGACTATAAACTTACTCCTTTCCGGCACGCACCATTGGCGGCATTCTCTGCAATTCAATGGCACATAGGGTGCAAACGACCTCCCTGCAATTTGTGTTTAAACCACAGCCACTACGGTTCCAATTTAGCTATTTATCAGACTAGGAAAGTCTTACCTCCAAGTTTCAGGCCCTTGAAGGCACAGGCGAATTGTGTCGTTATATACGCCAGAATCAATAGCGACAAGGACCCAAAATCTACAAGATAAACATGCGCCCGGGAAAAGTTAGCGAGGAAAAAAACAACATAACAAAAGTGCATCATAGAGACTGAGATGATTGAAAGGACTCTATACTTCTCACATTAAACTTATAATTCTAGTTCACTAATTCACACACAAACAGTTCTTAATGTCATCAGTTTTGATCAGTATTGTATGCGCGCTTATACAGCGTTAGAAATGTAAAGTGCGTATGTAGAAAAAAAAAATGACAGCAAAGCTTAAGCACGTATTGACAGCAAACAGCATTAAATTGTGTTGATAAAATAATAATAATAATAATAATAGAAGAAGTGAATAAATAAATATGCCGTCGTTGTCATCATCATCACCGGCATAACAATTTACACCCTTAAATGATTAAACGCATGACCAATTCAAATCAAAATAAAAATCATAATTCACACTAGTGTGGAGGTAAAAACTACGGCCTCGTAACATTGTGGGGTGTGAACATATTAAAAACATACAAAACAAAAAAAGAAAAAGAAAGAATAAAATTAAAATTATTTACACATAAACACACACACACACGCGCATACACATAAGTACTTAACGTGATATTGTTGTTTGCCCCCATTCAAGTTGTCCATTGCAATGATGCGTCCGTTGCTGTTGTCATCTTCGACCACAATAAAGTATTTAAAAATAGTTGTTGTTTGATTGGCAATTGTTGTAATAATCACCTTAAACTTTTTTCATTCTACTTTAATTCAATGTACAACATTTTGTTTTTTTTGTGGCATTTATTTCAAATTCTATTTACGATATTTGTTTTCTTTTTCTTTTGTTAGTGTCGTCGTGATACTGACATTTACAGAAGCAATTTTGAAAAATGTTTTTCACGCGTATGTTGGACTCATACACAAAAGATTGCTTACCATGTGTGGACGGACCACTTTCTTATTTTCAATTTTATGTTTTTTTTTGACGTGTCTTTCTATTATGATTCAAATTATAAGACGATATACGTCAAAAGCAGATCACCTTTATATTTTGTAAAAACAAAATCAACTTTTATAAAAAATTTGTTAAAAATCACTAAAGATCTTTAAGGCATAATTTTGATCTGAAGATGTATAACCATAAAAAAATAAAGGGTGTTCCGAAAGTAACGTAATATTTATAAAAATATTGCTATGTTTCGAACTGTGACAAGCAGACACGTTAAATTTGCACAGTGTCAGTAAAATTAAATGCGCTATTGCGCTAAGTAAGAACTAAAAGGTGTCCCAATATTAACGTGATTTTTACTTATATAGCTTTAGTTTTTCAATCGTAATAGGCAAAGAGAAGAGAAAATAAAACTCTTAATTAAAGGGTGTTTCAAGAAAAAATAAAACTAAGAATTAAAGGGTGTCCCAATATGGACGTGATTTTTACTTATATAACTTTAGTTTTTCAATCGTAGTAGGCAAGGAGTATAAGAATAAAATTTTAAATTAAAGGGTGTTCTAAGAAAAAATAAAACTTTAAATTAAAGGGTTTTCCAAGAAAAATTTAAACTCTAAATTAAAGGGTGTCCCAATACTGATGCGATTTTACTTATACTTATAGTTTTAGTTTTTCAATCGTAGTAGGCATTGAGCAGAAATAATAAAATTTTATTACTAAAGGGTGTTCCAAGAAAAAATTAAAACTCTAAATTAAAGGGTGTCCCAACATTGACGTGATTTTATTTATAAAGCTTTAGTTTGTTAATCGTAGAAAGTGGCGAACAGGAAAAAAAAACTTTAAATTAAAGGGTGTTCCAAGAAAAAATAAAACTCTAAGTTAAAGGGTGACCCAACATTGGCGTGATTTTTATTTATATAAGTTAAGTTTTTCAATCGTAGTAGGCAACGAGTAGAAGAAATAAAAATCTAAATTAAGGGGTGTGCCAATACAGATGTAATTTTCACTTATATGTTTCTAGTTTTTCAACCGCAATAAGCAGACATTTAGAATTCACACAGAAGATGTACAAAAATGTCCGCTAAAAAAATATCTCTATATAATAAAACATAGAAATCAAAGGGTGTTTCCAAAAGGTCAAAAGTTTGACGAATACGTTCTTATCTTTAAAACTTTTATAGGCAGACGCTTGAAATTTGTACAAAGGATGTACTGCTATAAGAATAAAATTAAAATGAAATAAAGGGTATCCCGATAGTAACTGGATTTTCACATGTTTGGATTTTTTTACCGTAATAGGTTTAGAATATTTTATGCAGGGTATGTAATACTAACACGCTGTAAAAACAATTATAGAAAGCTAATATTAAAAAATGTGCCAATAGTAAAGTTATTTGCACAAGGCTACTACGGATCTGTTAAAGGAATTATGGAACTTTTTTCAAACAATACATGCACGGTTTAATGAAGAGAGTCAGCAACTAATTTTAGATAATTCAACTATGAAACAAGCCATTCCATGATTTTCGGTGAATGAAAAAACTGCTGCATGTGAGTAATTACAATGAAATAGGCAATGGACACCGCTTTGTCAATGTACAAGCTTTATATGATGCATCTGATGGGTAAACATATAGCTGCATGTCACACGCTGGTTCCGAGCTAGAACAGGGGGGTTACTCTCTATTGCGATGCGCAAGAAAAATGGCACGTAATCGAACAATTGCTACCCTCTGGTACGTTTTCGTATTTCTTTCGCATCTATTTTATTCTCTTTCGCAAATATGCTCTCACCGCACTCAGTAATACGAAAGTTTATGTCCAAATCGTTCGTTATGCGCAAATATCGTGTGCTTACAAAATATCAAGCGCAAAGGTAACGAATCATGTAAGTAAGCACAAATAAATTTTTATATTTATATTGTATTTTTTTGTAGGGAAATGCCAAAAAAAGTTACAGACGCTCGATTTTAAAACTAACACGGCATAAATATTTATGCATGCAGAAGAATAAGGTGAGCATTTCTAGTATGGGTGGTGGGATTCACAATATTACTTAACATTAGGAAGGAGTAGATAATCAAACTTCTGCATAACATCAAAATGGTTTGCCGCAAGTATTAATGCTACCCAATATGCTACAGCAAACAAAAAGCTTGCAGAAGTTTTGTTATATTCGCAAAATAAAAATTACATTTTTAATGTTATGTTCATTTTCCGTCTCCTTCCCTTATGCCACTGAATCAATCAGTATTTTATTTTTAATAAAAAAAAAACGCAAAATGCTATTTATAACATTATGTTCGTCAAAAATCTTTTTGTAATCTGCGTTTAATGTTTTGTTTTCAAATTTTGTCATTTCATTTTGTCATTCTTTTCTATTGTTTCATTTGTTGTGCCAGAGTGAGTTGCTTCTTTTTAAATTATTTTGCGAAAGCGTTTGCGTAAACATTACAGAGTATCAAATTGTACTCTTATCGCATCTACCTATCGCATCGAACTTGTTTTCGCATCGCAATAGAAATTAGCCCCCCAGAAATTAGCCTTGAATTCCACGTAGGCTTTAGTTCGTTCACAAAATGTAAAGCACCCACAATGCTATTTTGCATAGTTTGACAATATCTTCACATCAATTTAGACTTAAGTATGTAAATGTTGAACATCTGCATAAATTTTAAGGTACCAGATAATGTGGTGGCCTCTTTTTGCCAATGCCTTGGACTCTGCAGTTTGGAAAGTTTTTTTCTGCAGACGGAAAAAAACACGAGGAAAAGCCCATTTTAGTTTTCGCTTTAAAATGGCTAGAGCTTTTTTTGCTTGTAAACATACAGTTAGGTTCGAAATGGAAGCAGAGCAGTCAAGATCAAATCACACAAAAGTGACGTAATACATTATCGTAAATCAAGAGGAATGCAAAGACACCAAAAAGTTTAAGGTAGGCCAGCAACAAAATCCTTTAAAAATATTTTTGATCAGTAAATAAAATCATTTAAAAGGCATAAGAATTTCATAAGTCCACACATATTTCGCAGATGGTGATTTTTAACGGAAAACGGAAAACCGGTGCGACAAAAATAAGTTAAACCTCTTAATCTCAGTAGATAGAAGGAATTTTGAGAAAAATTAATACTAATGTGATCTTATCACTTATCACTTATCTTATCACTTGCATGAGGAGTTCAAAGGTACTTCAAGGCTTCGTTCTGTTCATCCACTTACTTGTAAGATTTTTTTTAATAAAGAAAAGTAGCATTTGAGGCAATAATATCTATTCAGTTATTTTTGTAACCGTGCTACACTCTTTAGGAAAGGAATAGATGAGAGATAAGGCAGGTTGTGAAAGGAGAAAGACATAGCCATTTTGTTAGTTATTTTACTACTTCGCCGGCGAATATGCTACAAACAAGTACTGAAAGGAGGCTGCATGTTTTAATTTTAATTCGGAATATGAATTTATACCATTAAACAGAAAAAAAACATGTTTATTTATTGATTGCCGCAGGGGTTGAACCGTGGCCAACCACATTTGTAGTCAACGTGCTTACCACCAGCCTCACCTCCTTACTCTTAAGATCCTATATTTTCTTCTGTGTATAACAGCCCTTGCTTTTCGTTTTCATTTAATATTAGACCAAGATTGTTGCAATTTAATGACTTTATGCCACAATATAATCAAGAGCTTTAATCAATCTCTAAAGAGGGTTGTGCGAGCATGCACGATTTGTATGCTCGTAGGACCTAATATTTTACATTTTATCTGTAGATATTCTTAACAATCTTCATATAAACAATCAGCTCTGAATAATGTTCTTAATATTTAGGATATCTTTTATCAGACCGAAAATAGAATACAACTTCAAACTCCATTTAGAAGCTTTTTAACTGTATATTGTCGAGTACCTCAGTTCTACTCTAATAATTACGTAAAGTATGTTTTACTATTCAACAGGGCAGAAGAACATTTTACAATGAAATCAGGTAACTTTATTTTGATACTCGCATAAGAAATCTCTTAATCAAGAGATGATCTATTTGTAGTCATTGTTAAGTATCTTCTCTCACTTTTAATGTATTAAATCTATAGCTCTTAACCGTTATTATCTATAAAAATCTATCCTCTTTCTGTTCCAAATATAATCAAAGTTCTTGTAACTTTCCCTTTCCACATTTTGCCAATCACTTAGCATGACCGAACTTGAAATTTATAAAAAAAATAACACTAAAAATTAAATTTTCATGAAAAATGTTTTCTTAATGTTTTCAGTAAACTCTGGCAAATCATTATGAATATACTCAAGCTTGAACAACGCTATAAAATCATCCAAGTTTATTTTAAATATCAGTCATCAATTCGAGCAACTTATAGACGACTTCGTGATTTTTATAGTGCACATAATCGTCCGTTTGGCCATGCCATCCGTCGAACTATGGATAGATTTCGTACGACATACTCTCTTGTGGATTCAATAAAACCAACACAAAGAAAGAATGTGCGTACTGAAGAGAATATCGCTGCTGTAAACGAAATAGTGAAAGCAGATCAAAATTTATCGATTTGTCGTCAGTAAAAAGGAATTGGGGCTCTATCCGTCCACTACGTGGAAAATTTTGCGTAAATATCTTGGCTTACAACCGTATACGATTCAGCTATTGCAGGGAAAAAAGCCACGAGACCATTATATGCGTCGTTCTTTCGCCGATTGGGCTCTACAGCAGTTAGTAACTGATCGGTTGTTTTATCACTGAATTGCGTTTAGCGATGAGGCTCATTTTTGCCTTAACGGGTTTGTAAATAAGTAAAATTGCCGCATATGGGGTGAGACCGATCCACAACATACCCTACAGACGCCATTGCATCCAGAAAAATGCACCGTTTGGTGAGATTTAGACGCTGGTGGCATCATTGGACCTTATTTCTTTAAAAACTAGGCCGAATCTCATGTTACATTAACTGAAGATCGTTACCGCACCATGATTAATGATTTTTTGTTTGAAAATATGGATGACATTGATCTCGACGAAATTTGCTTTCAACAAGATGGCGCTATGTGCCATAAGGCGACCCCAACCATCGAGTTATTGTAATCAAAATTTAGCGATAAGTTGATTTCGAGAAACGGACCTGTCAATTGGCCTCCAAGGTCGTGCCATTTGACACCTCTCGATTATTTCCTGTGGCGCCACGTAAAGTCACTGGTTTATGCTCATAAACAAGCAACAATTGGCGCTTTGGAGGCCAACATTGTTCGTGTTAGTCGTGACTTACGGCCAGCAGTACTTGAAAAAGTGACCGAAAATTGGACGTCCAGAATGCGCTTCATCATGAGCAGCCGCGGTGGCCATATGACCGAAATCATTTTTAAATATTAATGTCATGTTCTAATCTTCCGTATAAAAATAAAATCTTTAATACAATTTTTACAATTTAAAGATCTATTGAGATTATTTTTAAAACAGGGGCATAGGAGAGGTAAGTGGGGGAGAGGACAAACGCGCCATTTTATGTATATTAGCCAAACTTAATAAAATCAGATTCTAAAGATATTCGAAATATAGAAATTACCCGATCTATAAGATCGAAAGCGATTTAATGGACTTCTTACACAAGCAAATAAGGCTTTAATATATTTTACCCTGTCTAAAAAGACCCTAAAGTTACACTTAGGCAACGCCGGGTACAATAAACTAGTGTATCAATACTTTAAAGAAATCTTTTGCTTTTTTAACTAAAAGCTATAGAACTTATGAGTTTATTCCTTTAAACGTCTGTTAATAAAAAAAATTAAAATTAGCCTCCTTAACCTTCATAAGGTCCTCAAATTTTACTTACGTTAACGTTCTTTGGGTCAAATTTGACCCAGTTAGAAAATTCGATATGAAAAAACTTGTTTTCTTTAATTAAGTTTGTTTTTAAAGTTAGTACTTTTTTTTAGCTTTGTTTTGAATATTAAAGCTGCACGTTTTGTTTATTTATTACGAATTCATATATGTATATGTTTATTTTAAATAAAGAAAGTTGTGTTCTTGGCAAGGAATTTTGCTGTTTTATATAGGGCGTGGCAAACTACAATCCTAAATATTCCAAAAAATGACGACGTTTGGCAAAACAGGTTTCTTTCCAACCATTACTAGCCGATGTAAATAATATAAAAGCATTGAAAGCTGATATATCTAAAATGTTGCAAAATGCAACTTGAGGCCATCCATTGGTTTTCCTTTTGCAAGTGCAACATGAACAACTTTATCCAGAGTATCAACTCCTCCTTTACATTTATTACAGTCTAGTATCATTTGCGGCTTATGTCCTCACGATTGCTTATTTCTGGACTATGATGCAAAGTGCTAAGAAGATGCATAGACTTATTTTTCTTTGGAATATATGAAACGAGAGTAGTGTCCTTAGTGAAGCAAAAAAATGATGAAAATAACGGTCTTCCTTTAGTTGACAAAAGCTTAGGTGTCAATTCAATCCTTATTGTCAAATCTTATTACTCTAGAATGACTTTTGAATCTTCTCATTGGCATAATTGCTCTAAAAATTGGTATTCCTTTCTCAGAGTCCCATACACATTCTGTACTTTCATTATTTGATCTTTACACTCCAGCTAACAAAAGTGTACCCATAAAGGTGTCGTCAACTTCAGTCCAATCCATATCAAAAACACGTTTACCTTTATTATTGGTATATTTCAAAATAATGTTTATTACAGGTGGCGGGAAAAACAATTGAAAAGTGGAAATTTCTTCCCTTGTGATTATCGAACAAGAGAAGCGGGTGAGGTGTGGTTTCACGCTAATAATGTTCTTGCTCCGGAATCTTCCTTGACTATTTGTAAGAGGTTGTCTGAAATATCTTATTCCACCTACTTTTGTTGTCATTGCTGCAGTTGTTGCTACATCAATTTCATTTCCACTAAAACTGTTAGTTGTCTCCGCGATTCTAAGTTACCTTCATATTCTGAACAAATCTCCTCTTCGTCCGATAGTGCATTTAGCAAATTTTCTATTTCACTAGTATTCATTTTCCAACAAGAAATACAGACTCGACACTTTATAACGTTGATACGTTTGATTAGTTCCGTGTTTATTATATGATTGAAAACAGTTTTGCATAAGAAAATAAGCTTTGCTTTTTACATGGGGACCCATTTCTCATACCAGTAATGTTCACCAAAAATGGAGAAAATAAAGGAGACAGATATATTGACTTTTAATTTTGGTGAAAAAAACATTTGCCATTTCTCTTTACAAATAAATTATTTTAACAAAACTGTGTAAAAACATAAAGATTTTGTTCTGGGTCAAATTTGACCCGTAGGTCTTAAGTGCTAATCACTGCATAATTTTTTTTTGGTACAATATTTTCTTATAAAAACCAAAAATAGTTATTAGTATTCAAAAATAAATAAAATTCATAAAATATCTAAAATCTAAACCCCCTACTTTCGGAAAAAAATACAATTTTCTTGCAAAATGGGTCAAATTTGACCCGAAGACCTAATGAAGGTTAAAAAATCAAATACAACAAAACACCTTAAAAATAGGAAAATATGGATGATTTGTATACAACAACTACAAAAGTTGAAGCAAATTAAAACTCTCTGGCAAAAAATGTACTCGAAAGTTATTATGGACATTCAAGTGATATTGTTTGCGGCGGCCTCTGTTTTTTTTTTTTATTATAAAACTATTATGAATATTTTTAGTGTTCTTATTGTTGTTGCTGTTAAACATTATGTTGTTCAATTTGTTATATTAATCTGGGTGTCTGCTGTCATAAGAGTAATTGTTTCTTTTTGAAATTGCTACTGTTACACTTATAAGTTCAGTGACTGCGTGTTGTATTTGTGGTGCGTTGAGTTACTTATGATTGCTCTTTTTATTGTTGCCTCTTATTATTGGCATTTTTTTATTTTGACGTACACATTAAAATTTTTTCATAAAATTGTGAATTTTTTTAAAAAGTTGTAAGAATTGGGGGAACGGTCGGGTATTTTTTAGTACATATGTTCGTTGTAAACAATAATTTGACATTGAGGGAACAAATTTATCGAAAAGGAGTACGCTGATCGTTTTAAGCAATGGAACCTATTTTAAACCTGATTTTGTCAAAGACTTCTTATTTAAGATTCGCGAATCCGCATCTAACCCATGTCTCTGATTGATGCGAATTTGCGCAGAAGGCATCGTTGAGACATACTTCTTTGACATCTAAGCCGGTGACTAGAGCTCAATTTGATGACATAATTGCCGAGATATTTTATCTATAACTAACCCAATTAAGCTCCCTACATTAGGTGATTAAGCACCACTGGATTTCTTTCTATGCGGTTACTTAGAGTTAAATGTCTGTATTACCAGGATTACATATACCCTCGTTCCTTCAAGGAAGAGTGTTCGTGTGGAATTAAAAAAAAAAAGTTTTTAGTTCGTGGACCGTTAGCAGTCGGGTCAAGGATGTAGCTTCCCGTAATTTAGTGTTTTTTCAAAAGTTCTATTTAAACATCCTTACGGTGGCGTTTGGCAACAAGCTCCCTATTAAGTTTTGTGTCTGCTAGAAGGCTAGAAGTCATTTAAATACTGGATACTTGTTGAGCACCAGTTATAATCTTATCGGCGCATATAGAGATCAGCTCTATGCGGATGGACATTTTTTCTCTATTACTGGGAATTTTACGAATTCTAATTTTGAAAGATTCAAGAAGGATAAGCAAGAAAGCCTTGAACGAGATGGAGAGGATAATCTTTGAAGCAACTCTTATTCTTATTGGTCATTAAAGGTACCACAACAGCATGGGTTAATCTCTTATTGAGGTACCTGAATATCTGCGCGAGTAGCTGTTCGTTGAAACTTGAAGTATCCTCTAGTCAACCGTACAACCAGTATTTGCAGACGGTGCCTGAAAGATGCTGGATGCGAATGTCTACACCTAGCTTGAATTAGGACCTCCTCGGGCATACACATATTAAATGAAGCAGCTATAGGTGACCTTAACCCTACATCTCCTTGGTATGAACATCTGTTGCACATGTCTTCGGGTAATGTAGACACCCAATGTTTATGTTTCGTTCATGTTCAACCATCGTTGGCCGAAAAAAAAACTGCTCTATGTTGTATAAAAGAGCGATATTGAAATAAAGGAGCGATATGTTTTAATATTTTAGTGTTTCTACGATTCAAACCCTTTTTAACATCTTTCAATCCATCCCATTTCAAGCTAAACGAAATATCATTTCGTTTATTAACATTTTTCTTGGGCTGATTAATAAATATTTTGTTTCTTATAAAAAATACTTTTTCAGAAAAAAAGCTTCTTATAAAAAATATTGTTTTCAAGACAGATTTTAAAAAAAATAAATTTTTAATTAATAAATATAAATTTAATAAATAAATTTTTAAAAGAATTTTAAGACCAACTTCCTTTAAATTTCTGTAAAAAAAAAAACTCTAATTATGTTTTATTTGTATGCAACGCCGCCGCCAGCACCACAAGAATGTATTTTATTTCACAATCTCATTCCAGCAGATAAAGAAACGCAGCATAAGCTTTCAGTAAATGTGCCTGACATGCATTTTGTTCAATGTTTTTTTTTTTTTTGTTGAAATAAAACCAGTCGGATGTGGATGTGTGTGTATATGTGTATGTTTTATTCTTCGCTCATTGATACATATATGAATATGGAGAAATTCTGGTAAAAATGAATAGAAGAGATATTTTTATATGAAAAAAAAGTCTGCTTTAGTTCCTAATTTAAACAAAAAATCAAAGTAACAAGAATCAAAATCTCCTTGGCAATCACGATGATCAGTTTGTACGCTGTTGAAAATGAGGATTGTATGTTTGCGATATTTATGGAAATGCCGGATGGAACTGCATTTAAAAGAATTAAAGTGAAACGGTAGCACAAACACAACAACAACAACAACAGCAACAATAATCACCAACCAAAAAAAAAAAAAAAAAAAACAGCCAAGACCCCTCGCTGGTCCCATTGCTTTCTTGTGTACGAAAATCAAGATTCAGTATATTGTTGCCAGATTAACAAATTATTATGTTGACGATTTTTCAGTGCCAGCATTTAATGTTGGCGATTTTAATTTAGCGATTTTCATAGAAATTTTTTACATGAATCATTTTGAAATAAAACAGAAATGTCAATTAGTTTACAAAAAAAAACAAAAAGAAAATATAGCAAAATTAATACTTTTTCTAAGGATTTTTTTTATTATACCCTTCACCACAAAAAATGGAAAAAGGTTATAACTAAGTTTGTCATTCCGTGTGTAATTTCCACAATATCCATTTCCGACCCCATGAAGTATATAAGTATATTCTGACTTCTTATGCATAGCGAAGTCGATTGAGCCATGTCCGACTGTCCGTCCGAGTTAGTGTTAAAATAAAAAAAAAATATTAATATTTTAATCGATCAGATATAGTGTCAAACTAGGTGCTATTGGAAATCAGCTTGATCGGTCCATGTCCTTTGAGGCAGCAGGCAAAACACCACGCCTACCTCTAATCTTCTTATGTCATTTGGAACAATATAGAAACTCCAATCAAAAAAATAAATATATGAGGCGATAGAGAATTAAAAAAATAAGAAATAAAAAAACATCAAGTTAAAAAAATTGGCGTTCGCCCATATTTTAAAGTTACGGGGCTCTGAAATTTTAAAATTTTTTAAATATCAATATGGGTATTATTTTAAAGCTTTTAAAGAGATCTTTTAGGAAATACTAAATTTTGTTTTTTTAATGCTTAAAACTTTTTTTTTTTTGTAAAATTATATGTAGAAGTACGAATTTTTATTTATTTTTTTAATGTTCTGTCACCCCAATATTTGCTTTTTTTGATTGGAACTACTTAAATAAACTAGATTCACGTAGATGGTGAAGGGTATATAAGATTAAAGCACTCTTATTATTTTTTAATAAGATTTTTTTACAAATCGAGCAATTTTCTCAAATTCTGAATCTTAAACAGTGAATGAAAGCCAATACGAACTATAAAATTAATCTTATTCTTATTTCGTCCATCTAAACAACTTGTCACTTTTGTTGTCATTTCTGAAATAAGATCAAATTTTTGGGGTAATTGTGTTGTTTACCCGTCAGTTATTTAATGACCTTTTCTTCCACATTACGAATTCCAAGAACAATTATATCAACTAATTTTATTGTCAATGCTTCTATTTTCAAACTAATCCCTACCAGAACAGTGTCGTCCTTTGGCCGTAATTGATCGATCTTTGTTTAAAACAAAGTTTCTTTCACATTCTTAAAGTTAAAATTAAAAAAATTTCCGAAACCTCTGTAAACATGCAAAACAACAAGGCACAGCGTTGCTAGTCTTTTTGAAAAAAAATAAAATTCCTTTACCTCCATGAACTTTTTTACAAAATATTTTATGGAAATTTTATCCTGATCTTTGGAACAGATTTTATTACAAGCCAAAAATTAAATTTAGCTTAGAAAAAAATATTTGATTACAATTTAGTACATAAAGCGTTACAATGGCAACACCGTTCAATATAAAATTGTGGAAAATTTATTAGGAACTCTGTTTTTTCATTCGCGTTCACACAGATGAACTTAATATCGGTAAAAGTCTATCATTTTTGTAACTATTTTAATGTTTGCAAAGTAGTAAATGCCGACAAAGCGCATCGCTGAGTACCAACCATAAAAACGATGCTCTATATTCCAACTGTAAAATGCTAGCAAATTAAATACTTCCTTCCAAATTTGTTCGCGTCTTAACGCAGACTCAGAAAATTGTGTTACAAAATTTTGTTTTCGTTCTTAAATTTCTTGCTGGAATTATTTAGTATTTCTTAATTAATAACAAAAAATTATTTTTAAATTTTAAACTTTTAATTTTATTTGTGTCAAAAGAAAGTATAAATTAAAAAGAAAATAAACTTTTAACAATTTCAATTATTCTTGTAATGATACGCTTGAAAATATTCTTCTTTTAAACCGACAAATTAAAAAAAAAAATATTTTTAGTTTTCTTGGCGATTTTCTAACCAAGTTATGTGGCAACTTCAACGGAGGATTAAAGTATTGTTTTCTTTTTCCATTGACTGGGTTGGAATATTTACATATATTTTTTTAATTTTTTTATAACTTAATTTTTTTATAACTTAATTTTTTTACATTATGCATTAATGTGCGCTTATGTAAGTTATAAAATAAACTGCGGAAGCGTTCTTAGGGTGTGTTTTGTAAGATCAACAAATAAAAAAAATAAACATCAAATTATTTGTTGTGACAATTCATAAAAATCATTTAATTTTTTTTTATTTTTATTTTATTGGAAATTTTGCATGATTTATGATGTTGAGGACAATAATTTAATAATATAAGAAAATTTGAAATATTTAAAGTTGTTTTTTTTTTTTTTTTTGTATTAAATCAAATACAATTTTATATAAATCCCATGAACCGTTCGGTCCCCCATAATTTAAATGTCGCTTAACCTGGCACACTTTCAAACTTGAGTTGCAGTGATGGTTCAAAAATTAGCTAAGATGTCTTTTTTAATGAATTTTTAATTTTTAACAAAGTATTTTGATGTCTGAATTTTCTGAATTTTTTTAATAGCACTAAACAAAAATATTATAAACATGAATGGTGTAAGGTACTTTTTATTTTATGGTATAAAATTACCTTTAAGTTATTTCTGGATTTTTATTAAGGAAGTTAAAACCTTCATCTTCATCCTATTTTTTAAGGAGAAAAAAAAATTTTATGCTAAAGGCGATATTTTTTCCACTAATTTTAATTAAATGAACTTTTTAAAAACAATTTATGCCAATAGAAAGTTTGATTATAATCTTTCAATCTTATTCGCATCCAATCAGAAGCAGAGAATTTAACATCTTATAAGAACACTTAAAAAGTTCCACTAATTAACACAAGATGGCACTGAAATACTTATTTCTTTACAGCACCACTAAATAAAAGTAGACTTACATCAGATTCTTATTTTATATATTTTTGTTTTAATTAACAAACAAAAAAAACATTTCTTTATGCCCACCTTTGTAATCTATTTCCTCTGATTCACATATTTAAAAATAAATAAAGGTCATATTTATTTTTGCTCTATTTCTCAAATCATTAAATTCAACGATCAGTTAATAAAATAAAATTAAGTTTTTTTTTTCTTATGTAGGTATCTGCAAATAAAACACACCTTATTTTTAAATGAGAACAAGCAAGTAAATGTCTTCTTTAAATTTTAAAAAATTTTAGTCTTTTTTTCTTCTTACAACACAATTAAAAAACCAATTCAAATTATTGAATTAGAAAACAAACTGTCAATTGTTCACAAGGTTTAATACGGAATTATAATTATAATAAAATAAAATTGTGTAATCAAACTTATTCTAAACAATGTTAAAAATTCCATGTGTCATGAAAAATGAACAAATTTTTTTTTCATTTTGGTATTTTGCTATCTTGCATTGTTTCCATAAAAATTCCACTTTTGGTGCATGAACCGCAGTTTCATTCCTTTAACAGACCTATGTTAGGATTTTAACAGAGTTCTGTTAAAATGATAGGTGTGCGTCAAGAGTGCTAAAAGTCTGTAAAAATTATCCACACATAATATATGTATATTGATTTATTCTAGAAATGTTTTATCAAAATGTGATATTTTAATCAAATTCAAAACAAGCTTGTGTTATTTGAAACCATTTACAATTTAGAATCCAAGCCTTTTGTTCGCTGGGTTGATGTCAATAAAAAAAAGTTGACATCACTAACTTTGACTCCATGTATAGAATGAAAACAAAAAACATATGTCTTACTAACCTGTTATCAAATTACTATTGTTGTTATTGTTGTCGGTAAATTATCTTATCAATCAGACGTATATCTGCTTTCTTTTTATTACTCAAAAATAAACGTTTTGCATCATGCACTTACACACAATGTCACTCATATACCGCTACATAAATTAACACATGTATGTTTCTAAAGACACTGCGTACTGAACTTTAAAAATTTTTCCATAAAACTAAGCGCCAAAATAGTTAGAAAATTAAAAACAAAGTTTTAACTTAGAATTGATAAACCTTAGTTAATTTTTAGTTACAAACTTATACCTACATATATATTTTTATCGCACTAAATAAATTTAGCCTTTAAAAACCTTAGTTCAAATTAAAAAAGAAGAAAAAAACTGCTACACATCTTACATAGAGTAACAAGCTGTTCAGAAACTCTTTGATTTTTTGTTTATTATCAGTGAAACATACACACATATTAAATTAAAATAATTCTATTGAACTAAAACTTTAATTAAAATAAGAAAATTTATTTTATTTCATTAATATATCAATTAAAAACACTATTTAACTCCACTTTGCTAAATGCACACACTTATAAGTTGGCAATTTTTCACAGGAATGACAAAAAACTACCGTTTTATTTAACATTTTCATGTTGCAGTCACAGTTGCCAGATTAAAATTATTAATAAATCGTCAATATTTGCAGGAAAAATTAAAAAAAAAATTCAGCTGCCAATTAAAGTTCGTTATTTTTACACATATTTTGTAGTATTTCTCACTGATTGTTAGTTATTAATTTAAAACTTACATATTGTATAAACTTAACTATTATTCAAAGCGGAAATTAGTAAACATATAAAAGGAAGCAATTTCACATATGTGTATAATTATTCTCATATTTTTTTGGTCTTTTTCGTAATAATTTTTTTGTAATAAAAAAGGAATTAAATTAAGACCAGCCAACACTTTGCAACTTTTTGTTGCTCGAGAGAGAATGAAAGACGGGTTTCATTATGTAATTTCTAATTTTACGTACAAAAAATTTAGGCAATTAAAGCATAAGCAAAACTTCTCTGAGCGGAAGCGAATAAAATTTTAAAAGAGATTAAGTGAAAATTGAAAAGATAGAAATTGCTTAATAATCAAAAATCAGTGTTTATCATGGTCCCATGGCCAGTACCAACTATGCCTATCCTATTTTTAGCTCCCAACAATTTTTGATCATTCTAGTGTCTTTCCCAGAAAATTGTCATTTAAATATTACACCAAACATTCAAACATCTAAAAATGTAACTAATACGATAGAAAAATGAAAATACATTTAAATCAAATTTATTTAAAAAAATTGGTATTATCCTGTACAAAAAAATTTATATGTAATTGTTTCTGATTTTTAAGAGCAAAAATTAATCCAATCTCCGCAAAAATGTAAATTTGCATTAACAAAAAATAAATAAATAACAATAAATGTGATTAAAAATATATTGTATTAAATATAAGCAAGTTTGTTTTTATTTTCAATGTTTTCCACGCATTCTATGTTGTTTCTGTTGAAAAAAAATATAATTTGGATTAAACGCAATTAATATAAAGCTGCCAACAGCTCCATCAAGTCTAAGTTATATTTTTTAAAAAAGTAAAACTAACCTAATACACACTTTTAAATTAATCCTGTATACTTTGGAGCAAAATTTGGCAAACTGATTAAGAATATAACTGGTTCTAAGCCCATTCTATAGTGCATTTGTTAACTTTACAATGGTTTTTTTAGAGCAAAGTACAAACCTTAAACTATTTTTTACAATTCTAATATATTTTTATACAAAAATATCAATAACGTTGCATTAACAAATCTCATATTGCTGCTCAAATTTTTTATTTAAAACCCAGCACAGCTTTTTCAAGACAGATTATAAATTAGGCAAAAATAACCTAGAAATGCCAATGCACAATGTTAATTACCTTTTATTACAACACACAATAATAAAAGTCGTCGAATTTACGATTTTTAGGGCACCAAAAAGACAAACAAATAAAAAAAAGGTCCGGTAACTCTATTACAAAAATTTGAAAAAAATATATAGTCTGGCAACTGGGAACTTACAAATAAATAATAACGGAAATAATGGTTAAATTCTTATTTTACTTTCTGCTAAATTTATCTCTTAATAGTTTAGGCCAAAAATTATTAGAATTATGTTTTCTTAAAATAACACTAAGATAATTTTTTAGTTTAGTAATTATCATTTAATTAATAAAACCACCATCTCGTCGTTATATATGCATCAGAGTTGTATTAAAAAAGGCCTTCTCAGTTCATACAAAAAATTACACTTACTAACACTGTTTATAAAATCTTTACTAGTTTAACAAGAAGCAGCACTGACATTTCTGTTTGTTTGTTTGTAGTTTGTGTTTATGTGTGTGTCAGAAATTTTTACACAACAAAACATTTTTAAGCAAAACGCGTGCAGTTTTGATTATTTAATAATTAAACAATGTCCACGCATTCATTTCCTAAAATTGATCAAAAAGAATATCTTAAGAAATATTTATCCGGCGACAAAGTGAAGAAAAAGAAGAAAGATAAGAAACACAAAAAGTCGTCGGCAACTTCTGTTAAAGTTAAAATAATTGATGATGATATTAATCATTTAGATACTGGAGTAGAAATTGATGAAGAATTACTGCTGACGGGTGATGATGCACCCCAGATAGTAGGTGAATATATTGAAGAAAACCCAGCCGAAAGAAAAGTGCCAAAATGGAAAAGTATTGTTATTAAAGATGAGCCTGATGATGACAGCGATGTGGTTAAGCAAAATGAAGTAGACTTATGGGGGCACAAATCAGACGACATTAGAGTTATACAAGAACACTATGCTGAAAAAAACCGTGCAAGTAAAACAACAGATCATAATTTACAGTCTAAAAGAAGTGAACGAAAACGTAAGTCTTCTTCTTTAAGTCCGCCCAGACGACAACGCAAATCACATACTCCACCAAGAAACTTTAGGAGAGATGAATCTTCTTCGAGGTATAGAAAAAAAGAGATGACCCCAGATCGCCAAGTAAAAATTAAAACTGAACCCCAATCGCCACAACATAAAAGACGTAATCAAAATCCACCACAAGGGGCAAATGAAAGAGAATATACTTTTGAAACAATATCACAACGAAGAAGAAAAAATTCCGATCAATCACCACCGAGAAGAGGTAAAAGTCCTGTACAAAATAATAAAATCCGTTCTACCTATCATTTGCCATCTCGTCATGAAAAAGACTTGGGTCATTCGCTATCACAAAGAGATTATTCACCACCTATAAGAAAACGCAATTCACTGAGAAGAGATTCAGACCAATCACCACCAAGAAAATATAAAATATCAGACCAATCACCTCCACGACGTAGAAGAAATTCGGATGAGACACCGCCACGAAGTGTTAAAAGACGAGATTCAGATCGGTTTTCACCACACAGAAATGCTGGACAAAAGGCTGCTTTATCTCCTTCCAGAAAAGTTAGATCTCCGGGTAGGTCGCCTTCACGCAGGAGACGAAATTCAGATCAATCTCCGCCACGAAAAAGTAGATATTCACCTTCAAAACACAAGCAACGTTCACCAGATCAGTCACCTTTGCGTCACAGAAGAAAATCACCCGTTTTAACACGTACAAATTCGCCGCCAACTCACAGTAAAAAAGAAAAACAAACACCAGACTTATCACCACAACGGCAGCGCTCAAGATGGGAAAAGCAAGGATCAAATACAAGTCTTTCACCTCCACCCACGCACAAGCCGAAACCGGGAAAAACCCTAGAAGGAAAAAAGGCGGGCTTACAAGATGCTAAAGCTTTACAAAAAGAAACTATGGAAAGACGCAAACAAGAAGATCTTCTCTTCAAAAAAATGTCTTCAGACGTATCAGGACGTAACGCCGAGGTGCAAGTACGTTCAACCGGTCGCAAAGGACGACGAGCCAGAGAGGCCACTGAAGAAGATGCTAAGGAACGTCGACGCAAAGAGGAGCATGAAGAGAAGAAAAAACTTCTTTATGAACGTTGGGGCAAGGGTCTCAAACAAATAGAAGACCACAAAAATCGTATGCTTGAACAGCAATATGAAAGTAGTAAACCTTTGGCCCGCTACTCCAACGATGAAGATCTTGAACGACATCTGAAGGAAAAGGAAAGACTTGAGGATCCTATGCTAGAGTATATGCGTCAAAAGCGCAAAGAAAAAGAAAAACAGTCTGGCAAACCACAAATTCCCCGTTATGAGGGACCATATCCCGAAAATCGTTTCGGAATACGTCCCGGCTATCGATGGGATGGTGTGGATCGCTCGAATGGCTACGAAAAGAAATATTTTGCTGTAATGAATGAAAAGAAAGCACGACAGGACGAAGCCTATAAGTATAGTGTAGAAGATATGTAAAAATTTTCTCTTATTTGTTTTGTGTTTATGTTTTACTTTAAAGTAAATTCTGTTATGTTTTACAAATAAATTCTAAATTTGTAAAAATTACTGCTCTTCAATGTTTCCTTTTTAGTTTTAAGTTTTTGAATAAAATACTAATTACTGCGTATAAAAATTCTTAAAGCTGGAATTTTCATTAAAAAAAGAAAATTCAAATGTTAAAGTTTGTTTGAGCCTTTTAATTATTTTTTTGTTTTGCAATTTATGATCTAATTCATCGGATGATATTTTTTAAATATGTTTTTCTACTTTTTCACAGTTTTTGTTTTGTTTTTCGAAATCTCTCTTTCAAAGCAATCATTTACAAAACGAAAAATACCTATCACATCCCAACATATTTTAATGAAACTTTAATTTACAAAATTTTTTAAAAAACTTACACTTTTTTGCAAGGCGAATTAAATACAAGGTGATAGCGGTGGTGAATTCAATTCTTTTCCCGGGTATTCTAACTGTCAAACCCCATATATAAAAAATTTATCTAACTGTTATACAGTTTTTTTAATATATGGAGTTTGACAGTTAGAATACCCGGGAAAAGAATTGAATTCACCACCGCTATCACCTTGTATTTATTCGCCTTGCTTTTTTGTAAATTTCAGACCTTTTAAGTGCAATTTAAACTCAAGGCAAATTGATAACAGGTATACTCACGGCGAAAATTTTTTTCCTTCTTCGAGTGTCAAAAGTTAAAATCTCCTTTGATTTTGACAGCCGAAAACTATTTGTACAAAAACAAAATGTACATGTTTCTATCGCAGTGTTGTATTTATTTTCGCCGTGAGTATACCTGTTATCAATTTGCCTTGATTTAAACTCCTAAACAAATTTATGATATTTTGGTTAATTTTTGTTTTTCTTTATTTACATATTTCGTTTTTTTTTACTTTTCAAACATTTAATTCGCCTTAAGTACACAGGTATTTTAAATTCTATAAAAAAAATATATTTAAATTAATTTACTTTAATCGTGCTCGATTCCTTTAAATATGAATATTTCATTATATTCTCATGAAATATTTGTTACTTAAAACTACAAAATGAAATGTATTACTGCGGAGAAAACATATCGTTATATAGCAATTTCACTACTGCTAATATAGCTCATCTGTGGATTTTACCCAAATTTTGTAAAGAAAACCTAAGAATCTTATATCAAAAGCCAAATTGATTAAATGAGAACTTCATTGAAATTAAAAAAAAAAAAAAAAAAAAAAAAAAAAAAAAATACAAAAACACAGTAACTATTGAATAATTATTTTTATTTTTCAGCAGCATTTTCTAGATCGCTACATCAGCTATTAGCATACAGCTCTGCCAAACCTACTTTAGGTTGTGTACATTGTAAACATCATCTATTTAACCAACTCATTAAGTAATCAGTTTAATTTAGTTATTTGTATTGTGTAAAATTAATTAAGCGCCCTAAAGGAAACAAAACAAAGAAAATTTACAATAAAATATTGAATATTGCTGATATTTTTTGTAAAAAACTAATATTCATCATAACAAATTCCGAAAATAATTAACAGAAATCCAAAAGTACAGAAACAGAAAAATTTTATTTTTTTTTCACAAAAAAATTATAAAAATATCGAAAACTAAACCGAAGAATTGAAATTTCACGAGAATATATTTAAAAATCAAAACCTTGTCTAAAAGTAGAATAGAAAAAAAAAACCCTGAGATATCAAATTATCGTAGGTTTACCGAAAAGGATGATATAATGGCGAAATCAAGGCGAATTAATACAGGCGACCGCACGGCTACAACAATCCAACAACACAAAAAACAACAGGCAATTTGTTGCTACAAAATTATGTATGTTGTCAAAAAAATATTGTAACAAAAAACAAACAAAATAAAAAATATATTTGATGAAAAAAAGTGGTTGTAATTATCAGAATAATAAAATTATAAAAATTAAGTTACATAAAAATAATTAATTTATTTTTTTTTCGTGCTTGATTCCTTCAAATATAAATATTTCATAATATTCTCATGAAATATTTATTATTTTAAACTAAACTACAAAATGAAATGTATTACTGCGGGGAGAGCATATCCATATGGCCATTTTACTACTGCTCAAATAGCTCATCAGTGGATTTTACCCAAATTTTGTATAGAAGAACAGAAAGTCTTATATCAAAAGCCAAATTGATTAAATGAGAACTCCATTGAATCAATAAGACAAAAGACAATCACAACTCAAAAATGTTTTATACAAAAACACAGCAAACATTCAGGTAACTATTTATTTTTCCCGCAGTAATACATTTCATTTTTTATTTTAGTTTAAAATAATAAATATTTCATGAGAATATCATGAAATATTTATATTTGAAGGAATCAAGCACGAAAAAAATAAATTAATTAAATTTTAAAAGATTCCGAATAAGAAGTGTTCATTTTGTTACATAAAAATAAAAATACAGGAAAAGTGACCAAAATTCTTTTGTACCACTAGTTTTCCCAAATCACATGCATCGTTCCATTCTTGCACGTTGACCATTTGAAGACTAACATAATCTTCCACAAAAAAACCAAGGAATTATAAATTTGTTAACAATAATTTCACTATCTTTTTACGCATATTTTTATTATACACATCAGGAACTGCAAATGTTGTGGTAGTTTTCTCTAGGAATTTCAATAGTTTGTTTTCTATTGGCAATCAAAAAAAATTAAATTAAAAAAAATTTAACAAATTATTTTTGACAAAATTTTTTGACAACTGCAATGTATACAGCTGATGGGCTTTTTCGCCCGTGCGTTCACCTGTATTATTTCGCCATGGGCGAAAGGCGTGTTCATAACAAGTGGTCCTGACAGCTACGGTGTTTATTTCTTGGGCCGGTGTATTTTAAATTCTTTGGATGTCAAAAGTTATTATCTTTAGTTGTACTTTTTGATTTTGAGAGCCGAAAATGATTTGAAGAAATTTGTAAAAAACAAAATAGTGTTGTATTCAGTGTCGGCATGGTTTTGCCTCTTATAAATTTGCCTGGGCGATAATAATTAGAGCGAATTCAGTAGAGAATATCAAATTAAAATTTCAAAATGATGATAAAATTGAAAATTTCATCATTAACATATGGTCTACACTAAAGTGAATCAATTACCAGGTAGCAGTGCATATTTAAAAATACACACAGATTTCTCAAATATGGAGTTTGACAGTAATAATTACCAGCAAAAAAAAATTATGAATTTACCCGCTATATGATTCGCATTGGTCTAGACTTGGGATGAGATCTGGGTATATAGCTCAACAATTGTTAAATTTAACCCCAGGGAAAAAAATTTAAGTGTAGATCCAAATTAATCTTATTGCAATGCTATGATAATCTTTTTGGAACAATTTTATGAAATGAGAAAACGTTTTAAATTTATTATGACTATTTTTTTAATCTTCTGCAACAGAAACAGAAAATAATTAAATAAGTTCCTTGTACGAGATTATTATGAGAAGATGTTCCCTTGCCGGCGTTCTCTCACACTTAAGGCCGTGTCAGATAAAACTTTTGCTTTGTGTTGCATTGCAAATTCGCTTTGACATCTAAGATAAAATGCACGAACTTATATGAAATATGACACATAAAGCACTTTTAACGCAAAGCAAAGCGCAAAGTTGGGCAACACTCATCTTTTTGAGCGCTTTGACAATTAGCTCCTATACATTTGTATATTATTTTTGGCAAAATCGAACGTAAAAGAGGTAAGTATTTTAAAATATTATTTTTTTTATTAAATATTCTTCAATTTTTTTTTTTTTTTGGAAAATTATGGAAGAAAAACTTATAGAGGCAATGGAAACTACTATCCACTTTTTACGTAAACAAACAATAATTAAGCGCTGTTAAAGTTTTTATTGTGACATACCTCTTGCGTTTTACGCTTTTTTTTTCAAAATTTGAAACGTCACGCAAAGCGACAAAGTTTTATCTGACATGGCCTTTAATCCTAAAGTTTAGAAACTCGCTGAAACTTAACAAAACAATGTCAAGAAATATGACATGAAAAACTGGTATCTTATAAATCTGGTGTTATTTATTTGCTTAATATGGCATCACATTTTTATTTTTTGTTCTTATTTTCTTTTGCTTTGTTGTTTTTATTCTTTGTGGACCATTCTCTTTGGACAAGTGTGTGTACTTTGTGGTGTTTATAAACGCGTGTTTATTCTAAGAACTTAGAATTTTCGCTAAAAAAGAACATTGTTAAAGACTAAATAAATAAAATTAAAATTGTGAAAGTAAAAGTGCCTTTGAATTATTAAGTGTTCGTACTTAAAACTATAAAAAAATCTGCAATATAAACTCTAAATAATTAACGGTCAGCCGCAACATATTGTAAGTCCCTCGTAAATTCTTTATTTCCTTTAGTATTTACTATTAAACCAATTAAATCATTCTATGTATTATAAATTTCACAAATTATTCCTCATAAATTTCTCTTGGAATAATAAAATTAAAATCAATAAAAATATTAAAAGTTTCTTTGAACTTGCACTTGAAATGGCATTTCAGCATTTCATATGGCTGGCATTTGTGAAAAAAAGCAACACAGTAAACAAAAAAAAAAAAAAAAAAAAAAATTCCAAAACATAAGTTCTTGAATGGCAACCGCAGTTATAATAACAAAAACAATCTAATCAAAACAATGCTCGCTCAGCCAAATGCGAACAGATATGTCGTCTGTGTCTTACCGAAGCTGCTTTTATATTTGTTAATGCCGAAGTTCGGAACAATTTACAAAGTTTGGCTAATTAGTTAAATCCCAACATGTTTTTTTTTTATTTTTATCAATCAATTTAATTAAATAAACTTTTAATAAATATTTGCTGTATTTTTCTATGAAAATCGTCAAGATTTTGGAAAAAATCGCAAGATTTTGCAAAAATCGCCACAGACTAAAATGTTAAAAATTATGATTGTATTAAACAACTTATATGGAGTGATTTCTAAATTTGCTTGTGCACAGAACACGTTTTTATTGATTTATTTTTATCAGAATAAGTCTGGCTTAAATTTTAACACACTTTAAAAATAATCGAAAACTTATATATTTAATTCTTTTGGATATACTTAAATATTATCAAGATATTTTTAATATTTATGTTTAATTTTTCGTAGTAGTAAAAATGTTTGGCGCTAAATTATGTTGCTCTTGTTTTACTTTTCTCACTGTCGGACTTATTTTAAACACATCCAGTTTGAAAATTTTCCACAGAATTTTATTCGGTTTCATATTTTTTCCATACAGGTACATATTTTGGTAAAATTCGGTGTGTAAAATAATTCGTTGGTTAATCGGTCGGACATTTATGTGCACCCAGCAAACATGAACAGTTAATAGCAAAACAAAATATTTTTACAATGAGATTTCATATTCTGTAATTACTTTTTGTACATTTTAAAGCGATCTATTTCAATAAATTTTTTATTCGTTTATAAATTTCTTCGAGTTGTAAAGTTCTCGCTTTGTAATTAATTTATGCAATAAATTATTGCGAGGAGAAAAAAATGTGTATTATGAATGCTTCTTGATGGAGAAGTCGATTTATGCCCCCGAAATTGTTTGAAATTAATTTTATAGAAAAAAACCCTGGTACCTTGCTCAATTGTTTAGCTTCCAATGACACAATTTCATTACAAAACCAAATAAAAAAAAAAATAAAAAAAAAATAATAATAAAAAAAAAGTTATTAAAAACCATGTTTCCGTGAAAAGTAGAAGTTTCACAAAAAAAAAAAAATTAAGTAGAGTGCTATCTTCGGCTATGCCGAATCTTATACGAGGGCTGCTCTATATATTTCTGGCCTAATAGTGAAAATGCGAATATTTATAATCAAAAATGGTTTTATTGTTTTTCAAAGTATTCTCCAGCATGATTTATACACTTTTTCATGCGCTCAAACCAGTTGTCGAAGCACTTTTTCCACTCCGATTGAGACACCTCTAAAACATGGTTTTTGAACACTTCAACAGCTTCTTCTGGCGACGAAAATCGTTGACCATGCATTTTTTTCTTGATGTGCGGAAACAAGAAGAAGTCATTAGGTGCCAAGTCAGGGCTGTACGGCGGATGACCCATTAATTCGACGTTTTGGCCGGTCAAAAACGCTCTGGTTTGAGCCGATGTGTGAGAGCTCGCATTGTCATGGTGAACAATGATTCGTCTTTTCTTGTTGGTTTTTCGAATTTCTCCGATGACTTCAGGCAAACAAATTGTAGTGTACCACTCAGAAGTGACCGTCTTACGTTGCTCAAGCGGAACAGTCGCCACATGACCAGTTTTGCCGAAAAAACAGGCGACCATTTGCTTCGAAGTGCTTCTTCCACGAACAACTTTCGTTGGATTTTGCTCGTCTTTGAAGACCCACACGGGCGATTGTTGTTTCGTTTCGGGCTCATACGCATAGATCCATGATTCGTCACCTGTGACGATCTTATAAACGTCTTTTGAAGCACCGCGATCGTATTTTTGCAACATTTCTTTGCACCAATCGACACGAGCCTTCCTTTGAGCGACTTTCAAATTGTGCGGGATCCAACGAGAACAAACCTTTTTTACGGCCAGGTGTTCATGCAGTGTGCGATTATGCTTAAAAATGACAAACTTTCCAATGGAAATGTCAGATTGCACTTGGCAGCACTCAGTGTTGCCAGGCCAGAAATATATATAGCAGCCCTCGTATACCCTTCACCATCTATGTAAATTAAGTTTAGTGAAGTAACTGCAATCAAAAAAGCAAACATTTGGGTGACAGAGAATTATTTAAGATAAAAATGCTATTAGATCTTAATGGGTTAAGCATTTTTAAAAAATTTTAGTTTTTCCATAAAGACCTCTTCAAAAGCTTTAAAACGATACCCATATTGATATTTTAAAAAAAATTGTAAATTTCAGAGCCGCGTACTCGAAAAATATGGGCGTGCGCCAATTTTTTTCACTTGATGTTTTTTCTTTCTTATTTTTTGATTCTCAATCGCCCCATATATTTATTTTTTTGGTTGGAGTTACTTTATTGTTCCAAATGATATGAAAAACTTAGAGGTGCTACCTCGAAGGACATGGACCGATCATGCTGATTTCCAATATTACCTCTTTCTGAATGTGATCGATTGGCATATTAAAATTTTTGCAAAGACAAACTTGATTTCAACAGGTAACACCGACGGACAGACGGACATGGCTCAATCGGCTTCGCTATGCATAAGTCAGAATATATATACCCTGTGGGGTCGGAAATGGATATTGTAGAAATAACACACGGAATGACAAACTTACATATACCTTTTTTCCACTTTTTGTGGTGAAGGGTATAAAAACCATAATATTTTATTTAGAAGTAAAGATCACAAAAACAGAAACTTAAAATTGAAATCTCACAAAAAGTTCGAAATGTCAGTAAAAATCGATATTTCTCCAAAATAATCAAACTTGACAGGTTTCGGTGTTTTTTTTTTTTCTTTGAGAAGATGGGTTTCTCTAAGGTATAAAACCGTTCAAGTGGTGAAATACCATAAAATCGACTACACACTTATAAACAAAATTAGACTCGTCTTAAAAGAGGTTATTTTTTTTTTTTTTAAAGGAGACATGCAAACAAATTACGCGAATAGAACTTAAAGTTGGGTGATTTTCAAAACATAAACAATTTATCAGTGCGTCGTAGTTTTAGACTTGCAGCTGGAATGAACAACAATATGTTATTATTATTTTTTTTAAGAAATACAATAATCTTCATGCATAAGATTTTTGGTAAACAAATGTGACAAAGGTTTTTAGGAACATTTTCAATTGAGTTGTTCTTATCGATGAAAAAAAGGGTAATTTGTTATTCAAAATTTGTTTTGAAGAACAATAAAAAAAAACGCAAAGTGTTTCGTTTGTGGGGTATCCAACCAAACCCAAAGAAAATTGTCTTAACTGAACCCCAAATAAATTTAAAAATAAAACGTGTTTCTTTTTAAGTTTTTTTTTCTCTCAATTTTATATTTATGCCTGAAATGTAGCACAAATAAAATTGTTTTTATTTTTGTCATGTTTTTGTGTCTTTTTTTCAATTACTGTCTTTCAGTTCAGATTTGATGCAATTTTACTCTCTTAGCTTTTTTGAGGTCTAAATGTTCCATCAGAAAAACAAAACCAGTTTAATTATGTTGTGTTAGAGATTTGGCGCGAAGAGTTTGTTTTGTTATTTTTAGTTGTTGTTATTATCATTAAATTTAAGGTTAGAAGGGATTTGTTTGTAAAAAAAAAATGAGTGAGATAATAATGTGTGTGTAGATAAATACGTCAAGTTAAATACGTTTTTAAAAAAATGTAGCATGCGATAATTTTATTCTCCCATACATACGTATAGTAAATTCCGGACTTTTTTAACGAATACGATTACAGCTACAAAACCCTACGATCTCGGAGAATCAAACCTATTGGGAAATCAAGGGCACATATAAAGACATTAAACTGTAAACACAGTTTATTTAAATTGAATTCGAGAAATTTTTTATAAGACGCGGAAAACTGACTTGTAAATTTTCTCATATACGATGAGTTCTGTGAGGGATTTTGTCAATGTGGCCAAACCCTTCGATATTGCGGAATTACACCTATTGGGAATCAATATATATATATATATATATATATATATATATATATATATATATAATATATATAGCCATTTTATTAATTATTTTACTTCGCCGGCTAATATGCTATGAAGAAGTACCGACGAAGGAGGCTGCATGTTTTAATGTAAATTCTGATTATTAATTAATTAGAAATTAATTATTAAAAAAAAATTCTATTTTGACTGCCGCAAGGGGTGAACCCAGGTCAGCCAGATTTGTAGTCAACGCGCTTACCACCTTGACTACAGCAGCCTCGCAATGCAGAATTAAAAACCAGGAGACCATTATATGCGTCATTCTTTCGCCGATTGGGCTCTAGAGCAGTTAGTAACGGACCCGTTGTTTCAACGCCAAATTGTGTTCAGCGATGAGTCTCATTTGTGGCTTAACGGGTTTGTTAGTAAGCAAAATTGCCGCATATGGAGTGAGGTCAATCCACAACATACCCTACAGACTCCATTGCATAAAGAAAATTGGTCCGTTTGGCGTGGTTTACACGCTAGTGGCATTATTGGACCTTACTTCTTTAAAAATAAGGCCGGATCTCACGTTACGGTCAATCAATATTTGTTTGAAAATATGGAAGACATTGATCTTGACGAAATTTTCTTTCAACAAGATGGCGCTATGTGCCATAAGGCGACCGCAACCATCGGGTTATTGTAATTCAAATTTAGCGATAAGTCGATTTCGAGAAAATTACCTGACAATTGGCCTCCAAGGTCGTGCGATTTGACATCTCCCAATTATTTTCTGTGGGGCTACGTGAAGTCACTGTTTTATGTTGATAAACCAGCAACAATTGTCGCTTTGGAGGCCAAAATTGTTTGTGTTAGTCGTGACTTACGGCCAGCAGTATTTGAAAAATTTACCCAAAATTGGACGTTCAGAATGCGTTTCGTCATGAGCAGCCGCGGTGGCCATATGCCCGAAATCATTTTTAAATATTATTGCCTTGTTTTAATCTTTCGTATAAAAAATTCTTCATTACAATTTAAATTTTTGTGTTATTTTTTACAATTTAAAGTTCTATCGGACTTAGGAAACACCCGAATACTTTACATTAGATCAACCGCTGTAACACCCTTTAATTTATAGTTTGAAATATTTATACTTCTTATTATACCAGACAGAAGAAGTGGCCATTTTCTCTTATTTTCATGTATTCGTGTAAAAAGGTTCAGAATTTGGGGCCATATGAGTCAAAATGCATAATTATGCGAACACCATTTAATTTCTGAAATAAAGTTGTATTTTTGTTGTTATAGCGGACTTACTAATAAATGTTATTTATACATTTTTTAAAGTACTGCCATATACATACATCAAATTAAATGAACTATTGTGGCACCCATTTATTTATAACTTTGAATATAAATTTTCGTTTTTATAACGGTCATAGCAATCACCATTCTGTCCAATTCTGTCCAAGCGTTTATCTTTAACGGTTCAAAAGATATGCCTGCCTATATTAATAAATTTACTTTACCTATGGGGATACCCTTGAAGTTTAAACTTTTTTTTGTATAACTTTTTGCTATTGGGAGCTATAGAGACACGCAGCTTTTTTTAATTTTAAAGTGGTGGTAAAAAACTTGCCTGCTGTATGGGGACACCCTTTGATTTTTTAAATTATGAACTGTTTTTATAACGGGACTAATGTGTAAGCAAAACCTTTCAAATAAAGAAAGAAAGTTTTAAAATCAGTTCAGTTATGTTTTGAGTTCTGTAGGCACAAACATAAAAAAGCAACATTCAGAGGAATTGATAACCCATTTCTTTCAGTCGGTAAAAAATAAAAATCAACGTTGCTTTTTCTTGTTATCTAATAATTAAATGCTCTTCAAGTCCATTTACATAAGGCGTCATAACTCTAAAAATTTTATTGAATATTTTGAATTGCCAAAAATCCTATACGAGTTCAATGACTGCCAATCAAAATGATTGTGTCGAAAAAAAACTTATTCTGTTAAAAATTTAAATAGAATTCACTGATGAGCTGTATGTGCAAAAGCGAAATGAACAGATGGATATGCTTCCTTCCCTCGCAGTAAATAATAAATATGTCATGAGAATATCATGAAATATTTATGTTTGAAGGAATCAGATACAATTAACGTAGTTTAACATAAAAAACGTTCCAAATACGAGGGCTGCTCTACATATTTCTGGCTTAATAGTGAAAATACGAATATTTATAATCAAAAATGGTTTTATTGTTTTTCAAAGTATTCTCCACCATAATTTATACACTTTTTCATGCGCTCAAACTTTTCCACTCTGATTGAGACACCTCTAAAACATGGTTTTTGAACACTTCAACAGCTTCTTCTGGCGACGAATATCGTTGACCACGCATTTTTTTCTTGATGTGCGGAAACAAGAAGAAGTCATTAGGTGCCAAGTCAGGGCTGTACTGCGGATGACCCATTAATTCGACGTTTTGGCCGGTCAAAAACGCTCTTGTTTGAGCCGATGTGTGAGAGCTCGCATTGTCATGGTGAACAATGATTCGTCTTCTCTTGTTGGTTGTTCGAATTTCTCCGACAACTTCAGGCAAACAAATTGTAGTGTACCACTCAGAAGTCAACGTCCTACGTTGCTCAAGCGGAACAATCGCCACATGACCAGTTTTGCCGAAGTAACAGGCGACCATTTGCTTCGAAGTGCTTCTTCCACGAACAACTTTCGTTGGATTTTGCTCGTCTTTGAAGACCCACACGGTCGATTGTTGTTTCGTTTCGGGTTTATACGCATAGATCCATGATTCGTCACCTGTGTCGATCTTATAAACGTCTTTTGAAGCACCGCAATCGTATTTTTGCAACATTTCTTTGCACCAATCGACACGAGCCTTTTTTTGAGCGACTTTCAAATTGTTCGGGATCCAACGAGAACAAACCTTTTTTACGGCCAGGTGTTCATGCAGTATCGAATGTACGCTGGTGGAAGAAATGTCCGAGGATGTCTCTATCTCTCGGTATGTCGCATGTCGATCTTGCATTATGAGTTCACGCACGGCAACAATGTTCTTTGGCACATTAGCCGTTTTTGGACGACCTTCACGGAATTCGTCTTTGAGCGAGCTTCGGCCACGATTAAATTCATTATACCAATTTTTTACAGTGCTACAGGATGGTGCTTCATCGCCATACAAAGATTTAAGTTTATCAATGCACTCTTGTCGTGATAATCCACGTCGAAAGTTGTGGAAAATGATGGCACGAAAATGTTCATGAGTTAATTTCATGTTTTTCTTTATTAATTTTTTCAAGTCACTGTAAACAACACAAATAATGGTCGTACGTCAAAACGTTTTGAGTACGATTATGCTTAAAAATGACAAACTTTCTAATGGAAATGTCAGATTGCACTTGGCAGCACTCAGTGTTGCCAGGCCAGAAATATATATAGCAGCCCTCGTATCATAGGAATCTTTTTGTTAGTCCGTGTATCCTCATTATCGATGAACAAATCAGTTCTGAGTAATGCTCAGCCTTTTCGTATTCTATAATAATTATCAATCGGTTCCTTTACCGACTCTACTCTCCAATTCTCCTTATGCTCGTCAAATCTTGTAAGTTCGTGGTAATCTTTATGCCTCTTAGGTCAGGATAGGTTAAGAAGGATTGTGTCCATAAAAAAACCTATGATTCCCTTCATAGAGTAATACTAAGCGACACTTGTGTCTTGCCACTCATCCCTTAGCCACCTGATTTCTGTGATAAAGGCAACGACGCATCTTTCCGATAATACTGAGCGATGCCGCTTAGCCCATCATAAAATCTATAAATCTATCACTTAGCCATCTAAGCCTGTGGCTGTTCAATATCGAGCTGAGACATATAATGTGTTTGATAATTCTAACTTTTTGTCATCTTCGCGCGTCTTACAGAATTTGGGTGTAGCGTCGACCCATATATTGATTCTTGCCCAAGTGGCATAATGGCCCATGATCACACCTTTTCATACAGTTTGGTAGTTCGCAACCAAGCGTGCCTATTGAGCATTAATTGCCAAGAGTATTCTGTCAACGCCAGCAGGGCGACCGTTTGAAAAGATCAATTGACACCGAATCCTTGAAAACAAGGATTCTTTATATGTACTTTTTTTTTCCCAGTAACCCTCTTAATTGGCTTGCGATAATCAGATGGAAACCTAAGAAATAGTAATCGTTTCGATGATAAGTTTGTTTCAACTCAGTAGAAGTGCAAAACTGTCGATAGTGGCACATTCGATAGTTTCGATAGTTTGCTTAAATACTATCGTTAGTACAGTTATGATATAGTTTTTCAAAACTATCGTTACTATCGATAGATTTTGGAAAAAAAACTATCGATAGCCAGTCAAAAAAACTATTCATATTATCGATAGTACTATCGATTATTTTGCAGATCCACAAACCAGTTTTTGTTTTTTTTTTTGCAAAATAGAAATCGGTTTAATGAATTGTGACAGTACGCAACTAAAAGTCGTCGCTGATTTAAAAAAAAATATTGTGAATGTTATCGATAGCTTCCGAAGTAAAAAACTAAACTAAAAACTATTCTAACTCGGCGTTCCGGACTTTAAACGAACACTTCTTGAGTCATATTAATTTTAATTCTTAATATTTCATTAAAATGAGACATTAATTTTTTATTTGTCTCCTGATGCAAAATGACTTTTTTTCCTGTTATTTATTCGAGACATTTCTTATTTTTTTTATTTCATTCTCCCTTAAAGGATAAACATTTATGTGGACTGAAGCTAGTTTAAATATTTTCTGGTTTTGCTGTTGCTAAGTGAACATTACTTTTGTAGTTGTAGACCTTTTTAAGTTTTTTTCTTTTTTTTTTTGCAAACTCCATTTAAAAACTATAGCACGTGTTCTGTTCCTTTACATTGTCATCTATTGAGCTATAAGAACCACCACCAAAATGTTGCAAATACTTTACTCTTCTTTAGTGTCCTTCTAATGGCATTGGCATCAATTCAAGCAACACGTTAAACAGCAGGCTTCAACAAGCAACTTAAAAAATAAAATGTCTTTGCAATTGAAGGAAACTGTGATTATTTCATTTGAAAGTTATTTTGTACTCCTGTTTACAAATTTCACATTGTAAGAACACAGGCAGCAAGTAACCCTCGAGTTTATAAAGTTTTCTTGTGTGTGTGTTTTTTTTTGTTTTAAGTAGCGTCACCCAAATGTAATGCAAAGTCAAAGAAAAACCTATAAATAAGAAAAAGGCATATGATCAGAGCTCTAAATGTATGAACTGCACGAAATTGGAATCTGTTAGTCGACTGCAAAGAAATGTTAAATACATTTATTTATTCCCTTAAAGCTTAACCTTTTACCTTTGATAATAAGAATATACACAGCCATGATCATCTCTAATGAAGTTTAGAGAGCAACCGGAAAATAGTCCAAAGATTCCATTCACTGAAATTTAATTTCGAGTGACCCAGTGAAGGACAAGAAAAAATTCAAATTGTTTGAATCCGAATGTTATCCAACGATATACAGTGGATTTAGAAGACAATCACATTGAGACCCATACTTATCTGAATCTCTTCTGTTTTTCAAAAACAGCAGTAATCGATTGGGAAACCAAGAATGGCAAGGATTTATCAAGACAAGTGTGGCATTACATAAGGAAAGAGATGCCTTCGAACATAATTTTGGTTGGAAGTCGTCCGCAAAAGTATTGTGGATGACCCCAATCCACAAAGACATCAGGTAGATATTAATCGGGTTCGTTCCGCCAGCAAATATTATAATGTTGTCTTATCTCTTGGTAAAAACTTAAAAGCGCTAGCCAAATGTACCAAACAAACAGCCAGTGACAACGGTTTTCATCGAGAGGTATGAAAATATCATCAGAAAGACTGTAATAACGATGGAACGCATGTCATGTGGACATGTAGTCGAAAGAATGCATACAACATTTATTGCCAATGTGCATATAGAAAGCGACATTTGTATTTTTACTGATAGGTCACTTCTAAACGCTACAGTGGGTGCAGGCGATGCGGGAGAGCCAGGGCATAGATAAAATTATGATTGCATTAGAAAATCAGTATTTGGGGAAAACGAGCGTGAACTGTAAATTGGTGCCAGAAAGTATCGTAATGCCACTATAAACGAAGAATTGCTGGTGAGGTATGAAACGATTTAGAGGTTGTGCTTGCAAGAACGTGATCTGTAACTTCGTTTTGTGGACCAGTACCTAGAGAAGTTTGTCATTTGTTATTTTTGGGTTTTTGTGGTTTGTCACTCTTCCCTGTGGTCTACGTCTTGGAAACTCCCTCGTAAATTTTGAAGAAACCAGTTTCTGAACCTTGTTTGCAGTCTGCAGATGGAATAAGAGCTTTTTGGAGCCTGATTGTGATTTTACACACAGGCAACGCCGTTAAACCAATAGTTCTCGGGGTACGACAACACCATGGCAGGACTGGAAGGATTTTCATCAAATCGCAGAGATTGTCAAAATAAGGCGTAGATAAAAAGGAATCTTATTTTTTAGGCGTGTTAATAACAAACGTATACTCCCATTTACAATCGTATTTGGCGTAGGCATATTTCGACTACGAAAATATTGTAGTAGACAAATGATAACTGTTTCGAGCCATCGTTAATCTTTTACAATTCTTGAAAAAAACGTTGAGTTTTTGCTATGAAAACGCCAAACACCATAAGGGTGAATACATATTGTTACGTTTTATCCTTTTTAGGAGGCAAACGTACGGATTCTTTTGATTGCAAATACCACGCTAAATTCTGTATTCAAACTTTATGGCTTTATCTGGCTATACTTCTGGCTTGGTCTCGTATTTACTAAACATGCGTTATCACCACAAACGCAGCCATCCACGCTACACTACTGTGTTACTCCGGCGAGACATGAACTACTCGATGCCTTGTTTAGTAACCTTAACCATCCACAGACATCTTTACTACTCCTTTTATCCAAGCCCGTCATCTCCTTTAATCCAATAGCCACAACACACGTCTGCCATACACTGTTTTTACGCTGTTACACTTCCCTGCGCTAATCGCTCTTCTTACGTTTTATTATAAAGGGCTTCTTGACAATTATCTGTTACTCCTTTTATTAAATTAGACGTCTTCACTAAATTGTCTGCCATTGCTTCACACAATAATTGTCTTTGCCTCTCGGGAGGTTTGTACTGCTGTTTATTAATTTTAATTGCATTATAACACAATTATTATTTTTTCTTTGCACGCATGTCCGAATGCGGTATCGAACTCAGGACCCTCTGTTTTGCGGTACGCACCTCTACCAACGCAGCCATTGAGGCTGCTCAGCTTTTGTTGGCTAACTTGTGGTTTTTGTTATTCTATAAACACACCATTAGTTGAATTAGCTTATTCACCACGCTCATACAGGGGTTGCCAGATTTTATAATTCGTAACAATATATTAATTGGGAAATGAGAAGCGTAAAGCAAAGTGCAACAGTTGTCATATAGAATCATCCCCAACTTGAAAATGTGAAAATAAGTAAATTAGGCCAAATGAGTTATGGGTGTTCAATATAGTGCCTTTCCCAATCCTGCTGAATTTTAACATTAAGTTTTCTTTTGTATATCCTTCATTACAGGTGAAAAAAGGGAATATCTAATTTTATTTCGTTTGTAATTTCTACAATATTTATTTCCGATCCCATGAAGTATACATGTTCTGAGTTCTTATGCATCGCAAAGTTGATTGAGCGATGTCCGTCTGTCCGTTCGTGTTAGTGCTGAAAGCACTAGATCAACGAGAGAAAAATTAAATACGCCAATCGATCAGACATAGTGTCGAAAGAGGTCCTATTAGAAATCAGCATGATCGGTCCAGGTCCTTTGAGACAGCAGGCAAAACATCACGCCTACCTCTAATTTTTTTATATCATTGAAACAATAAAGTAACCTTAATAAAAAAAATAAGTATATGGGGTCATAGAGAAATAAAAAAATAAGATAAAAACATCAAGTGAAAAAATTGGTGCTCCCCATATTTTCCGAGTTACGGGGCTCTGAAATTTTAAAATTTTTGAAAATATCAATATAGATATCATTTTAAAGCTTTTGGAAAGATCTTTAAGGAAAAACTAAAATTTTTTGAAAATGCATTTTTATATAAAGTTTTATATATTTTATATATTTTTTTCTTATTTTTCAATTCTCTGTCACCCCAATATTTGCTTTTTTTATTGAAGTTACTTCACCAAACTAGATTTACATAGATGGTGAAGGGTATATAAGATTCGGCAAAGCCGAATATACTCGTAGCACTCTTATTTGTTAGCCCTTACATTGTCTCTCTCCCTCTCTCTCTCTCTCTCAACTTTGTTTTCTTTGTTTCCCATTTTTTTTCTCATTGCACAGATTTACGCCAGTACCTTTCGTTTCCTTTGGTCTTAATCTGATGGTGTTCCTACCGTTGGGTGACTGCGATTACCTGCTGCCTCGAGACAAATACCAAAACTCCCAGTATCCTTTTTTACCATCATGGCTGGTAGAACCTTGTTCATATACCTTGCTAACGAACTTATGACCATCTAAACGAACACCGTACTATTGATGGCATCTGTTGCAATGCAAGAGAATATTGGACGCAAGCTTGTCTGCGCGATTTGAATCTTAATTACAGCCAACACGTTCTTACCCAAAGGTTCTCATCAATAACCAGAACAGAAGTCGTAGTTTCTACCGAATATTGGTATCACTAGGTTGCCAGTTGTAAGACTTGGGCAGTTTTTCTCTTTAAGTTAGGGCGCGCCAACACTGTCGCCGTCGCCGTTTTGATCAGCTTGTTTCGGCTCAGAAACAGAAGCCGTCTTGTATAAATTCAACCGCAATCAGGAATGAAAATCCGCCGCCGTCGGTTAAAAATTATCCAGACGCCGCCGTCGAAAATTTTAACGCGGCTTGTTTCACTGTCTCCAAGGCAAACATACCCCTGATGGAAAGTAAGTCTTTGTGGGATTTGAAAGATCTGATCATAAATAGCAGCCTGTCTTACCTAATTTTAATACGAGGGCTGCTCTATATATTTCTGGCCTTATAGTGAAAATGCGAATATTTATAATTAAAATTGATTTTATTGTTTTTCAAAGTATTCTCCAGCATGATTTATACACTTTTGCATGCGCTCAAACCAGTTGTAACGGCACTTTTTCCACTCCGATTGAGACACCTCTAAAACATGGTTTTTCAACACTTCAACAGCTTCTTCTGGCGACGAAAATCGTTGACCACGCATTTTTTTCTTGATGTGCAGAAACAAGAAGAAGTCATTAGGTGCCAAGTCAGGGCTGTACGGCGGATAACCCATTAATTCGACGTTTTGGCCTGTCAAAAACGCTCTGGTTTAAGCCGATGTGTGAGAGCTCGCATTGTCATGGTGAACAATGATTCGTCTTCACTTGTTGGCTTTTCGAATTTCTCCGATGACTTCAGGCAAACAAATTGTAGTGTACCACTCAGAAGTGACCGTCCTACGTTGCTCAAGCGGAACAGTCGCCACATGACCAGTTTTGCCGAAGAAACAGACGATTGTTATTTCGTTCCGGGCTCATACGCATAGATCCATGATTCGGCACCTGTGACGATCTTATAAACGTCTTTTGAAGCACCGCAATCGTATTTTTGCAACATTTCTTTGCACCAATCGACACAAAAAATGTTGCGGGTTGGATCCCGCAGAATCAAATTGTGCGGGATCCAACGAGAACAAACCTTTTTTACGGCCAGGTGTTCATGCAGTATCAAATGTATGCTGGTGGAAGAAATGTCCAAGGATGTCTCTATCTCTCGGTATGTCGCATGTCGATCTTGCATTATGAGTTCACGCACGGCATCAATGTTCTCTGGCACAACAGCCGTTTTTGGACGACCTTCACGGAATTCGTCTTTGAGCGAGCTTTGGCCAATTTTATCACAGTGCTATAGGATGGTGCTTCATCGCCATACAAAGATTTAAGTTCATCAATGCACTCTTGTCGTGATAATCCACGTCGAAAGTTGTGAAAAATGATGGCACGAAAATGTTCACGAGTTAATGCCATTTTTTTCTATATTAATTTTTTCAAGTCACTGTAAACAACACAAATAATGGTCGTACGTCAAAACGTTTTGAGTACGATTATGCTTAAAAATGACAAACTTTCCAATGGAAATGTCAGATTGCACTTGGCAGCACTCAGTGTTGCCAGGCCAGAAATATATATAGCAGCCCTCGTAAAGCTTACTAAATGATCCTAGTAATTTTGGCACGGACGTTGACTATTTTTAATTTTTCAACCTTTCGACACAAACATATGTACTTTCCCAAATATTAAACATACCCACATCAATTGAATTATTGAATTGAATTATAATTCAATAATATGACCTCAACGAAAGCAAATCTTGTGACATCTAAAATAAAAATGTATTACAAATTAAATTGTTGCTGCATGCTAAAGTGCTTCGCAGTTAACGATACAAGGAGAGTGTAACCTTACGTTTCATGGCTCCCAATAGTCGAGAAAAGTGAATACATTCACTTTAATAACTGATATAACCTTCGCTATTACTTACTGCACTACAAAGTGAACTTAAAGGAGTCCCCCTGTTATTGCAAAATCTTAAAAACTAAATTATTCCAAGGGAAGGTCTTTTTCCTTCAAATTCCCCTTTTTATTTTTATTTTTTTTTTCTTATTATCAAATAGCAGAAAAATATTGTTCGAAAAACATAATTTTTGAAAACAAGGGTATAAAAGAAGTAGATTTTTTTTTATTGTTTTTGTTTCACTTAAATTGGGGTTGATTTATTATAGTTTTGTTCTAACATTCAGTTACTTCAATGACATAAGTTTTAATGATAAAATGCTTTTTTGTTGTTATTGTTGTTGTTGCTTTCCTTGGAACAATAATGGTTTTGAAAAAAATACAAGACCTACTTACATCCCGGTAACTTTTTTTACATTCCTTTGGTTTTATTAAAGTGGTGTTTATGTGTGTTTGTGTGTGTGTAAGTGTATGAGAATGCTGCTTGTGTGCAAATAATTCAAGTTTTTTAATTTAGAAAACTCCTCTGTGAAATAACTTTACATCAATGCTGTTCCTTCGTGTAAATAAATCCCTCTATTGTATTGAGATCTCATTTGGTTTTGATATTTAAATCATTTCTTTTTGTTGTATTTCAATTGTTGTTGGTGCCTTTGTTTTGTTTTGTTTTTTTTTCTTCTTCTTCTTCTTTGTTTTTGATGGATGATTTTTTCCTCCTGAGTTGTTTTTGTTATCAAGAAAGGGATATCTAACAATGCTTGGCTTTTATTTACATGGCAAAAGGATCACCTTCTTTTAAGGTGTATGTGTGAGATCATTTTTTTTTTTGGCTTTTCTATAGAAAAATAGTAGTAGTTTTGTAGTTTTGAACTTGGAACATAAATTTTATTATTTTCAGAAAAGAAATCATTAGCAGGACATATAATACACTGAGAATAACTATATTTTATGTAGTAAAAGTTGAAAAAAAATAACTTTTTCCAAAGTATCATTTTTAATGTCTTTGGATTTTTTGCTCTAATTTTAATACGAATGTCTCCATGTGCAGACATTTTTGCAGGTTTTCTCTCAAACAAATTTCCTTAACTCGCGCAGGCGCAAGATGTTATGCTGATTAACTTACACTCACTTATGAGCTGTTCATTTTTGAAAATAATTTATGCGTTTAAGAAGCTCTGAAAGATCCACATTTCTTGGTGAATCATTGCCTTCTCGTAAATAACAGGAAGAGGTCTGATTTTTTTCTATATAAAAGAGAACTCAGTGGACGACCCCACTCTGCCCTGCATTAGTCCGGAACTAGGTTCGACGATTTAAACTTTCTTACATTGAATGGCTTAGGTAAGACTTCGGAAGAAAGTTTTTTCCACAAACGAAGAACAAAATATCGCCGTAATGCGTCTTGTGTTTCAGCGGCCACAAGTACATAGGCCCTATAAGATTAACGCACTGCACCCACCAGTGAGTCAGTCGATGAAATCGATGAGATTATTCACCTTCTTTTGGAGGAGCTCAGAAGAGTTTTGTATTCAATTTTCAATCCGATAATAATAGTTTAACTAGATGGCTCGAAAGACTATTTACACAGTTTTAGAAAACCAAGGCACCTGAGTGTTTTCTCGAGATTTTGAAAATGTATTTGTTCTAAAAAGATTCGAAAGGCATAAAATCTCAAGATCTTGGCGACTGATTGTTGTCGTCTAAATTTCGTAATAAACTGATGATTAACATGATTGTCTCACTTGACAAATTTTCATACAAAAGTAGCATATGCAGAAAAAAAAATTGCTATAGTATGGTCACAATAACTATATTATGCTCCCTGTTATAATATATGGTTGCGGTAAACAAATTATGGTTGCTTTAAACCATACTTTTGTCACGATTAACAAGTTTTTGTTAGAATTTTGTCATTAAATGGTTATTATGCACAAAAAGTGCAACATGGTTGATTTGATCAAAATAATTTTTCCTAAAATTCTAACCACAACCAAATTTTAATGTAATAGGCTTACTTTTGGTCAAACATAGGAGTTCCCTTTATTGCACATACCCTGCGGCTCCGCTACAGCACTTTGGCTGGCGAGACTCGAAGTACGTCTACTGTTCTAATATCCAGTGTTTTTTTTTAACCAGATAAAACTTTAAATTGTAAAAAATAACACAAAAAATTAAATTGTAATGAAGAATTTTTTTTATACTAAAGTTCAAAACATGGCATTAATATTTAAAAATTATATCACCGCAGCTGCTCATGACGAATCGCTTTCTGGACGTCAAATTTTGGGTCAATTTTTCAAGTACTGCTAGCCGTATGTCAAGAATAACAAGAATACTGTTGGCCACCAAAGCGTCAATTATTGTTGGTTTATCAGCATAAAACAGTGACTTCACGTGGCCCCACAGAAAATAATCGAGGGGTGTCAAATCGCACGACTTTGGAGGCCAATTGACAGGTCCATTTCTCGAAATCAACTTATCGCTAAATTTTGATATCAATAACTCAATGGTTGCGATCGCTGTATGGCACGTAGCGCCATCTTGTTGATGACGCCCCCAGAGTGTAAACGAGACCAAACGGTGCATTTTTCTGGATGCAATAGAGTCGATTGGTCTCGCTCGCCAAAAATGAGCATCATCAATGAACATAGTTTGGCGATAAAACAACGGGTCAGTTATTAACTGCTCTATAGCCCAATCGGTGAATGATTTGATAGCGTTGTTCAAGCCTCAGTCTATTCATAATGATTTGCCAGAGTTTGCTGAAAATAATAAGAAAATATTTTTATTCAAAATTTAATTTTTAGTGTTATTTTTTATAATTTAAAGTTCTATCGGGCTAAAAAAAAACACCCGATATTTATTTCATCCATAATTATAGAACAAAAATGTTTAGTAGTAAGTCTAATTGGAAGCATAAAACGTTGGGTTTTACGAGCGTTAAAAATGAACCTGCTCGCATGATCTACGAAGCTGTAGATAGTTTGGAAGGCTTGACAGAGAAGGTCTTTTAGAGATCACATCTACAGCACTCTGTAAGCTCGATATTACACGTTAAAAGTTATCCTGGACTGTTAAAGAAAAGGGAATCGGCAAAAGTACGCAATTCTGCTCTTTATAAAGCATTTTAAAAATATTTAGAGCCATTAAGTTGCTTTCGCCAAAGTGATGTACTGAGGAACGTCGTCGAAATAGTAATTCATTTGCTAATAGTCTCATTTAAGCTGTATTGAACACAAATAAAGATTTTATTGCCAACTTTTAATTCGGCAGTTCTGTTGAATCCGCATCTTACTTCATTGGAGTTCCCTACTATTAAATCTTTTATCTTAGTTCTCTTTACTATGCAACTACCACAGCAGCAAGGGAGTCTTAGGATCGAAAGCAGTGCTGCTCTATCTTTTAGTAACAGCCACAACTTTTCTCCGCACAACATGCGTACAGTAAAGAGTAAAGTAAAGTAAAGACCCCGTCCAATTATTGTTTAGAAGGAACTTTAAAGAGGTGTCTCGGCAACCAGCTAAAGCGGGAAGGGATTTGGAAATACCTAACGCCTGTTATTTTTGTTATTATAGTGGGGATTTAAAGTTTTAAAGAAAGGCAATTGGAATATCTGGAAGTCAATCTTTAAATATCTATATCACCAACACCAAACGTTTCTCTCGATATCATTTAAATATTTATTTTTCTATGAAGTTTGCTTTAGTAGTAGAATGAGACGCGATGCCTTTTGTGGTCTGAGAGATACCCTACGCAATATAGCAACTCTTTGTTGCGCCAGTTTTCAACTGTAACGTACAAGAGCCTCTTGTAAACGGCATTATAGGGAGGTACATCTGAATGATGAAACTAACGGACACTGTCCGTCACAATTGGAGACTGGCGGGCATTTTAAACGATTTAGAAACTCATTCATAATAGTTTAAAAAAGCCAATTTACTTCATAAGAAAACTTGGAACAAAAATATTTAATATTTTTCTTCGTGTAAATTATTCCCTAACATTTTTTTTCTTGAATAACATCTCATTAGAAATACTTGAAACCCATGACATTTAAATAGAAAAGAAATGTAATTTAAGTACAAAAACCTTGTGCATTTACAACTTTTTACAGAATTTTTGTTCATTCGATGTAAAGGGCGCCCCAAAAATTCAGTGAAATTAGTAATAAAAAAATTATAATCTTTATATATAAAAAATTCGTGCAAGTGTGTTGTGACTTTATAACTCACGAATGTTCAAACTGAATGCGATTAAATTTTTAGGGTTTGTTCGTATGGTCGTGCAGATGGTTTATCTAGTTTACATGAATTCGGTCGACGCATTCGTGAGTTATGACTAAAATCGCCACTTACGGCTGCAGCGATTAAAAAAAAATTAAAAAATTATTTATTTAGAAGTTCCAAGAGGGTATTTTTATTTAAAAAAGGAACCGGACGGGTAAGTGGGGATGAGGAAAAATCGAAGGAATCGATTTTAACAAAAAACAATTTAAGAATATTTGAAAGATAAATAAGTCCAGATTAATAAGGTCCAATAGACAGAAGGAAATCTGTTATAACTTCCATATTAATCAAATAAAAACTTGCTCGAAGAGTGGTCACCACGACCATCACGATTGTTCTCATTGGGTTAGCGAAGCGCCCCGTCAACAGCTAGTATAAAATAAAGGATTAAGAAAATTGACTCCACATAAAAATTATGCGATTTAATTTTTATACAGCCTGCGTTTGACTATCAGATTTAGTCTGTCAAAAATTGTATGTTTGTTAAAAAAGAATAAACTTTTATTAAAAATCGTGCGCCTGTGTAGGATAGTGACTTTTCAATAAGTCTCTGCTTAAAATATCTATATCTTTGTTTGTGAGAAATTCTGACAGTTCAAGAATGAAAATTTGGCATCGTGGGTCAAGAGCTACGTAACTCGATACATTATCGCATTCGAGTTTAAGAAAAGCAATGGGGGTTCCATAAAAAGCAAACTCATTTAGTTCCTCTCCAGACATGGAATTTTTGTTTTTGCAATTTGTATAAATTCTTTTGTAAAATTGCATTTGTGTCCACACATTCGAATTATGTTTCTGCAATTTCGGTCATAATTGCTTAGACGAATGACAAAACAAAAGAGACCTGCAAGTACCTGGAACAATGTAACCGTTTCTACTCGTCTTCCTCTCTCACCTACAAACTCAAGAATTCCGCAACAAAAGTTGCAAAGTGTGGTCGAGGACTTATAAAGTGTTATAGTTTATTTTGTAAATTTAGATTTGCGCCAGTAAAACGAAATTCAAGGAGTCAGAATCACCTCTAAAAATAGATATCAGAACACAGCAATATTATGGCAAAATTGTTGCTAAGAGTTAAGGGTGACAAATTGGAATCGGCCTGCAGTGCATTTGGTGAAAACGTGAATTGTCAAATAATTGAATTAATGGAGATTTAAAAAATTCTCTTCATTAATCTAAATAACAATTGTCCACAAAGACTAAAGCGTAATAAAATTATAGTTTTTCGAAAATGTAGGAGATCAGGCAAATACGTTAATAGTGCTTCACAAATTCTAAAAGTTTGACTAGCTTACAAAGGAATAACCAAGTTACAGAAAAGCATTTAGCCAAGAGCGAATCAACAATTTTTTTTGGGATGCGGAGAATGCTGATGCAGGAAGTACCGATTAAAATGTATTAACATTTATCGGGTGTTAAAATTTTTAATTTATTTGTTTTAACTGAGCAATATTTGTTCGTTTTTAATCATACTTTGATTACATAGGAACAAATTTAACATATTGTTACAAAAATAAGATTTGGCAACCTTTTAAATATGTGTTCCAGCAAAAGTTTCCGTTGTTGCTCGTAAAAAATATTGGCTTGTGTCTTAGAAAACAAGTGGTTTCTTTCCATCTCTCACAAGTAGAGTGCGTGTTAAAAAGTAAAATACAGTGGTTATATTGGTAAAGGTTTGTCTGCTTCTCGTAAGATCTAAGTTCAATTCCCATCAGCACCATGAATGGGAATTTTTCATGAATATAGAGAACAATTATTGCTGTTTCGTAGCCTGTATGTATGGTTTGTTTAAAAAGGAGAACAAATGAAAGATAACAGATTAAAGCTCACGAAGTCTCATACGAGTATTTAGAAAAAGGAAAGCAATTGATGCAGACGAGTAGATAAAATTTTCTTTATATTAGAACAGTAGACGGGATGGGTAAATCTTTATCCAAATCGTAACGAAGCGTTAGTTTGTGAGGAAAAATGTGATGAAGAATAACGTTAATACCTGGCCGGGGGCCCTAACTTGACGGTGGCCTTACTACTGAGTGAAATACAAAGCGTCGACTAGCGTCCTCTACTGGACGTAGCCAATAGAGTTGCAATTTCTAGAACATGGCTTGCAGGACCATGAACTACCTCTTGCTTGAGGGTTGGAGACTATCCACAAGCAACAGGACACTTTGTTATCCAGCAGCCACCCTGTGCTCTCCGAAGAGACCCCACCAAGAACTGGCTACAGAGAGGGACGGCTTTTTGTATGGGCTACCGGTTCCCGTGGTGCCAGTTTATTTAAGTACACTAGTGATTTCTTTCGACAGTATCCAAGTGTCTATCCAGATCTGGTGCCTGCCTGGGATTGGTTGCCCCTATACCCCGAGAGCACTTTGTCTGAACCTACGTTAGCTCTAGTACCCCCGGGGGAGTTTGTGAGGAAATAACATTATAAGAATAGCAGCTGTGCTAAGTTAGTTGAAAAGGCCTGGTTGTTAACACACAAGATCGTGGCTTCTAGTCTCACCGAAGCCACAGTGTATTGTAATCTGAATGGCTTCGAGCTTTGCGGGCACATGTTTGCTTAACAGGCTACTTCGAGTTTCGCCAGTCAAAGTGCTGTAGCGTGATAAGTGGGTAAGTTTGTAAATATTAGATCGTTAAAAGAAAGTGACAAAACTATGGTTTAAAGCAACCATAATTTGTTTACCACAATCATATATTATAACAGAGATCATAATATGGTTCTTGTGACCATACTATGGCTATGTTTTTTTTTTCTGCATCATGCTACTTTTGTATGAAAATTTGTCAAGTGAGACAATCATGTTAATCATTAGCTTATTACAAGATATAGACGGCAACAATCAGTCGGCCAATTCTCGCGATTTAATCCCTTTGGAATTTATTTCCTGAAATTTTTTTCCTGGAATTAACGATATACAAAAGAATATTTACGATAGTTTAATAATGATTATTTGACCTTTTTTTTTATTAAATTATTTTCTATTTTCTTGAGCTTTGGGTCCTTATATTTTTTAATAATATTTTATTTCAATATTTCGGTACTTTCTGCGTACCTTCTTCAGGAAACAAAATTAATATATAATTTTGTTAATTTGGTTATATATTAATTTTGTTTCCTGAAGAAGGTACGCAGAAAGTACCGAAATATTGAAATAAAATATTATTAAAAAATATAAGGACCCAAAGCTCAAGAAAATAGAAAATAATTGAATATTTACGATATTTAAAAAAAGAATTATGAACTAATTTTAAATGTTTTTTTACAACAATATTTTAAGGCTTTTAAAATCATCTAAAAAGCTTTATTAAAAATAACTTTTAAACTTAACTTTTTTTTTTAAAGTACCTTTTAAAAATGTACTTTTTAAAAGGTACTTTGATAAAACGTACGTTTTTAAAATATGTTTTACTACTGATACATTTAAAAGTTACTTTCGAAAACAGCAACTTTTTACAAAAGTACTTTTTATAAATGTACTTTTTATAAAAGTACTTTTTATAAAAGTACTTTTTGCAAAGTACTTTTTTTAAGACAAATAAATAAGACTATTTTTTTCTTGTAGAATTAGATCTATAAGGAATTTTTGCACACCCTTTATAAATTGTATGTGTGTTTTTTTTAATATTAAAAACCCCTAGAATTTTCCTTAAATTTCAAATAATTTTTAAATTTATAATGCCTTTTATAATTGAAAATAATATGAACAACCAACCGACCCTCTTCACAACAACAATAACAATGTGTTTATGTGAATTAAAATTAAAACGAAACTAGTTTTTCGCAACTAGTTCTTTTCAATCGAATGACTTAATGTTTGCACGTGTGCTTTTATATCCTGAAATGATTTTATTAAGGAATTTAAACAGAAATTACAGAGCAACATAACTTGACCATAATCACACTGGAAAAATGTGCTGCCAACATCTCAGCATCTTAGAAATCAAGTTTGAGAAGATTTTATATAAAATTTGAAGGGTTTGTTTTTCAAAAACATTCTTTTTTTGATTAAAAAAAATGGTTGAATTAAAAACTCGGCTGGTTTTTGATTACAAGTTACCACTAATTTATAAACAATTTTTCATTTTAATAATGTCAATTATTCTTAGAAATTGTTTGACTCATTGTTTAAACATTCATACGGATGTAATTGTTGTAAGAACGAAAATAATAAAATAAAATATGAACTTCCTTTTTGACATTTCATCATAAAAGAAAGGACGAATATTAAGGATGTGTGTAACATATAATTAATCTTTTGCAATTAGCCTGTGTTTTGATTTTTTTTGTTCATTGGTTTTTATTTAAAAATTCTGTTTTCTGTGTTTCGCTTACAAGAGGTTCAGTTCAAAGTTTTAAGATGTTTTCTCTTCTTCTTCTTCTTGTTTTGTTGTTATAAAATTTCCTTTAATTTCTTTTGTTCAATTCCAGTTAACAAGGTTGTGATCTATGGATTTTCTATTGTTTAATAAAAAACAATAAAGGAAGAGTTGTTGTTAACAAGAAAAAAATATTTTAATTATGGGAAAGTAACAATTAAAGTTTATAAAACACTGCTTAATGTGCAGAAATATTGAGGTTAGTTTGAAATTAATTTTAAGTTTCAAGGTCAAGTTGTTTTAATAGTTTTAATAAAACTGTGACTTTTTGAATTTTAGCATCTGTTGATGTAAAATTATCTTTACAAGTTCTATTTTATTTAATATACATTTCTCAAAAGTGTACCACAAGCTTTAGGGTAAAGTTGGTATTTAACTCGGGTCACTGGTATTTAAAGAATACAACTTCTGTGTTCTCAAAATGAACATTTTTCACACTCAAAGTGGTTTGAATTTTTTTTTTATAATTGTTTGTTTTTTTCTCTTCAAAACAAATAAACTTACGGCAAATCGTATTTTCTAACAATTTTGATTAATCAAGTCCAACCAACGCACATTGGGGTATTTTGCAAATCTAGCCGGACCTTATTTTTTATTTTATATTGTCTCTAAAAATTTACTGAGTGCACCTAAATTAATAAAACTTGGCAGAAAAATCTCTTATGGTCATATGCTATTAAAGCTAGAAAACAAGAAAAATCGGACCAAGGAGAAAAAACTTTCCCTTAGAAGAACTAATCCTACCTCTGAAAAATGCAAGTTTTTTTTTCTTATTTAATTTTAAAGTCATTTTGTTTAGCAATTACAACTTTTAATCTCAAGGAATATTTAAAAACTTAAAGTTGGACTCAAGAGATTCTAAAAAAAAAATGCAATTTTTGCCACGCCCCTTTTTGTGGGCGGTGAAATAAAATATTATTTGAAAGGAGAATTTAATTATTAAATGAAATAGTTTTTTTACGCCTTAAAACCATAGAAATTAATTTATATGGGGGAGGGGGAGGTATCCCTCCAATCCCAGCCCTAAAAACGTGCCTGTGAAAAAAAATTTTTTTTAATTTTTTTTGCCAATTTCCTAAAAAAAATTATTATTAATGATTCCAATGCCTTACCAATCCCCGCCTCCAAAGAATATTATTAAAATGTAATTTTTGTAATTTGTTACTTTATAGTATTTATTTATCTGAAAATAATTAACTTATTCATAGTAATAACTTACGAGGGCTGCTATATATATTTCTGGCCTAGCAACACTGAGTGCTGCCAAGTGCAATCTGACATTTCCATTGGAAAGTTTGTCATTTTTAAGCATAATCGTACTCAAAACGTTTTGACGTACGACCATTATTTGTGTTGTTTACAATGACTTGAAAAAATTAATTTAGAAAAAAATGGAATTGACTCGTGAACATTTTCGTGCCATCATTTTTCACAACTTTCGACGTGGATTATCACGACAAGAGAGCATTGATGAACTTAAATCTTCGTATGGCGATGAAGCACCATCCTGTAGCACTGTGAAAAATTGGTATAATGAATTTAATCGTGGCCGAAGCTCGCTCAAAGACGAATTCCGTGAAGGTCGTCCAAAAACGGCTGTTGTGCCAGAGAACATTGATGCCGTTCGTGAACTCATAATGCAAGATCGACATGCGACATACCGAGAGATAGAGACATCCTTGGACATTTCTTCCACCAGCATACATTCGATACTGCATGAACACCTGGCCGTAAAAAAGGTTTGTTCTCGTTGGATCCCACACAATTTGAAAGTTGCTCAAAAAAAGGCTCGTGTCGATTGGTGTATAGAGCAGCCCTCGTTTTTTATTTATCTGAAAATAATTAATTTATTCATCGTAATAACTTATTTATGATTGTAACGGTAAACTTTATATAAAATTGTGACAATTAATTTATTTAAAAAAACTTCTCCTTTGCACTAAGATGATAATGAGTGCCATGATCGTTCTTCATCTAATTCTTTAAAGACCTCTTTGGAAGCTGAATCCCCTTTAGCGTTAAGTACAGGTGGAAAGAAAGAAGAAGAAGAAGCAAAACGCGTAACGTTTTTTTCCACAGTATAAAAATAGAGGTCGTAAATTTTATAGTGATACATAACATTTGTAGGATTGCATGGAGATCACTCTCAAAAACTTTTCACTTTTTTTTATAAAATTTTTTACAAAAAAATCCTTTTTTTAACTTAAAAAGAAATTTTTTTATCATAAAAATTTAAAACAAAAATTGTTTTTAAAAATTAATGGAAGTACCTGCAAGTATAGCCTTTCACAGAAAAAAAAATCAATACAAAATATTTACTCGTTTAGAGACAAAAAAATATATTGCAAACCTCTCAAAATCGTTTAAAGTCAATAAAAACGTTTGCGATTTATCCAACTTTCCTGACTCCAACAATGTCCCAAAACGACAAATCTCAAGCAAAAGCCTTGTAAATTCACCATACGATGCAGAATTTTGTTATCTGTCCAGCAGTGTACTTAAATTTTTACATTTCTCAAAATTAATTTTTGGCTTAATGACCGGCTAGATGGACGCAATACCCCTCTATGCAACGCTACACAATAAATTATAAATCATGCAAAATACAAATACTCGGATTCCTCAAGAAAACAATGTTTCTTCTTAATCGTCAATCGTTTTTAGTTTTATTATAAATGTAGGTTGGATATTGAAATAGACCCCAGGAGACTTTCGACCCCTTTTCGTCCTTTATGATTATAGGCAAACGATTTGTAGTTTACGGCAACCTAACTTCCACTAAGTCACCTGCTACCATCAGACCTTACTTTTGACTTAAGTGATTCCATCACTGAGTCCTAAGGCTTATGTCCACCATGGCATCTACATTTAACAAGCTTCTGTCTGTGGTCTTTTACCAGCCAGAGCCGGATATTCAGACACAATGGCCATTACCGTCTCAGCCTCTTCCGGGCACAGCCTACAAGTATCGTATTCTTAGATCCTCACCCTGAACAAGTATGCTGCCAGCTAGTTTTTTTAAATGCATTGATGGAGATTTTACGACTTCGGTTTTAATCAACGCTTCATATGCCCATTGATTGGGTTTTAAGCAAAAACTCCATATTTGAAGTAAAAAATTTTCCAAAAATAATAATAATAAATTTCTTTGATTGTTTCGTTTTCATGTATTTAAAACTGCATTATTAACGAAAATATAGGAACAAACAGGAGAGAAACGCCTGTAGCAGCTGGAGCTCCATAGCTGAAAATTGGTAACTGCGGCAAAAAGTAGTTAACTGGATTGAAACCTCGGTTGTAAGACACGTTGTTACTTAAGGAAGGATGTGCTGCTTGGTAGGAGGCATTGAGAACAGAGTCTCAAAGGACAATTATTGCCAAAATTCAGAGGTGTGTTTCGGTTGGAATCACAAGTGTAATGAGAAGTATATCTAAGGCAGCGCGGGACACCACCTTGCACCTGCTTTCCATTGGGGGCTTTGTGGTCGCAATGGAGGCAAGAACTTTGTTAAGACTTTATGAATCAGGGTTGGCGATGTTGAGTAATATAAAATGTCAAAATTGGGACTCAATGGACTGTTTCTATGTAACCTGAGCTAGCGACCTCAATGGTCCCTGAACTCGACTTCTTTGGGTACCCCGTACCCGCAATGATAATTCTAAACTGAAGTGGCTGGTTGGAATCAGGTAAACTGTAGGAAGGGGTTGTAGTTTTTCAGGAAAATTCTAAAATAAATATGGGCGCACATGCGGGAATTCACATTTTAGAAACAAGTAAGAGCAGGTCCAGCTGGAGTTAATAGGGATTCTGTAAGCCACCAAATTGTAGTCTAATCACGTGCTAGAAAGGGAATGATGTCACTGGCTTCGATAGACAGGCGGAGCTTTAAAGCTTTAAAAGGACACAGTGTTAAATCAGGTTTAAAAAACGAGTGCCAAAAAGCTCTCAGAGCTCGGAGGGGATTAATTCGGAAAGAGTAAAAGCGGTGAAGCCATTGATTAGTCAGTACTATAGGTTTCTGTCTTTGGTATTTACGAGTACTAATCCGTCCTGGGAGGTTTGGTACGGTGGCAGGGTCTCCCGATCCATTTAGTTTAGTCTGAACACAGCAAAGAATAAACTACTTCTGGATTCAGATCTCAAGGTTCTAAGGGTAGTTGTAGGTGTCATTACCGGGCACAACGGTACATCGAATTTTTATAGGACGCGGGAGGACGAAGAGCAGGATAGGTGATTGGATTAACGTTTGTACCTGGCAGTAAGCCCTTATCAGACGGTGGTCAAACCACTATTCTGTGCAATTTTAAGACCATGGCTAGCAGGTTCATGAATCTAGCCCTTGCTATAGGATCGGAGCCTATCATAAACTCTTCTGTTGAGAGTGCAACAGCACACTTCAGTCTATTCCACGCCAGGCCCGCAGAGATAGACAAATTAGCCACAACCACCACGTGTACCCTGAAGGGACCTCACCAATAACCGACTACAGAGATGGGCGGCTCTCTGTATGGGCTACCGTCTCCTGTGGTGCCAGTTTTTTTTTAGGCTAATATTATTCACACGTTTTATTATTAAAAAAGGAAACTGGTAAAATCCTCCAACAGTATCCAACTGTAGACATGTGCCCGGTCGTTCGTTTCAGTGACCGGTCTTTTTCGGTCAATTATCAAAGACTGATTCGTTCGTTCAATCGGTCAATTTGAACGAAAGGAGCCGGTTAAATATCTGGCTCATTTCGTTCAATTAAGTCATTCGTTCAAATTAACCCGTACACTATTGAACAAAAAGACCGGATTTAAATGACCGGATCATTTCGGTCACTTGATTGATTCGGCCAATTTAACCCGTTTGTTCGCGAACGACACAGCTCTAACCAACTGTCTATCTAGCTTCAGTGCCTGCACACCGGGGGACTGGTTCCCCCCTATAACCCCGAGGACCCTTGTCTGCACCGTGGTTAGATAAGCACAGACTCTTGGTGCCTCCTGGTGGGGGGGAGGACAAAGAGCAGTTAGACACTTGAGCACATTATGTGACTCTGTGTGGTATTAAAAAGCTTCAGCCCTAGATGGCTAGGCGAAAGATTTCAAGAATGGCAAGGCGAATGATTTTAGTGTAATCTGAAAGATGGCTTCGACTTCATACCACAAGTGAGTCTTAGTCTGACAGCATTCTGACCTAAATCACAATGAACCTTCTGGGTCTCCGGGAGTGAAGGAGATAAACTTCTATAAAAATGGGAGGTATAACAGTGTATGGCAATACATATGTAACATCACTATGGTAAGGGGTATGTAAGATTCGTTACTGCCGAATTTAACACTTTTGTTTGTTGGTGTTTTACAATTATTCGTTTAAAAAAAAAACTTGTCATTTTATTTGTGGCCATCACTGTTATGAAATGCAAAATATCTGAAAGCCATTTAACACCCCTTATTTCTTTTACACATATTTGAAAAAAGAAAATTCGCTTCGGTTTATTTGTATGTAAATTATTTTTTCATTTTCCCCCCCTCTCTCTCCGCTGTTCGCTTGTTCACAAGCATTTTTCACAACTCATAATTATAATTATTGAAAAACACTTAACTCTTCATCATCGTATGATTTTTAACAAACAAACTGTGGGATACCGATAATAAAATTTGCCTACTGACTGACTGACGTTGGTCGGTTGGTTGGTTGTTTCGTTGGTTCGTTGTTTCGTTGGTTGGGTTGTTTGGTGAGTTTTTGTTTAATATTCAAATCTTCTCTCCCTCCGTTTATGAGTTGCAAGCCGAGAAACATTTAAAAAACACTTATTAGCGCAGCATAGAAACTTTATTTTGTAATTCATTTTCCTTCTTATAATTGCTGGAAAAACAGTGTTGTTGTTGTTAAAGTAAATGTTGCCATTTGAAATTGTCATAAATTAAAATTATAATTTTTATTTGCATTTCTATTGATATGAATTGCTTCTTCTAAGCGTATGCACCACATTAAAAAGAAAATTTGCCTTTCCTTCTCTAATGGCAGAGAGGACGACGATAAGGAAATCCTTTTCTTTATGATGATCCGCATTTCTTTCGCCTTTTTTTTTTAAATAAGTGAAAGGTATCGGTGAGTGAGCTAGCGAGTGTGAGTGTGTGTGTGTGTGTGTTTTATTGTTATGTTTGGCCATAAAAATTAAAAATGCATAAATTTTTATGATTTGTATTTATTTATTTATTTTATTTGTTTCTACTGTTATTTAACAGGATCCCTTTTTCAAGAATTTTTTTTCTTTGTGTCTTTAATATTTTTTGTAGCATGAAAAATCTCTTTTTAATGCTTTTTGTTGTACAAATTCTTTTGTTCCAGAGTTGTCATAAATCCTCTATGAACTACTAAAAAGAAAAACTTTTATTAAATATAAAGAAAAGATTTAAATTTTAATTACAAAAAAAGAAAAATCTTTCAAAAGATATCACAGCGGTATAAAGTTTTTCCAACTGGTTTCTTCTTTTTTATTTTTTGTAATGAAACTTTTAATACCTTTGAAAGACCAAACAAAAAAAAACTCCATTGAAAATCATTCAATATATGCATGTGTGGTGTCCTTGTGCTAGATATTTAATTCTTTTGTCAATAAACACAAAAAAAATAGCAAATATTTCCACGGCAGACAAAGAAGTAAAAATATTTTAATACCTTAATTTCTTTAGGGGGTTTCTTTTTTTTTTTTGGAGAACAATTACAAACTATATTTCAAAATTTTTCTTAACTGGATAACTCTACTGCTGCTTGTAGTGTTTCCTTTTTTTAATTTCAAATTTTTATTACATTTTCAATTGATTCGTTTATCTATATCAGAGCTGTAAATGAATCATTCATTTTTTAATTAATTCGCTTAACTTTCATTTACTGAATTAGCACATTTTAAATTAATTTTGAATTCTTTTGACGCAATTAAGAAAAAAAATAATTGAATGAAATAAACTTTAGTCAAGTCAAATGAATTTGGTAAAAAAAAAATTAAAATTTCAAAGTGAATTGTAAATGGTTTTCAATTAATTTTATTGATTGAATTGATTAAAATGAATTATAAAATACTCCAGTCAAAAAAGCGAATATTGGGGTTACAGAGAATTAAAAAATAAGAAAAAAAATTAACTGAAAAATATATAAAAATTTTTAATTTTTCCCCAACCAGGATTTGAACCATCGATCTTATAAATGACTGAAATTTTACTTTATTTTCGGCTTTTTGGTTCTTTTTAATTTAATTTAATTTCATGCTGATGTGGCGGGCCAGAAAATGGTGCATTTCATTCTGCTAGCGTCTAATTTTTCTTGTTTTCTTTGGAAAACGTCCGCATACATTTGTAAATAATTTTTCTTTCTAAAAATGTTTAGAAATTAAATTAAAAAGAACCAAAAAGCCGAAAATAAAGTCAAATTTCAGTATTTTAATATATCGAATTTTATATAAAACTGCCATCGGCTCTTAATGGGTTAAGCATTTTTAAAAAATTTTTATATTTCCTTAAATATCTCTTTAAAAACTTTAAAATGATACCCATATTGATATTTTAAAAAAAAATTTAAATTTCAGAGCCCCGTAACTCGGAAAATATGGGCTGGCGCCAATTTTTTCACTTGATGTTTTTTTTTCCTTATTTTTTAATTCTCTATCGCCCCCATATATTTGTTTTTTGGATTGAAGTTACTTCATTGTTCCAAATGATATAAAAAAATTAGAGGTAGGCGTGGTGTTTTGCCCGCTGCCTCGAAGAACATGAACCGATCATGCTGATTTCTAATAGCACCTCTTTCGACACTATGTCTAATCGATTGGCGTATTTAAACTTTCTCTAGCTGATGTAGTGCCTTGGCAAATTTGATTTTAACCTACACCACTTTTTGTGGTGAAGGGTATAAAAATAAAAATTTTATAATAATAAAAATAACAATTCATCATGAACTCATTTGAATTGAATGAATTAAAATTTGAATTAATTTTGTAAGTAAATATGGTAGAAGAATTGTCCATTTTTCATTTTCTCTTCATCTGCTCTTGAATTTGATTGATTGCAAATCATTTTTGATTTCATAATGAATTCAAAATCAATTCAATTCAAACGAATTGGCTATGAATTGCAATTTACATTAATAAATTCATTTGATTTGGAAATAAAATGCAATTCATTTTACATATTCATTTGAATTGGAAACAAAATTCATTCTAATGGGAAATTGAATTGGAAACAAATTGAAATTTATTTCTGTCTAATTCATTCGTTTAAATTAATTAAAATTTCATTAAATTCTTTTTTGTTGTTAAAGGAATTAATTAAAAAGTTTAGATAATTTTTAACAAATTAAAATCAAAAGTAATGATGCATTTACAGCTCTGATCTCTATTTTAAATTAAAATATTTAGTTTTTTATTTCTTCAAATTATGTCTGCTATAAAAACTGATATTTAAGTCATTTTTCTTTTATTACTTTAATTTTATAGTTGATTTTTACTGCGATTAAATGATTTATAGTTTTTAATTTACTTTTTTATTTTCATCAGTTTTGTTAAAGAGAGAATACATAAATCATGACTTGCTTGACACACCGTTACGTATTCACATTTATGCTCGTTTACAGCTGTTTTTGGTTTTTAAAGCAAATTTTTAACATTTCTATGATAAAAAAAATTAGTAGTTGTCCTTTAAGAAAGGCTTAAGTCCATTCTTTAAACACACCCTGTTTTCAATCAGGTTTGCTCCACAGGGCGTTATGGTTGGCGACCAGCAGTATAAAAACTGTTATAGGGTTTATATATATTTTCAATAAAATTTAAAATTGTTGGACAAACTGTGTTTTCAGTTTTTAACCGTCCAAATGTTGCCGGTGCTCGCCCGGTGACTGAGGTCACTTCTGAATCGATTTCAAATTTTTTTATTTAAAAGGTTATGCTTGGTGCCGTTTTGAAAACAGTTCCTTATATTATAAATTAAAGGGTGTTCCCGCACAACATATATGTTTTAAAACTTGAAAAAACTGATTACTACAATGGCTTCGGATAGCCAAAAGTAATAAAAAAATAAATCTTAAAATTAAAGGGTATTCCCACAGTTGACGTAAATTGACCTATATGGTACTATCTTTCAGACAAACGCTTGAAAATTGGTCAGAACGCCCACTACTATGACCGTTATAATAACAATCATAAATATTCAAAATTATAAATAAAGAGGTGCTATTGGAAATCAGCATGATCGGTCCATGTCCTTTAAGACAGCAGGCAAAACTCCAATAAAAAAATAAATATATGGGGTTATAGCGAATTAAAATGTAAGAAAGAAACATAAGCGCTCATCCATATTTTCCGATTTAAGGGGCTCTGAAATTTTTAAATTTCGAGATTTAAAAATTGCATACCAAAAATTTATAGTATCCATTAGATTATTATTCCATTTTATAGCATTTATATTATTAAGCTGATTTAAAATTGTTTCAATTATTTCCGGGCTATTACCCAGTTGTTCCAAATATTGAGATAGCTGAAAAAACACTTAGCGGTTTTTTTCTAACTTCTCGCTTCTAATAGCAAAAAGCTACCAGTTCTTGCGGGAAAACCGCCGTTTTGGCAACACTGATGCTGATTTTCATTCTTTCAATGATCTATTACTTAAGCATAATTGGTTTTGAGCAGGTGGTTCAATTTTCCTGCTTATAAATAGATAGAGTCTGGCGAGATGATTTAAGGAAAAATAACAACCTTTAAATTATATTTTTTTTTTAATTAATGAAATTTTACTTTATTTTCGGCTTTTTGGTTCTTTTTAATTAATTTTCTAAACATTTTTAGAAAGAAAAAAAAATTTACAAATGTATGCGGACGTTTTCCAAAGAAAACAAGAAAAATTAGACGCTAGCAGAATGAAATGCAGTATTTTCTGGACCGCCACATCCTTCATCAGCATTCTTTGCATCTATCTACCTTAGCTTGTATACATTGTAAACATCATATATTTAACCAACTAAGCTTAATGTTAATTTGGTGAGACGAAGTTCACACACAACTTAAAGCTTTTCTTTGTCATTCTCTTTGTAACTCGTCTTGTACATTTGTTGTTGCTTTTTTGTACTAGCAATTTGATAGTCACAAATGCAACTTTTTTATTTTTAATTATTCATACTTGTTTTGCTCACAACATTATAGACACTGTTTCAGTATCATATTGACTTTTATGAGTTAAGTATGAATGTAAATACGCGGTGCCTAGCGTTTGTTTTTAATTTTTAATTTTCACCCTGACCAGGATTCGAACCATCGATTTTATAAATTAATGAAATTTTACTTTATTTTCGGCTTTTTGGTTCTTTTTAATTAATTTTCTAAACATTTTTAGAAAGCCGAAAATAAAATAAAATTTCATTAACTTATAAAATCGATGGTTCGAATCCTGGTCAGGGTGAAAATTAAAAATATATTTTTTTTTTGTTTACCAATATTTTTTCTGCTTTTATTGGCCTTTTATACGATAAAAACTTGTTTTTATATCATTTATATATTTAATAATGGAAACCTTTTAAACAAGGTAATTTTTTTTTTACAAAAAGTTGGATTTTAATTGTTTTTTTTTTAATCTGTTGTTTTATGGGGTCCTCTAATGAGAGCTTCTGCGGTTTATTACTCTCTGCTTTGAAATCAGTGGCTAATATTTTAAAATAATACTAAATTTGTTTAATATAAGAAAAAACATAAAAGTGTTTATTAAGACGCATACAAAAAAAATTCCAACCATTTAAATACAAACACTTAGATGTACCCTCAAACACAGTTTTAAATTATTTTATACATATCTCGATAACCACAATGGTGAGGCTATTAAAATGTTAGTTATTAAATGTATTTTCAAACAAAAGTCTAGCGCTATATTCGGTGGCAATGGGTACCTCCCATATAGAGTAATTAAATAAACTGTATCTAAAGAACTAAACATGTGAGACTCTTTAAATGTGTTGCTGGTTATTATGAGAATATTTGTATTTTCAAACGATAGCGGCGCCGCTATTGCCTATATCTGGAGAAGTCAGAAAGTGTGACTTGCTTTCTGAAAATAAAGTAAGTTTTGAAACAATGGCCTGCTGGTAAAGAAATGTGAAAACGGTAACGTACCCATTTCGTGCAAAGAAATTTTTAATTATCCATATCTATGCAACTTCAAAAGAGGGACTGTAAATTTGATCTTGTTTTTTTCTAAGATAAAGTGAAAAGGCCTGGTTGTACCCCTCATAATGATGATTTCTTAACGGTAGATTAGTCAAATATTTGACCAGAAAAACGTAACCACTATTTTTATAAATGTTTATTCAATTTTTGCTTTTACAATCGGTAGACTCTTCTATTTCTTAATAAGTATTTAATGAGGTCTACTATTTTTATGCCCTTCAAAAAAAAAAGTGGAAGGCTATAGCTAATTTTGTCATTCCGTGTGTAATTTCTACGATCTCCATTTCCGACCGCATAAAGTATATATATTCTGACTTCTTATGCATAGCGAACACAATTAAGCGGTGTCCGTCTGTCCGTCTCTCCGTCAAAATATGTCAATCGATCAGATATAGTGTCGAGCGAGGTGATATTGGAAATCAGCCAAATCGGTCCATATCCTTCGAGGCAGCAGGCAAACCACCACGCCTACCCCTAATTTTTTCATGTAACTCCAATCAAAAAAAATAAATTTATGGGGCGATAAAGAATTAAAAAATAAAAAAAACATCAAGTGAAAAAATTGGCGCTCGCGCATATTTTCCGAGTTACGGGGCTCTGAAATTTTAAAATTTTTTAAAATATCAATATGGGTATCATTTAAAAGCTTTTGAAAAGATCTTCAAGGAAATACTAATTTTTTTTAAAAATGTTTAACCCGTTAAGAGCCAATGTCATTTTTATGTAAAATTATATATATGAAGTACAAAAAAATTTTTTTTTAGTCTCTGTCACCCCAATATTTGCCTTTTTGATTGGAGTAACTTCACTAAACTACTTGTTATACGGTAACGTTAGTGTGGATCATAGGACACATAAGCACAGTTGGAAATGAAGCAGCCAAATATCGATGGGGATCAGAACCCAGAGTAGCACTGGGAAATGGCCTAATGTGAGCAAAGATGCTACAAGGGTTAAAGTAACTGAACCTGAAATGATCCCTTGGCTGGAGGCCTGTAGGGTGCTCCAGTACAATTGAATTACCTTAAGCTAGATGACATAAGAGTTTTTTTTTTCTTTAAAAGCAATCAACTGTCTGACACAAAGTCTATTTTTAGCAAGAAATTTCTAAAAATAATATAAATTTTTCAAAACAAAATTCATTCACACTTCTACCCCAAATTATTTCATAACGACGTCAAAACAGAAATTTTCAATAAAAAATATATGGCCAATTTTTGTGTTGTTGTTGTATTAATGACAATTAATAATTACCTTTAGAAGTTAACATTATTTAAGGTCGTTGAACAACTCAGGCAGATTTTAAAAGGATTGGTGTTTTAAGAGACAATCGAATTTCTTAAGAATTTTGCAAAAAAAAAAAAAATGAAAACAAAAAAGGGTTTATTTAATTATTTTTCAATGTTTGAGGATTTTTTGTACAACTTTTTGCTTAATACTCTTTGGTTGTTTGTTTTTTTTTTTTATTCATTTTAGTGTATTTTAATGAATAGGGAGTTGTAGTTGAGTCATGTTTATCCTGTTGCTGCTTGCTGTACTTTTTGTTGTTATTTTTCCATACTCTTTTTCTTCTTCTTTTTCTTGTATAGATGATACAAAAACAATTACTTCAAAACAAACTGTTGTTAACAAAGCAACAACTTTAACTTAAAAGTTACTCCATTCAATTCAATTGTAACAAATCTTCTTAAGGGATGATTTCATTTTCATTCATTTCTTTTAAATTAATAAAGAGAGAGAAATAGCAAGAGGTTGAGAGAGGGCATACTTTAAGAGAGTTAAATTTATAGTTTTCTTTATAAAGGAATTTTTTAAAATCTAAAAGGATTTTTTGTTACTCACTCTCTCTCTCTCTCTCTTCCGCTCTCCTTGTGTTTGTTTACTTCTTCTCTGCTTGTTTTTATTTATTTTTTTCTTTTTTGGTTAACAAACAGCGTTGCCACACAAGAAATTGACTTCCTACCAATAATTTTCAAAAATCCTACCAAAATCGTTCACAGCCTACCAAAAATTTAAAAATGCGTTTCTTGCACTTAAACACTGGTTTTTTTTCGTAATTGTTGAGGTGGAAATTTGTCTTTTTGTGATTTTTAAGATGGATGTTATGATTTAAAATAGTTTTAGAGCATATTATGCAGAATGAACACCCATCCCTTTCCTGGAGCCAATCAAATTCGCTCAACCATTCGGTTCTAAATTTTTTTTGACTGTTTCTTTACATGCAATATTAGTAAATATTTATGTAACTAATAGGTACATATATACAATTAAAAAAGTTTACTTACTTTTCCATTTTGTCTGTTAATTTTTTTAATACAAACACTTGTAAATAAGACTTCACTCAAAAATATTGTTAATTTCAATTTCATAATATTGTTCGCGTTTCTTAAACCAGAGATTGTTATAGCTTTAATCATCTTTATGCAAAAAAGCAGAGATGTTTTTTATTACACCTAAAATAGTTTTTGAAAACAGTGGTAAAACTATTCACGGTTATTGTTTATTTAATTTAAAGTTACATTTTTTTATTTTATGTTCTGAATTTTTAAGGTAAAAAATTTACTATTGCTAAAAATTTGCTACAGGAGGAAAACCTACCAAAATTTTTTAAAAAATGCAACAAACCAACCAAACTACCAAACGGTTTTTTAAAAACGAAAAACTACCAAGTTTGGTCCGATTGGACCAAAGCGGCAACGCTGTTAACAAAACTTCCCTTCTTTAAACACAAAATTTTGTTTGTTCATTTTAATTGCGTAAACCTGTACACACATCTACCACAAACACACGCACCAAAGAAATTTGGTAATAATTTCTACTCCCTGTGTTAAAGTTTAAGTCGTGGTGTATTCTTTTATATTTTTTATTTTTGTACATGCATACGTTTACATGAAAAACTTTAAGGATTTATTTTTCTATTATTATTTAAGATTCTTCCTGGTTTTTTTCCTTAACTTTTAATTTTATTCTCTTTTATTTGAATGGAGTGTTATTTTGCTTTATTATCAATGAGAAAACGACTCATTGACACATTTTTGTGGTGCAATTCAGGGAAGTCGGTCGTCCTTTTATTTTATTAAATAAAGCAAAAAAAAAAAAAACACAAAATCACGGAAGTTCGTAACAAAAGTTATCGTTGTTTAAATAGTTTTGTTGTTGGTCTTTATTTATTTACAAACATTCATGTTAGAAGTTGTTGTTTGTTAAACGATTTGTTTATTTTTTTTCTTAAGAAAAGTTAAATATTTTAATTTTGAATAAAACAAAAAACTTGAAACTTGAAATTATTTAAAATAATAAAAAAAAAGAAACTGATTAAAATTCATAACACTTTTTAAACATTCTTCAAGAGAAAATTTATTTACACAATAAATTGGATAATTTTTAATTCCGTGCTACAAGGTAAATTAATTATGATTTTTGGCAATAATAAATATTTTTTATAAAAAAAGTATATTATAAATAAATATTTAAATCTTTATATAATATTAATACAGTGTATTTAAGGTTATGTAAGCTTACTAAAGAAAATATTTTTCTACATTATAAAAAAAATATATGTGTTAAAAAATAATAAAATTTTGTAAATAATTTTACAATATATATTACTTTAAGAACTCATTTCTTTATTGTTTAATAAATTTTTAAAAATTGATTACAAATATTTTTAATACTTTTTATAAATTATCTATCCAGTAAATATTTTATTGTTTATTTACAGTTATGTTAACAGTTAGAGATTATTTTCTGCAGCACATTTCTTTAGTTAAAAATATGAATATTTTTTGTATAAAAATTTTTTATGTGAAAATTTTTTATATGAAATTTTTTTATATGAAAATTTTTTGTGTATAAATTTTTTATATGAAATTTTTTTTATGTGAAAATCTTTTATATGAAAATTTTTTATACGAAAATTTTTTATATGAAACTTTTTTATATGAAAATTTTTTATATGAAAATTTTTTATATGAAAATTTTTTATATGAAACTTTTTTATATGAAAATTTTTTATATGAAAATTTTTTATATGAAAATTTTTTTATGTAGAAATTTTTTATATGAAAATTTATTTAATGAAAATTTTTTATATGAAAATTTTTTTAATGAAAAATTTTTATATGAAAATTTTTATATATAAATTCTTTATATGAAAATATTTTTATGTTAAAAATTTTTTATATGAAAATTTTCATATAAGTTTTTTTTTATGTGAAAATTTTTTTATACGAAAATTTTTTATATATAAATTTTTTATATGAAAATTTTTTATATATAAATTTTTTATATGAAAATTTTTTTTATGTGAAAATTTTTTATATGAAAATTTTTTATACGAAAATTTTTTATATGAAAATTTTTTATATGAAAATTTTTTATATGAAACTTTTTTATATGAAAATTTTTTATATGAAAATTTTTTATATGAAAATTTTTTTATGTAGAAATTTTTTATATGAAAATTTTTTTATGTAGAAATTTTTTATATGAAAATTTTTTTAATGAAAATTTTTTATATGAAAATTTTTTTAATGAAAAATTTTTATATGAAAATTTTTATATATAAATTCTTTATATGAAAATTTTTTTATGTGAAAATTTTTTATATGAAAATTTTTTTAGATGAAAATTTTTTACATGAAAATTTTTTATATGTAAATTTTTTATATGTAAATTTTTTACATGAAAATTTTTTATCCGAAAATTTTTAAAATCAAAATTTTTTATCCGAAAATTTTTAAAATGAAAATTTTTTATATATAAATTTTTTATATTAAAATCTTTATATATAAATTTTTTATATAAACATTTTTTTATGTGAAAATTTTTTATATGAAAATTTTTTTATAATTTAATTTTTATTGAATTTTTATTTGAACTGTGAATGTTATAAATGAATAGAAATTATTTGGCTTAAGTTCATTTATTTATTTATTTTTTTTTTTTTTTTTTTTACTTTCTAAAAATCTTTTTTAGAAAGAAAATTTATTTTACAAATGTATGCGGACGTTTTCCAAAGAAAACAAGAAAAATTAGACGCTAGCAGAATGAAATGCTGCATTTTCTAGACCGCTACGACCTTCATCAGCATTCTTCGCATCTATCTCCATTAGTTGTGTATTTTTATAAACATCATCTATTTAACCAACGAACTTTGTAAATAAGAATACGAGAAAACTCATATACTCATATCAACATTAATTTGGTTAGACGAAATTTACACACAAACCAACGTATTTCTTTACTGTTCTCTCTGTATTTCGTCTTGTACATTTGTTTTTGCTTTGTTTCAATCATCGATTGAACACAAATGCAAATTTATTTTTAATCATTCTTACTTGTTTACTCATAACATTATAGATGCTGTTCCAGTATCATTTTGATTGTTATGATGTAAGCATGAATGCTCGCTGTGCCTTGCGTGCTTATAATTTAATTTTTATTGAATTTTTATTTGAACTGTGAAAAAGATTTTTGACTTCTAAAAAAGATTTTTAGAAAGTAAAAAATAAATGAACTTAAGCCAAATAATTTCTATTCATTTAAAATTTTTTTATATGAAAATTTTTTATATGTAAATTTTTTACATGAAAATTTTTTATCCGAAAATTTTTAAAATGAAAATTTTTTATATATAAACTAGATGAACCCGGTGTGCTTCGCTACCCCCCTCGTTATTAAATAAAATTAAAAGTATTGCGAAAATTTAATGACGATTGGTCCAGTAGTTAAGACTATATTACGATTTTTAATTTTTCTAAAAAGGGGCGGGGTCCCACCCACTTTTCTCCTGGTACGTATTCCTAATTATGCCAATACCATATGCACCAAATATCGTCGACGTAGGTCAAAAGATGCCCAAGATATGACGATATTAAATTTTAGGTTATATGGGCGAGGCCACGCCCCTTTGTCCACTCCCAACTTTATATAGTCAAGAATATCCTATTGCGAAAATTTAATGACGATTGGTCCAGTAGTTAAGACTATATTACGATTTTTAATTTTTCTAAAAAGGGGTGGGGTCCCACCCACTTTTCTCCTGGTACGTATTCCTAATTATGCCAATACCATATGTACCAAATATCGTCGACGTAGGTCAAAAAATGGCCAAAATATGGCGATTTAAATTTTTGGGTTATATGGGCGGTGCCACACCCTGTTGTCCAATTAAAACTTCATATAGCCTATTATTCCTTCCAGAGTCACAGTAACATGCTGTGAAACTTTCAGGAAGATCGGTCCAAGGGTTTGGCCTCCTATAAAGCACAAACATACAGACAGACATTCATTTTTATATATATAGATTTTTTATATGAAATTTTTTTTATGAAAATTTTTTATATGTACATTTTTTATATATAATTTTTTTATATTAAAATCTTTATATATAAATTTTTTATATGAAAATTTTTTTATGTGAAAATTTTTTATATGAAAATTTTTTTATGTGAGAACTTTTTATATGAAAATTTTTTAAATGAAAATTTTTTATATGGAAATTTTTTATATCGAAATTTTTTTATAAGAAAATATTTTTTATATGAAAAATTTTTATACGAAAATATTTTATATGAAAATTTTTTATGTAAAATTATTTTACCTGTTTAATATACGCTTTACCACAAAAAAATGAAAAAAACTAAGTTTGTCATTCCGTGTGTAATTTCTACAATACCTATTTCCGACCTCATAAAGTATATATGCGATGTCCGTCCGTCCGTGTTAGTGTGATTTCACAAAAAAAATATATAAATGTGTCAATTGATCAGATTGATCAGATCAGTGCCAAAATAGATGCTATTAGAAATCGGCATGATCGGTCCATGTCCTTCGATGCAGCAGGCAAAACACCAGGACGGCCTACCTCTAATTTTTTATGTCATTTGCAATTATATAGTATCTCCAATTAAAATAAGAAAAAAAACATCAAGTGAAAAAATTAGTCCTTGCCCATATTTTTCGAGTTACGGAAAATCATCTGTAAACATCACCGACTTAAAGAAATTGAAATGTCTGAGTTTTGCGTCCACAAACATAAAAAACACAGAGGAATTAATAACCTTCCCCTTGTTTTTTAAATCGGTTTAAATATAAAAAAGATTATATGTATATCTTTTTTCAATATATCAATATGCATTTAAAATTTCTAAAGCTCGCAAAATAAATTGCCGGCAGAGTAAGTTTGTTAAAGGTTTACTTAAACTTAAATTATTGAATTTAAAATAAATCTAAACCGACGAAATCAATTTACGATGCAAAATGTTATAATCAACAAACTAATAAAAGTGAATGAATGAACGATTAGTTGGTTGGTACGTTGTTGTTGGTACCATTAAACACTAGATAAAAATAAAACTGCATTTAAACAGACATAACGACCAACACGTGACTTTGCAACTCTGTTCGGTTTGTCTCTCTATTCACTTGCATTCATCTGATCTTTACAAATGCACACACATACACATGCAATTACAAAAGACTTCTTTGTGAATAACAATACATAAACAAAGTGTGTGTTTTTATTTCTTTTGTTTTGGTTTTATTAAATTGAAATGGTGGGTGCAATTAAATTAAACAACACCAACAACAAAGTCTTAAGTGTTAATATATTCATAATATATTTGTTGTTGCTGCTTTGTAAATATTTGGTTATTTCTCTTTTGTTGTAGTTGTTGTCATAATTGTTCTGTTTTATTTTTTTTAACAGCCGCTATAAATATTGACCATTTTGTGTGCAAATTTCTTTCACTTCATTTTTTGTTGTTTGTTCTTGATTTTACAAGAACAAAGAACTGTGTTTTTTTTATTATTTATAATTTAATTTTTATTATTGTTTATTTTTGTGATGTTTGTATAAATTTGTATTTTAATTCTTTTAAAATTGGTGGACTTTGTTCTTTTTTTTCCATTGACGTTAAAAATTCATACTTTCCGGTTGTCAATGGAAATTTTGTTCTTTTAGTTTTGATATTTTTTTATTTTTTATTATTGGTCTCAAGCATTTTGAACTTTGTATAAAATAGAAACTATTGGTTTGACGTTAGAATTTCTTTGTCGAAGAAAATCAATTTTTATTTTATAAAATAATAAAGCGAGGTTCATTAGCAATTTATATACGTCAAATCGATTGATAATAGAAGTAAAACCAGGGCGGATCTGCAGTTAAGGATTTGTTAAAAACACTCTGTTGTTTTAAAATAACTAAAAAGAGGCGGTTTTAAAAATTTTTTAATAAAAAAATAATAATTAGCGATATAGTGCGTTAGGAACTAATTTGATGCTGCTTGCGTCTACAAAATTTTAACAATAATCATCGTATAAAATTAAAAACAATTACTTTATTCGGCTGTGCCGAATCTTTTATACCCTTCACCATCTATATAAGTCTAGTTTAGTGAAGTAACACCAAATAAAAAACAAGTATTAGGGTGACAGAGAATTAAAACATTAATTTAATTTTATATAAAAACGTCATCGGCTCTTAACGGGTTAAGCATTTTTAAAAATTATTAGTATTTCCTTACAGATCTTATCAATATCTTTTAAATGATATCCATATTGATATTTAAAAAAAAATTAAATTTCAGAGGCCCATAACTCGGAAAAAATATGGGCGAGCGCCAATTTTTTTAATTGATGTTTTTTTTTTCTTATTTTTTAATTCTCTATCGCCCCATATATTTGTTATGGGCGGACACTGCTCAATCGACTTCGCTATGCATAAGAACTTCGAATGTATTGTTACGAAAGTAAGATCTGGCAACCCCTGTTGTTGTTAACAGTATGAGAGTGGTGAATAAAGTTACTTCCACTAATGGTGTGTGTATAGAATAATACCACAATTAGCTAACAAAAGCTGAGCAACCTCAATGGCTACATTGGTAGAGGTGCGTGCTGTAAAACAGAAGATCATTAGTTCGAGGCCACTTCCGAATATGAGTACAAATGAATATAATAATTGTTATAATGCAATTAAAAATTAAGAAGCAGCAGTACAAACCTCCCGAGAAGGAAAAGACAATTATTGTGTGAAGCCATTGCAGTTAATTTAGTGAAGACGTCCATTTAATACGAGGGCTGCTCTATATATTTCTGGCCTAATAGTGAAAATGCGAATATTTATAATCAAAAATGGTTTTATTGCTTTTCAAAGTATTCTCCAGCATGATTTATACACTTTTGCATGCGCTCAAACCAGTTGTCGAAGCACTTTTTCCACTCCGATTGAGACACCTCTAAAACATGGTTTTTGAACACTTCAACAGCTCCTTCTGGCGACGAAAATCGTTGACCACGCGAATTTTTCTTGATGTGCGGAAACAAGAAGAAGTCATGGTGAACAATGATTCGTCTTCTCTTGTTGGTTTTGCGAATTTATCCGATGACTTCAGGCAAACAAATTGTAGTCTACCACTCAAAAGTGACCGTCCTACGTTGCTCAAGCGGAAGAGTCGCCACATGACCAGTTTTGCCGAAGAAACAGGCGACCATTTGCTTCGAAGTGCTTCTTCCACGAACAACTTTCGTTGGATTTTGCTCGTCTTTGAAGACCCACACGGTCGATTGTTGTTTCGTTTCGCATAGATCCATGATTCGTCACCTGTGACGATCTTATAAACGTCTTGTGAAGCACCGCAATCGTATTTTTGCAACATTTCTTTGCACCAATCGACACGAGCCTTTTTTTGAGCGACTTTCAAATTGTGAGGGATCCAACGAGAACAAACCTTTTTTACGACCAGGTGTTCATGCAGTATCAAATGTATGCTGGTGGAAGAAATGTCCAAGGATGTCTCTATCTCTCGGTATGTCGCATGTCGATCTTGCATTATGAGTTCACGCACGGCAACAATGTTCTCTGGCACAACAGCCGTTTTTGGACGACCTTCACGGAATTCGTCTTTGAGCGAGCTTCGGCCACGAATTAATTCATTATACCAATTTTTCACAGTGCTATAGGATGGTGCTTCATCGCTATACAAAGATTTAAGTTCATCAATGCACTCTTGTCGTGATAATCCACGTCGAAAGTTGTGAAAAATGATGGCACGAAAATGTTCACGGGTTAATTCCATTTTTTTCTATATTAATTCTTTCAAGTCACTGTAAACAACACAAATAATGGTCGTACGTCAAAACGTTTTGAGTACGATTATGCTTAGAAATGACAAACTTTCCAATGGAAATGTCAGATTGCACCTGGCAGCACTCAGTGTTGCCAGGCCAGAAATATATATATAGCAGCCCTCGTAGGCTAATACGCATGCATTTTTAGTCAACCTTAAATATGTAAATTATTTTAATTTAAAATTATTATCTTTTTTTTAATGCAATGTTATCGTAGAGAAAAAAAAATAACCAAAAATTTCGCCAAGTATTTTTAATACCGGCAAGAATCTCGCCTCTCGCTATTTTAAAACAGGATTTTTTATCGCCACGTTTGGCGAGAAATCGCTATAAGTGACAACACTGGCTATAGCGGTTTAGTTCAGATTTATGAGATGCCATTTTTTCAATTCTCTTTTAAGGCCAGGATTCACTATCATACTCAGTCGTACGATCTGTCAATAATTGCATGTGTGCTCAAAAAGTATGATAGTGTGGATTAAAAGTGTATGTATGTGACTGACTTTTTGTCTGATCTGTACGATTTTATAATCTTTTGAAATAATTCATAAAATATTTTTCTCCGCATGATCAGGGTTGATTTTTTTAAATGATGACGAGAAAAAAAAGCAAAATATTAAAACCATATGTTTTTGCATCTTTTTTGTAAAATAGTGTGGCACCAACGACGCCATTTTGAAACGATTTTTAAAGTAGGACAGAATTTTGTCAGATTTTTGTGTGATTAAATCGTTCGTATGATAGTGAATCCTGGCCTTTAATGGCATCGGAATTTGTACACAAAATTAAAACAACATGAAGCCAGTTTTATGCAAAATGGCATAGTGTAAAATTACTCTTAGAAAATTCTGATAAATATTAAAACTCATCATAATCTTAAAATTAGTTTCCTTTCTTTATAAACTAAAAAAAAACAAATTGTGTATTTCCTTCTACATTAGAGAAAATGATACCACTCATGCTGTCTTATTCACACAAAGTGAGCTGGGGCTTTTTTACAAACTTTATACTGCAAACTAAAAAAATAATTTTCAGTTACTGATACGAGCTTCTATTTTAAAAATTTATTTCATTTTAATTTATTAAATATTTTCTATTTTCAGCACTTTTTCCCCATTTTGCTACGATCAAACCAAATCTCCCCAATCACTGTTTACGTTTCATAATGAAATAAATTATTTTGTTAAAATTAAAATTAATTAAATTAATTTTTAAGGTAAGTTAAGTTTCTGTTAACAGTTTGTTCAAATATAAAATATTAATAAAATTGACTTTATTATTAATGTTGTTGCCTCACTTAACTTGATTCAATAATGTTAATTTTAATTAAAACCAGCACACGTCAACAATTATTTAAATATTTAAATTGTTGCTTTCATAAAGCAAAAAAATAAATAAAGAAAAAAATAAAAAAATAAATATGTTTGGAATGTCATTTAACTTGATTGTAAGACTTTTTTCATTTTAATTTTTCGAAAAAATTCTTGCGGGTGTTGCTACTGCAGTCGTTATACAGAGTAACAAGTGATTTTTAGTTTTTTTAAATTGCTTAACTAAATTATTTAAATACTAATTTCTTTTAAAGTTTTTAAAATATTTAAAATTTTAATTAAAAATTACATTTTAAAAATTTTAAATAATCCATTAATTTTTAATATAAATATGTTTGCTTTATTAATTAATTAATTGATTAAGTGGATATTTTTAAATTTATATATTTTTTATAGACTCTTGTCTTTAAAACAAATATCTTACACTTCCAAACCAAAACAATAAAAAAAACTAAAATTCTTCAAAGGCACTTAAGTGCAAAAGAAAAAACATTAATATCCTGCGGTTATCTCATTGACGCCAACATGAAAGCCTTTTTAGCAAATTAATATAAATTATTCATTAACGTGTTTCCAATAGCTACAGGTTATTGTTAAATAAACCAATTTTTTTTTTATTTAATTAGTAAAGGCTTACACTGTGCAAGGAAGGGCTTTGCTTGACTGCGCTAAGCATAAGCGAAAATTTTTGTTTATTCAGGCGAGTTTTTTTTAAGTCTTAATAAGAAAGTATCTTTTTTTTAAGATTTTCTGTTTTAGTTTCTAATTCTAAAAAACTCAACGCAACGCTAAAATTATGTGGAGAAAAAAAAATCAAAATATTTTAAAAATTTGTTATTGTTTTTCATAGAAATGTTCAAAGTTTTTAAACCAACGCAAACGCCACAATTTAATAAAGGCAAACGCCTTTTGAATTTAAATTAAAAAAAAAAAAAACAAAAACAAATTTTTAAAACATTTTTAATTTTGTTTTTAATTCCAAAAAAATTTCTGGCATTGTTTTGCGTTTAATAGAATAATGGCCTGAATTTCCCTTTTAAAAGTACTTTTTAAAAGGTACCAAAAGTACCTTTTTTTGGGGGAAATTTTTTTTGTAAAGACACAAATTCTTAAAATATTTTGAATTTTGTTTTTTTCTTCCAAGAGAAAATTTGTCATTGTTTTGAGTTTTATAGAATGCGGGATTTTAATTTCCCTTTTAAAGATACGTTTTAAGAGATACTAAAAGTACCTTTATTTGTTAGGGAAAAATATCTTTTGCAAAGACAACGCTCGGGTATTGTTTTGCATTTTATAGAATAAGGGCCGCTTTTAAGGGTACTTTTTAAAAGATACCAAAGTACCTTTATTGTTTAGGGGAAAATAACTTTTGTAAATACACAAATACTCGAAATATTTTGAATTTTGTTTTTGTTTCCAAAAGAAGTTCTGGCATTGTTTTGCGTTTTATAGAATAAGGGCCTGAATTTCGCTTGAAAATGTACGTTTTAAGAGATACCAAAAGTACCATTATCTTTTAGGGAAAAATATCTTTTGCAAAGACACAAATTCTTAAAATATTTTAAATTTTGTATTTGTTTCCATAACAAGCTCTGGCATTGTTTTGCGCTTTATAAAATAAGGGCCTGAACTTAGCTTTTAAAGGTACTTCTTAAAAGGTACCAAATTTGTTAGGGAACAATATCTTTTATAAAGACAATGCTCTGGCATTGTTTTGCGTTTTATAGAATAAGGGCCTGAAGTTTGCTTTTAAACGTACTTTTTAAAAGATACCAAAAGTACCATTATCTTTTAGGGAAAAATATCTTTTGTAAACACACAAATTCTTAAAAATATTTTACATTTTTTTAATTAAATAAATCAACAAAAGGTCGATAAAGAATTAAAATCGTAAGTATTTTACATTTTTATTTTATTTCCAAAAGAAATTCTGTCATTGCTTTGAGTTTTATAGAGTTAGGGCCTTAATTCTCCTTTTAAAAATAATTTTTAAAAGATACCAAAAGACACAAATTCTTAAAATATTTTACATTTTGTTTTTATATCCAAAATAAATTCTGCCATTGTTTTGCGTTTTATAGAATAAGGGCCTGAATTTTGCTTTTGAAGGTACTTTTTAAAAGATACCAAAAGTACCATTATATTTTAGGGAAAAATATCTTTTGTAAAAACACAAATTCTTAAAATATTTTAAATTTTGTATTTGTTTCTATAACAAGCTCTGGCATTGTTTTGCGTTTTATAGAAATAGGGCCTTAATTCCCCTTTTAAAGGTATTTTTTAAAAGATACCAAAAGTACCTTTATTTTTTAGTGAAAAATATCTTTTGTAAAGACACGAATTCTTAAAATATTTTAATTTTTGTTTTTGCTTCCGAAACAAACTCTGTCATCGTTTTGCATTTTATAGAATAAAGGCCTTAATTTCCCTTTTAAATGTACGTTTTAAGAGATACCAAAAGTACCTTTTTTTGGGAAAAATATCTTTTGTAAAGACACACTGTTTTTTTTTAATATTTTTTTTTTCATGATTTGTTCTCTCTTTAAATTTACTTTACTTGAAATAGACTTTTTAAAAGATTTTCAAAGGGGATTAACATTTTGAAAGGTACTTTTTGAAAGATACTTAAACTGTCACGTGTTTTAAGGAAATAATTTTTAGAGAAATATTTTTTGTAAACATATTTTTCACGTGTTAAATTTACTTTATAATTCGAGTTTTTAGAGGTAATTTTTTAAAGACACTTAAAGTACCTTTTCTTGTTTTTAGAGAAAATATGTTCTATGAAAATATTTTAGAAAAAAAATTTTTGACATGGAACTTTCTTTAAATTTTCTTTTGCTGCAAAGTTACTTTTTAAAAGATTTTTTTCTAAGCTTAATTGCCTAAAAAGTATTTTTACCGGAAAAAGTACTTTTTCGAGTTGTTCTTTCAAGATACTTTTTTGAAAGGTACTTTATTTAGTTTATAGTTTTTAATTGTTTTTTATTAAAAGGTACTGTAAACTGTTAAAAGAGGTGCTTTTTGCTTTTTGAAAGGCAACTTTTTTAAAACATACTTTGGTACTTTTTTTTTTAAATTGATTGATTTATAATTAACAAAAAAAAAAAAAAATAAAATAAAATACCTTGATAATAGAGAAGGAGAGGTACTAGGCCATTGAATTAATGAATGCAAAAGAAAACATTAATATCCTGCGGTTATCTCATCGACACCAACATGAAAGCCTTTTTAGCAAATTAATATAAATTATTCATGAACGTGTTTCCAATAGCTACAGGTTATTGTTAAATAAACCATTTTTTTATTTAATTAGCAAGGAAGGGCTTTGCTTGGCTGCGCTAATCGGTACCAGTCTATTTAAAGATAAAAATGCTGTATTTTTGCCAATAAAATTTCTTAGAAATGAATGAAAGTTGTCTTTATCATTTGTAAAGAAACATTTTCAGAAAAATGCCCATATGGCAACGCTGTTCAAAAATAAATAAATATTGGATGCCACAAGAATTTAAATGTTAATTAATTGTCATACGTTTTATGAATTTTAATATCATTCATTTCATACATTGTTGTATTGCGAACGTGTGCAGGTGCTGTGTTGATATTTTTTATAGCTGACACTTTAATCAAATGGCTTCAAAACTTTTCGCTACAATGTATGTCCGTCTGTCACAGCCCTTTATCTGTGAAACGTAATAGATAGACTCTTGAAATATTCACAGAATATGTATTACTTAGCAGCTATAAAAACTAATACTAACAATTAAAGGGTGTTCCGAAAGTAACGTGATGTTCATAAAAAAAATTGATTTTTTTGAACTGTAAAAGTCAGACATATCAAGTCTCAGTACATCTATGTGCACTATGGCAATAATTGCCAAAAACTTAATCTTTAAATTACTGGATGTCCCAAAAAAATGCAAAATTGGGGTGACAGAGAATTAAAATTTAAAAAAAATTTTGGTACTGCAAATATACATTTTTACATAAAAATGACACCGGCTCTCAATGGGTTAAACATTTTTTAAAAATTTTAGTATTTCCTTAAAGATCTCTTCAAAAGCTTTAAAGTGATACCAATATTGATGTTTTAAAAAATTTGCAAATTTCAGAGCTCCGTAACTCGGAAAATATGGGCGAGCGCCAATTTTTTCACTCTTTGTTTTTTTTTCTTATTTTTTAATTCTCTACTGCCCCATATATATATTTTTATTCGATTGGAGTCACTTTAATGTTCCAAATGACATGAAAAAATTAGAGGTAGGCGTGGTGTTTTGCCTGCTGCCTCGAAGAACAAGGACCGATTATGCTGATTTCCAATGGCACCTCTTTCGACACTATATCTGATCGATTGACATGTTTATTTATTTTTTGCCGAGGCAAACTTAATATTAACACTAACACGGATGTACAGATGGACATCGCTCACTTGACTTCGATACGCATAAGAACTCTGAATGTATATACTTTATGGGGTCGGAAATGGATATTGTAGAAATTACACACGGAACAATTTTTAGTCAGGCTTCAGACATTGTTTTGCTTCCATTAAGAAAACTTACTTTTATTGCAGAATGTAATGAATTTTCTGAATCTCATCATATCTTTTATTAATATAATCTTTTAATCTTTTAAAGGTCCTGTGTAAAACAACTACAACCCCCTACCAAAATCTAGCAGCTTCGAATTGAAATTCGATAATAATTAATATCAATTAATTTACTCTTAATTAGATTTTATTCTTTTCAATTATTCCATAAATAAAATAAAATTCCTTTTATGTTTAGTTCTTTATCAAAGAAACAAAAGAAAAAACATGAAATTGTTTTCCCAAATAAATATAAACCCAGGTCAAGTGAAAAGCTGAACTAATGTTATTTGGCCTTGAAAATTTACTTGATACACATTTTCTTATTATTAGAAAAATAAGGAAATGAAATGTGAAATTTTATAACCATAAAATCAACAGCAAAAAGGAAATAAAAGTTAAAAGAAGCCTATTTATTTATTTAGCTTTGAAAGAGGCAGATAAGAAGAATATAAGTATAGATAAACTGTGCCACGCCAAATGTAAACAAATATTATGAAGTTTTGATTGTTGTTGTTGTAGTAGTAACATTTTACGTCAATGAAAGAAAATTTTCCAAACAAACACCAACACAAGAAAAATTTGACATGAATTATACTCCCACAACCTCTAAAATGACTAGACACTCTAGACGGTTAACACCTCTTGCGAAAGAAAAAGAAAAAGCCTTTTGTTTTCTTCTACAACATTTTGCTACAAAAAAGGAGAGAGAGAGTGAGATTTCTTTGTATGGCTCCCCATGGCCTCCTCATACACACACAGAAACATTAATGTTGCTTAATCTTCTGTTGGCTTATGCTTATTTAATAAATCTGAATTTTACACTGACAAAAATGGTAGAACTTTATTCGAATAAAAATAAAATTCTTATTAACTTTTGTTTTTAAAAAGAGGTTTTTTTTAATATTTTTTTTTAAGAGAAGTAGCAGTTCAGGCCTGTTTAGTTATTTTTGTAACCGTGATACATTCTTTAGGAAAGGGATAGATGAGAGATAAGACAGATGGTGAAAGGAGACAGATATAGCCATTTGATTAATTATTTTACTTCGCCGGCGAATATGCTTTAAATAAGTATCTACGAAGGAGGCTGAATGATGTAATGTTAATTCTGAATATGTATTTATACCATTAAACAGAAAAAAAAAAAAATTCTTATTGCCGCAGGGGTTGAACCCTGGCCAACCAGATTTGTAATCAACGTGCTTACCACCATGACTATAGCAGCCGTTTAGCCATTTTGATTTTCTTTATTCTTTTCAAAAATATCCGAAGCCCTTGTTAAACAACTATGTTAGAACACTTTTTCTAAGAATATTTTTTCACCAAAAAGTTACTTCTTCTAGAAATAAGGAATCTTTTTCGAACAAAAACACTGGCAAAAGTTAACATTTACAATTTGTACCTTAAACATATACGCTTTTTAAAATTGTCATTCCATAAGTTATTTTAAAATAAATATTATTTGGCCTCTACAGTTTCTGTAGCGAAATAGCAATCATTCTTTTAAAAAAGGTACCTTTTTAAAATGAGTTTGAGAGACTTCTCAAATGAAATACCTTTAAGAATTCCTTTATAAAACAGTAATTATCAGAAAAGTACTTAAAAAATCATTATTTTATATTAAGATAGTGATTTCAAAAAGTACTTTTTAGATAAAAAATTTACATAATTTATCTTTTATTAATTTAAATAAAATATAAATTTATATAAAAAATATGTTTATATAAAAAAATGTTTCTATGAAAAAGTACTTTTATTAAAAAGTACTTTTCAAGAAAAGTCCCTTTTGCATAAACTTCCCGTATAGGAAAAGGATCCCTTAAAAATAAGATATTTTGGTAAAAGCACCTTTAAGAAAGTACAGCATTGTTTAATATTAAGATAGTGATTTAAAAAGTACTTTTTAGAAAAAAATTTTATATAATTTATCTTTTATTATTTTAAATAAAATATGTGTTTTATATAAAAAAATATGTTTATATGAAGAAATATATCTCTATGAAAAAAAGTACTTTTATAAAAAAGTACTTTTATAAAAAAGTGCTTTTCAAGAAAAGTTCCTCTTGCCTAAACTTCCCTTATAGGAAAAAGGATCCCTCAAAAATAAGCTTTTTGGTAAAAGTATTTTTTAGAAAGTAAATCATCATTTAATATTAAGATAGTGATTTAAAAAAGTACTTTTTAGAAAAAAATTTTATATAATTTATCTTTTATTATTTTAAATAAAATATGCGTTTTATATAAAAAAAATATGCTTATATGAAGAAATATGTTTCTATGAAAAAAGTACTTTTATGAAAAAGTACTTTTCAAGAAAAGTCCCTTTTGCATAAACTTTCCTTAAAGGAAAAGGATCTTTTAAAAATAAGCTTTTTGATGAAAGCATTTTTTAGAAAGTGTTACCGCCACTATTAGCAACATTGTTTATTTGTTTACATTACGTTTTAGCACAACGTTGGTAGATGTCAAATTTTATCCACACACGTGAATTTACTATGTACATAGAAAAATGTTTTTTTTTATCGAATAGGGAAATTTTTTACGCGGTTTCTCGAGTATAAAAACCGCCATCTTAATTGTCGAAGGGACAGAAACAAAACTTCTCTTGGTAACTGTACCAAAAAGAATTTTAACAAGAGTTAAAATAATATAAATTTGTGAATTGTAATTAATTTTATGGAAATAAATTGTCAATTGAATATAGCAAGCAAAACTCTTCGTTTATAATCTAAAAATAGCTACCAGGGGACAGCAGCAAATTTTCCGGTAACAGAAAGTAAATCATTATTTAAGATAGTGATTTAAAAAAAAAAACGTTTAAAAAAATATATAATTTATCTTTTATTAATTTAAATAAAATATGTGTTTTTTAGATTATTTTTATACTTTTTTATTGTTGGTCTTATATTTCTTAAACTTTTTGTTTTGTTATTGTAATTATATTGTATTAATGTTTGTTATTTTTAAACTTAATATTTTTAGAAAATTAAGCCCTGATGATGCTACTTAAAGATTGTAGCGAAATATCGGCAAAATAAAGAACAAATTTAAATAACTGACCTCGAGCTGGAAAAATTCTTTTGTATTTAAAACTATGTGTTTTTTATATGAAAAAATATGTTTATATGAAGAAGTACGTTTCTATTAAAAAGTACTTTTATGAAAAAGTACTTTTATGAAAAAGTACTTTTATGAAAAAGTATTTTTATGAAAAAGTACTTTTATGAAAAAGTACTTTTCAAGAAAAGTTCCTTTTGCATAAACTTCCCTTATAAGCGGGAACCTTCAACAATTTAAACTGATTAAAACTCAGTACCTTTTGTATAACAACTCTCGGAATTGAAAGAAATATATATATAAATAAATTACATTAAGTGAAATACGAAATTTAAAAAAGGTTCTTATAAAAATGTATCTTTTAAATAGGACCTCGTAAAATTTACCCTATAAAAAGTTCCTTAAAAAGTACCCTTATATAAACACCTCATAAAAAAGGGCCCTTTAAAAATTACTCTATAAGAAGTACCTTGTACAGTTAACGTATAAAAAGTACCTCATAAGTAGATCCATATAAAAAGTATCTTGTAAAAAGTACCTTATGGAAAAATAAGCTGTTTAAAATTAACGTTTAAAAAAAGTAGTATCTTCAAAAAATGCATACTACAAAAAGAAGTATTTTGGATCAAATACTTTAAAAGTATGTTATAAAATAATTTAAAAAATAATTAAAAGGGCCTTGAAAGCATTGTTAAAACACCTTAAAAATGGGTTCAAATTGACTTTAAAAAAATTGCCTTTTAAAAATACCTTTTTGAAAATTTATCAAAAAATGACTCTAGAAGAAGTACCTTGCAAAAAGTACTTTTAAAATAATGTTAAAATTTTCAAATAACATTTAAAAGAAACCTATTGAAAGAAGAACTTAAAAAATTGTCATTCAAAGTAAATTGATGATAAATACCATTTTAATTTATAATGGCTACTTTTGAAAGGTTGTCGCAAAAGTTCTTTTGGAAAAAGACCGATTCTTTTTAAAAAAGACTCTCAATTTAAATGTTCAAACATGTTTATGTATTCTAAGGCCAGTAACATACTAAAATTTGTGTGTGAGTGAGTTTGGTCTCTGTTATATGTTTACATTAAGCTCTGATGGTCTCACTCTCTCCTACTTTTTATCCTTACCGTTACATTCATAAATACTTGCATACATACAATACTATTGTTGTAAAGTACGGAAATAATAATAATACAAACAAATATAATCGCCATTATATTTTTCAAAGAAAAACGACATCATTTTACTAAATTTATTTCACAAAAATTCGATTAGTGTTGTTATGAAAACGAAACGAAAATAACTGCACGAGGAGGACATGCGTAGAAATAGCCTTGACAATGGCCCCCCTTTTTTAGTTTCACCTTGAAATAAGGAAAAAAATAAATAAATAAAACAGGAAGAAATTCTTATAAAAAGCAGCATAATTCTTGTTGAATAACGAAATAAACAAAAATAGTAACGTGGGAGTTTTTGGGATTGCAGACCCAACCCAAACATTATGGGGGATAAAAAAATGTGGCTTTTTTAGTATTTTGCGTCGTATTTTATTTTTCTTCCTCTTTTGTTTTTTCTTTATTTAAATTTAAGATCTATATTCCACATTTCATAGATTGTGTATTTTATTTTGTGACTACAATGAAAATTAATGGGAGTCGCCCTATTAAGCGGCAAGAGGTTTTTCCGCTTAAATATTTATAGAGGAAAATTTCTACATAAAATAAATGTATTATTCAATTAAATTAAAAAGTTTCTTTCTATTCCTTTAACATAAAAGAAAAAGGATAAATTATTTTATTTATTTATTATTTACTAGCTTTTGCCCCTCAATTTCTTTTGGGTTGCCCATTATTTTGTCAGATTTTCATTAAGTTTAATATAGACTTTTAACTACAAAATAGCTTTTTTCTAACGCCTGAAAGTATGCTCAGATTTTTTATTTTACGCATTCAAAACCAAAAGGGGTTTATAATGTTATTTTATGTGTTAATCCGCGTAAAGATCTTTCTGTTATCTAAATTTTATCACAGTCGGTTTGATTACGCATCAAACATCCAAATTTTCAAACATACAAACTGTCACATTTACGATTTAACTGAACAATTATTACAGTCGGACTGGTAAAAAGTTCGCATAAAAAACAAAACCTATTTATTTGAAATGCCCTTAAAAGTACTTCTTTCCAAGCACCTTTTGGTATGAGACTCTGAGGTTTTCTTTACAAAATTTGGGTAGAATCCACTGATGAGCTATATATGAATAGTAGCGAAATGGCCATATGGATATGCTTTCCCCGCAGTAACACATTTAATTTTTTTAGTTTAAAATAAATAAATATTTTATGAAAATATCATGAAATATTTTTATTTGAAGAAATCAAGCACAATTAAAGTAAATTAATAAAAATTGTATATAGTTTTTTATTAATTTACAAATTAAAAAATCGCCAAAAAAATCTTAAGAAAACTCGCCAAAAAAGAATAAAAAAAAATTGGCGAAAAGTAATAAAATAATTGAATAAATAATTAAATTTAAACAGTCACTAAAAAGCTAAAATAAAAAGAAAATAAAAAAAATCTAGCAATAATCGCCAACAATAATAGAAAATTAAAAAAAAAAAACAATTTTAAGCCAAAAACCAATTTCTTTCATAAATACAACCAGTATTCCTCCCATTTTCTATAGTATTTGCTTTATAAACATTTTTATATAATTTTTAATTTTTCCACTTGTCATCATCAATGTTTATGTTGAACTTGAAATAAATAATTTTGCATGACCTTTTATTTTTATCGGCAGAGTTAAGAAAGAAAATCTTGCTTAGTTTTTTAGTTAATATGTCATCCTGTTGATTTTAGCACCACTTCCTGGCACAAGCGCTTTTCAAACTTGTTAACTTCTTACAAATCTATGTATGTGTGTCAATTTTAATTCAAACGTAACTGTACTGACTGACAACTGAACAAGAATTTACAAACAAAAAAAAAAAAACAAATTTTCCTAAAAAAGCAGCAACAAATTTTCACAATCTCTTAATTTCCACCCTCAAAATAAAACAAGATATAAATGACGAAGCATGAAAAGCACATACTGCCCCCATACATATTTTTTTTAAAGTCATCATCATCACTTATTAATAACAACAAAAAACATACGCAAACATTTTAATACAACAACAACAAAAAATATTACATTTACAAGCACTAAAGAATTAATGACAAACATGTTTACATTTTTTTTTGTCGAGGAATTATAACACCCACAACTATGGGGTTGCCAGATAAGCCGTTTTTGTCTCAATTTTTATATAAACTATTTACAAATTTTTTTTGGACATTTTTAAGCTGCAAGTTTAATAAAAAAAAAACTCCGTCAAGTGCGAGCTGGACTCATACACGCAGAGTTCCATACCATATGGGAAACGCTTTAATTTTATTTTTCAAAAAACATATAAATATAACGTACCTTTTAGGACACCTTTTAATTAACATTGTTTATATGTACTTGCTTTTATAGCGAAATAGAAACACATACCCAGTGTAAATTTATAATCTCACTCTATTACGGATCAAAACATAAGGCCATGGTAGAGTGGCTGTGATAGACGGACCGACATTGTAGCGGAAACAATAGAATTATGTTTTACACATTGTGTGCGAAACGCTAAAAATATGAAAATTAAGTTATGAGAAAAGCTGCTGTTCAATATTTTTAATACTGAATGAAAATCATCCATACATTGAGGCGATTGTTTTTCCATTTTCATTTTGCTGGTTGGTTGTTTTACATGGTTGCTTGCTAGACGGACCGCTATCGGCGACGTGAGTTCAAGTATGGATCTAACAAGTTTGCTTTATTAAAAATTTGTTTCTTGAAGTATGATGTGCTGCGCATGACTATATGGTAAACTGAAAGTGCCTCCTGTAGGAAAGCCCTAGATTACCAGCATGAATACTGAGCGCCCAATGAGCACTCAACACTGGCAGGAGTCTAGAGGCGTACCACTTTTTATTGGTTAAGAGCCACTTAGGGTGCCTAGACACGTTCAGATTGTTTTTAACAAACATTAATGAAAAAAAAGCTATATTCGGCTATGCTGAATCTTCACCATCTATGTAAATCGAGTTAAGTGAAGTAACTTTAATCAAAAAAGCAGAGAATTATAATAAAATAAGAAAAAAAAATTAATTACTGCATATAAATAATTTTAGACAAAAATGTCATAGGCTCTTAATGGGTTAAGCATTTTTAAAAATTTTTAGTATTTCCTTAAAGATCTCATCAAATGCTTTTAAATAATACCCATATTGATATTATAAAAAATTTTAAAATTTCAGAGGCCCGTAACTCGGAAAATAGGGGCGAGCACCAATTTTTTCACTGAATTGTTTTTTTTTCTTGTTTTTAAATTCTCTATAACCCCATATATTTTATATTTTTTTATTTTTATATTTTTTTATTTTTTATTTTTTTTTGATTGGAGTTAGTTCATTGTTCCAAATGATGTGGGCAAATAAGAGACAGGCGTGGTTTTTTTCCCGCTGCCTTAAAGGACATGTACCGATTTTGTATTTAATTGGTGTATTTAATTTTCTCTATTTCTTCTAGGGTCTTGGTAAAGTTGATTTTAACACTACGAGTAACACGAACGGACAATCTATCGACTTCGCTATGCATAAAAAGTCAAAATATTTATACTTTATGGGGTCGGAAATGGATATTTTAAAATTACAAACGGAATGACAAACTTAGATATATCCTTTTTCCAAATTTTTGTGGCGAAGGGTATAATTAGGACTCTTTAATTTATACTGAAAAAAAGTAATTAAATATTATTTTTTCGTATTTTTCAATAAAATTTGTTGAACCGAGTGTTAGAACTACATTACTGCTAAATATCACCCAATCTGAATTAATTGTTGGACAAAAATTAATGAAACCTTTTTTTTTCGATGGGCCCGCTTTTTCAAGTACAGTTTGTAATCTTCTGACCCGCGCCGGTTATACTCATGTTAGTAAAAGCACCCTTGATATCCAAAAAGGTCACTAATAATTCAAAAATTATTTACTAATAAACAAAATTATTTATTACTAAATGTAAAATAATTTCTATTTTTATTCACAAAAATTGGCGATTTTATGCCAAGTTTTTCTGGCAACTCTTTTATAATTGATTTAAAAAAAACTTTTTACACACCCATACTCACACACTCCCCCACCACCGCTTAAAGCTTTTCCATGTTTTGATGTTTTTCTCTCTCATACTTTCTGCACATGCCATGAAAGGCAGATGTAAAAAACAAAGGAAGTTTACAAAAAATGCCGCGATACAAACACATCATTGTACACAATAAAACCAGAGTCATGGAGTCAGTAATAACAATAATAAAAAAGAAAACATTTATTTGCGAAATAGTGAGCGGAAGCAAAACAAATATATAAGATCGTATGGAAACCACGACTAAATGAAATAACAAAACACAAAAACAAAAATACACAAGACAACATGTGTTGAATATATTTCATTTTGTTTTGTGGCTGTCAATATTTATTTTTTTTTTTTTGTTGAATTATAAAAGAATCTTAAAAACAAAACAAAATAGTAAAAATTAGTTAAGTTTAACAAGACTACTCACACACATTTACTAACTATAAAGCGGTTCTTTAAAGCTTATAAGTGGCGCAAAGGGTACAAAACTACAAATGATGTTCATATTTAAAATCTAGTGTGTGTGCGAGGGTGGTGAGAAAAAATTTTGCGGTAACGAGTATCATAAACAAAATTCGTTCAGGTTTGGGGGCTAAAAGAAAATTTTTAAAGTTTTAATTTTAAAACTTTATCGAATTTTTTATTGGTTTTTTTTATGGGAAATAGAGATTTTTAATAAAGAAGGAAGCTTATCGATATTCACTTTTATACTTTTTCACAGAAGTATGAGTTTAAAAATCAGGTATAAGTTTTTATGATTTTTTTTCTTTCTCTGCTTCTATGTTTTTTAGCAAAAGTGATCCAATATTTTAAACGAAAGGAACTCTCAGAGTATTTTATTGCTTTTAAATTAAATAAAAAAATTGTTTATTTAAATGTCAATGTCTCATTGTTCCAACAAAATTTAGATTATCTATTTTGCATTAGTACATTTAAAATACAGCTGCGGTTAAAATAATAGCATCATTACAAAAATTTTAGTAATTCATAGTATATTTTTTAAGATTTTAATTCACCCAAAATGCAATAAAAACATTTTGTGATTAATTTACTTGTTTATAATTATGTCAATAAAATCTGGCAGCCCCTGTAGTTGTTTCCGTATGAGCGTGGTGAATAAGTTAGTGTGTATAGAATAAAATCCACAATTAGCGAACAAAAGCTGAGCAGCCTCAATAGCTGCGTTGGTAGAGGTGCGTACTGCAAAACAGGAGGCCCTGAGTTCGATACCGCATTCAAACATTCGTGCAACGAAAAACTAATAATTGTTATAATCCAATTAAAATTAATAAACAGCAGTACAAACCTCCCGAGAGGCAAAAGACAATTATTGTGTGAAGCCATGGCAGATAATTTATTGGAGGCTTCCAACTTAATATAAGAGCTACAGATAACTGTCAAGAAGCCCTTTATAATAAAAAGTAAGACCGGTAGCGCTTGCGCATGGGAGTACAACAGTATAACAACAAGAATATGGCAGACGTGTGTTGTGGCTATTGGATTAAAGGAGATGAATGGCTTGGATAAAAGGAGTAGTGGAGATGTCTGTGGATGGTTAAGGTTACTAAACAAGGCATCGAGTAGTTCATGTCTCGCCGAAGTAACGGTTGTGTAGCGTGGATAGCTGCGTTTGTGGTGATAACGCATGTTTAGTAAATACGAGACTAAGGGTTCACAAGACCGGTAGGATCGAGAAGTAGAGCCAGAGAAAGCCATAAAGTTTGAAGACAGAATTTAGCCACAGTGGTATTTGCAATCAAAAGAATCCGTACGTTTTTTCTAAGAGGGAAAAACGTAACAACACTTTATTGGACACCCCTTATTTGCAAATGGGGCTACACATTTTTTTTAAAGAATCGACTATATTTCATATGTCGTTAACAGCTTACAAAGACTGTCAACGTTTGTTGGTTTTAGCGCAGATGTTCGGCAATAGATTTTCGACGAAAGTGAATGTGCAGGCCATTCCCTTACATTGTTATATTGTTACTAAACTATTTGCCATTTTTAAGGGCCTGTTTTGGTGCGTTGTCTTGCTGGAAGAACTACACCAGCGGCATTTTATCAAAGACCCCTACTCTTGCAACGCATTGTGCCAGAACTAGGAAATTAGGTAATGGAAAGTCAGATAGAGTAGTGCTTGTGGAAATTTGATTTGAATCTTTGTACACTGAAAGTGACGGGAAAGACCTCTGCAGGAAGTTTATTCCACTTGTGAGCTGTGCGCCTAAAAAAGCGAATTTCGTCTCTATTGTGTTGTGCGATTTACTGGTAAATTGGCCACAAAGAGATGTGCTCTTCATGAACAACGTGTTGCTCGTAAGAAATTACAGCTTTTAGAACCAAGTTTTTTTATTTAATCTTAGCACATTCCATTGTAGCAACGATAAAACAGTAAAACACATCCCACATTGCGTCGATGCTATAGTGAGTAAATAGAGCTTGATATTCTACTGTCAACGATAAACTACTTCGCCCGCTCCTTTTCGCAGTCTAGTAACTTCAAAATAATAATAATCCAAACCGGCCCATATTTGAGAGTTGTATTCCATTTTCAGTGTGAAAAAGATTCTATGTGATGAAGTAAAGTATCTCTTAGTTAGTTAGTTAGTTAGGAGTGGCAGCCTCTCGCGACGAAGCTCACTTGAGCACAATCGAATGGCCCGTTGTGATACCAAAAGGAAAGCGGCGTGACTCCCCTTACCCAGCCGAGAACCATGAGGATTTACGGATGAACTTTGCTATGTCCCCTATAGAGTGAGATGATAGCTCCGTAAGAGTTGCAAAGAAAGGAGAGCCCAAAATTCTTAGTCTTCTTCGAGCTAGGGATGGGCAGTGGCACAGGAGGTGCAGTACGGTCTCTTCCTCCGAGCCACAGCTGCGACAGAAATCATTAAAGGGCAGACCGAGTTTTTCAGCATGCCTGCCGATTAGACAGTGTCCAGTAAGTACCGAGACCGTGATACTTATGGATTTTCTGTCTAGTCTGAGCAGCTGCCTGGTCCGCTTGAGGTCCAGTGTAGTCCACAGTTGTCTGGAGACATAACAGGAACTTTCCTCTACCCATAATTTGCGAGCCAAATTGAGGTAGTGGTTCTTTATGGCCATTTTTACCGTTGCCAGAGGAATTGCAACATCCTATAGCGAGGAGACGTTAGGAAGCAATGTGCCTTGTTTAGCAAGATCATCGGCCTCACAGTTACCCTGGATATCCCTGTGGCCAGGGACCCAAATTAGGTCAATCTGTGATCGCTCCGATAGAGTGTTTAGTAATGAGCGACAACGCAGGACTAGCTTAGATGTACTGTATGCACCAGCAAGCGCCCTGATTGCCGCCTGACTGTCCGAAAATATCCGAATAGCAAGGCCAGAAATATCGTCCCTAAGCGCTATTTCGGATGTTTTCAGAATGCCCATTACCTCGGCTTGAAAGACACTGCAGTAGTCAGGAAGTCTAAGGGAGAGTCTTAGTCCAAGGCTATTGGCGAAGATTCCGCAACCGACTCTGTCATCGAGCCATCGGTATAGATGTACCACCCACAACCACTTCGTTACGGACCCATATTTCCCTACTCGGAATATGGGTCTGAAATCCGTGGTCCAGAGCGGGAGTAGAAGAGGTGTATTCCACCATTGATGGCAGTGGTACATCCCAATCGATAATCTTAGCATCTCTTGCACTGTTTTAGAAAATCAAGGCACCTTAATGCTTTCACCGAACATACCATTGCATTTCTATGCCAAGAACATCTAGAGCTTCTGATTTTTTAGTACCTGTATCAGCCATGATTATAGATAAGTTAGCCGATTTAGCTTAACGCCTGTGTGAAAGCATACAGCGAGCGTTAAATTTAACGCTGTTCGCCAGACCCTTATTCGTAGATTGTCAAACGATGATTGATCCTTAATGATTGGAAAGTGGTAATTTTTAACGCCGGCAACAAGTTTAAACTGGACGGACCAGATGGGTATAACTACTAGACTCGTTTCTGAACCACCATTACCACAGCAGAGAGGGCACTGGGGAAACATATAAAACTGTGATTTATTAGGATTTTACAGAACAAAATGGAGTTTTTGGGTAGATATGGAATCCATCCATCTATGGATTCTATTATATATATAACGCCAGAATTGCAAAATAATATTTCAGGTCAAAAATATTTCTTGTTTATTGGCCGCCCTATTGAGCTGATTTTAACATTATTGAACATTTTTGGGCTTGGCCTCCGGGAAAGAAGAAGATGATGCAATGACAAGTAGTCATTTATTCAAGTCATTAAATAATGTTGGCAAGAAATATTATATGACTATTTAAAGTCACTTTAAGACTCACTAAAAGATCGTATTTTTGAAGCTATTGAACAGCGTCGAGGATTCAGCCACTATTTAAAATGTTTTAAATATTATAAATAAATAAAATTAAAGGTATTTTTGTTTAGTAATGAATAAATAAAGTTTTAGGTAAAATTGGTTTAAAGATTATAATTAAATAAACAAAAAACTATTTTTTTTTAATAAAAATGACGTCTCCCTCTTGACTCAAAAGAGATAAGTGGGAGGAAAAAAATATAGCCATTTTATTAGTTATTTTACTTCGTCGCCGAATATGCAATTCTGAAATGACGAAGGCTGCATGTTACATTATTAATTCTGAATATTTATTTATACCATTAAAAAAAATGTTTATTTTTGATTGCCGCAGTGGTTGAACCCTGACCAACCAGACTTGTAGTCAACGTGCTTACCACATAACTACAGCCACCTCACTTATATTTCTTTTTAAATTTTATCTTACTTTAATGGCCACCGTGTATAATTTGTAACCCTGAGACTAAACCTTTCGTCACAACCCTCGTATGCCATAAAGCGCACACTCAAAAACAGCTGCTGAGCTTTGCTTTTGTTAAAAATTCTATACTAGATTTAATGTTTAAAATTTTAACAAAATAAAACACTTAAGAAAACAAAGCAACACTATGACGGACAGGCGAAAGAGAGGTATGGAATAAAATAGATAGTTAATAATTGTTGTTGTATTAAACAGTATAAATAAACAGAGAACAAATTTTTCTATAAATCATATACAAATGTTGTATTGAAAAAGAAACAAAAAGCTCTTTTTGAAACAGTGTGAGTAATAAGGCAGATACTTAAGAGTACAATTGCCAAAACTTGAGAAGAGAATGAGGGAAATCTTTGTATGAATTGGCCCACTACTGGGACTGATTAGTGGGACGTATGATTATTGTAAAAATTTTTATCAAACGGTCAAGAACGCTTTAAACGGATGAATAAAATATAGAAAATAAAATAATAAAAAAATATTAATATAAAGACAACAAAAAGAGAACTTTTGAAAAAAGTTTCAAGTGTATTGTAAAAAAAACACAATAATTTATAGATTAAATTAAAAATTTAATTTTTAAATTATTTCACAAAAATTATTGACAATTAACTAACGATCGCTTTTAATAAAAATGTTACAATAACAATTTGTAAAACAAAAAAAAAAATTTTTTGCAAGAACAATACAAATTTATGTGCGTAGGTGTTTGTCAATATTTACAATAAATAAAATCTTTATCATTACAAAAGATTTAAGTTTCAAACAAAAATTGTTAAAAATTATTAAAAAAAAAGTAATATTTTTATAATAAAAGTGTTAAAAGAAAGAAATATTTTGAAAAAAAAAAACTCGAAAATTTCAAGCGGGTTTCGTTTTTAAAAAGCGAACCAGTTTAAAACGTTTTTTCTTTGTTAATTTTAACACCTAAAAAATGCTGACAAAAAACAACAAAAACAAGCAAAGTAGATTTTAAAACCTAACAGAAAATAATTTACATAATTTAAACTCTTAAAATTTAAACAAATATGTATATACAAACACACATATAAATATATATGCTCCCCCAATCTTCGTTTCAAGTGTGTATTCGTAGAGGTATGTAAAAATGACAAAACAAAAAAAAAAAATAACAACAACCAAAACGAAATGAAATGAACTTAAACGCAAAACAAATCAAATTGTAACGGTCATCACTCCCCAACAATCTCACTCATTGATCAAGATACTCACACACAAATGTATTTACACACACTCGTAGGCATATTTTAAAATTGCTGTCATCATCACAGTAACACCATTTCTTATTATAAGAAAAAAATAATAAGAGATTGAAACAGCTGTTAACCAATTAAAGCGATTGAAAACAAAAGTTATGATACAAATAATTAAAAAAAAGCTCCCTCCCTATTAAAACAATTTCAAAGCGAGTTTAAGAAAAATGTTTTCAAATCTTAATTAAAAAAATTCAAGGACAACAAAAAAAAAAAACAAATATTAAAAAAGATAAGGTTTAATTAAAAATAAAATGTTTATTTAGATTACATTTTTTATATAGTTTTTTTATTGATTTATAAATAAACTTTTTATTATAAAAAGAAGTTTTGACAAGAGTTTTAAAAAACTTTATTCACATTTTAAATTGACCTACCTAAAGTTATCTACAAAATATACAGCCTGGTTACAAATTCTCTAAAATCTTGATTATTGATAAATTTGCAATATAGAAAATATCGTTTGATATACAATTCGGTGTTCTTTTCAAAATAATCAAAAATTTTTTTTGTAAGAATATATTGTTCAGTTACCAATAAATATATCTTATCTACTGTTTCTTTTTCATTTAATATTATAAATAAAACCTATATTATCGATAAATTTTGTAAAAATATTTTTTATTTTTCACAAGAAGTTAATAATTATGTATTTGAAAAACATTCTAAAGAAAAATATATAAGCGATAACTTTTCTAAATTATATCTTAAATTTGTTAAAAAATCTAAATTGTCGATAAGTTTTCCAAAGAAAATGCTTCTGAGCATTAAAGCTTCATAAGAGCCTTTATTATCGATATCTTTTTAATGTGGTCTTCAGAAAATCTTAATAATCGACAAAATTTCTTAAGAAAATCTAAATCATCTAAATTTGAAGAAATTTTCATTTATCGATAAATTTTTTAACGGATGTCTTAATTATCTATACATTTTCTAAATAAAATCTTTGTTTTCGATAAATTATCTAAATAAAATATTACTTATCGATACGTTTTCTGAAGAAAATAATAATTTTCAATACATTTTTAAAGAAAATAGTAATTATCGATAAATATGCTAAAAAGAAAATAAATTTCCGATAAGTTTCTTAAGAGAATATTAATTATCGATAAATATGCTAAAAAGAAAATAAATTTCCGATAAATTTGTTAAGAGAATATTAATTATCGATAAGTTTACGAAAGAAAATATTAATTTTTAATAAATTTGCTGAGAAAATATTGATTATCGAAAATTTTTCTTAATAAAATATAAGTTATCGATAACTTTTCCACAGAAAATATAAATTACTCATAAATTTTCTAAAGAAAATATTAATTATCCATAAATTTTCTAAAGGAAATATTAATAATCGATAAATTTTCTAAAGAAATTATTAGTTATCGATAAATTGTCTAAAGAAAATATTTATTTTTAATAAATTTTCTAAAAAGAAATTATTCTCGATAACTTTTTTGAACAATATCTCAATCATCGATACATTTTTTAAAAAATCTTATTTGACGAAAAAATTTCTTAGGGAATATAACATCTCCAAATAAATTTGTAGTAAACGTCAATTTTAAATAAAAAAAGATTAAGTTGTCAATAAATTCCCAAGAAAATTGTTAAGTTATCAAAATTTTTAATAGTTTAGAATTCAATAAAAATACATTCATCAATAAATTAAAAAAAAATGTCGGTAAATACTTCGCTGAAAATTGTATCATTGTTAAATTTAAAATACAATTTTTTCATCGATAAATTTTCGATAGTAAATTTTATTTATCTTTTAATGTAAAAAGAAATTTATCATTAAATTTTGAATCATTTTCTTCTATTGTATAATAATCTTCATGGAATTATTTCCGATAGAATAGTTACCTATAAGTTTTGTACAAAAGCTTTTAGTTATCGATAAATTTTCTACGGAAAACTGTTCTGTATTCATAAATATTGTTTTTATGCAAAATATTGTTAATTTATCGAAAGTCACAAGTTAACAGAAATGGTTCTATAGAAATTTGTATTTCATTGAAAAAAAAAATATTTACTTAATAAAAATTAGAAATACCTAATGGTTTTAGTTAATTTTAATTTATTTAATTATAAAACTATCCGATAAATATCTTAGTATACAAAAGTATATGTAACTCGCTGTCCATTTTTTATAAATTAACTCTAAAAAGAGTGATCGGTACAACAGAAATGTGCTTAAGCTAACTCACATTGTGATCGAGTTGTGCAAATATTGTGTTTGAGAGAGTATATTTGTTTAATAGAATATTCTTTTAAACAAATTATATTAATCGTTTTGACACGCAATGATTTCGTGATACCTGAACAACAATACAACTGCAATATTTCTGAAAACATAAACACACACACACACTCTCACACTAAAATACATGGGTAAACTTAAGTGAACTTTATTAGTGATTTTTCTATTTCAGTTCCGATTCAATTCGAATAGAAGTTTTGAAAAAGTACAGCAACAATAAAAACGGTTGCAATAGAAAAAATTTATTAAAATAAAATAAATAAAACATACCAACAACAACAATAATAACAAAAAAAATTTTATACTAAAAACAAAACAAAAGAGAAAGAAAATATTTACAAAATTGTGCAAAGACAACCAAAAAAAAACTTAAAATTTACTTAAAATGTTTTAATTTAAATTCTATTTCAAATAAATTCATTTTATTACTTTTATTAAAAATTAAAAGATTTTTATGTACAATAGAAAAGAAAACTCTAAAAACATCATCTAAGAATTGAAAACGGTTTTTTCTTCTAGGATTAATTTGACTGGATTTTCACTTAAATTGGGTTTTTTAAGGTGAGTTTGAACTTTTTGAAAATAATAACAGTTACGTTAATATATTTATATGGTAGATAAGTAGGTGCTTTCAAATGAAAATATAAACAATTCTTATAAAAAAGTTGGTTTTAAGAAATATCGGAAGTATGACCAAACCTGTCCTATGATGTATGATAATGTTCTATATTTCCAATCAAAAGTTACCAAAAACGTAAAGCATGTTAAGGCACAATTTATGATTGTGAGATTCTGAGAAAGAAAAAAAAAGTTAATTATGAAAAACATATTAAGATATCACTAGGACTTCTGAGAAATTTTTTACCGCCAATTTGTAATGTTATAGTTGTCGATAGTTGCACTTATTAATAAGTTTGCTATATGAACATTTTAGGCTATCGATAATTTTTTAGTAAATTGCTGTTACTGACCATCTTTTTATATAAGAAATTTCAAGTATCAATATTTTTTATAGCAAGTTTTAGTTACCGATAAATTTACCCCTGAGAAATATTCTCTGCCATTATATTTTGTTTCTTTTTTATTTATCAATAAATTTTCTAAATAACAAACTATAGTTATTGATAAGTTTTAAATTAAAGAAATTTTCGAAATATTCTTTTTTCATTTATCGATTTATTTTCCAAAAACAAAGTTATTAAAATACAAAAAATTTGAGTTATCAATAAATTTATAAAATTGCAAATTGTTTTTTTTGATAAATTTCCTATAAATACAATTTCAGTTATCGATAAATTTCATTTGAAAAAATTTAAGTTATCGATAAATTATCTACAAAGAAAATTTCATCTGCTTATAAAATTCGTATAAAGAAAATAATGAGTTATTATTTCAGTTATTTCAGAAAATTCAGCTATCGAAAAATTTTCTATAAAGAAAATTTTAGTTATCGACAAATTTTCTATAAAGAAAAGTTTAGTTATCGACAGATTTATATAAAGAAAATTTTAGTTATCGACAAATTTTCTATAAAGAAATTTTAGGTTATCGATAAATTTTCTATGAAGAAAATTTCAGTAATTGACAAATTTTCTATGAAGAAAATTTCAGTTATCGACAAATTTGCTATGAAGAAAATTTCAGTTATCGACAAATTTTCTATGAAGAATATTTCAGTTATCGATAAATTTTCTATGAAGAAAATTTCAGTTATCGACAAATTTTCTATAAAAAAATTTCAGTTGTCGAAAAATTTTTGTAAACTGCTTTTAAATTTGCTAAAAAGAATATTAAACGTTAATATTAATTTTATATAAAATAAATTTCTGTTATCGATAAGTTTTCTATAAAGAAAATTTGAGTTATCAAGAAATTATAAACAAACAAAATTTTAGTTGTCAAATGAGTTTGGACCGTAAAGTTAGGTACTATCTAGTTATCGATACGAAGTTTCGGTTGTATTTTTCAAATTGTAGGTTTAGATAAATTTGGCTATGGATTAACTTTTTATATATAAACCCTAACCTGTCGCTAAATTTTCTATTAAGAAAATTTTATTATCAATATCTTTTCTGTATAGAAAGTTAAAGTTATCGCAGATGTCAAAATATCAGTTATCGATAGATTTGTTATACAAAATTGTAGGTTATTGACAAATTTAATATATAGAGGAAATAAAAGATATTTATCTTCTATACACCGATAACTTAATTCTACTTATTGATAAACTTACTATTTACAAAATTATTTTACAGAAACATTTTTTTTTACAGAAATAATTTTGTTTTTAATAAACTTTTAAAGTAAATATTTAATTTCTCAATAAATTATGTATAAATAAATTTTTATAGTACATTTTAATAATTGCTTTGTTAACTAAAAATATTCTTTAACATAATTTTTTATGAATAATAAATTAAAATATTTATTTATATAATGTTTTTATCTATTTAACATTTATTCTTTTAATTTGAAAACATGTGAGTCAATTTGTAAATTTTAATGTGTAACAAAAACATCCGTAAAAAATTACAAATTTTTATTTTTGTTGTGTCTTATATGACATCACTCTACCAAAAGTTTATTGTTCTATAGTTAAATTGATGAAGCCATTTTTCTCATAAATTTTGCCATTTATTACAATTTATTTATGATTGTTTTACTATTCAAGAAATTCGGCATTTTGTAACAAAATATGGTTTTTAGAGCTAAAATATTTATTAGGTCTGTTTGTGCCGTTTTTATTCTTTCGCAATACTTATCCGTAGCAATGTTATTTCTTGGTGTACAAATTCCAGTTTAAATTCAGAAAGTACATACAACCCGGCAATATTTCTTGACGTGGAAATATTTTTAGTAAAACGTTTTCTCAGGTATTTTTTTTTAGAATATTCTTTTTTTTTCATCACCTAAATCTTAGAATCTTATCTTACTATTTATTTGTTGTTTTTGACAGTGCAGACATGTTTAATGCTTTAAAATACTTGTGTGGGTGGATAAAAATGAAAATAAAAAACAAAATAGAGTGGAGACAGAAATAAATTTTTGCAAGACTATAAATAAAAAGCCATAATCGACCCAGATTGCTATTTAAATAAAGGAATATATTTTGATCTTTTTTTTAAAGATTTTTTTTAAATAATATTTTTCTTTTTTGTTTTATATGTGACAAGAGTTTGGACTAAAAAAAAGAATTTTATTTTATTGATTGTCATTAAACTTGCGTTAAAGAAAGATACTGGAATTTAGGCCACTTAATTGCACAAAGTATACATTTTTAGTACGAGAAATTTTCTGTAAAAGACTTCTTTCTGTAAGCGACAAACTTTTTATAGAAATTTTGGTTATCGATAACTTTTTGTAGCATATTAATCTATCAATACATTTTGTACATGTTAACGGTAAATTTACTATATGCAGTTTTCCTCATTAATAATTAAAAAAAAAAAAAAATTCGAAATCAATAAATGGAAAAATGGAAATCGTCAGCTATTGAAAAATTTTTTGCCTATAAATTTTTTTTAGAAAAGTTACATCGATAATTTTTTAAAGTTTTTTCGTTGATTTTTCATAAAAATGGTTGGTTTTGGAAAAATTTAAGTTCGAAAATTTTTGTCATCGCAAATATATTCAGCTATTAATAATTTTTCAATAGAAAATTTTCGATAACAGCTTAATCTTAAAATATAGCTATCGATAAGTTTTCAATCAAAAGTTTTTTATTATCGATAAATTTTTCATAAAAAATTTTATTATAGATAAAGTTTTATTATCGATAAATTTTCCTTAAAAAATGTTTATTTTTTATACAAATAAATTGATATCCTATGTATGATCTAATGGAAAATATAACGAAGTTTTATTCCGATAAATTTTCATTATAAAATTTTTAATACCAAACTTTTGTTTTCCCGAAATGTTTGGTAGAAAATTGTTATGATCGATAATTTATTAATAGAAAATTTATATTATAGATAAATTTTATATAAAAAATATTTTTATCGATAAATTATGAGTAGTAGAAAATTTTTAACCACAATACATTTTCAATAGACACACTATCGAAACATATTTAATAAAAATATTTAATTATCGATAGAGTTTTGATAGAAAATTATATTAGCGATATGTTTTAGCAAATTTTTATTATCGATAAATTTTCAACAGCTAGTTTTTATTATCAATAAATATTTAGCAGAAAATTTTAAACATTGATGCAAAAATCGGAAAATCGGAATTATCGATATAATTAAAAAAAAAATTTTATTGTCTACAAATTTTTTTAGAAAAATTTTATTATCGATAAATTTAAAATAGAAATGTTTGCTATCGAGAAATTATCGGTAGAAAATTTTTAACATGAATCAATAATCGAAAATTTCTCCATTGAAAATTTTTATTATCGATAAATTTTTAATAGAAAATTTTTATTATCGAAAATGTTTGTTTACAATTGAAAGCTTTCTCTATCGATACATATTTTTTATCAAATAAATAAATGATTAAAAAGAATTTTTTTTCTCTTTAATTGAAATTTAGTAAAATTAACATAATCCGATCAAAACGATGACGATCAAAGTTTGTTTTCATATCAGTGGTAAGATCACATAATAAAGACTTCCGCTGCTGTAGTGTTTGCTCCTACCGAAAATCTTTTTGGTCTTCCATGCTTAAAGTATTTTATTTGTTTGACATTTATTTACATAATTTTTATTGACGTTTATTTACTTATTTTGTTTGTTTGTATGGGGCAGATAATGAAAAAGAATCAATTACAAACAAAATTTTAATCGGTCATTGGCTGTTATTGACCTTGAATACTATAATAAACAGGCAACTAACAAATTTTTTGGTTACATGATTGTTTCTTCCCAAATAGAATCAAAATATTTAAAAGAATTGTATTTGAAACGAGTAGAAGCACTACAAACATAAACACCAACACATTCAAATGTTCTATCAATTTTGTTTAGCAAAACAAAGGTCTTAATTTGTACGAAAAGTAGAAGTTTAATGGAAAGAAAAATTCTAACAAAGACACTAAAAATCAGCAATTTTTTTTTACAGAATCTAGTTTTTGGGCTAATAAAATGTTTTTTAGTTTTGTTTTTTTTTATATCAGATAAATTTGTGTGTTTGTGTATGAAACGACGAATGAATGTTAGAAAATGATGAACAAAACTATTTAATATGAAAAAGCACTTCTCGAACACAAATATACAAACGTACGAAGAAATATTTTTAATAAAGAAAAACAAAAATAAGTTAAACACTTTTGCTTTGTGTTCTAGGAAAATTTTTTAATTCAAACCACCAACGACGTCATCTGAAGTTATTTAATACCATTTTTTCGGTTCTGTTTTTCTACTTCATATTATTTTTTAGAGATAGTTATCACAATCTGTTTTGCTTCCTATTTTATTGCATTAAGAAGAATATAAAAAAAATAACTTTTTCAACTCTTTATTTTAATAATAGTTTTTGAATCATAAAATAGAAAAATGGATGTTACATTTTTTTAATTTTGTTGACAAAGATAAAATTAAAATTTTAGGAGCAAAGCCAACCCATAACTTTTGTTTTTCATTAGTTTTTGTACAGTTGATGAAAAAAAGTTTATGGACAATTTTGTAGTTTAAAGTATTTTTTATTGATTTTATGATAAACACTATTTGAAATCTCAAGCTTACACAAAAAATAGAAATAGGAAATCTGCAAATAAATTTTCGATAATAAAATTTTTTAAAGTTATTCGACAAATGTTAAAAATTGTCTATAGAAAATAAATCGATAACAATTTTCTATAGAAAATCCATCGATAACATTTTTCTGTTGAAAATTAATCGATAATAACAATTTTCTGTTGAAAATTAATCGATAATAATAATTTTCTATAGAGAAATAATCGATAAGAACAATTTTCTATAGAAAATTAATCGATATTTATAATTGTTAATAGAAATTTAATCGATAATTATAATTTTTAATAGAAAATTAATCGATAATTAAAATTTTTAATAGGAAATTAATCGATAGTAAAAAATTTTTAATAGAAAACTAACCGATAATAAAAAATTTTAATAGAAAATTAACCGATAATAAAAATTTTCAATGGAAAATTAATCGATAATCTTAATTTTCTAAAGAAAATTATTCGATAATCTTAATTTTGTATAGAAAACTAATCGATAATTACAATTTTCTATAGAAAATTAAACGGTAATAACAATTTTCTGTAGAATATTAATCGATAATAACAATTTTCTGTAGAAAATTAATTGATAGTAACTATTTTCTATAGAAAATTAATCGATAATAACAATTTTCTATAGAAAATAAACCGATAATAAAAATTTTTTATAGAAAATAAACTGATAATAAAAATTTTCTATGAAAATTAAACGATGATAAAAATTTTCTATAGAAAATTAACCCATAATAAAAGTTTTCTATATTTTCGATAATAAAAATTTTTTAATAAAAAATATATCGATGATAAAAATTTTTTAATAGAAAATTAATGTATAATAAATAATTCAATAGTAACAATTTTCTATTGACAATTAATCGCTAACAACAATTTTTCATAGGAAACTTATCGATAATAAAAATTTTCTGTAGATAACTAATCGATAATCAAATTTTTTTGTAGTAAATTTTTTGCTTGTATTAAGTGCCTATAGAAAATTAATCGACAACAATAATTTCTATAGACAATTAATCGATAATACAATTTTTGATAAAAAATAATTCGATAGTAACAATTTTCTGTAGAAGATTTATCGATATTAAAAATGTTCTTTAGAAAATAAATTGATATTAAAAATGTTCTATAGAAAATAAATCGATATTAAAAATGACTATTGAAAATATCTCGATAATAAAAATTTTCTATAGAAAATAAATCGATAATAAAAATGTACTATAGAAAATTAATCGTTAATAGAAATGTTCTAAAGCAAATAAATCGATAATAGAAATTTTCTATAGATTTTCTATAGAAAAAAACGATGATAATAATTTTCTGTAGAAAACTAATCGATGATAAAATTTTCATTAGAATATTAATCGATAATAACAATTGCCTATAGAAACTTTTCTAACAAATAACCTTATTAGATAACAAAGAATGATTTTTAATAAAAGATTTCTTTTCGAGAAAATTATCTATATAAAACTATTCAGTAGCAATATATTTATGAGAAAATTTTTAAGAATGAAATCAGTTTTAGCAAAAAAAAAAACTATTATCTTTGATTTAGTGTTTAAATGTGTTAACTCCACTTTATATATAAATTTAGTTTCTCATGGAATAAGATGACACAGTTTTCTCTGAGTTCATCATCACTTGCAAAACAAAAAAGAAAACTGCTATGTCTTCCTAGCGATTGTTATGCAAATGTAGTACGTCAAGAAAAAAAAATAAAAACAAATAAATTAAAAATTAAAAATAAAATACGAAAACAAACGAAAAACACGTGCTAAGTTTAGCTGAAAATACTGATTTTTTATTTTTATTTTCAATTTGTTCAATCCAATTGAATCAAAATAGCGATTATTTATTTGTTTTTAACAAAGGCGTTTTTAAGTAGATCGGTAATCAATTATTCTTTTGTTCGGATTTGACATTTGAAATATTTGTGCGTACATTTGCTTAGATAATAATAGATTATACTATTTTTGAATATAAATTTTTATTGTTACCAAAAGACTTTAAGGGCTAAAGTCACTTGAACGAATTGGCTATAAAAAGTTCCAATTAACGTTAGGAGATCATATAAATCGATCGTACACTACAAAACCCATTAGTTAAACGTTGCACCCAGAAGAGAAGTGCTGCCATAAATAATATTTATTTTTCTTTTACTTTTCTACCCGGTGTGTATCACCATCATCAAAATACAAGAAAAAAAAACATTTTGAGCAGTTAATAACTACTTTATATGGGTAGTACCCGATTAAATAAATCCTGAAAATGGACTTAGTACATTTGCTGTTTGTCCATCATAATATGATACTTTTGCTTGATATTTCCCCGACTCATAATATTTTTTCATGCTTTGTTTTTCTTTAGCTATTTAGTTAATATATATTTTTGTTCGCTTTTTGTTCAAATGTACGACTTCTTATCATTTGTTTTATATTGTATTGACCCACAAATTAATTGTACTCTTATAATGATGCAATAAAATAACAATTGACAATCATCCTTGTTTGAATGAAACAAAAAAACTCAACAAACTGATTTTGCAAATTATTTTATATATAAAAAACAGAAATAAAAAAAAAAACAACAATCACAAATACAACAAAGATTTGCTACTTTAACGTCATATTACGCTTGTATTTGCATACGTCAAATGTGTAAATGAAATTCAAGTATTACAATCAATTAATTTAAAATAAATCAAAAGTTTTGAACTTCTTTTTTATCAAAGGCAAATAAGAATCTTTGTAACGGTGCAGCAGCTTTAAATGAGAAAAAAGTTTTCTCCACATCGAGAAATGGCGCGGATGGGAAATTTCTCATGCAAAAATTTTTCTGGCCGGCTGTAAAGCTCTTGGACCCGTTTGCGTTAAACCAATTGTATCTTAAAACAACAACGAAGAAAATTCACTGTAGAGTAATTTTCTCATTTTCAAAAAAATTTTCTAAAGAAAATAAATGGATAAGAATAGAAACCGATAGTAAAAATTTTCTATAGAAAACTAATCGATAATGAAATTTTTTTGTAGAAAATTAATCGATAATGAAATTTTTTTATAGAAAATTAATCGATAATAAAAATGTTCTATAGAAAATTAATCGATAATAAAAATGTTCTATAGAAAATTAATCGATAATGAACATTTTCTGTAAATAGTTAATAGATAATGAAAATGTTCTATAGAATATTAATCGTTAATGAAAATGTTCTGTAGAAAATTAATCGATAATAAAATGTTCTATAGAATATTAATCGACAATGAAAATGTTCTATAGAAAGTTAATCGATAATGAATATGTTCTTTAGAAAATAAATCGATAATGAAATTGTTCTAAAGAAAATTAATCGATAATTAACTTTTTTTATAGAAAATTAATCGATAATAAATTTTTTTTAGAAAATTAATCGATAATGAAATTTTTTTATAGAAAATTAATCGATATTGAATTTTTTTTTAGAAAATTAATCGATAATAAAATTTTTTTATAGAAAATTAATCGATAATAAAATTGTTCTATAGAAAATTTATCAATAATTAAAATGTTCTATAGGAAATTAATCCATAATTAAAATGTTAGATAGAAAACTAATCAATAATGAAAATGTTCTATAAAAATAAATCGATAATGAAATTGTTCTATAAGAAATTAATCGATAATTAACTTTTTTTATAGAAAATTAATCGATAATAAAAAGTTTTTCTAGAATATTTATCAATAATGAATTTTTTTATAGGAAATTAAAAGCTATTGAAATTTTTTTATAGAAAATTAATCGATAATTAAATTTTCTTTTAAGAAACTCTTTTTGTTTCTTTAATTTTTATATAACACGTGATTTTATATTCTTAAAGTTTCAAAAGAATAATAATAAACAACTGAATAGTTTTCCATATAAAAATGTTGTTGTTAAAGAATCAAATAGAATAGAATATTTTAATTAAAATGTGCATATTTTTTTCTTAAACGACATCAAGAAATCGACAACTTTTGCTCTCATCTTAACGCATGGCTAACGAGTTTTTGAAGAATAGATGTGATTTTGTATGTAAAAAAACTTTTTAATTATCAAATTTATAATAATTATTATAAACTAATGTTTTTATTATTATAAACTAAGTTTCTTAAACTAAATAAAATAAAAAAGAATAATGACTAGCATTAATTCATGAAAGCAAAAAAAAAACAAAAAATATGATGTGGTGGTTAAATATGTGTTGTTAAACTTTACCCAGCGAACGCTAAACTTAGCCACTAAAAAACAAGGCCCATGATTGAACCAAACTTATTTTTAATGTGCAATATTAAAAAAAAAAGTAGAAAATATCACACTCGACGATTTTTATATGTTAAATTGTGTGAAAAAGGCGTTAAGTCCAACTTTGCTTTATCATTAACTGTGATATTAAGTTAAAAAAAATGCGGCTTTTGAAGTTTGAAAATAATTTAAACCAAAATTTCTATAAAATTTGAAAACAGTAGTTTATGTAAGAAATTGTAATATTTAATGTTTGAAAATGGCTGGAGAATAACAATAAGGGTCGAAAAAAACTTTGAAGAGAATTGTGCTTAATATCAAAGAAAGTTATTCTCGTACTTTTAACGTTCGACTAACATTGTGTTTGCTGGGAATTTATCGCAAGCATACTTTTTGCTTAAAATCTTGTTGAAAACAAATATTTTTGTTTTTTATTTAAACAGATTTTAAGTTAAATTTCATCATCATATTTTTTAAGTGATGACAATTTAAGCTAAAATTTTTTAAGATAACAAAGACTCAGTTGTAGAAATGATAACAGCAACATATTTCCTAGCAGAAAATTTATTTGCCCACTAAAACAATTTTATACGAGAGACAGAGAGAGAGAGTGAGTATGATAGTGTCATGACTTTTATCTAACAAACATTAACTGAAAAAATCACTAAAAATGCATTTTAATAGAATAATCTTTTCAAGCATTTTCTCTTCTTATAACGCTTTGCTGGAAAAAGGTTTCTTGCTTTTAAAAATTATAAAATTTTTTACTGGGTTTTTATTGTTATCAGTTTATGGCTTGATTTTTTTATTATTATAAAATCTCACCACGTTAAATGGAAACTACTGGAAAAAACAAAATCATTTTTTTTCTTTAATTTTGGAAATTTCACAAAACTGTGTTAATTTTTTTTGCAATATTTTGCTATTTGCCACGTGCCTTGAGTTTAAGTTCTAATTAATAAATTAAATTTAATCTAAATCGAACTTTTGTTATACAATGTTATAACAGTAAATATAAATTTTTAGCAATATTTAATTCAGCAATAATCCTCTTTAGACGTAAATAAAATATGGCGCCATTTTTATTATAAAATAGAATTAAAAATTTAATTTATAATAAATAGAAGGGTTTTATATTGGCTATATCGAATGTTATATACCTTAAAAACAAATGTATAATAATAAATATGTATGAATGCATGGATGTATGTACATATATTGTACAAAAAATGTAAGTGCATACATTTATCCCATTATGCATTATTAAAAGGAATTTATATCTACATTTGTAACTGCATTTATATATTAATTTATATTCATACATTTTTGTACGAGCCGTTAGTTTTGTAAAGTGGTTAAGTCCATTTTTGACCAAAAAAAAAAAAAAAGATTAAAAAATTAGGAATATAATAATTTACAACATAATTACTATGAAAGTGATGAAAATATAATAGCCATTAATAGACCCACTTTTATAATATTTATTAGCAAAAAATCTAAAAGACCAAAAACCCACTATAAAAGACCTTAAATTATTTGCGGTACCCGAAAAAATCCTTACCACTAAAATACAAAGCAACAGACTCATTAATGGAGAAACAAATAAATGTTACAATAATTACTGTCCCCTCCCACCTGTGGGGAACGATACAAAAAAAAAAAGCAAAATCATACACGCGCTGGCATTAAATTTGAAAATAAAAACAATAAACAAATTCAAATGCAACTACAACAACAATAATAAATAGAACCACATGTAAAAGAATATTGTAAATAAAAGTATAAATAACCCATTGACAAGTTACGTTTACAAGTTTGATTTAAGTTTAATAAATAAATAGAGAAAAAAAATACTTTGTAATGAAAACAATGTATGGCAGCACATGTCTCTTAAGTACATGTGTATGTATAAAAACAATGACAAACAAAAAGTTAGCAACCTTCTTGCTTACGCCTCCCTTTCGCTAAATCTAAATACGAGGGAAAATCTAAAAAAAACTAAAGAAAAAAATTTTGTATTTTTCCCCTAAAAGAATATTTTATGCTGGATGCACTCGAACCAAACAATTCTGCTCCTTTTTAAGTCGTGTCGGAAACTAAAAATTTGGGTAAGTTCCTAAAATCTGAAGATAAAAGCAGAATGAGGCATTAATTTGAACCTCAGCATGTCTATTTTTGTCATCGAGCATTACTTAAGGTTAATGGCAGTCGGATATACTTAGATCCTTTAGTTCATTGACGTAAAAAAAATATGGCGCCGCTATTTACGCAGGCTCCCCTATTGCAGATGCAATCAGCGCTCAATGCTCAAGTCCCTAATTAGATAAAAGCGAAATCGGACATATCGTTAATTGATGTCATTGAATTCATCCAAGACAGTGGCAGAAAAGAGTTTACACATTATTATTATACTCCGGACTGAGATAACTTCAGCAGAAATCATACACTCCCGTGAATGCCACTCAAAGAGTCAATGATCAGTAAGAGCTTATACTTCTATCGATTATAATTTTTTTTCAGGCAACATCAGCATGCAAATCCAAGCATTTCAAGACCAGTGGAAGCCCAGTCAATACAGCGTGTTCGCCCAAATGATTCTAATTTAAAATTCATTGATTCTAATACAACGGTTCAGCAATCTCGTTAAGGGGTGAGCAACAGTTGAGGCCTTTTTCACCGTTAAGAACGTGGACTCCAATGCCATAATGGCGTTTTGAGTATCGGATTATATGTTCACGACGGCTATCTTCCTTTAGCAACCATTTCTAAATCTAAGTTTCACTTAAAAAGAAATAAACCTGCAGAATATCTTTGATCAAGCTGCTCGATTAGTCATAAGATTGCTGAACCACGTGACAGGGACCGCACTTAAAAACAATGATGGATTTTAAAAAATACTTCGTAATTAATAACACATCAAACAAATTCGCTATTTTAAATTCTTTAAAGCAATGCATATTTTCTAGGAACCTTTTTAGTACTTTGGACTCTTTGCCCTAGGATTACAGCATGAATTAAAGGAAAAAGACTAAATGACAAAAAAAAATCGTCACTCGTCTTTCACAACTTAATATTTTTCGTAAATCCACTTCGTTTTGTAAAAAAAGTGGTTTGATATTTTGCAAAAATTTATTAGTTCTCCCTCGTATTTTATACATTTTATTAAACAAAGAAATTTTTATAGAAACAAACAAAATACAAAAATAAGATTATATATAATAAAGAATTAAATAAATTCTTTGTATATATATTTTTTTGTCAACAAAACAATAAAGAGAGATTAATGGATAGAACGAAAGAGGCGGATAGAAAAAGAGAGCGAGATAAACAACTACAATATCTATTAACTAGAGAAAGCTTTTGCAATTCTTTTAGATTGTTGTGAAATTATTTACAATTTTTGTTTTGATTACTTACCCATTGCGGTTGTTTTCTATTAAAAGTTTAAACTTTTTAATTTAAGACAAAAGATTTTTGAGGCTTTGGAAAAGACAAATTTTACAATTGCTGTATTCGTCATCTTTTTTATGTCATTATTAAAACATTGTATTTCTTGAATACTACACCCTCAGTTGATGTGAGTTTGGTTGAAAAAAGGTTTAGTCATCAGATGAAGCATTGTTTATGAAAAAAGATGGGTGGGATGGGTATTACGTACATAATATTTATAAGCGTTTAATTATGTCAATCTTTGAAATAGCTTTTCATGTTTTTTCCATGACTAAAATAAATGTCAATCTGGTTACTCAAACCAATCCCTGATGCCCTTCAAGTCGAATCCCTAAATTAATTTGTATTTATACCTAAAAAATTTCCATAAAATTATTTTGCTGTAGTTTAGCATTGATGTCATTTGTCTATTTTTAACGGCTCATACGTAAAGTTAATTATCAAATTTTCCTCCTCAATCGTTTAGTACATTTTTCTAGTGATAAAGATGATTGCCGTTTCCCGAGGTAGATCAAACGTTTTTACACGTGAAAAGCCGATATTACAGATTTCACATCTTCAAAGCTTAAATTGATTGTATCTGGAGGCAGGTCTGAATGAATTATGTACATATATAATGGTTACGATAATCAAATAAAAATAATATTAAAAATAATATAAAATACAAGTCCACCCAAAAACCGGTAAAAGTAATTAAAATCAAGCAAAAACAAATCTTGAAATAAGATTTTTTATTCCCATTTAAAAGAAATCTCCACTTTGCATAATCTTATACATAACGAATTCTCGTTTACCGATTAAAAACAATAAAATAGGCGAACAAAAACCCTTCGATCGATCGTAACATGTTCACAACTTTACTGTTTTAAATATTTTTATTCTTTAATAAAAGTAAAAATATTCACCAAGAATACATCAAAAATATTTCTTACAATTTGCTTTTAATCCCAATACCTTTTGAATTCAATTTTTTTAAATATAATGTATCAAAAAAAAAAAAAATAAAATCTCAAAAAATACTGATCTGATCGCCAATACGTCAAAAGAATACGCGAACGATACTCCATTAAACCACAAGATACTAAAAACAAAATCGTCGGGGTTATTTTTGCAGTTTCCCCATTTCAATCACATATCTTGTAGTTTCAAAAAACTTACCCGCCAATTTTGTTTTTTTTTTATATAACTAAAGACAGCTTACCCGCCACTTTGGTATTTTGTCTGTTTTATTTACTACCCAAATTGATGTCTTATGAAAGAAAAGACGTGTGTTTAATATTTATTATTATAACAACAAAAAAAAATCGTCAGGGAAAATTTTACTGTATTTTCATATAATTCTCTAATATGACAACACTCATCATTTTTCATAAAGTTTGGAGAGAGGAAGTAGCAGTGTAGGGAAAATAAGAATGGTGAGACATCATACCACTTAAAAACTTTCCATTAGATTCGCACATTTTTCTCAGTTTGAGCTGCTCTAATTGAGTTATTCCCAGAATTAAGTTTTATAATTCTATTCGAAAAAAAAACTTTAATTTTAATTTAAAACAAAAAAATATAAATATTAAGTGAATTTATGTCTATGCCCAAGAAAATTTTTCTTAATAATCAAATATAAATCAAAAATATAAATGCTAGATAACATAAAAACAAACAGCAATAAAAATAATAAAAAAGGTTTTATTGTTAATTATCATAATCACAAATTTTTCTTATCGATATAAAAAAAAAAACTTTTAAACCGGGAATAATACAGAGGATTCGCGTTTTAATTATTTCGATAAGATTTCTAAGGAAACAAGAGTATTCATATAATTTCATTTTTGTTGTTGTTGTTTTTTAATTCATTTGCAAAACAATTTTTTGGAAAATTTTTCGCAAAAACACTTAAAAACTGGCAATCTAGCGTAATTGACATGGAAAATACAAGAAAGCAGTGGACAGAAGAAGAAGAGACTTAAGAACATTTATACCGGAACTTTAAATGATTCTATTATTCTTATTTTAGCTAATTTGTTAAAAACTAAAGTAAAAACAAAACAAAACAATTGCAACAACAAAAGTACTTAAGAATAATAAATAAGCTATCTATATTATATTTCATACATTATCTACATACATACATAGATATACATATGTATACATACATTGTATGGAAAACACATGCATTAGTATTTTATTGTAAACAATAAACAGAAGTGATCAAAATAATGTGAAGTAAAATGACTTACACGTGTACAGAGAATGCTTTTATAAGCGGACACTTAACGTCAAACTAATGATTGTACTTTAGATTCAGTTTACAAGAATGCGGCATAAATATTTGTTTTTTTTTTGTGTTTGACGGACTACTATTTGTTTCAAATATTTGGTCTGCGTAGTTTAATGTGACGCCTTATTGTAAATACGCCTAAATTTTATAATGTTTAGAAATTACCTCTCACTTAAAAAAAAAACTTTTTAAACCAAAAATGTGAGCAGTTTAAGCCAAACTATTCCACGCTCATGATCGGCTAAACGATAATTGCCTTAGGTTGGCGACAACAATTTGTAATAGCAAAATAGGTGTCTGTTAATCGCAGTCGCTTGAAATCTGGCGGCTTCAATCGCAAGTAGAGTAATTGCGTGTGAAATAGCCATTTGCTTTTTCACTATAATATTTATAGTTTTTCTTTAATTGAAATAAAATTTATACTAAAATACAAGAAATGTGTTAAGTTTATATTGGACTAGGTGCACATGAGTGTAAGCCTCTACTATAGTAAAAATGGTAACCCTGGTTAATGATATTGAGATCTAACCAGGTTGAGTACACTTCGTGAGCAGTGGTTTGTGTTGTCTTCAGCAAACTATAAATAATAGGGGCATAAATCCCCCTCTAGAGCTCATATAACAGATGACCCCAACTAGCCGTCCATGCCTAGCAAAGACTCTGAAATTCCAGTTTTACCCATATGCTAGACTCGGGTTGATGGAAAATTGTACTGTACATACTATTAAAAATTAATTAATCATTCTCTTTATTTAAACTCTGTGTCGGTGTTTTCGAAAGCCCAAATCATCCTTGTAATGGTTAAAAGAACCTGTTAGTCAATATTTTTAGGCATGTTCTTTTATTTGCTAGAAATGTTATTTATGTTGGCGATTTTGAATCCCTCAGACCTAACGTCTAATCTTTCAATCCCCAGTATTCCATCTGATAAATACCTAAACAAATCATTATCAATTGTTCCGGCGAAAGTCCGGTTTAGTGTTCTTGCTAAAAAATCTTTAAAAATCATAAATCTGGCATCGCTGTTTCGAATTCTTCTACAGTTCCACATCATTTCTTTCAGAAAACAACAAAAACAAAAATGGTAAACAATTTGAAGCGAATGTGTCAATTTGTACCACCACTGTATTAACAAATTAATAAAATATACATACATATGTATATACTATAATTTATAGAACATTACAATTATTTTTATTATTGTTTAAGAATAGTACATACTTATGTACGAATGTATAAAAATTTCTAAATTCCTCTAAGTTTGTCAAAATAAATAAACAACAGCGTTGCCAGAAACTTTCAGAATTATGTTAATTTAATTGAAAGGTTCTATGTCTAATTTACTGGGCAATTTTATTATATTAATTAAACCGAAACTAACGAAAAAGATTGAATTTTTAAAATACTTTTTTTTATAAAAAACATTAGCTTATTTTTATGAAAAGAAAACTTTTCTACTTAAGAAATTGCTATAGAGACGTGCTTTCACCCTTAATAATCAATATCGGTGATTCAATAATTTAATCGTTATAAAAAATAGCACGATTTTATTTTTATTTAAAAAATTTATTAATTGAATTTTCCCGTGGTTTAATTTAATTATATAAAATATTTATTTAATAAACTTTAAAAGAATAAAACACAAATAATGTTAATAAATCTATATAATTGTAAAAAAGAGTCAAATAACTTAATCAAAATTACCACATTGGCAACGCTGTAATCACACCAATCGATAAAAACAAGACGTAAACGAAAAATATACTCAAATTGTATTTTTGCCGCCAATATAAAAAATAAAAAAAACAAGCAAACACACACACACACTAATAATAGCGAAAATATATTACTTTTATCATAACAATAGTAACAATAATATAAGTATGTAAAAGCTTTCACGAAAGAGCTTTTCTATTTGATTTCTTTTAGTAAACAAAACAAAAATACTTCGTGTTTATTTAAATATATTTTTCGCTCTTTTTCTGTGCTCTCACTTGTAAGATATTTCTTCTCTATGAAAGTTGCTTGTAAACAAGTCGAAAACAAAAGATGTAAAAAAGATGAGCAGCTTTAGTTTAAAATAAAATGATTAAATAAATAAAAATTGTGGTTTTATTTATTTATTTAAAAAATTAACAATTTTATTATTATTATTATTAGTATTATTATTACCATTTAACAATTTTATTGTTAACCTTATTCTATAAGTTGCTAAAGCTAAAACTCCATCGCTTAAAATCTAAAAAATCAATTTAGCGATTTTTAGCTGCAAAGGCATTTCTGTAATGTATGTTAATTTGGCGACGTCTAAAAATCTAATTCGCCGTAAATTCATCGTCATCGCAAAAATTTTCTAATATTGTATTCTCTATTTCAAATAAGCGATTTTAAATAAAAAATAAATAAAATTTTTAGCAACGAATATTTTTGAGTGCTAAAATTTGGGTAAAACATATACCTTTTCTATTTGTGTTTTTTATGTAAATTTTATTAATTTTAGCAATGAAAGAGCAGGAATATATGCTACTTCACTATATTTGCCAATTTAAATAATCAAAATCGGTGACTTTAATAATTTGTTCGGGATAATTAGCACAATTTTTTTGAAAGTAATAAATTTAATTAAAAATACCCGCAATTTAATTTTAAATGCTTTTTATTTTTAATTTAAATCTATTTTTTTTCTTCAAAGGCTGTTGTTGACGATTGTTTTGTGTTAACTTTTTGTACAAAATATTAGTGTAAAATAGTGTTGCATCTTGAAAATATGTTTCCATCATTGCGGCGGTTAATAATTTCATGGCTAACCGCAACATATAATTTACACTTTTTTTTATTCAAGTACATACGTTTTAAGTGTGTATATTCGGAGGATTTAAAAAATTTTCTTTAAATTTAAAATAATTTTTATAAATACATCATATACATATATTGAAAACTTTTTGTGGGTAAACGCTAATCATTGTAAGGAAAGCGAATCATAAAGTAAGGTAACTCTAATACGAAGCTGTCACAATATATTTGTCTCTTTTTAACAGTAATTTATCAAAGTAGAGTAAAGGGATAATTATAGTAATAGGAAATTAATGTCACGAGCTACCACATTATATTTGTCTCTTTTTTACAGCAATTTATAAAAGTAGAGGGAAAGGATAAGTATAGTGATAGCAAATTAGCTACGGCGAAAATATAAAATTTTAGCTAAGCGATTATAGATACGGAATACAAATTTGGAGATATAGCTAAAATATTTGCCGTAATTTATTTTTAGCTTTTTAGCGATCGAGAATTAGATTTAGCTACGAGAATTACAGAATAAGACTGCAGGACTTCGTCCCATTTCGTGTCATTTATAGTTTTCTTGAAATCAAGCTTAGAAAAAAGAGTTTTTATCTACATACCTATTTATTCCAGAGTTCTGTAGACAATGTTAAAAATTTTTCATTTAAAAAAATATATAAAATGTGCTGACATCTGGTATAGTATTATTATACCGGTAAAATTGAGTGCTTTCACATTTGTATCTCTATTTTCTCTTCGAAATGACTTATTTTTCGAAAAAAAAGTATTCTATATTAAAATCAAGGTCCTAAGGGACCTCCTCTCAAAATTTTATTAAAATCCATCCAGCTGTTTTTACGTAATGTCTGTGTTCACATTACGTAAAAACAGCTGGATGGATTTTAATAAAATTTTGAGAGGAGGTCCAGACAGAGAAAAATTTCAAAAAAAAGAGGTGTTTTGTGTTCCATATCGATTACATCAAAACTTTCAAAAAAATATTTCATGTACAGAAATTACCCCGTTACAGTTTTATTATATGTAAAGATTTCTTTTTCTACCCAAATAAAAAAGTCTGGCAGCACATATTGGAGGCAAATGTTATTATTTACTTTTATGAAAAAAAGCTACAAATTCTCTTTTATTAGCGAGCGCCAACACAAATGATGATTTGCACTCTAGTACAGAAACAAAAATAAAACAATACAAAAAAAGTACAAAAAACTACGATAAAATGAAATGCAAAACAAATTCTGGAAAAATATAAACACTTTTGACCTTGAATATGGTTAATAACTTTGTAATGTATATATGTACGTATGTGTGCCTATACATGAATGTGTGGGTACAACTCATCTATTTTTATATATACGAATACTACGTTTATTTATGTAAATATCTATTTAATATATTTTCAAACATTTTATTGTTTCTTATTTACTTCATATTTACACGTTTTTTTATGACATGTGTTTGCAGGTATGAAGAGTTTTTAATTTTATTGTACCTAAGTGCCTTTTTTTTGTTCATTTTGGTTTAAGTTAATTGTTATTCTTTGTTAATTTTATTTATATAAATTTTTAATAGTGTAGTGTTGAAAAAAATGTTGCTACAGTGGAGTCGGAGTTTGAAGAAACAGTTTTATGTTTTTTTTTTCGATTTACAATAGGTGATATTTTGAATCGTATATTTTATGATCGATAGCTTTATTTATTTGTTTAATAATATTTATTTGAAATTATTACAAACTAATCGTGCAAAAATTCGCTTTAGTAAAACAGCTGATTTTTTTATTGATATAACCAACAAGAGACCTGTGCTTACAAATTTTGTTGGTGACAGCGGCCGGGGCAAAATTTGACGCCGTTCTTTCTTTTTATTTTAAACCAAATCTATTGAAAAATACTACTTAAATAAAAAATTTTAAAATTAAATAAAAAATTAATTTAAAATTAAAATTTAAAAATAATTAACTCAAAAGTCGGATATTTTTTTCCGATTTAATTTTTAGCGACATCATTGGTATTTAAAAATAGATCTCTACTCAATTTATGCCTAATATTTGACAAAGAAAATTTTAAAGTGACAAACATTTAGATTCATAATGAATATTTAGTAAAAATAAAAAAATTAAAATTCGGAAATTGAATTTCGAGAAAAATTCTAAAATTAAAAAAAAAAATATTTCTCGCTGTGTACCAAAAATTTATAGCATTTTTTTTAAGTGAATTTCAATTACTTATTTTGTATTGAGGAATTTGAGGTCCTGTTCTTTTAATAATGACCCATCTTAGGTCAGGTTTTAAAATTATTTAACTAAAAATCCACAACACAACAACTTAATTACAATTTTTTTTGCTTAATTTTGTTGCTAGTGCATTGAATTTGATTCTTCAATACTTGAAATAATTCTAAAAGATAAATTTTATTGTATTTAATTCCACAACCTAGACGCCGGAATTCTAATCATCCAAACAATAGAGCATACGACCACTAAATATCTAATGCAGTAATTGAATTATTTTACGGGCCTTACGGCAGTATGACATTGTTTTATTAAAACGACATGTCGTTCACACGAATATCGTGCGATGAAGGTAGAAAGAATTTTCTTATCACCACCCGACTTAAATCCTCCTCAGACAGTGAATTGTAAATAGATTTGTTTTTCGTTGAACCTTGAATTCCACAATTTCTACGATGTGATTATAACTATTTTTCGAAAAATATTATTCAACAATGAAAACGAACTTCTTTCTAGTATAATGATCGATTTTTACTTGCCCTTAACTGCCAGCCAGCTATTAAACTGTTTCGTCAGGGTGACCAGTCGTATCTTAAAATCTTGCGTAAAATTTGGGGCATCACTTACAACTTCTGAGAGGCACGACTCTCTAAGACTATATAAAGTTTCCTTGGTCTTTTTTTAAGTTTGTGATTTGTGAGATTTACTGTATACATCACAAGGGATAACCCGTTAACACTATGGAACATCGCCAGAAATTAAGAAAAAAATAAACAATTTAAAAAAACCTCAAAACCAAAGTGTAATATGATTTGTCATATAAATCTCTTTTATTTCTTAGAAAATACTTATATGCCTTCTGAATACAAAACACAATATCTAATCTTGTTGTTTATAAAAAAAATTTGGAAGCTCTTGGTTTTTATTATTTTATTTTATTTTTTCTAAACTTGTTGTTGTTGGTTTGATTTTAATAAACAACTTTAAACCCTTTTTTGGTTAAATTATTTTGCCAAATAAACAATAAATTAAAAGTCAATAAATCTGGTCTTCTTAACAAAAACAAATAGAGAAGGAATTTATTGAATGATTTAATTTAAGAAAACAAATTGAACGTTCGTTATCATAACGAGAACAACAAATAGTTGAAATGAATATAATTTATTAAATGGTTTTTTTTTACTGATTTTTTTTTACATAAAAAGGGAAACAAAATGTGGCAAAGAAAGATAACAAAGAAAAATAGTTTAAGATCTTTAACTTGATGTATTTTTAAGTTCATATTTCCTTCCACTTCACTTTTATAACGTGTGAAAATTATATTGCCAAAAAAAAAAAAAGAAAAAAATCCCAAGAATTTTTGGTGCTGCCATATCAGAGTACAAAAAATTAAAAAAAAAAAACGCCAAAAGTAAAAATGAAAGATTGGTCAAAATCAATTTAAAATCTAATAAAAACCTGCGTAAAAAATATTTTAAGTTATAAAGAACTTAAACACCTAACTATCCATCCTCTTTGTTCTCACAAAATTTAAATCGCCTAAAATTTTCTATTTATATGAGCCGCTCAGAAGCCAATGCTGTTAAGTCCAAAACTCAAGAATTGAGAAAATTAATGTTTTTAGATACATTAGTTTTTAAAATTCTTGGTGCATTAATTTAATTAGGAAAGTGTATAAAGCAGCTGAAAAGGATAAGAAATTTATGTAAAAAGAATAAAAATAACATTTGCTGCCATACAACTCAAAGAATTCTCATTAGAAGTAACGGTTGCAGTTACTATGAATTTCTTGTTTTTCAGAGTTACCAACAATTATCGAAATAAGAAGAATAATTTAATTTTAAGTTTATGTAAAAAAAATATTTATAAAAGGTGGACATATTCACAATTGCTTCTAAAATTATTATACAATATGTTCAGAAGCTATAAAAAAGGGCTGTCTAATCTAGAAAAAAGTAACCAACGAGAAAATCCTTTAATAACTAAAAAGATTATTATTAATTTTAACAAAATTTCCAAAAATTAGAAAATATTAAATAATGGACTTAACTGCATTGGCTTCTTAGCTAGTGGCTCATATGTATATCTCATAATTTTTATTGTCGAATTATGAAAACTCAACTGATCGCCCAATTATAGTATTTTTTTCATAAGGCAGCGTTATGTATAGAAAAAGACTGACTTCCAAAACGTCAGTTGCTTTGTATTCGAACAATGTGAATTGATACTTTGTTTCGCAACTTTGTATATATACAAGATCTAAATACCGCAGCAAAACTGTATACAAACTCTGTAGTAATACATTTTGGAAGTCAGCCAAACACATCGGGTAAATAAATGCGAAGCATCCTATTGTATGGTATCGACATCTGCTGCCTGTTCTATTAATCGTAATTGACTTACTTGTTAAGGAACGCTGAGAAACTCTCCCATAAAATCAGCAGGTAGCTCTGTGATCCCAATAAGACTCCATCTTATCATTGCAAGCTTGGCAGAGTACTGAAGAATAAATTGACATCAAGTTTATTTCGAACGTAGTGAAATATACGATACCGGACATCGTAGCTTCAGAAACTAAACTTCTTTTTCCTTTTACACGGCTAAAATCGCCTAAAACTTATGAAGGAGGGTGGTCAGACAATAACTGAAGAAGTCATAGCTGTAAACGACCATGATGGGTGGAAGGATGTATTAAGTATGTCCTTAGATGAAAGAAGATAGATTTTGACGCTTCAAAACGTCAAGTGTGGACTTTCTGTCAAAAAGTAAACCAAATGCGCTGAGTCAGCGATTTTTTATTGACAAATCTGATTTTGACAGCCCATTAGATAGTGAAGTTGGCTGTTATTATTATTTATTTTTATACACGTCACCACAAAAAGCTAAAAAAGGGTATAATTTGGCATTCCGTTTGCAATTTCTACAGCATCCATTTTCGACCCCATAAAGTATATATATTCTGACTTCTTATGCATTGCGAAGTCGATTGAGCGATGTCCGTCCGTGTTCGGGTTGAAATAAACTTTTCCAAGGCTGAGCTAGAGAAAATTTAATTATGCCAATCGATCAGACATAATTTTGATCGGTCCATCTCTTGCGTAAAATTTTCCCATGTCATTTAGAACACTGAAGTTACTCAAATAAAAAAAAAACAATTTTATGGGACGATAGAGAATGAAAAAAATTAGAAAAATCATCAAGTAAAAAAATTGGCACTCGCCCATATTTTTCAAGTTACGGGACTCTGAAATTTTCAAATTTTTTTCAAATATCAATATGGGTATCATTTTAAAGCTTTTGAAGTCATCTTTATAAATATACTAAAATTTTTTTAAAAAGTTTATCTAATTAAGAGCCGATGTCATTTTTATGTGAAATTAAATATATATATACGAGGGCTGCTCTATATATTTCAGGCCTAATAGTGAAAATCCAAATATTTATAATCAAAAATGGTTTTATTGTTTTTCAAAGTATTCTCCAGCATGATTTATACACTTTTGAATGCGCTCAAACCAGTTGTCGAAGCACTTTTTCCACTCCGATTGAGACACCTCTAAAACAAGGTTTTTGAACACTTCAACAGCTTCTTCTGGCGACGAAAATCGTTGACCACGCATTTTTTTCCTGATGTGCGGAAAAAAGAAGAAGTCATTAGGTGCCAAGTCAGGGCTGTACGGCGGATGACCCATTAATTCGACGTTTTGGCCGGTCAAAAACGATCTGGTTTGAGCCGATGTGTGAGAGCTCGCATTGTCATGGTGAACAATGATTCGTCTTCTCTTGTTGGTTTTTCGAATTTCTCCGATGACTTCAGGCAAACAAATTGTAGTGTACCACTCAGAAGTGATCGTCCTACGTTGCTCAAGCGAAACAGTCGCCACATGATTAGTTTTGTCGAAGAAACAAGCGACCATTTGCTTCGAAGTGCTTCTTCCACGAACAACTTTCGTTGGATTTTGCTCGTCTTTGAAGACCCACACGGTCGATTGTTGTTTCGTTTCGGGGTCATACGCATAGATCCATGATTCGTTACCTGTGACGATCTTATAAACGTCTTTTGAAGCACCGCAATCGTATTTTTGCAACATTTCTTTGCACCAATCGACACGAGCCTTTTTTTGAGCGACTTTCAAATTGTGCGGGATCCAACGAGAATAAACTTTTTTTACGGCCAGGTGTTCATGCAGTATCGAATGTATGCTGGTGGAAGAAATGACCAAGGATGTCTCTATCTCTCGGTATGTCGCATGTCGATCTTGCATTATGAGTTCACGCACGGCATCAATGTTCTCTGGCACAACAGCCGTTTTTGGACGACCTTCACGGAATTCGTTTTTGAGCGAGCTTTGGCCACGATTAAATTCATTATACCAATTTTTCACAGTGCTATAGGATGGTGCTTCATCGTCATACAAAGATTTAAGTTCATCAATGCACTCTTGTCGTGATAATCCACGACGAAAGTTGTGAAAAATGATGGCACGAAAATGTTCACGAGTTAATTCCATTTTTTTCTATATTAATTTTTTCAAGTCACTGTAAACAACACAAATAATGGTCGTACGTCAAAACGTTTTGAGTACGATTATGCTTAAAAATGACAAACTTTCCAATGGAAATGTCAGATTGCACTTTGCAGCACTCAGTGTTGCCAGGCCAGAAATATATATAGCAGCCCTCGTAATCAAAAATGTAATAAGTGCTATAAAATAAGAGTGTTGGATGCCAAACAAGCTTCTTCGTATAAAACACTTCGAGGTTGTGGTAACACAAAAGAAATAATGTTTAAATTCTTGTCGAAGGATTTAAAGCTCATGTGGATAGTTTATTCAGCGACATAAGTTCCAAATGAAAGCCTAACATGATAAAAAGTTTGAGATGATTTCTAACAAATTCCGCCAACCACTTGACAATTTTATTATTCTGCTTCTCAAGCAGTTTAAAATGAATTCGTTACTTTATATTTTACAATTGAGTACTTGTCACACTCTGTTGCTAATGTTATCAAAGAAATAAAAATCTGTTTTATAAAATTCTTTGTCTGGTTTAAAGCTCGTATTTTAAACAAATTATTCATTAATAATTTAATAATAATATTGTAAATATTTTAACACGCCAACAATTCAAATGATAACAATCTTGTAAAACCCAATAGAAAGATGTCTGTCTCACATTTTTTTTTTTTGTATTCTATTTGTTATTTCGTGTTTAACAATTAATTGTTTCGATTAAATTCTTCTTATTCGCAGCCACTAAATCGAATAATTAAGAAAGAAAAAAAAAATTAATGTGTCTACACTTTAATTGTAATTGCCTGCCAACAAATACGAGGAGTGTTTAAAAAGTGAGATGCATTTTAAAATGGCTTACGCTGTTGCATTTGGAAAATGCGCAAATGACGGTACAGTCGCACAGTGGTTATTTTACCTCTCACCCTTCCATATTAGATCTCTTTGAAAACCATAAGATAGATCCACCCTCTCAGAGTAACGCTGGGTTAAGACTCTTTAAAAAAGACTGATCCTCTCCTTTCGCTTAACTAGTTTAACTCGTGCTTAAATTTAAGCGATCTCTTCAACTACAGAAACTTACGAGAAGGATAACTTCTCCGTTCCTTGTTCTGAATTTGTTTAACTAAACTTCATATTAAATTAAGTTGAACTGAAAAGTTACGTCTTTACCCTAAAATTGCCTGCACAGTGGGTCGATATTAACGAATCTAGACAATTTTTAAGCAACATTTAAACCGTCACTTACAAAACGCGAATATCAAATGTACTAGAGTTTTTCTCATTTTGACCAACCAACACGGAATGACCCCCTGCCTTGTAGAGAAAGTTGAAAAGTAGGTTATGAGAAGGAGATAGAAAATTTTTGGAAACATTAATTTTAAACTTTCCAGTTTACACGGCAAAAATCCATGATTTAGACTATGAATTATTATTAATACTGAATGGCTATTTCTTATTTCTTACCAAAAGAAATTACTCGGCTTAAAAACGATTTAACTCCAATATTGACATTATACCACCAACAAATATCTATTTTGATGACCTCGTCTATTTTCGCTTTCGGAAGGAGACTACGTAAACACACCTCGTACTTATAAGTAGCTTTGCAAGCAGGTCACAAATTAAAACACGTTTTCAAATTTTGTTGTATTTGAAAAATTAATTTTAATTAGCAGCTATTAGTAAATAATATTTTAAAATTATTGAAATTAAGAAAAAGTCAAAACAATAATGTAAATAAAAAATATTGGACATGAAAAATGATTTTAAAATTAAAGAAAAATTTGTTTAAATAAATTATATTCCTGCTCTGTCTAATCTGTGGAAAAAATTGATTCCCAGCAACTTATCGTTTTATTTTACTAAATAAAGTCAACATACGAGGGTGTGAAATAAGTTTTAATCCACGTTATTATCTGTCCTTTAAAAAAATCAAAATCAAAAACTGAAATACAAGTGTCCCTATTTTTATGTAGATCACTGTCAGGAGGCGAATTTTATATACCCTTCACCATCTATGTTAATCTAGTTTAGTGAAAAAAAGCAAATATTAGAAAACTAAAAAAAAATTTAAGTACTACATATAAAGGGTCATCCAAAAAACGCGCCTACATGTTTCTTTGAAATAAAACACAAACTATTTGCAATTTTTTCAAGCTGTTTTTTTTATTAATAGTATGATCCATTACAACTATAAGTGAAATAGAATATCATTCAAATGTCCACCATGACTGCGTCTGCAGACATCAATCCGGCATATCGAAATTTTCAATGACTTTCCGACATGTTGCTGGTGTTATTTCACAAATTGCAACTTGAATGCTGTTCTTTAGATCATTAATTGTTTGTGGCTTGTTAGCATACACTCGACTTTTCAAAAAACCCCTCAAAAAATCTAATGGTGTTAGATCACATGACCTTGGAGGCCAATTGAAATCTGCATTTCGTGAAATTACACGTTGAGGAAATTTTGATCTCAAAAGCGTAATGTTTTCTCGAGTTGTGTGACATGTAGCACCGTCTTGCTGGAAATAGAAGTCAGACACATCAATATGATTCAACTGTGTCCATAAAAAGTCTCTCAGCATTGATTGGTATCCCTCAGCATTCACAGTAACAGCATTTCCAGCATCATCTTCGAATAAAAATGGCCCAATGATTCCATTTGCCCAAAATGCACACCAAACAGTAACTTTTTGTGGGAGTAGAGATTTTTCATGAATAACACGAGGATTTTCATCACCATCCATTCTGAAACGAGCTTCGTCACTAAACAATATTTTGCTTTGGGTATTTTTAAAAGAGCACCCATTTTCATAATAACTTTGAATGATGTAAACGCGTGGTTGCAATGTATACCTGCCCATGGTTAAAACTGTACTACCTTCTAATAAAACAAAATGGCTTATGGCATTTGAAAAGATATCACGTGTAAAAATTATATAGTGCTGACATCTAGGCGTCACATTTGGATGACCCTTTATATAATCTTACATAAAAATGATGTGTTAAGCGTTTTTAAAAAATTTTAGTATTTCCTTAAGGATCTCTTCAAAAGCTTTAAAATGATACCCATTTTGATATTAAAAAAAAAAAATTTGAAAATTTCAGAGCCCCGTAACTCGGAAAATATAGATGAGCGCCAATTTTTCAACTTGATGCTTTTTTCGTATTTTTAAATTATTTATCGCGCCCATATATCAATTTTTTTGATTGAAGTTAATTTATTGTTCTAAATGACATGACAACATTAAAGGTAGGCGTAATGTTTTGCTTGCTGCTTCGAAGGACATGGACCGATCACGCTGATTTCCAATAGCACCATTTTCGACACTATATCCAATCGATTGACATATTTATTTATTTATTTTTTTTTTATTGTAAAAGATTTTTAAAAGATATCAACACTAACACGCTCAAACGACTCGCTATGCATAAGAAGTCAGAATATATATACTTTATGGGGTCGGAAATGGATATTGTAGAAATTACACGCGGAATAACAAACTTAGTTATACCCTTTTTCCACTTTTTATGGTGAAGGGTATACAAACTTTTGCGCCAGCTTTCTTACTTAATTGACGTATTGTCACTTATTATCCATTGAGTCGATTGGAAAGCTCCTCCTCGAAAGCTTTCTTTTTTTATAACATTTCCTACTTCCTCTCTTTTCTCGTGCTTAGCCTTTACACTGTGGGAGTCTATAGTCTGGTTTTTTTTGTGGCTCCCTTTGTATTTTACAACCTTTCGGCAAATGCCAGGGGACGGCCAAGACATTGGTATTTTAATCACAAGCTATAGATTTTATCAGAAAAGCTGAAAAGCTTTTTTAACGTTTAAAATAAAAGCTTTTTACGAATAGCAAAAAAGGTATTAAAAGTTGAAAAATATTAAATAAAAATCTTTAGAAACTGTTTTTCTAATATATTTTTAGTGTTTAAAAGCTCATAATTTTGTTTTATAGCAAAGCTTTCTAAGAGTTAAAATCTTATTCAAAAAAAAAAAAAAAAAAAAAAAATAAACAATCGCAACAGCTTTTTAAATATACTAAATAAGTTATAAAATTTAAAAGCTTTTCCTAAAAAGCTCAAGCTTTTTATAAAAGCTTAAAACATTAGAAAAAAACCTTTTCAAATAATTGTTATTAACTTTAAAGTTAGCAAAGATTTAGGAAAAGTTTACTCTAATTTTTTAACCTAAATATTATTCATTAAAAAAAACATTTTTTGTTTTGGTTTCTTTCAGGCTGCCAAATTCAGGAAGACCTTAAAAGGAGTTTTTAATTAAACAAAAGACCTCTTAAGAGGTCTAGGCCCAAAATATTTGGGTGGGCTTAAATACAAAATTATAAAGGCTTTTTTGCGTCGCAACAAGCTAAAGCCTATCACATCCTTATAAAGAGTTTAATAATAAAACTCTTTAATTTTTAAAATACGATGACAGAAAATCAAATTTTTTCCATGTCGACAGAATTATTCGACACAACTTCCAATAGTAGCAATCCATTGAAGTACGATTCATTGTATTCGTTGGGCCTAACAACTAGTGTAGGATCGGCCACAGCACTATTTGCCACATTTACGAATACAGGCAGTGGCGTTGGTGCTGGAACAAATTCTCTATTTACACCTATAAGCTCAAGTACTAGCAGTAGTAGTAATACATCTGGCAGTAATGTTATGCTAACGAATGCCATAACAATACCACGTAGTAATAATCCAAATCAAAGCCATAATCCCTATCAAGACGAGGCACAGCATCATCCCACTTCCAGTCCATTTCTAAGTCATTTATTGCATCATCAGCAACTGAATCTTCAACAGCAGACACATCTAAACAGCATAATGTCTTCTTCAGGTAATTTACAACAACAACAGCAGCAACAACAACAACAACAGCAGCAGCAACAACAACAGCAACAACAAGCTGATTTGCTGTCTAATTCCCTTTCCGATTACTCCGATTATGCCTTAGATGCTTTAGATACTCCTCTCTCGCCTACACTTTTGCAAGATGTAAGTTTAAGCGCTGCCGTCAACACTAGAAGTCTCAGTTCTGGACAAAATTCTACAGCATCTATGGCATCACCTTTTTTTAACCAGGATCCTTCATCACCTCTTAGTAACAATACGGGCTCAGTGGGTAGTAATGGCGCTTCAACTGGCGGCAGTTGTGGCAGTGTTGCCTCTAATAGTATGAATATTTCTTCTCCTAACGATATAACTGGTGTAGTGACTTTTCTTAATTCCACCGCCCATACAGACGACTCCTCGTCTTTACTCTACGACTCTAATCTTGCTCCTAATTCAATGTGGAGTGATATAGGAAGTGCTATTTCCACTAAACATGAACCCTTTTCCATAGAAGATAACTATATTTTTCCATTGGATAAATCGGAAGTGAATAATACAGGTTTTGAGGATTTTGAAGGAGATATTGCCAATTTGGAAGATATTGCCGATTTGGAAGAATTTTTGCCTACCTCTGGCTCTCATGAAGATGGAGCACATTCATTTCATTTATTATCGCCATCTTTGCATGCAGCCGCACAAAGTAGCACGCCCTCGCCGGGTATGGGTCCTCCCATGGAATTGTTGCAACAGGAACAACATCAACAACAGCAACAACAACAACAACACATACAACAATTTTCGCATTTGCAATCTGTACAGCAAAACTCATCGGCGATCAATGATAATAACAACAATAGAAATTCTTTGCAAATTCAACAACAACAACAGAATCATCAAAGTTCCTCTAGTCCATATGAAATCTATCACAGTACACCAAATAAACATCAAATGCAACACCAACACGCTAATAATTTTTCACCTGGAAGCTTGGTAAGCGTTTTCAAGATTTAAGATTTTCTTTTTATATGTATTTTCTTTTTTTTTAATTTCATTTTAACAGCCTTCTCACTCACCTTTACAAATGAATTCTCTAACACCCCCACCGCCACCACATCATGCCAATCGTTCACAATACCAACAGGGTCAAATTAAATTGTTATTAAAAAAAGATTTCTCAATATCACCTGATCGTAATAATTCGTCTTCTTTGTTGGGTCATTCGGTACCCGCTACCCATGGCCTTTTAATATCCTCAAACGCTTTAAGTCCGAGCAGTGCCAGCAGTGGTTTTGGTAGTACAAATGGTGCCACAATAAGTTCCGGTTCATCGAATGCACCCGTGATAAGTGTTAATAGTGCACGCAAGCAAGTCTATCAATCGAACGAAGGCAATACAATATCAAGATTATCCTCGTCGGCACCCACCCATTTGGGCCCAGCTGATATTTGGATGCGTAGAGAACCCAGACAGCATTTACTATCTACCAGTTCCTTGGCCGAAGCTGAATCTTTTTCATCTTTGAGTACCGCCAGTGTGTTGTCACCCGATGGCCATGATTATTCGCAAGATGATGATGATGACATTTCAACCGATTACAATAGCGATCATTATGATGATTTTTCTTCCGATAATGGTTCAGATAATGAGGATGATAGTTCTACCATACGTGGCCGTTCTAACTCCACCAATAGCAATCAGTTGTCTTCTTCCAAAGGCAAAGAGAGATTCTTTTGGCAATATAATGTACAGGCCAAGGGGCCCAAAGGCAAACGTTTGGTATTCCAATCAAAACTAGAAGATCCCCATGTTTTGAATGAAGTCACCGATCCGGTTTTTAGTCCTAATTGTTCTGTTAGAGGCATTAAAGTTTATAAGGTAACAATAAATAAATTTTGCATACAAAAGCTGTGTATTTAAGATTTAAGGAATTATATATTCTTACAGCATAGCGGCAAGGCTCGCAAAGGTGATGGCAATGATTTGACTCCCAATCCTCGTAAATTGCACAACATTGGCAGAGAACTAGATCGATTAAGTCGCACCATTAATGATATGACTCCCGTGTCTGAACTGCCCTTCAATGTACGACCCAAGTCGCGTAAAGAGAAAAATAAATTGGCTTCTCGTGCTTGCCGTTTGAAGAAGAAGGCCCAACATGAGGCCAATAAAATTAAATTATATGGTTTGGAAATTGAACACAGTAAGTTTTTTGAGTGATAGTTTCTTTGTTATTTTCCAAATAATTGAGATTTTTTTCTAATTTTAATTTTGCAGAACGTTTATTAAATGCTATAAGTGACATTAAACAGAATTTGGCTTTTAAATATCGCAAACAAAACGTTGGCGAAAATCCTGAAGAAGTGGATCAACAAATTGAAAGAATATATAAACACGCTATAGGTGAGTTGAAAATTATTTATAAGAAGGAAGAGATAGAGAGAGGGTTGTTGTATTATTGTTGCTGTTAGATTAAAGTGATCTGTATGTACAGGTAGAAATTTTATTATTCTTCTTCTTCATTATAATAATGATCCAACTTTGTGAGACTGCCTTCACAAGTTTGGAACCAACATCGTATATTCCAGATCAGTACAAGGTGGGAATGTCGATTCCGATTTGAGTTGTGCCGAAACCTCTCTGGTCCAATGTGGTAAATTGAGTTCCGCGTCTGCAATCGGTGGGGAAGGTAATCTCCTTAAATAACATTCTCATGATGGGTACTGATGTCGTTTGCCTCCGGACTCTCTATTGGTCAAAGCTGACTTGTTGGATACAGTTCTCATGGTTAGGTTAGGTTAGGTTGCACAGGCCGTCGGCGTAAAAGACCGACCCACTTGGGTCCCAAAGGTCCCGTTGTGTCACCTGGAAACAGGATATGCAGGGGATCAGATTCAGGCCACTACGGCACCATCAAAGATCCCAATACAAACCACCCCAAGGACCGGATAAACAGGTTTATCCTGGTAACGTCGCAGACAGATAAGTCTGCAAGACCATGCAGTCTCGGACTGCCGAAGATGGCCGCTCTATTCTCAGAAAGAGCTGGGCAGTGGCAGAGCAGATGCCCAGCTGCCCCCGAGGAAACCTCAGTAGATTTGCGGTTCTCCCACTATCGTACTGAGGCCACAGTGTCCTCAAGACCCTGCAGGTAACCTCCTCAGACCATCTAGACTGTGCAGCTCTGAGGAGTTCCTGCTGAAGTAAAGCTCTACAGCAGCTTAATGGGACTCCCACCAGTGTATCTTCCCAGTCTGGCGATCTCGTCCATACAGTTCTCATAATCGCTCAGATATTTCTAACATGTCTTAGAGAAGGGTCAAACTCCGTTAGGAAGTGCTTTTGCTGTCCTCTCCTTATAGTGAGAAGGTGAATGTTGATGTCGTTACAACACCCTCAAAAGTGTGTTTATCACATCTAAACTTAAACTCTAAATGCTGGATTTCCCTTAACGGGATGGCGAAGGTTTTGGCAGTCACCCTTAAATGGGTGAGGGGACATGAGGGGACCAACTTGGCCAACCATGTAGCCGACGAACTAGCAAAGAAGGGAACAATGCTTGACACCTGCTGTGGCATACCTCTCTCTGCTTGCGGACAGCATATCGGCGCTGTTCTCTACAATCTGGCCCAGATCAGATGGTCTAACGAATCGACATGTTTGACCGCTAGAAAAGTATGGCCCTCTTTGGATCGGGGCAGGGCGGCTTCACTATTGGTGTTACCATAGAGTCGATTGCGTGACTTGGTGGCTTTGTTTACTGGGCACTGGCTATTCGGGTCCCATACTAGAAGAATGCGTCTCCCATATAATGATCACTGCAGAAGTTGTCAGGAGGAGAAGTAGGAGACGGTGGAACACCTCCTCTGTTTGTATCCCACGGTGGGGTATATACGGCTGAGATACCTCGCTCAGCGGTACTACGGGGGCTTATCTGGTATATCATCACTGGGTCCAGGTAGAATCAGTTTCTTTTTGAGGTGCAGTGAGTGGTTCAATAGCCCACAATAGGACATTGTGACTCAGTCAATGGAATGAGCGCACTATTTGGCCAACTGGAACTATCGAGCGGGGTCTTCTCTGTTTTTTTGGATCTTCTCTGCAGTTTTAACAACCACGTTTTTTGGTTTTCTTTTCCTTATCTTTATTTCTTTTTTCTATGTCCTTCTTTACTCTTTTCTCTCTCTTGTAACACAAAGGGGCCAATCAATGGACCCAAGTGGGCTACGGCAACACGGCTACCTGCCTGATCTAACCTACGAAAGCTCTGCTGATTATTTCGATAGTTTTTCCCTGGGGGAAAGAAACTCAACTGCGACAGCTGTTACTAAATTGACTAGCTTGGGTCAAATGTAACGCGTGTCGCTCTAGTTGTTCTGGTTACCAAAAAAGAATTTTATTATTATTGTAATAGCTCTGCTGTCGGTTGATATAGATTTGTCTCAGTTTGCAATCATTGGCCAAGTTTCGGATTGTTCCGGAGCAAAGATCCAATTGTCGTGGGAACGAAAGAATTTAGAATGTTGTTGTTGTAAGAGAACAACTATTGTCGACTGTTTAGCCTTGAGCAAAAAATATTCAGTTTGTGCAGCTGTAACTGAGTTAACAATCTTTAGCCGAGTTTAACTTGGATTGTTTTAGAGCGAAGATTCTATTGTGGGGGAATGAAGTCATTTTTTTTTAAGTTATTGCTTGAGTAATTTCGTAAAAGGAAGCTCTACCGCAAAAGAAGCTTAATCATCGAGTTTAAAAATAAATGCACTATAAAACCTTTGAAAAAAGTGTCTCTCCCTCTTTTCTATACATATTTTCGAAAATGTTTCCTGTTTAAAATTGACAAACTGCTTTCATTTTCTTTCTTGTTATTTTTGCAGGAGGTTTAGCTATTGCTGGCAGTAGCACCGATTTTGTAAATAAAGTTTTGGAAAATGTAAGAAATGGTCAACCAAGTGGTGGCTTAGAAGAACTCAGAAATACCTAAATTTAAAAACAAAATGACAAAGAAACAAATATTTAAAACTAAACCATATACAAAGATAAAGGAACACTGTAACTTAAGAGGCAACAAATATATATTTTTTGAAAATATTAAAAGCAACAAATAACAATAATACAAAATATAAAACAAAAATGTAAAAAGAAAAAAGTGAAATTATAAAAAATCAAGTAACAAATATTAAACAAAACGAAATCAAATAATAATAATAATAATAATATTATTATTATTAACATTTTGTAAAATGCTACCAGTTTTACCTGTTTAATATTAAAAGAATATAAATTTTATGTTTAATTTTTATTGATTATATTTTGTTTAAAAAAAACTTATTATATTTTAAGCATTTGTTTGTTAAAGTTAAGTTTTTATTTTATTTTATTCTATATTTTTTTGCGTTTATGTTAATTTGATAAAAAAATATATTTTTTTAAATATTATTTAATATTTTTTCTATACATATGTATATATATAAAAACAATTAAGAATTTGTTACAATAAAATTTCTTAATGTTTTTTAAGACCCTTAAAATGTTAAAGTTTATTTGTTCTTATTTTTCTCAATTGCGAAAGAAATATTTTTTTTTTAATTTAACGTTTTAATTATAAGTTTAGTTTATTAATGTTTTGTTACTGGTAAACAAAACTTGTTTTGGGGTCATTAAGTTTATTTTATATTATATAAATTTTTTTTAATAACTATTTTACTTTTGTACAATTATAAACTAAAACAAAAATTTAAAAAAAAAATTTAAGTTAATTTCGGTTTATTTTTAAGTTATAATAATATTTAAAAATATTTAACTCGGGAAAATTTTTAAACTAGTTTCAAAACGCATGCATGGAGTTAGTACTACTTATTTTAATTCAATATTGAGTTAAAAAATTTTTATTGATTCTCAAGAATCTTTTTATTTTTATATAAAATTTTTGTTTCTTAAAAACAATTAAACCATTTTTTCGGCAGCCTTTAAAATCTAATAATTATAAAGTCAAATCGATTTTTGCTTCTTCAAATAAAATAAAATAAATAATTTTTAAAAAATTTTAAAATCCAAATTAAAGTAAGGCCTATGACATGGCCAGCTTCTAAGGTAAAGAAAATTCCCCGCGTTCAAACAATATCTGGCCCCTTTAAATAAACGAAATAACACATTAATATTTTCTGAATGAAAATAAATTTCAAATATATTTTTCAACTAAAATATTGAACAAGAAATATATTAGAGCTACCAAAACAAAATATTTTAATTCAAACGAAAATAAAAATATACAAACTGCAAAAAAATATATTTTTTTTCAATCAAAATATATGCATTTCAATTTAAACTATTTCGAATGGGCCATAAAAAATTTCAACAACTTATTTTATGTGATAATCGGCTAACTTCTTTTAATTGAACAAGATTGTTCATGAATTCTACTATGAGTCCGCAGCTTTTTAAGTTAAAAACCTAATCTTGTCACATTTAATTACTTGTTACTAAATTTTTATATAAATTTTAAATTGATTGTTGCATATTCGAAAAATGCTCAAGGCTGATTCTGAGCTGGCGAGTGTAGATAATGATTTATTATTAAACTTTTTATTTCCTTATGGACTTTTAACTTTCGAAGAATTAAATTATATTAATTATTTTTTGAATAAATGTTGTAACAAATGAATTAAAATGTACCTTTTTCGGCTTAGGTTCCCTTTTTATTTAATTTCTAAAAATTAAAAATAAATTTTTTTAGAAATTAATTTTTTTTTTTGAAAATTAAATTTTTTAATTTTTAGAAATTAAATTTTTTAATTTTTAGAAATTAATTTTTTTAATTTTTAGAAATTAATTTTTTTTTTTGGAAGTTAAATTTATTTTTTAAAAATTAAATTTTTTAATTTTTAGAAATTAAATTTTTTAATTTTTGAAAATTAATTTTTTTTATTTTTAGAAATTAATTTTTTTAATTTTATAAATTAATTTTTTTGTAAATTAAATTTTTTAATTTTTGTAAATTAAATTTTTTAATTTTTGGAAATTAAATTTTTTAATTTTTAGAAATTAAATTAAAAAGGAAACTAAGCCAATAAAAAATTAATTTTAATTCATTTAAAATACCCAAGGTTCAAATCCTGATTGGGAAAAAAATTCAAAAGGTTATAATTTTAAAGTTTGCAAATTTAAAATAAATCAAAGAATATTAACGACCAAAAAGCTTTTCAAATGATAATTAAACCCTCCGAAACGAATTTAGTCACACTCTTTCAAAGATAAACAAAAACATTTGACATAACTCAGCGAATATTTCAACAGGCTGATCTAAAGAACTTCTGGTTGCATGCGTCTTAGAACTAGTGTTTTTTTTTTTAAAAACAAGCACAAAATAAATTTTTTTATTCAAAAAAAAAAAAAAAAAAAAAATTTTAGAGCGGCACATCATTCTGTAATACATTTTCTTTAATTTAATATAATAATCCTCTTTTCACCGCAAGCAAAATATGGTTAAATATTAATTTTATCTCCTCTCTGCTCAAAGATATTGGTAGTGGAGAACGAAAATATATATTTTTTTATTTTTAGAACAAACAGCAAAGGCTTTTTTTTATTAAATAGATTTTGGTACTTTTTCTGTATTATAGGCGATGACTCATCTGAAAAATTTGTATCAAAATTCGGATTTTTTTTAGTTATTTTTATATAAATTTATCAGACGAATTGTTCGCCTGTAATGCACATTTTGATATTTTTTTTAATTTTAAATATACAAATTTTATTTTTTTTTTGGAAGATGCCATCCTCTGAGGCTTTTTTTATTGTGGAATTTTTTCATATTTTTTCTATCGTTTTTTTTTTTTTTTTTTTTTGATCTGTAATCATCAGTTGTATTTAAGTTAGACTTGTGTTTATTTCTACGTATCGGGTATCAGGACTGTAAATATAGAAGTGGTTAGTTACCATTTACATTTTTTAATTCTTAAATAGAAAACTTTTGAAATCTATTTTTCGTCTTTTGTCACGGCGTGACTAATGTTGCACTACACAGTTAACAATACTATAATAACGGACGCATGTTAAGTACTGCATGTACTGGACAACATAATAGTGTTGCAGCTTCTGTTATTAAATGATAACAGCCCTTCAAATAAATTGAAAGATTCGCTCGTCCCATACTATATCATGTACGTTAAAACGCCCAAAAAAATATATAATTTTTTTCTAGGTAAAAAACAGAAATTTTGTGTCAGCTAAAAACGTTTTCTTTACGCTAAACATCATAACTTTATTTTTCATATGATAATTTTCTATTGAGGCAAATTTTTTTAATGTGTCTGGTGATTTGTTTTTAGAAAAAGTTGCCAGATATAATATTTTCCAAAACAAAACTCGCTTACAAAAAGAAAATAATCAGTCATGTCACAAATTCCGATCGGAATGGTTTTAATTCCGTATTAACAATTCCGATCGATTTTGTTTTACCTTCTTCAGATTCCGATCGATATTGCTTATGTCTAAAAAATGCTCAATCTCCCTTTTTATTTAAATGTGGCAATATTGCGCACACCAAAGTAAACAACAAGTCTAATCTAAATAAAAATACATATTAAATGTTAATTTGAAAAACGCAAATAAATAAATTTCAAAGAAACTTAACTCCAAGTGGTTTTATTCCGAAGAAATTTTTCGTTTTTCGTTTTCTGAAGAACCAATTTACGTAATTGAAACCACTTTCGATCGGAATTGAGTTCTGTGACATGCCTGTATAAATTGTTGGGATGTTATTGTAGACGTTACTATTTTCGTTTAGTGCTAAAGGGCTGGTAGAATTTTTATTAATTCAATTTTTTTTATATAGAGAACAAGAGAGGGAGTTTTTATTTATCCGGTCAAGGGTAAGGATTTTTATCTTTTAATATTTCGAACAGCTATTTAAATAATTCTGCAATTTTTAGGTTAATCTATTTTGATATAAAAAAATTAAAAAATGAAAGTTAAAAATTAAAATTAATTAAAATTTAAACAAATATATCTGCCTCTTTATGAGGTAAAAAGAAGTTTAAAAATTCGAATCATACCAATTCGAGTGATATGATACAAAATACGAGTTTTCAGAGATTTGAGTATAATACAGATTTTATAACAATTTTATTTTTATTTTTTTTTTATTTATTTTTTGTGCCGCTCTAAACCTAATACAAATCGAAAAAATGCAAAGAAATAAAAACTTTTTAAAAATAAAAAAAAAATAATAATATATAAATTCTTTTTTAAAACTAAGCAACTGCATAACGCACTAAATGTTTCTTTATTTTTCTAAATTAAATATTAATTAAAATTAAATATATAAACAATATTCTAAAAATCTGTTTAAAACAAAGAATAACATACATATATAAAATACTTTTATTATATGTATTTATATTTTTAATTTATAATTATTTATGAACTCTTAAGAGAATGAACAGAAACAAAAACAAAAACAAACATTTATGAAATACATAATTTTACAAGGTGATATATTTTTTAATTTTTTCTTTCTTTCTTTTATTATTGTTTAAGTTTAAAATATTATTTCTTTATATTTTATTACTTTACTATTTAAGAGTGTTTAACTAAAAATAAAACAAAAACAACTAAATTGCATACACTTATTATATAAATACATATATCTACATACATACATATATATATATTTTTCTAAATAAACAAACCAATATTTAATATATCAATATCGAAAGAAAAAAAACACTAAACAAACTATATATTTTTTTATTTAATTTTATTAATTTTTTTCGTGGTCGAAAAATTCTTATTTTAGGTTTAAAGGATTTTTTTTTTGTGTTAAAAAAAAAACTTAAAAATATTTTCTTATATTAAAGAACACTTGATTTTTTTATTTTATTTTTTTTAATTCTCATGGGCACCGCCAGCTTAATTAAACGCTCCTTCATTTTTTATTTTAATTTTTTTTCACAATTTTCTAATTTTGGTTTTACAGTTCTTTACTTTTTAGAAAAATCTTTTCGATAGATGAAAGTGCAGGCAGTTACTCTGTATTTCAATTCGAAAGAAAAAGTCGTTCGAAAAAGAATATATAAGACATACAAATTCGAACCGAAATACAAGGTAACCCCAAAGTTGTAAAAGGAATCACTAAACGAACCCAAGTTACCCGATTAAGGCTGTCTGAAAAGAAAAAAAAAATATTAATTTTTGTAGTCAAAAGTTCCAAGACGTGTTTCCACTTTTTAATTTTTTTTTTTATGTAGTTTCTGTCATGTTTCTTTATGATCAGCACGATGAGGTGATTTTTCGTTTGCTTTAAACAGTTGGAGCAATGATTTTTTAAGAGCACATTAAAGTGACTGATATTCAACTCATAATATTTCGGAGAATTATAAACAAAAAATCCGTAAAAGTTTTTTCACTTTTCCTTTTTATCCCATTACAAATTTGATCCCCTATTAATTGACTGTGAAAAGAAAAAACAAATTCAGAGGGAAAAAAATGTAAATAAATAAAGCAGCTTCCTGAAAACTACGATGGTGCCACTTTTTTATTTTGTTGTTTCCAAGGAATTCATAATTGGAATTTTTCCTTGAGACAGGAATAGGAATTGCGTAAGAATACCCATGATAGGGCTAATCGTGGTTGCACTACAGTGTGACCTTTAAGAAAGAATAGTTTTCCGACTTTAATTCTATTAGGGAAGTGCCGAATTATTCGTAGATGTATCAATGTGCAGCTAAAAGTCATGACTGATTATCTTCAGTTTTGCAGTTTTGGGGAACTTCATGATAAATGCAAGTTTTTAACTATTTTAATTAGAATAATAAAATTATTATTACATTTTTTAAATCAAGATCAGTTACTACAGTGCAGAATGACATTATGCTTGACATGACGCAAAGCATGGGGATCTATTACCAGTAATTCTTTAAAGATTTCTACAGACGTTATAGAAAAGTGTAGAAAAGTAGAAAATAATCAATTTTATTGAAATGGATCAGTGACAATGTCTCGAATAACACACCTCGACTAAAAGTTGGATTTTATCTAGAGTCTAGAGTCAAGTTTTAGTTATAAAGTTTTTAAACAATTTTATTTATTTTTTTAGTTTAACAATTTCTACAGAACATAATAAGCACCAGTGGCGGATCCAGGATTTTATTTTGGTGGGGGCTGACTGGAAGTCCGGGGGAGTTCCTCCAGTATAAAGCGGCATGGTGGGTACCTGGAAATTTTTAGAATTTGAGCTATTTAAGCCAAGCTATTTTACGAATTAAAACACTTTGTTTCTATACATTTGCAAATGTGTTTGAATAATAAATTTGAGAAGGAAAGTAAAGCAGTGCCTACATTAAAATGTACAGAGAATCTACCAATCTACCTTGTAAAAACAGAATTGGAATGGAAATATGCCATTCCTAAAAATAAATTTTTTAATAGAGGTCAATTTATTATTATCTTAAATGTTTTGGGGGGGCTTCAGCCCGAAAGACCCCCCCCCCGTAAATCCGTCACTGATAAGCACATAAACAATCATTTTTGAGCTCCTTTCAAATTACGATAATGCCAATTTTTTATCATTTTGTTCCCACGGATTTCATTATTCCAAAAATATTTTTTCCGTGAGAATATTCATGATCGGACTGATTCTTCTTACTTACTTTTAATGAGCACTGAACAGCTGTTCAATGAAGGAAAAAAAATTTCACGGGCAATTCATGATATTCAACTTCAAGAGGAATAAAAATTTCATGTGAATATAAATTTTACTTCTAATAAGGGTTAGGGGTAATTGGATTTTGTTTTCGTTAAAAAAAAAATGTTTTCTTTTTGCTTTGTTTTTTAAAATCCGTTTAAAAACGATTGTCGTCAAATTCAAGATTTTCGTTGCAAAGCTGTTTATCAAGGCGTGTCTACACCAGGTGGCCGCGAGGGAGAATGAAAACGTTAGTAACAAGGGTAAGAAAAAAGTGAAATAGGGCCTGTTCGTAAATGCATCACTGCACTGCATATGATGCGCAGTACGTTCGTAAATGCAAAAAGTGGCAGCACTGCAAATGTCTTTTGTTTGTAAATGCATCACTGAAGTATATTATGCGTAAATAAAAGCAAAAAACTAATAAAAATGGCTGATGCAATGAACGTCTTTTTCTGTTTAATAATTTTTATAGAATTAAATTTAGTTTTTTATTCTTTAATCTTCTTTTTTTTAGTATGTTACACAAATTTTTATCATTTTTATATCATCTAGTTGACAAATCGAGTTTATTATAAATTTTTCTATTTTCACAGTATTTCTTCGTTCGTTAATGCAAACACTAAATGAGCAAAACAAAGCATACGCAACAGCTGATTAGCAGTGGCAGTGCAGAATAATCATATTATGCAGATCACTGATGCATTTACGAACAGGCCCATATTTAATTGTGCTTTGAAGTTTCCCATACATTTAAACGCCTGTTTTTAATATTTTTATTGTTGTATTATTGTAGCGGTGCTGCCACCTGGTAAAGTTCGCTTTGGGTGAAATATATTAAGTAAAAATATAAACTATGACCTCAAGTTCGCACAATTATTAAAATATTTAAAAATTCAAAGATAAATTAAGTTATATTCTTATAATTTGCATTATGCTAACATTCTTATTCAAATCATCATCCCACTAATAAAATTAATTTAAAATTTTCTATGTTTGGGTGTTTGCTGCTCATTCGCGTCTAAATGGCTAAAAAATCTCGATGAACTCAGTATCACAGTTGTGCGGATTAAAATTTAAGATTTATATGTACATTTTGTTTTTAAATATTGCAACAAAAGTGCAAACAAAATGAATTAAAACTATATGCAAGCATACTTTTAGGCGTTACAAAAATATATTTTTAATTGAACGTTTTGGAACTTTTTTAGAATTGGAGCAACGCAGACGAACAAGTGGCGACCAGAAACTTAAATTTGTTTCTGTTTTCAAAATATAAATATGCATTTCGAATTTTTTTAGCGAGACAATAGATCTGTAAAATTATCGATAGTCGGCACTTTCGATAGTTTGCATGGTTTTAATAGTTTTTTTTAAGAACCATCGAGTATTTTAAAGTACTGATTCTAGCAACTATCGCTATCCGATATTATCGCTTTCGAAACAAAAAAACTATCGATATCCAGCTAAAATAAAACTCGATAGTAACGGTAGTACTATCGATTGTTTTGCAGCTCTACAAAACAGGCTTCAAAAGATTTTATTTCCAACTTTCTTCAATCATACAGAGTGTTTTATTGGACTTGAAAAAAGTGAATTTGAGAAAGAAAAAACTTTTTGTTTTATTATTCTGCCTGTGCATTGAGCTCTTGTTATTTATATTTTCGTTATTTATTTTTTTTCTTTCATTTTATTTTTAAAGTTTTAATTAAGTTTATTGTTTATTAGAAATTCTAAATTTTTAAGCTTAAAATTTAACTAGAAAATAAGAAAACTACATTTAAACAGCAGATTCTCTATTAAAGTACCTTAAAGGACTAAGAAATTTAAACTTTAAAAACTAATTTTGATTAAAATTAAAAGTTAAAAATTCTCAAACGTTTGTTAAAAGAAAAAAACGAAAACTTTCCAACAAATGTAAAAGTGATTAAAAGTAAAAGTTTAAAACTTTATTAAGTTCGAAACTTAATTAAAAAAATCGAAAGCAAAGAAAAAGAAATAATTTCAAGGACAGAGAAGAAAAAAAGAAATTGCAATAGAATTTGTGTTGAAGCGAATTAGTTTGTAGGTTAGTAGTTATTGCAACAAATTGTTTATTGTTAAATTATTTAAATGTTGGAAAAACAATATGAATAAAAAAAATACAAATACAAATATTAATTCTATGTAAATTTAAGCATCACATGAGATTTAACAACTAATTAGGAGTTTCAAATTTAAAGACTTTATTCGTAATAAAATTTCAAAATTTATTAAATGTTTTATCAAAAAATCTCTTTAAAGATTTTTTTTAAAAACGCCTGATTTAAGGCATTAAAAAATTTTAAATTTTACGGCATTTACACTGTGCAATTTTTTATGAAACTAGCATGAAATTTTTGTTTGACTGTGTACCAAAAGGGACTTCGGTTTGGAGGACATGTTTATGTTGGTTATGTTTTGTTTGAAATAACGATTATCGCTGCAATTATAAGGAGAACTGCAAAAAAAAATGCATCAAAAAAATGCATAATGTAAATGTGGACTTAAAGATATAAAAAATAATTGTATATTTCAATAAAAGTTTTTAAAATGACGTTTAATAACATTTAGAATTTTAATGCAAATGAGAGAGGAAATGTATATAAATTAAATTTGCTAGTTGTCTTTATTTTTTTCTGTTTAGTATTTAATTATACAACTTAAATGAAAACGTAAATTTTGCTATTGTATTGAGAAATTTCTGTACTTAAAACCTGTAACAGCTGATGCTTTAATCCTCCTCAAAATTTGAAGAACCTTTCGCTGTTTTCAACAGATGTGTGCTTTTAAATGAACTCGAAATATTTAGAAGTAATATTCGAAATCGTAACGTTTTCTTTCTGTGTTAGGAAATAGATATGATTTTCCGGAAAAAAAATTTTCATCTAAAAATCTCTGCATTGTTTTTATATATGGCAACACTGAAAAGCCCAGTTTTAATAACAACAAACAACTTTTCCAACTAAAAAAAAAAGTTAACATAATCAGCTCTGATAATTTTTTTCAACTCTTTTTAAACAGATAATAATAACGTCTCTAAGATATTAAATGTCCTAATTCCCGGTAGGACCCCCTTTTGGAACAACCAAACTTGGTGGCACAAAGTGTCAGATGATTAGTAATAGGAAATTAGTGAAACAGGAGCCGCTATTTTTGCCTCAAACTTTCAAAAGACTATTCCCTTTGGGAAATATACAGTCTCAGCTATACAGCTTTCTCATATTGCTCTTTATTGAAACATAGTCATATCTTAAAAAATTAAAAATTTGTAGTTACTTAAGCAAAACTGCTCTTTTAGACCTTCTGTACATGTTGAAAAAAATCAGTTTTATATCCCAAGCTGAACCGAAGTTATAGCAATTGCAATTTCGGAAATTATATCATAAAACTTATGTCTTGAAAACTTAAATCGCGTTTTGCCAAGTTCAAGTTTTTTTTGAGATATGACTATGTTGCAATAAAGGAGCGATATGTGATAGAAAATTTTTGAGAAGAAGAGGAACTTCAGCCAAGCTGCCCTAAAGGCTTTCGATTCGTCTGAAGTATGCCAAAGCATCTCTAAACTAAATCAGTTTTCAAAATAAATTAACGTTTTGTTGGGTTCCTGATCATGAGGGTCATCTTGGTAATGAGCAGGCCGACCGTTTGGCCAACTTAAGGGCACAAGGTGGTTTTATAGGGCCAAAAACTGGAACCTGGGTTGAAGCGGAGTTCTCTCGTCGCTGGAAATCTCTGACGGGCTCCGGAATACCTTGTATTACGCGGGGTATATCCCAAGGACTAATATCGCTTGATAATAGTGATTAAGAGCGAATTACGAGATGGTTTAACGGACATTGTGGTCTTAGATATCATAAATATACAATAGGGAATGCTGCGAACAAAGTTAGCAAATTCTGCAAATTAAACTTTGAACATATTTTAGGGCAAAATTCTTTCTCGTCACTTTGCTATCCCCAGGGGACTTAATGGTCTCTCACTATATAAGATTCTAGATTATTTTACGCACCCTGCAATTTGCATGATGAACATAAAGACTGTAGAAAAGATCCAACGGTACTTGCGACTACTTCTTTTTAGGATTCCGTAAACAAAGTGTAAAAACGTAACCCTATTGTTTTTCGTTACTATGTCTTTCCATCTTTCACAGTCCTCTATTTCTATAACTCTGCTATACAAATACATGGTGAACTAAAGGGTGTTACGAAAAGTCCATGAATTAAACGTTATAGGCAGACGCTTGAAATTAATACAGAGGATGTACAGTTGTGTCCGAGATCCGGCCTCATTTTTTAATAAATAAGGTCCAGCGTGTAAACCACAACAAACGGTGTATTGCAGTCTGTAGGGTATGTTGGGGATTGGTCTCACTCCATATGCCGCAATTTTGCTTATTAACAAACCCGTTAAGCCAAAAAATGAGGTTTATCGCTGAACAAAATTTGGCGATAAAATAACGGATCAGTTACTAACTGCTCTAGAGCCCAATCGGCGAAAGAACGACGCATATACAGCCCAATTATAAACAAAAATTCCGTGCGAGTTTTTTCACTTTTCCCTTTTTTCCAATTATAAATTTTTTGCCCTTCCGATTGACTGCGGAAAGGGAAAAAAATTCGGAGGAACAAAGTAGGTATTATGAATAATAAAATAAAAATTATATGAAAATAAACAAAAAAAAACTCCCTTCAAATTACGATGATGCCACATTTTCATATTTTTATTCCCACGGAATTCATATTTGGAGGAATCTTTTCTCGAGAAAAATTTTTTCCGTGGGAAAGAAATTCCGTGAGAATATTCATAATTGGGCTGATAATGGTCTCGTGGCTTTAATTCCTGCTTTAGCTGGATCTTATACTGGTGTAGGCCAAGATCTTTGCGCAAAATTTTCCACGTCATGGTCGGATAGAGCCCCAACTCCTGCGACCGACGACGAAGCGATAAATTTGCATCTTCTTCCACACTTTCGCTTACAGCAGCGATATTCTCTTCAGAACGCACATTCCTTTTACGTGTTGGTGTTATTGCATCCTCTAGAGATTATATGGTACGAAATCTATCCACAGTTCGATGGCTGGCTTGCTCAGACGGACGACTATGTGCACCATAAAAATTACAAAGTCGTCTGTCCATAAGTTGCTCGCATTAATGACTGATTTTCAAAGTGAACTTAAATGATTTGATAGCGTTGTTCAAGCGTGAGTCTATTCATAATGATTTGCCAGAGTTTATTGAAAATAATAAGAAAAAGTTTTTCATTACAATTTAAGTTTTAGTGTTAATTTTTATAATTTTAAGCTCTTAGAAAAAAACATCCTTTATAAGACTAAGAAAAAAAACTTAAAATGAAATGAAGGGCAGCCCGACACATATATGGCCTTAATTTTTTAAACCTTAAAAGCAAAGATAGACTATACATTTCAATAGAATACTTATTGCTAAGTCGCTATAAAAACAAGTATTAAAAATTAAAAGGTGTTTCAATATTAATGTGATTTCCACAGGAAATTATTTTATATTTACACAAAGTATGTTTTACTATGTCTGCTGTAACAAGTTAAAAAAATAAAATTGAAGGGTAACGTGGTACGGAAACCTTTGTGTGTGAGTAATTATCACATTTGGTGGATTTTTTAAATTGTTATAAAATCTTTAAAATGATCTTTACTTTAGTTAAATTTACGTATTTCATTTGCAAAATCATATTCAATAAAAATAAAGCACGTAAGTTCCTGTAAAAATGTACAAAATGCATAACTTTGAATGGTTTGATAATGAAAAATTTGTATTAAGAATAAATATTTTTTAAGAAAAGAAATTAATTTATATTAAGAAATTACTGAAATATTAAAAAAAAAAAACTTAAATTTTATTTTAATCTTAAAAATTGTTCTGAAAAGTACCTGACGCATTCGATTCAATGTTAGAAGAATAATTTCAGTGGATTGTTAATAATATTAAAATATTGTAATTAAGCAGAATTTTAATAGTAAATAAAAATCAGCTGATATTGTGCTGCTGACATGGGCAAAGGCCAGGATTCATTATCATACTCAGTCTTACGATCTGTCAAAAATTGCACGTGTTCTCAAGAAGTATGATAGTGTGCAAGACGAATCAATTACCAGGTGGCAGCGTAGGCGAATTCATTATTTTTGCTGGTAGTTATTACAGCCAAACTCCATATAAAAAAATTTTTATATATTTTTATGTATGAAGTTTGACCGTAATGATTTCGGCGAAAATGAATGAATTCGCCTACGCTGCCACCTGGTAATTGATTCGCCTTGTTATTGTGAATTAAAAGAATATGTATGTGTGTGACAGACTTTTTGACAGATCTGTATGATTTTATAATCTTTTAAAATAAATCATGAAATAGTTTTCCCTATGCGATTTGAAATGATTTTTTTAAGATGAGGAGTTATACGATTATGTATGAAAGTGAATCCCGGTCTAAAATTGGTAATTTTTTTAATCAGGGAGCAAATAATGGCATTCGATATTTAACAAAATTGCAATAGAATTCAAATATAAATTTGCCCCAAAAATGTTCTCGTTATTTTATTCAATTATAATCCTTTTCAAATAAAATCAATTAAATTAAAAAATTCACTTAATTCTTTTTAAGTAAAATTGACTAAAATGCCCATTTCAAAATAATTTACCAGACGAAAGCAGTGTCAAACTCATTTATTTTCTTCGTCTCTGGGAATGTCAAAACTCCAGGAGAGCCGTTTATTTTGAAAGTAGCATAAGTCACTTTGCTTTTAAGCTTAAACACATATTTAAAGAATTATGTTTCACAAGTATTGAGCTTTAATCTCGAGAAGACTTATCTGCACTTTTTGTCTCAGGATGCTTATTTTTTATTTAATAAAAACTTCGATCAACATAAAATCGTAGCAGCTCTTAACACTTGATTTCATTTTTAAAGTGATTTTTATTAAATAAATAAAAAAATAAAAAAATATATATATATAAAAAATTCACTATAAATTTTTTACATGAGCAACGGCGAAAATAAATAAATGAATTCGCCGCTGCTATCACCTGACACATGATTTCGCCATGAAAATACGTTTAAAATAAAATAATAAAAAAAATATACAAAATTCACTATAAATTTTTTATGTGAGCAACGGCGAAATTGAATAAATAAATTCGCCGCTGCTATCACCTGACATTGAAAAATGTGGTAAACAATGAAAATTTAAATTAAAGAACAATTTTGTTTTTTGTTTATTTTGCTTTTAAACGCTGATTTTTGTTATATAAAAATTCTTAAATAACTGGAATAAATTTTCAATTAATTTTTTTAATTTCCTTCAAATTCGCTTTAAAGAACATAAATCGTAAGAAAACAGAAAATTATCAAATTTAAAGAATTAATAATTTAATTTTATATATTTATTAAAAAAAAACGGATTTTATTTTTTAAACTATAAACTTTTATTAACATTTTGATGGAATAAATTTTTTAAAAATAACAAGTTTGAAATTAAAAAAGTGAGGTTATGTTGATAAACTAAAATTCTTAATTTTTGCTTTTCCATTTAATAATCAAAGAAATATTAAAAAAAAAAAACTTTAATTTAAAAATATATTAACCAAAATAATATTTCTTTTAATTGCAGAACATATTTAGGCATTTAGTATCAAAAGAAATTTTAGTTTAATTTCTATTAAAATTTTGTTGGCAATCGAATGCCATAAATTGTTTAGCAGAACTTAAAACAATGCAAAAAAAAACTTGAAAAACGACCAAACATGATTTTTTTTTTAAACACAAACCAAGGCAAATATAAATACAAAGAAACAAAAATACAAATTATAAATTTTTAAATGTGCTTTAAATTAATGTGCTTCATTAATTAATATAAATAATTTATTTATATACAAACAAATTTTACATAATAATAATTACTTTAAAAAAAAATATTAATATTTAAAAGAAAAAAAAATTTAATATTAAAAAATTAATAATTAGACACATTAGGGGTTTTCAGTAACAAGTGCAAATTGCAAATGTCATTATTAAAATACCTTGGCAAAATATTAATAAAATGCACTAAAGTTTGCAGTGGCCAAGTTTTCAGAATATTTACATTTAGTACTGAAATCATAATTTTTTTAATACATAAACTGAAAAAAAAAATAGTAACTTACAAAATCCAAAATAGGTTTCATTAAAAAAGAAAAAAAAAACAAATTTAAAGTTTTCGCAAGAAAACTTAAAGTATGAACGATTTTTTAAGAAATATTTTACTTATTTTTTTTTTTCAATTTTTACTATATTTAAATATTTACGAAAAAGTTTTCAAAACGACAATTAAAAATTTCTAGCGCATTCATTTTACAGCTGCTCTCCATATTTCAAAAAGCAATTTTGAAACAGCAACAATAATTTTATGTGTTTTTTTTTTTACCAAAGTGGCAGGGTGACTCTGACTGTATTTTTTGTGAATAAATACTAATGTATGGATTGATTATTATTTGATGTCTTGAATTTTTTCCATTAATTCGAAATTAATAATTAAATAGCCGCCTAAATTACTGACCTTATCTCTAATGTAACTTCTAGCCGACACAATTGCTCTTCGAGGGTTATATGCAGATCCTAACATTTATAATACTCGGCATGTGCACAACTTGGCAGGGTTCTTTTTAAACAAATATATTTAAAAACTTGTATATATTACAGATTATATTTGAGAATTGTTTATTCATTTTACAAAAATTTCGACAAACAAAATTAAATAGCTAAAAATTGCAAGTTTAGGGCAGTGCAAGTTTTTTAAACAGATCGGTCTAGCATTTAAAATTTTTTATTATGTCTTCTATTATTTTCTTTACTCGTTTATATTAACGATTTACAAATATTTTATTAACCTAAATATTTTTATAATTATTTCCCCAAATTTTTTTGCTGTTATTTCAACAAAGTTAAATTAAAAACGTTTTGAAAATTATATAGAAAACAAAATCAAATTTCATTAATTTAATCTTGCTTTCAATAAAATTTTAAAATAAATAACAAAAAAATATTTAAGGAATAATTTCCGAGCAGGAATTGAACCCGATATTTGTAATAATAAATGGGTTTTTTCGCAAAATAATTTTAGATGACGGTTCAAATCCCACGGCAATATATCTAATATTTTTTTATTTTTTTTAGCGTAAAAGCCTGTCTTTACACTTTTAAAAATATTTTACCTAGTTTTTATGTAAGACATTTTCTTTCTTTTAAAAATTATACGATCGTTCATACTGTTAAAGCTTTAAAAATTTTTTCAAGATTTTTTTTTATTCAATAATGCATTTTTTAAACTATTAAAAATTCATTAGTGAAAAATATACAAAACAAGGAATGAGGTAGGACTCGAACCCATGCTTTAAAAACTTTAACATTTTTTCTTTAAGTATAAAAGGGATTGTGGTAAAGCATAATTAAACCGAGTTCAAATCCCACGATTAGTAAAGATTTTTTTTTTTTTTTTATTATTATCTGTTTTTTTTTTTTAAATCAAAATATCGATTGATCACTAAGATATTTTTCATTGAAACATTTTTGAAAACCAATAATTTTCTTTTAAATATTTTAAAAAATCCACAAAAAATATGAGCTTATTTTACTAAACTAAAAAACATGCCATAAAAACAGGTTTCTGAAAATAAAAAATAAAAAAAAACATAATATATAAAACTATAAAAATATTAAATATTAGATATGAAATATAAATATTTGAATCATTTAATTCCAGCTGAAAACGCAATTTAAAATTTTTTTTTTAATATTTTGCTATCTCATTTTCACTATCCCTTGAGATAGCAAAATATTAAAAAAAAAAAAAAAACATAAATCTAAATTGTGATGAACAGCTGGAATATTCAATTCAAAATAAAAAATGAAGAACAATTTAAATTTTTATTACACAAAATAAAAAAAAAAAAAAACAAACAAATTATTTGGAAAATAAACTACCTCAAAACCTACAAAAAATATTATATATATTTTATTAAAAAAAAAAACAAAATATTATTACTTATTAATACTAACAACAACAAGGAAATAATTTATAAAAACGAATATATAAAATACATTTTTTAAAAATTACTTTAAAAGAAAAGCAAATATAAAATACATTTTAAAAATTTCAATTAATTTTTTGCAAAATATTTTAATGTGATAATTTTAATGATTTTTCTATAATTCAAAGAATTTAATTTCATGAAACGAACAAAAAAAATCAATAAAAATAAAACTAAGCAAAATGCAATTTAAGAAAAAAAACTTCATTTTTAATTATACTACTTACTGTGTTGGAAAGAAAATTTGAAATTTTTGCTAATTTTAAGATTTATCGATAAGAAAAATAAACAAAACCTACACTAACACACAAACAATTTATATACATACATACTTTCTTATAAATATTAATATTATAAAATAAAAAAGTTCATTGTATAAATTTGAATTTATATATATAAAATAAAAATAAGTTATAAATAAAACAGATTTAAAAATCTGGATATAAAAACGATGTTTTATGAGAACTGCATGAGTTAAATCACTTTCGCTGTCCATTCACATTTACACTGCCTTTTGTATTGCTTACGCTGTTAACTCTCTAACAATTGACTGTTATCTAACAATTGACTGTTATTAACGCACCTCTGTTTTTTTTTGTGTGCTGTTAGGGAAAGACAGTAAAAATTTCTTGCTGTTATTTATTTGTTTTGTAGAACACTCAAAGAACTCATAAAAGCACGTTGTATAAAATTATTCCCCAGCGTACAGTGCGTACAGTTCAACGATCAAAATATAATTTTTTGAATTATTTTCTTAATTATATTTTGTTTATTTTTATAATTATTTTAAAAACATTTCTTTAATATTTAGTGAAATTTATAAATCTGTCATTTGTTATTCTTGAGTATTTTTGAAGTTATAATTTTTTCTGGTATTTCTGCAATGTTATTAAAAAAATTTTGAAACATCTACTTATTTAAAAAAGAGGAAATTGGATTTAATTTTAATGAAAAATACTTAATAATTTAATTTAAAGGGTATAAAAATGTATCTCTAAAAAAAAAAATAATAAAAATCATTCCTAAAACTATATTTGTTAGCAGCTTCTTTCACAAAGTATTCAAAACAAACATAATCATTCATTGCTTTTGTGAATTACATAAATGATTTAACAGAGCTTTCCAGCAGTAACATGCATATGTTAACAAAAGCCTCATTAATATAAATGATGCATTATTAGCAGCATTCATTTTTTTATTGTTAGCTGTCAACTCAGTACTCATTTTAAGAAAAAACAAAATGTTGCCGTTTCATTCGCAATCATGCAGGTCTCTGATACACATGCACATTTTGAAACAATTATTTAATGTGCAAACAGTTAAATACTTTTTGATAAATTTTTGCTAAATTTCGTATAAATGTTTTGCTAATGGTAATTATGGAAAAGTTAACCGGAGATTAATGAAAACAAACAAGCTGCTCGAAAAGCAATTTAAAATGAAAAATTATATATTTTTTTAATATTTCTAATAATATTTTAATCAAGTTGTAATTTTACAATAAAATATTAGAAAAATATAGCAGCAAAAAAATGTGGAACGCTTCACGATTTTGCGTGTCATCCTTGCGCAGGGGCCATGCTAATCTTCTCTGTATCGTTCCAATTTTAGTATATGTTCTGCCGAAGCAAGAACGATTATTATTACTTAAGCACGCTATATATACATACGAATTGAATAAAAAGAATATGAGAATTATAAATTTAACAAGGAAAACAATGTCATATAAAATGTTTGCTCCCTAGCTGTTGTAAGGTATGTTTGCCTGTGTTCAACCACCCTTGTTTTAACTAGAATAATCATAACAATTAAATAGTAGGTAGGTACTTTTTCGCTTAAGTTGTTAAAATGAAGTAAAATTTAATATCATAAATAGTGTAAAATAAAAAATGTTTTTAAAATAAATAATAATAAACAAAATATAATTAAGAAAATAATTAAAAAAAAATATATTGTCACCGTTGAACCGTACGCAAAGAAATTGTTTTTTTTTAATGCTGGGGAATAATTTTATATAACGTGCTTTTATGAGTTCTTTGGGTGTTCTACAAAACAATCAAACAACAGCAAGAAATTTTAACTGTCTTTCGCTAACAGCACACAAAAAACAGAGGTGCGTTAATAACAGTCAATTGTTAGAGAGTTAACAGTGTAAGCAATACAAAAGCGAAAGTAAATCAACTCATGCAGTTCTCTGTTATGCATGCATATAATACTGTAACAACACCGTGTCTGCATATGGGCATTTCCACAGAAATATCAACCACAGGCAAAAAAATTCAAAGTCTATAAAAGTATGTTGTTTTAACATATTTTTATGGAAAATCTGTTCAATTTACCTAATGTAAAAAATTGATATTTATTCATTACATATTTTGAAATACTCAAATGCAAAGTCAAACAAGCGCATAAAAGTTCCGGTTTGAACATTTCTATTGCTCATTTTGTTTTAATTAATGTTCCTGAATTGTTTTGTTTGTATAAAAAGAATAAACGAAAAATGTAACAGGAACGATGTGATTGCTGTCAGATGTGTGTCAGAGGAATTTATACAATAGGCATCAAATATTAATAACAAATATTTGTATATTTTTGTAAATTAAATTACAAAAATAACCTGGTACTTATTAGATCATTTTTTTTAATTGTATGCCGTATTGGATCCGCCATTTTTAATTTGTAAACTGACATCAGGTTTGTAATCAGCGACCCGAAAAACCTTGTGGTGTGTAGGTTTATAAAAATTTAATGACTACATATGAAGTAAATAATTTTCTTGCACTAAAAGTTGAAGGACGATGAAAAAGTACAAATTTATGAATTTATAAACCGGGATACATATTAATATATTTCAGATCATTTATAATCTTATGCATGTCTAATAAAATAATAAGTAAAAAATAACAAGAAAAAGTTCGATGGAATAAAATGTCGCATGCGTTATGTAAGGTGCGACAATAATTACAATTAAACAAAAACAAACTTCTTAATATTTTTGAATAAACTATTATTCAAGTACATCAATCATAATTTAAAATTAGTCGCATTAAAATATTCCATCAGGTTTTGCTGAAATCAGTGTTTCAGTGTTTGAACTGTTCGCCTTTTGTCGCATGCGAATTCCTCGGTTTCTTGTAATTATTACGAAAAAAAAACGATTAATTACCTAAAATTAACCTTAACATCAGTTATAACTGTATTTTCTTAAAATAAAATTTTATTTTGACAAATGGCTTTTTTACTTTCAATGCATTCGACATGTTGTTGTGGTTCAGATTCTCATTTACACCATTCACATTGGGAAATTTTACTTTGCAAAGTTTTGATTTTATGTGAGAGAGAGGGAGAAAGCATGATGATCAGTACAGACTTTGATGTACTCGCAAAGTTGCTTTGGTTTACTTTCGTTGCTTATATACAGTTGTATATATTTAAATATACATATAAGCACCACATACAAAACGTCCAAAAATAAAGAAGGATCAAAGAGAAGAAAAAAAAAAAGATGTAAAAGAAAACTTCGTATCTGAACACCAAACAAAGTTTAAAAGAAAACTAACAAAACTTTGTAAAGTAAAATTTCCTTGTTTGAATGCAGTCATTAATTTGGAATTAAAAATACACACTTTAGTATCTGAATCATAATCATTTTAACGAACCTTTCATTACTGTCCTACGATGTCGCAACAACTCGTTCAGTTTACTGATAAATAAAAGTCAGCCTACGAAAGGTGTAGAAAAATTAAATGGAACGAAATTTTTTTAAAATTATTAATTCACAAATAGATTAATTTGCATTAGAGAATTTATAAACATATTTTTTAAAATCGATCCATATGCGGCAAGGAAATGCGATGAATTAAGTATTAACTTGTCTTTTATTATTAAAAATAAAAAAAGCAATATTATCTTGTTAACAAATAAGCTTTTTTTTAACACATAACCTTTGCGATTTACTGCCGCGTTTTAATCAACCAAGTTGTTTTTGTAATGAATAGATTTTCCAAAGAAAATTTCTACATAAAAATATTGCAAAAAAATGTGGAACGCTTCACGATTTTGCGTGTCATCCTTGCGCAGGGGCCATGCTAATCTTCTCTGTATCGTTCCAATTTTAGTATATGTTCTGCCGAAGCAAGAACAAATGTTACTGTTTAAGTGCAGTATATATACATACTATTTACAAAAAAAGAATACGAGAATTATGCACAAGCAACAACCCGATCAAATATTTTTATAAGTAGTGATTTTTCCTACAACAAGAGTTGTATTTATTATGCATACAAGTAATGCCGTTTAAGGTGATGCCAGATTAGTATTTTTGTGATTCGTGTTTGAAATATTCTGTAGTTTAAGTAAAATTTTGTTATTTAGTAATTCAGTACTTGAATGAAATTAAATTATTGTAAAGAAAAATTTCGGTTAATACACAAAGTTATTTAGATTAAAATAATTTCTTTTGCGTTTTTTGAGAAATATTTTATTTTAATGCAAATAATTTTTAAATATTAATAAAGAATACTTACTTACAAGTCTTAAGATTCGAAAGAAAGAAATCAAATAAGAAATGTCGTTATTGTCAAAGAATTGAAAGTAACATTACACCACACTTCAAAGATGAAAATTATGAGTAGAAAAAAAGTCCTAATATAAAGAAAATTAATTTGTATTATGGGATGACGTATTGTTTGCTGTATTATTTGACATATTTGTTACATTTGGTTTTACACTATCAAAATTTCTTATAGAATGTACTTATTTGTAAGATCTTAATTCTAAGCAATGAAGGCGCTTTAGCATTTATAGTATGTGGAGTCAGATTGGCTTGTGTTTATGTTACATACCGATGAAAGCAGTATTGAAACTAATTTTAAAAATTGCCGCTTGTCATTCTTTTTGCAAAAAGAAAGAAAGTAAATGCACAATAAAATTGATTTATTTTTTAGATAATTGTTTTGAAAAAAATCTAATTTCTAACTTTAAATAGTTTGTTAATTATAAAACTTAACAATTTTTGAAAATTATTTGAATTTTGTAGTTATTTTGAAAAACACGTCATGTGGTACATAGAAATGAAATAAATATTATGGAACGCAGTGAGAAATATCTATAATATACAAAATAAGAAACTATTATGTTCAATATTCAAATTATAAAAAAAGTAAAAAATTTTGAAAAAAAAAAAATAGTTACGCCGTTAGCAACACTGTAAATATTTTTTATTTTAATATATCCTTTACTATTCAATTAAACAAAACGTAAAAAATAGAAGACGCGTAACGAAGGGTCTCTTGCAAAAGAATTTATATTATTAGAGAGAAAAAATAAAAAGGGTTTGTATTTTAAGCAATAGTTTTGATTTTTTCGTCAACAATTCTACATAGAGCATTTGTCGGGGAAGTAAAATAATTAACAAAATGGCTATTTGCTTCAAAAAGCAACCACCAAAATAACAACATTTAGCGGGCGTCTCATACTGTCTGTTACTGTTACTAAAAAAATTAACCTTTTCTCTCTGTATCTCTCTACTTTCACTACCTGTCTTATCTCTCCTCCATCCCTTTCTGAAGAATATAAAACGGTTACAGAAATAATTACATAGGCATTGTTGCCTGAAGAGCTAGTTCTCCTAAAAAAAGTGTTTTTAGACAAAAATGACTAATATGGGATAAAAACTCATTTCTAAAACGAAAAGCAAAGATTTTGTTAACTATTGTGCTTATTTCTAAATATCCTGATTTTAGTTATAAATCACCGATATTGATTATTGAAGGTGAAAGTACTTCTCGATGGCTATTTTGCTACTGCATACAAACAACAATAACCAACTAAATTAAATACCGATATTGATTATTGAGGGTCAAAGCACGTCTCGATGGCCGTTTCGCTACCGCTTACTTAGCTCGTCAGGAAACATCTCAAAAACATTTTAAATAAACTAAAAATTTTGATCCAAAAAATTAAGCAAAAACAAAAATCAAAGTTTAAGCAAAAACAACAATAACCGAAATGTTTCTATTTTTCTTTCTTTACTGTATACGGCTAACTTTTTTTCGGCTCTTTTATACGGTTGAAAGAAGATGAAAAATAAAAAATCAGAAATCACCACAAAAATTTATTGCTATGCACCGGCATAGTATAAAAGTTTTTCTTATAACTTTTTTTTACTTTTTAATTGACATTTTTTTCAACATTTTTTTCTATTTAAAATCTTCAGTTTGTTCCCGATGAATCGATGTAAATATCGAAATATTTAATATAACAACATGAAATAACATTTCGACTTTCAACTCAATTATATACTTCATATATTTTTATTTAGTTATATAAGTAATCTAACATTATAAGTTATATTCATACCCATTGAATAAACGTTTGCACATTTATCCTTATTACTGAAACTTTTATTTTAAACTAGCAGTGCCCACGACTTTGCTTGCGTGTCATTTCTAATTTTCTTAAAATTTTAATCTAACTATTTATACCACACAGTGTTAAGAATTGTCTACGTACAAAAAATAAAAAGTGCCGATAACTTTTTTAGTAACATTATACCGGTAAAATTGGGTGCTTTCACTATTGGATCTCTATCTGGTCTACGAAATGAACTATTTTTACGAAAAAAGTGCTTTAATATTCAAAGGGACCTCCTCATAAAATTTTTTTCAAATCCATCCACTAGTTCTTTCGTGATGCAAACACAGACAGACAGACAAAAAATTCGAAAAATATGTGTTTTATATTCTATATCGATTTATATCAAACACAGATTTGGATCAGATACGAATAAAACATAAAATTATTTTTGATAACGTTAAATTTCAGGAAAAATCGTTATGTTATGTATTTCGGCATAAAAAGTAAAAAATCGTTTAATATTGTCCAACCTAACAGTTAGGTAACACTTTAGAGAAAAATGTGCAATATTGTCTGGCAATCATGAGTCTGATGACTTGCCAAATTTGACGAGTTAGAGTCATTTTGGCGGTTTTTATTATAATAGTAACGCAAAATCACCAAAAATATAAAAATAAATAAAATTATGAAGTATTTGGGTTTTACTCATGGCTGAGTACAGTATTTTTTTAAATTAATTAAAAACAAAATGAATTGAGAAAAACATGAGGATATTATTTAATCTAGAAATTACTTAAAATTAAAAAAAAAACGGTGTGCACTAAAAATCAATGGAGCTCAAAAAATTCTTATTTTATTTTGAAAATCTAAACAGTTAAAGTCGATATTCCCTGATTTAAGGCAAAGACGAATATTTAAATATGCTGTTGAAAACTTACCTAAAACGAGTTTAGTTGTTATTCCTTGTGGACATTGAAATACTTATGTCACGTATGCTGATACATATCCAGTTTAGTTTCAATGAAAAATAAATCTAATACTCATAATAATTAAATATCATTTCACTAATAATAAAAAAAGTCTAAGCTTAAGTTTTAAAAGAATAAACATTTATGGTTGTTTATTTTATTTATTTTTCAGTATATAGTTTTCAATATAAAAATAATTAAGAAAAAAATAATACAATAAAAAGTTATTAAAAAAATATACATTTACTTTGAGCTGTAATTAGTATTGAAAAATATATTAAACACGAATCAAGAATAAAACAAAATATAAAGCGTTTTCATAGAACTAAATATTCACGAGTACAGAAGAACGTTTTTAGTATTTTATAAATTGTTTTCTTTGTTAAGTTTTATTCAAAAACGTTGAAGAGGCAGATAAAATGAGATTACAATTTCAAAAATACTTATTAAACATTTAGTCATGTTTATGTTCTGGCTGTAAATCGAACCAGGTATTTATGCCTTCCTCAGATATTTCCGGATTACTAAGAGGAATCTTAAGCTAAAAAATGTAGAAGAAAAAATGTCATTAGTAAGTGAGTTTAATAAAAACATATCAAATTAAATTTAGTTTTTGAAAATTTCCCAAAATTAACGCAAGATTTGAAGCAAATATAAAAAAAAATACTTCTTTTGGTCGAATTATTTTTTTGTAAATAAATCACAATGTGCTCATCACAAAGTTTCTCTGGCATGTATGCTAATTTAATCAAAATTTTGCTTGACTTGGTTTAAAGGTTCTTTAGAAAAAATGTATCGACAATTTTATCCAATTAACTAACTGTTGTATAGAATTCTATATTTATCTTAATTTCCAATAACAATTTGTAGAAAAATTTAGATAATTTCAGTTTCCTCTTTTAAAAATGCATCGATAACTGTATAAATCTAAAAAAAGCTATCGATAACTAAATTTTTTCTAACAACCTTAATTTTCTGAAAATCGGTAAAGCTTTCGATTAAAAACAAAACCAGTAATTTCATGTTTATTTAGAAATAGAAATATCTATAATTTTAATAATCTTAAAGAAACTCTCTAAAACTATCGATCTAAAAATTCTTTTTTAATCTTAACTTTCTTAAAAAAAAAACTTTTACAAAATTTGAATTTTGAAAACTATATTTTTATGTATTTATTAAGATATTTTATTTTTAATTTCCTATAAAAAATTTGAGGAAAACTTCCAAATTTCAAACGAAATTTTAAAATTTAATTGAAACTAATATATCGATAACTTTATTAATCTTATTTTTTCAGAATACTCTTAACAATATACATTTTATAAAAAATAATGAAAAATATGAATTGTCCAAAATAAAATTTTTCGATAACCTTAGGTTCCTTTAGCAAAACTTATCGACAATTTTTTTTATTTGGAAAAATTTTTGTTGGCTTAAGTTCTAACAAAAAATTATATGAAAAAATTAAATTTTTTAAACAAAGTTTTGATAATTTTAAATTTGTTTAAAAATAATGTATCGATAACATCATTAATCTAACAGAAGCTATCGAAAGTTTTATTATCCTAAAAAAGAAACATCTCGATTTTCCAAAATAATTTTAATATTTTGGGTTTTTTAACAAATCATCTATCGATAACATTACAAATCTAATAGAAGTTATCGATATTTTGCTGTTTCTAAAAAATGTTTTAAAAAATCTTCACTTTCTAAAAACAAAATTTGTTTTATTTTAAAACAAAACGTTTTTTGCTCATTTTAAGTTTCTTTAGTAAAATGTATCGATAGCTTTAAAATAAAAAAAACCGTTGATAAATTAATTTTTATAAAAAATTTTTTCAAAATCTTAATTTCCTATAAAATATTTTACGCAATTGTGATTTGCCAAGCAAAATTTTTCGATATTTTCAACCTGGTTTAGAAAAAATTTATGGATAAATTAATTTATTTTTGTTCTAAATTTTTAATGTTTTAAATTTTCTAGAGTATTTTTTTTTGATAGTCCTAATTTCCTATAAAGAAATTTACAAAAAATTATTTGTGCAAAATTATCGATAACTTAAGTCTTCGATAAATTTTATAAAAATTTCGATTATTTTATTGCTTTATTTAAAATTTCTAATAAATTTTTTTCAATATTTTGTCCTTGGAATAAAAAGGTTATCGATTATGCAATTTCTTTTGATAATCTACCTTTTTATAACAAAAAATATTTTCTTTAGAAAAGTCTTGAGCTAAAGTCCTTAAATTATTTGCAACGACTTAAACTTTCAACTAAAATCTTTTAAAAGCTTTAATTAAAAAAAAAGTATAATGTGACGATAACTTCACATTTTTTTTTTGTGAAAATTATAAAATAAAAGTAGGAGGAACAAAATTTTCTTTTAAATAATAAATCACTGGAATTTTGCTTACCATTCCAATAATGGGACTTCCACCTGATAAAAAGCCCTTTTGTGTGCACACGGTTACCTCCAATTCAGATTGCATCAACTCGGCGGTTGATATTAAATACTCAAATGTGGCATCATAAACTGGATTACAATTGTCCTTGACCACAATAGTTTTCCGTTTTGAATCTTTATTGCGTGCCGGCAACAAGTAAAGCTTTACATATGGATCGGGTATATTGGAAGGATCTCTTAGCGGAATATTCATTATTTTGTGAATCGTAACGAAAAGTTTTTGCCTCTGTACCATATAATGAAGTGAGAGTTGTAGGCGTCCCAAACCAAATTCACCCGGAGAGGATGTAACATCGGGTATACGATGAGTCAAAACCGAATCACCAACAATTAGTGCAGCACTAAAAGGTTTGGGGCTACGGGGTGGTGTTATCGATTGTAAAGTTGTAGAAGTGGAGACTTTTAAGTTGGGCGACTCTTCGTCGTTTAGTGGAGATTCGTTAGAAGAAATGCGACTAGATTGAGATTGCAAGTCCTGAAATATAAAAAAATTATTTTTAAATATACTTTACAAATCTGATCTAAAACTTACTTTAGATGAGCTTTTTTCTTGTATACTGGGTGTCCTATTAACAGAGGTGGTGCGTGATAATTGCTGATTTATTGGTTCCGGATTTTCAGGATCTTCTATAATATCTGCTTTTTTCAAAATTCGCAAAGACAAGGACATTATGAGTTTTGATTCTGGTCCCGATTTTTGTATTTGAAAGGGTTGAGAAACAATTTCCATATTCTCTTTATTCATTAGAGCAGCAATAACATAACCAAATTGTCCAATTTCATTACCAGTCTTTTGATCGAAAATCTTAATTTGTAAGGTATCATTTTCTGGATTGCCCACCAGAAAGGTAAAGCCCTGTTCCCATACTGGTGAATCATCACGCATAATCATGGCTGTCTGTTGTTTCTGTTTACCTACGCTACACACCAAATAGGGATCGGGCTTTGAGTGAACTCGTGCTTGTTTAAGATTCTTGCAAGAATCAATAAACACAATTAATAAGGCAGTACTCATTGATGTGACTCTCAGTAGTTGAGTTTCTAAGAGAGCAGCTTGTAGGTCACTAGGATCGGCGGTAAGTTTGTACCACTGCAAGCGCACATGTAGCAGACCGTGCTTGGCATCTTCCAAAGTTAACCACTGAAAAAATATTTATACAATTTATGAGCAAAAATGAAGAGAAGAAATTATATTATTTTACTCACCGTATCCACAACGCCTCTCTTAACTGCATTAATGATTTCGATAGAAGCTCTGAAAATATTTGATACGAAAATGTTAATTTTTTTCATTTATATTTTTAAAGATTTTTCAACAAGAGAATTTCTTTAAACACAAACGATTCTAAAAAGAAAACAAATTAAAATTTTTCTATTTGATAAAATGTCTCTAATTGTTAGTTACTAAATAAATTTCAGTTAGTGAAAGCATGAGTTACAAAAAAGTAATTAGGAACATTTTGCGATCTTGCGTGTCACCTTTTCGCAGTTGCCATACTAATGCGGTCTGTTGCTGTTCCAATTCTTCTTCTGCCGAAGCAAGAACAAGCATTATTTTGTTTTTAAGAAAAAATAATACGGGAATTTTATATTCGTTTAAATATTAGTAAAAAGTAGTGTGATAAAATAAGTGGTTTAAGGAAGAGTTTATTTTAGATGTACAGATTATTTGCGAATTAATCTTCAGGTCGACATGAAAAGGAATTGTATAGAAGCGGATTTAATTGTTCAGCTGCAATTTAACCCTTTGCGGACGAGCGGCGGATATATCCGCCCAAGCCTTTTTACCGTTGCGGACGAGTGTCGGATATATCCGCCCAACTCTTGCGCTGCGGCTAGCGTACGTCTGCCGTCGTAGACGATAAGATAAACATGGGGATACTAGCCTAAGACGTCAAGTGGCCTCCCAATAAAATTAGATACTTTTGTATTTTCAGTGTCACTGCCAGAGCAACCAACAAAGTCTTCCGCATATTTTACATTTTATAACATCCTACACACGATGGCGAAAATAGTGACAGTAATGATGAGTTCCAGTTTGACTCTGACAACACAGGTGTCATTAGTTCATCCAGTGGAAGTGAAATCCTTGCAACAAGCAATGCACTCAGGCGCTTCAATGTGGGCAGTGATAGCAGCAGTAACGAAGAGATGAATAAAGCCTTAATTTGTAAAACGCAAATATGCGACGTGAAAATTTTCTTTACTGCAGGCTCCAATACCTGTCGTCCACAGCGACGCACGCCCGTCGAGCGTCTCCGTTCGCAAAGGGTTAATAACGATAGTTTATTGTAGATCCATAGAGAGAGGTACGCAGTGAGAGAGAGTAGTGAAGAAAGAAAGTTGTATCCGAATTATTATAAAAATTATCAATTAGGTCTTAATATTTATATTCGACTCGCTAATTTAAATTAGAAATTTTGGTATAGTCTATTATTCACACGAATTTATCGAATTAATGATATTTTTAAAGATAACGATTTCTTTTCCGAATTACAGTATATTTTTTAACAAATAAAAAAAAATCTTCTTCGAATAGTTCAAAATTCGTTTAATATTCAGCGATTAAATTTTTATTCCAAATTGTAAAAAAAAGTAAATTAATAAAAAAACAGTGTTTATTTTATTTTGATAAAAGCAAATGATTTTATTCAAATAAAAGGCTTTTTTCAAATTTATTAGATTATTCTTCAAATATTAATCGAATAAACATATAATAAAAAACTAATTTTTTTTATTAAAAAAGTGTTTTTATTTCGTAAAATGGCACGATTTTAACTCGAGTACCTGTTTTATTTAATACTTAAGAAGACGCTCGATTATTCGCTAAAATTTTGCAATATTTTTTATTAAAAATTTCAAAACAAATTTATTCGTTGGACAACATATTTTTTTAGCTCGTATCGTTCATTACTCGTTCCAAATTAATCGAATAAATTTGAAATTAAAAAAAAAATGTAAAATTTTTTTCTAAAAGCTTATTTTTGTAATACAGCCTTATTTTAAATTAAGACTCTTATTCATTTACATTTAGTCGATTATTCGTTAAATATTAATCGAATACATCTTTTTTGACACTTGGTAAAAATATATTTTTTTTAAAGAGTTTTATATCGTCAAATTAAGCGATTTATATTCGAATAAAATTTTTATTTCAAACTCATAAAAAACCTAAGTGTATTCGTAATTATTATTCGTTTATTAGTTTTCCAATATTTGTCTTTATTCGAAATTAAAAAAATGAAGTATTTACTCTTAAAAAAGTTTGAAAGTTCTATTATCTTTCTAAAATAATTTTAGCAACAGTGGAGTAAGTCTTTTTTGAAGAATAAAGAAAAAACTGTTTTACTCATTTTTAAAATATTAAATCAAAAAGCCGCTTTAAACATAAAAAATAATTGAGTTCTTTTCCAACACTAGTTATGTATGTATGTGTAACAGAATGAATTTATAAATAAAAAAACTCCCACCTTCCTAAGGATTCATCATCACCAGTACGATCCCAGTCATATAAACGAAAACTGATAAACGTTAGTTGAGTAACTTCCACCACAGCCTTTAGCCATGAAATAATTTTAAGGATATTTTTTTAAGAAGACACAATAAAAAAAGAATTTTTAACGAAGGTATAACTTTTTATAAAAATTAAAAAAAAATATTCGTTTATTTAAGGGGGAGAGAGAGACAATTTGTTAAAAAAAAAAGCAAACTGCAACTAGTGCTGTTTGTTAAATACCAATACAGTTATTTATTTGATTAGTTTTATATGACATTTCACAAAAAGTGCTTGCAGGTGAGAGAGTGTTGTTAACATGCGTTTTTTTTTTTTTTTGGCGGACAATAACAAGACACATTTAAAGATTAGACTAAATGTGAACAGTGAACAGAGGACTAGAGACAGTTGGTGAGGTTTTTTTTGGAACTAAAACTACGAAATAAAAGTAAAGAGTTAGAGAAGCAGAATTTTGAGAAGAATTTTGGTTGTTTGTTATTAAAAACATGCATAGATGAGTTTTAAAAAGGGGTAGGGTGGATTATTGGATTATGTTTTATCTATTGATTTTAAACTATTATTTAAAACATGCTTTGAATATTTTAGATTAGTTTTTATCATACACCACCTGCCCAGAGAATCGTCTTTTTGTATACCAGAATCCCATAAATCAGAATCCCATAAATTAAATACCACCTCTTGGCCTATAGGGGAATTAACAATGGCCTACAGAAAATTTCAAGGATTTTTTTACAAATTTTGAAAATTATGTTTTTTGTTGAATTAAAATTAAAATTGCTGATTAGTAGGCTGCAGTCATAATTGGTTATTTAAAAGCAGTTTTTTTAACTCTACTTACTTTAAGTTTTTAAAAATATTGAGACATTTTTTTTCCTAAATTCCCTAGTTTTTTTAATTCTTTTTTTTTTTTTTGTAAATTTTGAATTTTGTGTTTTTTTTGTTTGTTTGTTTGTTTAAACTTACCTTCCCAGGGGTTCATCTTTTTTCGAATCATCAGCATCGAATAAACCAAATTCAACAGTTTGACCCATTTCAACAAATATTTTTGCCTTTTTTTTAAAACGATCAAATGTTTTCAGATTTTATATGGATAAAGATCAAAGGAAATTGGAGTCAAGTTAAATAGAAGAAGTATATTTGATTAAAAAAAATATTTTTAATTTAAGAAAGAAGCAACCAACTATTATTTAAAATAACTAAAAACATGCAAAATATTTCTAAAGACAATATTAAGAATTTTTTTTAGAACAATAAAATTTGAAGAAAAAAACTAGCGCTAAGAGCTTTAAAACACAAAGATAAAAAAAAAAAATTCATTTAGAAACTAATTAAACTATTTCAAAAGCCAATTAAAATTTAAATAAATTTTTTTTTATTTCAAAAAGATAAATCAAATTTACCTCACACCAATAATCCCATTTAGGATTAACATTATTATCGATAATTTGGGTTTTAAATTCCTGGGAGCCCACATTGATAACAGCATAGGGATCGGACTTACCCTTACCCAGCATGCCTATATCTTTTTTCATTAAGTCCTTAGCTTCCACCACATGAATACGTAAAATGCCCTGTGGAGAGCGAAAAAAACAAGAAAAAAAATTTCCTTTATGTATTTAAATCAACACAACTCACCTCTGGTTCTGGCATTTTTAAAGCTGTGGCCGGTACTTCATTACTCAAAGTAATGGGCAACTTATTGGGCAATACCATTATATTGCCTATTTGTTCTACGATTATGCGACGCAGTAAATCACTTAAACCCGGCATATCCATAAAATCAATAACGCCCACCAAATTAAAATCAATATTGGGATTATTCAAAAAGAATATTTGCAGACCGCCCACCAAGGGAATGCTACGTATCAGTGGTTTCATAATCACTCTCACCCAGCCATGTATTTGAAAATCTTTAATGCCACCCTTCATGCTGCCCAAATAGAAATTTATATCACAATCACTGGCATAGAAAAGATCCAAGTCCATTATGATTTCATTACGTCCCACATTTTTATCGTAAACCTTAACGCCACCTATGCGTGGTGGTATAGTACCCAATATAATGCGATCAAAGCGGAAACCATTCATTTTATATAGTGCCAGATTTTCGGCAACGGCTGGTTCTATTGTCTCTTTGACTAGAGTGCGTGCATAATGATTGGCATTTGGCCAGAGTTGTTTGAGAATCTGCAAAAAAAAGAAGAAGCATTCAAATAATATTTTATTTAAAAAAAAATTATTACAAATATTTACCTTGTTGACCCATTCGCAACGTTCCACATCGGGGAAGTATACCTAAAATAAATTTTGAATTAAAAAATCAATTAAATAATTAAAATAAATTTAGCTTCAATTTATATAATTTGTCTTTAGTGTATCGTTAAACCATTTCTTGCATATATGTATCTAGGTCCAAGGTTAAAGAGGTTAGCTGGCGAACGGTAGTTTTTGTATAAATTCTCTATAACTGTTTGGCTTCACTATAGCTATCGGACACACTTGTGCAGCATTTATGAATTTATGGCATTCGATATTTACGGAAATTTTGTTATCGAATGCCGGAAAGATGGAGCGTAAGTTCCTAAAGCTTTTTCGATTTGAACGATCTTAACATTTCAATAAAACCGACTCAAAAAAATGAGGTAATTAATTCGTGTGAATTTTGCTTTTTTATGTTTGTGTCTGCAGAACTCAGTCATATTGAATCCGATCTTAGCAATTTTTCTTTATTTGAGAGGTTACGTTTACACATTGGTCTCATTTAAAAACAGTTCATAAAAATTAAAGGGTGACCCCATACAATATACATGCCTTTTACGTGTATTATGAACATCAAAAAACGCCACTTGAAGATTAAAAAAGAGTACCGCTACAGCTCTTAATAGCACAAAGTAATACAAAAATAAATTTAAAAATGAAAGGGTGTCCCCATAGGTGACGTAAATTTACCTATATGGGCCTATCTTTTGAACCGTTATAGACAAATGCTTGAAAATTAAACAGAATGTCGATTACTTCAATCATTATAATATTCGTAATAAGAATAAATATTCAAAGTTATAAATGAAAGGGTGCCCTAATAGTTCATTAAATTTTTTGTATATGGCCAAACTCTTAAACGGTTGTAGGCAGAAAAGAAAATTCTTTTCCTATTGAAATAACGACTAAACACATAGTTTCTCTCAAGGCGTATTAATAACAGGTGGTCGCAATGGCGAATTCATTAGTTTTCGCCGAAACTCTAAATTTCAAACTTCATACATAAAAAATACGTATAATCATTTTTTTTATGAATTTGCGAATCGCGACCATCTAGTATTATTTGGCCATGGTTTATCTTTTACAACTTACCCATGCTGGCAATTCATCAATTCTTGCCAAAATCACTTCCTTTTCGGAAGCCATAGCCGAAGCCTTTGCTATATTGCGCTTGTGTTCTGTTGTCTTGCGAAAACGATCGCGTGCCACTGATAGAATAACGGGAGCAATTAACCATGCAACCGACCAACCCATATAACCAACAAAATATATCGAACCAACTATGGCGACTTTTTTTGCCACCGTATAAATGACTGCAAAAATACTATCCTCGGCCGTCGAAGAAGAGTTTGGTGGTGCATCACTGGGCAATTCCTTGCTGGCAGCGGCCATATTTTCATCAGCTTTTGTGGCCGCCAATTCGTTTTCTTCCAAGTCAAAATCTATAGGATTGGAAGGAATTTCGTTGAGGTCAGCCAAAGGGGCTGATGAATTTAAAAGCGGTTGTTCGCTATCAGCTGCTGGTTGTTGAGGGCTGTTCTCAAGATCACTAAAAATAGAAAAAAGCGGAAATTATTTAAGTTGTAAAAGAAGCTTGTTTAAAAAAGGTTCTTTTTTCAAAAGGTCTGTTTTAAAAAAACTTTTAAAGGTTGTCTTTTTTAAAGGTCTCTTCTTTTTTATAGAGTACTTTCTTGCAAGGATTTTTGTTAAAAAATACCATCTGTTTTTTTAAGTTACTTTTTTAAAAACGTTTTTTAAAGAAACTTTTGTAAATGGTAGTTTTTGAAGTGCTCATAAAGCAATTTTAGAAAATATTCGTTCGAAGCTTTTTTAGGGTTCCAGACACAAAATGTCAAAACGAACCCTATCACAATGTCTATCCAGACGTCTATCTGTCACTGTCCTCTATCTCTAGAACCGTAAATAGATAGATATCAGTAAATACCAAAAAGAAAAGGGTGTTCCGAAAGTGACAGGATCTTAGGCAAAAACAGTTGTACATAGAAAAACAACACTTATTATTTTAGAAATTTAGAAATGTAGAAAATTAATAAAAATATTCCTTCTTGGTATTTTGTGTGATGACCCTTTGGTTCTTCAACAGTTTGAAGTCTTCTTGGCATAGAATTAACTAGATTTCTTGTAACCTCTACAGGTACAGATTCCCAGATGTCCCTTAAAGCGTTTTTAAGGGTTTCTTTGTTGGTTATATATTTTTTTTTCATATAAGGCCACAAATACTCTATGGGTTCAAGTCTGAGCTTTGGGAAGGGTGACCCGATTTCACGCGTTGATTTTCATATTTTCTACAGTCTTATAATTGTTTTCTTTAAATCTTTCGACATTTGTTTTTTTGGCATATTTGCTTCTATTTCACAGTAATTAATGCACAGATTAAGTACGGGGCACATAGAATCCGCATGCGTTAAACTTTAACGTATTCAACAGGCAAGTCAGTTAAAATAAATGTTTTCTGATGAGTGTTGTCACAATCAGTACGCCTCCGTTAACGCAAAGTATGAAAGTTACATTACATTGAATACTTTTACGTACATTGAATACTTTAACGGCTATCAATTGCTTCTTCTTTGTTGACTTTTAACTCTTGCTGTGTTTTAATTGTACTCTTTTTTGCAGATATGTACATGAAAAGAAGTATTGCCGTTTGGTTACATTTTTAACATTTTTTTAACGAAATAAAGTAATATCGCTGAAAGATGATTTATTTCATTATTTGATGTAAAAATCTTACCTAACATATCATCCTTTCTTAACATATCAATTCGATTTTAACAATGGTTATCTGCAAATGCAATCAAAAACCCATATAAAAAATTTTATTTGAAATAAACAAAAAATAACTTTGCTTAGGTTTTACTCTCTTCTATTAGTGAGAAATCACGAAATGTTTCTTGTTTCAAGTTACAAAAAAAAAACAAAAATTTTAAGGCAACAATTTTTCCCCTACTGGGAAATAATATGAGCTGAATTTCGTGCGTAAAACTAAGCATTCTGTTCAAGCTTGCGAAAATTGGTAGCAACTTTAGTTATTCCGCTAGAAAAATTTGACAATCGTACCAATACCTCGATTTAGAAGAATATTACGAGGGCTGCTTTATATATTTCTGGCCTAATAGTGAAAATGAGAATATTTATAATCAAAAATGATTTTATTGTTTTTCAAAGTATTCTCCAGCATGATTAATACACTTTTGCATGCGCTCAAACCAGTTGTCGAAGCACTTTTTCCACTCCGATTGAGACACCTCTAAAACATGGTTTTTGAACACTTCAACAGCTTCTTCTGGCGACGAAAATCGTTGACCACGCATGTTTTTCTTGATGTGCGGAAACAAAAAGAAGTCATTAGGTGCCAAGTCAGGGCTGTACGGCTGTACGACGTTTTGGCCGGTCAAAAACGCTCTGGTTTGAGCCGATGTGTGAGAGCTCGCATTGTCATGGTGAACAATGATTCGTCTTCTCTTGTTGGTTTTTCGAATTTCTCCGATGACTTCAGGCAAACAAATTGTAGTGTACCAATCAGAAGTGACCCTCCTACATTGCTCAAGCGGAACATTCGCCACATGACCAGTTTTGACGAAGAAACAGGCGACCATTTGCTTCGAAGTGCTTCATCCACGAACAACTTTCGTTGGATTTTGCTCGTCTTTGAAGACCCATGCGGTCGATAGTTGTTTTATTTCGGGCTAATACGCATAGATCCATGATTCGTCACCTGTGACGATCTTATAAACGTCTTTTGAAGCACCGCAATCGTATTTTTGCAACTTTTTTTTGCACCAATCGACACGAGCCTTTTTTTGAACGACTTTCAAATTGTGCGGGATCCAACGAGAACAAACCTTTTTTACGGCCAGGTGTTCATGCAGTATCGAATGTATGCTGGTGGAAGAAATGTCCAAGGACGTATCAATCCTTCGGTATGTCGCATGTGGATCTTGCATTATGAGTTCACGCACGGCATCAATGTTCTCTGGTGCAACAGCCGTTTTCGGACGACCTTCACGGAATTCGTCTTTGAGCGAGCTTCGGCCACGATTAAATTCATTATACCAATTTTTCACAGTGCTATAGGATGGTGCTTCATCGCCATACAAAGATTTAAGTTCATCAATGAACTCTTGTCGTGATAATCCACGTCGAAAGTTGTGAAAAATTATGGCACGAAAATGTTCACGAGTTAATTCCATTTTTTTCTATACTAAGTTTTTCAAGTCACTGTAAACAACACAAATAATGGTCGTACGTCAAAACGTTTTGAGTACGATTATGCTTAAAAATGACAAACTTTCCAATGGAAATGTCGGATTGCACTTGGCAGCGTTCAGTGTTGCAAGGCCAGAAATATAAATAGCAGCCCTCGTACAGTAAAATTGTCAGTAATTTTATGTTAAGTCTCAAATTTATTTGTAATAACGGTATTTTTATAATTATTAGTGTAGTAAATTCCATGAAAGCTTAATCTTTCAAAGCAAAATGTGCATTAACTAATTTTATTGACCGGTGAGAGCTTGCACTTTTCCATACCGAAGTATTAGTACTGGGTCCTAATCTAAATCCTCATGGTATGAAATTTTGGTTCATACGTTAATCTTTTTTTTTCATGTTAGTTTTGTTCAGTAAATGAATGAGTGTTGCTTTGTTATTTTCCCTGACATATACGAGTAGAATAAAACTTTTTACTATATTTTATACCAAGGCGCATTAATTTAATAGTCAGCCTAATTTTTGTTTATGTTCGACGTTGATGTCAAAATTATAAAATTAAATTTCAAAAGTGAATGATAAAAGGATAAATAAAATTCGGCTTCCTTCTATTCAGCCAGCAACTTTTGACTTGGTGCTCTGCAACAACAAAATTTCATTAGGTTTTTGTAGCCGTGCGGCCACCTAATATTTAATTCTCCTTGATTTTATACAAATTACATGAAATTACTATTTCTTTAAGAAACATTTAAAAATGTAACTTAATGAACAAAAATCATCTACGAGTATTTTCCTGTCTTTCTCTGGCAACACCAATGAAAACATTAACAGCTGATTTAAAATCCGTCAGCAAAGTACTCATTGTGCCAACCTCATCCGTCGGTACTTTGATTTCAGGCGAATATGTCAAACGTATGACGGATTCTATGTGTCCCGGCCTTTAATTAAAATAATTAGTTTTAAGTGTTATTAATACAAACTTATCAGTATTTGTAAAAAAATTTATAACGGAACCTTCAGTAAACACAAAACAACAAGTGTTCCATTTTTTCGGCGTTGCGGTGTTGACAACTTTCTTATTTTTAGTGATCAAATTATTACGATTAGTCTTAAAGATTAAAATAAACATGCATTAAAAACAAACAAAATGTCCTATAGTTTGTGTTTTTTATATTTAAAAACTATTTAAACTAATCCCTAATTAAAAGCCAGCAGGTTTATATAAGAGGATGTACAATTTTTTCGCTAACTGTATGTATATGTAAGACTGAATTTTTGCTTTTATTTTTTAATTCTTCGTCACCCCAATATTTGCTTTTTTATTGGAAATACTTCATTAAACTAGATTTATATAGATGGTGAAGGGTATATAAGTATCGGCATAGCTGAATGTAGCACTTTTATTTGTTATTTATTCATAATGTTTAATATTTTTGTTTTTCAAGAAACGTTTTTGTTTTTATATCCATCGATAAACTGTTATAGAAACCAAATATGATTCATTTTATTTGTCTACAATTATTACAAAAAAAAAAAAAAAAAAAAAAAAAAACTTGTGAACAATTTGTTTTTCGTGTTTGTGATATAAATGATGATGTTAATGAGCAAAGAATGGAAAATTTGGGTCTTGTATATTGTATGTATGTAAGTATGTATAAATTTAAACATTAATAAAAATTCACTAAACAAAATTATTATATAAAACATGCTAATAGATTTTATATTATTGCTGTTTTAAATTTGCGATATTTCTGCTTTTTCATTTTTTTTCTTAAGACCTTTACTCAGGAAAACAGGGTGGGGCAATAGGTTTATTATAATATTGGAAACTGAAATGTTTCTTCAAGGCATACAAAATTAAAATTTAATTCAAATTCAAATGACACTGTTTCCTAAAGCTTTTTTAAAACCAGTTTCAAAGTTCCTTTTTTATCAGTTGTTTTTATTGTTGGTCTCCTGAAATTTTTGGTAGAATTAACTTCTTATTTTTTTAATATTTTTATATGCGAAATTTTTTGAAAATGGTACTTTTTTAAATGATTTTTTCAAAAGGTACTTTTTAAATAAGTCCCTTTTAAGAAAAAAATACCCTTTACTATTTTTAAGGCTTGTTTTAAAGTCTTTTATTTTTTAAGGTAATTTAAAAAATTTAATAAAAAGTACTTTTTAGAAAGGTACCTTTTTAAAACTATATCTGCAAAGGGTACTTTTTCTAATATCTATTCTTGGCATTTTAATAAGATATTTATTTTGAATGAAATTTTTTAAACGCTCTTGTTTTAAAGGGTGACATTGTTAAAGGTAAATTATTAATGAACTTAAAATTCACTTTTTACTAAAGAAACTATATTTATGATTTTATTTTCATTAAAGGTACTTTTTCTAAAATGTATATAATTAATAGTATTCTTTTGATATAATTAATAGGATTCTTTTGAAAGCTTCTTTTCGTGAAAGTAGTTTTTAAAGTATCTCTTTGAAAGTAACCTAAGGTACTATCGTATAAAGTACTTTTTTTAAAAGTGGTACTTCTTTTTAGAATTAGCAATTTTTTAATGTAGGTTTTTTAAAACCATCGTGTTGAAAGATACTTATTATAAAAATATGTATGATTTAAAAAGGTATTATATATTTTTTAAAGGTACCTAATTTTATTAAAAAAACTTTTTTCAACTTTTTGGAAATTGCATGTTAAAGTACTTTCGCAAGGGTTTTCAAAGATATTTTTTCAAAGTACAAATATTTTTTTTTTAAAGAAATTTCTTCTGAAAGGTTCTTTGGTTAAATAGTACTTGTTTTAATATGTATTTCTTACATTTTGGATTTTTTAAGTTTTTAAATGTTTTTTTTTAAGGTTCCTGGTTTTCAAAGAAGTTTTTACAAAAACTGTTTTAAAGGTACCTCCCTATCAAGAGGTATGTTTTTTAGCCTGTTTTTTTTTAATAAAATGATAATTGTAAGGTTTCTGCTTCGAAAGGTACTTTAAGTAAAAAGTACTTTTTTAATAACAAACAAATAATTAAAAAAAGCAATGATTTTTTGAACGTTTAAATTAATAAAACTGGAATAAAAACTTTTTATTTTTAAGGGCCCTGTAATAAGAAGGTACTTGGTTTGGAATGAACTGTTTAAAAAGTACTTTTTAAAGTATTTTTTTTTAACTCGTATAAATAAAAGCTCATTGTTATAAAAATATTAAAAAATTTATTATAAAACATCACTTAATAAAAGTTGATAACAGAAGATTTATTCCAACACATTCTATGCAGACTGTAAAGTTCTATTAGTTGTGGCGTCGCGTCGGGTGTTTTTCATAAATATGGCTGCAGAATTCAAAATGATATCATCATCGTTCATAGCAAGTACGTGAGTATTTATTTGAAAGAGTAGAATAAATGTTGTCTTTTTTTCTGTTTAAGAAAAAGTCTACTGACACAGATTTCTTGTTTAAGGTTTTTAATAGATTTTTTTTAATGGTTCAAGGACAATTTTACTTGTAACTTTATATAAAAAATATATGAATTTGCTTTAAATAAAACAATTGAAAACTTCATAGTTTAAGAAAAATTTCTATTGAGAATAATTAATGATTTCTGGAAGTTATGATTGCAAAAATCGATTTTGTTATTAGATGTTTAAAGAGAGGGGGTTTATTGCTTTAGGAAAATGTTTTTTGGTTTACGCTTCATAAACTTCAAAATAGCATTTTTTCAGAAAATAACTCTTAAATTTTAAATTGTATCTCCAAATTCTTATATCTAAACTTAGTTGACTGAATGAGAATTATATGCAATAACAAAGGTAAATAAAGAACAAGATTTAAGTTTGGAATCACCGGTATTTTTGTAGCATTTGCAAGTGTATTACCTCGATCAAATTGATATGTTAAGAACAACTACTGTAGGAGCTGTTCTTACCTCAAAAGTTTGTCATTTTTAAGCATAATCGCAGTCAAAACGTTTTGACGTACGACCATTATTTGTGTTGTTTACAGTGACTTGAAAAAATTAATATAGAAAAAAATGGAATTAACTCGTGAACATTTTCGTGCCATCATTTTTCACAACTTTCGACGTGGATTATCACGACAAGAGTGCATTGATGAACTTAAATCTTTGTATGGTGATGAAGCACCATCCTATAGCACTGTGAAAAATTGGTATAATGAATTTAATCGTGGCCGAAGCCCGCTCATAGACGAATTCCGTGAAGGTCGTCCAAAAACGGCTGTTGTGCCAGAGAACATTGATGCCGTGCGTGAACTCATAATGCAAGATCGATATGCGACATACCGAGAGATAGAGACATCCTTGGACATTTCTTCCACCAGCATACATTCGATACTGCATGAACACCTGGCCGTAAAAAAGGTTTGTTCTCATTGGATCCCGCACAATTTGAAAGTCGCTCAAAAAAAGGCTCGTGTCGATTGGTGCAAAGAAATGTTGCAAAAATACGATTGCGGTGCTTCAAAAGACGTTTATAAGATCGTCACAGGTGACGAATCATGGATCTATGCGTATGAGCCCGAAACGAAACAACAATCGACCGTGTGGGTCTTCAAAGACGAGCAAAATCCAACGAAAGTTGTTCATGGAAGAAGCACTTCGAAGCAAATGGTCGCCTGTTTCGTCGGCAAAACTGGTCATGTGGCGACTGTTCCGCTTGAGCAACGTAGGACGGTCACTTCTGAGTGGTACACTACTATTTGTTTGCCTGAAGTCATCGAAGAAATTCGAAAAACCAACAAGAGAAGACGAATCATTGTTCACCATGACAATGCTAGCTCTCACACATCGGCTCAAACCAGATCGTTTTTGACCGGCCAAAACGTCGAATTAATGGGTCATCTGCCGTACAGCCCTGACTTGGCACCTAATGACTTCTTCTTGTTTCCGCACATCAAGAAAACGATTTTCGTCGCCAGAAGAAGCTGTTGAAGTGTTCAAAAACCATGTTTTAGAGGTGTTTCAATCGGAGTGAAAAATGTGCTTCGATAACTGGTTTGAGCGCATGCAAAAGTGTATAAATCATGCTGGAGAATATTTTGAAAAACAATAAAACCATTTTTGATTATAAATATTAGCATTTTCACTATTAGGCCAGAAATATATAGAGCAGCCCTCGTATTACTACTATATTACTTTATTTCGTGTCTGTACCAAAATCTACGAAAATTTGGCCAAATATAACAAAATTATACATGTTACGTGGAGCTGTTAAAAGTTACAAAAAATGTAACCAAACGGCAACACTGATACATACAGTCATTGTAGTCGTAACGGTTTTACTGTTGAGATATGGAACCCTGCATTTTATGAAATTAAATTTATAAAATTTAATAAATTTATAAAATTTATCAAAAAAAAATTTAGTTTTGTACAAAAGAAAGAAAAAAAGAAAAAACTTTGTCATTTTGTCAACATATACTTAAGGGCGGGAAATAAAATTAAGAGTGTTTTGCATAACAGGGATGGAAAGTTAAGTAGTTTATAAATCCAAAAATACAACAAAACTTCGTTTATATGAATTCGAATAAAATTATAAAATTAATATTTTAAGTTTTACCGCATATTAAAGACATTTTAAAAATGCGTTTGGTTGCACAGAAAAATACATATACTTAATTCCAAAAAATCGACTTCTCTGCATGTTATAAAATTATCTCACTGGAAGAAAAATTTATTTAATCAAAAGAAACATGTGTTAAAAAATATTTGCTAGCAAAAAATTATAAATTCTTTAATCTGAATCAGTTCGTCATTGACATATATTTTTAAAGTGCTCAAAAACACAGAATCGTTTCTTATCTTTTTTGGATTTACTCTAAATAATGAAGGCCGTATTTACAAAAACAATAAAATAAAAGTAAATAACTAACTTTTGTAAAAAAAGCCTACGGCTAGAAAAGCTACATTTTAGGGTTCTGTATACAAAGCTTAAAAACACAGAAAATGATTTCCGGCATGTAGCCAACGCGCGTGCTCATGACGAAACGCAGTCTGGACGTCCAATTTTTAGTCACTTTTAGAAGTACTGCTGGCCGTATGTTACGAATAACACGAACAATTTTGGCCTCCAAAGCATCAATTGTTGCTGGTTTATCAGCATAATCCAGTGACTTTACGTGGTCCCACGGGAAATAAGCGAGAGGTGTGATATCGCAAGACCTTGGAGGCGAATTGACAGGTCCATTTCTCGAAATAAAATTATCGTCAAATTTTGATTTCAATAACTCAATGGTTGCGGTCGCCGTATTGTACGTAGCGCCATCTTGTTGAAACTACATTTCATTCGGATCAATGTCATTCATATTTTCAAACAAAAAATCATTTATCATGATCCGGTAACGATCTCCATTGATCGTAAAATGAGATCCGGCCTAATTTTTGAAGAAATGAGGTACGATGATGGCAAACGGTGCATTTTTCTGGATGCAAGGGAGTCTGTAGGGTGTTGTGGATTGGACTTACTCCATATGCGAAAATTTTGTTTATTAACAAACCCGTTATGCCAAAAATTAGCCTTATCGCTGAATACAATTTCGCAATAAAACAACGGGTCAGTTAAAAACTGCTCTAGATGGATGACATGTTAGCGTCAGTCTATTCATAATGATTTACCAGTGTTTACTGAAAATAATAAGAGAATGTTTTTCATCAAAATTTAATTTTTAGTGTTATATTTTATAATTTAAAGTTCTGTCGGGCTTAAAAAACACCCGATATTACTATGTCCATTAAAATTTAAAAATTAAAGGGTCAAAATCAAACTTAACGCAGCTAATTTTAAATACCCATTTACCAACCCTGCTACACGAGTACCCTATGGGTGGGTATTGCGTTTTAATTGCAAAATGTGCTCTGTTTAAGCAAAAGTAATCACTAAATAAATAATGATGATGAGCGTAGCAAAAGTAAAAATAAAGACAAACAAGTGGTGTTGGTTCTATCACCAAGAAACACACTTTAGGTCTCTAAAGAAATATGTATGTGTGTAATAAAGTTTATGTCAATAGAAGATAAATGATGATAAATAATAATGAAGCTTTCTAAAATATTTTAATAAATATAAGTATAATAAGACATTTTTTATATCAGAAAGTATAAACCATAGATTTGTTTTTGTTGATTTTAGGAGAAATAACGAAATACATATTTCTGGCAGCATGTTTTCTAACTCCATAATAATAATTATTATTTTACATAAAATTATTATCAATAGCAAACAATGTTGCATACTTAAGAGCAATAAAAACGAGTATTTACACCAGAAGCGGTTTGGGAAATTTTTCAAGCTTAATAATTTAAGTTGCTAAACAAATTTCGCTCTAAGCGAAAAAGTATATATTCATCTTGACGGTTATGTTCAATCCGAAAAATGATACTTTTGGAGTTCGGAAAATCCATAAACATAAGGTCACGAGTTCGAATCCCAACAGAAACTTGAGTACAATACTAGCACCGCTATATTATCTGTTAAAGTATGAATAAATCTTTGAAAGTTTTGAGTAGAAAAATCAGAAATGGTATCTTAAACCAGGTGACAAAACCATTTGACTCCTTTTTTGGGTTGTTTTATGTTGACGATCCTTGTTAACAAGCCCACAACCACTCGCATAATAAAGACAAAAATTAATTAATGCGACGTCATGAAAGATTTTTTTTGAAAATACGGGCTTTTTGCCCGTTGTGCTATTTTAAACTGAATCCTATTTCTTGTTTTTATATTTCCCTGACCACGGCATAAATGTGTCAAACGACCGGTCTTGCCGTTTGGCTTTCTATAAAGTAAAAACAAAGGTAAACTTACAAATTCAGACGCATTTTTAATCGCCGAATCATCGCACGCGAATCGCCGGCAAGTGGTCTACAATCGCGGCGATTAATCGTGTGCGAGCCAAAAATTATCTTCAAGCGATTCGCTAAAACTCTCGCTTGTGTGCCTGTTGCGATTCGCGAATAGAGATCCGCCGGCGATTCGCAATAAACGACTCGCAGGCAAATCACAAATAAAGATTGATTCGCAAATACAGATTTGAAAGAAAATGAGGATGACGAAATATATTTATTTTTTCATATTTATAATGCATTCAAGCTTTTTTTATTTGTTAGTTCATTTCTTTTCCAATCACTTGTCCAACTGAAATCAAGATTTTGCTAATTGCTCTTGAAACCAAATATTTATTTTCCCGTTATCTTTAGAAAACAACAAAAAATTAAAAATTGCATTGAAAGTTATGAAAAAACACAGATGACTCAACTCAAATGGACAAAGAATGCAAAAATACGTTGTTAGATATAGTATTTCCCGTTACCGGTATACGCTCGCATATTCATCGCTTAGTTGTAAGGCATAGGTGATGGTTAGCGATTTGTATTCCCTGAGCAGAATCGCGTAATCATCGCCAAACAAACCATCGCCAAAAAATCTCAAAAATGTTTGCAGGATAATAGATTATATATAAAGATAAGACTAATTTTTGAACCCCTCCTATCTATCATCAGTTTTGATTTTGCTAACGCATTCCAATATTTGAAAAAAAAAAATAAATTGTAAAAAATTAAATATATTTTGGCACATTTTCAACTGTTTTTAGTTCTCTTTTTATTGACTACTGCGGTTTTTTGCATCTCTCAGCAATTGAGAGAAAAGCCACCTGTTGCATATTGCAAAAAGCTTTTAAGGTGGTGGCTCTTATGACACATTTAAAAAATATATGTATATACATATGTAACGATTAATTCAAGTTCATGTTTTATGTTGAAGTCTTTTTTTATTGAGCGTTATAATGCTATTGAATCAGACCTGCCATATTTGTCGACTTATGGGCATTTTGTCGTTTTTCTCAATATTTATCAAGGTGCTGATTTGCAAAAAATGATGCCAACTTTTTTTTTTTATTAAATTCAGAAGCTTTGTATAAATAATTAATTAAGGATAACACTAGAATATTTGTGACATTTAAAAACTGTTAATAAATCAGCATTTTTAATTAACAAAAATATTTCGACGTTCCCTGACACGTGAATCTTTAAAAGGAATTATTTTTCTATAGATTAATTAAAATTAATAATGCAAACTGTTTTAATGCTGATAATAAAAAGTATTAAAAACAATTTCAAATTAAAATATGAGTAGTTTTAAAATATGCTCTTACAAATCAATTTTTTCAACTTTAAAAATAATTTACCCCAAATTATATTTATTATACCCTCCACCACAAAAAGTAAAAAAAAAAGGTATAACTGAGATTGTAATTCCGTTTGTAATTTCTACAATATCCATTTCCGACCCTATAAAGTATATATTCTGAGTTTTTATGTATAGCAAAGTCGATTGAAATCAAGTTTGCTGAGGCTTTAGATCAGCTCGAGAAAAATTAAATACGTCAACCGACCAGACATAGTGTCGAAAGAAATCAGGCAGCGGAAAAAACAGAACGCCTACCTATAATTCTTTTTATATCATTTGGGTCAGTAAAGTAACTCCACAAAACAAATATATGGGGTGATACAGAATTAAAAAATAGGACAAAAACATCAAGTGAATAAAATAGCGCTTGCCCATATTTTCCGAGTTGCGGCGCTATGAAATTTTCAACTTGTTTTATATATAAATATGGATATCATTTTAAAGCTAATGAAGAGGTATTTAAGGATATATTAAAATTTTTAAAAAATGATTAACCCATTAAGAGCCAATGGCATTATTATATAAAATTATTTTTTTTGATTTTTTAATTCTCTGTTACCCCAACATTTGCTTTTTGAATGAAGTTACTTCACTGAACTAGATTTACATCTATGGTGAAAGGTATATAAGACTCGGCATAGCCGAATACAGCACTCTTACTTGTTTTTTAAATTACAATTTATTTGTAAAAACAGTTATTTTTAGTGAATATTGTGTCAATTTGTATGTTATAAACTTTGTTTAATACTGAAATATTCTATTTTGTTATTTTTTATACCCTTCGCCACAAGCTTTCACCTGTTTGTCATTCCGCTTGTAAGTTGTGAGTTTTTATGCGTAGTGAAGCGGTGTCCGTTCGCGTTGGCTTGAAATCAGAAAATTTAACTTCACGCTTGACTCTTATATTTTCTTTTTTATTCAACTTTCGTTTGAATATCTGCAGGTGGTTGTGTCTTATGATAAAAATTAACAAAGGTTAAATAATTTGGTAGCTTTTACCTGATACAACCATCTTTTCATTTACTATGCTAGGACAGCAACCCTAAGCAACACTTAAATTTTTCGAAAAGAACAACGTTTTTTGAGCTGAAGAACTTTGTGGTAGGAAAGAATTTCTTATGCCGATTTTTATTTTAACTATTCAATGGGAAATCTGCAGTAATTTACATGGGTTATACATATACATATATAGTGAAGGATATATAAGATTTAGCAAAGCTTAACAAAGCACTCTTGCTGGTTTGTTAATAAATATATATTTTTTTATTAAACTAAATTAAATAAATTTTTCATTAAAGTAATTAATTTTTAAAAATTCTTGTTTTTTGTGCTATTTTCTATTGTCCCGATTAAATAATTAAATCACTGATATTGATTATTTTTTATTGTTTTTAAAATGGGTATTTTAAATATGCCGCTTTTTTTGTTATGTAATATGCCGATACAGGCAATTTTTTTTTAAATATGCCGATTTACTATCAAAATCATCTGGCACCCCTGTTGAGAATAATACTTATAAACATTACAGCACAAAATACAGTGACAAAAAAAAATTCTAAATTATGAATAAAAATTAAAAAAGGATTTTTTTACAAATTAAAAAAAAATTTAACTATTACTGGTCTTCTTTCGTTGTTGATTACCCAACTTTTGCCATCTTTTTGGACAATTTTTATGAACAAATATATTAGAAAAATATTTATTATGATTAATTCTTATATTTTTCAATTTTTCTCCTTTTTAATACCTTCCACTGTGGAATTAATATCTTTCACTGTTGCATTAACATACTTAGGTATTTCTTCAGTAACTTGAACTTTTTACATGCTTATTAAGATCTAAATTTAGCTTATAATTTAAGTGCTTTAACTTTCTTTTATATGTTCACATGAAGGACATCATTAAAATAATAATTAATAAATGTAACAATAATAAGTGGTTATAAATTAGAAAAAGAAAAAAAAAGAATATAAATAATAAATGAAAAAATCTTACCTCATTTTTTGCATTTAAAATGACAAAAACATGCAGGAAATTATATGTGTAGATTTGCTTTTGTGTGTGAAAAGAAAGATTATTCAGTTGCTAGAAGGGTTGAGAATTAAAAAGAAAAATTAAAAAAAATATTAAAACATTTATATGAAAAATAAAATTCCTAAATTATATTTCATTTAAATAGAAAAAAAAAATTAATTATAAAAAACATAAATTAGTGGTGGGATTTTAAGAAAAATAGTAAATGACATAAATCGGTAGAAGAATAAAAATTTTTTAAGACGACCCGCACACAGGGAATAACAAGTACTCATGTAATGGAACTGTACCAGAATTAGGAAATTATTTATTTATTGTTTTTTTTTTTGTTTTGTTTAATTCAAGAGATTACAAGCCAGCAGGCCTAATCAGCTTAAGGGATAGGAGAGGAGAGTAGGGATAGAAAAGTAGTGCTTGTGGAAATGCGATTTGAATGTTTGCCAATTGAATGTGACAGGAAAGACCTGTTCAGAGAGTTTATTTCACATCCAAATTTTTCGGCTAAAAAACAAATTTTCTCTGTAATGCGTAGTGCAATTCACTGACCAATCGACCACAAATCGATGTGCTCTTAATGACGAAAGTTGTTTCGCGCACGAAATTACAGTTTTCAGGTTTAAGTTCCAAAGCACATGCTGTTGTAATAACGATAAAGCAGTGAAACACATCCTTCATTTCGTTGATGCTCACGCAAGTTTTCTAGAGTTTTACTCTCTACTGTCACCGATGAGCTCGTGCGTTCTCTATCTAACGAGAGAGTTTTATTTCATTTTCGGTTTAATTAAGCTGGCGTGGATAGTGAAGGGATGTCAACAAAACGATTAGATTGAGTAAAATTTTGTTTTTTATTTAAAAATTGAAACTTATGACTTAACTGTGTTCATGTAAGCGATTACAGAAGCACCGTTTTTATCTGCTTTAAACATATTTCGTTTCTCAATGATAAGCAGAAGATACGATTAAAAATATCGACCTTCCTCCAAAACACCAAATCTTGGGCATTGTTTTGTATCAAAGAGTCTTGTGTAATTTGCAACATTTGCTTTGGACCGATGGCACTCAAGGCATCCACATTTTATATTCTTTAGTCTGTGATTCTTATTATAATATTAGCAAGCACTCGATTTGCGTTGTGCGGTAGAGCTGTGTCGTTCGCGAACGAACGGATTAAATTGACCGAATCAATCAAGTGAACGGAGTGATCCGGTCATTTAAGTCCGGTCTTTTCGTTCAATAGTGTACGGGTTAAATTGAACGGATGACTTAATTGAACGAAATGACCCAGATATTTAACCCGCTCCTTTCGTTCAAACTGACCGATTGAACGAAATGAACGAACGAATCGGTCTTTGATAATTAACCGAAAAAGACCGATCCCTGAAACGAACGACCGGGCACATGTCTATTGTGCGGTGCCATGTCAATACCTTCTACAAATGTCCTACTCGATTTTCGCCTAAGGTCAGGACACACAATTAGCGGCAGAGCGGTGAGCGATGAGCGGCAAAAAATTAATACATATGGAATACTACTGAAGTGGCCACGCAATGTGCGGCTAGGCGGCATTTCTGAGAGGCTAAGTGGCGCTATTGTGGCAACATAGATTACCAAATTGAAAAAATAATAATATAACTGATAAATTATGGAGTTTGTAAAACTTGTGGTTGCACAGGTAATATTTTATTTAATGTATATATTTATTTAAGTTCTAATAATACCAGATCTTCTTTTTTTTAACGCGTCAAATTCTTGTAAATATGAATACGTTTATCTCGTAAAACAACTCACCACACCAACCGCTCAGAAATAACGCTCAGTAATAAGCCACTTGCCGCTCAACTGCTCACCGCTCTCCAGCTCATTGCGTGGCCTCGGCCTAAGGCAGATCATGAATCAAGAAAACAGGATGAAATAGAATGAAAATGAGTGTTTATTGTAAAAAGTGTATGAGATTTTTGGCGCAAAACTGGAAATAACTGCATAACTTCTAAACGGGTGCATCGATTTGAACAAAATTTTAAATGTAAAGAAGAAAGATATAATCGAGTAAAAATTTTGTTTTTGGGCTTGAAGTCCGAGAAGTGTGATGGTCTCGAAATTTTCGTGGTATCAGCTGATTATTTAATGTATAGAATCGACTATTTTCCTAAGCATGCAAACAACACCTGCAAGTCCACTAGATTCTAGATTTTTTACAAAAAATCCCTGACTTTTCTTGATGGAAATTCTGGGTTAAAGAAAGTCGAATTGAATTGATTTAAAGTTTGTACATTTAATAGAAACATATTTTGTTTTTATATTTAATTTATATATTTTTTAAAATTAATTTTATTATATGAGCTTATTTATAAGGGTGTTAATAACGCAAATTTATGAAATCTTATTCCACATTTTAATTATGCTATTGACAACTTGAGGTTAAAAAAAATTATTTAACAAGCGATTAAGCTTTTTTTGTTTACTAGCGTTGCTCACGACTTTTCCAGCGTGTCATTTTTGATATTCTTATAATTCAAATTTTTAAAAATCTGTTTTTATTGTAAAGTTCTATACAAATTTTCTATCTAAAAAAAATATATTGTGCTAAATGTTTTAGTACCATTACACCGGTAAAACTGGGTGTTTCCAAATTTGTATCACAAAAAAAAAAAAAAAAAAAAAAATAAGTATTCTATATTTGAACTAAACCCATTCAGTAGTTTTTACGTGATGCGAACACACAGAGCCAGACGGAGAGGCAGACAAAAATAACGAAAATAGGTATTTTGTATTCCATATCGATTACTATCTATGATGTACAGAAATGTACATATAGATTTAATGTTTATATATTTTATTTTTTGTTTTCCATTATTTTGTCACCCACTGTGCGACTAAACATTCTTTAAAATAATTTTTAATTTTTTTTTTTTTCAACAATTTTTCGTTCACTAGTTTTATCTAAAATTCATAAACATCTCAAGTATTTTATAAATTAATTCTTTGTAGTAAAATAAATTAAAAATTACAATAATTTACACATATTTCTGTTTATTTTTAATAATATTTTTTATCATCTTTAAAATTAAGAACAAATTTCAACACGTTTCTTAGTATCATTTGCGTTTTTTTTAATTATTTGATTGAGTCACTTTTACAGAGCAGCTTATAATTTTTCACACAATAAATAAAACCGGATTGTTTAGCTAGAACAAAACTAAAAAAAATACCTTAAGCAAAGTTTGTTTTTAGAAACAATAACAACAATAGCAATAATAAACAATTTAGTAGATTTCACTTTCTTAACAAAAACACTTTTTTAGCTCAACCGCCTTGCACAACAATTTAGCAACTACTGAGTGAGCAGAAGAAAAATTTGTGTATTTCCAAAAGTCTTTTTTTAAGAACAACACAACAAAATATTTGTGTTATGTTCAGCGTTGCCGCTTTGGTCCAATCGGACCAAACTTGGTAGTTTTTCGTTTTTAAAAAACAGTTTGGTAGTTTGGTTGGTTTGTTGAATTTTTTTTTAATTTTTGGTAGGTTTTTCTCCTCTAGCAATTTTTTAGCAATAGTAAATTTTTCACCTTAAAATTTCAGAACATAAAATAAAAAGAAATGTAACTTTGAATTAAATAAACAATAACTTTGAATAGTGTTACCACTGTTTTCAAAAAATGTTTTAGGTGCAATAAAAAACATCTCTGCTTTTTTGCATAGAGATGATTAAAGCTATTACCATCTCTGGAAATGGAAAAGACAAACTTCCATCTCAACAATTACAAGGAAAAAAACCAAGTGAATACAACAGAGTTTATATGCAAGAAATGCATTTTTAAATTTTTGGTAGGCTGTGAACGATTTTGGTAGGATTTTTGAAAATTATTGGTAGGAAGTAAATTTCTTGTGTGGCAACGCTGGTTATGTTGTTGTCTCAAAAAATAAAGCTTTTTGTTATTTTCTGAGGAATGCAAAAAATAGTGTGACTAGATCATAAAATTTGTAGTACTAAACGATGTGAAAAAGTACTAATTTTATACCTTTCACCAAAAGAGTGGAAAAAGGGTAAAAATGAGTTTGTTATTCCGTTTTTTCATTTCTACTATATCCATTTCCGACCCCATTAAGTATATATATTCTGAGTTCTTATGCATACCGAAGTCGATTGAGCGATGTTCGTCTGTCCGTCCGTGTTAGTGTTGAAATCAAGTAGACACTAGATCAGCTAGAGAAAATTTAGATAAGCCAATCGATCGATGTGGTTTGAGGCCGCGCGCAAAACACCACGCCTGCCTCTAAATTTCCCATATCATTTGAAACAATAAAGTAACTCCAATCAAAAAAATAAATATATGGGGCGACAGGAAATAAAAAAATAAGAAAAAAACATTAAGTGAAAACATTGTCGCTCGACCATATTTTCCGAGTTATGGGCCTCTGAACTTTTCATAGAAAAGTACGATTGTGCACCATATTTTTTTTCATTTTTTATTTCTCTGTCATCCATATACTTGTTTTTTTTTCATTGGAGTTACTTCACTAAACTAGATTTACAAAGATGGAGAAGGGTATATAAGATAGCCATCTGCAAATACAGCACTCTTACTTTTTTGTAACTGAGTTTGAAAATTTAGCAGTGAATGAAGCAGTAAATTGATAATAGATTTATTTTTTAAGAGAAATCTGTTCCGCTCAAGACTAACTTTCTTTAATTTTTCTAAAAAACCTTTCAATTTTGGGTTTGATACCCAAAGGGTAAAAACTATGTTTTTGCTATATGTCTGTCCGTACTTCTTTCTGTCCATCTGATGGAGGCCTATATCTTCAAACTTTAAGAAACTACGAGAAAGTAGAGCTTTTCACAAAAAGTATAAAAATTAAAGGCTTTTCCCCGCAATTTGATATGCATAGTCTTATCTTCCAAACCATCACAGGCAGCCAGTAGAAATTTGCACGGGTTATTTAGTATTGTGTTCGCTATAAGGACAATTAAAAAAAAAATTAATGTAAAGGATGTCCGAATAGAGACATGATATTCAGGTACATGGCATTATATTTTAAACTGTTCAACGCAAACATTTTAAGTTTACACGTAATATGTTGTACCAATTTTCCATTTAAGGACAAAGTTATGAATAAAATTAGAAACTAAACTAAAACTAAAAAAAAACATTTTGATAAGAAAATGGAATACACAAATTTTAAAACTTTTGGTAAATAAGTAGAAGGATTAAAAAAAGTTTGATTTGTGATCCCATATATACTTGTTATACAAAAATTTCGATAAAAGCTTTAAATTTTGCATCTTTGCAAATTAAGGAAATGATATTAATTACTAATATGTATGAAAGCATATGATAGTTCATCCCTTTATGAAAACTATAGTGGAGCAGTGGAGCCGAATTTTCATTCCACTACCACCAAAAACGTTTTATTTAGTTCATTAAATGTTCACTACAACTAAAATTGTTTGAATTAGTGTTTAACTAATCCCAGCTGCCACTAGTGGTGGCTGGAATTTTGCTGCATTAATTCTACGTTTAGTGGTAATGGAAACGATAATGCATTATAAATTCAATGGAATAAACCTAACTCTAATAATAATGCAACCTCTACAAAAGTTTAATTGCGTAGCAGCTACGGTTCAAAAGATAGAGGCCTGTGGCAGACGTGAATATATTTGTAACGAAAATAATGGGGCACTGTGCGCAAGAAACCCTTAAAACACTAATATTATTTTCGTGGCAATAAAGTAATAAATAGGTTAAAGTCCTGAAATGTTGTTGATGGTTTCACGTTGTATATGTACGTACCATATATTACTATTACATTACCTTTATTTTATAAGCACCCTGTACTCATTAACACTACACATGTAAAGCATTAATTAATTTATTATACTGGAAATAAACATTTTTGAAACATGTATTATTTTAGTGTCACAAAATTGCGTAAAGTACTAGAAAATAAATGCGTAACACAAAATTTCGTGCTGTATTTAACTCCGAAGGTGCTGAGCTGGCCACACTGGTTAAAAAGCTTTTTTAAGATGCTGCTTTACTCTCTTAAGAATGATTTAGTTTTGTTCTCTGTTTATGTTTATTTTTTTTTATTGAAATCTAGTGATGTCAGAATGAAGATTTCAGGTTAATTTCTTTTTTAGATTTTTTAATCAAAATAAGATTTGAAGATTTTTTTGATTTAGTTGCTTGACACCTAATTTTACAACTATTTGTTTAAATTTATCAAATTTTATATTATTTCGCCATGGTTACAACTATGTTTATATATATTGTAAAAAATTTGTTTCATTCTATAGCAATTTCTGGCACCACTGTTGACATCTTTATTGGCATCATGAGATCAGCGTTGCCGTTTTGCTTACTTTTAACCAAAACTGATTATATTTTTTATCGGAAGTCTAGATGTGATTTTTTTATATTTATTTTGGTTGCTTTTTGTTACCAAAATTTTAAGACATATTTTATTTTATTTATTTATTAAATTTTCAAATCACTTGAAGTGACTTTGAATACTTGCAAAACTATTTTTTATTGTCATGGCAACACTTTTTATTATCACTCGATTGATCCATTTATTCAAATAAATTAAAGATAAATTTTCTTAAGAATATTTTAATATAAAAACTGTTTATTTAAAATTTGGTTGCAGTAATTTTTTTGATTACTTTTACCTCAAAAATTTATGAAGTCATTTCGTAATACATTTCATATTTAAATTTTGAATAATAAATTATTATAGTATAATGTATATTTTTGAAGAAATCGAGCGAAATTAACGCAATTTAATTTTAACTGATTACAAAAAATAAATTTTATTATTTTGGGAAACCTAAAAATTTCTTAGTATTAAAGAAATATTTCCAACTATTCCATAGAAATACCTCCGTAAGTGGCTCAACACTGATGTGTACAAAAAAAAATATCTCTTCATTTTGTGCAAAGAATTAGGTTTGAACTCACTAATATTTAATATTTACAGTGAATGAATTAGTGCTTTAGGCGACCTAACGCTACGTTTACATTAGACAATGCTGTCATGACAATGAAATAATACGCATTAGTTGTCAAAAATACTGACAATAGCTTCTGTGGTGTAGGCGTCCAGACAATAATTATGACAATTCATTATGAGCACGTTCTCGGAAAATTTAAAATAGCTTAAGAGTTTCTTCCTGCTATTTTTCCATTTCTATTGTTATATGCAAAGAAAATTTTAGTAATTAAAATAATAATTCAATTAAAATTTCATTTAGTTAAAGCAATTATAAAAAAATTTGTCGTCATACGTCAAATCACTGTCTTGTTTATTGTCTTCAAAATATTCAAGACAGTAATTCAGACAATTGAAATGTGTACATGTATTAGTGAAAAAATGTGCATGTATTGTTATTGTCATGACAGCATTGTCTAATGTAAACAGGGGGTAAGGAAGGCGCCAAAATATATGCTTGATAATAACTGGAATAGTGGAATATTTACATAGGAGAAAAATTTAAGAATGAAGAATCATTTTGAATTAAGATGTGAAATGTGATATAAGAAAGGAAAAAAGAAGTAACAACTGGCATGCAAAGGCAAGATATTACTAGGCCGAAAGTAAGCGTTTGGTGACTGCGCACTACTCACTGATGATTGAGAAAGTACAGGCCGTGTCAGATAAAACTTTTGCTTTGCGTTGCGTTGCAAATTCGCTTTGACATCTAAGATAAAATGCACGAACTTATATGAAATATGTCACATAAAGCACTTTTAACGCAAAGCAAAGCGCAAAGTTGGGCAACATTCGCGCCTTGACAACCAGCTGCTATACATTTGTATATTATTTTGGCAAAATGGAATGTAAAAGATAAATATTCCTTTATTATTTTTTTTTAGAAAATTATGGAAGAAAAACTTATAGAGACAATGAAAACTACTATCCACTTTTTACGTAAACAAACAATAATTAAGCGCTGTTTAAGTTTTCATTGTGACATACCTCTTGCGTTTTACGTTTTTTATCTCAAAGTTTGAAACGTCACGCAAAGCGACAAAGTTTTATCTGACACGGCCTTAAGAACTGCAAGTCGCATTCATTGTTCATCTGTTATTTGAGACATTACTTTGGAATCATCTTGTGGCATATTGTATAATTAAATTTAAAATAAAAATAATAACAAACAAATCCAAACACACAAAGAGAAATAAAGGATATTATTTAACACCTCTATACTTTTGACCTATTTTTTCGCTTAATAAAAATACATCTCTTAAACCAAGTAGCCTGACCAAACAAGAAATAAAAAAATTATTTAATTTAATTACGTTTCAGTTATGAAAAAGTGTTAGCTGACAAAACTTTAGTCAGTTTAATTCAATCAACCCCACAAGAATTAATTTAATATTAGAAACTTACGTTACGTGACCGGCATTTAATATAAAATCTTTTTACCATTTACTTTGAGAGTTATATCATGTAGACAATATTAAGCTACAAATACAGGGTGGTGTGATTCTTTTTATTAATTATTCAACTTTTATAGATTTTATTGGTTTACCTGTAGCTGATTAAATGTAGTATGATTTATGACAGAAAAACACTTTTATTATGCCGCTACAGCATTGATGTAATATATGAGCTGGTTTTTTTAAAAGTGTCATAAGTCCACTTTTTCAAAAAATTAAGTTAACGGTAATTTTTATCTCTCCATAGTGGCAATCACAATTTCAATAGAGTTCTATCTTGACATAAATTAAACAAAAATAGTTTTGCTGTACAATTCGATTGCACAAATATTTTTTTTGAAAGTGGAATAATTCCATTTATAATAAGTTTAATTAAAGCAACTTTCATTACTTTTAATATAAAAGTTTATTTTAGTAAAGCTATTGTCTATAAAAATATAGACTTAATTTTGCTTCTGCTTTGATTTATTCTAAAAGGCTATTTTCGAAAGTGGCATAAGTTCATATGGAGCAAAAAAAATGGCTATTTTTAAAATAAGTTTAGTAATTATTATTTATAATAAAATTTAAAAGATTTTTCGAATTCAATAAAGTTAGTCAATATTGTTAAATTGATTCAAACGCAAACCCTTAAATATCTCAATATATTTAAAAATGGCGTTGGACCACATTCAATAAAACCACCTCATATGCCAAAGAGTGTCTCTAAGGCTAGACGCCAACAAGCGTGGCATTTTTTAATCGTGTTTTGTTTTACCCAATTTTTTATCGCAGAAATTCCTTAAGTGCGTTGACTAGAGAAAAAAAATACGTTTTTGATATAAATATCGCTCTGAGAACATAAAGTATTTGTTACAGATATGAATTTTTTGGGAGGTAGCATTGGTTTGTACCATACAAATTAAGGGCAATGAAAAGCAAGAAAAACCAGAGTTTTGGTATTTGAATCTTATTTTTTTTTATAAGTTATCGGTTTATTTTATTTTTTGGTTATTTGATATTAAACGATTGTAAATTAAAAATAAATGAAAAGAAAAAAAAAAATAGTATTTAATCGGGAACAAATTTTGTTAATCGATTAACCGAATAGTTTTAATTATTCGATTATTCAGTATTTAAAGAATACGTTTTCATTCTAATTGAAGAAATTATGTTATTACGAGTATTATTTTTTTATTCGTTTAACCGAATAATATTTATTATTCGATTATTCGGTGCTAATTATATATTTTTTTTGATACCTAGAAATTATATTTATTCAAATAACCCTTTTTTAATCGATTAACTGAACAGTTAAATTATATTGACTCAAAAAATTTTTTAATCGCTTAACCGAATAGTGTTCAATTTTCGATTATACGGTATTAGAGGAATAAGTTTTTATTATACTATTTTTTTTTATTCGAACTGATATTAAACAAACTAATTTTTGCCAAAAGTTTAGTAATTATATTTATTCGAAACGAATTTTTTTAATCGATTAACAACAGGCATTTCATTATTCGGTATTAAATGAATAAATCTATGTTTTAAATTTAGAAATTACATTTATTCGAAAAAAATATCGTTTTTATTCTAAATTAAGAAATTATGTTATTACCAGTAAATTTTTTTATTCGATTAACCGAATAAATTTTGTTATTCGATTATTCGATGTTAAATATGTTTTTCTTGATATCTAATTTATATTTATAATTTTATATTAATTAAAAAAATTAAATTATATTTATTAAAAGATGTTTTTATTCGATTAACTAAATAGTTAAATTATATTGACACAAAAATTTTTTTAAATCGCTTAACCGAACAGTGTTTTTTCTATTATTCGGTATTAGACGAATATGTTTTTATTACACAAATTTTTTTATTTGATTTGGTATTAAACGAAATAATTTTTATTCAAAAGTTAGTGATAACATTTATTCGAAACGAATCTTTTAATCGATTAAAATAAAGATTTTATTATTCGATTATTCGGTATTTAATGAATAAATTTATATTTTAAATTTAGAAATTGCATTAATTCGAAAAAAATATCAAACAGCTAATTGTCGTTAAACAATTTGATTCAAGAGTCCTGAACGAAGTTACAGAAATGCCACCTTCTTTTCTCAGTTTAAGTCCAGATTTAATGCAGTTAAGTTTTTTTTTTAAAAGGATCTTGTGTGAAATAAAAATCTTAGGCTTTATTTAATCTAAGGAAAAGTGTATTTTATAATTTTTTAAAAATAATTTAAAATTTCAGTTTCATTTCTACACCCGTTAAAGAGGAAGTTGTTTACTTAGTCATACACACAAGCAGTTAAATGCGTTTATATTTATTTTTTTTACAGAAATGTGTTTTCTATTTTCTCATTCTTAATACAACATTGATAGCCGCGTTATAACTAAAAACCAAAAATTGTAAAAAAAAAGTTTATTAATGGTTTTGTTTCAATGACGTAATTTTTGTTGTTTGTTTTTTTTATCACATTACAGAGAAATGTGTCAACTTTTTTCAAATGAAGGTAAACAATTTATTAGATAAAAGGGTTTACACTAGGGACTAGTTAGTTTTAAACTAAGTAAAAGGAAGAAATAAAATTTTGTTATTTTTTAATCTTAATTTTTATTGAATTATTATTTGAACTGTGAATATTATAAATGAATAGATTTTATTTTGGCTTAAGTTCACTCATTTTTTTAATGTATTTTACAAATGTATGTACTGAAACAGGGTGTATCCAAATATAGTAGACGATAAGCTTATGCCCCCCTCTATAAACCGCACTTTGTTTCATAAAAATCAGATGCATAGTTTAGAAGTCCCAAATTTTAATTCAATTTTTTTTTAATTTCGCGCCACTGTGCGACGTTATGAACAAAGAAGCGAAAAGGTTATTTAAGAAATCTGTAAATCCGGCCATCGGGACATGCTTTGACCCTCAATAATCAATATCGGTAATTAATTTAATCGGGATAATTTAAAAATAGCACGAAGTTTTTTTAGAAAAATTAAATAAATTAAAAATATTACCATGTCTTTAAGTAAATTTCTAGCCAGTCCAAAGTATTTCAAAGAAAATAGCAAAATTTAAAATAGCAAAAATTTTGAAGAGATTCTCAAAAGCTTAATCCATTTTAAGGCAGAGTACGTTTAGCACCAGAATTGATAGAACTGTCAGTGTTATGCTAATTGTGTTTTTTAATTTAATTTTTTTATTTTATAACCAAACTTCATTTTTTATGAACGGATCCATTAATGTGTTCTGTTTTTTAGGTGGAATTAAACATTAAAAAGCAAATAAGATTATGCCGCATGTAATACTGGCATAACAAAAGGATGCTGTTTATACTTTTTTCTTGTCCTTGGCTTTATATTTTATTTGCTAACAAAAACAGTGTTTATTTAATTTTAAAAATTAAAAATAAAAAACACCAAACCGTTCGTCATCAGTAACCATCATAAACGTGTCACATGCATTAGAAAACAATAACAATGTTATTTTTATACCTTTCACCTTAAAAAAGTGGAAAGGGGTATAACTAAGTTTGTCATTTCGTTTGTAATTTCTACAATATCCACTTCCGATCCCATAAAGCATATATATTCTGAATTCTTATGCATAGCGAAGTCGATTGAGCGATGTCTGTCCATCTGTCCGTCCTTTAAGGCAGCGGGCAAAACACCATTTGGAACAATAAAGTAACTCCAATCAAAAAATAAATATTTGTGGCAATAGAGGAATAAAAGTAAGAAAAAAACATCAAGTGAAAAAATTGCTGCTCGCCTATATTTTCCGAGTTACGGGGCTCTGAAATTTTCAAATTTTTTGAAATATCAATATGGGTATCATTTTAAAGCTTTTGAAGAGATCTTTAAGGAAGATCGATATTTTTTAAAAAATGCTTAACCCATTAAGAGCCGATGGCATACGCATAATCAGGAAAAATTTTATATATGCAGTACCATAATTTTTTTTTATTTTTTAAATCTCTATCACTCCAATATTTGTCATTTTGTTTGGAGTTACTTCACTAAACTAGATTTACATAGACGGTGAAGGGTATATAAGATTCGTTATAGCCGAATATAGCACTTTAAGTTGTTATTCCTTAAATACAATACGAACTGTCAATTGAATGCTTTAGTGAAGCAATTCAATTTCACACAAAAAGCATTTAAAGAAATAGAGAATGCTAATATTATCAATTGCAACACAAACTGGAAAAGGAAATAAAATTTATAGTAAAAAATTGTAAGGAAATATGTCACTTTTACTCGTAGTGTCTAGTTCTTTGTACATCAATCATAAAAATAAAATAAAGGCAAAGAGTAAAAAATAAAGAGAGAAAGAGAGGGTGAGATGGAGAGCTATTGCCGGCAACCAAATTTGTCTTGTTTCATTGTTGTTGCTGTAGAAAATTTTGCAACACTAACGCTTTCTTTGGCAAAACAACTTGATTGCAATTGGGAGCAAAATGTCAACAAACAATAAAAGTGAAGGATATTATGATGATGATGTGATGATGCACTATAACGATGTTTCTTCTGTGGAAAAGTGAAAAGGAAAATAAATTGCTTGTGCTGTACATATAAGCCAGGACCTAATAACGATATTTAATAAGCGGTTGGCGCCTAATCGCCAAATGAATAAGCAATTTCTCTGCCATATTGATTGACACTCATTGATTCATCTATTTGTTTTGTAGCAAAAAGCCATTAAGTCCAAATGACATATAAATATTTGTACATTAACGGAAAAGTAAAACAAAGGAAGCAACCGGCGAAAAACGTATAGGGCATAAATTGCAGTCAATGTTAGGGTTGTAAAATTACGAGTATGGGCACAACTGCTACGAGATAGAGATATTTTTTTAATGCTACTCATTTTGAAATTATAATTTTTTAATTTTTTTTCAATTATTATTGAAACTATTGAAACAAAAAAAAAAAAAAAAAATTAAAAATTAAATTAGACGCAGAGCACTGCACATTTATTTATCCTTCAGACCAATTAGTATGACACTGAAGCAGCATCTACTGTGATGTGAAGAATAAAATATGATAAAATAAATAAATTGCATTCCTCGCTAAACTGACGATTAGCAGAAAGCAAGAACAAATGTATGTCAAGAATAATGGAGAGAACAACGAAAAAAAGCTTTGGGTTGTTTGTAGACTTCGTTTAACCAAATTAATGTTGATTGATTGTGAACATTTCTCGTACTCGTATTTATTATCGGAATAGTTTAACGTACCTAGCATTGTCTTGGTCTGATTTCCAGGCCTTTCTAGGCCCTCTTAAATTGATTATAGCCTGGTAAAGTATGAAATCCATAGATCAGGAGATATCTAGGTTAGGTTAGGTTAGGTTGTACAGGCCGTCGGCATAAGACCGACCCACTTGGGTCCCAAAGGTCCCGTTGTGTTGCCTGGAAACAGGATTTGCAGGGGATCAGATTCAGGCCATTACGGCACCGTCACAGATCCCAATCCAAACCACCCCGAGGACCGGATAAACAAGTTTGTCCTACCAACGTCGCAGACAGATAAGTCTGCAAGGCCATGCAGTCTCGGACTGCCGAAGATGGCCGCTCTATTTTCAGAAAGAGCTGGGCAGTGGCAGAGCAGATGCTCAACCGTTTCTTCCTCTTCCTCATCTTGACAACTTCTACAGTAGTCATGATGCGGAAGATTCAATCTCCTAGCATGGGTACCAATGACACAGTGCCCCGTCAGCACCGCCACCAGTGTGCCCAGCTGCCCCCGAGGAAACCTCAGTAGATTTGCGGTTCTCTTTATATCATACTGAGGCCACAATGTCCTCGAGACTCTGCAGGTAACCTCCTCAGACCATCTAGACTGTGCGGCTCTGAGGAGTTCCTGCTGAAGTAAAGCTCTACAGCAGCTTAATGGGACTCCCACCAGTGGATCTGTCTCCCGGTCTTCCAACCGGGTTCCCGATCTGGCGAGTTCGTCCGCAGTTATATTCCCGGGTACGCCCGAGTGAGCCGGTACCCAAAACAGTTCCAGGTTGGAATGTCTCGCCATCTCGTTAAGAGATGTCCGGCATTCACGAACCAATCTGGATGTCGTATAGACACCCGATAAGGAGTTAATCGCGGCCTTGCTGTCAGTACAGATCCGGATATCCTCTCCGTATATCCTGTGGTACCTCATCCAGCAAGCCGCCCTTCTGATGGCTGAAATCTCAGCCTGTACCACGCTACACTGATCCCGTAGCCTAAACTTCATTCTGACTCGAAATCTAGGAATGAAGACGCCCCCCCCGACCCCCGTGTCCGACTTTGACCCGTCAGTATAAACATCAAGCACATCCCCACGCATATTCGATGTGCCCGACGTTGATACCCCGAAACCAATATCAGACATGGGGGTGGGCGTGCAATAATCGATGTTGTCAGGGATGGCCGAGGAGCAGCCTAAAATGGTCGCATGTCCAAAGTCCCCTGACTTCCAGGAGATATCTATATTTCAATTATCTTTAGAATCTGAATTCATTAAGATCGTTCAATATTCATAAAATTGAGCATTTGTCCTCTTTCCCACTTCCCTCTTCTATTTCGTTTTTTCAAAATAAATATAGAATATTCTACCACTTATGTATGTAAATATGTAATAATGTTTAAAATTTCATTGTAATCGATGCAAATGTAAATGACCATTTTTCCCCTTTGACCCTCATCTAGGTCCCAGCTCTGGAAACAGATACAGATGAGGACCTATCTACGTTTAAAATTTCATTAAAATCAACAGTTTGTTAAAATTGATTTAGATACATAAAAATGCCCGCTTACCCTTTTTCTCCCCTCCTAGTTCGCAATGTGAAAATATGAATATCCTATTTTACCACAAGGACAAATATCTACCTGTGTTTTAAATTTCATTAAAATCGGTTAAGTGGTTAAGCCGTGATTAACGCACGCACACACAAAAAAAATTAACCGGGTTTTTGCCTGGAACGTATACTAATTTGTTTTGCCGCCATTTTGGTTAAACTTGATCTTGACAGTTCATATTTGGCAGTCGTGAGGTAGACACGTGGCAAATTTATTATACAAAAATATTCGATAAAACGACGTTTAATCGTTAAAACATTTTATCAAATAAACATCGATTACTGTGACGATGAGACGGTTACGTGAAATTTTTGGGAGAAACAACGTGCCAACAAAACGCACTATTTATCGTGTAGTGAATGATTTCGAAGAAAGATGGTCTGTAGGTGATAGGCCTAAGCACTGCTGCTCAAGAAAGTGTTCAAAACAATCGATCAATCTTAATTCGACGCCGTGCTCAGGTCTCCAAAGAGCAACTTTGGTTCCATTTAAAATTCTGCTGACACAAAAGCTTCTTCTACAAGACCATTTACGCTGCCGTACATATGCACATTTTCATTTCGATGGATTTGTGAATAAACAGAATAATCGGTTCTGGGCAATGGAAAACCCTAAAATTATACATCAGTCATCTTTGCAACCATTAAAAGTGATAATCTGGTGTGCAATTTGGTCAGGAGGAACCACTCGAACTTACTTCTTTGAAAATGAAAACTGCGTAACGGTAGTTTTGAATGCGGAGCAATATCGTGATATGATTAAAACATTTTTAACGTCACAACTACATGCTTTGTGTTTGATTAACATGTGGTATCAACAAGACGGTGCCGCATCGCATACAGAAAGGATTACAATGGAATTGCTGCGAGTCCTCTTCCTACAACAAGTTATTTTAAGAAATGGTAAAATTGATTGGCCTCCACGGTTGCATAATTTGACTTCCCCGGAGTTCTTTTTGTGATGATATCTGAAAAGCAAGCTTTATGTAAATGAATCAGAAAGGATTGAGAAATTCAAACAAAATATTCGTGATGAAATTAATGAAATATCGCGTGAAATGTGTGATTATGTTATGAAAAATATGCTCAAAAGGGCTCGCATAGTGAGGCTAACAAAGCTGGACATTTATCTGATATTGTATTCCATACATAATTGCCGACATTAAATAAAACATTTATTAATACAAGATTCATTCTCTTTCATTTCATTAAAAATTATAAACAAACAAATTAGTATACCTTCTCGGCGGACACCCTGTATTAGATTAAAAAGGTAACGATTACAACGTATCCTGCTTAAGGTAAATAGTTGCAAAAACTGCTGATGAGGGATGTAACGATCCAGATAATACTCCAATACATTCTTCTAGTCTCCAATTTTTTCTGTTGGTTTTAAAAATGAATACAAAATTTTTAAATAACATTTTTTTCTTAATAAATTTAGAAATAATAAGAAATTGCACTTAAACCGAATTATCTATGATGTCTAAAATCACAAAATATTTAACAAAAGATAAACGATTTGAAAAAAAGGCTTTAAAGAATTAATCATGTGAGTTGTCTGTTTGCTAACGTTTGTTATGGCATGTGTAAATTTCATCTACGGATATGACTTTGTCATTTGTTTTTCATTTCAAAAAACCAAAAAAAAAAAGAAATCTTTTTTTTTTTGGGAAAAACATAGTGCGTATATAAACTTGTTACTTCCCTCACAAACTGTAGTGATGGTAGATTTTAACACGCAAATAAATACTTGAAGAAACACAATTAAATAAAACAGATTAGAAATATTTAAGCCACCCTTTTTAAATCGCCATTAATGTAATTAAATATAAAAAAGGTAAATTAATTTAAAATACCGTGATATAATAAAAAGGGTTGTCCAAAAGGAATTAGTAGATTTCGATAGTCGTTTGAACTTTTCTTAGTTGTCATGTTTTATTTTGACAAATTATTTCACTATCTAGGGTCAAACATTATCTTCTGGCAAAAAAAAGCACCTATTTAGGTAATTTTTTTGTTGGCAACATTCGTGTCGAATGGTGTTGCGATCAGTCCAAGAAACACAAGAATTCTCGAAAATATTTCTACTGTTCGAAAAACTATTAAAGGGTGCCGGTAATAATTCATCTCTTCGTGAATGAATGTGATCATTTTTTAAAGAATTTATACAATTGAATTTAATGCTAAAAAGTGAAAAAGCTTTTTAAATAAAAATTTAATAAAATTTTACAAGTAGAGACAGGTAAAGCACTTTAAGAACAAACCTGATGAAAGATATCTTAATAACTACAATATAAAACAGGCACTTTTAACACTCGATAACAATATGTCTTATGAAAACATACTTTTTTATGTAATTCTTGTTTCTTTATTTCATAATAAAATTTTTAATTTTTCCCAATAAATTTCTGGTTTTCTTTTTGGCTTAAATTTATTGATTAAATCTTAAAGAAATTCTTTTAAATCGTTCCAATTCCCGAATAAGTTTGTTTCACTTAACAACCGTTAGGCAACTGGTTTTTTATTGACACATCAAACATGATTTTGACCCATATCCTGAATATAAATAATAGCAGAAAGAAAAAAGCTACAACCCAGGGATGGATAATTCAGTGGTAACATACATTTGTAATTACCTTTTAAGAGAGAAGATAAATCCAAATGAAAACGAAGAAGATATTAAAGACAGTAAATAATTGTAAAGGGTTCGCCAAATAACTTTTGTTTTTTTTTTTTTGAATGCTGTAAAAAAACTATTGAAGATATTCTCAAATTTCTTTTTTTATTTAAAAGTACACTCCCCCCGCTTAATAATGGAAAATAATTTTATTCAAGTGGATGCCTCCGCTGGCCATGCAGTAGCCTACACGATCGGTCCAATTTTTAAGCACATTATGGATTGTGTGCAGCTGTATTTTACCAATTGCTTCACGACTATTGTCATTTACAGCGTCAATTGTCTTTGAGTTGTCGGCGTAACACTTATCTTTGAAGGCACCCCACACATAATATTCTAACGGTGTCAAATCGAAGCTCCGAGGTGGTCAAACGACATCAGCTTGGTGGCTGATAATGCGATCTTCAACAATAGGGCTCAAAACATCGAGTATAGCTTCGGCTGTTGCCAATATCCTCCTCTTAAATTTTTGTGAACAAAAATTCATTCAACATGGCCCAGTAACGACCGCCATTGACTGTAACGGCCACTCCTTGCTCATTTTCGAAGAAAAATGACCCAATTATGCCTCTTGGCCAAAATTCGCACCAAACAGTGACTCGTTTTGGGTGCACCGGCTTTTCAATGTATGCGTGCGGGTTTTCTGTGCCCCAAATACGACAATTTTGTTTGTTTACATACCCGCCAAGGTCAAAATGATGATTTTTTTTTTATTTTTGCAAAATCGGCATCTTCTGTAAGTCGATTGAAGGCCCACTTAGCAAGGCGAAAACGCAATGGATGGTCAGTTGGCTTCAACTCCTAAACCAAATGGACTTTGTATAGCATCATACCAACGCCTTTATGCAAAATTCGGCTCAATGATGTCTACAAATTGTTCAATTGTTGAGAACGACGGTAAAGTGATGTTGATGGCACTTCACGCACACTTTCGACCACAGCAGCAATATTCTCGGGTGTACGCATTGTTTTTGGCTTTTCACGCTTTGGTTTATCGATGAGGATGCTAGTTTCTTTCAATTTTTTCACAAGGTAATGAACATACGGAGTTAACGGTGCTTCTCTTCTTCCAAAATCCGTACGCAATTTTTGCACACATTCGCAAAGTAATGTTGCAATATTTCCCAGCGTTGTTCAAGCGTATACACAACCACATTCGTTCAGCGGAACAATAAAACTAATTATCTGTCAAATCACACATGAGCTAAATGTTACTTTTCACTAAATAAGCATAAGTTGAAAAACAAAAAAACATTACATGGCGGTCCCTGTAACATTCATAATAAAACTCATAGCAGTCCGGGTGGTGCTGGCATTTACTCTAACAGAGGAAAAAAGTATTATAAAATGAATAAATTTCATTCATTGCTAAATCGATGACTAGCAGAAAATAATAACAAATAAGTGTGACTATTAAGAACTAAATTAAGAAAAAGCTTAAAATTTTGTTCGCATAACCAATTTAAAAGTATTTAGAGATTAGTATTTCTTGTATTCTTATTTCTTAAAATGGTTGGCTAAATAGATGATGTTTACAACGTATACAATTTAATAAAGTTTTTTATTTGACCTTTTAATAAATTATATAATTTACATAACTTTTCAATAAATTATGTAATTTATTATATAATTATATAATTTATTAAAAGGTCAATTTATTTAAATAAATATTTGTTTTGCTGATGATGGTGAACAATACAGTAGCGAAATTTTGAAAATATATATTAAAAATAAAAAAGACCTCTTACTTAAAAATTAAATAAAGTATCCAATTTAAGGTATAAGAATGAAAAAATGCTGAAGGCGCATGTAGCGATTCAGTAAATGCTACATTATATTATGCTGATGTTTAATTTTTCCTTGTTTCTTTGCGAAACGTCCACATACATTTATAAATAATGTTTCTTTCTAAAAATTCTTAGAAATTAAAATATATAATAACAACAAGAAATATTTACTCAAGTCAAAATCAATTTTAATTTATTTGTTATACTAAATTTTGTCAATGATAGCTCGGCAATTGCAAAAATTTTTTTTTTAATATTTTTATTATTTATTTGCGCATCTTTCTGTTTTAAACGTTGAAACCTCTTAAACATATAACTAAACTTTAACACATAATTTTTACAAACGATTTTTTTTAATTCTGCTTGTGGGTTAGACTATTATTAATCCAAAAGACAAATATCCAATTTTTAGAATCTTAGTATCCAATTTCATATTAGAATACTTTTTGTCCGGAGAGAAGGGAAAATATAGAAAAAATGTTTTTTTTAAAAGCACGCAATTTTAAAACGGAACTTGAAACTTGCAATACTTTTTATTATGTAAAGAATTTTCTCCTCTAAAAATATTATTTTCATTTATTATTTTTTTGATTTTTTAGTAATTTTAATCTTCAACTAAAAAAATATAATTTTAAAATTTCAGTTTTCCATGTCTGCTCTATAAAAGTACAGTATAGGAGAGATATAAACCAAAAAGAGACACACAGAGAGTAAATGAATGATGAAAAAGTTTTACTGTTTCCTAAAATAATTTTGGCGCAATTAATTTAAAAAGCTTTTTTGAGTTTAAAAAAGCTTTAAAGAAACTACAGAATATGTTTGTAGGTGTGAGGTAGAATTAACATGAAGAAAGCTTTTTTATACCCATCACCACAAAAAGTTGAAAAAGGGCATTACTAAGTTTGTCATTCCGTGTGCAATTTCTATAATATCCATTTCTGACCGCATAAAGTATATATATTCTTACTTTTCATGCAAAGCGAAGTCGATTGAGCGATGTACGTCTGTTCGTCCGCGTTAATGTTGAAATCAAGTTTGCCGAGTCAAGTTTAATTTCACAAAAAAAAAAAAAAAAATAAATATGTCAATCGATCAGATATAGTGCCAAAAGACGTGTTATTGGAAATCAGCATAATCGGGCCAAGTCCTTTGAGGCAGCAGGCAAAACACCACGCCTACCTGTAATTTATTCATGTCATTTGCAACAGTAAAGTAACTCTAATCAAAAAAATAAATATATGGGGCGAAAGAAAAATAAAAAATAAGAAAAAAAAACAGCAAATGAAAAAATCGCGCTCGCCATATTTTCCGAGTTACGGGGCTCTGAAATTTTCAAATTTTTTCAAATAACAATATGGGTATCATTTTAAAGCTTTTGAAGAGATCTTTAAGGAAATACTAAAATTTTAAAAAAATGCTTAACCCATTGAGAGCCGTTGGCATTTTTATGGAAAATTATATGTACGCAGTTGAATTTTTTTTTTTATTATTTAAGTCTCTGTCACCGCAATATTTGCTGTGTGTGAATGTGGAGTTACTTCACTTAACTAGATTTACATAGAAGGTGAAGGGTATATACGATTCGGCATAGCCGAATATAGCACTCTTACTTGTTTTTAACTCACACTGTAGTTGATTTATCGATCTATTAAAAAACTTGAATTTTATGAGACATCTAACATTTGTATTGTTTTTATTGAAGGCGAATTTTATAGGAAATGAAGATTTTTGGAAGTTTTTATTCAATTTTTTTTGCGAATATTTGGGTTTCCTGGAAATGTGTGAGATTTTTTTTTTGGTAAATATCTATGGATTATTTTGTAATTTTTGTAATTTGATTATCATTTTTTTGTAATTATTCTCCTGCTTGGACTATATTTCTTTTGAAATTTGAAATTTTTAGTCGGGCTTAAATTCTTTTATTTTTAAATATGCGTATAATTTTTTAATTCTTTAAGTGTCTAATTTTGTGCAGCGCTAAATTCTTAATCAGCATTCTTTTTTCTCGCTAAAATTTTGAATATTTACGAATTAAATTTCTCAGTTGGGCTTAAGTTCGAATTTAAAAAAAATATTTATTTTGAAAAAAAACAGCATTTCATTTTTCTCGCTTTAATTTTGAATATTTATGAATTAAAATTTTTCAGTTGGGCTTAAGTTCAAATTTAAAAAAATTATTTATTTTGAAAATTTATAAAATAAAAATTTATTTAAAATAATTTATAGGATTTAGATGAAGAAATCATTTTTAATAAAACTAAATTTTTGCGCAAATTTAAAAATTTAAAGTAAAAACAAAACAAAACCAGTTGATTAGATTAATTATATGTATAATTACAGTAAATTTAAAGCAATAAAACATTCCTAAATTCTATTAAAAAAATTTGAACAATTTCAATTTAAAAATTACATATTTACTTGAAAACTTAAATTGTCTTCTTACAGGCAGGAAACATACACAGGATACACACACACACAAGTATTTTAATATAGAAACACAAATTCCAACAACTTATAGCACATTGATACACACTGTCACTCACGCTTATATCCTGCTTAAAATCAACTCAAAGATGATTTCCTCTTCAAATTTATTTATTGAGGATAATTGTATGGAATTGACCTTCTTAATGCAGCTGAATACGTTTAAACACAATTAAAGTCAACATTTGTGAAAATACAATTCAAATTGATCGGTTGAGAATATTTGTTCAATTGTGGGAGAGAAGTTGAGGGGATTTTACTGAAGGCAATACAGGGTTGTTAACAGCAACTGCCGCTGCTTTTAAAACCACAAACAGGCATTTTGACCAAAAAAGCCACTAAATACTAAAATATGTAAAACAACAACAGTGTGTAAATGTGGATGTGGGTGAGTTTGTGTTTGTGTATTGGTTTTAGTTTATGCAAAATTGCGTTTGTTTGTTATATTGCGGAGGGTGTACATGTGTGCATGAGTTGTATTAAGCAACAGTTGTTGTTGTGAATAAATAAATATATTTTTACAATTAATCTCTTAATTAAGAAATTTTGATTATTAAGGAAACTAAAGGACGATTTTTTCCTTAAACTGATAAAACTTTAAATTAAAAAAAAAATGAATAAATTAAAAAAAAAATTTTTATTTGAAAGATTAACACATGGCGTTAACATTTGACAATGATTTTGGGAAAATAGCTTCTGCGACTATTCAATTTTGGGCGTTAGTTGTTGCTGGTTTGTCAGCTTAAAACAGTGATTTTATGTGGCCACGCAGGAAATTGTCGAGAGGTATCACCCTTTAAGTTCTTGTAGGCCAATTGAAAAATTCAAATTTTTATCGGTCTATTTCGAATATAAGACAAAATATGTAAAAATAAAGTTTTCTGTTGGGACACCCTTTAAACATTAATTTTATGCTTGGCCTTGTAGAGAGTGTTTAAATATAATGTTTAAAAAATAATGTCAAATACGTTTAAATTATATTTCTTATGGGACACCCTTTAACTTTTAACTTAATTTTTTTATTTGTTGTTGCGGCGGCATTAGTGAAGACACCTTCTGTATAAAATAAAACTAAGGTTTTATTTAAGTTAAAAAGATCACGTTGTCTTGGGGCCACCCGTTAATTTTTTATTATATTTTTTGTTCTTTTTTTATAGTGATATATATATACTCTGTGTTAATTTCAAAGGCTTTGTTGTTGCGGCTTAAAAGATATACTTCAAAATCAGGTCTAAGTTGGGGACTCCCTTTAATTCAAATTTCTTAATTTTATATTTTATACATTTTGTTATAGCGAACATATTCTGTGCGTAAATTTCAGAGGCCTAGTTGTAACGGTTCAAAGGATATACTTCAAAATCAGGTCTAAGTTGGGGACACCCTTTAATTTAAATTTCATAATTTTATATTTTATATATTTTGTTATAGCGAACATATACTCTGCGTAAATTTCAGAGATTTAGTTGTTGCGGTTTAGAAATTGTACTTTAAAATCAGGTCTTAGTTGGGGACACCCTTTAATATAAATTTCTTGATTTTATATTTTTTAGATGTTGTTATGGTGAACATATACTCTAGGTCTAATTGTAACGGTTCAAAAGATATACACCAAAATCAGGTCTTAGTTGGGGACACCCTTTAATTAAAATTTTTTTAATTTCTATTTTACAAATTTTTTATAGCGAACATATACTCTGTGCATATTTGGAAGTTCTAAAACGGTTCAAAAGATATACACCAAAATCAGGTCTTAGTTGGGGACACCCTTTAATTTAAATTTTTTTTATTTTATATTTTATACATTTTGTTATAGCTAACATATAATCTGCGTAAATTTCAGAGGCCTAGTTGTTTCGGTTTAAAAATTATACTTTAAAATCAAGTCTTAGTTGGGGACACCCTGTAATTTAAATTTTTTTATTTTCTATTTTATACATTTTGTTATAGCGAAAATATACTCTGCGTAAATTTGCAGAGGCCTAATTGTTCCGGTTTAAAGTATATACTTTCAAATCTTGTCTTAGTTGGGGACACCCTTTAAAACTTTAACTTTTATTTTTTATACTTTTTCTTTAGGCCTAAACACATTTTGTGTAAGTTTTTAAAGTTTTGAAAGTCGTTGCTTGTGCTTATAGAAGTTACAACTCTATTGGGGCACCCTGTAATTTAAAATTTGATTTTTTATACTCGTCATGCAAGCCAACATGGTAGTTCATAATTTCAAGTTTCTTCTTATAGCCGTTTAAAAGATAAGGTCATACAAGTGAAAATCACATTACTATTGACACACCCTTTAACTTCGTTTGAATTAATTTTATTATTTTTTTTGTTGTTGTAGCAGCATTAATAAAGTCACATACTTTGAAAATCTTAAGTGTCTAAATGTTACAGTTCCAAAAATAGTTGCCTGAGACTGATGGACTGTCAGATGGATAACGATATTATTTGTGTCACATTTTAACCCTTTGAGTAACTTAAACCCTAAAAGGATATTTAAGTATTTTTAAACATAAACTTAAATTCATGTGTAATACTTTCCTGAGAGTACAAAATAAAAACAAACTATTGTTTCGTTGAGTTCGTAACAAATAATATTTATCTGCACACATCCACACCCACACCCACACACATCGCATCAATAAATTAACTGATATCACTGCTGTTGCGTTGTTAATCTTTGTAAGTATGTGTTTATTTGTGTACCACTATGTTTGTAGTGGATCCTTAACCTTATTAGTAGAACAAAACACACACACACACACACATACATGCATACGTTTATTTTATATGTTTGTAAAGTGCGTGCTTGAATATTCCAATTGCCTGGCTGATTGCCTAAGCCTGTCGCCACTGATGATAAATGCTGTTGGCTTTTGGGCTAATTTGCCACATAAATACTAACAGCATTGATGTCGATGTTGCTGCCACTTTAACTAAATTTAGTTATTGTCCTTAAAATCCTACAGCATCACAAACTTGAAACTAATTTTTTTTTGTTAGAACAAAGTTATGGAAATGATTTTTCAGTTAATCAAAAAACAGGAGAATCTCATGGGAAAGTAAACCCTTTTCAATTATATGTTCCCTGTACTTTTTGCAACAAATACTCTTCAGAAGTACTTGAAAAATTAGGGCAAAGTAACTTTGAACACTTAATTTTCCACTATGACTTTATTAAAATATAAGACTAGATGCATGTTCGTGCATGTTTAGATTAACATCAATTAAATGCTAAAAAAAATTGTCCAAAAATGGTTACAAATTTGCTGCTATTAAAACATTCATATACGAGATGGTACTGTTTCCCTTAATTAAAAAGGCATATGCATGGTACCAGCAGAGGGTGTCTCTAGATTAATGCTTTTTTTATCAGCTCGTAACCAACACGGAATAGTCTGGTATCGGAAAGATGTCTTTTACAGCTGTAATGGCATGTCTTTTAAAAGAGTTAATTATGAACAAAGAACGTAACTGTTGTCTTAGGTTAAGGTTGTGGTTTCTCAATTTTTAGACTACAAGAAGCCCTTAAAAAATCCAATAGTGTTAAGTAACCAGGATAGAATAAATGCTACTCGCGAAAAAAAATTTTCTTATCTTTATTTCTATTTATTAATTTTTTTAATTAAGTCGTGAATTTTTATTTCTTAGTTTTTTTACTCTCCTCACGAAAGTATATTTTTTTTACATTCGCGAGTAGAATTTAATATTTTATTCATGCGTTTTTATATTCTCATCACGAAAGAATACAGTTATTTGTCTATTTATTCGTCTGATAATAAAAAAAAACTATATATTCGTTATTAGGCCGCCATAAATATATATGTCTTATTTGCTTTAACACATCCTTTTTGGAAGAGTTAAGCTCCAATAGTGCTTCGAAATTCGAAATTCTCAGCAAACAGTAGAACTTTCTAAATACTTGCAATTTCGAAGTTTAACAAAGGTCATCAATTTAAAAATATTCTTCATCAATTGAGATAATTTTTTAATAAAAAAAAAAAAAAAAAAAAAAATTGGATATATTAAAATTAAAATTTTTGCAAGAAATTTGGAACACCCTTTAAATGTTATTTGAATGACAAGAACATGAATGCAATAATTGCATTTCACTGCAAATATCATTAACAAATTTTCAAACATTTTGTAATGGCAGCGATAGCAACTTCTGGAAGCAGTGCACAGTGGGGCAAAAAAAAAAATTAAAAAAAAATTTAAAAAAAAATTACTGGATTTAATTCATCAAAATTTCATATGTTAGTAGCAGTGAAGTAATCAAGCTTAATTTTTAAATTCCAGCCTGGATAACTAGGATGGATAAGCCTGTTAGAACTACTCCTCACCGAACTTATTCAATATGTTAACGGCATTTCGTACCTAATGAAAAACAAATAAACTATGAACGAGCTTTTGCATAGACAAAAATTTTGGCAAAGGCAGAGACATCACCAAAACACATTTAGCTTGCTCTAAAATTATATCCTTCATATGGATCTTCTTAGACATTTAGAAGAGGCCAAAGGCACCCCCAGCAAAAATTGAAATCCTGCAAAAATATTTTTTGTTTTCGTATAGAAGTTTTCAGACATGATCCAATTTTCCACTCTTTCAAGGTGCTTTTACCGCCTTCACAAGGGATCTCTCTGTTTTTTTTTTTTGGTTCTAACCTACTGTGCAATACTTTGAAACAGCTAATAAGTACTAACGTAGTCGCTACTATAAATACCACAGATAGTAGGTAATACACTTACACAGTTTCTTTTGAAATAAAAAAAAAAAATTAAAAATTGTTTACTCAAAAATGTTTCGTTACGAGGGCTGCTATATATATTTCTGGCCTGGCGACACTGAGTGCTGCCAAGTGCAATCTGACATTTCCATTAGAAAGTTTACCATTTTTAAGCATAATCGTACTCAAAACGTTTGACGTACGACCATTATTTGTGTTGTTAACAGGGACTTGAAAAAATTAATATAGAAAAAAATGGAATTAACTCGTGAACATTTTTGTGCCATCATTTTTCACAACTTTCGACGTGGATTATCACGACAAAAGTGCATTGATGAACTTAAATCTTTGTATGGCGATGAAGCACCATCCTGTAGCACTGTGAAAAATTGGTATAATGAATTTAATCGTGGCCGAAGCTCGCTCAAAGCGAATTTTGTGAAGGTCGTCCAAAAACGGCTGTTGTGCCAGAGAACATTGATGCCGTGCGTGAACTCATAATGCAAGATCGATATGCGACATACCGAGAGATAGAGACATCCTTGGACATTTCTTCCACCAGCATACATTCGATACTGCATGAACACCTGGCCGTAAAAAAGGTTTGTTCTCGTTGGATCCCGCACAATTTGAAAGTCGCTCAAAAAATGGCTCGTGTCGATTGGTGCAAAGAAATGTTGCAAAAATACGATTGCGGTGCTTCAAAAGACGTTTATAAGATCGTCACAGGTGACGAATCATGGGTCTATGCGTATGAGCCCGAAACGAATCAACAATCGACCGTGTGGGTCTTCAAAGACGAGCAAAATCCAACGAAAGTTGTTCGTGGAAGAAAATGGTCGCCTGTTTCTTCGGCAAAACTGGTCATGTGGCGACTGTTCCTCTTAAGCAACGTAGGACGGCCAGTTCTGGGTGGTACACTACAATTTATTTGCCTGAAGTCATCGGAGAAATTCGAAAAACCAACAAGAGAAGACGAATCATTGTTCACCATAACAATGCGAGCTCTCACACATCGGCTCAAACCAGAGCATTTTTGACCGGCCAAAACGTCGAATTAATGGGTCATCCGCCGTACAGCCCTGACTTGGCACCTAATGACTTCTTCTTGTTTCCGCACATCAAGAAAAAATGCGTGGTCAACGATTTTCGTCGCCAGAAGAAGCTGTTGAAGTGTTGAAAAACCATGTTTTAGAGGTGTCTCAATCGGAGTGGAAAAAGTGCTTCGACAACTGGTTTGAGCGCACGCAAAAGTGTATAAATCATGCTGGAGAATACTTTGAAAAACAATAAAACCATTTTTGATTATAAATATTCGCATTTTCACTATTAGGCCAGAAATATATAGAGCAGCCCTCGTATATAACATTCGGTTTCGATGGAACGTGAAATGGGAAATTAATTAATAAATTAATCTTATCACAGATTAAAGCCCATTTCCTTCTAGGACGCATAATTATCGAGATAAATGGGTTTAAAGTTTTTCATATAAAATTTTTTTTTTGGCCTAAAATCGATGTTTTGTACGATTTAAAATCTTATCAACAAGATTATTAAATTTTCGCACAACGATAATGAGAGAGTGTTTTATTTCGGACTTAATTAAGTTTAATTATTAATTTATAAAGACAGACAAGTTCTAAGAAATATTCATTTGGTGTTTATTATGCTGTTGATGTTTTGGATTTAAAAATTACCAGAGTTCTGTTTTTAAATTTTATTTTATGTTGGTAAATGAATATGACATATATAGTACATATGCAGCTACATCTATTAAGTAAATGCTCATGTTGTGTAAAATGTGTGTATTTGTATCTGTCCGTTTAGTTTTAAATCTGTTTAAATTTTATTAATATTTTATGTCATTTTTAAAGTGAAATAAAGTGCACTTATTTGATTTGTTTGTTTAACTTGATGTTGACTATAAAATAACATATTACTTTTTTTGGCGAAGCAACGTAAAACTTACATTACAAATTAAAATTAAAAAAAAACTGAATGTTTTAAATTCATAAAAAATTATACATTTTAATATTTAAGTACTTAAAGTATTATGATACTTATTTTTTTTTTCAAATATATTTTAAAACATATATTTAAAGTAAACGCGTTTTAAGGAATAGTACTTGAAAAAAGTACCTTTTAAAAAAGTACTTTTTAAATAGTACCTTTTAAAAAAGTACTTTTTTATCAAGTACTTTCAAGAAAATCATTTGAAATAAAACTTTAAGACCCCAAAAAGGCGTAACAGTGAAAAAAGCTAAAGTAGTACTTTTTAAAATACTACCTTTTAAAAAAGATTGGTGTTACCAAAACTACTTCGGAGTATTTATTTTGAAGAAAAGACAAAAAAAAATGAAAATGATTTTGCGTCAGTGAAAGCGAAATGGATAAACACAATGATAATGAGACCCATACTTTTCTATGCAAATGTCTGTCGCCAAAAGCTTCTGGGAAAATAAAAGTGCAAAAAGTGAATAGAATTTCACGGATTCGCTGAGTAGGTCGTTAGATATCAACATGAGAAGTTAATGCAATATTGGGATTGCTGCAGTTAGTCTTATTCATAAAGATGAGGTCGATGTTATCGACATACCGTATGGAGAAGAATATTTCGAACCTCATGCACAGAAGGATTGATATACGTTATAAACCAAAGGAATGTTATTAGAGATTACATAGAATATTTATTACAAATACCCACTGTTTTTTTTTTACGCAGAGATGTTCAGGCTACTGCAGGCTGCATTAGAAAGAAGAAAACGTTTCCATTGCACCGGACAATCAGTCGGTTAATAACACATCGAAAAACTTAGCTCAACAGCTTTAAACGATGTAACGCAGATGTGGGCGATGGTACAGAATGACATTACGTGAAACAAAGTAGCAGAAGTTCTTGAAAAAGTAAAATTCAGCTGCTACATTTTATGGACCAGTATCTAGAATAGCTTAACCCTTTCGGGACGGAGTTTTATTTTGCAAACCAAATTATGTATGGTAAAATTTTTTTCATATTCTAAAAGGTATGATAAAAGTATTATGTTCTCCATACTTAAAAATTTTAAATTCGTCCTTTTATCCTGGGACATATAATCCCAACTAGTGTTTTCATGGGGCATTAAATTACAATCAGTGTTCTCGAAAAATTAAAAAGATAACTAAAATATAAATATTATTGGATTTAGATAAAAGTTTACATTTATTTTTAACATTTTAGGAATGCAATTAGGTATTTATTTGTGGAATGGCCCAAAACACTTGTAACATAAGGCGTTGTTACAACCTGAGCATATCATCTTTGTTCGCTTTTCTATGCCAAGTGAAGAACAGCGGACACAGCGACAACGCTTCTCTTGCTCTACTGGCAAGTGGTCTCCATTATTGATGCTATCCGTTTTTGGACGTTTGGCAGTTCTACCTCCCTGGCGATTGCGCTTAAAATAAAGAAAAAAGACAATTTGAAAATTGCTGGGACGTATTATCCCAGTAGTCCCGAAAGGGTTAAGGGTGCGAGCCAGGAATTTGCAATGCGTAAATTAAGTAAATCCGAAGAGATGGTGGGAAGATACAGACATGTTCAAATGGTGCCTAAGATGCCTTATGCAGAAAGGCAAAGCTCTTCCGAGGGAAAAAATGATTATTACTAGAAGATGAGTCTAAAGCATCCTGCTTTTCTTTCCGCCTCACTGTAATGCTTTTAATAAATCAGATATTTAAAAAGTACCCTCAAAAAAAGAACGTTTTAAAAGGAGATTTACCTACAAAAAAGTAGGTTTAAAAATGTACTTTTTCATAAAAGAACTTTTTAAAAGGTACCTTTCATAAAGTTCTTCTAAATATTTACCTTTCAAAAGGTATTTAGAAAGTGCTTTTCAAAAAGTACCTTTTAGAAAGTACTTTTTAAAAAGTGCCTTTTAAAAATCTTAATGAAGCCTATTTTTAAAATATATGTACTTAAAAATGTAAAACAAAATAAAGAAATTTCTTTTAAAAAGGAATATTTATAAAAGTACTTTTTTGGAAAAAGTAGTCCAATAATGTATAATAATGTATCTAAAAAAATACATTAAAAATAGTTTGTGAGTACTATAGTAGAAGTTAAACCCAAATCAATATGTAATACAAATTATTTAATGTACGAGAGTTGGGACTATTTGTGTGAATAGCAAGTTATGGTGGCCCTCTGCTCAAATTGAATGTTATACATTTTGGCTTAACTATAAATGAATAGGCACACATAAAACTTCGGGATCTTTTTTCTCCTCTGTTTGAAGGAGAGTCTTGCCTACAAAAAAAAGTAGCTTTAAAAATGCACTTCTTATAAAAGTACTTTTTATAAAGTACCTTTCATAAAGTTTTTCTAAATATTAACCTTTAAAAAGGTATTTAAAAAGCGCTTTTCAAAGAGTATCTTTTAAAAAGTACCGTTAGAAAAGTACCTTTTAAAAAAGTACCTTTTAAAAAATACTTTTGAAAAAGAACTTTTTAAAAATGTTAATAAAGCCCATTTTTAAAATATATGTACTTAAAAATGTAAAACATGTCAAACAAATTTCTTTTAAAAAGGGATATTTAAAAAAGTACTTTTTGGAAAAAGTACCTTGTCTAATAGTGTATAATAATGTATCTAAAAAAGATACATTAAAAATAGTTTGTAAGCACTATATTAGAAGTTAAACGCCTATCGATATGTAATTCCAATTATTTGATGTACGAGAGTTGGGGCCATTTGTTCGAATAGTAGATTGTGCCTGTCTGCACAAACTGAACGTTATGCACATACATTTACCTTTTAATCTTTATTTATCATTTCATTAACTAATGTTTTACTTAGAATTTTTACTTTGGAATTTTCGCGAGCACGTGGTGAAAGTGAGCCAATATAACTTATAGAAGTTATTGGGCAAGTTTTTTTCAATTTGTTAAATGGCATGTAAATTTAAAAAGTAATGTTTTGATCACCACAAAAAATTTTCAAAATTCTTAGAACACTTTTAAGTAGACAATTTTTTACAATATCTGAAGAATTTTCTCTTTCCATTGTCAACGTAAAAAAAAAACAAAATTAAACAAGTTTTTCTCCCCCAAAGGAAATTAATGAAAGTGCACTTTTATCATGGAAAAAAACTGTTTTATTTTTAGTCTGTCATATTACAGAAATATTTTTTTTATTAGAACACGTATTAATTAGGGTGGTCTTAAAAAATAAAAAATGTATATCGAAAAAACTAGAATTTCATGTTATTCTACATTTAAGAACACTTCACAAAGGAACATTACATTAATATTTTAATGTCCAATATAATACATACATATAAAGGGTATGTATATTTAAGCAGAACAAGTCATAGTGCTATATTCGGCTGTGCCAAATCTTATATACCATCTGCAAAGAAAAAGCATGGTTAAGGTAACCATAATGTAAGAGCAACATATTCTGGTTGTATTATATAGTTGTTAACAAAACATAGTATTGTTACATTTAATAAAAATATAGTTGGTCTTGCAACCATATTGTTGTCTAGCAAAACAATAACATGGTAAAATCTAAAAATAATTAAATTCAAATATAAACATTTAATGGTTAAATTTAAATATAATTATTCATAAAATATTGAAATAAATTTGAAATTTATTTTAAGACAAATTGGTATGGAAAATTTTTCATAAAACACATTTTAAAGTTATTTTATGTTTTATGAATATAACAGTTATTGTTTAATTTATAATTGATTTAATACAAATATTAATTAAAAACATAAATTCTATTATATATGAGTAATAATTAAAAGGTTTTGTCACATAGTCCTCAAGAATCATTTATAAAAAAAATAAAATTTATAAGCCGAAATAACGGCATCTTTTAGTACATTCCTACATGAACATACATTTATGGAGTAAACGTTATATTCTTGTATTGAAGATATCATACGGTACGTAATGGTAATTCGGAACTGATTCCACATTTATTTAAAACTTCTAACACGTTAATCTGCCATCTGCGGTGACATATTTTGTTACATGATAACAATTATTTTTGATGTATAATATGACAGCTTTAAATGAAAAATATTTAAATGGTTTCATTATTGTGCTTAAAAACACAAAAATAAATATTTAATGCAACGGGTCTAACTTTTTTTCAACTAGTGCTTATTTCGTGAATGGTAGCACTAAGCTCATGTCTGATTTGACAGATAATTAGTTTTATCCTTCCGCTGAACGAATGTGGTTGTGTATAAGCTTGAACAACGCTGGGAAATATTGCGAAATTACTTTGCAAATGTGTGCAAAAATTGCGTACGGGTTTTGGAAGAAGAGAAGCATCGTCAACTCCGTATGTTCATTATCTTGTGAAAAAATTGAAAGAAACTAGCATCCTCATCGATAAACTAAAGCATGAAAAGCCAAAAACAGTGCGTACACCCGAGAATATTGCTGCTGTGGCTGAAAGTGTGCGTGAAGTGCCATCAACATCAATTTACCGTCGTTCTCAACAATTGAACATTTACGGAGACATCATTGACACAAATTTTGCATAAAAATGTTGGTATGACGCCATGCAAAGTCCAATTGGTTCAAGAGTTGAAGCCAACTGATCATCCAATACTTTTTTTTAAAACAAAAAAAAGTTATTTGGCGGACCCTATACTTACCTTTTTATTTGTTTTTATATTTTTTACATTATTTTTAATTATTTATTTTTTACATAAATTGTTATTTTTTTCATTTTCTCTAATAATACAAAAAATTAAAACTTTAAGCTAACGAAAAATTACTAAACTGATAGAAAAGCGTTCTCTCAAGACCTGGAACAAAATATTTTTAAGCGATAATATTATTTTGTTTGCTTTAAATCATACTATGATTAATGCAAATATATTATGGCTAAATATATTTTATTATTTTTAATAACTTATAAAACTTTGGTTGTGGTTCAAATTTTTTTTTTAAATTAAACCAACCATGTTGTATTTTTTGGGCACAGTAAACATATAATGGTTAAATGTAAACAAAAAATGTTTATCGTGACTGAAGTATTGTTCAAAACAACTATAATTTGTTCTCTACAACTATACAATGTTACAAAGAATATAATATGGTTATTGTGGCCATATCACAACCATGTTTTTTCTCTGCTTTCATTCACCATCTATATAAATCTATTTTAGTGAACAGAGGATTAAAAAATAAGATAAAATATTAAGTACTGCCTGTAAAAAATTTTGCATTTAAATGTCATCGGCTCTTAATGGGTTAAGCATTTAAAAAAAATTTAGTATTTCCTTTAAGATATCTTTTAAACCTTTAAAATGATACTCATATTGATACTTTAATAAACTTAAAATTTTCGGAATGTATGTGTGAGCGCCAATTTTTTTACTTGATGTTTTTTTTTTTATTTTTTATTTGATGTTTTTTCACTTGATGTTTTTTTTTTTATTTTTTATTTTCTATAGCCACTAATATTTATTTTTTTGATTGGAGTTCAAAATTGTTCATATTTTCGAACAAAATGTCTTTGATCATCAATCAACTTTAACAATAAAAAAAATAAGGACCAATGATGTCACCAGTGTATCAACGGCACCAAATATGACGCATATTTTGTAATGGATTTTGAATGTTGCAGATTTTTTCATCGCACATTCAGCAGTTTTGTTTATAAATAATGTAGTGCAACATGTTGGTGTTCTGGTTAAGCGTCAATCTATTCATTATGATTTGCCAAAGTGTGCTGATCATAAATGTCAAAGGGTTAACGCAGTATAACAGTTCGTATGACAGTTACAATAAGTTCTAATGGTCTAAAAAAACACCCGTTATAAAAGAATCTAAAATATTGCTTTTTTACATTTCTATAAAGTTAGTGCCTCCCTATTAATATTTCACTTGCGACATTTAAGTTGTTCCCACTTTTTGTAGACTTCTCCCTACGATAAAATATAAATCAACCTAATACAACATTTAAGTGTGTGTGTGTTTCTTTTTTAAAAGTAAATATGTCTCTTTATATCCCCAAATGATTTAGTTCAGTTTCTCTATGTGTATTTGATACAACAAACAATGCAATAATCCCCCACTCACATTTACATTCCATCAAATTGGTTAATGATAGAGACAGTATCCAGCGATGACTTCAGAGACTACAGATTTATAGCAGCCAATAACTAGAAAAACGCGCGAAGTAAAAAAAAAGCATTAATGATTCAACGACATAAAAATATGAAATTTATGAAATTTTGTATTTCTTTATAAATTTTTTCGTTAATTATGAACCATAAAAATCATAAAATATTATAAAACTAAAAATATTTCTTTCAGGCAATTAGAAATTATTAGTTTTCTTTAATATTTAAGAATAAATTATATTTTTTGAATTTATAAATTTTCAAAGAAATAGAAAAAAAAGAGCTCACGATCCAAAATCACAGACTCCAAATTTCATTGGCAGAATTTTTTGCTGACTTGACGTAAGTTCCATAAGACAAAAACAATCGTTATACCCATTCCGTTTGTAATTTGCAAAGGTAAACTTGATTTCAACAAAAATTTAAATACGTCAATCGATTAGACATAGTATCGAAAGAGGTGCTATTGGAAATCAGCAAGATCGGTCCATGTCCTTAGACGCAGTGGGCAAAACACCACGTCGTAGGGTATGTTGTGGATTGGTCTCATTCCATATGTGGCAATTCTTCTTTTCAACAAACCGGTGAAGTCAAAAATGAGCTTCACCGTTGAAAGCAATGTGGCGATAAAACAACGGGTCATTTACTAACTGCTCTAGAGCCCAATCGGCGAATGAACGACGCATATAATCGTCTCGTCGCTTTAATTCCTGCACTAGCTGGATCTTATACAGTAGTTGGCCAAGATTTATGCTCAAAGTTTTCTACGTAGTGGACGGATAGAGCCCCAATTCCTGCGACCGATGACGAATCGATAAATTTGGATGTTCTTCCACACTTTCGTTTACAGCAGCGATATTGTCTTCAATACGCCCATTATTTTAACGTGTTGGTGTTATTGCATCCTCTAAAGAGTATGTGGTACAAAATCTATCCACAGTTCGACGGATGGCTTGCTCAGACGGACGCGTATATGCACCATAAAAATCACGAAGTCGTCTATAAGTTGCTCGAATTGATGACTGATTTTCAAAATAAACTTGAATGATTTGATAGCGTTGTTTAAGCGTGAGTCTATTCATAAAGATTTGCTATAGTTTACTGAAAATAAACAAAATTCAATTTTTTATAATTTCAAGTTCAATCATGCTTAAAAAAATACTTTACTTAAAGAGAAAATTAATTTGAAATGTTTTTGGGCGTGTCCATATTGTGGTGGATTTCTATATATAATGCTCAACTCAAGTGCATTGAAGCCTTCGCAAGTTAAAGCGCTGCACATCTATCTGATTACAAAAGAAAAAGATTATAAACCTTAAATAGAAAATCGCTGATTAAATGTTGGAAATTAATCTGTACATGCGGTTGGCCCAGTCTCTTTGAAACTGTACATGACTAGATAAAATACGTAGTAGTCTAGTCTAAGTTCAGTCTCTACCTAAGGGGGAGGAAAACTTTTCATTTTTTAAATTCAGTTCGCTGTATTGCCGGGTTGTGAACTCATGACTCGCTACCTTTTGTTTCAAAACATGCAAACACCTTTACTAGCACTCAACTGCTCAATATGTGTTAGATCACATTTCTTTTTATTCTATTCACTCATACCACACTTTTTTGCTACTGGAAGTAACAATTTATTTAGCTTTGTTTAACGCACACATAAACACATAATACATATTAAATTTATCTTTTTTTGTTACCAGATAAGTAAAGTGCTGCCAAGTTTTATTTTCGTTCAAATATTCTTTTTAATTCATATTGCGAAAGTTCCTTTCAATACGAGCATATACTGGAAGAGATCATTATGTCGAATCTTCTTTGCTTTTGTTATTTGAAGAGAAGTCATTTTAGAGGTCAGATGGTAAAGAAAGTAATAGAAAGCTTCATTTTTAACAACCCTGTAATTAATCACAATGTATATTTTTAAAACAATTTTACAGCGCCTCTAGCGTTCAGTAGGAGTAATGAAATTTTTAAACTGTTACAGCCAGAGTTCTATTAATATTTTTATTCTTCGACATAATGCTGTATTGCTAAGCTGCTAAAGCTGGGCGCTGTACCATATATCCGAAGAGCTGGCTGGGATATGAGCTTATACGAGGGCTGCTCTATATATTTCTGGCCTAATAGTGAAAATGCGAATATTTATAATCAAAAATGGTTTTATTGTTTTTCAAAGTATTCTCCAGCATGATTTATACACATTTGCATGCGCTCAAACCAGTTGTCGAAGCACTTTTTCCACTCCGATTGAGACGCCTCTAAAACATGGTTTTTGAACACTTCAACAGCTTCTTCTGGCGACGAAAATCGTTGACCACGCATTTTTGCTTGATGTGCGGAAACAAGAAGAAGTCATTAGGTGCCAAGTCAGGGCTGTACGGCGGATGACCCATTAATTCAACGTTTTGGCCGGTCAAAAACGCTCTGGTTTGAGCCGATGTGTGAGAGCTCGCATTGTCATGGTGAACAATGATTCGTCTTCTCTTGTTGGTTTTCCGAATTTCTCCGATGACTTCAGGCAAACAAATTGTAGTGTACCACTCAGAAGTGACCGTCCTACGTTGCTCAAGCGAAACAGTCCCCACATGACCATTTTTGCCGAAGAAACAGGCGACCATTTGCTTCGAAGTGCTTCTTCCACCAACAACTTTCGTTGGATTTTGCTCGTCTTTGAAGACCCACACGGTCGATTGTTGTTTCGTTTCGGGCTCATACGCATAGATCCATGATTCGTCACCTGTGGCGATCTTATAAACGTCTTTTGAAGCACCGCAATCGTATTTTTGAACATTTCTTTGCACCAATCGACACGAGCCTTTTTTTGAACGACTTTCAAATTGTGCGGGATCCAACGAGAACAAACCTTTTTTACGGCCAGGTGTTCATGCAGTATCGAATGTATGCTGATGGAAGAAATGTCCAAGGATGTCTCTATCTCTCGGTATGTCGCATGTCGATCTTGCATTATGAGTTCACGCACGGCATCAATGTTCTCTGGCACAACAGCCGTTTTGGGACGACCTTCACGGAATTCGTCTTTGAGCGAGCTTCGGCCGCGATTAAATTCATTATACCAATTTTTCACAGTGCTATAGGATGGTGCTTCATCGCCATACAAAGATTTACGTTCATCAATGCACTTTTGTCGTGATAATCCACGTCAAAAGTTGTGAAAAATGGTGGCACGAAAATGTTCACGAGTTAATTCCATTTTTTTCTATATTAATTTTTTCAAGTCACTGTAAACAACACAAATAATGGTCGTACGTCAAAACGTTTTGAGTACGATTATGCTTAAAAATTACAAACTTTCCAATGGAAATGTCAGATTGCACTTAGCAGCACTCAGTGTTGCCAGGCCAGAAATATATATAGCAGCCCTCGTACTATAAAATAACGCGTTGTTGAATTGATTGTAGTTTAAACAAAAGTTCTTACATTTTTCCAATTTCATTCTTTTGTTTTACAGATAATTTCGAAATTAAAACTTAAACATGATGTGGAACGTTGATTTTTGGCAACAAAAGTAACTGAATGTGGAAATATTATTTTTGCTTTTTTGTTTGTTTGGAGTTTTGATGTCATTAGTGACAAGCACGTAAGTAGCTAACGAAAATGACAATAATAATGATGATGTTGATGACAGTTAGTTATTGCAAATAATGAAATGCCCTTAAAGTATAGAAACAAAATTATGCTGTTCTTGTGCTTTAAGTGAAATCAGCAAATTGTAAGAAAAAAAATATCAAAATCAAAGAGGTGCAATAAAAACTAATAATAATAAATGTTAAAAGGTTTTGTTTTTCTTCCACTGAGGAGGAAGATTTTGGTATTAAAAATTTAAGTTAAATAAGTAAATTAATTTTTGTTGTCTAAAATAAAATGTGACAGAGTCCACAAAAAAACTCTTTTTTGAAGCGTGTTTTTTAAAAAATGAGACAGCTCTTATTGGGGAAAAAAACTTTTATTATACCAATGTCCATTTTCAAACTTCAAAGACCTCTGTAGTGCGATTCACTAACTTTTAACACTTTAACCTCACTAATTTATTTATAACCATGGTAAACAGTTTTATTCTCTATTCAAATCGATATTACACGGCAACTCTGCCTAACGAAATGTAAAAATAGGAGAAAATAACAAAGAAGAAAAAAAAACAAAAAGCTTGTGATTTCTAAATTTTAAAGAGTTTTTTGCAAAGTAAGTAAATTATTAATAATTATTATTTTATTCATTTAGTAAATGCTTTTAAATTTAAAAGTAGAATGGCTAGTAGTTCTGCCAAAAGAGGCCGTGCGCCTGCCGAGCAGCGAAGTTATATGACTGACTTTATGATAAGTGACCCGGGACTTGTTGGCGGTAAATTTAAAAAGCTGCATGGAAAATTCGATTGCAATAAGAAGTGTAGCGAATTGTCTGAAACCCTAAATTGTCTTGGTGGGGCCGTTAAAGCGGTCAACCAGTGGCAGGCGGTAATTAAACATAAACATATTTGAATAAATATAGAAAAATTTAAAATTGTTCATGATCACAAAGGTTTGGAAGGAATAACAAAATCGCACTAGTACCAAAGTAAGAGACCGTAAAAGGCAACAATCGCTAAGGGGAATTAAGCCGTTGACACAAGAGGCCTTAAGTGACATGGAAAGGCGGGTAGTTTCTATTACCGGCAACGTTGTGAAACAATTTCTTCAGCCAATTCCGGACTTAAACGGTAGAGTTTTTTAAATTCTGTTAATGCCAACTCAACTAAAGGAGCATTATCAAATGGCTCATTCTCCAATATATCGTAGATTAAATATTCCAAAGCCATTTTATTTAACGATTGTTAGGTACACAGTAAACAAACACGGATTAAACGGATTATATCACACAAAAAATGCTGCTGTTAATAAATCACAATTTGTTTTGCTAAAAATAACAGCTGACTGAAACAGCTGGGGGCTAATTCTCGCAGTCGATACTGTGCGAAATTTACTCGAAGTTGGACTTTTTTTTTAATTTTGGGATTCTCGCACTCGCTATCGAGTAAGTTGTATCGAAATTTCTTATGATGGCACTCGATAGCGAGTGTACGATCGAATGTAACCGTGCGAGTTTTTTTCGATACCAAATTTGGTGTCGAAATTTTATTTTTAAATAGTTCGTTGGATAACAAGTGCTTATTTAAGATTTTAATTGTTATATTAATTAATTATTCGTATAGATTTTCGCACTTTTTAGTATTACTCCCTTTTTTGCACCTTTGTAAATTAGTTTTTTCACAAACTTTAACGCGTAACTTAAGGTTTATTGTTTTTGTTAAAAAGTAAAAAATAATTATTCTTGTTTGAACGCTTTACAAGTGCCACAACAGTTTTTTAAAATTAACCACATTTTATATATTTCGGTACACGCAAACAACAAAAAAATGTAAGTTAAATCTTTAATAAATTTTATGCAAATTAAATTACTAATATTAATTATTAGGTCAAATATAACAAAAATAAATTTTAGACAAAAACAAATTCTTCCTGAGTTTATGTGTGAGCACAGCAATTTGACCAAATACATGACAAGGAAAAGCTACTGCTATTAATTTATTAACAATTGGTTTTTGTTTTTTTCATATTGAAGTTTACCTTTCTGTTTTTTCGTAAATAAAATTTACAATAATTATAAATGAATTAGTTTTAAATTATTATTTTAATTTGTTTGTTTTATTTTCTATAAATAGGAACTTATATAAATTGAGAGTACAACATTTAGTTTGGAAACAAATTTTGAACTTATGTATATCACACTCACTCTGATGACGAAGAATAAAAAAAATAAATTTACGTCCATGACTGCGATTAAAAACGGAAAAACTTTCAAAATTATAAAACAAATTCGCAATTCTTTTGATTAATTATTTAATTTTCTTTGTAAGCATATGTTTTTTGTTTACAGATTTGTAGTGTTGGTTAAGGCTTTTTTTTTATCTTTTAACGAGTGCCATCATCAGAAAAACTCGCACGATCGAAATTAATTTCGATACGAATTTATTTCGATCACGAGTCCCAGAATTAGCCCCCTGGCTTTAAACACCCGTAAATATTGTTTGAAGTGTCACGTTTCACCAATAAAAACCCTGGCTGAGATCTTTGCTTACAATTCAAAATGACCAAACGAGATGCCAAATGCTGGAAAATTTCTCTTATTCACCTCCATGTTACCCACGGGTTCATAGCCAGCTTTCATTGGCTGTCCCTTCCAATCGCCCGGCACACTGGCAACTTTGATATGTGCACGACTAAGCTCGCGGGCTTGGGTGGTGGTTCGTTGCGGGCTATGGCAGGACAACGGTGTGACAAATATTGTACCAGTGCCTTAGAAAACACTCTACTTGCGATGAATCCGACCCTGATGGTATGGGCCGTAGTGGTACCCTCCCCATGACCGTGGTAGCCGACCACAAATTTAAGCTACCCCTAAAGACAACTTCACTCGATACCTTACCTGGATCCCGTGTTATTCACTTTTAAATAGCCATTATTTCAAAATTTCAATTCATATATTCAGTATAGGTATATTTCAAGAAAAATTTTTTTTTTTTACATCAAGGTGATTCTTAAATTATGTTTACAAATTAAATTTAGGAACCCTACGTTCGAACGATATTTTACAAAATCTAAGAAACTATATTTAACATTTTGAATTCTTGTGTATTAGGTGATATGATTTGTTTACATTAATCTGCATTCATTTAATTTAACTTAGAGAAATTGGGATAAACCTACTATTTTAGCACTTAAGTTATGTAGCGTATCTACTTATATATTTATAAATTCGTTCATTTATTTATATTTTTATATATATATTCAATTAATTTTTACTTCACTTCAATGAGTATATTTTATTTTGATTCCAAATTAACGAAATTGTTGTGCAATTAACAACTCGCGATTTTCTCTTCACTGCGGTTCAATTACGTCTGATTAACTTTAGGAATTTAAGCTTTATTCTGCACTTCACTTTTATTGAATCAATTTCGCTCGAATTTAGAATCAACAAAAAAATACTATTTTCCAATTTTATCAACTTAATTTGGGCTAAATTTGGAATCTAAAAATTATGTCTTTTTTTTTTTTTTTTTTTTTATTTTTCTTGAATTAATTTTGATTAAATTTTGAAATCCGAACATTAGGTAGCTTTTTAATCTTTATTCAATTAAATTTCGGGCTAAATTTAGAATTTCAAACTTAAGCAGATTTTTAATTTTTCTTGAATCACATTTTTGGATTGAATTTAAAATTTCAAAAACTACGTGGTGATTTAATTATATGGAAGGAAATTTGATCAAATGCAGAACCCAAAAAAACTAAGTTGTTTCCTTTTTGTTTTTTTTTTTTTTTTTTTTTTTTAATTCTTATTAGATTAAATTTTGATCAAAATTCACATTTCAAAAAAAATTTATCGCTATTCATTCCCGTTGATTACTTTTGACAATTTCTATTGTATTAAATTTTGAAGAAAAATTTTGGATCAAAAAAAAAGTTAGATTGTGAAATGTTATTGGATCGAATTTTAATTACATTTCAAATCTCAAAACAATTATCGCTTTTCATTTCCATTGAATAATTTTGATAATTTTTATTGAATGGAATTTTGAATAAATTCAGTATCTAAAAACTAGATTGTTAAATTCTATTGCATCAAATTTTAACTAAATTTCGAAAACTTCAAAAAAAATGTTTTGGTCTATTGTACTGACTTTAAACCGGGCTATTGTGTGCTCCAAATCGAGCGTGCCTTAAAAGACACAGAAGGGGTGCCGTTGATTCGCCTAGTGGTACTACTGGGTGATTAAGAACTTGGGGTTTTGGTTGGGCCCAAGCTCAAAATCTCCTGCCTCTCACTATTTTCCTCAACGGCGCGACCGCCGCAACGATCGCAAATAAAACAATTGACGTGGTCGGTTTTCTTTTTAATAAGGCAAAGAAATACCGCCAAAAAAAACTTAAAAACGCTCGAAACGAGACTTACGAGTCTTAGACGCTATACCGGGACTATCTAACAACACAGAGTTACACTACACAAAACTACTATGTACTTATCTGAATTCTTGAATTCTTGGTGTTGTTGTTTCTGATGGTGCTGCTTACTGATGACTGTGGCTGCTGTGCTGACCGAACGGTGGGCTTGTTCACTGTTGCTGTGTGCGTGACTGGATCGGCGGCTTGCTGTCGGCTGCTGGCGTTTTGAAAAGGGCCAGATTTTGCTCTGCTGTAGAAGTTGGTTGCTGTATGCTGTTCAGGCTCACTCCGGATAGTGTGGTGATGCGGACTGGAACTGTTGATGTTGGGCTATTTCGGTGGTTGTATTTTGTTTGGTGGTTGTTATGTCGGTTGACTGGATGTTTAAACTGGGCTATTGTGGACTGGGGTGATGGATGATGTTCGCCTAGCCCTTTTTATCCTGGGCTGAATCCTAATCTGCTGTGGTTGCAGTATTTGAATCATTTATTAACGTTGTGGAGGTGTACGTGGTGTAATTATATTGTTGGCGAGTGCGTATGGTGATTCTATTGCAGCCAAAGTTTCTCATTTTATACGGTGAAGAGGTCACAGGCGGAATTAAAAGAATTTGTATTTTTTTCGTTTTGTGGTGGTGACGCTTGCCTAGCCCTTTTTAGCCTGGGCTTCTGGCCTGCTGTTCGGATTGCAAATGGTTATTTTTCCTCCTATCAGCTATTTATGTATTCTGCTCTTTTTATTCATTTTTTTTGAATACCTGTTGGATGCACCTTTATTTGGTCTTGTTTGTATTTTAAGTTTTATGGTTGTAATTGGGTTAACGTATGCCCCAACCTGTACCATGAATAAAAAGGATCAACATCCTTAACAAAAACTCAATCAAATCCTCTGTTGGCGTCGCCACTTTAATTTTTCTATTTTCCGCCGCCTCCTCTGAGAGAAATGAAAAGGGACAAAAAAAAACACTATTTCCACTTTTCCTGCAGCCTGCCAGACACTAAAAATTTCTGGCTGGAACGAATTTAGTTGGACGAAAACTCAATTCTTCCTTTATTTTCCACTTCACTATTTTTTTCTTTGCCCTTTAATAAAATTGCTCCTTTTACTATTTGCACTTACAAAAAAATTCTATTTCACAAGTCTTACCTTCAGGATGTTGTTGATATTTGCAGCTTTTAGATTTTTGCACACCATTCCCTCTCACAGTCCAAACAAGAAAGACCGGAAACAAGCCAGCGCCTAATTAAGTTGGCGGCTAGTCATGTTTGTCAAACAGTACTGCAACCAACTTTGCTTGACAGTGCTGCATTTTATGCCACTACGATACAACACTGCGCTGGTGTTGCCATAGTGCTGTACGCATGCGCGCCAGTGAAATATTACACACCCTCCAACGTGGGTGAAAAGTTTTTATCATATTAGCAATCCAAATTGCTAATATGATAAAAGTTTTAACGTCGCAGCTCGTGTAGCCACTTCTATGCTTTCAGGTCCTTAGCATGGTATACTCCCACCGGTTTTCCTTGCAAATTTTCCACTTCGTAGAGGTTGTTCCCAACGAATCGGGATATCCGACACTTAACGAATTTCTTGCACAATTTTGCTGACACTTGTTTGGAAAAGTCTGACAATTGATGATTTCTTCGAAATACCTCCTGTCCAATTCTGAACTTTGCTATCCGGCATCTGACATTGTAACGCTTTGAGTTGTTCTCATAGCTCTTGTGTAGATTATTTTTGACGTTCTCCCGCACCAAGTCTAAGAATTCATGACGATTTTCTATTCTGTTTTCAGCATCCTCTACCAGGTCAAGCTGTCTTAATAATTTGTACGCTGATGCGTGCGTAACCATGTTTGTTCCGAACAACACAAAGTATGGTGTGGTGCCTATCGCCGAATGAACTGCCGACCGCAGAGAACACTCAATTTCACAAAGATGTACGTCCCAATCAACGTGGCTTTCATCCAAGTATGCCCTTATCGCTGCCAGTATGGATTGATTTACTCGTTCGGAAGCGTTGGCTTGCGGTGCATAACTGGCGGTCCGAACATGGTCTATCCCAAAAGATTTCACTAGATCTGAAAATTCCTTACTAACAAATTGTTTGCCGTTGTCCGACACTATCACCTCCGGGCATCCGAACTTATAAAAAACCTCCCGTATTAGAAAATCAACTGTATTTCGGGCATTCGCTTTTGCCATCGGTTTTAATAAGACATACTTAGAAAAATAATCCAGCACAATAAATATGTAACTATTTCCTCTTTTTGATCTTGTATATGGACCCAAAAAGTCCATGTAGATCCTCTGAAACGGCCTACAAGCATCTGGTTCTCTTCCCATTGGTGGTCTTAGAATCATATTGGCTGGCTTAGTTTCTTTGCAAACATCGCATTTGTTTATAAACTCTCTAATCTGTGCATTCATATGCGGCCAGTAATACCATTCCCGGATACGACGTATTGTCTTTCCAATCCCTCCGTGCGCTGCTGTCGGTGGTACATGGGCTCGGCTGATAATTCCAGTTGTCAAATTTGCCGGAATCCAAAGTTTCCATTCGTGACCCTGCGTTATATTATTGTCACTGTACTGCGTCCTCTTGTAAACCAAGTTATCAAACACTTTGAGGTCGGGTAAACTATCTTTGTTGGTCATCACTGTCTCCCTTAGATCCTTGTACTCTTCAGAATGAAATTCTGGTGACGTCAAATCCACTAGTTGGTTTCTTTCTTCCATCGAGTCCATCGCATACCGTGATAAGGTGTCCGGCACCACATTCTGTGCTCCTTTCCGATGTTTGATCTCGAAAGAATAAGCCTGAAGTTGTAAACTCCATCTTGCCAGTCGTCCACTTAATTCCCGTTGTGTCATGAGCCATTTCAAACTTGCATGGTCGGTGATCACCACAAACTTCATTAGTTCCACGTATGGCCTGAATCGTTTCACAGCCGCTACTACTGCCAAACACTCCTTTTCCGTAACGGAATAATTCTTTTGGGCCGCTGTCAGTTTCTTTGAAAAATAAGCAATTGGATGTTCTCCACCTTCTTCGTCCTCTTGAAACAAAACAGCTCCAATTCCGACATTTGACGCGTCGCATTGTATAAAGAATGGTTTATTAAAGTTTGGGTGTGTTAGTACCGGGCTCACCGTCAATCGTTCTTTAAGCGTATTAAATGCTATCTTGGCTTCTTCCGTAAACTCGAACTTTTTCCCCTTTTTTAAGGTATCGCAAATTGCTGCAGTTATCGTGGCGTAATCCGGGATAAAACGGCGGTACCACCCAGTGGTCCCCATAAAACTCCTAACTTGTTTTGCTGATGTAGGATATCTGAACTCCAGAATGGCTCTTACTTTCTCGGGATCCGGTTTTAATCTTCCTCCGCCTACTATATACCCCAAGTACTTTACCTCTCGACAACAGAATTTCGACTTGCTTACATTGATCGTTAGTCCTGCTTTTTCCAAATAATTTGCAACTTCCGACAAAATTTCAAGGTGCTCTTCAAAATTTGGCGATACCACCAAAAGGTCGTCCAAATAGACAAACACCCTTTCCCTGAGGCGTGCTGGAATCACCTTGTCCATTAGACGGCATAACCTTTGGGCGGCGTTACACAGCCCAAAAGGCATGACCGTAAAATGGTACAATGGTCTCCCAGGCACAGTAAAGGCTGTCTTCTCTCGGCACGTCTCTTCCAATGGTATCTGCCAAAAAGCATCCTTAAGGTCCACGCTCGATATAAAATGGGTATCTCCCAAACGACTCAGAAGACCTTCAATATGAGGAAGCGGATAGGCATCTTTAACGGTAAGTTCATTCAGCCTACGCGCATCCAAACAAATTCTTACTTTTTCACCCTTTTGTACAAAGGTCACTCTATTATTCCAGGGACTTTCACTCGGCTGAATGACTCCCAAAGACAACATCCTATCCAGTTCCCCATACATCAACTTCTGAACCGCGGGGGATACAGGGTAATGTTTTTCTTTAATCGGTACTGCGTTACCGGTATCAATATAATGAAGCTCCAAGGAAGTCTTCCCTAATCCTTTCCGGGTGCAGCATGGAAACTTGCTAATTACTTCCTCTAAACGCTGTTGCTGTATGCTAGTCAAATTATGAAAGCGTGGAAAAGAATCTTCCAGCTCTTCTTCAACTGCTACGCCTTGAGTACTTAATCCATTGATCTCGAATCTAATAAGGTTGAATTTTTTCATGAAGTCTATTCCCAAAAATAACTTCTGCTTGAGAGTGGGTACTAAATAAAAATCAATCGGCTCAGTTTTGTTGTTAAAGGTAATTTTGGCTCGAACACTTCCTACTATATTGTTAAGACGTCCATCTGCCGTACGAATCTGAGAGATGAAAGGGTAAATGGTGAGTTTGGCTTTTTCTACGAAGTCGAAGCAGCCTTGCCCTAAGCAAGTTACTGTTGCCCCACTATCTAGTAACCCTTGTAGTCGAACTCCGTTAACTTCTATAGTTGTGTATACTCTGGAATCATCGCCTTCATAAATACTGGCCGCCAGGATTTCGAATCTCTTTTCCTTTCGCTTTTGATATCTCTCCCGAGTCTTAATGATTTTGTTGTTTGGGCCGAAAATTCTTTCACGTGCTTCTGCATACTCTCGTTCTCGCACATCATATGGTTTTGTAGAATGGTGTTGGCTTGTCTCACTGATGGTGTTAAAGTTTTGGCGTGTAGTTTCGTTTAGTGCTGGGTTTTGGGATATTGATTCGCGGAACGTGTCTCCATCCCAAACCGCGACGCGCTCCCGCTCCTGTTTCCCTGACAGACTGTACATCTAGGAGTGACCGTGTTTTCCAATCCACATTTATAACAAAACAGCCTTCGCTTCTCTTCTGGACAATCTATGAAAATGTGGCCTTCCGTTTTACAATTCCAGCAGATGATCTTTTTCCCTACTGCTAGCGCTTCCACTTCTGGCAATCTCTCTGACTCCTCTACCTCATATTCCAATTCATGAATACTCCTCCCTGGTACTCGGACGCTATACTGACGTTGATTATTCAATAAGTTTTCAGCTCTTCGGCATTCTTTGGCAAAATGCGCCAGGCCTGTCACCTTTACAGAGAACAGTAGCTGGGCCATTGGTGCTTTCAGATTTCCTCTCATTATGCTGACTAAATCGCTTTCTACAATGGGACATCTTAGCTGATTCCTTAATTTGATTACGGCGTTATAGAAATCTTCAAAAGATTCTTGAGGTTGCTGGCGTCGGTCTAATATTCGGCGTTGTATATCGAAGTCGCTATCAAACCTATGAAACTGTGATACCATCGCGGCCTTCAGATCTAACCATTTTGTGACGTTGTTGAATCTTCTGTGATCCCAAAACCATTCTCTGGCTGGTCCACTTAATAAATGATGAAAAGACTTAATGACTTCCCTCCATTCACATCCATAGTCTGCCTGCAAGGTCTCTACGCGAAATACGAAGTCTTCTATGCTGATTGTTTTGCTTGTGCCGTCAAAGTTAATACCCCACTTGTCTATCCGTAGACCTGTGTTCGCTGATCCTTGGCTGCGACTACCTGGTGAACGATATGGAATTTCTGGTCTAAACGCTAACTCGGTACGTCGAGGGACTTCGGAATTAGACTGAACATAAGTGGGATCGAAATTTGTATTTGCTTGTTGAAAATGCGTGTTCGCTGGATTGAAATTTGTTTGAGCCGGGTTAAAATTTGTATTCGCTGGGTTGAAATTGGTATTAGCTGGGTTAAAATTTGTATTCGCTGGGTAAAATGGTCTAACTTGTAACTGCCGATAGTTATCTCTAATGTTTGGTGGTGGTTGCGACAAGTCTGGAATGGAACCGCTGCTCCGCAGTTGTGAACTCTGAGGTCCCCGCTGATGTGACTGCTCGGCCATAGTCTGGTGAACCATTCTGGGTACCAAGTTCAAAAGACGCTCCTCAAAATTCCTTAAATCCGAAAGTGTTACAGCTCTTCTTTCTCCTGTCGAATCTGTATTGTCTTCGCGTCCAGGTTGCTCGCGCGCTGACCTTAAGGGTACGTTGGCTTGATGGAATGCCTCTCTTATGCCTTGTGCACTAATGCTGCTAAACGGTGGTGTTACAATTGTGCTGTTTGCCGACATACTGCTACCGCTAGCCTCGAACTCTTCTGCCTCCATATGCATAACTGCTGTGGCCGTATTAAATTCTCTTTGACTAGTTCCTGTACTGACTGATGATGTGGTCGTAGTTGTAGTTGTTGTTGTCGCTGAGGTAGCTGTGGCCTGATTGGATTCCTTCGGAATAGCTCCTGTGTTTACTGCTGACGTAGTCGTAGCTGAAGTTGTTGTGGTGGTGGCTGTAGCCGCTGGTAAATCCACTTTGCTTCCTGCCCTTGTTCCAACCATTCTGATTCTATAAAACTATTCGCAAATCTAAAACTATCGCGATGATCGCCGCCGAAATTTCCTAATTCCCTAACGAACCTAAGACAACTAAACCCACGATGATCTAATAGAAAATTCAAAAAAAAATAATCGCCTGAAAATTCACCAAAAATATAGATGCGTATGTAAATTTATTATATTGTGTTCTTACCAAAACACTTTTCTTCAATATAATTATCAAAAGAATAAAAAAATTTAAAACAGTATTTAAAAATGAAAAGCAAAATATAGTTGAGTTTTTGTTTCAATACAGCTGAAAATTTTGTTTATAAAAATTTTTAAAAGTAATCACAAAAAAACTTATTTTTTTTCGTTCTGAATTACTATTATAGTTAATAGTTAAATGAAATACCCGTAAATATATATATATAAGCGTTTGAATCACATGATCTGGTAAGATATTGAGTGAGTGAACAAAAAAAAACACAAGTAGTGTGTGCCCTATCTAGGGTGTAAAACTTCGCTAGAACTCTGGGTTAAATAAATGCTTTGTAATGGATAGGTCGCAACGATCCTTAAATCTTATTTTTTTCAGAATCGGACATACCATCTCTATTAACCTTTAAACTGTCGCCAGAAATCGTCGCAATTGCAAATTAATTCACTAATTCTACAAGACTTACAACTTCTTTTGACTAGTCAGTTTCCTATCCTGAGAAAATGGCAGACGGAATTCGGAAATCTCCATGACCGTGACTCATCATTCCGGACAGACATATTATGCAAGCTCGCCGCTTGAAAATTAACCCTTAAATTCTTTGAAAGCTTTAAACCTCTAGTATTGGTCCAGTGAAAAACTAGAGTCGTGCCCCACGTTGGGCGCCATTATAATATATATATAACTGTCACGTTTCACCAATAAAAACCCTGGCTGAGATCTTTGCTTACAATTCAAAATGACCAAACGAGATGCCAAATGCTGGAAAATTTCTCTTATTCACCTCCATGTTACCCACGGGTTCATAGCCAGCTTTCATTGGCTGTCCCTTCCAATCGCCCGGCACACTGGCAACTTTGATATGTGCACGACTAAGCTCGCGGGCTTGGGTGGTGGTTCGTTGCGGGCTATGGCAGGACAACGGTGTGACAAATATTGTACCAGTGCCTTAGAAAACACTCTACTTGCGATGAATCCGACCCTGATGGTATGGGCCGTAGTGGTACCCTCCCCATGACCGTGGTAGCCGACCACAAATTTAAGCTACCCCTAAAGACAACTTCACTCGATACCTTACCTGGATCCCGTGTTATTCACTTTTAAATAGCCATTATTTCAAAATTTCAATTCATATATTCAGTATAGGTATATTTCAAGAAAAATTTTTTTTTTTTACATCAAGGTGATTCTTAAATTATGTTTACAAATTAAATTTAGGAACCCTACGTTCGAACGATATTTTACAAAATCTAAGAAACTATATTTAACATTTTGAATTCTTGTGTATTAGGTGATATGATTTGTTTACATTAATCTGCATTCATTTAATTTAACTTAGAGAAATTGGGATAAACCTACTATTTTAGCACTTAAGTTATGTAGCGTATCTACTTATATATTTATAAATTCGTTCATTTATTTATATTTTTATATATATATTCAATTAATTTTTACTTCACTTCAATGAGTATATTTTATTTTGATTCCAAATTAACGAAATTGTTGTGCAATTAACAACTCGCGATTTTCTCTTCACTGCGGTTCAATTACGTCTGATTAACTTTAGGAATTTAAGCTTTATTCTGCACTTCACTTTTATTGAATCAATTTCGCTCGAATTTAGAATCAACAAAAAAATACTATTTTCCAATTTTATCAACTTAATTTGGGCTAAATTTGGAATCTAAAAATTATGTCTTTTTTTTTTTTTTTTTTTTTTATTTTTCTTGAATTAATTTTGATTAAATTTTGAAATCCGAACATTAGGTAGCTTTTTAATCTTTATTCAATTAAATTTCGGGCTAAATTTAGAATTTCAAACTTAAGCAGATTTTTAATTTTTCTTGAATCACATTTTTGGATTGAATTTAAAATTTCAAAAACTACGTGGTGATTTAATTATATGGAAGGAAATTTGATCAAATGCAGAACCCAAAAAAACTAAGTTGTTTCCTTTTTGTTTTTTTTTTTTTTTTTTTTTTTTAATTCTTATTAGATTAAATTTTGATCAAAATTCACATTTCAAAAAAAATTTATCGCTATTCATTCCCGTTGATTACTTTTGACAATTTCTATTGTATTAAATTTTGAAGAAAAATTTTGGATCAAAAAAAAAGTTAGATTGTGAAATGTTATTGGATCGAATTTTAATTACATTTCAAATCTCAAAACAATTATCGCTTTTCATTTCCATTGAATAATTTTGATAATTTTTATTGAATGGAATTTTGAATAAATTCAGTATCTAAAAACTAGATTGTTAAATTCTATTGCATCAAATTTTAACTAAATTTCGAAAACTTCAAAAAAAATGTTTTGGTCTATTGTACTGACTTTAAACCGGGCTATTGTGTGCTCCAAATCGAGCGTGCCTTAAAAGACACAGAAGGGGTGCCGTTGATTCGCCTAGTGGTACTACTGGGTGATTAAGAACTTGGGGTTTTGGTTGGGCCCAAGCTCAAAATCTCCTGCCTCTCACTATTTTCCTCAACGGCGCGACCGCCGCAACGATCGCAAATAAAACAATTGACGTGGTCGGTTTTCTTTTTAATAAGGCAAAGAAATACCGCCAAAAAAAACTTAAAAACGCTCGAAACGAGACTTACGAGTCTTAGACGCTATACCGGGACTATCTAACAACACAGAGTTACACTACACAAAACTACTATGTACTTATCTGAATTCTTGAATTCTTGGTGTTGTTGTTTCTGATGGTGCTGCTTACTGATGACTGTGGCTGCTGTGCTGACCGAACGGTGGGCTTGTTCACTGTTGCTGTGTGCGTGACTGGATCGGCGGCTTGCTGTCGGCTGCTGGCGTTTTGAAAAGGGCCAGATTTTGCTCTGCTGTAGAAGTTGGTTGCTGTATGCTGTTCAGGCTCACTCCGGATAGTGTGGTGATGCGGACTGGAACTGTTGATGTTGGGCTATTTCGGTGGTTGTATTTTGTTTGGTGGTTGTTATGTCGGTTGACTGGATGTTTAAACTGGGCTATTGTGGACTGGGGTGATGGATGATGTTCGCCTAGCCCTTTTTATCCTGGGCTGAATCCTAATCTGCTGTGGTTGCAGTATTTGAATCATTTATTAACGTTGTGGAGGTGTACGTGGTGTAATTATATTGTTGGCGAGTGCGTATGGTGATTCTATTGCAGCCAAAGTTTCTCATTTTATACGGTGAAGAGGTCACAGGCGGAATTAAAAGAATTTGTATTTTTTTCGTTTTGTGGTGGTGACGCTTGCCTAGCCCTTTTTAGCCTGGGCTTCTGGCCTGCTGTTCGGATTGCAAATGGTTATTTTTCCTCCTATCAGCTATTTATGTATTCTGCTCTTTTTATTCATTTTTTTTGAATACCTGTTGGATGCACCTTTATTTGGTCTTGTTTGTATTTTAAGTTTTATGGTTGTAATTGGGTTAACGTATGCCCCAACCTGTACCATGAATAAAAAGGATCAACATCCTTAACAAAAACTCAATCAAATCCTCTGTTGGCGTCGCCACTTTAATTTTTCTATTTTCCGCCGCCTCCTCTGAGAGAAATGAAAAGGGACAAAAAAAAACACTATTTCCACTTTTCCTGCAGCCTGCCAGACACTAAAAATTTCTGGCTGGAACGAATTTAGTTGGACGAAAACTCAATTCTTCCTTTATTTTCCACTTCACTATTTTTTTCTTTGCCCTTTAATAAAATTGCTCCTTTTACTATTTGCACTTACAAAAAAATTCTATTTCACAAGTCTTACCTTCAGGATGTTGTTGATATTTGCAGCTTTTAGATTTTTGCACACCATTCCCTCTCACAGTCCAAACAAGAAAGACCGGAAACAAGCCAGCGCCTAATTAAGTTGGCGGCTAGTCATGTTTGTCAAACAGTACTGCAACCAACTTTGCTTGACAGTGCTGCATTTTATGCCACTACGATACAACACTGCGCTGGTGTTGCCATAGTGCTGTACGCATGCGCGCCAGTGAAATATTACAGAAGTGTTAGTGAATAGCAAAATGCTTAATTTTCTTGTTAACTTTTTGAAATTAAACAATTAAAAAAAACACAGTGAACCGCACTACTGATATTTATATTCAATTCATATCGTTTACGGAAAGAGGGTATTGGGACCACAATATATTAGAGGATTAAAAGTATTCTAGGCCCTTCAGAATTCACCAGCACGGGTCCTAAAATAGTGACTTTCGACTCTTGCAAATGAAGCGTAAGTTCCCAAAATAGTCGGAGTATGATTAAGAATAACATCTGTACATAAACCCAACTGTCCTTTCACAGAGCGCAACGCAACACCTCAAGTAGCAACTTTTAGCCCATAGCTATTTGCTTGAAAGCAAGATATTTTTTAAACTCCAGCTATACCCTTGGTGGCATTCTGTTGATAAAGCAACAGCATATAGTAAGCAGTCAGTAAGTTACTTTTCGGAAGCCATCACCAAAAACCGCTATAAAGATCATAATCCCTGTGGGTTACCGGCTTTCTTAGTATCAATAGTTAAACTTCTGGTGAGATTTCGAAAGTCTTTATCTTCCAGTTTCCGGTCTCTACAATACCCAGGGAAACTTCAAGGTATCAAAGCTTACCAAGACAGCAATCTTTCCCTAAGGGGGAACCAAATTAGTGAGAGGCCAACAATTCTATAAATTAGTTCCTTCAAAGTTATCACAAGTTTGGTGGGGTATCGCTCTTAGGGACTGTCGGCATGACTTCCTTTTAAAAATAATTGCCACTTTTTACATGAGATTGCGGCAAAAGTAAGCTAGCGACCCTTCCTATTTCTAAGGGGAAGGTTTTTTGAGATAACTTTTTACAAATTAAACGTTAGTTAAGGAGTACTGCAAGAATTCCTTCTTAATTTTATTTTTATTAATGACATTCTTTGTGCAGTTTTCAGCTTTATCTCACTTCGTATTCATTCATTCATTCATTAAAATTCCAATGTGGTTGGAGCTTGAGAGCATGAGTCAAATGAGAAGCTCAATACCGAGTCGATTTTAGTACTTTAACGACCCAGTCTTGTGTTCGAACGAAGAGGCACGCAACCGAACATGCTGCTGTAATTGTCGTGCCTGGATTATGGGCTGTCATTGGTCATGAATGGTCTTAGTGTAATTGCATGAAACGTTGTGAGAAAGTGGAAAGTTCATAGTCGCCAGTAGACGGCCAGACATTACTGATCAAGAGTAAATAAAATTCCTGGGGCATAAGATTTGGCCAAAGTTTGTGTTCATGACTGAGTAACGAGAGGCGATTAAAAATGTATGCGAAAAATTATGGTTACATTTTGTAACTAAATCATTTTTACTGCAATAAAAATCGACTTCAAAGAAGATAGGGACACCCTTTAATTTTCAAGTTTATATTTGTTATAGCGGAATGACGTTTTATCGGTCTGTTCATAACGATCAAATTGATAAGGCCATATTCTTCTTATTATAGTTGTCCTCCCAGTGGTAATCCCCCCGAGGGTACTTCGAGTCTGGCTGAGGTAACATAGGCTTTGACATGGATTTTTTCGGGGTATAGGGGAAACCAGTTCCCCGGTTGTGCAGGCACCGAATCTGGTTAGACAGTGGGATACTGTCGAAGGATGCATTAGTGTCCTTCAATAAACTGGTACCACAGGAGCCGGTAGCCCATACAGAGAGCCGCCCCTGTCTGTAGCCGGTTATAAATGAGGTCCCTTCGGGGTACACGTGGTGGCTGTGGTTAAATAAAAGTTTATATCTGCAAGTCTGGTGGGGAATAGATGAAAGTGTGCTATTGCACTCTCAACAGAGGAGTTTTATGGGTAGGCTCCGAACCTATAGCAAGGGGTAGATCTATGGTACTGCAAGCCATGATCTTAAAATTGCTAAGAACAGTGGTTGGACCACCGTCTATTTAGGTCTTCGAGCCAGGTACAGACGTTAATCTTAATCACATATTTCTGTTGTTATAGGAGACGTATTATGCATAATTTTCAAGTGTTTGACCGATTTGAACGGTTTGAACGATTCAAAAGGCGAGGCCATATTAGTGAAATTACGTCTTCTACACATTTTACATATTTTCATAATTTCTGTTATTGGGAGCAATAATGAAGCCAACTTTGTCAAATTGTATTGTTACGAAAATAAGATCTGGCAACACCTGTTGTCATTGTCCGTATGAGCGTGGTGAATAAGTTACTTCCACTAATGGTGTGTGTATAAAATACTACCACAATTAGATAACAAAAGTTGAGCAACCTTAATGGCTGCGTTGGTAGAGGTGCTTCCTGTAAAACAGACGATTATGAGTTCGAGCCCACCTTCGAATCACCGAGTATACAGAGGCGACACGAGAATATAGTCATCTCGTTTTTTCTATGCATCTCTTTCTTGACATCCTATCGACTACTACAAAATAAAACTGAAGTCGATAGGATGTCAAGAAAGAGATGCATAGAAAAAAAGAGATGACTATATTCTCGTGTCGCCTCTGTATGCTTAGTGCTTCGAATACGCGTACAACAGAAAATAATAATTATTATAATGCAATAAAAAATTAAGAAGCAACAGTACAAACCTCCTGAGATGTAAAAGACAATAATTACGTGAAGCCATTGCAGATAATTTAATGGAGATGTCTAATTTAAGACGCCCTTTATAATCCAAAGTAAGAACGGGTATCGGTGAGCGAAGGGAAGTGTAACAGCAAAACAACCGATGTATGGCAGACGTGTGTTGTGGCTATTAGATGAAGGCGATGACTGGCTTGGATAAAAGGCGTAGTGGAGTAGCCTGTAGATGGTTAAGGTTACAAAATGAGGCATCGAGTAGTTCATGTATCTTGTAAATAATAACAAATGTTTAGTAAATATGAGACAATGGAATTTAAAAGACCGTAGGACCAAGAAGTATAGTCAAATAAAGCCACAAAGTAAGAATACAGAATTTATAATGAGCCACAGTGGTATTTGCAATCAAAAGAATTCGTAGGTTTGTCCTAAAAAAAGGAAAAACTTGACAGTATATATGTGACCGTTACGTATTAATAGACACGTAAAAATCATATGTGTTTTATGGTGACACCCTTGAAATAAAATCAATCTATAATTATCACTTTTCACTACAAAGAATAAAAGGCCGACTTCTTAAACGCCTGTTGCAATGCATAATTTTAAAAAATGCGTATGCAATGCTAAACATGTTTTGAACGCAAACTTGCGTTGCAGAGACATTTTCAGCATTTAATCGGCATTTAGGAACGTCGCTATGCAACTCATACGTAAAGCAAATGTCAAAAACATGGTATAAAATTTAATAATTTTTTTGGAAAAATAGAGGTTACACAAAATTATTTATCCATTTTGTTGGCAAGTGCTGAGGAATTATCTCAGGTCAAATCTTCCAAAAAATATTGATTTGCTATAGAAACCTATTAAAAAGAAAAAAAAAAAAGAAGAGACAACTTTATTAAGGACAATAAAAATCCCGGAAACAAGTGATCAAAAATAAATATTTTTTAAGAATTCATTGAATTAATGGATGATGGCATTTTTTATTCACATTTCATTTTAAAAATAACATTTTTAAAATGTTTGCATACAAAATAAAACTGATGCGTGATTTTGACTTCTGATACTCATTAAAATGAGTTGCCAAACGATTAGGAACATTGTACGTTGTCAAAAAGTTTAGATATGCGTTTACGAAGTGTATGCATTGTAAATATGCATTGCAACTTGCGTTTAGGAAGTCGGCCAAACTTTTCAAAATTGTTTCAGAACTGATTTAGGTTTGCGGCAACAAATAAAAAAAAAAAAAAAAATGGCATTAAATTTATAATTTAAAAAGTAGAACAAATTTCAAACCTAAATAACTAGTGAAATGGAATACATTAATTTTAAAGATTTTTTGCACGTTTTGCCAATTCTTGTCAAAATATTTTCAAATGTTGCTATCGAAAACCAAAAATGTTTAAAAGTTTTTAAAAGACGAAAGGAAACAAGACTTTCTTTCAATAAAATATTAAAAACCACTTTCATTTATCAATACTGTGTTTGTATCAAAGTAATGTATAGATTCTGTTAAATTTTCTATGCACGAGTAGCAAAATTACTGGTCGAACAAATTGAATTTCTATGAATTTGAAGTAAGAAAAAATATAAACATTTTTATGTCAATATTCATTTACATAAACAAATTATGATATTTGTTTAAATAAAATAAAATATAAAATGCATATGACAATATTTCTAAAATTAAATTAATATATTTTATTATATTTCATTTCATTTTATTTTATTTAATTTGTTTATTTTATTGCAATTCTTTTTAAATTTTTCAACTCTTTTTTTTTTGGGTGTTGTTTTTTGAGTTATTTTTTTTGTTTTGTTTGTTACAGTTGAGTAAATAAAATATTTGTTTTCAATTGGCCACCAAATAAAATTTAATAAAAATACCTCAATCATGGCTTAGAAACAAATAAACAAATACATTTTCGTATATCAAATAGAAAAAAAAAAAACGAGTACAAACAAATCTCAAGTAGCAACAATTTGCCAATTTCCATACGCAATAATAAATATTTTATTGATAGTTTTACTCAATTATAACAGTTTTTGGCTCTTGTTTACTGAAGGTAGAATTTTATTTAGAAAGTATGATTCTGAAATATTCCTCAAAAATTTAATTTAAAAAAGTACTTTTTATTTATAAAGTACTTCTTGTAAACAAACTACTTCTTTTAAAAATATATTATTTAGAATTAAATTTAATTTATTTCTAAAAATTTTTAGAAAGATTTAGAAAAATTTCAAAAAAAATTAAGAAAAAAAAAAATTTTAGAAATAAAATTAAAAAGAACTTAATCTGAAAAAAAGTAAATTTTAATTAATTTATCATATCCACGGTTTATATCCTGATTGGGGGTGAAAAAATAAAAATTAATATGTTTTTATGTATAAAAAATATTTTGAACTTAATAAGTACTTTTTAAAAAAAGGTACTTTAAAAAAAGGTACTTTTTAATAAAAAAATAAAATAAAATTTTTTTAAAGATAGATATTTTGTTTAAAAGTCAAATTTATTTTTCATTTTGATTAAATACGTATTATATAAAAAAAGGCTCTTTAAATAAATATAAAATTTGGAAAAAGTAAAGACTTTTTATTAAAACAGTAATATTAACAGTAAACAGTAATATTAATAGTGCTTTTATATTCAAAGTGCATTTTTTTAAATATTTTTGAACTAAAACAACACCTTTTGTTAAAAAGGTACTTTTTTCTAACATAGTTTTTTTAAACGCGGATTTTATATAAAAGGATATTTTTATTTGAAAGATAAAAAAAATTGAAAAAATAAATCAATTAAAAACCAACTTTTCTTAAAACCGTACTATTTGTAAAAATGTACTTTTCGTAAAAATATAAGTTTTGTTAGAAAATATTTACTAAATGGCTATTGTTCATCAATAATGTAATTTTTATTAAAAGCTTTAAAAAAAAAAATACAATACAAAAGAAAACACATTTTGTGAAAAATGTACTTTAAGCAGTAAAAATAAAATAAAGGCTTTTTAATTAGACATCTTAAAAAATACTAAAGAAAGGAACGGCTTCTTAAGAAGGTACTTGGATTACGAAGCCATTTCATTATAAATAGTACTGATCCATTTAAAAGGTACTTTACTTTGATGTAAAGAAAACAGGTACTTTTTATTAAGGGTAGTATTTTTTTCAAATATAAAGAAAATTTTATGCAAAATTCTTTTGAAGAAAGCAGTTATGTTTAAAAACTTATATTTTAGTTCAATTTTTTTACAAAAGGTACTTTGTTTAAAAAAGTACTTTTTTATAAAGGTACTTTTAATAATAAATGTACTTTTAAATTTCTTAGTAAAACATTTATTTTCAATAAGAATTCTTTTTATCAGTTGGTTCGTTTAATAAATAATTGTTTTTGCCAAAAAAGGTACTTTTTAATAGAACGTCACTTTTAACAATACTTAATAAAAAAGAACCTTTTTTATTAAAAATATAATTTGGCTAAAATTGTGCGTTTTAATAAGAAATAAGAAGAATAATTTTAAATAAAAAACTGCTTTTAAATAAAATATAATTTTGTACAAAAAAAAAAAAAAAAAAAACATTTTAAAATTAAAATAAAATAAAAAGAAAGTGTTTTTAATTATTTTATATATTTTAATAAGCAATTTTTATAATGATTAAGAGAAGCTTCTATCAAAGAATATTTTTTACTAAAAATATTAATTACTAAAAGGATGTTTTAAGATTTTTTATAACAAATAAATATTTTTAGTCAAGTGGTACTTAATGTAGTACTCGTAGCAAAATGTATTATTTGCTTCTCTTTTTGTGTAAAATGTATGCTTCTGCTCTTTATAAACACTAAATGGTATTTGACCGGCCAGTATTTTTTTTAACAAAACGGCTTGCTTTTATAAAAAATAATATATATGCTAAAAAAAAGTACTTTTATAAAAAGTACCTTTATAAAAAGTACTTTTTGGTTCACAAGAAATTTGATAAAAAGGTTATATTTAGCAGAACATTAAATTTTTCTGAAAAAAATGTACCTTGAAGACTAGGATAAAGAGAAAACATAAATTATCCGAAAAATTACATCTCAAATTAATTAAATAAATATTTGATGCGTTCTGTTAACTGATTTTTAAAACTATCAGTTATAAAAGTACACATTCATTCAATTGGCATGCAACAAAGCATGTAACTTGAATCAGTTCCTACTTTTTCCTTATTTATCGAATGCCAAATCATTTTTATTTTTTTTTTAGTTTAAATTCAACTGCATCTACAACACCGATAACAATTCTCTCATCCCTTCCTCGATACTCATACAAATGTAAATGAATGCATGTTCGTTAGTGCATTGAGTTCAATTGTTTGTATTTGTGTGTGTGTATCTTTTAAGGTAAATAACAAGGTTTTCGTCAGAAGTAAACAATGCTTTTTGTCCAGAAATTTAAACTGAAGTAAAATTATTAGTTAAAGGATAAAAGTTATTAAATCTGTTTTTCGAAAGACATAAATATTTAAAATTACCAAATTTAAATATTAAATTTGTTGTTGTAGACGACTTGAATACTTGTTTGTCTTTTAGTACTTTTTGCTATTGGGAGCTATAGAAATACGCAGTTCTTTTTAATTTTAAATAGACACCCTTATAGTTTTAAAATTATAAACTGTTTTCAAAACGGAATCAATTTTAAGCTTAATTTTTCAAACAAAGGAAAAATTTTCAAAATTGGTTCAGAAATGATTAAGCTCTGCAGGCAAAAATATTAACAAAAACATTGACAATCTCCTTTTTGTTTTGAATGTTGCTTAATGAAAGCTTTTATTTTGAATAAAAAATAGTTGGGAAATGAAAATAGTTTTTGGTATATTTTTTTAGATGAAAATTTATTCGAATTAAAATTTATTCGAATTAAAACTTATTCGAATGAAAATTTGTTTAAATGAAAATTTATTCGGTTGAAAAGTTTATTCAAATGAAAATTTATTCAAATTAAAATTTATTCGAAAGAAAATTTATTCGAATGAAAATTTATTCGAATGAAAATTTATTCGAATAAAAATTTGTTTTTGGACGAATATCTTTTAAATATTATTTTATGCGCAATAATGACAAAGTTAAAAATTTAAATATAAAGCAGTAAAGGGTATCCCAGAAGTACTAGAATAAGAAGTCCAAAATTAAATTTATAATGGGTGCCCTCTTCTAAATTGTGATTTCGAAGAATAACTGCTTTTAACATTATAAATAGATACCAGAAATAAATGAAGAGTTTGTTTTATTATATTCGCTAACGTAAGACACAATACTAAAGAGCGAAGGGTGCACCGTAGAGGACCGGATTTTGACCTTTACTTATTTATCTTTTGAATCATAACAGGCATAAGAGCATTTAAAAAAAGTAAAATACAACATTAAATGGGTGGGTACCGACCCAGTCGTTTCTAAGTCCAACTGGCACGAAAGGGTTGTCAGAAGTTACTTCAAATTTAAAACTTACATTAACGTGCACAAGTTTTAGCTGACATCTATAAATATATTCTTCTACAGAATGTTTTTTCTTAAAGAAAAACTATGGAAAGAGTGTGCGATTGATATTATTTGTCCATATCATACAATTTTATTACCTGGAAAATGTTGAGTTCGTGTACACGCCACAGCATTGAACCCACTGGGTTGTTTTACAAAATCTTAGGGACAGCATTATCGATATACTGGTTAGTCGTAATTTCTTGTCTCACATTTCGCGTCTCAAGATTGGAGATATCAATTACAAACTTTACTGATTCAATTGACTTGTGATAAACGGCCATCAAGCGACTAATACACTTTTACTCTATTTTGCGTTATAAACCTTTAAAATTACCTTAAACTTGTGTTCGCAATATTTCAAACTAAAGAAAACAGGTTAAAAATAATTTAAGAAAAAATTCAGGAAATTTAAGAGAATGACAATTAGTACGTTAAAAATTATAGATTTCTATCTTAAAGAGAGAGACAAAAGTTATAAAACATATATTAAAATAAAAGAAAGAGCAAAGAGCCATCTTGTTTGGATCTTATTTTCCCTAAAGCGGCTATTAGACGATCAAACTTCGCCTGTGAGCACGGCCTGATGAGAGAGAGAGTATTACACGATCAGGCCATGAATCAAGAAAACAAGATTGCGCATTGCGCAGGTCCGTTAGTTTGTTGTCTCTTTTGTGTGACGTAGAAATAGACTATTTGTATGGAAAGTTAAAGTAAGAGAGCCAAAAATCTCTTATATTTTTACAAATCAAAAGAAATATTTTTTGAACGGCTGAATGCGCAATCTTGTTTTCTTGATTCATGCGATCAGGCCAAGTTTGTCAAACATCAGTATGCAAGCAGATTTTGAGCAGTGAAGTTCGTATTTGTGAATTAGTTGCAATATGTTTATTTTATTTTATTACGAAGGCTGCTCTATATATTTCTGGCCTAATAGTGAAAATGCAAATAATTATAATCAAAAATGGTTTTATTGTTTTTCAAAGTATTCTCCAGCATGATTTATACACTTTTTCATGCGCTTAAACCAGTTGTCGAAGCACTTTTTCCACTCCGATTGAGACACCTCTAAAACATGGTTTTTGAACACTTCAACAGCTTCTTCTGGCAACGAAAATCGTTGACCACGCATTTTTTTCTTGATGTGCGGAAACAAGAAGAAGTCATTAGGTGCCAAGTCAGGGCTGTACGGCGGATTACCCATTAATTCGACGTTTTGGCCGGTCAAAAACGCTCTGGTTTGAGCCGATGTGTGCGAGCTCGCATTGTCTCTTGTTGGTTTTTCGAATTTCTCCGAAGACTTCAGGCAAACGAATTGTAGTGTACCACTCAGAAGTGACCGTCCTACGTTGCTCAAGCGGAACAGTCGCCACATGACCAGTTTTGCCGAAGAAACAGGCGACCATTTGCTTCGAAGTGCTTCTTCCACGAACAACTTTCGTTGGATTTTGCTCGTCTTTGAAGACCCACACGGTCGATTGTTGTTTCGTTTCGGGCTCATACGCATAGATCCATGATTCGTCACCTGTGACGATCTTATAAACGTCTTTTGAAGCACCGCAATCGTATTTTTGCAACATTTCTTTGCACCGATCGACACGAGCCTTCTTTCAAATTGTGCGGGATCCAACGAGAACAAACCTTTTTTACGGCCAGGTGTTCATGCAGTATCGAATGTATGCTGGTGGAAGAAATGTCCAAGGATGTCTCTATCTCTCGGTATGTCGCATGTCGATCTTGCATTATGCGTTCAGGCACGGCATCAATGTTTTCTGGCACAACAGCCGTTTTTGGACGACCTTCACGGAATTCGTCTTTGAGCGAGTTTCGGCCACGATTAAATTCATTATACCAATTTTTCACAGTGCTATAGGATGGTGCTTCATCGCCATACAAAGATTTAAGTTCATCAATGCACTCTTGTCGTGATAATCCACGTCGAAAGTTGTGAGAAATGATGGCACGAAAATGTTCACGAGTTAATTCCATTTTTTTCGATATTAATTTTTTCAAGTCACTGTAAACAACACAAATAATGGTCGTACGTCAAAACGTTTTGAGTACGATTATGCTTAAAAATGACAAACTTTCCAATGGAAATGTCAGATTGCACTTGGCAGCACTCAGTATTGCCAGGCCAGAAATATATATAGCAGCCCTCGTACTTTAATTGTTGCATTTGATTGTACTTTTTTTTAATTTTTCTAAAAACTTTTTCAAGACTTTTGTTTCAAATTTCTATTATTACAAAAATCACTTTTTATTTGCATAATTCCTGTAGACTTTAAAAATTCGAATTAAATAATATTTTTTAGTTATCTCAAAAAGAAATATACTATTTAATTGTTTATTTCTTTTATTTAAGATTTTATTATGATGGTAACGGGAGAAGATAAATCTTAAAGCTAAACTTACAAATTAAGTTATGTTTACCTATATTGAAACTTGCATTATCATAAGAAATTCACAAACTTATTGTATTGCATTATAAAAATATGAGTGCAATATCATTTATTTAAAAAAACGCTTGTTTTAATTTTTAATATTTTTTTTTATTTCAACCTAGCAATTAATACGAATATCAGTGTACTATAATTTACCTTTTACTTCTAATAATTTGTCAATACATATTATCTTAATTTAACTCATGCGCTCTAGCCAAGCCATCTTTACTGTTCGCCGATAAAAAGTTACAAACACGCTATTAAACGAGTATGATGGCCTGATGGCAAACACAAAATATCAAAAGTTTTTGATTTTCATCCAGCGCGGCTGACAAACACGAAATTTTCCCTATTACACGGGTTTGATGGCTTGTCATCAGGCCGTGCTCACAGGCGTAGTTTGATCGTCTAATAGCCGCTTGAGTTTTGTTGTGAGAATTTTACGAGGTTTTAAAAATCCCAATTTTGGTGTGTATAATAAGAAGAGGCCTGAAGACAGCTAAAAATGTTTCAATATGGAGATGCTTGGCCTGGTCAATATTTTTGTCACAACAAAGATTTGCTCGCAGAAACATTAGCAGAAAAACAAGTAAATATTGCTGGAATTTTAAAATAACTTTAATTTATCAAAACGCTAGAAAATTTAGTGTCCAACGAAACAGACGTTGAGAGACGGTTTTGCATGCTTTAGCGTTAGAAAAATAAAGTTTAAATTTAAAAAACCTTTATTTATCTGCTTTAAGTTTATTTCTTTTTTTCCCTTCATTTATATTTAAAATACATTTTTCATAATTTTTAATTATTGTAGTGCAGTATCCTGTCAACTGTGCTGTTGTTTGAAAAGGAAATTGGCTGTTGGAATTATAATAACAAAGAAGAGAAGTCGAGGAAAACAAACAAATGGACAAAACTAATTTACATTTGTGCAGCTTAAACAATTTTTGCATTTATTTTATTCAGAATATTTGTTAAAGAGAATTATAATAATAGAAATATAAAGAAAAACATGAAATATGAGTCATTTTAACCATTTTAAAAGGAATTCTCATTTAAAGGGATTTTATTTTCATAACAGGTTTGTACAATCGGATAAATTTAAGTTCTAGTGAAATAAAACTTTTTTTTTAAATTTATAGTTAACAAGCTTAACCTGGTGCGTTTCGCTAACCCAATGGGAATAATCCTAACACGACCAGTCTTTCACTTCAGTCAGTTGTTTGTAATTGATTATACACACTAACATGTATGAAATTCCTTACACTTCCTTCCTCTTACATTGCTCTAGGTAAACGGCGCATAACTTTTTACTTTGTATGGAACGTGCCACGCCAACTGTCCCAATCTATCCAATATTTCTCTAGACTATGGCATATTAATAAGGAAGAATCTTTATGTGCTATAATTTCTTAGATACACGATGGTAATTTTCCACTTTGTATGGGAGGTAACACGCCTACTGTTTCAATTCAGGCAGCAAAGTAACTTGTGCAAAATTTCAAGAGTCTGCCTAGCTATATGATAATAACTTTTCTCTTTGATGGAAGTCTACCACGCCCACTATTTCAATACAGTCCGTATTTACTAAACAATATAATATTGATATGGGGTTTACTGCTGCAAAATCTCAAGTGTCTTGTTATATATATTTCTGGCCTGGCAACACTGAGTGCTGCCAATTGCAATCTGACATTTCCATTGGAAAGTTTGTCATTTTTAAGCATAATCGTACTCAAAACGTTTTGACATACGACCATTATTTCTGTTGTTTACAGTGACTTGAAAAAATTAATATAGAAAAAAATGGAATCAACTCGTGAACATTTTCGTGCCATCATTTTTCACAACTTTTGACGTGGATTATCACGACAAGAGTGCATTGATGAACTTAAATCTTTGTATGGCGATGAAGCACCATCCTATAGCACTGTGAAAAATTGGTATAATGAATTTAATCGTGGCCGAAGCTCGCTCAAAGACGAATTCCGTGAAGGTCGTCCAAAAACGGCTGTTGTACCAGAGAACATTGATGCCGTGCGTGAACTCATAATGCAAGATCGACATGCGACATACCGAGTAATAGAGACATCCTTGGAGATTTCTTCCACCAGCATACATTCGATACTGCATGAACACCTGGCCGTAAAAAAGGTTTGTTCTCGTTGGATCCCACACAATTTGAAAGTCGCTCAACAAAAGGCTCGTGTCGATTGGTGCAAAGAAATGTTGCAAAAATACGATTGTGGTGCTTCAAAAGACGTTTATAAGATCGTCACAGGTGACAAATCATGGATCTATGCGTATGAGCCTGAAACGAAACAACAATCGACCGTGTGGGTCTTCAAAGACGAGCAAAATCCAACGAAAGTTGTTCGTGGAAGAAGCACTTCGAAGCAAATGGTCGCCTGTTTCTTCGACAAAACTGGGCATGTGGCGACTGTTCCGCTTGAGCAACGTAGGACGGTCACTTCTGAGTGGTACACTACAATTTGTTTGTCTGAAGTCATCGGAGAGATTCGAAAAACCAACAAGAGAAGACAAATCATTGTTCACCATGACTTCTTCTTGTTTCCGCCCATCAAGAAAAAAATGCCTGGTCAACGATTTTCGTCGCCAGAAGAAGCTGTTGAAGTGTTCAAAAACCATGTTTTAGAGGTGTCTCAATCGGAGTGGAAAAAGTGCTTCGACAACTGGTTTGAGCGCATGCAAAAGTGTATAAATTATGCTGGAGAATACTTTGAAAAACAATAAAACCATTTTTGATTATAAATATTCGCATTTTCACTATTAGGCCAGAAATATATAGAGCAGCCCTCGTATAAGTTGTTATAATACAATAAATCAATTCTATTGAATCGGCTTTTTATTCATGACTAAACAAACGTTTAGAATGCAAGAGCTAATACATGTGACGATTTATAAAGAGAATAAAGAAAAAAGCTGGGGTTTGTGTGTTGACTTCGTATAAAGAAGTTAATATTGATTGATAATAAACATTTTTGTGTCTTTTTAGTTACAAAATTAGCTGGTTAAATAATTGATGTTTACAACGTATACAATCTAAATTATTATTTAAATGCTAAAAAAGCTGATAATAGATGTAGCGCTATAGAAAAATACTGCATTACATTCTGCTAGTGTTTAATTTCTACTGTTTTCTTTTTAAAATGAACAAAAAAAATTTATAAACATTTTTTTCTTTTTTAAAAAATTTTGAAATTACAAAATATGTGAACTTAAGCCGTACTAAAATAATTTTATATATAAAGAAAAAGCAACGAAATTTGTATTTTGCCAATACCTCAGTTATTATAAGAAAAGAAAAAAATTAATGCGAAGGGTACACAAGTGAAAAGTTACTCATGTTAACATCTCTAATTAATGCCACGAAAAATATATAAAGAAACAAACAAAAAAAAAAAAAAAAAAATCAACCTTAAAAAAACGCTGACATTTAATTCAAAGAACTGGATTTCACGTATGTTTTTAAAGATTTTTTTTGTCTTTATGATTTTGGTGTCATTTTACTAAAAAAAACACAACAAAAAACATTTCGAAGAAAATTTTAAAAATAAAAACTTGCACACTATTAATAACAGATTAATGTGAACACACATGTGTATGTATGTATGCATGTAGGTATGTAAATAAGCAAATAAATTAAAATAATAATATCAAAAGCAAGAGAACAGAAAATACAAAGGTAGAAAATAAAACCGAATCAAAAAGTCAGGAAGAAAAAAACAGCAAATACACGTAAATTAATATCTGATGACCCTTTACCGACATGAAAAGAAAGAACGAAAACTAAAAGAATTAAATGAAAAAAAAAATAATAAATAAACAGCGAAAATAAAATAAAAATTCATGTTGATTTTGTCATTTAAAAACAACATTAATAAAATAAACTTTCAAAAAAAAAAAAAAAAAAAAAAAAAAAAGAAACACACGCTCATGCCAGAGCTGATACGTAGGGGAGTAGAAAAGGTGTGCAATAGGGTACTTAAATAAAGACAAGATTTAGCGATGTTGTCTGGCAGCCATTTCTGCACTAGAAATTTAAGTGTAACTCAAATTTGCCTTAAAATTTATTAATAAAATTTTCATTAGGCTTAAAGTCATTTATTTTCTATTTCTAATAGTGCTAAGTGCTAAATCGGTAATTTTTCTGCTAAACCAACAAAAGAAGTGCTGAATCTAGCACCGAAAGTGCTTAAAGGGTCACGCTGATCAGTACTTTTTTCTTTCTTCAACTATACCAAAAAAAAGTACCCTTTAGTCTGCGTTGTCACATTAACTCCAAAGTGTTGTGAAATATAAAAATAAACAAACACACGCTATCGTCTATTTGTTGTTGTAATTGTTGTGCTATTTATTTATTTTTCCTTTTTTTCTTCTTTTATTAAATTATCTTTAAGATATCAGATATTCAACTGCAACATGTATGAACATTTCATACAACAAGTTCGTTTTGAAAAGTGTTGGAAGGCATTTGAGTGTGTGTGCGTGTGTGTGTGTGTTTGACACATGTTGTTGGCAAAATGTTGCTACAAGACCAGTTTTTAAAATAGTTTTTATAAAACCGTTGATTGACGCTAGTGTACGGATTTAAACGGATGAATATTTCTTTTTTGTTGACTGTCTCTCGTTTTGTATGAAAAACGTAAAAGAGTTTTTGTTACTGAATTTAAATAAAAACAAAAATCAAAAGTGCGCGTTATGAGTTGTTGAATAAAAAAAAATATTGTCGTTTATTTGACATATTTTTAATTGTGTTGTTGTCGTTGTTGTTTTGAATGTTAGTATGATTTATTGTTTTTAATGAATTTCAAATGTTTTTAATGCATTTCGGACGTCTGTATACTTTTTTTCAATTTAAAGTTGTTAAACAACTATTTGGTTTAGTTTATATTTATTGGCAACCCCCCTTCTTCCGCCTACGTTAAATTCCGCCTGTCACCTTTTAAGCCACTTAAGCTTATACATAAATTCTAAGCCCAGACTTTTCTGCCATGAGTTGGAATCGTATCGGGTCTGTTCTGGTCTCATCTCCTCCGCACACGTCAGTGCGTTCGTTGTTTTTGACTTCGTGTTTTGTTGGCTGGCTTGAACGTGTCTGTGAGGGTTTGAATATTTATGCCTGTTGGAGTATAGGCTTGTCTGTCTGTCTGTCTGTTCGGTTTGGCTGGTTCGTTAAATGTGTGCGCCGCCTATTGTTTTCATTACAACAAACAACTCCAATCAGTTTGTTTATAACCGGTCTATGAATCAGATTCTGTGTGCGTGCTTTACTTTATTTATTAGCCTGACTTTCATAAGCGTTTTAATTTTCTAGATTTTATTAAAACGAAATAATATTTAAATATTAAGGTTTTTGGAAGAAAAGAAAAATTTAAATATGAAATAAATATTTTTATATTCCTTTGGAATATTATTGGTCCTCCTTTAAAGTGTAAGTGTTTTTGGATCTTTTTTTTTGCAATTTTTTTAAACCTGTTTTAAGGCCTGAATTGTTGCCTGTTAAAGTTTTTCTTTGGATGTTTGCTGTGTTCACACTTGTTTTCAACTTAAAATTACTAGAAACCGTTTGCTTAAAGTGCCAACTATTAATTAATTAATCAGAAAATAATTATAAAATAAATAATTACAAACTAAGAAATAGTAATAAATAATAGTTATTAAGAAATAAATTAAAAAAATTTCTACGAGTCATGAAACGTTAAAGAAAAAACCTCTTCATTTTAGCAAAAGATGCAAAAGAATCTTTTTGTTAAAAATGGCCAATAATTTAAAATAAATTTAAAGGTTTCTGTTTTTAATTATCATAAAAAAATTATTAATGAAAAACAAAATAAAAAAAAAATAAAAAACTAAAAAAAAAAAAAAATTATTAAAAGATTTTTAAAAGAAAAAAAAAAAGATAAAAAAGTGTCAAAAGCTTTTGGTTGGTGATGCCTTTAGGACAGTGTGAACTATGAAAATAAGACACTAAATCGCTCCACGACACCTTGTTATTGGAAAAGTTTAATGAAAGGAAATGCTTCAGGCTTAAAAATCAAAATTTTGTCATTTAACTTGTCCTTGAGTGTGATTTCAATGGATTATTATCGACAGTAAGTGGCGAATAAAAAAAATTTAAGAGACACGCTTAGAAACAACAACAAGTGTTAGATTAATTATAATTAAATGCGATGTAAAACAACAAATTTTTATATATAAAATGGTTAAAGTGGAATAAACACTAAATTTAAATTACTTCAGATTCTTAAAGGAAAATTGTAACATTTACTAAAAGATATAAAAGTATCTACAAGATAAAAAAACGAAGAAAAATCCCTCTTAAATTTTTTCTTCTTATTATTGCTAATTGCAACAATTTAGTGATAATAATAATTCTCGTTAAAAAAAATTTAAAGTTGAAGTGCACAAAAAGATACAAAACTATCTTTAAGATAAAAAATAACAAAAAATTTTTTTCTGAATTATATTTTCTTATTCTTGTTAATTGATACCATTTAGTGATAAAAAAATTAACACAGTGTTAGAATTTGAAATATTAACTCAAAGATACAAAAGTATCTATGAAAAAAAAAAACATAATGAAAAATTTTTAAGCATTTTTTAACTAATTACTGTTAATAACTACCATTTAATATAAAAATTTAATTACAAAATGCTACAATTTGAAGAAAAAACAAAGAGATACAAAAATATCTAAGATAAATAAAAGTTCTTTTTCTGAATTATATCTTCCTAAAATTGTTAATTGATACCATTTAGTGATAAAAAAAATAATTAACATAGTGCTAGAATTTGAAATATTAACAATAAGATACAAAAGTATCTATGAAATACAAAAATCTAGAGAAATTTTTACAAGCAATTTTTAACTAATTATTGTTAATTACCACCATTTAATATTAGAATCTAATTACAAACTGCTAGAATTTGAAGAATAAACAAAAAGATACAAAAGTATCTAAAATAAAAATTTGTGTCTATTAACTTCTTAAAATTTTAAATTTCTTATCGAAAAAGTGCTTATTTTTTAAAACTAATAATAATAAATATTAAGATATAAAAATATTAAATCAGCGTTCATAAAATCAGTAAAAATAAAAATTAAAAAAAACAACAATAAAAATAAAAAAAAAAAAATATTTAAATCATATTTTTTGAATACAAACTTCAATAATTTTTAAATGTATAATTCCTTCATAAAATGAGAAAAAAATTAAAAGAAAAACAGAGAAAAATCCAGGGAATGACAAAAATAATATTTAAAACATAATTATTGAATGTAAACTTCAATAATTTTTAACAAACGCAATAATTAAGTGTAAATATTTTTATAAAATATGCTACGGATACAAAAGAATAAAAAGAAATATTATTAATAACAATATTAATTACAATAATAATAAATAAAAAATAATAAAAAATAATAGTATAAATAAGATGAAAAATTTTAAGAATTTTAAAACTTTTTGAAATTTAAATTTTTTTGAAATAAATATTAAAGATTTTTATTAAAGTTACAAAAGTATTATTTTTTTAATATTTCTCTAATTTAATCAAACAAGAAAATCGTTATCACCAAAAATCGTTAAAACCAAAATGGAACAAATGCCAAGCCTACGTCCTAAAAAATATTTTCTTAAATTTAAAAGTTATCAAAAAAAAAAATAATAATAATAATAAAAAAAATAAATATAAATCCTGCAAAAAAAAACCGACTTTAAAACACATTTCAGCTGTCTGTCTGTCTATAACTGTTCAATAGTATGGTCAAATATACCAAATTACATTAAATATTGGCGCACTTTTATATTCCATTTCCAAATTTTAGACTTGTTCAACAGTTTGGCAATATGCCTAAAATTAGAGCAACTATAGGGGCACCCTTTAATTTCCAAATTAAAATTTATTACTTTCTGTTGCAGTAGGCTTAGCAATCAGGTTCTTTGTAAATTTCAACCGTTTGTTTAAGCCAGTTCAATAGTTTGGCCATGTATACATCAGATTACATCAACTATTGTAAAACCCTTTAATTTGCAAATTAAAATTTTTAAATTCTTTTGATACTAAAAACCTTAGTGGACATTCAGTCTAATTTTCAAGAGTTTATATATAACTGTTAAAAAAGAAAACGGCAGCATAGGTCAAATTACATTACTATGGAAACACCCTTTAATTTTAAAATTATTGTTTTTAAAGCGGACTTAGCATTGCAAGTCCATTGTACGTTTCCGCTGTCTATCTATAACAATTAAAAAATTTGGCCACATACTTGAAATTACATCAGCTATTGGGACACCCTTTAACTTTAAAATACAAATTTTATACTTGGTTTTATAGCGGAATTAGCATTACAGGTACGTGTCTACGACTGTTAAAAGGTATGAACAAATACATCAATTTAAATGAACTATTGGGACACCCTTTAATTTATAATTTTAAATAATAATATTTTTTACCATAAAAGTAGTATCAATCGACATTCTGTACAATTTAAAAGCGTCTGTCTATAACGGTTCAAAAGATAGGGTCAAATGGGTCAATTTACTTTACCTATGGGGACACCCTTTAATTTTAAAAATTATTTTTGTGAGCTAAAGTAATACCCAGCCATTTAAAATTTTAAAGAAGTGCCCTTTAATGTTCTTAATTTACGTACAAAATAAGTATGTTATGTGGGAACACCCTTTAATTTTTAAGGAAGGATTTTCATCCTTCGTCCCATTACGTGCAAATTAATATTGGGTGTATTCGCAATTTTTTAAGCACATTGTCATTTTATTTTCATGGAGGCCTTGTTTACAGCAACTTCATAGATTTCTTCTTTCTCAAAATGAATTTATTACATCTAGGGAGTTTTATTTGCGACCTGTTGAAAATTAAGTGCTTACGTTTTTATCCCTATCATAACTTGTCTTAGTTTTCGCTTAGATTTCTCTGTAATTTTTTGCTCTAATTATAAATAAAACAAAATTTACAAAAAATAATTATAAATACAACATTTTTAGATTCTTGGATGTGTGCGAAGATAAATACAAGTTATATACGTTTTTAAAAAATGTGGCATGCGATAAAATTTTTCTCCCATACGACAAAACCCTTTTATCTCGGAAAATAACACCACAGTTTATATAAATTGAATCTGAGAAATTTTTTACAACATGCGGAAAATGGACATAGTGCAATTTACTCATATACAATCAGTTCTTTGAGGGATTTTGTTGCTATTGGGAAATCAAGAACATATACAGAACTATTTAACTGTAGACACATTTAATTTAAATTGAATTTGAGAAAAAAAATTTTATCTTTTTTATCTTTTCAGATTTTTTATAGAAAATATTAAAAACTAGCAGCCGCTAGATACATCGAAGGGATGTATAAAAATAAATAATTTGACTACAAAAAATAATAATACAATTCAAAATAATACTGTAAATCAAAAAAAAAAAAAAAAAAAAAAAAAAAAAAAATAAAATAAAAAAACTTAATAAAGCTGAAATACATGGGTGTCGTTATTCAAAGACTAAAAAACAATAAATAAATAAAAATTTAAAAATAATACACAACACTCAAAACATATGCAGCGCTATCGTAAAGATAAATAATTTTTTTTTGTTTAAATTGTAACAAAATATATGCAAAATTATATCAAACAAATAAATTAAAAATAAGTAAATTTAAAAAAGAGCTTATAGTTATAAAAGCTATAAAATTTAACAAGATATTTAATAATAAATACTGGAATTATCTAAAAGTACAACGCAATTAAAAAAAATAAAAATTCGCAAGCTTCAAATTTTACTAAAAAAAAGGTGAGTTTTATTTGTTCTTTAAATTATTTTTTAATTAAATTTCTATATAGAAAAATGTTCTTAAAAATTAAAAATATTAAATTAAATTATTTCCTTATTTCTTGTGAAAAAAACCGACTTCAAACAAATTTCATTTGTCTGTCTATAACCGTTAAAAAGTACATACATACACCAAATTACATTAACTATTGGGACCCCCTTATATTCCATCTCTAAACTTTATACTTGCACTACAACTCCTTGTGAATTACAATAGTCTGTATACAACTGTTTAATACATAAATTTCAGCAACTATAAGGGGCACCCTTTAATTGCCAAATTCAAATTATATACTTGCTGTTGTTGTAGTATACTTAGCAATAAGGTTCTTTGTAAAATTCAATAGTCGTTCTATAGCGGTTCAACGGTTTGGCCATATAATCAAAAACATTAAATATTGTAACACCCTTTAATTTATAATTTTTTGAACTTCTTCTTATACCAAACAAATAAGTGAACATTCTATCCAATTTTTAATTGCTTGTATATGACGGTTCAACAAATACGACCTTATAGGTCAAATAACATAATTTGGGGAACACCCTTTCATTTCTAAATTGAAATTATAAACTTGTTGTTATAGCGAACTTAGCAGTACAGGGCCCTTGAAAGTTTCAGCTGTCTGCTTATAACGGTTCAAAAGCTTGGTCACATATATCAAATTACATCAATTATTGGAACACCCTCTTATTTCCAAAACCAAATTTTTAACTTATTGTTAAAGCGGAATTAGTAATACAGGTTATTTTTAAACTTCAAGCGTCAGTCTGCAACTTTTCAAAAGTACGGCCATATATGTACATCAAATTATATAAACTATTGGGTCACTCTTTTTTTATAATTTTGAATATTAATACTTGTACAATCGATATTCTGTCTAATTTGCAAGTGGTTGTCTACAACGGTTCAAAAGATAGGCTTATATTGGCCAATTAACGTCACCTATGGGTACACCCTTTAATTTTTAAAATTACCTAAACCCACCGATATCTATACAACAAATACCTATCTCTTCAGTACTAATAAAAAGGTGACTTGACAATGATGTTCTCACATCGAAAGCGCTCGCCAAACGTAGCAAGCAGCCAGTGACAACGGTTGTCACCACAAGGTATGACACCAGTATAATATTTGCTGGCGGAACAGACCCAATTAATTTAATACCTTCAATTCCACTTGATAGGTTAAGCCTTTTTAAAAAATGTTAGTATCTCTTTAAAGATCTCTTCAAAAGCTTGAAAACGATATCCATATTGATATTTTAAAATATTTGAAAATTTCGGAGTCCCGCCACTCGGAAAATATGGAAGAGCGCCATTTTTTTCACTTGATGTTTTTTTCTTCCCTTTTTTTTAATTTCCTATCGCTCCATTTTTTTTTTTAATGAAGTTACTTTATTGTTCCAAATGCCATGAAAAAATTAAAGGTGGGCATGGTGTTTTGCCTGCTGCCTCAGAGGATATTGACCGATCATGCTGATTTCTAATAGCACCTCTTTCGACACTATATCTGATCGATTGACATATTTATTTTTTTATTTATGTTTTTCTTTTCTCGGCAAACTTGATTTCAACACTAGTACGGACGGACAGTCGGACATCGCTTAATCGACTTCGCTATGCATAAGAAGTCAGCATATATGTACTTTAAGGGGTCGGAAATGGATATTGTAGAAATTACATACGTTATGACAAAGTCATTTCTACCCTTTTTCTATTCCTCTTTTTAATTCGAAAAAACTTGTTCGTATAAGTGATTGTTCGTTCAGTATTTATCGTATAATCGAATATAATTTTAATTCGATTATATTCTTATTCGATTAAATTTTTATTCGATTAAATTTTTAATCGAATAAATGTTTATTTGAATAAATGTTTATTTGATTGAAATTTTTTTCGATTAAATTTTTATTCGATTAAATTTTTATTCGAATAAATTTTTATTCAAATAATATTTTATTCAAATAAATTTTTATTCGATTAAAGTTTTATTCGATTAAATTTTTATTCGAATTTAGTTTTATTCGATTTAATTTTTATTCGAATAAATTTTTATTCGTTTAAATTTTTATTCAATAAAATTGCTTGAAGTCTGCATGCCTTAAGTAAAATAAAAACATTAAGTAAATTGTTTTGACTAGAATTTTGTTAATTAAACAGAGTTTTTCTTAATTTATATTTGTTAATCAAAATAGGGGATTTTATGAAATAATAATTTTTATGGAAAAATATCTATTAACTCGAATAAAATTTGTTAATTTGAATAAAAAATAACCTGATTTAACTATTTTTATTGTTAAGTTTTATAAAATTTTTTCGTTTTTATTACCTAACAAATTTCGTTCAGTGCATAGGTTTGTTAAAATGAAAAAGTAAAATAAGAAATTGAATTTCAAGGATATACAATTTGTTAAAGGACACAAAATGTAAAATTTTCCTTAACTATTATAACGCTATAATTTTTTTTACAAAATTAAACTAAAATAAAACAATGCCTTTAACTTAAAACAGTTAAACTTTGATACAAAGAAAACAAGAAAATTCTTTTAAGTATTTTTGCGTAAAAAATAAACTTGTCGTAAGCTCCAAACAACAAATCGCTTATTTACTATGTAAAAAAGTGTAACAAATTTAAAAAATATATAACGTCATCTTAACAATGTCAACCAACATCATTAACAATTGTCCTACAATTTAAGCATAAGTTTGATAATCGTACACAAGATAATGAAGCGAGAATTAAGAAAAACTTTGTAAAAGTTTAACTAAAAGAAAATAAAAATAAAAACTTCAAAAGCGAAAGTATAATTTAAGCAAACTAAAAGCAATTATTTATTCATTATTCAGGTTTAACAACAAAAAAAATATAAATAATTTTGCATAAAATACTTAGAGGCATTAGTTAAAGAAATGAAAATATCTTTAAGACACAGGACCGAAAAAGTCTTTTGGTAGTTAAAGGATATTTAAACAATATTTTTTTTTGTTGAAAAGAACACTATAGTCTTTCATTTAAAAAGAAGATTTAATCGATGCCGGTAGTAGAATTAAAGGGTGCTTTTTGGGGCCAATAGAGCATTAAATTGAAAAAAAAAAAAAAAATAAAAAAAAATTTTAACCGCAAAAATATTTTTATTGGACTGACCAACTAGTGATTAACATTGGAATATGATTTCGGGCATAAGTTCACATCGATTGTTTCTTACAGAGCACATTCTACACGTGCAATTATGGGTCAATTTTACGAGCACTGCTGGCCGTAATTCACATACAAAACGAATAACGTTGATCTCCAAATATTCGCACAACCTTGAAGGCCAATTGACAAGCCCATTTCTCGAAAAGAAATGACGATGGTTTGATTTAGCTGACAACAATCGATAGTACTATCAATAATATCGTTATTTTTTTTTTTTTGACTGGCTATCGATAGTTTTTTATAAAAAGCAATGTTATCGGATAGCAACAATTATCAGAATTAGGACTTAAAAAATTCGATAGTAACGATAGTAACGATGTTTAAAAAAAAACTATAGAAACTATGCTATCGATAGTATTTAAGCAAACTATCGAAATTATCGAATGTGCCTACTATCGATCGTTTTGCAGCTCTACAGGGCCGCCGTATGTCACGTAACATCATCCTGTTGAAACAAGGTCCCGACTGGATCAATTCCACTATATTTTTAAGGAAGAAATTATTGATCATCATGTGGTAAAGTTTTCCATCAATTGCAACGAGAACTACGGCTTCCTTTTTTAAAGAAATAAGGTCCAACGATAACAACCGCGTGTAAAGCGGACTTTTAAATTAAATCTGGATAATCTGGTAGCATTGTTCAAGCGTCAATCTATTCTTTATGATTTGTCAGAGTAGACTGATTATAAATGTCAAAAAGTGAACGCAGTATGACATTTCATTTGATAGTTAATCATTTCGTAATTTCTAGCGGGCTTAAAATAACACCCTTTAATTCTAAAAAAATTAAAAAAAATTTTTTTTTACATATTCTTCTTTAAACTTTTTTTACGTTTTATAGCTGAATTTAGCTGTAAAAATATTTTGTATGTCTTTTAACGGTTTTCACTAACATGTGGATTCTTAGATTTTTTTTAATAAGTTTAAGTCCAATTCTTAGGAAGTTCCGATAGTTTCATAATAACATTCTCCCTGACTAATGCTTAATTCGATTATTAAAACCATCAACTGAATCGTTCTGTTTGAGGCCCTAAATCAGGGTACGAAAATAAACAAAACGAAACGTTTTCTTTTATTAATTATTTTTAACGTAATTAACTCCTCTTTATAGTGTGAAAAAGAAACAATCAGTAAGAAAAAAATGCCATAATATTTTTGAATTGTTTTAGCTTTTGAGCACAAAATACGTTAAGAATGTATTAAACATTAAAAACGAAAATTGAAACGTTTTAAGAAAAAACGTCTCACAATCTTTTGCTAATTAATTTGATTTATTTCTTAACAATCTATACAACGAATGTATTGAAATGTTATTAATAAATGTTTTATTTGCGCTCATATATAAAACGATTAAAAAGTTAAGTTAAGGTTTTTGCCTAAAACGCTTACGAAACGTTTTGTTCTTTTCCGTAGACTGATTGAAAATGGTTAGTTTTTCTTTTAAGGTGCAATTTCTCTGCTCTTTTTAATAAAACAAAAGTAGTAAACGGCGCTGAGCAGTCATACTGAATGAGGAATGTATTTATTTCATTTGAATTGTAAAAATTATTTATAAATTTAATGGAAAACAAAAGAGCAGGAAACGTTACAAAAGGTTCGATTTGCTTGATGGCATAATTTTAGACCGCAGTCCACTAATACTGAAGACTGTGGAAAGTTCAAACTCCGAATTTAAGTTCAAATGTTTCTCTGCTACTTATTTTATTCAGTTTCTTAATTCTGATTTTTTTTCAGAATATTTAATTTCTGCCCCAATGTGCGCTTTAACTTGCTCTTGTTAAACTTTCACATTCTGCCCTTATCTAAACGGGAACCCTTTACTTAATAATTATTGTGTAGGTACAATACCAACTACACAACGCTCTATTTTTAATTACATTTCATTGTGTTGTTTTTGTTTTTGTAATAATTGTTTAGTATGCATTAAACGATCTTTGACAAACCTCACCTTTAAGGTAAAATATATGAAATTTGTTGTTTCTATATGCCAAACACGCACAAGTTGCTTCATTCTTACAAAAGTTAATGAAAAAAAAAAATGAAAAAATACCGACAAACGTTAGAAAATAAAGAAAGAAATAAATTAAATTAAAAAAAAAGAAAAAAAAAATACTTGTATAATACGAATACTAAATTGTTTGTTTTTGCAGGAAAATACACGTTAAAAAAATATGTCAAGCAAATAAAGACAACAACTCTAAGTATGAGATCAATAATTACACAAGCCTACAAAGGTATTTTACAAACTTCCAAGAAAACAGTCTAACTACTTACATGAAGCTATAACAAGTTAGAGTGCTATACACGGATTTGGCGAATCTTATATACCCTTCATAATTAATGTAAATCTAGTTTAGTGAAATAACTCCAATCAAAAAAGCAAACTTTTGGGGTGACAGAGAATTAAAAATAAGAAAAAGAAAGTACTTTAGTACTTTATAACATTTTATATAAAAATGTCATCGGCTTTTAATGGGTTAAGCATTTTTAAAAAATTTTTTTACTTCATTAAAGATCTCTTCAAAAGCTTTTAAATGATACTGATATTCAAATTTGAAAAAAATTTGAAAATTCAGAGCCCCGTAACTCTGAAAATATGGGCGAGCGACAATTTTTTTCACTTGATGATTTTTTCCTTATTTTTTAATTCTCTGTTGCGCCATATATTTGGGTTTTTTTTTTTTTTTGATTGGAGTTGCTTATGCAAATTTAAGAAATAACTTTAGTTAAACCGCGCTATTATTCCGATCAAATTTATCAATTTTAATAAATTTTTAATAAACTATAGATCTTTGTCCAAACAATAAAGTAAAAACAAAAATCAACGAATGATTTTATTTTGTTTCTTAATCACTTTATACGGCTGACTTTTTCAGCTTCTTTTTCGTAGTTCTGGAAGCATTCTTTTGCTTGATTTCTATTCAAGCTGCCTTGGTACAAGTATGGGGTGTTTTTTTAAGCCCATAGAACTTTCAATAGTAAAAAATACCAAAAAAAAATATATATATTAAATCGTAATGCGAATTTTTTTTATACGAAGGATCAGAACATTAATATTTAAAAATACTGCTGGCCGTATGTCACGAAGAACACGAACAACGTTGGCCTCCAAAGCGTCAATTACTGCTGGTTTATCAGCATAAACCAGTGACTTCACGTGGCCCCACAAAATAATCGAGAGATGTCAAGTCGCACGACCTTGGAGGCCTGCCTATTGATAGGTCCTTTTCTCAAAATCAACTTATCGCCAAATTTTGATTTCAAAGCTCGATGGTTGTGGCCGCCGTATGGCACGTACCGCCATCTTTTTAAAACCACATTTCGTTCAGATCAATGTCATACATAATTTCAAGCAAAAAAAAAAAAAAAAAAAAAAATCATTAATCATGGTGCGGTTACGATTTCCATTGAGATAGCAGCATGTATACCACACCAACCTTTGCATTTTTCTGGATGCAATCCAGTCTGTAGGGTATGTTGTGGATTGCTCTCACTCCATATGCGGCAATTTTGCTTATTAACAAATCCGTTAAGCCAAGAATGAGCATCATTGCTGAAGACAATTTGGCGATTAAACAACGTGTCAGTTTCTAACTCTTTGGAGCCCAATCGGTAAAATAACAACGTAGAATGGGTCTATTCATAATGATTTACCAGAGTTTACTGAAAATAATAAGAAAAAGTTTTCAAAATTTAATTTTCAGAGTTATTTTTTATAATTTCATGCTTAAAAAACACCCTTCTAAAAAAAAAAATTAAATAAGCTGCCAGATCTTTTCATATGAAAACAATTTAAGCGTTTTAACTCGCTTATAAACAGAATTATGCAGAGTTGAGTAAATAAAATTCTTGGAGTGTTAAATTTTGCGATTCAAAAAAATACAACTATTAAATAAAACGTAAAAATATTATAATAATAATAAGAAATAATAATACTAAATAATAATAGAGAGAAAAACCTGGGTTTTGCATACTGTTTAATCATGTATTTTGGGGCACAACCTTTACTAGTGTAAACATTATTTAAGAAAATAGTTTTTTTTTTCAACTAGACACGCAAAGCAAAAACAAGACCAACATATGGGCGGTTTATTTTAAAAGCGGTACAAGTCACTTTTCTCTTAAGCTGAAACATATATTTTAAGGATTGTGTTTCAAAGGTTTTAAGAGTATTGAGGCTTAATCTCGAGAGGACTTACTTGCACTTTTTATATCAGAATGCTTCTTTTGTTCCGCAGTAAACACTTCGCTCAACATAAAATCATAGCAGCTCTTAAGATTTAATTTTTTTTGTATTAAGTGCCTTATGCCACTGTTAAAATAAACTGATCATATTATGATTGAATTATATGGTTGCATCAAGTCATACTGCCAGGGTAAGCAAAAAATATCAAAGCTGCTCCTATCGATAGGCATCTGTCAATTGACTTCAGTTTTATAATTATACACAACTGCAATATTTACTTGTCTAACATAATAATAATATTGTAAAATATATATTTATATATTATGTATAATTAATTAAATTTTTATAATATAATTTGATCACAATATTTAAAAAAAATTTTTCAAACTAATATTTCAAACTTATTATTTTTCACAAATATATATATTTATTCGGCTTAAGTTCATTGATTCATTCATATTATAATTTCTAAATTTTTATTAAGAACAATTTTTTTTACAAATTTTCATGGACATTTTTTAAAGTAAACAGGAAAATTTATACGTCACTAGAATGTAATGCAACATTTTTTGAATCGCTGCATTTGTCAGCATTCTGCGCATCTATCTACCAGTGGTTGTATACATTGTAAACAATAACTATTTAACCAACTAATTTTGTAACTAAGAGTACAAGGAATATTTATAATTAATTATTATTAATTTTTTAGATAAAGTCTACACACAACCCAACGTTTCCTCCGATGTTCAATTTCTAAATCGTCACATGTATTGGTTATTGCTTTCTGCTAACCGTCCGTTTAGTCATAAAAGCAATCTTAATGCTTTTTATTTTGTATATTTTTTTATTCTTTATGATATTTTTTCAATGCAATTATATTTTATTCACCTCATACAAACTTATATTGTTACAGTAAACATAGTATGGTTTTTGTGCCCATACCACAACCATATTATGATTATATTTATTTTCTCTGTGGGCGTAGAAAACGAAGAAATTACACAAAATTTTTTGTTTGCGTACACTGAAATTTTTTTTTATGAATATTAACTGTCGAAAAATCTCTTCTGAAACTTTTTGTTTTGCTTTGCAAAACTTTTGTTTGACTAAAATTATTTTGCCAACCAAAAATAAAATTAAATTAAATATACATTAAAATAGATATTTGATTAACCAGTTGATATAAATAAGAAATAATTATTTAATAATTAAAAAATAGCGAGAGAAAGTTTTTTATTTTAAACTTCAACCCAAATTTTTATTCTTTATATTTATTTATAATTGAAATAAATATTTAAATTAATATGTCTAATAAACAAGACAACTATTTTTAATGAATATCTGAGTACTGGCAAAAATGTTTTATTTTTTGCTTACATACACTCAGAGAAAAATGGTGTTTACACTAAAAATATCAACCTCTTTCGCTTTTGCAAACTTTAGAATTTAATGGCTTTAATTTTATTAAATTAATTAAATTAATTATTAAATAAACTAAAACAAAATCAAAATAATTAGAGTTCTTTTAATTTACCAGCAGAGACAATTAAATCTCTCATCTCTCTATGTTAAAGAAATCGATCAAATCGATTTCTCTTTCCAGTTTTTCTCTGCGTACTCAAATGACTTCTTACCATCAACCAACAATAAATTTTATAAACTTCCACAAAACCCTTCTTAAATGGCTTTAAATACGAAGATTTCTCTAATTGTAACAAGCAAAAACATTAATAGACAAGGGGCATGTGGAGAGGAGTAAAATTAAAACCGAAACCATTATTTATTGTGGCCAAAGTAAATGTAATGAAAAACAACAAAATAAAAATAATAAATAAAATTTACATGTATAAACAAAAATCCCTTTTGTTGTATTTTGTATTTAAAATATTAAATGAAAGGATTATAAATACAAATTGGTTTGTAAATTAAGACAATAAATAACAAGAAAATTATTGAAATATTTAAAGAAAACATACGAGAAAATTTACACAATTCACTGAAAGAAATCATTTTAAATGAATTAAAATTGAGTTATTTTCGGCTTTGGATCATTTGTTAATATAATTTCTAAATATTTTTTAGAAAGAAAAATTATTTACGAATGTATGTGGATGTTTTCCAACGAAAATAAGAAAAATTAGACGCTAGTAGAATGAAATGCTGCACTTTCTGGACCGCTACATCCTTCATCAGCATTCTTCGCATCTATCAACCTTATGTTGTATACATTGTAAACATCATCTACTTAACCAACTAACTTTGTAAATGAAAAATGTTTAGAAATTAAATTAAAAAATTAACAACGGTTCGAATCCTGATTGGTAATAAAATTAAAAATTAGAAATCATTTTATTTAAATAAAAACCATGAGAAAAATTTTTTAAATTAATTAATTTTTTTAATCAATTATTGTGCTATTTTTTATAATATCTCGATTTAAATTATAAATCGCCGAAATTAATTCTATTTTTTAACTGTATAAAAGAGCAAAAAAAGAAAAAGTCAGCTGTATACAGTAGAGAAGGAAAAATAGAATCATTGTTGGTTGTTGTTGTTTTTGCTTAAGCTTTGATTTTTGTCTTTACATTATTGTTTGGAAAAAAATCTTAAGTTTATTTAAAATGCTTGTGAGAAGTTACCTGAAGAGCCAAGTAAGCAGTAGCGAAATGGCCATCGAGACTTGCTTTCACACGTAATTATCAATATCGTTTATTTATAATTTAAATCGGGCCTACAAAAGCCCTAAAATTAGATCCAGGCAATTCCGGTTATAATATTTTAGTATTACTTATAATTTGTAACGGGTGTTTTTTTAAGCCCGATAAAACTTTAAATTATAAAAAATAACACCAAAAATTAAATTTTGTGTGAAAAATTTGTTTTTATTATTTTCAGTAAACTCTGGCAAATCATTATGAATAGACTCACCCTTAAACAGTGCTATAAAATAATCCAAGTTTACTTTAAAAATCAGGCTCTGGAGCAGCTAGTAACTTACCCGTTGTCTTATCGCCAAATTGTGTTCAGCGATGAGGCTCATTTTTCGCTTAACGGCTTCGTTAATGAGCAAAATTGTCGCATATGGAATGAGACCACTCCATAAAATACGCTACAGACTCCATTGCATTCGGAAAGTTTATCGTTGGATGTGGTTTTCACGCTGGTGGCATCATCGGACCTTATTTCTTAAAAAATGAGGCCAGATCTCATGTTACGGTCAATGGAGATCGTTACCGCACCATAATTAATGATTTTTGTTCGAAAATATGGATGATGGTGCTAAGATGGTGCTACGTGCCATACGCCGACCGCAACAATAAAGTTATTGAAATCAACATTTGGCCATAAGTTGATTTTGAGAAATGAACCTGTCAATTGGCCTCCAAGGTGGTGCGATTTAAGATCTCTCGATTATTTCGCGTGGGGTCACGCAAAGTCACTCGTTTATGCTGATAAACCAGCAGCATTTGACGCTTTGGAGGCCACCATTGTTCTTGTTATTCGTAACATACCGCCAGAAGTAGTTGAAAAAGTGACCCAATATTGGACGTCCAAAATGCGCTTTGTCCTGAGCAGCCGCGGTAGCCATATACCCGAAATTATTTTTAAATATTAATGCCATGTTCCGATAAGTTCATTTCCCAGATTTGGCCGACTAAGCTTTAGAACAAGTCGTAATTCACAGAAAAGATATATGCGACCATTAAAAGTTTAATTGGCTTTAGGTTAAAATTTAATTAATTTTTTAATTCTCTCAATTATAAATTTAATTGAAAAACAATTAAGAGTGCTATATCCGAATCTAATGCCGAAGCTAATACGAGTATACCCTTCACCATCGATGTAATTGTAGTTTAGTGAAGTAACTTCAATCAAAAACGAAAACATTGGGGTGACAGAGAATTAAAAAATAAGAGAAAAAAATAATGCTATATATATGTATATAATTTTACATAAAAATGACATCGGCTCTTAATGGGTTAAGGTTTTTTTTTTAATTTCAGTAGTTTCTGAAAGATCTCTTCAAAAGCTTTTAAATGATACCCATATTGATATTCTAAAAAAATTTCAGAGGCCCGTAACTCGGAAAATATGGGCGTGCGCTAATTTTTTCACTTAATAATCTTTTTTCTTACTTTCCAATTTTCTATCGCCCCATATATTTGCTTTTTTGTCTTTAGTCACTTCACTAAACTAGATTTGTTCCAAATAATATAGAAAAATTAGAGTCAGGCGTGGTGTTTTGCCCGTACGGACAGGTAGACCAGACGGACATCGCTCAATAGACTTCGCTCTGCATAAGAACTTAGAATATATATGTATACTTTATGTGTATTTGTTTCTTAATAATTACAAACAAAGTCTCGCTGCAGACAACATTTATGCACAGGCACTCGCACCAAACCCAAGTTAATTTAAAGTGTGTGTTCTTTGGATGTTGTTATTGTCATTGTATTTACATGTGTAACTTTTACACTTTTCAAGACTTATTTAAAGTCAAAAAGAAGAAAATTACTCATTTGCTACAAAGAAACACGCACGCATAATGTTACATTTTGCGTATGTGTATGTAAATATTCTTAACGTTATACATACATATGTATGTGCTCTGCGAATACAATCGTGGTGTGCAAGTTTCACATTACATTTATTTACTTACATTAATACTGCACTGTGGGCTTAAAATTAAATATTTTCAAAACGAATCAACAATTTTTTAATGGAAAAAACATCGTCAGAATATTTTAACAATATGTAACTTCAAATATCCGATATTCCGTTGAAGAGACTTTGAAATATTTAAAACATAATAATGATGTATCAGGGATGGTTAACGGATTTGAAAATGTACATATATGCATAAAATGTCTACTTTTTCTTGATCTCCCCTCCTAGCCCGCTATTTGAAAATATACCTATTTTACCATGAGGGTAAATTGTGTTTCGAATTTCATTTAAATTGGTTGAGTAGTTTAGCCGTGAATGACGCGCGCACAAACAAACAAACAAACAAACAAATTGACACACAAACTTACAAAGAGATTTACAATAAATATTATATTAATTGAAAAACGATAAAAAAAAATTTTTTCTAATTAAAAAATTAATTATAAAATTATTTACTCCTTTTTTAACCGACTTCCATAAAAGAAAAAGGAGGCTATCAATTCCTGTGAATGTTGCCTTTTTAAAGGTTGGGCCTGCAGAACCTTTGACATTGAACATTTTTTGTAATTTAATAGATTATGCTAACATATTGGTTTCGTTTTCAAAACAGTTCATAATCTTAAAAATTAAAGGGTGTCCCCATACAGCATACATTTTTTGTACGTGTATTATGTAAAGAGCACTTCTGTAAAATTTAAAATGACTGCGTATTACTATAGCTACCAATAGCAATAAGTAATACAAAAATAAAGGGTGTTCCCATAGGTGACGTAGATTGACCTATATGACCGTATCTTTTGCACCGGTGTTGACAAAGACTTTAAAATTAAACAGAATGTCGATTATTATGACCGTTATAGCAAAAAGTATTAATATTCGAAATTATAAAGTAAAGGGTGCCCCCATAGAATATTTAATTTGATTTATGTGGCCATACTTTTGAACAGTTTTAGAAAGACGCTTAAAATTTACAATAAACCTATATTGCTAACTCTACTATAACAAGAAGTATAAAATTTGAATTTGAAAATTAAAGGGTGTCCCAATAGTTGATGTTATTTTTGAACTTTTGAACCGCTGTAGGCAGAACGCTGAAACTTTAAATTCACCTGTATTGCTAAGGACGCTTTATCAACAAGTTTATAATTTGAATTAAAAAATTAAAGAGTGTTTCCATAATTGATGTAAATTGACTTATATGGGCCTATCTCTTGGACCGTTATAGACAAACGCTTGAAAATTGGAGAGAATTGCGACTGCTATAGCCGTTGTCGAAACAAGGGATAATATTTATAGTTTAAAATAAAGGGTGCCCCAATAGTTCATTAATATGATGTATATGGGCACACTTTTGAACAGTTTAAGAAAGATAGTTGAATTTTACAACGAACCTGTATTGCTAACTTCGCTATAAAAACAAGTATAAAATTTGGATTTGGAAATAAAAGGGTGTCCCAATAGTTGATTTAATGTATATTGCCAAACTGTTGAACAAGTATTAAGTTTGGACACGACTTATAAAAGTGTCACAAAAGTTAATGTCATTTGATGTAGGTGGCCATACTCTTGAATAGTTATAGACAGACAGATGAAATCTGTTCTGAAGTCAGTTTTTTTAATTAAATATATTTTTTAATAAAATATATAATTAAATAAATTAAAAATTTAAGTAAATTTATATTAGAAAAACTATTTCCGTGATAACGTGGCATGTTTCTGATTGCCTTATTTTATAATCCAAGTTTGTTTTTTTAACAGAGCTGGGATTTTTTTAAATTAATTTTTTTTTTAAATTGGAAATTTTCCCTTTTTGCCCCACTGTATGCTTTATGAAAATAAAACACCTTTTGTGTTTTTTTAGTTATTCCTTTTTTTTTTCTGGTTTTGCATATCATTAGAAGTCGTATGTTCCAGCAAATATACAAGTGAAAGATATTTTTTTTTCTTGTTATTCTTCTAGTGGCTGCTGTAAAGCATGCATGTCACAGGACTCTAAACCATGTTACACAAAAAAGATGACTTGCTATTCTATTCTATTTTCTATTATACACTTTATGGTGTTTAACATTTTAATAGAATTTTTGAATTGACTTTGTGTGTGTGTGTGTGTTTTTCCTAATTTATTTTGCTCGCATTGTCTTTAGGAAACTTTGTCACAGAAAGAACTAAAACAAGGTAAATGCAGTGTTCTGGGTATGTTTTTAAACAATTATTTTTTTAACAGGATTATAAATAGAAGCAGACTTCAGAAAGTAAATCAGAAATTTTTTTATTTTATTAAAAAAAAAAAAATTATATTAAAATTTAAAATCATTTAATGAATTGCAAATCGCCTTTAATACTCTTAAATATTTCAATACTTTTATTTTTTTTTATATGTTTAATAGTTATTCATATTTAAAAAAAAGATCACTTATCATGATGTGGTATTGGTTCCCGTCGACCGCAATTGGTTCTCTGATTTCAATTTTTAAAGAAATAAAACCAATGATGCATGTAAAGTATATTAAACGCTGAATCTTTCTGAATGTAATCGACTCTGTAGTGGCTTGATTTCTATTCATAAGCGAAAATTTTATTATTTTTAATAAACCCGAGGAGGCAAAATATTTAAAAACTTAATTAATATTCAATCTGAAAAGAAACAAGTAAAAGTGCTATATTAGGCTATGCGAATCTTATATACCCTTCACTATTTATGTAAATCTAGTTTATTGAACTAACTCCATCCAGAAACAGACAGAGATTTAAAAATAAAAAATAAAAAATAAAATAAAAATGACATCGGCTCTTAATGGGTTAAGTATTTTTAAAAAATTTTAGTATTTCCTTAAAGATCTCTTCAAAAGCTTTTAAATAATACCCATATTGACATTTTGAAAAATTTTAAATTTCAGAGCCCCGTAAGTCGGAAATTATAGACGAGTGCCAATTTTTTCACTTGGTCTTTTTTTTCTTATTTTTTTAATTTCTATCGCCCCATATATTTGGTTGGAGTTACTTGTTTGGGTGGTGTTTGGTGCTGCCTCAAAGGACATGTACCGATCATGCTGATTTCCAATAGCACCTTCTTCGACAATATAGAGTCGGAAATGGATAGTGTAGAATGAAAGGAATGAAAACCTTAGTTATACCTTTTTTCCACTTTATAAAAAGAGTGTCCAGAAGAAAGCTTTTGCTCCTATTAATACTTTAATTTGTTTTCAAATTAAATTTCAATTAAGTTTTTAATTGACGCAATTATTTACTAAATAAGAAAATTGCTTTGCTGCTTTTAATGAAATATATAATTGATTGAATTAATTTTTTAATTAGAAAATTTTGTATTTATTTTTCAATTATTTATTTATTTGAGTCAGTTTAAAAATTTAATAAATATTTTTAATTACTTGTATAATTGAGTCAAATAGAAATTATCATAAATTTCATTCAAAACTGTTTATAGGAGGAAATAAAATTTTCCATATGAATCACTTTAACCCAGCGAAGAACCTAAAACACTTTATTCTATTAAAAGCATCTGGTTGTTCCCATTTTATATTGTTTTGTTTTTCCATTGTCAACCGCAAGGGTACTTTTGTTTGCAAATATCAGACGATTTTTATTTTCACCCTTCTGTTGCATTTCATTCTTTGTTTTATTTCCTACTCTTTGCCTCTGGTTAAACTTATTGTCACGATCTCCTGTTTACTTAACTTGTGTTTCAAATAACTTACACTTATTCACGCTTTAGCACTGTGTTACTGCGGCAAGACTCGCAGTGTTGTTCTGTTTTGTTACAATCAGACCATAACATGCTGTGACTAGTGCCGATTGTGACACTATTCTATTGTTATGTTGCTACTTCCCTTCCTAATTATGGCTGCTTCTTGCTTTTATCAAATAGGCGCTTTGTCCATTTCATCTGTTGTTCTAACCACGGTTATAACCTTGTTGTTTTCTTTTATCTATTCGAACTACCCGGGCAGGGATTTCAAGAAAAAATATTTGTGGATCAATATTATCATCTTGAAAATATAAGTTGATCGCATTTACTTCATTTATAATTGAACTTAAAAAGAATTAAATACAACTTATTAGAATTGATGTTAAGCTCAGCCGACAAATGTTGTGTCACTTTGTCATTGGTATTTGTGGGTATTAGTTGAACATGATGTTGTTACTCAATCCATTGCTTCAAGATTCCTTTTCCAGCCATCTGGTATTTGATATTTGCAAAAGCTTAAAAAATTTATTTGAATCGACACCTTTTTTTATTAAATTGAAGTAACTCTACAGAGTTGGGGATTGATTTTGCCGCTTTCGAGCTGCACTATCTGGTGTTTACACAATAAAAAATTTTATCATGCTTTTAATATGTTAATTCGACTAGACAGTAGTATGGGTAAAAGAAACATTTAAAATATAAAATTCAATGCCAATAAATCAAAGTGCTTATAAATAAAAAAGCTAAGAATGAAAAGTCTCCAAATTCCTCCCCACGAATTTCTGTCACCAAACTTATTTTAAAAATTCCCTTATCTGGCTACACTGCTTGTTAGTGGTAGAAGCAACAACTTATTCAGCTGATGAATTTCTCAAAGACACTAATTTAAAATTTTTACCGTGGTTTTTAGCTTTTGTTGTTGCGAATATGTAAAAGTTTGTTAGATCTAAATTTCGTAACAGTACATACTTCTTAACTCCTAAATAATTCAAGGGCCATTAATCAGTCTCACTAATTGTAATTGCTCGCTTTAAAATTTTAGTTCACAAAGTTACTTCGGTAATAAAACTAATGATTTATTTAAGAGATTTTTTCTAAAAGATGGTAGCAGTTGTACAACAATGAAAAACAGAAGATGCTTCTGAGTTTACTTTCCTTAATCGAATTTATGTTGTTTTTGTTATTTTTAAACGTTTTCTTTTAGAAAAATATTTACGTCCGTTTCTACTATCACCGTCGATCTGTTTTTGCAGGAAAAAACCTCCAGTTGTCTGTGTCTAAAATATGAACAATATCTAAATTTTCTTCGCATTCGTTTAGTCTACAATTTAAAAATTTAAAATTTATTAATAACTTTTCCAAAATCTCTCATTTCTTCTACATAGAATAAATTCTAAGCAAAAATTATTTTTTATTTTAATTACATGTGTAGATGAAATATTATAAACATTTTTACATTTTTCATGCCATTGTTCTTTGTCATTCTTTTCAAGTTATTATTTTTAAAGCTAAAGTGCTTTAAGTGGTTGTGCTGTCACACTCACCTCTTTGACACGTTCGCCAATTAAATTTTTATATTTTTGTGGCTCTAAACCTGAACAGGATTTAGAAAATAAACATGGACAGACAGACAAACGCCTACACTCTAAATGTAAATGAAAACATAATTATCATTTTGCATGGGTCTCTCAACGTGCAAAAATAATTGCAAATGTCTTTTCTGACTAAAGTCAGCCAGTCAGTTAGTCAGTCAGCCCCCCCAAACAGTAAAGAAAATTATTAAGAGGGCAGCTTTCGAAAGCACAAAGCTTCAAGTGCAACTGAATGTTACTAAAACAATAAGGAGACACTTAAAAAGAGAGAATACATAAAAAATCTTTATGAAAGAAATTTTATTTTATTAACAGAGATTATTACCTAAATTAAAAAAAAATGTTTGCTAATAAATTTGGAAATTGCGTACACCTCTAATACTTTTCATTAAATGCAATTAAAATTACCTGGATTTTTGGCCTAAAACTAATTTATAAAGCAAAATAGAACTTATGCCGCAGTACAGCACAAAAAATCTTAATTTGTAGCAAATTTCTATACATTTTCCATGTCTTTGGTTCTTCTGCCCTGCTTGTAGGTTGTACAGTCAAGGTTCTTATTTGTTTGTTTGTTTGTAAGAATATGAGCATGATTTTAACCATTGAGCTTAAATATCAGAGAGTGTTTTTAGGCTAAGGTAGTGAGTGGTAAGCGAGTTGCCAGATTAAAGGTATGTATCAAATGTGGGGTTTTAAGATAATCTGACAGGTATTTATTTACTCTTTTGTTTTTAAATATTTGCTTCAGAATCCATGTTTTAAAGGTAAAATTTTTCAAACACATTTTAAAAATTTTTAGAAGGGTCCTTTTTATACAACGCACGTTTCTGAAGGTGTTTTATTAAAGTTCTTGGTCATATGAAAGGCACTTTCATGAAGAAAATTGGTTTAAAATGTTTTTTTTAATTAAAGGAGATAATTTAAAAATATTTTCAAAGGTAGGTTTTTGACGCCGTGTTGTACTGTTTTAAGGGATTTTTTTAATACAGATAACTTTCAAAAAAAAAACGTTTATTTGGGTTATTTTACCTTAATTTATTATATTTAAAAATGTTTATTTAAAAATATAATTTTCTGAATTACATTTTTTAAAAGTTCCTTGAAAAGTACTATTTTCAACGGTGTTGTATGTATGTGCGTTTTTTAGAATCCTTTTCTTCACGATTGTTTCTTAACCTTAAAGTTTCTTGTAAAATTTCCTATTTTAAGGTTAATTTCTTTAGAGTTTAAAAAGGAATGTTTTGAAAACTTGCAATTTTTAACTGAATGGTACATTTTTAAAGTGTTTTAAGGCTCGTTTTAACACATATATCCTCCAAAAGATAAATTTTTTACAATGTGTTTTTTTTTTTATTATTTTTATAGGAACCTAAAATTGTTTATTATTAAGGTGTAATTTTAAATAAATTTTTAATAGAATCATTTTTCGAAAAGTACTTTTGTTACAAAGTATTTTAAAGCTACCTTTCTTTGAAGATGTCCGTCTGTTAAAAAATATTTTTAAAAGTTATTTTTTATGTGTTAAAAGGTACTTTTTTGAAAAACAATATGTTAAACAAGAATTTTTAAAAGTTTATTTGTTTTTAAAAATTTTTTGAAATGTGTTTTTTATGGTACTTTTTTAAACAGCATTCCGTTGTTGAAATTTACCTGAAAAATTATTTTATTTATTTTAATAATTCAGAGCAATAAGAATACAAATCTTATTTTTTATATCCTCTATTTGATATTGAAAATTGCAACCTATTGTAAAAGTAGGTTGACTGTTTTGTATAAATAATTTTGTGTAAAAAAATAAGAGTTCGGCACCGTAGTAAGTTGTCTAACGACTTGTAAATCTGTTTTGAATAATGTGAAATTCTATTATATCTTTTACGTCCATCAATGTAACTCGAAATGTTGTTGTGCGTAACATAAGGGTTTATGATTGCTGACGGAGTCTAGTCCAGCGTATGTTTTTGCCAAGAGAATACGAGTCCTTAGTGGTGTAAAATATTAAGTCTTCTTTAAACTTCTTAAGATTGCATATGTTTGATCGCATACAACGTTAATGTGGTTTGTCCAGTTAAGTTGTTCGTTAAAGACAATATCTAGATTTTTGGCACTTTGAACAGTTTCTAACTTTGTGTTGCTACCAAAAAATGGTGCTAAAGAATTTGGCAGGCGATTTATTTTTGCAATTACAATTGGCTTTGATTTTCTTGCATTTAAACAAAGACCGTTAGCTGTAGTCCATTTATTTATATTAAGATCATGGTTCAGTTTTTGTATGCAAATATGTATATCAGTTTGAAGGAAACTAATATACAGCTGAACGTCATCAGTATTTTTTTAAATAGCTTTTAATTTTTCAACTAAAAAATTTAAGTAATTCTTCAACGTACTTGCAAAACTTTTTTACTTTCCAAAAAAATTTTATTAAATCTTCAAAATAATATAATAAAAAGCAAATTGTAAACTGATACTTGAATTAAAGGAAATTCTACGAGTACATCTGGCAACTCCTAGAATTTAAGTTTTATTAAAACTTGTTTGGCTGTTGAATGTGTGCAATCCGTTTTTTTTTTGTGTTGCTGTTCCTTGTCTGGCTCCTCGTTTTTTGTTGTTGTTTTTTTTTTTTAATAATGCAGCCATAAAACCCAACAAGTTGTTTTAGCTTATTGTAGAGTTTAGCTGCAGAATCCCTTTTTTGTTATTTTTGTTTTTGCCTTAGTTAGCATTAAGTGTAGGCTGCTACATAAATTTAAGCTTTATACACTTTGTTTTGTTGGTGTTTTTGTTATTTTTACAAACATATTACCATATTGTTTACTACTATCTTGTAGTGTATTATTAACATTTACTCAGCTAAAAGAGTATAAAGAACAATACTGTATAGCAGGGATGGATATTTTACTGCTATTGCTGTTTTAATTCTTAAGTTTACTTTTTAATATTAAAAAAATTATTCAAAAAGTAGAAAACCTCTTTAAGGAATTAAAATGTGCAAAAATATTTTTAAAAGGACCTAGTGTAATAAATTCCATTTCGTAACGTAATCGTTTTTTTCTAAATTTAAAGACCTTTTTTTCAAATGAGCAAAAAATTAAAATACCTATTGCTATATTTCTATCGAACTAAATGGATAAAATAAAACTGGAAAAGTTTTTTATTTTATTTTTGATTTTCGATATACATTTTTACGGTATTATAATTTCAAGGCAGATCATTTTGTGATCACACTTAAGTTTGTTATTTTTGTAATAACTTTATGCAAGAGCCCGGTTAAGTTTAGTAACCTCTTTCCACAGTTAGTTGTTCCATAATGAGTGATTTTTTTGATATGAAGTTAAAACTAATTGACAAAAATATGATTAAGTACCAAATTTTTTATTTTTATTCTTTTCATCATTTGTTCTTCACACCGCCTTAGATGTTGGTCAAATTTTTCTTGTTGTATTTTTTTATTTAACACAAATATTTTTTGTTAATTTTTCTTTCTTAATAAAGTTACAAATTAAAAAAAAAGAAAGTAAAAAAAAGTATTTTTTTGTCAAATGTGCTGCTTCTTTTATTTCATTACTAGCTTATTGTACCCGACATGGCCTGGGTATAACCTTAGGGCCTTTCTAGGTACTGTATTTATATTGCAGCTATTAGGCTCTACCCCGAAATTGATCAAATCTGTTTGCATCTTAGAGATTGGGGATAATAAAATTTTAAATACCTTAGAACTCTGAATTTATTAAGACCTCCCCTAATGTTCTGTTTTCTCAAAATAAACATGGAATATTCCACACTTTACATAAACGTCTAAATGGCTTAAAATTTTATTGTAATCGGTACAGATGTAAATGCCCGTTTTTTCCCCTTTTCTCTTTTCTAGTTCCTAAAAATGTCTGTATCTCCTTTTTTCCCCCTCCTCATCCACTATTTGTAAATATAAATACCCTATTTCACTATGAAGACATATATCTATGTTACAAATTTCATTAAAATCGGTACAGACCTTTAGCGATATTTTTTGCCGTATATCTTTCACCTGCTAAGCTCATAATTGAATTTTGCAGCCAGTCGTCTTGGCATATAATATGCTTTAAAACTTCTCCACATGTCCAACGGACATCTGATTCTCTCAGATTTTAATCTCATTCAGTTATTTTTCTTTAATAATTTTTATATCAAATGTTGGATTTCCTTTAACACACTTTGCTTAAATTCACGGTTGCTTTAAACGTAAACAAAAAAATCCTACTTTTGTGTACGAGTAATATATATTTAAAACAAAATCCCATACAGAAAATGAAATAAGCTGTGTTGCTTTTAGAACTTTAAACTAAAAACAATAAAACTATAAACTCTATTGGGTACATTCACACAATCTGATTCAATGCAAAAACTGTTAAAAATTGCCCATCCAAACTATACCCTACAAATATGTTAAAATTAGTGTTCAGAGAAATACACAACGTGTATGCAGAACTCGAACATAAATGTTATCATAGAGCTCATAGAAACACACACATATTTTTTTACCTGTCAATTATGTGTTTTACACACACACATATATGTATTCAGCAAGAAAGAACATGTACCGTGTATAAAAAAATAATACATTAAACATGCATATATTAAAAGTTATGTGTTCGATACAGCAGCAAAACTTCAATTATATTGTTACGCATAGTAAAATCTGGCAACCCTTGTTGTTGTTTCCGTATGATCGTGGTGAAAGTTAATTCAACTAATGGTGCGTGTATAGAATAATATCACAATTAGCCAACAAAAGCTGAGCAACCTCGATGGTTGCGTTGGTAGAGGTGCTTTGCTGTAAAACAGAAGATCATGAGTTCGAGCCTACCTTCGGACAATTAAAATTAATAAACAGCAGTACAAACCTCCCGAGAGGCAAAAGACAATTATTGTGTGAAGCCATGGCAGATAATTTAGTGGAGACGTCCAATTTTATATAGGAGCTACAGATAATTGTCAAGAAGCCCTTTATAATAAAAATTAAGAACGGTAGCGGTTGCGTAGTGAAGTGTAACAGTATAACAACAAAGTGTATGGCAGACGTGTGTTGTGGCTATTGGATTAAAGGGGATGACTGGCTTGGATAAAAGGAGTAGTGCAGATGTCTGTGGATGGTTACGGGTACTCAACAAGGTATCGAGTAGTTCATGTCTCGCCGGAGTAACACAGTAGTGCAGCGTGGATGGCTGCGTTTGTAGTAATAAGAAGTATAGCCAGAGAAAGCCATAACAAAATAATGAGCCGCAGTGGTATTTGCAATCAAAAGAATCCGTACGTTTATCTAAAAAGAGAAAAAAGTATACATGTTCTTTCTTGCCGAACACGTGTTCGTGTAACAACCAAATATAAAAGAACAATAAAAAATAATATGTTTGTACAAAATTTAGAAACACACATAATTAATATGTATTATGTGTGTATTTTCGGAACTCTGAAAAAGTTGAGCACCTTAAATTTAATATTAAAAGGATATTGTACTGCAATAAGTATGAAAAACTATATCCCCACACTGCGCCTCATTCAATATTTAAACATTGATGTCATAAATTTATTTCATAAATAAAGTTGATTTTATGCTTAAATTTAAAAGTTTTTCTGTCTCTTCAAATAATATTTTACAATATCCATAAAACTCTGAAACCATTAATTTAAAAATCCGCTCTATTTTCCAGCCCTGCTTGGTGGTCTTCTTTTTGCCAACAGTAAGAGGTTAATGAAAAATTAGCGCGAAAAGAGAGTAGTGAACAGAATAAATATGTAGATGAAGAAGAAGAGGACTTTAATTGTTAAAGCCAAGGCAAACAAAACCTTTTCTTCTGTAATTCCAATAACAAAAACAACAATGAAAAATATTACCGTAGGCGTAATTTTTATTTTGTTATTATTAAGTTCTTTAGCTCTGTTTTTTGTTTTTGTTGCTGTTATTATTGTTGTTGTTACGGTTGTTGTCGTTGTTATAAACAGTAAATACAAGAGTAGTCTTTAGTATTCTTTTTCTTCTTCTCTTTATAACCTGGTGTATGTGGGCTTTTGTCAACAAGTTCTTTTTTTCGTTTTCTTTTTATCATTAGCTGTGTTTGTTTGTTGTGCATTGTCTTTTTCTTTTTGTTGTGTTGTTGTATTCTTGTTAAGTTAATTTTAAAACTTAATAAAATAATGATTTCATTAAATAAAAGCAGAAGATAAAGTATTGTGTATAGAAAATATCAGAAATAAATTATGGCTATTTTTAGGGAAAAAAAATAAAGGTTGAATTTATATAAGAAACGGCGAACAAGCCAAAAACAACAAAACAAATTTGTTTGCAATCAATTCATATAGAATTTCTTTTAAGAGCAAAAAAAGTTTTTTTGCTGTCGATTTGGGTTTTCTTGCAAAATGAAACAAAGGATGTGGTTTGTTTTGGAATTTAAGATGAAACTTTTGATTTTTTTTTTTTTTTAATATAATTGCGTTTTAACAACTGTAGTAGGAACATAGCGAAATGTTCCTTTAAAATCTGAAGGCATTAAATGAATTTTGGTAAAATGTAGCTCTTTATTTATGGATCATAAAAAGCTGTAACACGATTTTACATGATTACCGGGAATTCGAAAGTTTAGTAAAATCGCTAAAAATCGGTTTGTAAACTCTTCACCACAAAAAGTGAAAAAAAGTGTGTAACTAAGTTTGTCATTCCGTTTTTAATTTTTACAACATCAATTTCCGACCCCATAAAGTATATACATTTTATATATTTTGTGACTCCTTATGCATAGCGAAGTCGATTGAGCGACGTCCGTCTGTCCAGCAATGTTAGTGTTGAAATCAAGTTCGGCAAGGCACTGGATCAGCAAAAGAAAATTGAAATCCGTCAATCGGTCAGACATAGTATCGAAAGAGTTTCTGTTGAAAATCAGCAATATCGGTCCATACCCTTCGAGACAGTGGTCAAAACACCACGCCTACCTCTAATTTTTCCATATCATTTGGAACAATGAGGTAACTCCAATTAAAAAAAAATTTATATATAGGAAGAAAAAGAATTAAAAAATAAGAAAAAAGCTACAACTGAAATAATTGGCGCTCGCACATATTTTTGGGTTAGGGAACCCTAAAATTTTAAAATTTTTTAAAATATCAATATGGAAATCATTTAAAAGCTTTTGATGAGATCTTTAAGGAAATACTAAAAATTTAAAAAAATGCTTAACCCATTAAGAGCCAAAATTTTTTTTATTTTTAATTCTCTGACACCCCAATATTTGCTTTTTTAATTGGAGTTACTTTACTAAACTAGATTTAAATAGATGGTGAAGGGTATATATAGATTCGGCATAGTCGAATATTTGTTTAAAGCAACATGAGAAGTTGTGAGAATTAGTATCTGAAAGAAGCCAGCTGAATTTTAATTGAACATCTTTTTAAGTAATGTGCATGAATTATATTATTAAAGTGAAATTGAAGTATTTTCTCCTTTAAGAAATAAAAAGTGAAGGAAGAAATGAAATAAATGTACAGAATTAAAATCATGGAATCTTTATTTTTACAACAATATAAATAATTTTATTATAATTTAAGAACTAAGCCATAAGGATATTCATTAATTTTGGTATAGCTTTTTGGTAAAGCCTTAAAAAATTACATTAATAATATTATTGGAAATTTAAATCTGTTATTATGATTTTTGATAACTTGCTTTAATTTTATATTAAAATTTTACCAAAAATAATAATAATAATAATTAAAACTTTAGTTTAAAATTCAATTCAATTTTTTTCTGAAATCAGGAGTTGAACTGTGGGTATTATAAATAAGGAGCTAATTGTGAATGAATAAAAATAAAAATTTCATTTCATGGCCGAAGGTTGGTACGAAGTAAAAAAAGTAAAAGAGCAGTTAAAGAGATAACAACGAAGAAATGCTATGGGTTGGGTCTGGACTTTGTCTAACCAAATTAATATTGTTACGTTTTACCCTTTTTAAAAGGCATACGTACGGATTCTTTTGATTGCAAATACCACTGTGGCTAAATTCTGTCTTCGAACTTGGCTTTCTCTGGCTATACTTCTCGATCCTACCGGTCTTGTGAACCCTTGGTTTCGTATTTACTAAACATGCGTTATCACCACAAACGCAGCCATCCACGCTACACTACTGTATTGCTCCGGCCTAACCATCCACAGACATCTCCACTATTCCTTTTATCCAAGCCAGTCATCTCCTTAAATCTAGTAGCCACAACTCACGTCTGCCATACACTGTTGTTATGCTGTTACACTTCCCCGCGCTAACCGCTAATGCTCTTACTTTCTATTGTAAAGGGCTTCTTGACAATTATCTGTTGCTCTTATATTAAATTGGACGTCTCCACTAAATTATCTGCCATGGCTTTACACAATAGCTGTCTTTTGCCTCTCGGGAGATTTGTACTGCTGTTTATTAATTTTAATTGCATTATAACAATTATTAACCCTTTGCACTCGAAGCTTTTTTTCACTCATAATACCAGCAACTCGAATCAATTTTAATAGAAAAACCATATTCACATATAAGTAAATGATATGCGCATAAAAAGAAAAGTCATAGTTGTATTTTAAATCTTTTTTAATTAAAAGTAACAGTTTTTTTACCGTTACATAAACAAAGCTTTCCTGAACAGATTTCATTTGTAATTTGTTAACAGAATAAATGAAGTTATTACGATTTGTTTTTGTCCTTATGTTATGAACTGAAAATTATTTGCATTGTCTCCATAGCGGAGCCCTCGAGTTTGAAGATAAATTTTAAATGGCTCCGCTCCGGAGCCCTCGAGTGCAAAGGGTTAATTTTTCTGTGCACGCATGTCCGAATGCCGTATCGAACTCAGGACCCCCTGTTTTGCAGTACGCACCTCTACCAACGCAGCCATTGAGGCTGCTCAGCTTTTGTTAGCTAACTTGTGGATTTGTTATTCTATAAACACACCATTAGTTGAATTAGCTTATTCACCACGCTCATACGTAAACAACTACAGGGGTTGCCAGATTTTATTATTCGTAACAATATTGATTAAATTAGTTTGTTAAATAGATGATGTTTACAATGTATACAACCTAAGGTAGATAGAAGCGAATAATATTAATGGAGGATTTAACGATCCAGAAAATGCAGCATTGCATTCTGCTGGTGTTTAGTTTTACTTGTTTTTTTTTGTTTTTGGAAAACGTCCTATAACATTTGTAAATAATTTTTTTTTTTCTAAAAATGTTTAGAAATTAAAATAAAATATAAACTTAAGCCAAAAAAAAAAAAATATATATATATTTAACATTATAATAATATCTCTTCTGTAGTTTAAATATTATTTTATTTACTATTATTTTATTTTTCCACTAGTAATTGTTGATTTAAAAAAAATTTGGTTTGATTCAAATATTTCATTTAATTTAAGCTTAAATAATTATTAAATCTAATAATAATTAATACAGAAAAACGCAATTGTATTCAACTATTAAAAATGATTAGTGTTTAAGAAAATATAGAATTTAAAAAAAATTTTATTTTATTTTCTTTTAAAGCCTAAAATTTTGCATTAACTTTTGTATACACTTTTTGTGAAATATTTTTGTATGTGCCTTAAATACAAAACGGCGTCAGTTGCATCCGTTTCATATTTGCATTTAATATTCCTATAGCGTTTGCATATATTTCATGTTTGTATATTTTTTGTGATTTACATCTAATTTTTCCATTTTCACTGCTTTTTTTGTTTTATGAAATTTTTCTTTTTTTTGGCATAAAAACTCGTTATAACTCATGTTTGGTAGATGGTGATTTTTGTGTGTTGTAAATTATATTTTTGGCTGTACTTGCATATTTTTTAATTTTTTTTTTGAATTGTGGTCAGTTGGAAGCAATGACAGAGATACATTTTTATTTTATTTTTAATTTGTTTAATCTGTTATTTCTTACAAATTTTTAAATTTATAGAAGTGATCGGCACGAAGAGTCACCGATTTAAATGTGCTTGAGATCTTTCGCCTAGACCGTTATTACATTTTATTAAGCAGTTATTATATTGCCTTTAGCCTTTGATTTCTATTTTTGGCGTTAAATTTTTTTTTTTTTTGGAATTTTTTCAGACTGAGTATGTACTTGTTATCAAAATCCGTATTTTGCATGTCTGAGTGCCGGTAATTGACTGACATTACATTAACACAAATTTTTTTCAAAAAAAATATTGCTTACGTGGCGAAAAACCTTTTGATGTTATAATGAGAATTGTTGGTAACCATTTCTTTTTTTTTAATGAAGAACAAGAGCTCTTCTCTCACGAACAGTCTATTATATAAAGAGGTCAAGTTAATAAATATGAGTTGAAAAAAATCATATTGGTTAAATGATCACCTCCCTGATTGATGAATCTGGCCTCAAATTAAGGAGTTCCGGGTGAACATTTATTAATTAACTATTAAAAATAATTTCACATTTTTTATGTGTGTATATGTATCGCTTCTTGGCCGCACAGAAACAAGTTCTAAAACCTTTTTTAACTTTAATTTTCTTCTGATTAATTAATTACAAGTTAATTAAATTTTTAATTGATTCAATTACTCATTTAATTAAAAGATTTTTGTTGTGTTCTTTTTTAATTAAATATATAATTGACTCAAACAATTATTTAATTACATAATTTTGTATTAATTTTTCAATTAAATATATAATGAAGACAATTAAAAATTAAATAAAATTTTAATCTTAAAAAACAAATTAGAGCTTCAACTTTTTTGTTTTTTTTTTGTCATAGCACAAAGAATTTTGACAGCTTTTGAAAATGGAATCATATTTATATTATGAAAATATTTTTTCGCCACCCAATATTGAAGTATTTAGGTGCGAATTATAATATTTGATAAGATGTTAGTTTTACAAGACCACAATTCCCGCAGTTTCAAAGCAAGGCGGATTATTCAATTTTTATGACTTAAAAGCTGTCTGAGCCTGCGGGTGCTTAAACAAAATGTTCTGTTTTCTTGAAGAAAAAAATAATATATAATTAAAATTATATATACTGTAACCGGATTAAAATTATTCAATACTTTTTGATTACAGAGTTCGTTAAAACATAAAATTTGCTTTAAATGTTCAAATAATTTTATTTAAATAAATTTGTACATTTGAAAAAAAAAATCTTTAACATTCGCCATAATTTTGTAAGAACCCCAAAATGTATGCTGTACATTATCTACTGTTAACAAAACATACTTGCCCTATTCACAAGCCCCCTAGTAGGTGCTAAGTGCTAACAAAATACAACAGTGCTAGCTGTGTTGTTGGTAATTTTCATGCAAACATGCGATACAACACTTAGTACTTTTTTTCATATGTTTTTCAAACGTTGTATTTGTTTAAATGTTTTATGTTTAAATGAATTATTATTTTTGGTTTCATGTGTGAATTATATTAAATTAATTAATTGAATTAGAAGATATTTTTATTAGTTTTATTTATTTAATTTATTGATTTGACTGATTTATTAGAAAGTTGAAGTTGAAAATTGCCAATATAAAAACTGTTCTTTAAGATTTTATATTGCTTTAATGACTCGATTTCTAATATTTTGTATGGTACCGCCATCACCTATACCAAAAAGAGATGCTACCTTTCGAACACAAGCACCATTTCCTGAAGATCCCAAGCAGTAAAGTACAATTTTAAGCTGCAAGTCAATGCGTTATTGGAGCCTTTCGCCAATTGTGTGAAAAACATCGTCATTTTTTATAAGGTTGAATATACAGGCAAATTCCTCTGGCCGTAGTCGTATCATATGAAGAAATCTGTTTTCATCGAAATACCTTAAAACCCGATTATGCCATAATGATGATTTTGGTAGCCCTAAATGTATAATTCTGCGACTGGAGAGCAAGTACATTAGGTTCATCCTAAAAATGTCTTGAATTTCATCCTCACACAAAAAATTTATTAATTTACTTTTTTCTGTCTTCTCCCCCATTTGGCTTATAAATAACAAATGATGAATAGCACTTTTCTTCTTCTTATTTACTTTTTGACGTATGAAGTACAATGTACAATGGCACACTGATACAATGGTTGTTCACAAAGAAGTAAACAAAAGGTAGTATGCAATACTACTTACACCTTAGCAGAGCTTGTGAATACGGCAACTGTAATAAATGTAACTGTATTCTCTCAATTCTCTTAATTAAAATTTCATTATTTTCAAAAATAATTCAAATGATAAAATATAAGATCAAATTACTTAAAGCATGTTAATTGTATTTAATGTAAATATTTCTATAAATTTTAAATAAATAATATAATAAAAAATAAAGCGAATTATCATTAGTAATTGGGTGCTGTTGGTGATGTTTTAATTATTTATTCTTTTTTTACACTTATTGTTGCCACCTGCAAAGCACATTAATATTAAAGTTTATGCAAACTAAAAGGAAAATTTTAAACTTCAGGCTAAAATGTTAAAATTTCAGCTGTTAGGGAGCATTCAAGCAGCAAAATAAAATTAATTAAAAAATATTTTACTCATAATTTTTTGTTGAAATAAATATATAAAATTTTTATTAAAGAAAACAACAGCCACAAACCTGATAAAAAAAAAATTATTTATAAAAAAGTGAAAAAGCCGTTTTAAAAATATTAAACTAAAAAAAAAATAGCGGATCATAAAATTGTAGAAATTTTTATAAATTATAAATTCATGAAAATCTTTGATTATTTTGGTGACTTAATTAAAGAGATTTTTCAGTTTTATAAATTAAAATCAATTTAAAAAGAAATAGTTTTTACTTAAAGGAGCGTTTTTAAACAAAATAGAAATTTAAATTATAGACAATAATACTGAACAATTTTTTAATTCGAAAAATCAATTCATGGCATTAACATTTGGCACCGACACCGACTGATAAAGGGTGTTTTTTAAAAATTAAATTTTAATGAAGAATTTTTTTATACGAAAGATCAAAACATGGCATTAATATTTAAAAAATGATTTCAAGCATATGGCCACCTCGGCTGCTTATGACGAAGCACATCCTCAACGTACAATTTTGGGTCATTTTTTCATGTACTGCTGGCCGTATGTAACAAATAACACGAACAATGTTGGCCTCCAAAGCGTCAATTATTGCTTGCTTATCAGCACAAACCAGTATATTTACGTTGCCCTATAGGAAATAATCGAGAGGTGTTAAATCGCACGTCCTTGGAGGCCAATTGACAGGTACATTTCTCAAAATCATTTTATCGCCAAATTTTGATTTCAATAATTCAATAGTTGCGGTCGCCGTATGGCACGTAGCGCCATCTTGTGAAAATCACATTTCATCCGGATCACTGTCATTCATATTTTTAAACGAAAAATCAGTAATCTGCATTGACCGTAAAGTAAGATCCGGCCTCATTTTTGAAGAAATAAGGTGCAATGACGTCACCAGTGTGTAAATCACTCCAAACGGTTAGTTTTTCTGGATCTAATGGAGTCTGTAGAGAATGTTGTGGATTGGATTTTATGTAACGTGAAAATCATGAAGTAGTCTTGAACGATTTGATAGCGTTGTTCAAGCGTGAGTCCATTCATAATGATTTAAAAATTATAAGAAAAAAATGTTCAGCAAAATTAAATTTTTAGTGTTTTTTTTTTATAATTTAAAATTCAATTCTATCGGGCTAAAGAAAGCGATATAACGCACTCTGGACGTCCAGTGACTTTAGGTGGCCCCTTAGAAAATAATCAAGAGGTGTTAAATCGCACGATCTTGGAAGCCGTTTGACAGGACCATTGCTTTCAAATCAACTTTTTGCCAAATATTTATTTCAGTAAGTCGATGGTTTTGAGGTGGCCATATGACGAGTAGTGCCAGCTGTGGAAACCACATCTCTTCCGGTTCAATGGCATAGATATTTTAAAAAAGTAAGGCCGAGTAAATCTCATTAAACGATGCATTTTTCTATACGTAATAGAGTCTGTAGGCTCTATTTGGGGTTTTGGATAATATTATGCTATCAGCTTTAGTATCATAATAAAACATTCCAACATAATTATAATTGTTTAAATTATTTCATTTTTATGCTCAAAACCAAGTTCATCGATGCCTACAGAAATGGTTATTTGTGTTTGTAAAATCTAATAAATTATTTTTCCAACAAAATGATTTAATAATACAAAAAAAGGCAAACTGAACACCTTGACACACCTGATTGACTCAGCTCAAAAATAATTTTCAATTGCAGTGTCTATAGAATGATTCATCATTTTAAGTTAAAAAAAACTTAGTAATTGAAGAACAATTTATTAAAAAAAAAAATACGTAAATAAATGTTGATGATTTAATTATAATTTCAAAAACAACAGCAAGAATTATATTACAATAAAAACAACAAAAACCTTAAATGCAGTCAGAAAAACATGTGGTTTTCTCTCAAATTACATTAAGAAAGTGTTCATTCTGTCATATAGAAAAATAATTTTAATTTTACAAAATTTAATTTAATTAATTTTAATTAAAAAAATATTTTAATTCGTTTTATATTATTAATTAATTTACGAAAAAAAAACTATTATTATTTATTAATAATTTTTGAGGAATATTCGAAGTTTCGAACTAAAAAACAAAGAGAATTTTTAAGTTCTGTAGAGTGTTTAAAATGTTTAAAACATTATTTATATAAATAATTAATATAAAAATGTTAATATTTTTTAATTTTTTTTCACACTTATAAATTTGAATTTAAAAAAAAATTTACGAAATTAAAAAAAAAATCATTATTAAATAAAAATGTATATAGAAAAATGTTTGAAAAAGAGAATGCAACAAATTATTAACCTGGGTAAGACTCTTGAAATAAAGAATGTAATCTCGAATTTTCGAACTTTGAATATTTTAAGAATATACTAAATTATTATTTCTAAAAATACGTAGAAAGTTCTATTTTTCTGTAAATTCCTTATATTTTATTTTTAGTTCAACATTTAAAAAAAAAATGTTTAAAATTCGAAATTATAAAATAATTTTCGAAATATTCTATTAAAATAAAAATAAAGCCTATAAAAATATTATTGTTATTAAAAAAATTCAATAATAAAAATATAAATAAGATTAGGGGCGTTTCAAACATAATATTTAAATTTCGAATTTAAGTTCGAATTTTCGTTTCTTAGGAGTGTATTAATTTTTAAGCATGAAATGGAATCAAAATCTCAATTATTAATTTATTTATTAATTACTTGCTTTTTTACACTATATAATTCGAGCTATAGATTTCAGAATACCTTGAAGAGAGAAGCACACTTTTCAAAGAAAATTTATCATTTTCTTTTTTAAAATTTCATACCGAAATTTCAAGCCTTTTTTTGAAATTTACAAATTAAACAGAATATAAAATTTTTTCATTTGGTGGCCCCCAGGCCGACAAACTGCAATATACTGAACGGGATTCTGCGTACTTCGGCCTTGATGTTCACTGCTGAAGGCTTTCTTTACTATGCCGCACTGGCTACCGGCCGATCTCATGGCCAAATTCGACAGTTAGGCTGAATGCAGCTTTGTTAGGGAAGTCACAGGACTTTAGACATGCCGCCGTCTAGGGATGCGCCCTGGCTTTTCCCGATATTATTGATTATTGCTCGCCCACTCCTATGTCTGATATTGGATTCGCAGTATCAATGCCGGGCACGTCAAACATGATGATTTACATTGATCATCAGAGAGATGTGTTTGTTTTCTTAACAGACGATTCCAAGTCAGATACTATAGTCGAGGAAGGCGTCTTTATTTCTAGATTTCAGTTTAGGATGAAGTTTTGGTTACAGAACCAAAATAACGTAATTCAGGCTGATATATTAGCCTTAAGAAAGGCGGTTAGCTGGATGAGGTACCACAGGATACGCGGAGAGAATATCCAGAAATGTAAGAACAGCAATGCTACAATAAGCTCTTTATTAAGTGTCAATTCAACATCCAGATTGGTCCGTCAATGCCGTATAATTCTAAATTAGATGGCGAGACATTCCAAACTGGAACATAGTTGCAGACGAACTCGCTAGATCTGGAACTCTGTTGAGATAGATCCACTAGTGGGGGCTTCGTTAAACTGCTGTAGGACTATATTTCAGTGGAAACTTTTTGGGGCCGCGCAGACCAGATGGTCTAGCGAGGCACGGTTTCGGGGACATTATGCCCTTAGTATGATAGTAGGAGATCTGCAAATCTGCTGAAGTTTCACTGAAAACAGCTGGGCACACTGGTGGCTGTGCTGACAGGGCAATGTGTTATCGGTACTCATGCTAGGAGAAAAAAACGGTAGGGCATTTGCTCAGCCATTGTCCAGCTCTTTCTGGAAACAGTGCAGGTGTATTCGGTAGTCTGAGACTGCATAGTCTTGCAGATCTACCGGTCTGTGATGTTCGTTTATCCAGTCTTCGGGACGGTTTGCGGACGAATCTGATGGTAACATAGAGACCTGAATTGATTCTTTGCCCATCATTTCCAGACAACACAATTGGACCATTTAGGATCCAAGTGAGTCGGTTTTCTCATACCGGCAGCCTGTGCACATTAACCTAACCTAACATTTATATCGTAGTGCCAAATTTCTAATTTCTAATATAAAAAATAATTTACTTTAAGCAATAAAAAAGCCATAAAATATTTTTTTCTAAAAAAAAGTGAAATTGATTTTAAATAAACAAAAGTAAGATTAGGTTTTATGTGTTTTTTAGAAATCAAAACCAGAGCCCTTTAATTCAGACTAAAATTTCTAAAGTTAAAAAAACCTTAAAAATTTGGACAAAATGCAGGTTTTCTAAGAAATAAAAATACAACTTTATTGTAATTTTTAAAAAACTTTAAAATTTAATTTTTATTCCAACAACGAAATACAAGATATTTTGTCAAGAGAGCGAAGTTTTAGTTGGTCAAACACTACATATATTTCTGCTGTTGGAATTTTACAGCAACAACTTAATAATATTCCTGGTCAGAACTTCTATTCAAGTACTACTCCCGGCATCCACAGGGGGTAATTTTTTTTTTTTTTGTTTTTTTTTTATTTTTAATTTTGTTTTATTTTGTCTTATTTCATTTTAATTTTTTGTATTTTAATTATCTGTGTTGGCTTAAGTTTTAGTTTTAGGATTTAGTTTTAAGTTTATTTACGGTAGATCTAACTCTACTGGTAATTGTAAGTGCCGGGAGCAAGCACTGTTTCTTTCAACACTGTTATATATTAATTTTTTTATAATTAATGTATCTTAATCTAGATAAGCAAGACGCATGTGCAAATATATAGTTATGTAATTAAAATAATACTTAATAGTTTTAAGTTTCCCTCAAAAGTGTATTCTGACAAAACGTGTAATATGAAAAAAAAATAAGAAGTCTCAATAAAATTCAATTCAATTCAATTCCAACAAAATTTCTTAAATTATTAAAAAAAAATTCAAATAAAATTTTCGTAATTAAAATTTTCTGAGATTTTTTTATTTTAAATATTTAATAAATAATGCAGCCTAAAGTCTATTTTTCCTTTTAAATTTTTTTTATTCAATACATGAATAATACAGTTTTTAATATTCTCTACTAAAACTGAAAAGAAAATCTCCATTCATTCCTTGTATTAGTTTTTTTTATTAAACATTTTTTTCTCGTCTCCTGTTGTGTGTTGTTTTAAAAGAAATTTTTCATTTTTCCCAACACAAAAAAAAAATCATATAAAAACATGAATAAATTTTTTTATTTTCGAAAAAAATCGCATGAATATGTTAGAGCAAAATAAAAAATATAACACCAGCAAAAAAAAAATAGAAATAATGTCTGACAAGTGGATGTAAATATAAATAAAAAAGAGAAAAAACCGGTTTGTTTAGTGGCTAACTGTTCAAGTAGTTTGGGAGTTGATCAACAAAAAGGATTTTAAAGAATATTCTATTTTGAGCAAAATCAAACATACGCAAAAACACACATACACACGTACACATGAACACACATATTCACACAGTAAAAATAGTTTAATACAAAAGCAAAAAACATTCAACTTTCTCAGAAATGCTGAACTTTCCGGTTGAAAATATTTTGCAGATATTGATAGATAAACTCATTGAAGCAAAGCGAAATGTGTATTAAATCAATTTACTTAAGTTGAGTTTATAATTTAACTTAAAATATTAAAGTTAAAAGTCGTTTTATGCCATATAGTAAATTAAGAAAATCTTTGGAGTTTTTTGCAGAAGTTTGGGAATTTTTAAATGCACGTGTTCCAAAAAAAGAACTTAATAACTTAAATATGACCTCACGGTATGGTGAACAAAATATCTTTTTTTTTTTAGCTTGTTCCGTTTAAAAAAAACATATAGTGTATTAATATATTAATAATTCAAGCCTAAGTCCTTCAAAAAACCACTCCAATAAATTTGCCTTCCTTAAAAAGGTTCTTTTAATTTCAATCCCTTTTCTATTTGAAACTTTTCAAAATGGCTTTTTGTTTTTGTTTCTTGCCATAAATTTTGTCATGCATATTCGCAGTTTTACATATATGTACATATGTGCGTACATATACATATGTATGTAAATGTTTGCTCATCTCTTGTTTTTATCTCATTCCATTTACATTTTGAAAACTGTTTATGATGGCAACACGGTTGTCATGTTAACTTTTATCAGAAACCAATAAATAACATAAAACGTGCACAATATTCATGAGATTTTTTTTTTGTTGGACCCTGGTAAAACAAAATGTACACACAAACATACATAAAATTAAAAATTAAATTCGCTTAAGAATTTCGAAAGTATATTGAACCATTTTGATTGTTATTTTTTTACAGCAGTATAAAACAGAAATAAATTTAAACAAGACATCTCATGTTCATAAATTAAATAATTTTTTTAATATTGGCTGAAAGTTTCAGACGCGCAATTCTCAACTTTTACAACCTTTTAAAAATTCAACGCACATATCCAATGTTCGGTTTATTAAATTTATTTGTCACTTGTTTTTAATGTATTTTTTTTGTAATATTTATTGTATTGCTTATCAAGCTAAGTTATGCAAATTTATAAATAATTTTTTATTCGAATAACTTTTTTAATCGAATAATATTTATTCGAATAACTTTTTTAATCGATAAATATTTATTCAAATAAATTTTTCATTCGAATAACTTTTTAATCGAATAATATTTGTTCGAATAACTTTTTAATCGAATAATATTTATTCGAATAACTTTTTCATTCGATAAATATTTATTCGAATAAATTTTTCATTCGAATAGCTTTTTTTTTTATTCGAATAATTTTTTTAATCGAATAATATTTATTCGAATAATATTTATTCGAATAACTTTTTATATAAATAATATTTATTCGAATACAATTTTTTATTCGTGTTATATTTTTAGCTTTCTAGTTCTAAAATATTTATTTTAAACCCGGAAGAAGTAGTGAAGTAGGCTTACTGGCCTGCGTGTGAGGAAAAAGAAACATCAAAATTACACAAAAATAGATTTTTGAACAGAGAGAAAGCAGATTGTTTCCAAAAAAAAAAAAGACTGCATATATTTATGCCAAAAAATATAGATTTTTTCTAATACTTTGTCGTTTACAGATCACTAGTTCTTCTGCATGAAATCTTTATGCAAGAAACAATTTCCAATAAATTTTTGTCTATTTTAAATAAATTTTATATAAAAATTTTTCTGTATCAACAAAATTTTTGGTAATAACTGTTTTAACCATCGCAAAAATTTTTTATAGACGTTATCCTTTTCGATTTATCCTTTAATCGATAAAGATTATGTAAAGAGACCGATAAAAGCGAATTATCGAAATGAATTTTCATTAATAGATAAATATTCTAAGTTTATAATTTTACGACTTAGAAAAACTATTTTATTAATTAATAATTTTTCGATTTAAAAAATTTTTGATTATCGACAAGTTATCGGCGTAGAAGATTTTCCATTTATGTAATTTTTTATGTATTTAATTTTTTATTCATCAACAAATTTTGGTAAAAAATATTTTTTTCGTTTTTATAAATTTTCTAAATAGCTTTCTTATATTAATCGATAAATTTTCTGCATTCATAATTCTTCGATTTAAAGAAATTATTTTGTTAATCTATAAATTTTCGATTTAAATTTATTTTGGCTTATTGACAAATTTTCGATAGAGAAAATTTTTCTGTTAATCGATACGTGTTCGATAAAAGTATATATTGGGTTATCGAAAAATTGTCGATATACAAGATTTTTTCTTCTGTCAATTTATTTTAATTTACCTTATCAATTTTTTGTGTATCGAAACAATTTTCTATTATCTTTTTTTATTTATCGATAAGTTTTCGCTTAAAATAATACTTTGTCGACTGACTGGTTTCTGTATGGAAAAGCTGTTTTATTGATGAATGTTTGGCATAAAAACGGAAAATCGATAAATTTTCGTTCTAGACAATTTTATATTTACCGATAAATTTCTTGTAGAATTTTTTAAGTTGTCTATTAATATCGATACAAAAAGTACTTTATATATCGAAAGATTTACGTGATACAATTTTTTCATTATTATACTCGTTATTGTTTATCGATATATTTGCTCTGTAGATTTTTTTGTAAATCATGTTGCATAAAAAATTCTCTTTAAAGACAAAGATTTCGTTTGCCTTAAGATTGTTCTATTCAGAACACTCTTTTAATTATCGCTAAATTTCTTCTTACAACGTATTTATCCATAAACCATTTCACAGAAATTCCTTTATTTTTCTATTTATCTATATATTTGCAGCCTAAAAAACTTATCGATACTTATCGATAAATTTTTATTACAAATTTTTTTTTTTTATATCGATTCGATTTCATAAGAAAAATATAATTAAATGGAAACATTTCTGATTCTAAAAATAGAAATTTTTATATCGATTTTATCGGCAAATATATTCTATCAACGAATATGTACTACAAATTATATTTACGCTACGAAATTAAATAATTTTTTTTTTCATTTTAATTTTTTTCTAAAAAAAAGAGCGCAGTTTAAATTAAATGACAGCTTATCTTAAAATGTAAATTTAAAGCAACAATGTTGAAAAAATGACTAAAGATTAATCAAGCATATTAATTAGATAGAAAGAGCTTAATAAAAGCTGATAGATACAAATTAAAAAGAAACCCACCACAGATACTGTATTTTTTAACTGTGACTTGAATTAAATATAAAATTCTATGAATTAAAAAAAAATCAAACTTAAGAAGAACACTTGTAAGAAAATATATTTAAAACAAATTTTTTTTCCTTTTTTTATTTTACTCTTCATCTTTATATTTTTTTTTTCAGACACACAGCATTTTTAAATTTGTACGTAAATTCTTATTTCTTCTTTTTTTTATTATTTCAAAGATTTTTTGTATTGCCTTTTAGTTTAATTTGTAATTTTATTTTATATATTGTCAATTCGAAAAGTGGTTAAGTAGTCTTATATATTTGGCCAAATAAGTTTAAAATAAAATAGAAATGAATTGAAAGCAGCATACAAATACGTGCGTTTTTTTTTGCCAATTTTCGCAGCTGACTGTGCACAAAATGCAGAGAATAAAGTCATTTTCTTTTCAGATACATTTTCAATACATCTTGGATTTATTTTACCTTTAAGACTCTAAAGAATAAATAAATAAATGGATTCATGAAGACAAGATTATTTTCTTTCAAGTCATACATTCATTCAGTTGTTCGTACGTGGATGCAGGTAATCGGTCTATTTTGATATGCTTGTTTATTATTGTTTTTTTTTATTATTGTTATATTGAGGTTCATTTGTGCACTAGTTAGAGAATTTAATACTGAAACCAAATAAAGAAGAAATAAAACTGTAAACCAAAATAAAATTATCTTTTGTTGCTTGTATCTATCAAATGATACTCGAATAAATAAAAATATATTTAAGTCAAAATACGGCTTAACATTGTTCAAAAAAGGGTGTCTCGAAGTTAAGAAAAAGGTGACCGTGTCACTACACAACTCTTAGGAATAATATTTGCAAGAAAAAAAAAACAGACGGGCAGAAGTCGTATACATCAAATGGATGTCCGCTACGGTTCAATAGACATGTAAAACTAATGTGTGTTCTATGGAGGCAGCCTTTAGTTTTAAAAACTATGAACCATGACGTTTTAACTAAAATAAAAAAAAGAGTCTTTCCATTATCAATCCTATTCTTTGTTCTTTATGGTTTAATAAAAAAAAACCATGCATGTCTGTATGCGAACATTTTGGGCTACCCTTTACAAATGAACACACAAAGATATATAGAGATATCAAATAAATGCTTCAGAGATAAAAGCCAAAACCACATTTGCGGTGAAACCTAAATAAGTAACGTAAAATAAAACGCTCTCCCATCAAAACCCACAAATATTCAAAGATACATGAGATAGATTTTCATACTGAAATTTATTTGATAGTTTCATTTTAATACTTAAAAAAAGAATAATACTTGTTTCTTGTTACTAGTTTGTTAATCTCAAGAATTCAGCCGTAGGAGAAATCAAAGATTTAAAGAAAATAAAAATAACTGTATATGGTTTTATTTAGGTTGGTTACTTGAAGTTTATTTATTGTTTTTAATTTTAAAGCAATAAGATGCATCTCTTTATTTATTTGTATTAAGATTTAGGATTAACATTTTTTATTCATAGCAATAATTGGATATAAAACAATTTATTGTTATCGATGACTTTTCGATGACAATAAACTGCTTTACAAAAGTTATCGATAACAATAAATCAATGCAAAAAATTTAGCAATTGTCATAAATTGTTTTCAATAAAAAATCAATTTTTGTACAAAAGTTATCGATAAATTAAAATTGTTGGAAAAAGTTATCGATAAAAATATATATATATTGTTGTAAAAGATTTATCAATATAAAGTATCGATAACAATAAATTTAATAAAAATAAATTTTTGTACAAAAGTTATCGATAACAATATATTTTTGTATTAAATTTTATCAATATTAAGTATCGATAACAATAAATTTTTTAATAAAAATAAATCTTTGTACAAAAGTTATCGATAACAATATATTTTTGTAAAAAATTTATCAATATAAAGTATCGATAACAATAAATTATTCTTAATAAAAATAATTTCGATAATTATAAATTGTTGTAAAAAAGTTGTCGATAACAATATATTGTTGTACAAATTTTATCAATATTAAGTATCGATAACAATAAATTGTTTAATAAAAATAAATCTTTGTACAAAAGTTATCGATAACAATATATTTTTGTAAAAAATTTATCAATATAAAGTATCGATAATAATAAATTGTTCTTAACAAAATTAATTACCGATAACAATAAATTGTTTAAAAGTTATCGATAACAATATATTTTTGTAAAAAATTTATCAATATAAAGTATCGATAACAATAAATTGTTTAAAAAAAAATTTTGGACAAAAGTTATCGATGACAATAAATTTTTGTAAAAAATTTATCAATATAAAGTATCAAACAATAAATTGTTTTTAATGAAAATAAATTTCTATAAAAAAGTTATCGAAAAATTTAAATTGTTGCAAAAAAGTTATCGATAACAATAATATATTATACAAAATTTAGCAACATAAAAATTTGTATAACAAAATTTAACTAAACCATGACTTCCTAAAACTACTTTAGCTATATTAAAATTTTATTAAGAAGAAAATTAAATTAGTAAGAAAGTTTATACATTAAAAAAAATTCTTGCTAAAGACGTTGGAAGTTCCTTGTTAAGAAATTTAATAATAATAAATATTATCTATAAAAAATATTTTTTTAAAGTAGTAAGCTTTTTTTAATTTATTAATATATGCAGATTCTCTTTAATCAATAATTATTCAAAAGATAAATTTTATCATTAAAAACACAAAAAAAATAATCGAGAAAACGAATCTACTATTTAATGATGAATGAGAAAAAGTTTCTGAAAAATTAATAGAGCATTAAGATTTATCGATAAAAGAAATTGCTACAGAAAATAAATCGATAAACAACCTATTAAAAAAATAGAAACGCACTAGTTCCCTTTAATTTAAAAATGAGAATTTAAAAATTTACTTATTAATAAGCTATTAGTTTAAGTTATCAAAAATTGTTTTCAAGAAAAATGTCATCGTCATGAAATTTTAAAAAAATTTAGGATAAGTAGGCATTAATAATTAAAAAAATCTCCAGGAATAAGCACGTGAGCACTAATGGGTTTAACACGTCTCAAAGTTCAAGTAGTCATATTTAAACATTTTTTTAAAAAATATTTACTTAATGCATTAGAAAAAAAAATCACCTGCCAAAACAAAATCGCGGACTTTAAAGAAGAAAGTAATAAAAAGTAGAAGAACTTATTAGAAGAACACAACTAAGCAAGATATTTTTTGCTCGAGGTACCATAATTGTGTTCATCATATAAAGCTTTTATTTTTAATGAAAAAAGATGTACAAATTGTATATCAGTAGATCGGTAATTACCTCTACTATTCCGCTGTGCTTAATTTTTTGTAGTAGTTTTCAAATAAAAAAATCTGTAAAAAATAAAAGCTGTAAAAATCAGGTTTTCATCGCAATAAAGACCAATATGTACGTAACTACAATCAATAAAAATGTTGGCAAAGAATAAATTAATGTTAATTAATTTTCAATAAAATCTTTTTTTCGTGCTATTTTCTGTTATTCCGATTAATTATTTAAATCACCAATATTGATTATTGAGGGCGAAAGCACGTCTCGATGGCGATTTCGCTACAGCTTACTCAGCTCTTCAGGAAACTTTTCACAACCATTTTAAGTAAACTAAAGATTTTTGTTCAAACAATAAAGTAAAGACAAAAATCAAAATAAATTAAAATATTATATTTTTGTAAATTAATGAAATTTTACTTTATTTTCAGCTTTTTGGTTCTTTTTAATTTAATTTCTAAACATTTTTAGAGAGAAAAATTATTTACAAATGTATGCGGACGTTTTCCAAAGAAAACAAGAAAAATTAGACGCTAGCAGAATAAAATGCAGCATTTTCTGGATCGCCACATCCTTTATCAGCATTCTTTGCATCTATCTACCTTAGCTTGTATACATTGTAAACATCATCTATTTAACCAACTAATCTTAATGTTAATTTGGTGAGACGAAGTTCACACACAACACGTCTTGTACATTTGTTGTTGCTTTTTTGTACTAGCAATTTGATAGTCACAAATGCAACTTTTTATTTTTAATTATTCATACTTGTTTGCTCACAACATTATAGACACTGTTTCAGTATCATATTGACTTTTTATGAGTTAAGTATGAATGTAAATACGCGGTGCCTAGCGTTTGTTTTTAATTTTTAATTTTCACCCTGACCAGGATGGATACATTTGTAAATAATTTTTCTTTCTAAAAATGTTTAGAAAATTAATTAAAAAGAACAAAAAAGCCGAAAATAAAGTAAAATTTCATTAATTTATAAAATCGATGGTTCGAATCCTAGTCAGGGTGAAAATTAAAAAAAAAAATATATATATAACCATTAACCTATCGAAGTCATAGAAAAAATTTTGTTTACTGGTTATTTCCTATTGTATTAGCTTTCTAAGTCTGTTTTTAAAATTGCTCTATCTTGTATTTTAAAAACACAACAGCTGAAAAACCTAAAGGAGCCAAGGTAAAAATTTGTATTTTAAATTTAAAAGTCTAATTCCTCTAAAAGTATAAAAGATACCATTTGAAATAGGTTCACTTATAAGCTATGAAACAGTTTTCAAATTCGTGGTTTCCTGCTTTAATGCCCTGTGGTATCACCCTGTACTAAAACAGGATGCAACCAAGTGCAGTAGACGAAAAGCTTATGTCCTCCTAATAAAAATCGGGTAAATAGTTTAGAAGTTCCAGACTTTTATTCTCTATTCTTATGTATTTCACGCCACTGTGCTTCGTTTCACTTTATTGATGAAGACTTATACCACGTTTCATTATCTTTTCGAAGCTATAAAATGGAAGGAGGAAAACTTTACTCGCATATAAATTTTATATCTTATTGTTGTCCGATTATTAATAAGATTTAGTTCTTCTTGCTAACTGTTGTTGTTGAAAGTACTATAAATTCATTAACCATAAAGTTAGTTATTAATGGTTCGCATAAACATGGACGATCGAATACCAATAGAAGAATAAAGAGCTTTAAAAGATTTAATTGAACGTTGGAATGACTTATCTCTCATCTCTTATAAAAATTTTTAAATATCATATTTTAATTTTTGAGAGAGAATCATGTTATAAAAATGGCTTTTACTTTTTTTAAGCTTTTTACCTTCACCTCACACTGTTTACTGCCATCTTCATACTTCTTGTATATATTCATGTAAAATGTCCCTTAATTTACATTATTATTTTTACAGTAAATTAAGAAATTATTAAAAAAATATTAAGATTGTGAAATGTAAATCCCACAAATAACAGAAAAGTTCCAAAAATGGGATTTTTTCTTTTTTTTTTTTTTTGTATTTACCGTAACACGTAACAAAATTTGAGGATTTTGAAGAGATTTATACAATAAGTAAAAAAGTTCCAAAAAAAAAAGATATAATCCATCAATTCCCAAAAAAGATTTAAAAATTCCACAAATGATATTTGTAAATATGTCTGTGGTATTAACCATAAAACGTAGGAAAGTTGTAAAATTTTTTAGAAATGTATACAGTAAATAAAAAAATAAAATAAAATATTCAGACTGACACACACAAATACAACAATTCCTGGAAAATTTTCAAAAATTTCCAAAAGTAGGATTTAAAATTTTTTTGTTTTTTCAAAGGCATTTATATAGTAAATAAAAAATTGGAAGAAATATTAAGTTTTTGAAATGTAAATTTTGCAATTCCCAGAAAAATTTTAAAAATTTCCAAAACTGGGATTTTTATTTTCTTGCTGTATTTACCATAACGCGTAATTTTATTATGTAATTTACAGAAACTAATGAAGTAACTGAAAAATTAATAGAAATATTAACACTGAATAAGGTAAATCGAACAATTCCCAAGAAAAGTTTTAAAAATTCCAAAAATGGGATTTACCATGAAACAAGCTACGGGAAAAATTCCAGTTGCATAGTAAGAAGGACATATTAGAGCATTTAAATTATTTCTTACTTCTTTGTTACCGTTTAATTTATGAAAGAAATCTGCTTTCAAGTAGATTTTTAATAAAAAAATTGGTAATTTCCGAAAATAATTAATTATTATTTGTGTGTATTATTATAAAAATAAATTTCAAAGCTTTCTATAACTTTGAAAATACAGTTTTGAAAAAATAAACAAGGGGTAACCTTTTCGCCAATAAAATTACAAAAACAAAAAAAATATTTTTCAAATTTTTTTTAATTGGTTTCTGTTAACTTTTGACTTCAATACTACGAGTAGAAATAAAAATTTAAATTTTTGATAGTAAAAAGGCGAATAGCTCTGAAGCTAAAAAAAATAAAAATTTTGCAACAACGGTTTCAATTTACCACACAGCGGAATTAGTCTAATTTAAGCATCATGCGTTTGGATTCGTGGTCCCAGGATCGACAACAGTACTAAACAAGCGGAGGAATGAACCAGAAAGGATCTGCATTAAATACCTCAAACGCGTTGTCTTTCTCAATTTCACAAAAGACCAGCATTACCGTTCGTGGACTAAAGTCATAATTTCACCTCTTTTTGGTAGTGTGTGAGTTGTTGGAAGAGTTTTTTAAATATTCGAAGCACAATCCACATTTCGAATTTACAAACACCCTTATTATCTAACCTTATTATTGTAATCATTCTCGCCTTAAGCAGCTACATAAAAATTTTTATTTTTTAACCAAATCCGACATTGTATGTTGTCGCCCTAAAGACAAGAAGCTTTCAAATGTCAATTACTTTCCATCATTCCTTAAAAATCTACAAAATAAAAAAAAGCATTTAACAAAAAAAAAAAAAAAAAAAACAAAAAAAAAAAAAGTTTTCCAAGAACCCCAAATGCATCTGCCTGGCATTAAAATTTCTAAAAAAAAAACTAGTTTAGTGAAGTAACTCTTATCAAAAAAGCAAATTTTGGGGTGACAGAGATTAAAAAAATACAATAAAAATTTGGTACTTGACTTGACATCGGCTCTTAATGGGTTAAACATTTTTTAAAAAATTTAGTATTTCCTTAAAGATCTTTTCAAAAGCTGTAAAATGATACCCATATTGATATTTCAAAAAATTTGAAAATTTCAGAGCCCCGTAATTCGAAAAATATGGTCAAGCGCCAATTTCTTCACTTGATATTTTTCTTCTTATTTTTCAATTCTCCATCGCCAGAAATATTTATTTTTTGATTGAAGTCACTTTATTGCTACAAATGAAATGAAAATATTAGAGGTAGGCGTGGTGTTTTGCCTGCTGCCTCGAAGGCTTTGGAACGATCATGCTGATTTCCAATAGTACCTCTTTCGACACAATATCTGATAGATTGACATATTTATTTATATTTATTTGTGAAGTCAAGTTTGCCTCGGCAAACGGACTTTGGATAAGAAGTCAGAATATATATGCTTAATGGGGTCGGAAATGGATATTGTAGAAATTACACACGGAATGACAAATTTATTTAAGCCCTTTTTCCACTTTTTGTGCTGAAGGTTAAAATAAGAAATGTTTCCAACAACCCCAGAAGTAAGAAGTAGACAGATGCATAAAAATAAAAATTTCTAAAAAAAAAAAAATTGGAAGAGAAAAATAGAAATTGCTTTTAATGTTTTAACTCTTTTATAGCTCTGGAATTATTTTAATTACTAAATCTGTGTTTGAGTTTATTAAAAATATTACAACTTCTTGAATTTTAATTCCAGTATTTCTTTGCTCTTGTACAGCATTCTTCTGGAGTCGAGCAGTTGTTGTGTTTACCAACAATAAAGCAACAATAAAACAACAACAATAACAACAAGTTGTACAATAGCAATAATAACAATTTATTTATGTAATTACCCTTCTTTTCAAAAGCTAAAAGCCATAAAATCTCAAGAAATGTTAAACAAGAAGAAGAAGAAGAACTACTAAAGCATACACAATGGCTGAGTGTGTGTGTGGTTAGTTTTGCTTAAACAGGGTGTTAAAGCAAGAGCTGTTCTTAAAATCAATTTGTATAAATTTTATAACTTTTTAAATAAAATAATTTTTAAACATTTGATTTTTTTTTTCGTTCTATACAAAACTCTACACATTTTAGATTTTATGCTCGTATTGTTTACATATAAATATTTGTTGCTGTTGTTGCTGTTTTTTGTTTGCCTTAAATTGCATTTTAGCTTCTATTTATTTTTCGTTATTTGCTGTGAATAATAATGAGATTGAGGCCGATGGGGTGTTACAAAAGGCAGTTTAATGATTCTTTGTTTGGGGTTGACCAAAACTGAACGCCCACTTTTATAAAACTGCAAATGTCATCTATACAGGAAATGCGAACAAAAATGCAAACAATGTAACATACATACACATGTACACGTACATGCACTCAAATTCAAACATGCAATCAATTTTGAATTAATTCAAATATCAACTCTACAAATATAAAAACGCTAATAAATTGTGTGTAAAGAGAGAGAGAGAGTGAGTGTGAGAGAGGGAGTGAGAGGAAAAGTGAGTCAGGAAAAATTATATAAAATCATTTAAATTGTTGCAAGGGCTTGCAGGGAGTTAACGCTACGTGCTGTTACAAATTTAACAATAATTGAAATTTGTATTTTTTTTTCTTTTAAATCCACACGCAACGATTGACATCATCGATGATGATGATGATGACGTTGAGATTTCGAAATAATTATGCATGTTACATTATATTATATGATATGATTGTAACATGTTCCTGCAAATTATACGCTGCGTCAATCTGTAACACCATTTCACTTCATTTTGCTCATGTATGTAAAGGATTTTCCAATAACATCAAAAACTACTGCGACTATGCAACACAGCCGGTGCAGAAAAGAGCTGTCAGGACTGATTGGGCTTTGTGTCATTACTTTAGTTTGGATTCGAGCTCTTAGAAGCGAACAATGGCACTAAACGAGTGGAAAGAAAGCCAGAAAGGATCTGCTTCAAATACCTCAAATGCGTTCTTTGACAATTTCACTAGAGTTCCGCGTTACCGTTTGTCCACAAACGTATCGATGCAACAAATTTGTTTAAATACCCTGTTCAGACATGTTTTCCTAATTGAGTTAATTTAATTTTAATTGCGCAATTTAATTTGGTGTTCACACATGCTTAATTAAGATTATTCAATTAGCACAAGTTGAAAGTGTCAATAGCCTTTTTCGTATGACCCGCCATTTTCTTTTTATTTGTTTTTTTTTTCTTCTCACTGAACATGGCTCCACGAGTAAAAACTTGTTTGCAAGGGTTGCATTTCGCATCTTATTCAATTAGTGATGCAATTAAGTATTAATCGCTCAATTTATTAATTGACTTCTTATATGGTAAATTGAGCTCAATTAAGCCCTTAATTGCATAAATTCCTAAATTGCGCAATTAAAGCGTGTGTCTGAACAGGGTATAACTTTAGTGCAAGATAGAAGCAGAAACGATGTGTCCTCTGTGTCAGGTCTGTTGATGTGTCAGGTCTATTGATTTGATAGTCGATGCAGTGAAAGCCCAACCATTAGGAGTTAATTACTAGTAACAGTCATAGAGAAAAATATCACTTAATCGACTGCCATATCATAAAGTATTGTCCCTCTCTCTTAGTCATCGTATTTGTAGCATAATTGCCGCGAGTTTTTAATGTCCATGCATCCGATTGAGGGTGACTACTGAATTATCCTACAAATTATTGAATGATGTTGACGACTCCTGGATGAAGCAGAATGTGGTATACACACACCTGTTGAGGACTTAACAAAAAAAAAAAAAAAAACAAAAATAAAAATAAAAAATGTTCAAGATTTTAAAAAATTGGTTTGACCAAGGTGACATAATTTGGGAGCATATTTCATCTTGCCTGAAATGTTTGTGAAAGCTCCGACTTAAAATTTAAGCTCACCAACTGCTCTGATTCTTGTATCTGAAATTTGGTTTAAGTTCATGCAAATTATTTTTTTCTAACCAGCGTTGCCACAGTCGTTTCATTTTATTGTCTTAACAAGTTAAGGGGAAAAAACAAAAGCATTAAATATTGCTAAAAATCTACCTGTGTCTGAAATTTAGTTTGAATCTGTTTTTGTTTCCAGTGTTGCCACAGTGGTTTAATTTTGTTGTCTAAATAACTTGGGAAAAAAGACAAAAGCATTAAATATTGCTCAAATCTACCTGTATCTATTGGAAAACCCAATATAAAAAATATTTTTTTCTAACCAGCGTTGCCACAGTCATTTAATTTGATTGTCTAAACAAGTTGAGGGAAAAAACAAAAGCATTAAATATTGCCAAAATCTATCTGTATCTGAAATTTAGTTTTAATCTGTGCAAAAAAATTTTTCCAGCGTTGCCACAGTGGTTTAAATTGGTCGTCTAAACAAGTTGGGAAAAAAAGACAAAAGCATTAAATACCGCTAAAATCTACCTGTATCTAGTGGAGAACCCAGTATAAAAAGTAATTTTTCTAACCAGCGTTGCCACAGTGGTTTAATTTTGTTGTCTAAACAAGTTGAGGGAAAAAACAAAAGCATTAAATATTGCTAAAATCTACCTGTATCTGAAATTTAGTTTGAATCTGTGCAAAATAATTTTTTTTTGTCCAGTGTTGCCACAGTAGTTTAATTTGGTTGTCTAAACAAGTTGAGGAAAAAAAACAAAAGCATTAAATATTGCTAAAATCTACCTGTATCTAGTGGAGAACCCAGTAAAAAAATAATTTTTCTAACCAGCGTTGCCACAGTGGTTTAATTTGGTTTTCTAAACAAGTTGAGGGAAAAAAACAACAGCATTAAATATTGCTAAAATCTACCTGTATCTGAAATTTAGTTTGAATCTGTGCAAAAAATTGTTTCCAGCGTTGCCACAGTGGTTTAAATTGGTCGTCTAAACAAGTTGGGAAAAAAAGGCAAAATCATTAAATACTGCTAAAATCTACCTGTATCTAGTGGAGAACCCAGTATAAAAAATAATTTTTCTAACCAGCGTTGCCACAGTGGTTTAATTTTGTTGTCTAAACAAGTTGGGAAAAATGACAAAAGCATTAAATATTGCTCAAGTCTACCTGTATCTATTGGAAAACCCATTATTATATGCATTGTTATTTTATACGAGATAATTTCAATACAAATATTGAGAGAGATATTTTTTAAATCAGCATGTCATTTTATTTGCTTTCAATTGCCATTTTTTGTTATTTTTGGTTGTGTGTGCATGTTTAAAATGCAATATTTTTTAAGGATTGTTATTATTGCAGTTTTATATTTTTTAAAATAAATATGAATTGATTTTTATTTTATTTTATTTTATTTTTTTTGAAGTCGTGGAATATTTTTCGATAGCAAAATAAGCCCCATTAAAATGCTAAAATTTTTAAAGTGACTTCATCACTAAAACGCAACAGTTTAACATTAAAATAACTAGAGGTTGCCTCAGTTTTTTTTTTTTTTGATAAAAGTAGAAAATTAAATAAAGCCGAACTTAAGCCTGACTTAAAACTGTTTAATTGGTTTTTTATATAATAACTATTTGCTTCATTTCCTATTGTTAATTTAAAAAAGGTATCAGTTTTTTTTTTACTTTTTGTTTTAAAAGAAATTTTTTTTATAATTTTTTTCTTTATTTTATTAGGACCAGCACTCAGGGGATGACCCCCACTTTTGCAACGCATTGAGTCCGAACTAGGAATTTAGGTTACGTGAAGGGGGATAGGTCCTGAATAAACCTAAAAATTATGATGAACGCAAACTTAAGCCAGATTAAAAATTATTCATGTAGTTATACTCGTAATACTAAAATATTTCTACTAAAAATTAAAAATTTTAATTTTGATATTTTATAAGAAAATTTTGAAGGAACCTGCTCAGAAGTTTAATGTTTTTCGAGGAAAAGTTTTTAAATTAAAATTGCAAAAAAATTTTTATAAAACAACAATTTCTTCTTCCCAAAAAAAGGAAACCATAATTTAATTTTTCCAAAAATTAAACAATAATTTCAATATCCGATAAAGAACTCATTGGTAACAAAAAGATGTACAAAGAAATGTTTCAATCATTCGAATTGCTGCAGCAGATTTTTATTATTATTTTTTTTTAATTTATAAAATTTTCTTTTTTGCCAAATGAATAAAAAAAAATATAATTTCTATTGAATGTAAATATTGATTTATATTTCCATTCTTTGTTCAAAACCAGATTGTAAAAAATATATTTTTTTTGTGTTTTGTTAACTTCTCTACTCCTAAACTCAGGCAATTAAACTGATAATAAAACTCACCTCTAAGTATGAGAAGTAATTTCTTATTCTTCTCAAACTCCCGCTGTTCCATTATTTTGTGCAATTTTACATGTCTTTATAAATGTTTGGTATTTGTAACAATATCCTTTTATATTTGCCTGTGTATTTGTTGAAGTGTGTTTTCTCTTTATTGTGGCATTTAATTTGAGTGTGTGTTAAGCTACTGCTGCTTAGTCTCTATTATTTTAAATGTGTGCAGCTCCCTTTTGTTGTTTTTCTTCAAAAATAAAAAAACTTTTTATGTGCAAATTATACAATTATTTTATTTTTTCTTCTTTTTTTTCTTCAAAAATAAACAACACTTAAAAGGACGTACAAATTTAACAAAAAGGTAAATGGACAGACAGACATACAAACCAATTGTAATATAAAATGGCAGTCCATAAACAACAACTTAATTTAAAATAATATTAACTGCTTACAGCAGAAGACTCACAAACTTGAAATAATAATTTATTTAAGAAATTATTCCCCAACACTTGCTATTCAACAAAAAGAAAGAAAAGAAAAAAAAAACAATGAAACAGAGTAATATAACGCCTCTTCTTGTTACACACACGAACACTAACAAGATAATTTAACATGTGAAAAATTGTTATGAGCATTGTTTTTGTTTTTGTTTTCTTTTTTGTTTTGTTTAAAATTTATCGCTTTTAATTTTATTTTAGGAGAAAATTTAAAGACATCTAAACTTAAACTTGATAGAAATAAAGAAATTGTTTCGATATCAATCAGATCTTAGAATCCAAAATAAATTGAAAAGTATAATTTTCTATAAAAAAAACCATTCAATAATAAAATTTGCTATTTATTTTAAAACAAAAAGTTTTATAATTAAAAATTTAACTATAAAGAAATCGTAACAAATTTATGGAGATTTTTTGATTTTATAGATATTTTAAAATATATTGTAGGTAAGGATTCTTAAAGTTTCTTCGGATACTTATAAGATAATTTGCGTTGTCTTTAGAAAATTTTATGGGTATCTGAGTTTACTTCAGAATATTCGAACGAATATTTACTTGAAAATTTAATCGATAGATTATATATTTGCAAGGAAATTTAATTTTATGACTTTCCTGCACAAATTTTAACATATTGTTTAAATTTTCTATAGAAAACTATAAATGATTTTGTTTTAAATTTTTTTATATAAACTTTTATCGTTTTTCTAAAATTTTCTCTATTAAATATTTATAGGTTTTTTTTAATTTTGTCAATTTTCTTTCATGATTATTTAAAATTTTACTATAAAAACTTGTCAATAAAATTTTTTTATAATTTTTCATATATTTTTTATATATTTTTTTCAATAAAAATTTGATGTATTTTAAATTTACATGTATTTAAAAAAAAAATTTTTATAGAAAATTGTTATAGATTTTTGAAATTTTTTCTGAAGTAAATTTTCAAAGATTTTTCAAATTTTTTTTGATTCTAAAAATTTTTATCAATTCTTTAAAATTGTACCACAGAAAAATTTTATAGATTTTTTTAGATTTTTGCTACAGAAAATTTTTATAGGTTTTTTTTTAATTTTTCAATAGATAATTTTTATAATTAAACAAAAATTTTTTTCGGTCTTAAAATCTTTCATCGATTTTTTTGCTATTGAAAATATTAAAAGATTTTTTAAAATTTTTTATATGAATAATTTTTAGTTTTTTTTTTAAATTTTTTATTAAAAAATTTTTCGTTTTTTTTTAATTTTTTCTATAGTTTTTTTTCCTTTTTCTTTTATTTTATTATTATTATTATTTTTTTTTTTGTTATAGAAAATTTGTATTTGCTTTAAATAATTTTTTTTTAATTTTGTAACTTGAAATTATTATATCTATAGATTTTATAACGTTTTTTTTCTTTACACGTTTTTTCTATTAACGTTTCTTATCGATAGTTTTTTTATTTGTTTTTATAGAAAGATTGTATCGATTATTTACTTGCACGAATATCTATTTAATATTTTTATCGATTCCAAAAATTTTCTATACATTATTTTTTATAGATTTTAAAAAAATCTAAATTAAATTTTTTTATAGAAAATAATAATCGATTTTTCCAAATTTTCTACAAAAATTTTTTTTTTAATTTTCATAAATTTCAAAATTGTATACATTTCTTTTAATTTTTTATACAAACTGATTTTTATAAATTTTAAAATTTCTAATCTAATCTTATCTAGAAAAATAATATCGATAACTTTAATTTTCTATAGAATTTTTTTTTTAACGATAGAACATTTTCAACATTTCCCAATTTTTTTAAAATCATTTTTATCGATTTTTTAATAGAATATTTCTATATAAATAAATTTCTATATAAATTTTTATCGATAATTTTTCTATTGAAACCTTGTATCGGTTTTTTTAATATTTCTATAAAAACTTTTTGTAGATTTTTTTAAATTTAAAAATTGATTTTTTTTTAATTTTTATAACAAAATAATTTGCATTATTTTAAAATTTTTTAAGCAAATTTCTTTTTGATTACTAAATGTTTTTAGAAAAAAAATATCGATAAGCTTAATTTTCTAAAGAACATTTTTATCGATTCCTTCAAATTTCTATGCATCCTTGTTATTGATTTTTTAATAGAAAACTTCAATCGAATTATCAAAATTTCTATATACAATTTTTATCGATAATTTTTCATAAAAAAATACTATCGATTTTTTAAAATTTTTTATAAAATATTTTGTAGATTTTTTTAAATGTTAATAATTAATGAGATTTTTTAATTTTTATAACAAAACAGTTTTCATTATTTTTTAATTTTCTAAACAAATTTCTTGTTGATAACTTAAAATTTAAAAAAAAAATATCGATTAGCTTAATTTTCTATAGAACATTTTTATCGATTCCTTCAAATTTCTATGCATTTTTGTTTTTGATTTTTTAATAGAAAACTTCAATCGAATAATCAAAATTTCTATATACAATTTTTATCGATAATTTTTCTATAAAAAATGATTATCGATTTTTTTAAATTTTCTATTACATTTTTTTGTAGATTTTTTAAATTTAAAAATTGTAGAGATTTTTTTTAAATTTCTATTACAAAATAATTTTCATTATTTTTAAACTTTCCAGGAAATTTCTTATTGATTACTTAAAATTTGTAGAAAATTTCATAACGATTACTTTAATTTTCTATAGAAAACTGTTATAGATTTTCAAGTCATATAAAATTTATCATCGAAAAGTTTTGAATATTTTTTTTAACTTAATTTCTTTAAATTTAATAAAACACTTTTGTCGATTGTTTTTTCTATTAAACACTTTTGTTGATTCTTAAAATTTTATAAAAATTTTTTAAAATTTCGTATAGTAATTTTTTTTATCGATTGTTTTGCTTAAATAATCTAAAGAACAATTTTATTTATTGTTTAAATTTTCTGCATAAGATTTTTTCAATAAGAAAACTTTTTAACGACGGCCTAGATTTTTCAATAGAAAATGTTGATCTACTGTTTTAATACTCTATAGTATTTTAATCCAGTCGTTGATTTTTAGAAAATTTATTAAATTTTACTTTAAAGATGCATGTACATAGTATTACGATTTTCTATTCAAAAAGTGGAATTACCTATTTTGTTTAAATATAAAATGTGGTAGGAAAGTAAAAATTGCTTAAAAATAAAAATTTGTTCTATTTTGGACAGCAAAATTGGTGGACATCTCATCTGATAAATAAACAACTACTATTCGTTACTTCTTTTAAACAATTCAATACAGTCGAACAATTCTTTCTATCTCCTTATTATTTTATCTTGTTTTACACTGGTTGAATTTGCTTGTAAAATGTAAGAAGTTCTCCTCATGCTTATGTTCTGAGTCAGAAATAAAAATCACAATAAGGTTTTTGTTTTTGTCTTTGTTTTTTGTAACCTCTGATGTCCCTTCAGTGGTGTTTATTTATTCATTATTATTTTATTTTGTTTATTTTAATGACATTATTTTTTACTTCTTAAGCATCATAAAAACTTCAATTCAGGAGAAGGAGGTATCAACTCATAAAGAAAGAATATAAAAAGAGATGTTTAAATTTAAGCAAAACAAAAAGTCGAATCATTTTAACACCACAATAAGCAGTTAAAAACATTAATGCTTTCCTGCTCTTCACGCCCTTTTAGTTTAGGAATAAACTTCAAGAAATTTGTAGGCTTAAATAAAAATTTTTGAAATTGTTATGCCGCTTACATTTTCGATAAATAATTGGTAAATTTTTAATGCTTGTTTTTTATGGCAAACAAAGCTTTCATACTCTTTTGTTAGTAGCATTGGCAAATTGAAATATTATCTGACAACTCCAACAAAATTTTAGTTTGTCAAAAAGTAAATAAGAATATATGTAAATAAGGAAATAATAAATTAATGAATGTTCGAAAATTTTCGAATTAAATATTAACTTTAGTTAATGTAATTAGAATGCAATTCTTCATGAACTTAATTCAGAATTTTTAAAAGATCATTAAAAAACTAATATTTTATAGAAAAAATCAAAATATTACCTTTGATTTTTAGATTTTTCAAACTAAATCGGAATATTTATTTCGATTAACACAATAAATATTAATTTTCTACAATTACCTATTTTACGAGTTTTAAACATTTACGTAATTATGATTTTACTTTCTTGGAAATATATTTTAGAGCTCACAAACGTAATTTCGAATTTTTAAGAAACACATAAGATGTTGCAAATCCAAAAATCAATAATAATCCTTTCTAAAATGTGGCTTAAATGCTATATTAAAAGGAAAGTCACAATCTAATTTTAGTTGAAAAAAAAAACTAATCCTTTTATGCAAAAAAACCAAAAACAATTTAAGTTTTAAACTAACTGCTAAAAATTTAAATGAGTTTGCATTTTAACTAACATAAAAAAATTTTTATAAAAATTATGAAATATTGATTTTAAAGATAATTTCGACTTTCGAAAAATTTCCGAAAAATAAACATACTTCTCAAATCTTACTTTATTTAATATAATAAAAATGAATATTTTTGAAAATTCCCAAAAATTACAACTTTTTTAAATCTCGAGCCTAATTTCGAATTCGAAATTAAGTAGCTAATTAATTTAAAGGCGAAAATTGTCTCAAATGTTGTTCTAAGCACGTAAAATTGAAAATTTTTGAAATTTTATTATGTTCGAAAATTCGAAATTATTTTCGAAGTTTAGCGAAAATGAAATTTAAGGCCTAAATGATCTTAAATGTCTCCCTTTCTTAATAAAAATGTATATAAATTTTTTTTAATATCGCTTAATTTCATAGTTTTTAACTTTAAGTTTGACAGTCGATTTTAACGAAAAGGGTCAAACAATTAAAAACGATTGAAAATGAATTAATTGCAGCGTGTTTTAAAAAACTTTTAGAACAATCCAAGCACATGATATATTACCCTGTACATTTTTAAAAAAATTTTCAAGACTGTATTGCTGCTAGTATCGCTACCAGTTAACTTCACCGAATTCGAAGCGATTTAATTTATAGGCAAAAATTGATCCAAATGTTGTTCTAAGCCTGTAAAATTAAAAATTTTCAAAATCGAATTATGTTCGAAAATTCGAAACTATTTTCGAAGTTCAGCGAAAATGAAGTTTTTGACCTAAATGATCTTAAATATCTTTAAAGCGTACTAAGAATGTATATAAAGTCAGATTAAGCTTTTTAATATCGCTTAATTTCATAGTTTTAAACTTTAAGTTTCACATTTGATTTTAAAGAAACAGACCAGGAAGTTAAAAGCGCTGCAGAATTAATTAATTGCAGCGAGTCACATGTTTTTAAAATTTAAATAACAATTCTATGTTATTTTAATACAAAATCCAAGCACACGATAAATTATCCTGTACATTTTTATTAAATTTTTCCAGTCCTTAACTACTGTTCATTGAATTATTCACTATATTGCTGCTGCTATCGTTACAAGCTAACTATAAAAGTTAACACCACAGAATTCGAAATTTAGCAGCGAATTATTTTGACAGCCCGAACGTCTCAAATTTTGTCTTAAGCCTGCAAAATTAAAAAATTTTTAAATTGCATTATGTTCGAAAATTCGAAATTATTTTTGAAGTTCAGGGAAAATGAGGGAACGAATTAATTTTACTATTAATAATTCTGTGTTATTTGATGTATTAAATCCAGGCACATAATAAATTACCCTGTAAATTTTTCTTAAATTTTTCAAGACTACAGTGTTGGAATTATTCACAGTATTGCTGCTGGTATCGTTACAAGTTAACTATAAAAGTTAACTCCACCAACTCGAAATTTAGTCGCTAATTAATTTTAAGGTCCGAATTGTCTCAAATATTGTTCTAAGCCTGTTAAATTAAAAATTTTTAAAATTGCATTATGTTCGAAAATTCGAAATTATTTTCGAAGTTTAGCAAAAATGAAATTTATGTATATAAAGTCATATTTAGCTTTTTAATATCGCTTAATTTCATAGTTTTAAACTTTAAGTTTCACATTTGATTTTAAAGAAACAGACCAGGAAGTTAAAAGCGCTGCAGAATGAAATAATTGCAGCGAGTCAAATGTTTTTAAAATATAAATAATTCTGTGTTATATATAAAATCCAAGCACATAATAAATTAACCTGAAAATTTTTATTCAATTTTTCCATTCCTTCCTGAAATTCAAAATTTTTGAAATTGCATTATGTTCGAAAATTCGAAATTATTTTCAAAGTTTAGCGAAAATGAAGTTTTTGACCTAAATGATTTTAAATATCTTTAAAGAACGAATAAATTTTAATATTAATAATTCTGTGTTATGTTATGTATTAAATCCAGGCACATAATAAATTACCCTGTACATTTTTCTTAAATTTTTCAAGACTTTACAGCTGTTCATTGAATTATTCACTGTATTGCTGCTGATATTGTTACAACTTAACACCATAATATGTTAATATTTTATGTAAAAGAAAAGAAAAGTTTAATATTTATTTATTTTTTGACTTTTACAAACTTCATAAACTCATCAAGGCAGCATTATTGGTTAAAAAAAAAGAAATAAAAATCATAAAAAATTAAAGTAGAATCCCTTAAGAGCCCTAGAAAACCACACAAACCGGTAAAAATAAAATTCCAAAAAAAAAAACACAATACTAGAGAGAGAAACTACAACATTCAAACTCACAGATTGAAGTATTAAAAATTAATGCAACAACAGCACTGGCAATACACGAGTATTAAATATTTAAATTAAATGGAAACCATTGAAAAAGATTGTGTGGTTGTTGTCGTTTCGGGTTTTTATTTGAAAGTACCAGTACTTTTTCTGCAGGTGTGTGTATGTGTATGTGTATGCATGTTTATGCGTATAAAATTATGTATATGAAATGTGATTGACAAGAACGTGTAAAAAATGTGTGTGTTTTTTTAATGCCTGTAAACATATTAATACTTTAATTATGTTTGGGGAGTTTCATATTGAGAAAACTTTTTGTTATTGAAAAAAATTGTAAGAATATCAAAATTAATTTGGCAAACGCTTCAGAAAATATATTAAAAATTTTGTTGTAGTCTTCTTGCGACTGTATACGAGGGCCGGGCAATAAGTTTTCCTAACAGTAGCTAATTTAAATTCAAAAACATTTAGTTTATCTCTCTTTAGTTAAAATTTTCAAAAACTATTTAATGCGTTTAACTTAAAGTTTTTTCAGAAACCTTTAGATATTATTTTGATTTCTTTAAATTGTAAAAAAATAAGGCAAATTAGAGAAACCAAATAAAATAGAATTAAAATTACGAGGGCTGCTCTATATATTTCTGGCCTAATAGTGAAAATGCGAATATTATTAATCAAAAATGGTTTTATTGTTTTTCAAAGTATTCTCCAGCATGATTTATACACTTTTGCATGCGTTCAAACCAGTTGTCGAAGCAGTTTTTCCACTCCGATTGAGACACCTCTAAAACATGGTTTTTGAACACTTCAACAGCTCCTTCTGGCGACGAAAACGTTGACCACGCTGTTTTTTCTTGATGTGCGGAAACGAGAAGAAGTCATTAGGTGCCAAGTCAATGCTGTACGGCGGATGACCCATTAACTCGACGTTTTGGCCGGTCAAAAACGCTCTGGTTTGAGCCGATGTGTGAGAGCTCGCATTGTCATGGTGAATAATGATTCGTCTTCTCTTGTTGGTTTTTCGAATTTCTCCGATGACTTCAGGCAAACAAATTGTAATGTACCACTTAGAAGTGACTGTCCTACGTTGCTCAAGCGGAACAGTTGCCAAATGACCAGTTTTACCGAAGAAATAGGCGACCATTTGCTTCGAAGTGCTTCTTCCACGAACAACTTTCGTTGGATTTTGCTCGTCTTTGAAGACCCACACGGTCGATTGTTGTTTCGTTTCGGGCTCATACACATAGATCCATGATTCGTCACCTGTGACGATCTTATAAACGTCTTTTAAAGCACCGCAATCGTATTTTTGCAACATTTCTTTGCACCAATCGACACGAGCCTTTTTTTGAGCGACTTTCAAATTGTGCGGGATCCAACGAGAACAAACCTTTTTTACGGCCGGGTGTTCATGCAGTATCGAATATATGCTGGTGGAAGAAATGTCCAAGGATGTCTCTATCTCTCGGTATGTCGCATGTCGATCTTGCATTATGAGTTCACGCACGGCATCAATGTTCTCTGGCACAACAGCCGTTTTTGGACGACCTTCACGAAATTCGTCTTTGAGCGAGCTTCGGCCACGATTAAATTCATTATACCAATTTTTCACAGTGCTATAGGATGGTGCTTCATCGCCATACAAAGATTTAACTTCATCAATGCACTCTTGTCGTGATAATCCACGTAGAAAGTTGTGAAAAATGATGGCACGAAAATGTTCACGAGTTATTTCCATTTTTTTTCTATATTAATTTTTTAAAGTCACTGTAAACAACACAAATAATGGTCGTACGTCAAAACGTTTTGAGTACGATTATGCTTAAAAATGACAAACTTTCCAATGGAAATGTCAGATTGCACTTGGCAGCACTCAGTGTTGCCAGGCCAGAAATATATATAGCAGCCTTCGTATTTCTTGTTAAAGCGCATTCTGGACGTCTAATTTAGGGCCACTTTTTCGATCACTGCTGGCCGTATGTCCCGAATAACATAAATAGTATTGACCTAAAGGAAGTTAATTGTTGCTAATTTATCAGCATAAATCCCTGCAGGAAATAATCGAAAGGTGCTAAATCGCACAACAGTGGAGGGCAATCGACAGATTCATTTGCCAAAATCAAATTTTGGTTTCAATCAATTGATAGTTGTGATTGCCGTATGGCATGTGGTGCCATTCTATTGAACCACATTTCACCCGGATTAATATCACCAATATTCAAACAAAAATGACTTGATTTTTTTGGAAGAAGACGTCACCAACGTGTAAATTGGTTTCACTCATTCATTTTGTTAATTAACTGCTCGGGAGCCCGAAAGGTAAAGAAACAACCCATCATATGATGGTGCTGTGACTTCAATTCCTGCAGTTGCTGAAACTTGTACATATGCCAAGATCTTTGTGCGTAATTTTGGATAAAGTGAATGGACAGAAAACGAATTTCTGCAATCATTGACCAACCGATAAATTAGATCGTCTTTCTTGCTTCTTTTATATTATAGATAAAAGTAAAACTCCCCCCATATTTTATAAAATTAAATTCTTTACACAATTTTGTGTGAATTATGAATGAAAAATTTTCGTTTTTAATGGAAAATATAACATTTAACCATAATTCCAAAAAAAAATGTATATTTTCCCTTTTTTGTTGCTACGTTATAAATAAAGCAATTAAGTAAAAAGTACTTTTATTTTATTAAATTCATTTTATTAAAAAAGGATGAATTTGTGCAGGAAGTTGCTCTTGTTCATTTTTGATCTCATTACACAAATTGGATTTTTTGGTAAAATTTTTATTTAAATATAAAAAATTTAAACAAAAAGTTCTTGAGTGAAATTATGGGAATTTATTTTTTCTTTTCGTAAATGTTGATTTTTTTTATTAATGTGTGTTTAAATTTGAAATGTTATGAAGCAGTTTTTTTATAGATTTTTTTTAAAATTAAATTTTAATAGAACTGCTCTTTCAGTTGTAAAATAAAAAAATAACTAAGATCTATATATTTTGATTTTTATTAAATTATGAGGAAAAACTGTTATGATATATAAAGGGTCATCCAAATGTGACGCCTAGATGTCAGCACTATATAATTTTTACACGTGACATCTTTTCAAATGACATAAGCCATTTTGTTTTATTAGAAGGTAGTACAGTTTTAACCATTCAATTCAATTAACCCAGGAATTTAAAGAAAGGGACCATTTACAACGTCGTAATTTCGCTAGTTGGATTATTGAACAAAGAACAACAGATCCATTGTTTTCAAGCAAAATTTTGTTTAGTGACGAAGCTCATTTCAGAATGGATGGATTCGTCAATAAGCAAAATTGTCGTATCTGGGCTGATGAAAATCCTCGTGTTATTCATGAAAAATCTATACACCCACAAAAAGTTACTGTTTGGTGTGCATTTTGGGCAAATGGAATGATTGGGCCATTTTTCTTCAAAGATGATGCTGGAAATGCTGTTACTGTGAATGCTGAGCGATACCAATCAATGTTGAGAGTCTTTTTATGGACACAGTTGAATCATATTGATGTGTCTGACGTCTATTTCCAGCAAGACGGTGCTACATGTCACACAACTCGAGAAAACATTACGCTTTTGCGATCAAAATTTCCTCAACGTGTAATTTCACGAAATGCAGATTTCAATTGGCCTCCAAGGTCATGTGATCTAACACCATTCGATTTTTTTTGTGGGGCTTTTTGAAAAGTCGAGTGTATGCTAACAAGCCACAAACAATTAATGATCTAAAGAACAACATTCAAGTTGCAATTCGTGAAATAACACCAGCAACATGTCGGAAAGTCATTGAAAATTTCGATATTTGATGTCTGCAGACGCAGTCATGGTGGACATTTGAATGATATTCTATTCCACTTATAATTGTAATGGATCATACTTTTAATTAATAGTTTGTGTTTTATTTCAAAGAAACATGTAGGCGCGTTTTTTGGATGATCCTTTATATAACAAAATTATTAAATTAATATTGGCTAGAGTTCAATTCCATTTTACTTTTTAAAAATTTTTTGGAGAAAAATTATTTATTAATGTATGCGGAAGTTTTCCACAGTAAACCAGAATAATTGGACACCAGCAGTATATAATGCTGCTTTTTTGGATCGCTACATCCTTTATCGACATTCTTCGCATCTATATGTCTTATGTTGTTTACATTGTAAACATCATCTATTTATCCACCTAGAAAGAAGAAGTAGAAACTAGCAGAACTCAGTCATTTCTTAACTGATTTTGAAATTTTTTTATAATTTGATAGATTGTGGTAACAGATTGGTCCCATTTTAAAAACAGTTTATAATCATAAAAATTAAAGGGTGTTCCCAAACAACATACATGTCTTTTAAGTATATTATAAACTATAAAGGGCACTTCTTGCCATAGGTGAAGCAAATTGACTTATGTGGTCCTATCCTTTAAACTGTTATAGACAAACGCTTGCACATTGGACAGAATGTCGATTGCTATGGCCGTTATAGTAACCGGTATTAATATTAAAAATTTTAATTAAAAGGGTGCGCCAATAGTTCCTTTAATTTGATGTATATGGCCGTACTTTTCAACATTTGTAGGCAGACGCTTGAAATTTACAACGAACTTGTATGTATTGCTAAGTCCGCATAACAACAACAATTATAAAACTTGGATTTGGAAGTTAACAAGGGTGTCCCAATAGTTGATGTAATTTCAAGTATGTAGCCAAACTTTTGAACCGTTATAGACTGACAGCTGAAACTTACAAGGAACCGGCATTGCTAAGTCTGCTATAACAATAAGCTTAAAATGAATTTAGAAACTAAAGGGTGTTCCCAAATTAATGTATCTACTACTACTATTACTACCACTATTATATATAAGCACCTGAAAATTAGACAGAATGTCCACTACTTTATTTGGTATAATAAGAAGTATAAAATTTTTTTATTAAATTAAAGGGTTTTACAATAGTTAATATAATCTGATGAATGTATTTGGCCAAACTGTTGAACCATTATAGACAGGCTGTTGAAATTTAAAAAGAACCTGATTGATAAATCTACTACAAGAGTAAGTATATAATTTAAATTTTTAAAAATTAAAGGGTGCCCCTAAATTTACTGTAATTTGTTGTATATTGTCGAACTATTGAACAGTAGAACAAGTATAAGGTTTGAAGATATAAGGGTGTCCCAATAGTTTGTGTAATCAATTGTATGTGGCCAAACTCTTGAACCGTTATAGGCAGACAAATGAAATCTATTTTGAAGTCGGTTTTTTTTTGCAAGAATTATATAAATTTTCTTATTTGCTTTGCTTTAATATTAAACTGTTTACAAATTGTCTTTTGAATACTGTGTTTTTTTTTTGTGTTCATCTTTATTAGGCCATGCTTTGGTTTATGGATTGCCAACAAGTAAACAGCAACAACAACCATAAGTACATAATACAAAATGACACACCTTTTGATAAAATTTGCAAATAAATATTAAAACCAGCCAAAAAACGAAAAACAAATAAAAAAAATAAGCCGAAGCCAAATAAAACTAAATAAATACACGTGAACTGGAAAGAAGAAGAAAAAGAAGAAGAATCGACATGACATTTTTCAGTAATAACATTCATAAATTGCAAGATTTCATGCAGTGTTTGGCATGAAACTTGAAAAAACAAGAGCTGATTTAAAATTTTTTCTGTTTAGCAAAGAGCGTGGCAGCTCATGCGTGCGACTCATTTTTGAATTAAAAAATATTTATTTAATATTTTTATTTTTTATTCCTTATTGTTACGAAATGTCATAAAACCAAATGGACTATTTATGCATATTATAACTCTGTTGATTTTGTTATTATTTGTGAAAACAAAAAATATATATGTGACCCGGCCTATGAAAAGGGTGGCTTATGACTCAAACAAAATTTTTCCACTTTTTTTTTTGTTTCGATAGTTTTTGAGACGCTCTTTCACGTGGTGAAAACTAGAAAGTCTTAACTTGCTTAGAAGTGTACTAAAAATGTAGAGAAAGAAGAGCACAAATGAAAGAAAAATAGAATTTTATGGAAAATCCAAAATCAAGATCAAAATCCAGAATCGAGAATCATTTATGCTATTTTGCATTTTTTGGTTTCCTTTTGGGCATGACTGTTCATAACGCAAAAGAAAAACTACCAAGAAACTGATGAAATGCATTATTTATCTTTAACAGTTAATTTTTTGAAATTTTGTTTTTGAGCCATAAGACACCTTTTCACAGACCGGGTCACATATTCTAAAATGCCAAAAATTGATAAAAATATTTTAAAGTTCTATAAAAATATAATTTTAATCCACCCAGAGTTCAGTCACTTTATATGTGATCTAAATAAATTAGCCATTATTCGACACCATTTATATTTGATTTTAATCTAACCGTTACCTCTAGATGTCGCTTAAAACAGAGAAGTACATTTATATTAAAAATACCAGTGTCTGCACAATAGACGAAATGATCATGATTTTTGTGATCATTCCCGGCTAATTAATTTAGAAAAATGAAAAAAACATATTGAACAAAAAGCTTGTAAATCAGTTTAATTTGTAAATTGAAAAATGTTATAAGAATTTATTTATTTTTTGTTTTTTTTTTTTTTTTAATTTTAAAAACCTTTGATTTTTCATAATCAGTCTATGTCTGTCTAATCTAAACCTCAAAACCACTTATTTCACAAAATGATAATAAGTTCTTAAACACTAGCTGACTTTCTTAGTTAAAGCAAAGTATAATATTTGGAAGAGTAACCAATCAAAAGTTTTCCATATATTTTGATAGTGTAGCACTGAAAAATGTCTCTGGCAGAAATCCAAAAATGATGAAGTTAAAAAAAAATTCTCCAAGAATTTGGTAAATTATTTAAAATATCGACAGTATTTGGTCAAATGATTAATAATAAAGGGTGTTTTTTTTAAGCACGATAGAACTTGAAATTATAAAAAATAAAATACTAATAATTAAATTTTGAGCTCTGGCAAATCATTATGAATAGACTCACGCTTGAATAATGCTATCAAATCATTAAAAATTGCTTTGAAAATCATTTATCAATTCGAGCAACTTATAGGCGACTTCGTGATTTTTATGGTGCACATAATTGTCCGTCCGAGCCTGCTATCCGTCGAACTGTGGATAGATTTCGTACCACAGACTCTTTGGAAGATGCAATAACAAGAACATGTCGAAGTAATGTGAGTACTGAAGAGAACATAGCTGCTGTAAGCGAAAGTGTGGAAGAAGATGCAAATTTATCGATTCGTTTTCGGTCGCAGGAATTGGGGCTCTGTCTGTCCACTAAGGGGAAAATTTTGGGCAAATATCTTGGCCTACACCCATATTAGATCCAGCTAGTGCAGGAATTAAAGCCACGAGACAATTTTATGCGTCGTTCTTTCGCCGATTGGGCTCTAGAGCAGTTAGTAATTGACCCGTTGTTTTATTGCCAAATTGTGTTCAGCGATGAGTTTAATTTTTGACTTAACGGGTTTGCTTATAAACAAAATTTCCACATATGGAGTGAGACTAATTCACAACATTCCCAACAGACTTCGTTGCATTCAGAATAATACACTGTTGGGTGTGGTTTACACGCTGGTAGCATCATCGCACCTTATTTCTTCAAAAGTGAGGCCACATCTCACGCTACGGTCAATGGAGATCGTTATCGCACCATAATTAATGATTTTGTATTTGAAAATATGGATGACATTGGTTTCAACCAGGTCTCGCTACAGTTCATACAGTGACCGCAACCATCGAGTTATTGAAATCAAAATTTTGCGATAACTTAATCTCGAGAAATAGACATACCAGTTAGTTGGCCTTCAAGGTCGTACGATTTCACACATCTCGATTATTTCCTGTGGGGCCACGTGAAGTCACTGCTTTATGCTGATAAACCAGCAATAATTGACGCTTTGGAGGCCAACATTGTTCGTGTTTTTTGTGACATACGGCCAGGAGTACTTGAAAAAGTGACCCAAAATTGAACGTCCAGAATGCGCTTCATCATGGGCAGCCGAGGTGACCATATTCGGATCTTTCGTATAATAAAAATTCTTCATTACAATTTAATTTTTTTTGTATTATTTTTTTTTTATAATTTAAAGTTCTATTGGGCTTAAAAAAACACCTGAAATATATATAATTAATATTAATCATACGATATGTTGTACGAAAGATGTATGTTCCTTTGATTCGATTGTTATGTAACCATCTGTTTATAAAATACATTTCACATTTTACTTAAAGTAACAAATATGGTCTTGATAAGTTTCGCACCTTAAAACAGTGGCATTTCTTTTATCGCGGAATCTATTGACATATTGGCAGAGAGATGGATAAGAGTCATAGTGAAAGAGAACTTAATTTTTGAAAGCAAATATTTTCTGTGATACCAATCAATTGTACCTGTCATTACTTGGGTCTCTTCTGTTAGGGTCTTTCTGGCTACTAGTTAAATGGCTAATTCTTTGTATTCTTTATCAGGCCTGCTGTTCTACTCTAAACAAAGCAGAATTTTTTTTTATCGAAAAATAAATGTCGTAAATAAAACAATAAACCTTTTGTCAACAGCGCCATCTAGGGTATTAAAACTATAAAATCAATGTTTATAATATGTAGCCTAGGCTTCTTTGTATTTAACAAAAGCCTTTACAAACTTTACTGTTCTCTAAATATACGATATTTATACGCTTCATAACGAATGGTACGAGAGTAAATAAGTTTGGCATTCCGTTTGTTATTTCTGAAATATTCATTTCCGATTCCATAAATTATATTAAAAGGAAAAAAACATTATACACGTCCCTAGATGAGATACAGAAAATTAATGAAAACCATCGGTCCATAAACTATAGAGATATTTATCAGAAAGTTGAGAGCTTCTATTTCCTTTGCACTCTTCAGGTTAAAGTGTAATTTTTTCTTGATTATTTTCTTATTATTAAAAAAATAAATAAAAAACTATAAATTAAAGGTAATTGGAATATTTCTAAGCCATCTTAATTTAACCAATAATATTAAAAAATGTTTTTGCAATAAAAAATTGCACATTTCATTAAAACCTGAAAAATGAGCAAAAAAATTATAGATTAGAAAAAAATTATAATTTCACTAAGTGATTAAAATTTTACCGAAATATTGATTTTCACAAAAATTAAACCAAAAATATTAATTTTTTTAAAAAATATATTTTTTAAAATTTTACAAAAAAAAAAAATAAAAAAACCCCTTTTGAAAATAAAAAATATGGTGAAGGGTATTTAAGTTTCAGCACTGCCGAATATTGTACTCTTACTTGTTTTAATTCACTTTGAAAAAATAACGATGACACCCCCCATTAATTAAGGCAATTTTTAAAGACGGCCGCTCTTATATTTAACTAGACATAAAAATAATTTGCTCCTTTTAAAGGTTTTATGGTTCAAGATTGAAATTTTATTAATTTTTTAATTGATTTAATTTTTTATTATAAAAATAATTGAATCAATTAAGTGCCAAAAAAATTGTTTTTATTTAAAGTTTAAATAAATATTTCACTTCTCTTCATTTCAGGTACATTTTTCTTGTGTCAAGTAAGTTTAAAATTTTAAAATTATATTCAACAATCGGAAACTAATGTCAAAAATCTAGTAAAAACTAATTTAACATTTTACCGCCATTTTTAATTTCTCTTATTAATTTTTATATTTTAATTATACTCTTATTATTTTATTTTAATCTTACTCTTATTAATTTTTTTATTTTAATTATACTCTTAAAAATTTGAATTTAGGCGCATCTGTCTTCTTGGCCAAACTTTAATCAAAACAAGAATTCGCTCCAAAAAAAAAGAGAGAAAAAAAACTAACACACCAATATGTTGCCTGACAAGTTCTCTTCGTTGTATGCTGCCAGCCAAAATATTTTGTTTATTTTGCAATAAATCTGTTTTTGAGAATGAACATGTGTAGGTGCTGCTGGTTGTTGTCGTTACAGTAAAATTTTTTATTTTTATGTTGCATTCCTGTGATTTTATGATTTTATTCTGTTTTGTTTTTCATAAATTGTTCCATATTCTGGCAACTTAACAAAACGAGTTTCTTTTTATTTATCTATCTTTTTTTTAATTTCCAGTTTATTTAACATTTTTTAGAAACGATTGCTTTTTTTTTTGGCAGCGCTTCATTTTTTTACGGTCATGTGACTGAAGTGTATTTGCTAAAATTCAAGTCAACTAAAGAAAGAATTTTTCATTTTCAGCAAATGGAACAAATATAACAGCAATACATTTTGGCTTATTTACAAAATTTCTACAAGAACTCCTAATTTCGATATGAATTATTTTGTAAAAGCAGTTAATATTGTGTGATAAATCTCTTAAATGTATCAAAGTGTTTTAAAGATACCTCTGAAATTTAATTTTAAAATGCTTTTAAATCCAAAACATAAATGCACATACAGTAGCTCAAAATGAAACTGGGACATCTATTGATACTTTTGTTTCTTTCATAAAAAACTTAAAAAGAACTATGCAATTTTTTTAACTAAAATGAATTATCTTAGTTATTTTGTGCTTCATCAAAACCGCTAACAAGCAACACCAAAATTCCGTTACTTTTTTTGAAAAAGCAACAACAACAAAAAATTACTAAATTCAATGTCAAAATGAAAGTGGGACAAACATTAAATTTGTTTAAGATTTAAGAGAGATTGGTGTTTTTTGGCAAAAAAAATTGCAAAAAATAAGTTTTACAGTCTTTTAATAATAATTCAACATAATTTAATTAATAAATAGTAAAAAAATTAAACAATGGGCAGACAGCGTGGTCAAACTTCAGTAGACATGAGAAGATTAGTGATAAAGCATTTCCAAGATGGAAAAACAATAAGAGCCATTGGTGAACTAGTAAATAGAAGTCACAATATTATTAAACGGTTCAAATTAACAAAATCTGTCAAAAACAAGACAAAATTAGGAAAACAAAGGATATTTTCCGACTCAGATGAGCGGTGGATTGTTCAACATATTAAGAAAGACCCACGAATAAGTGCACCAAAGTTGGCAAAGTTGGCATCGCTACACCTAAAAAAAGACGCTAACCCGGAAACTATAAGAAATATTCTTAGAAAGCACAATTTTCATGGTAGAGTGCCTCGTAGAAAGCCACTGATCAGCAAGCAAAACAAATTAAAAAGAGTTAAGTTCGCTAATGAGTTCAAAGATAAGGATTTTTCTTTCTGGAAAACGGTTTTGTTTGCTGATGAGTCGAAATTTAATCTCTTTTGATCTGACGGCCCTTCATACGTGTGGAGAAAACCAAATCAAGAACTTCTGCAACGTAATATCCGGCCTACTGTGAAACATGGAGGTGGTTCAATAATGGTATGGGGTTGCATGTCGGCTGCTGGGCCGGGAAATTTGTGTATTATTAATGGAAATATGGACCAGATGATGTATTTAGAAATTCTCAAAAACAATTTAAAAGAATCTGCAGAAAAATTAGGAATCGCGAACAATTTTTATTATTATCAAGATAACGATCCTAAACACAAAGCTCATAACGTGCGAATGTGGCTTTTATACAACTGCCCACACGTGTTAGAAACACCAGCCCAGTCGCCCGATTTAAACCCCATAGAACATTTATGGGCTCACCTTGAAGAAAAATTAAAAGCGTACAGTTTTTCGAACAGAAGTCAGTTGGAAGCGGCTATAAAAGAAGAATGGTCAAAAATTGACCCACGGGTTTGCCGTAAATTAGTGGAATCTATGCCGCGTCGACTTTTAGCAGTTAAATCCAGTAAAGGATTACCTACAAAGTACTAAAATTAAAAAACCAATCCAAAAATACAACGTTTCTGCTACAAAACACCATTAAGTTTGAAATGTCCCACTTTCATTTTGACATTGAAATATATCTATTCTATTGTTTTTGTTATTTTAAAATAAATATTAATGAATTTAAAAATTTTTTTTTTATGTTTTAAAATCCTTATAAATCAAGCTTTAAAACAAATTTATTAAAAAAAAAATATTTTATTTTCTGTTAGCTTTTTCTTAATGCTAATAAAATATTAATGTTTGTCCCAGTTTCATTTTGAGCAACTGTAAATGTAAACTTGTCATTTTTTGATATTTGGTTGAACATGTCTGAGCACGTAGTGGCCGGAACACACGCATGTTGTAGATTAATGTAAAAACTTTATAACGGCTGTTTTTTTCATTCTAAAAGTGTTAATTTTAATTATTTGATTATGAATACAATTACAGTGTCATTTGTATGTCCATTGTCTATCATTTAATACGTTTCGATTTCATACTTTTGTTTCATTTATTTTGTATTTTATTTGAATTAGTTTTCAATTAACAATGCAATAATTGCAACATCAATTATAATCTCATAATAATGACAATGCAAATAATAAATTATACAATTATACACAAACACACACACACACACACACACACATATACACACACACATGTTGTATATACATACATCCTCACGTAAATGCAAATGCAAATCAAATAAAATAAATATTTTGATACGAATAATATTTTTTTAAATGGTTCTTCAATAGAGGTTCCAAAATTTATGTTATGATTTATGCATCGTTCAATAATTTTAAAATTATAACTTAACGATAACATAGCAATTGCCATTGAAAACGTCTACAATCAAGTGAAAGGAATGCTATAAAATAAATTTCGGTCACGCCTTCATTTGGTCTTAATTCTAGTTTTAAATTATCTAAAATTTTATGTTGTTTATCTGCTTTTGCTCCCTATTAGTGTTTTAGGGTTAAAAACGCAAAAGTCCGACTTTTTTTTTTAGAGTTCGGAAAGTACACGAACGTACGCACAATGTTCTGCTCAATGTGCACTAAGTGCACGATCTAGAGAACATTCATGTTCGTGTACGCAAATAAAACACATTCATGGATGTGTTCGAAAAATTTCAAAATTTAGAGACACACATAATTGTTATGAAAATTATATGTGGGTTGGTTTAAGTTGTGTGTTACTTATTTATGTACGAGAATTTTGTACAGTGTGTGTACTTTTCTGAACTCTGTTTGTTTTTTTTTTTTTTGTCTGACAAAGGCCTTAATTTCTGGACTCATATACTTGAAATTTTCGCAAAAGGTGTTTTTAATTAATAAGAGGGTGTTCCCACTACCACAATATTTTTAAAAACATAAATGAGAAGCGTTATAGATCATTTTTCCTTTGAACGGTAATTAAAATCATATTCAACAAAATCGTTGCTATTAAAAAACGACTTATAAAGACACAATTTTATTTACTGTATCTCTTCTGTTTTAGTATCTGTTACGTTTTGTTCTGTTTTTTTTTTTCTTTTTTATTAATAAATAAAAATTATTAAAATTTATACCGGCATTGCATTGGAAAAATTGTTGTGAAAACAACGACAAAATTTAAATAAAAATACAAAAGGATGACAAAAATTTGTCATATTTATTTAAAGGACAGCCAGCACACACTGAAAATATGTATATTAAAATAAATTAAATTTTTAAATAAAATATAAGCGATATAAACATTGAAATGAACGTGCTTCACAATGAGATGCAAATGAAAATATCAATAATTTTAAAATTTTAAACTTTAAAAAGTAAAAATGAATTAATCAAATCTGACTTTATTTTCGGCCTTTTGGTTCTTTTTTAATTAATTTCTAAACATTTTTAGAAAGAAAAATTATTTAAAAATGTATGCGGACGTTTTCCAAAAGAAAACAAAATTAGACGGACCGCCACATCCTTTGTGATAAGAATTACATTTTAAAATTATACTCTTCTAAGCTCTAGGTGTACAAAGACAAGGAATGGTGTTTATTAATGATAATGTTTTAAAACCATTTACTCATAATGACTTCATTTTTTAAGTAATTATCAATGAAACTTTTTCATTAAGAAAATTATTAGCATTATTTACCATTCAATGCCAATGCCAAATTGGCAATTAATTGTTCCATCTCATTAATTACTCTCAATTATGCTGTTAATTGTTAAAAATAGAAAAGAACAGAATAGAAATAGAATAGAATAGGATAGAATGGAATGGAATAGAATAGAATCGAATATAATGGAATAGAATAGAATAAAATAAAATATAATGGAAGAGAAGAGAACAGAGAAGAAAGAAATAGAATTGGACAGAATGTAATAGACTGTAATTAAATAGAATGGAACAGACTATAATAGAATGGAATGGAATAGAATATAATGAAACTGATTAGAATGGACATAATAAATGGAATAGAATAAAATAAAATAAAATAAAATAAAATAGAATAGTATAGAACAGAGTAGTGTATAATCAATTGGAATAGAATAGAAGAGAACGGAATACAATAGAAGAGAAGAGAATAGAAAGAATAGAATGGAACAGAACGGAAAAGAATGAAACAGAATGGAATATAATAAAATATAATAGAATGGTGTGAAATAGAATGGAACAGAATAGAGTAGAATAGAATAGAATAGAATGTAGTAGAATACAATGGAACAGACTGTAATAGAATGGAACAGAATAGAATGAAACTGATTATAATACAATATAATAGATTGGAAAAGAATATAATGGAATAGAATAGAAGCGAACGGAACAGAAACGAACAGAAAGAGACATAATGAATAGAATAAAATAGAATAAAGTAGAGTAGAGTAGAATAAATTGGAATAGAATAGAAAAGAACGGAATAGAACAGAAGAGAACGGAATAACATAGAAGAGAACAGAAGAGAAAGAACAGAATGGAAAAGAACGAAACAGAATGGAATATAATAATATATAAGAGAATGGTGTGAAAGGGAATGGAACAGAATAGAGAAGAATATAATAGAATGTAGTAGAAAAGAATGTTCCATAGAATAGAAAGGAACAGACTGTAACAGAATGGAATAGAATAGAATGAAACTGATTACAATGGAATAGAACAGAATAGAGTAGAACAGATTAGAATATCATACAATATTATAGAATGGAAAAGAATATAATGGAATAGAATAGAGGAGAACGGAATAGAAACGAATAGAAAGAGACATAATAAATGGAATAGAATAAAATAAAATAGAATAGAATAGTATAGAATAGAGTAGAATAGAAAGAATAAAATGGAAAAGAATGAAACAGAATGGAATATAATAAAATATAATAGAATGGTGTGAAATGGAAAGGAACAGAATATAGTAGAATAGAACATCATACAATATAATTAAATGGAAGATAATAAAAAAAAGAGTGGAATAGAATAGAAGAGAAAAGAAAAGTAGAGAGGAGAAGAGAAGAAAGGAAAATAAAAGAAAAAAAAGAAAAGAGAAAAGAAAAGAAAAGAAGAGAGCAGAATGGGACATAATGAAGCACAATGAAACAGACTGGAATATAATGAAAGAAACGAAATAAAATAGAAGAACGGAATAGAATGTAGAAAGCGGAAAAGAAAGCATAGAATTAGATGGAATAAAAAAGAATGGTATATATTGAAATAGAATAGAATAGAATGTAATGGAATAAAGTGTATAAAAGTTTTTCTTTATCAAATTATTAATTACACTTTCAAAAATAGTTGAACGGTTTTCCCAGCCATTTATTTTATATTTAACTTTTAATTAGTTTTTCCGATAACACGCTTACAAACACACTCATTATTTATGGCCTCAAACGCCCAAGTTAAACATAGAAAAAGAACGAATAAATTAAACAGAAAACAGCGACAATTTTTATTTAACAAACATGTCAATGACATTTTGTGTGAAATGTCAAAAGCAAATCATGTGGTTATGTAACACACATACAAACTAACGCTTAGAAAAAAGCCTTTAAAATTTGTTCACACACAATTAATACATAAATAAATACAATCGGTTGCATTGTGTTTGTTTTGTGGCTAAAAAGCCACAAACATCTATTAAAAAGGGTTGTTGTTGTTACTGTTTGTTGTAACGTGAAAACTTGGTCACCTTTTCTCTAGTTGGTTGTGAACAGCCAAAGGCTTAAAATAAAATTTTTCATTTAAATGGATTTATTTGTTTATTGTAATATTTAAATTTATTAAATTAAAATGCGCTCCTCTTTGTTTACAATTCATTTTAACAAAAACAAATTTATTCACATTTAGACTTTTGGCGAATATGAAACGTTGTTAAAAGAGACTTTTGTAATTTAAATAAAATTTTCATAATTTCCGTTTGCATTAATAAACAAATTATAACAGCAGGATGCTTTTGAGGGCTGAAAATTAAACTAAATCGTTTTTAATGAATCGTTTACATCGTTGCCAATAAAGGTGTTTGCCACAAAAACAGGAACAAAAAACAAGCAGGAAATAAAATAAATATTCCCAGCAGGGAAAGGTGACAGAACAAGCAAAAAATGAAAAGCAAAAAATATGAATACTGTACTTAATTCATATTTGTTATTATTACACCAATTATATATGGTGAAATATTAGGGTGATAACATTTTTCAGAACAGACAACAAGCTTAGATAAAAGGAAGAAGAAAGTCAAAATTAAGTCAGTCACAATCAGAGATGGAGATTTTACATTCGTTATCGTATCGACAATCATACAAAAAAAAGTTATGTAATACGTTAATCGAATGAGCTAAATGACATCACGACATTCGATTGCAAATAAACCGGAATCTTTTGTTTGATTCACAAGAGATTTTAAATTAAAGAATTTTAGAGCTGGAGTATTCACGCTGGTCAGTATTTCAATCTTCATTGTTTCCAAAAGTCAAAACCAATTTATTTCGTATAACGCTTGATTCAAGGATAGCTGCTTCAATTAACACTTAGTTCTTCGCTGTTTATCGGCAGTTATTCCTCATGAGGGGATCATCCAGTCTGCTTTTTAACCGACTTCAAAAAAGAAAAAGGTTATCAATTCGACTGAATGTTGTTTTTTTATGTTTGTTTCTGCAGAACTCATGTCATTTCTAAACTTATTTTGCAAATGTTTTGTAATTTGATAGATTACGCTTACAGATTGGTTTAAAAAGAGTTCATAATCTTAAAAATTAAAGGGTGTCCCCATGTTTTTTAAGTGTATTATGAACTGTAAAGGGCACTTCTGTAAAATTTAAAATGACTTCGTACTACTTTAGCTCCCAGTAGCAAAAAGTAATACAAAAATAATTCTAAAAACTAAAGGGTGCCCCCATAGGTGACGTAAATTCACTTAAATGGGCCTATCTCTAAAACCTTTATAGACAAACGTTTGAAAACTGAAGAGAATGTCGATTACTATGGCCGTTATAGCAACAAGTATTAATATTCAAAATTACAAATTAAAGGGTGCGCCAATAATTCTTTTAATTTGATGTATATGGTCGTACTTTATAACAGTTGTAGACATACACTTAAAATTTACAACGAACGTGTATTGCTTAACAGCAATAAGTGTAAAATTTGAATTTGGAAGTTAAAGGGTGTGCCTATAGTTGATGTAATTTCAAATATGTAGCCGAAGTTTTGAACAGAACGCTGAAACTTAAAAGGGACCTGTATCGCTAAGCCCGCTATATCAAAGAGTTTATAATTTGAAAATAGAAGTTAAAGGGTGTTCCATAATTGATGTTGATTTACTTATATGGGCTTATCTTTTAAACTGCTTTAGACAAACGCTTGTGAATTGACAGAATGTCGATTGCTATGGCCGTTATAGTAACAATTATTAAAATTAAAAATTATATGTTAAAGAGTGCGCCAATAGTTCCTTTAATTTGATGTATATGTTCATACTTTTTAACAAGTATAGATATACGCTTGAGCCTTACAACAAATCTGTATTGCTAAGTTAGCATAACAACAATGAGTGTAAAACTTGAATTTGGAAGTTAAAGGGTGTCCCTATAGTTGATGTAATTTCAAATATGTAGACGAACTTATGAACAGGGCGCTGAAACTTAAAAAGGACCTGTATCGCTAAGCCCGCTATATCAACGAGTTTATAATTTGAAAATAGAAGTTAAAGGGTGTTCCATAATTGATGTAGATTTGCTTACTTAGGCCTATCTTTAAAACAGTTATAGTCAAACGCTAGCAAATTGGACAGAATGTCGATTGCTATGGCCGTTATAGTCACAAGTATTAACATTTAAAATTATATATTAAAGGGTGCCCCAATAGTTTATATATTTTGATGTATACGGTCATACTTTTGAACAGTTGTAGAAAGAGGATTGGAAATAAACGGGTGTCCCAATAGTTGATGTAATTTGGTGTATGTGGCCGAACTTTTTAACCGCCATATACAAACACCTGCATTTTAGACAGAATGTCCACTACTTTGTTTGGTATAACAAAAAGTGTAAACATTTTAAATTATAAATTAAAGGGTTTTACAATAGTTTATATAATCTGATGTATATGGCCAAACTGATGAACGGTTATAAACAGACGGTTGAAATTTACAAAGAACCTGATTGCTAAATCTACTACAACAGCAAGTATATAATTTGAATTTGGAAATTAAAGGGTGCCCCTATAGTTACTGTAATTTGCTGTATATTGTCGAACTATTGAACAGTTGAATTAGTTTAAAGTTTGAAGATATAAGGGTGTCCCAATAGTTAATGTAATCTTATGTATGTGACCATACTCTTAAAGCGTTATAGGCAGACAGATGAAATCTATTTTGGTGTCATTTGTTTTTGCAAGAATTATTATAAAATCTATCTTAAAATTTCCAGACAAACAAAAATTGACCCATTAAATTTAATTTTGTTTGTTCTTAATGACACATAAATCTTTCCCTTTAATTACTTTTTTGTGGTTGAAAATTTGGAAACAATTCAAAAATGTGTAAATTAAATTGCTGTAATTGTTATCATTTATAAGTGACACAATTTTTATTGGCCACCACAAATGAACGGTTAGAAAAATGTTATACGAAGTGTGTTTAAAAAATAAACAGAAATTTTACGAATGTAGTAAATAATTACATTTTATCTTTAACGACATTTAAAACAAAAATTGCTTTATTAAAGCAAATTTAAACTAGATTTTTGAACACACCTCGTACATTTTTGTTATTGTTTCAAATAATTTAAAATAAATAAAAACAAGTAAGAGTGCTATGTTCGGCCATAGTGAATCTTATATACTCTTCACTATCTATGTACATCTAGTTTAGTGAAGTAACTCTAATCAAAAAAATAAAATATTGCGATGACAGAGAATTAAAAAAATAGAAAGTTTGGTACTGCGTATATATAATTTTTTATAAAAATAAAATCGACTTTTCTTAGAAATCTCCTTAAAAGCTTTAAAATGATATCCATTTTGATATTTCCGTAGCTCCGAAAATATGGGTGAGCGCAAATTTTTTCACGTGATGTTTTTTCTTATTTCTTAATTATCTACAGCCCAATATATTTATTTCTTTGTTCCAAATAATATGAAAAAATTAGAGGTAGAAAGAACAACCTTAAAGAATATGAAATAAATATTAACTTATAACACTTAAACTTAATTTTAAACACACCTCGTATATTCTTTTGCTATTGAACTTTTGTCAGTTGCCAAGATAATCAACTTAAAAAAAAAACAAAATTATTGTATTAAAGCATTCTTAAACAAAATTTTTGAACACACCTCGTACATTTTTGTTATTGTTTGAAATGAGTTTTTGTCAATTATAGTCAATTTTAAATAAAATAAAAAAAGTATAAATATAAACACACACACACGCAAATATTATAATTATACAGATTCGCAAATATTTTTTTTATAATTTAGAGACTGGGCAATAATAACTCGGTTACATTTAAAATGAACAACTTGAAAGCTGCTGAAAAATTTATAATATTTAATATTTAATGACATTTTAAACCAAAATTATTTTATTAAAGAAAATATAAATTAAATTTTTGAACACACCTCGTATATTTTTTTTTGCTAGTGAACTTTTGGTAATTACAAAGATAATCAATTTAAAATAACAATAATTATTTTATCAAAAACAAAACAAAATTTTTGAACACACCTCGTATATATTTATTTTATGTTTCTTGCATCAGAGCGTCTAAAATAACTCGTATGTTGTTTTTGAAGTTTTAATACTTATAGAAAATGTTTTTGGCTTTTCTAAAAATTTGGAAAAATGTTTCCTGATGAGCTGGCTTAAGCAACCGACGAAATACTTATAGACACCTGCTTTTCCAAACCAACAAATAAGTTGCATTTTTATGTAAAAATGTTATGGAATATTAGCATAATATAATAAACAAAACAAACAAAAAATTCATCGAATTTAAACTCACACAATGGTCATATTTTATATTCGTGTAATACAGTGTTGTATTTGCTAACGAGCCTTGTAATTATTTTAATAAATTCATACTTATTTATTACTAAACATTTCTTACAAATCGACAACATTTAAAATTTTTAAGCATAGGCATTCGTACATTTTTTTTGACGTCAAAGTGACATGACTTTTAATTCTGTTAATGATGGATTGATGTTATAATTTTTTATATATAATTTTTTTATTTCTCAATTTTGCATTCGTATTTAACAGATGTTTTTTTATTTCACCAAAAAAATGTTTTTAATATTTAGATATTTTAAGGAATGAAATATATTTCAACAGTTTTACGGTTGAATAAAATTGTGTCAATTTTTTTTAATTCAGTCATTCAGTCAGTCGTACTTTGAATACAACGGAGCTTTAATGTTTACAAACCTGTTAATGGTTTTGGGTAATGAGTTGTTGAAAGAATAGATATTTTTTTTATTATTTTTATAATTTTTCTCTTTAAGTATGTTGTAAAATTTCTACAAAGAGTTTTAATCGCCATTAGTAATTTTTTATGTGGATAAAAAAATAAAAAATTTGTTATTTATAAAACAAAAGGTCTCGTATATTAATTAATGTCATAAATGTAAAAATATTTTTTTTTATTTAAAAAAAATGTTTTTTAAAATAAAAGCATGTCCAAAACTTGATAATCACTCGAAGGTGATTTAACTGCGACTAGACTGTCACTTCATTTTGTACTTATATTCAATTAAAAGTATTAGTCTTAACTTTGAATGATTTAAATAAGTGTTTAATATTACAAAGTAATGGCGTGACTACGACTTGATTTGATGACATAAATACAGTGTTTGAAAACAAGCAAAATAATCAGCGCAAACGGAACAGTTGGCTTTTTTCATTCATCTATTTGCTTTAATATTATTCTTACTTCTGTTCAAGTTCTTTAAGAGATAAGTTTTTTTTAAACGCCAATGCATTCTCTACTTAAAATAGCAAATCAAATAGCAAACGTTTTTGAAACGTTTCTTTTTTCAAATTGCTTAAATTTTGGTTTTGCTGTTTTCTATTGTAGCTGCGTGTATTTAATTTTATGCACTATTCATGATCGCGAGCAGAATTATTATCATTGTTTTTATTTTATTTTGCTTATTACAAAAAAAAAATAAAAAATAATGAAAAACGTTTCGTTTAGTGTATTTTCGTACCCTGCATTAATGAGGCTTTAATTTATTTAATCACTATTTAACAAAAACGCTTTAAAATTGAATGTGATTAAATGAAGAGCTTTAATAAAGTTAAATTCGACATAGCAAGTACCTAAATATGAATTATTAAGGATGCCTTATGACTTCAGTTTAAGAGAAATTAAACCGTTGCAATTTTTTCGTTAAAAAAATAAATATTTGATCATCTTCTTCAACTGTGATCAGCAAAAGCAAACTCAGTTGCTTTGTATATGCCGAACTATTGATGCGTGCAGATAAAATAAAAAATTATAGGGCTTTCTATTTAATAAGTTAACAGTTTTATGGAATGTAAGCATGGATTTCCACCCTGATTGTCATATGTGAAAAAAAGTGTTCTTTTTTTCTACTATCTTTTCATTCAGATTTTTTTTTTCGCAAATTCCCTCTTTTTTTATAAAATTATTCTAAACTTTATAAAAAATAAATCATAGTCGACATGCTTACATACGAACCCTGCTAAATCAAAATTGAGATATTTGTTTGTATCTATCCGTAAAACGACAAGATTGAAACTTTTATTTATATAAGTATAAGTTTCTAAAAGGACTATTTGAGGTGAAGTTTAATTGTATTAGCCACTTAATTGGCAACTTATTACAACTTCAAGGATTAAAAGCACTGTGGTGATATGCTATAATTTAGGCATGAAAAATTAATTCCAAATTCAACAAGAAAATGTTTGCAAGGTTGGATGAAGTGTAAGAAAATCTTTGCTCCTGATAAAGTATAATCATATTCTATAATCGAGCAATATTTACACGAAATAATCTTGCCATTATCAGAGAAACGAGTATTGGATAAAGTAGGGAGTATGTTCTATTAGAAGTAGCAAAGTTAAATTTACTAAGTACGAGGGCTGCTATATATATTTCTGGCCTGGCAACACTGAGTGCTGCCAAGTGCAATCTGACATTTCCATTGGAAAGTTTGTCATTTTTAAGCGTAATCGTACTCAAAACGTTTTGACGTACGACCATTATTTGTGTTGTTAACAGTGACTTGAAAAAATTAATATAGAAAAAAAATGGAATTAACTCGTGAACATTTTCGTGCCATCATATTTCACAACTTCCAACATGGATTATCACGACAAGAGTGCATTGATGAACTTAAATCTTTGTATGGCGATGAAGCACCATCCTATAGCACTGTGAAAAATTGGTATAATGAATTTAATCGTGGCCGAAGCTCGCTCAAAGACGAATTCCGTGAAGGTCGTCCAAAACCGGCTGTTGTGCCAGAGAACATTGATGCTGTGCGTGAACTCATAATGCAAGATCGACATGCGACATACCGAGAGATAGAGACATCCTTGGACATTTCTTCCACCAGCATACATTCGATACTGCAGGAACACGAGGCCGTAAAAAAGGATTGTTCTCGTTGGATCCCGCACAATTTGAAAGTCGCTCAAAAAAAAAGGCTCGTGTCGATTGGTGCAAAGAAATGTTGCAAAAATACGATTGCGGTGCTTCAAAAGATGTTTATAAGATCGTCACAGGTGACGACTCATGGATCTATGCGTATGAGCCCGAAACGAAACAACAATCGACCGTGTGGGTCTTCAAAGACGAGCAAAATCCAACGAAAGTTGTTCGTGGAAGAAGCACTTCGAAGCAAATGGTCGCCTGTTTCTTCGGCAAAACTGGTCATGTGGCGACTGTTCCGCTTGAGCAACGTAGGACGGTCACTTCTGAGTGGTACACTACAATTTGTTTGCCTGAAGTCATCGGAGAAATTCGAAAAACCAACAAGAGAAGACGAATCATTGTTCACCATGACAATGCGAGCTCTCATACATCGGCTCAAACCAGAGCGTTTTTGACCGGCCAAAACGTCGAATTAATGGGTCATCCGCCGTACAGCCCTAACTTGGCACCTAATGACTTCTTCTTGTTTCCGCACATCAAGAAAAAAATGCGTGGTCAACGATTTTCGTCGCCAGAAGAAGCTGTTGAAGTGTTCAAAAACCATGTTTTAGAGGTGTCTCAATCGGAGTGGAAAAAGTGCTTCGACAACTGGTTTGAGCGCATGCAAAAGTGTATAAATCATGCTGGAGAATACTTTGAAAAACAATAAAACTATTTTTGATTATAAATATTCGCATTTTCACTATTAGGCCAGAAATATATAGAGAGCAGCTCTCGTATAACTATATACCAATGATCTGACTATGATTTTCTATCACTGACTTTCCTACGATTTGAATAAATTATGACTTTACTTTAAGTTGACTTTGAATTTCTGCAATACAATTTGATAACAAATTCATTATGAGGGAATATGTCTTTGCTATGACTATGACTAGACTTATATTTGATTATTTAACTATAATTTGACTATAGTTTGACTATAATGAGTTTTATTAAACAACGATTTGTTTATGGTTTGACTAAGCCTTGTCCAAACTTTTTCTATAATTGGCCTATGATCTGACTATGACTTTATTATTATGTAACTGTAGCCTTACCTGATTCAATATGAAGTATGATTTAGCCATATCTTAATTTTGATATGACTACAAGTTGACTGTGACTATAATATGATTTAACCCTGACATATCTGTGCCTATGACCTCACTATGACTATATGACTCGAGTTTGACTTTACTGTGACTTTCTATGACTGAAATCAGCATCGTCATGGATTACGATACGAAGCATCAAGAAACAGGGAAACATTTACTACGAACAAAAAAATAACTAGAATATTTAAACTAAATATTCTAATACTTTATTACGAATATTCAAAAGTTTAAAGAATCCTAATTAATTAATTCATTTCATAGAGTCTTCTTTTTCATTTTTGTTCTTCAGCCATAAGTTATAAATTATTTATTAATGTAAAAATAATCAATTTAATACGCCCCCTACAAACTTAAGAGACATTTGGTTGCGATAGCCAAACATTTTTTAACCACTAACTGGCCATTTAAATAAACAAATTATTTTTATTTATTTATTTATTTTTTTTGTGTTTGTTTTTGTATAATAAATACTGAAATATTTGTTTTGTGGCTCTTATGATGTGAATGACATCTGGTATGAAAATATGAAATCAAACATGCACAATGATTTATAAATAAAACAAACAATAATTTCAATAGTTTTCAAACAAAAGATAATTAAGTGTTTAGACAAATAATTTACACATCATCGAACTTTATATTAAGTAATTAAAAACAATATCTATAAAATTTTTAAATTTTTTTTATAATAATTTATATATTTACTTTAAGAGAAACATTTATGTAGTTAAGAATTGAAATACAAAAATTAAACAAACTTTTTTTCTTCTAAAGTCAAATATAAAATTTTTATTACAAAAAAAAAAACAAACAAAAACAATTATGGCATGACATAAATTTGTAAATTATTTTTATGTCATGACATAAAATCATAAAATATATTTTTTATTGCAAATGTTGCCAACTTTTGCTTATAACTAGAAAATTATTTACAAGTAATTACCTTGAAGTGCTGTTGAAAATTTTCACTAATAAATTTTTTTTTATCATTTCATATTTTTATCGGACGAGTGAAATGAGCAGCTTTTTATTTTATAATGCTTATGACCAATTTGTATATGTTTAAACTTTTTCTAATTATATTTAATCTAATAAAATGTTTATATATACATTTATTTTTTTATACATTTATGTTATAACATCAATTTTCCTTTACAACTTAATAACTAAAAATTAGTTGTTTTAACTATTATATCTAATTTTCCTGGTGTTAGTTAAAATGTGTATAATTTAATGTGTGTCTCTCAGCTTATGCAAGATTTAAATTTGTCAATATTTGCACGAAATTTTACAAAGAAAATTGTGTGTACTTAAAATGACACCTTCTCATTATTAAAAATCATTTAAAAAATAGTAAAGTGTTGGTGACCATTTTTAACCACATCCTTTCTAAGGAATAAATATTACTTTCCTTATTAATGGCTTTGTTAAAAGTTGAAAAACTGCATCCACAGCGAATCATCATTTCATCATATATTTTTTTTTCAAAAATTGGCAGTCTGGCATTTGAAAGCGATGCTCCAAAATTAAATGAAATTGAATTGGATGACCCCTCAGGAATTTAAAAATACCTACTCGTTGTGATTATCATTATTGACCCTTCCGATCGTTTGATATGTTTATACTGGTAGGAAAATTGCCTTTATTGAAAACGTGTTCATAGCTGGGATTCGAACTCAAGCCACAAAAATAATCATACGCTCAGTAGGCAATGTAAATCAAAGTGTCATTACCCTCTTCTTTTTGTTTTTCGTTACTTTAATTATTTTTTTCTTTTGCGATTCAAAAACAAAATCACTTAAGATAAAAACTCCATCATTATTGGAATACTCTTTAATTAGTTTTTGTTTTACTTGAAGTAGACAAAGTTTTTCAATATAAAAATATTTTTATGAATATAACTTCAGATTCTGAACGCTTTAAACACTTTTTTGTTATAGCGGTTATAACAATACACCTTTGTGACAAATTCAAGAGCCCAGATATAGAGGGCTTTAACAGGACGAATCATCGGAAAGGCAGACAGATATACATAGACATTCAACAGGTTTACGATCTTAAGCGGCGCTTGATGGATTTCATATTTTTCGGTATTTTATGTTTGCGGTCATGGCATTATACTCGTTGAATTGTATGTCTGTCAAAAACAGTGTAAAAAATATTTACAGTCGTCAGATCTTTCGTGTGTGATCGCTTTTGTCTTTTAGCAAACCCATTTTTTTTTTGTCCAAAGTCGTTTCTTTTTCTTTTCTTCTGATTTTCAATATTTCATTAATAACCAAAGCAGCAACTGATTTTTGCACCATCACAAATAAGAACTTCACTATTTAGTATCTGCTTGCAAAGTGATGATTGACAAAATTGGCACTATAGTGTAATATCAAAATACTCTCTCTCTCTCATCAAGCCATACCGACATGCCAATTTTGATCGTCCAATAGCCGCTTTACTCTTTGAATATGTAACACTTAATAAAATTTTTTTTGTTTCAGTCATGAAATAATTTTAAACATACAAAATAAAAATTATTAAGAGGGCCATTGGAATTTTTAAATGTTGCTGTAGTGAAGACAATACTGTATTTATTGTAGTTTTATAATTCGCATAAATTTATTTATATTTAAAAAAAGTAAATTAAGTACGATTTTAATTGCATAATATTTTTGTTTTCATTTAGATTATGAAATAAATCCATCTATTTTACTAACCCTCATTCAAACATTTAAATATTTCATTTTATTCTTCTTCTTCTTCTTCTTAAATATTATCATTTTTGGCATAAAACACACTTTAGTATGAGAAAAAAAATTAATATAATTTTAATCCTTTCTCATACATTCATGCAATCTCGTTCGTGCCATGTGCCATGAACTCAAAATTCAAACATATTGTGGTTAGCGAAAACACCGCATACCACATGGCCACAAATTTCCACAATGCCAGCTTACAACAAGCATGAACATGTTGCAGCATGAGCAACAGCACCAGTAGCAACTAATAAACAAAACACAAAAAAAAATTAAGACAAAACTTAAATAAATTTTAACAAATATTTTACAATCCTGTACGTTCATTACACTCACGACAAGAACACGAAGCAAAAAGACATGCAATATATTCCATAAATCTGAAACTTGTAAATCCATTTTATTCGTTAAGGAGTGGTGGTGTGGTTGATACTTTTCTTCGCTTTTTTTTTTATTGTTGTGTTTTTGTTAAACTTTTCTTTAAGCCATTTTGTCATAACTTTATGCCTGTAAGCAAGTCACGTGCAAATGTTGTGACAAGTGTTTCTTAGGGGTTTTCTTATTTAACACGATTTAAAGCTTCTCTTCCTTTGGCTTCTGTTATGGAATAAAGGAGTTGGCGTGTGTTCTGTACAACATGGGATTGTTGGCTCGTAAAGATATAAATTAATAAAATGTCATAAAAAGTATTACGCAAAAAAGAAAGAAGAAACTTTACAATCAGTTTTAATGTTCAACACACTCATAACCATCAATTTGTTGGACGAATAAAAAAATTTATATTCAATTAAAATTTGAGTGGTATATTTTTCGCTTCAAGTTGTGGGTGTTTGGAGCAAGGTTGATGGATGAAGATGGAGTACTCCTCATCCAAATGTCTTAATAAAAGACTCATAAAAAAATTGACTCATTAATAATAGAAAAACAGCATTCTGGTAAAAAGAAGTGGGAGATTCTCTTGTAAATCCACAGGACTGTAATCTCTAAAAAAAACAAATAAAACACTGCAACTTATTTTTAGTGCAATAATTTTGTAAAAAAAAAACTGGACTCCAAATTGTCTAGGAACGGTTGTTATCGATGCAGATGAAGTTAACATCTACTGTACGATTCTAGTAGCCATTTTGGCTTGGAATCCTCAGCACCAAAAAATTCCTTAAAAAGTAGGTGCCCTGTTGTTGGTATCATTTGATGGCTTTTATTGGATTTTTAGATTTTCTTTGACGAAGTAGTGTCTTTTCGACGTCAGTATGAAAGCTAAATGCTGCTCCAAAAGAAAGAGCCAAAAGAACTTAAGGACTCTTGAAGGATTGAATATGCCAATGGAAAATGAGTGGTAAATATTACAAAATTTCAACGAAAGTATTAAGATCTTGTGACGTGTATTAAGCACATATATTTAATTTATGCGTTTCTTTAATCGTCATTTTTTCTGAGTATTTTTCTGCAAAATAAAAGTTGTGTATATTACTCTTAAAGCAGGAGTCCCGCAAAGCAGTATACTGGGACCCACTTTGTTTTTAATTTATGCGTCTGTTATGCCAAATTTATCGCAATTCCACAACTTTTTCAGATGGTACTCCAATTCTTAGCATCCACAAAAATCATCAATTAGTCTCGCGAAATTGGCAGAAAATCAAGGTAAGTCATGTAATATTTACTCTGAGCAGGAAAACATGCTTAACAGTCAAGATCAATAATCAAGTAATCCCGCAGCGCAATAAAGTCAAGTACTTTGGCATTCACCTTAATCGCCGACTTATGTGAAAGTCTCAAATTAGTGCAAAACTGACTCAGATGAAACTTAAAGCAGTACGAGGGCTGCTATATATATTTCTGGCCTGGCAACACTGAGTGCTGCCAAGTGCAATCTGACATTTCCATTGGAAAGTTTGTCATTTTTAAGCATAATCGTACTCAAAACGTTTTGACGTACGACCATTATTTGTGTTTTTTACAGTGAATTGAAAAAATTAATATAGAAAAAAATGGAATTAATTCGTGAACATTTTCGTGCCATCATTTTTCACAAATTTCGACGTGGATTATCACGACAAGAGTGCATTGATGAACTTAAATCTTTGTATGGCATTGAAGCACCATCCTATAGCACTGTGAAAAATTGTTATAATGAATTTAATCGTGGCCGAAGCTCGCTCAAAGACGAGTTCCGTGAAGGTCGTCCAAAAACGGCTGTTGTGCCAGAGAACATCCTTGGACATTTCTTCCACCAGCATACATTCGATACTGCATAAAAACCTGGCCGTAAAAAAGGTTTGTTCTCTTTGGATCCCGCACAATTTGAAAGTCGCTCTAAAAAAGGCTCATGTCGATTGGTGCAAAGAAATGTTGCAAAAATACGATTGCGGTGCTTCAAAAGACGTTTATAAGATCGTCACAGGTGGCGAATCATGGATCTATGCGTATGAGCCCGAAACGAAACAACAATCGACCGTGTGGGTCTTCAAAGACGATCAAAATCCAACGAAAGTTGTTCGTGGAAGAAGCACTTCGAAGCAAATGGTCGCATGGTCGCCTGTTTCTTCGGCAAAACTGGTCATGTGACGACTGTTCCACTTGAGCAACGTAGGACGGTCACTTCTGAGTGGTACACTATAATTTGTTTGCCTGAAGTCATCGGAGAAATTCGAAAAACCAACAAGAGAAGACGAATCATTGTTCACCATGACAATGCGAGCTCTCACACATCGGCTCAAGCCAGAGCGTTTTTGACCGACCAAAACGTCGAATTAATGGGTCATCCGCCGTACAGCCCTGACTTGGCACCTAATGACTTCTTCTTGCTTCCGCACATCAAGAAAAAAAATGCGTGGTCAACTATTTTCGTCGCCAGAAGAAGCTGTTGAAGTATTCAAAAACCATGTTTTAGAGGTGTCTCAAACGGAGTGGAAAAAGTGCTTCGACAACTGGTTTGAGCGCATGCAAAAGTGTATAAATCATGCTGGAGAATATTTTGAAAAACAATAAAACAATTTTTGATTATAAATATTCGCATTTTCACTATTAGGCCAGAAATATATAGAGCAGCCCTCGTACAATTGAATTGGCTTATTGTTAGAAACTCTGCCCTGTAATTGGATTGCAAATTTTTTTTTGTACAAAGCGATTCTAAAACCAATCTGATATTATGGAATAAGATTATTTAGTACCGCCTCGGTGTCAAATATTTACAAAAAAATTCAAAAGCAACAACACAGAATGCCCTGTATGATTACAGCAGCTCCCTGCCCCTGGTAAGAACAGAATTCGCCAGGTTCGCAATAAAGTATATCGACAAACTTGTAAGACACCCTATCCCACTCGCACGTTACATCTTTAATTTTGGCGGCCATGCTCGTTTGAGAAGAAGGTATACGCTTGCTATCATTCGAGATAAAGACAGATGACTTTGCAGATACAGCACCCATTGAAACATAAACTTTGTTGTCTAGCATTCGTTAGCTTTGAATAAATATTTAGAATTAAGATTTGTACTCGTATACTTATTGTTAGTTTATATTTGAAGATTCAATAAATAAATAAAATAAGTTTTCTGTCGATCTGGCCACGCTTTATATTTCTTATGTTGGGATACACGCTGTAATACCCATTTGCTTATTTAATGCATTCCTTATAATTCTCAATTAGTGCTTATTTTATTTGAATAAGTTCGCCAGGTTGGGAATACATTGAGGCGATTTATATTAGAAAGAAATCTGCCATAATCGATTGAGTGTATGCGTGAAGAGTGTTTAGTGGGCTTTGGGTATTTTATGTCACCTTGCACGGAGGCTTTACTTTATAGCTTAAGCTGACTGTTTCGATTACAGTAGCTTCGGCTGCCTGTTTTCCACAACGGCTTCGGATGTCTTTTTTCCAAAGCGATTTAGACTGACTGTTTTTCACAGCAGCTTCTTTCGGATGTCTTTTTTTCACAACGATTTCGACTGATTGTTTGCCACAGTGGCTTCGACTGACCGTTTTTCACAGCGGCTTTGACTATTCTTTTTCCACAGCGCCTTCGGCTGTCTATTATTTTTAGTAAATTTTTCTTTTCTAATTTTTTAAGCACTAGGGGTCAGTTTATAAATAATAAAATTTTAAAATTTTTTAGTAAAGTTAGAATTGTAAGTATTTTCGTAAATATTTGATTAAATTTAATAAGTTTTTGGCGATCATCAAAAAGACCAGAACCTGCTGCTACTCCGGCTTACAGGGCTCTGAAATTTTCAAATTTTTTATAATATCAATATGCGTATCATTTTAAAGCTTTTGAAGAGATCTTTAAAGAAATAAAAAAAAATTTTAAAAATGCTTAACCCTTTAAGAGCCGAAGGCATTTTTATATATTATATTATATGTAGAACTTATTTTTTTAATTCTTAATTGTCTGTCACCCCAATATTTGCTTTTTTCAATTGGAGTTACTTCACTAAACTATATTTACATAAATGGTGAAGGGTATATAATATTCGGCATGGCCGAATATAGCAATTTTACTTGTTTTAATTATAATTGTTTTTAGTAATGTTAATGAAATTTTAATGTAATCCTTTAATTATTAATTACAACTGCAACTATTTAATTATAAGTCAATGGTAATGACTTTGTTTTTTTAACTAATTATCAATGAAACCTTTTCATTAAAAAGCATTACCATTAATGAAAATAATAATAATGCTAAAAAAATCATTAGCATTATTAATTAATCAATGCTAATAAAAGTCAATGAATAACTTCATCTGATTAATTACTTCAATTTATGAACTATAAGATGATCCTCTTTATCGATACGAAGTAATCCCGTAATATCCCATCAGCGTTCCTAACTGACACAATAGCTTACTTAGTTAAAAGCTTGCTTTGCATTTACATATCTTTCTAGCCTCAGTCAGTCTAACAATAGTATTAGGGAGCAAAAGTGAAGAATAATTAATTTAATTTAAATTTAATTCCTTTCGTTAATAACATCAGCAAGAATTGTGTGGTGCCAATATGCTTGAATTTTAGGGAATATTGCGGGAAGTGAGTATGAAAACCGACTCTCGATGTTAATAAAAAAATTGTTCCATTTTAATTTCATTATTTTGTTAATTGTCAGACATGTGTAGTTCTCATGTGCTGCAGTTGAAATTCTTGAAAAAATAGTCTGTAAAACTTGGCATTAGAAAATCAATAGCTGCTCTAAAAAATGGAATAGGTTCGGTCCAATGTTATCCTGGATGCATTATGATGGTTTATGAGGTTCCAAAATATGTATTCTTCCTTCTTCAAGGAAAACAGTGCAGAAAAAAAGTCATTTACAGAAACGCCGTTGTTTCTGTCGTCGCGGCCACGGAACCCACTTGCTTTTATGGCAGCTAGCAGACAATAAAAATTTTATGTAGTCTTATTCCATTTTATCCAAGCTCATATTGATGCTGTGATAATGCACCACCACCTCTACTCCACTTAGATTAAGCCACTAACGTTAACCTAAGCAATTCAAAAATTATTTAATTGTGAATATTTTTCTTGACATTCATTAAATCTTTTTACTCACTCAACCCATAGTGTTTTATGTTTTAAGTATCTTGGCTTTTGCCATATTAACAACAACAAAACAATGCTTTTATCTTTTTGTTTATTTTTTGTCTTGTATCTGTTTTTCTAGTAATTCTTGTTGCACTTTTCTAAAGGCCACAATTGAAAAAAGAGACTAAGCTCCTCTTTGTGGCCAGACAGACAGAGCCGCAATTTTTTATTTATGAAGACAACTAGACGGACAAATAACTTTTTATTTTATAAACTTAGTTTTTTTTTGGTTTTTGCAGAATTTTTTTATGTGACATTTTGGAAAAAGAAAAAAAATGAAATGAATAAAATATATTTTGCTACTTTGTAATACTTAAATCAAATTGCTTCTTACTGCCATTTAGTTTACAAAAGTGATTGATTAAAATTGAGTTTATGAATTATAAATTGTGGAGTAATTAAGTTTTTAATAAATTTTAAATATAAAAAATGAATGAAATCAAAGCCTGAGTGGAAAGTTAAAGGTTTGATGAACTTTAATGACACTTACATATTTCTGTCATAATATAAAAATGTTATGCCATTAAATGTTTTTCTAGTATACAAATGTCAGTAAATATATTTGTTAATTTTTTACTTATTAAAAAAATTTCAATTATAAATAGCGTAACATATATCTCATAACATAAATATGTCAGAATACAGGAAATATTTTCTCAAAAAAAAAATTTTAAATTTTTATGCGAAACCGAAGACCAGACTTTATTTTGTAAAAAATTGTTTAATATGACATGACTGTTGCAAATATAAGAAATATTATACAAATTACGATATTAAATAAAAAAATATTATAACATAAATATTATATCTAGTATAATAATTCTGAAATCAGTTGAAACCTTAGCAAGAGTTACTTTTGAGTTTTAGAAATATTTAATAATAAAATAAAAAAAAGACATTTAAAATTAAAAAAAATATTTTTCTTATGAAATTTCTGTTATGACATAAAAATTTCAATAATGTTTGTTATTTTTATAAAGTTTTTTGTCCCTTTTAGGGAAAGGATTAAATAATTTATTTATAATGAAATAAAGGATATATTGGAAAAAATTTTGCGAAACCAGAGAACTGACTTTATATACAAAAAATAGATTGATATGAAATATTTTTGCAATTTTTTTATATTAAAAAATCTCAAAATGAAATAAAATATATATATTATAACATAAATATTATAATTCGTAAAAAAATTCTGAAATTAGTTGAAACCTTAGCAAGAGTTACTTTTAATTTTTGGAAGAACACAATGGAAATGAGACATTTTAAATTAAAAAATTTTATGTTATGAAATTTCTGTTATGACATAAAAATTTCGAAATTATGTTTGTTGCTATTACGTTACGTTTTGAAAGATTTTTAACTAAGGTAAATAATTTTCTGCTTTTTTATAAATATGTATTTATGTTGTTCTACTGAGCAAAAATGACTCAAACTTTTTTGTCATAACATAAAATATTTAGTAAAACTTAAGTATTTTTTTATTGTAATTTTGAACTTTTTTTTATTGTAAAGCAGAACTTGCGTATTAACTTAATTTTAATACCAAAGTATTAAATGTTAGAAAATGTTATATGTTATGACATAAATCTTATTGAAAAAGTTTGTCGTGACATAAATTTTTTTAAGTACCTTTTTTCTAATATTTATAATTTTGAACATAATTATTAATATTAAAACCGAAAGAATTGTTTAAGTATGGCTTAAGTTCACTTATATTTACATTTCTAAATTTATAAGGAAGGATAAATTATTTTTGCAGGATGTTAGTTTATTTTTGATTAAATAGGAACAACTAGACACTTGTAGAATGAAATGCAGCATTTTTTTAATCACTGCATTCGTCAGTAGCGTTCTTCCCGTCCCGCAGAAACTAAAAATGTTGTAAATAATGTTTCGTTATTAATATATTTAGAAATGAATATGAATATTTATTATTCGAAAACTTTTATGTTATTTTACTTTAATCGCGTTTGAAATTAATTATTTAATTAAAATTAACTAAATAATAAAACAAATTTGAATATTTTTATTAAAATGCAATTACATATTTCTATTATTCTATAGTTAGAGAGCCAAACATTTATGTCATAATATAAAAATGTTAGTAAGGTTTAAACATTGTTTTGATTATTTTAAAACAAATAATCTAAATACCAAAATAAACTATAATAGAAATTTTATATGTTATGACATAAATGTTTTAGAAATAATATGTCATGAGATAAATTGTTTCAATATAATTTAAATTGCTTCTTAAATAAAGGTAAATTAAGAAGTATAAATATTTTATGTTATATAAAATACTTTATTACATGAATATTTCATGGACTAACCCAAGAACTCTCTGAATTTAAGCGAAGTATCACTAAAGTCGTCGAAAATAAAACGAAAAAAAAAATAATTACAGTATTAAACATCCTTGAATGTGCATTAACACATTTATATATTCTTTGCTAGTTAGTATTAATTAATGGTGCCATTTCGCAGTTTTTGCTTGTATACAAATACGTACTTAATATAAAGAAAATAATCTTATAAATTTTATTAAGTCTTCAAGTATTTAGAAATATTCTGTTAACAAACTGTCAACTTAAGACTGTATTATTAAGATTTTTTTTTACTTGTTTTAAAATTGAATAAACTTTTTTATATTAAGTTTAAAAAGAATCACAAAAGTTAAATGTACTTATATTTTCCTTTATTTTCTTTATTTACTTTTAGCTAAATCTTACTGCATTGCAGCCTTTCAGCTAAGAAAGGATTAAATTATCTTAAAGGATTCACTACTTGTAAAAGTAGCAACGAACTCGTTTGGAAATATATTTAACAAAAAGGTAATTCAAAGAAATAGACAATGTGTTTTTGATAATAAAAATAAATATTTCTGGCTTAAGCTATTTTTAAAGGACTTAGATAAAAAATAATACAATATAATCCTTGTAGCAGGATATGCTGGTTTTTTGTACCAATAATAAATTATATGTTGTTTTTTGTTGAAAATAAAATATTTATAAATTAATCAAAGGGTTATTAAACTGTCTATTCAGTGGCAATTTTAAGATGTTGGTTATGTTTTTTTTAATAAAAATAAGAATTTATTCGAATAAAATATCTGCAAAAAAGTCGAAAGGAAAATTCTGTCTATCAGATTATGTTTAGTTTTGAATAAAAGGTAAGTTTATTCGATTAAAAATTTTAGATTTTTGTAACTAAATTTATTTATGTTGTGTCTTTTTAGCAAAAAAATATTTATTTTGCTTTTTTTCAATTCAATTTATTTTTCCTTTATAAAAGACTTTAAGGGAAAATATTATAATATCAAACAAAAAACTAGTTAGATTGATAAATTTTTTATTAGCATTCTTCGCATCTATCTATCTTAGGTTGTATACATTGTAAACATCATCTATTTAACCAACTAATATAATCAATATTAATTTGGTTAAACAAAGCCCACACACAATACAAAGCATTCTTTCGTAGCTCCCTCTATAACTCGTCGGTAATTTCTTTTTCTTAATAAAATTATAAATTAGTGATAAATCGCTGGGTCAAATCAACAAAGACTTCAATTGAAAACATTATAATATCAGACAAAAAAATTGTTGGTTTGATAAACTTTTTTTTTAATATTTCATTACTAATATATTTCTTAATCCTTTTTAGCCCATAAAATAATTTATGACTTCATAAAATTTTTAGTAGAATTTTTATTATTTATCCCGATTAATTTTATTAAATAATTCCTTTTATTCAAGGATTAAATTGCGGGAAATTTAATTGTAAATTTATTAATTTAATTATAAAAAATTTTTCGTCCGTATAAAATTGATAAACAGGTTACAAATTTTTTATTTAAAAATGAATTAAAATTGTTTTTCGGCTTGAGTTGAATTTTTATTTTTAATTTCTAAACAATTTCTCCAAAAAAAAAAAACGAAATGGTATATTTTATGAATAGCTACATCCTTCATTAAAATTCTTTGCATCTATCTGCCTTAGGTTGTATACATTGTAAACATCATCTATTTTACCAACTAATTTAATCAATATTAATTTGGTTAAACGAAGCCCACACACAATCCAAGGCATTCTTTCGTTGTTCTCTCAGTAACTCGTCTTGGACATTTGTTTTTGCTTTGTACCAACCGTCGGTTGGTCACGAAATGCAACTTTTACTTCTAATCATTCACACTTGTTTTCTCGCAACATTATAGCTGCTGTGTCAGTATCATATTGATTGTAATGAGTTAAGTATGAATGTAAATGTGCTGTGACTGGCGTTGAATGTCGATATTATAAACGAATTATAATTCATTTTCAGCTTGCTTTTGGCTGTGTGTGGACTTCGTCCAACCAGATTAAAAACTCCTGATTTAATAAAAAAATAAATTTTTTATTTAGTATAAAAAAATGTTTGAAGGCTAGAAACGAAAATGAATTAAAAATTGTAATCTGTAATTTATTTAGATTTTTTTAAGTACAGCAAATTGACGCACCTATGGGGTCACCCTTTAATTTCACATTTTAAATATTTAGACCGTTTTCTTATAAGTGACAAAAAAGTTAATTATTACAGCTTGCCTACAAGATAAGGCCTTATATAGTAAATGTTATCACCTATGGGGACACCCTTTAATATCCACGTTTATATTTTCAATAAATTTTTTTTACGGATATCATAGAAGTACATATTTTATGTAATTTCCCACAGTTTGTCTATAACGATTCAAAAGGTAAGACCATATGTATCAATAAACATCATCAATGGGGCCACCCTTTAATTTCCAATTTAATTCATGTTCTTATAGCAGATATAGAAATATACATTCTGTGTAATTTTTTTTGGGTTTGACTTGATCAGTTCAAAGGATATAAAATATGTTACCTAAGGGTTCACCCTTTAATACTAAAGTTTGTTCTTTTTACTACTTTCTATTATTATAAGCTAAAGTGACACTTTGTTATAGTTTTTTTTAATAGACATTTAAAAATCAATTTTGTTGGATTGGACCACCCTTTAAATTTTAAAATAATGATCTTTTTCAAAATTTTGACCAATCTGTAAGCATCACCTTTTTATTAAAGGAATCAAGGAATCATTCAAAATCAAGTGAGATCTAACACTAAGTTTTGCGGTCATGAACATAAAATATAAAGATAAAATGATACAGATTTCCATACGTAGAAAAAGATTATTTTTATCATCTTACATTGGACATTTCAACGCACATGAATGAGTTGTTGTAATACAAAAAGAGATTTCCTTTAATATTAAATCAAATAAAATAATGAAAGGATTGATACTTCCTGTGCTCTTGTACAAATACACTGAATTTCATTTACACAATTTTAATTAAATTTAAAATTATTTTTTGCATAAAACTCAAAGAAAACGTTAATAAAAAAAGAACATTAAAATTAAATTTTTACGCACTTTCTTAACATTCTTACAATTTTGTTACTTAATTAGATTTCATAGAAATGATATACATTTAAAAAAATATATAAAAAGAAGAAGAAGAATTATATAACATTACAGTTATAGTGTTAATTGAGTACAGTGTTGATTGGTGTTTGTGTTAATCTCTCTATTTCTGCGTTGCAGTCTTTACTGTTGTTGCATTTCCTTAAACAGTTTTTAATTTGAACGATACAACAACAACTGCTAGTGCAAGCAAGTTTCGAAATAAAGTAAAAAAGAGTGAAAAATCAAAATGAACAAAAATTAAACTTTAATAGAACAAAAGTTCTGCTAAAAGGAGCTCATAACTAAACGAGGATTTTTTTTAATTAAATGAATTAAAAAAATTTGCAAACTTGAAAAGAAACGCTAGTAAAAGCGGTAATAGAATTCATATTAAAAATTAATTTAAAACTTATTTGCTTACACTTTTTATGTCACTTCCAGCAAAAATATGAAACACTGCTTTTGTATTTGTTACCAGTAAATTTATTTCTGCATGTCCTTCGGAACACTCGGAAGGAAACAATAGTTGAGGTAACCAAAATCCAATAGCAACATTTATAATCCAATTATATGGTTAAAGTATAATCATATTATCGTTATATCTAACAATATTGTTGTAACTGGAACCATACTGTGTTCTAACATTAAAATAATTTGGAAAAGTATTATGTATTAAAATATCATAACAAATAAATTAATTCATTAATTCGGAATAAGTTCATTTTATTTTTGATTTCGAAAATTAAAAATATAATATAATAAAATTTATTCAAAATATGCAAAAAAAAATATTATATTTTTTTAACTCATTTTATTTTTAATTATTCTTTTTTTTACATTTCACTATGAAAAGTGGAAAAAGGGTATAACTAAGTTTGTCATTCCGTTTGTAATTTCTACAGTATCCATTTCCGACCCCGCCTGTCCGTCTGTCACTAATTTTATCCTATCATTTGGACAATGAAGTAACTCCAATCAAAAAATCTAATATATGGAGCGATAGAGAAATAAAACGTAAATAACATCAAGGAAAAAATTGGCGCTTGCCCGAGTTACGGACCTATGAAAATTTAAAAGTTTTTAATATAGCGAACAGGGTATCATTTTAAAGCTTACGAAGAGATCTTTAAGAAAATTCTAAAGGTTCATCAATTCGAATAACTTGTAGACGAGTTCGTGATTTTTATAGTGCACATAATCGTCCGTCCAAGCCAGCCATCTGTCAAACTGTGGATAGATTTCCTACCGCATACTCTCTAGAGGTTGCAATAATACCAACAGGACGAAGGAATCTGCGTACTGAAGAGAATATTGCCGTTGTAAACGAAAGTGTGGAAGAAGATCCAAATTTATCGATTCGTTGTTCGCAGGATTTGGCGCTTTGTCCGTCCACTGCGTGGAAAATTTTGCGCAAATATCTTGCCCTAAACCCGTATTAGATCCAGCAAGTGGAGTTAAAGGAACTAAAGCCATAAGACCATTATATGCGTCGTTCTTTTACCGATTGGGCTCTAGAGCTGTTAATAACTGACCCGTTGCTTTATCGCCAAATTGTGTTAAGCGATGAAGCCCATTTTTGGCTTAGTGGGTTAATTAATCAGCAAAATTGCCGTATATGGAGTGAGATAAATCTATAACATACCTTACTGACTCCATTGCATCCAGAAAAATGCACCGTTTAGAGTGGTTTATACGCTGGTGGCATCATCAGACCTAATTTCTTAAAAATAAGGCCGGATCTCCCGCTTTGGTTAATGGAGATCGTTATCGTACCCTGAATAATAATATTTTGTTTGAAAATATGGATGACATTTTAGTCATTTCATCTTCTATCTGAGCAATACATCCATCTGTCTAACTATCGATAAATTTTAATGCTACGAATTCTTTCAGTGACGCAATAACACAAATTAGCTATAGGAATATGCGAATTTTATTGCAGCTTGTAACAAAAATTCAAATATATTGATTCGTCGCCAGTCGTAGGAATTTGGGCTCTGTCCGTTCTTTGCGTGAAAAATTTAGTGCAAATATCTTGACCTTCATCTACAGAAAATCCAACTAAAGAAAACATTAAAGCCACGAGATCATCATAGGCGTCGTTCCTTATCCGCTAACGCTCTAAGCAGCAGAAAACTGATCCGATGTCTTACCGCATACACACACACGCACATACTGTTGGCATCATTAGAATTTACGTCTTCAAAACTAAAGGCGAAACTCGCATTATGGTCGATGGATATCGTTACCGCACCATGATCAATAATTTTTTTGTTTGACGATAACGACGACAAAGATAAGGGTGAAGCAGGATGGAATTATATTACATACGGTGTACGATCACCATAAGGTTGTTGAATTCAAAATTAGCGATATGTTCATTTTAAGAAATTAATTTATCTATTGGCCTCCAAGTTTGTGCGATTTGATACCTCTCGATCATTTACTTTGTTCGTATTAGTTAAAATTAGACGTCATGAGTTCGAAATTTTTTGAAAATACTTATCCATGCATGAAATGATATTTCACTTTAAAATTTCACTTAAATTCGTGATTGACCCATAACCAAAAACACAAATTAATTTTACGAAGAGATTAATTTGAAAATCAACTCGACGTATGATTTATATTAATTTTAATTCGCTTAAAATTTGCTATTACAATTTTCATTTCAATTAAAATAGCTGCGATATAATAATTTTTCATTAAATAATAAGCTTTTAACTAAATTAGAATAAATTATTTTTTTTACTGAATTTAAATTAATTTTACGAAGAGTTTAATTTAAAAAATCAGCCCGGCGTATGATTTATATTAATTTTAATTTATTTAAAATTTCCTATTAAAATTTTTGTTTCAATTTCAGTAGTTAAAATTAATATAATTTTTTATTAAGTAATAAGCTTTTAACTTAATTAGAAAAAATTATTTACTTTACTGAATTTACAGTCGTATATTTATTACTGCCTTTTTGCACATACATTTTAGTATTTTTCTTCACGTATTATTTTACCCCTCAAGAGACCTCTCTTGCTAGTCCCAAGCTTTCTGCTTATTTTTCCTAAAGACTTTACTGCTCAACACACACACACACACACACACATTTTGCGCACTTTTCAACACGTTTTCGTATTAATATTGCCATGATATGGCAAATAGTTTTTACATTTTATTTACTGACGTGTAAAAGATGTTTATTTTCAGCTTTTTTTTTAACAAAAAATTTTTTTACAAAAATGCAGCTTAGAAATTGTAATTAAGTCTCAGTGGTTTTACTCATTTCACTTTAAAATATCCAACAACAATAACAACAGTAACAAACAAAATAAAAAATAATTTGCTGACTCATTTTCCACTAACTAAATAATTAAATGTTTCAAGAGTCTGTTAAAAGCAAAAATTTTTGTTAAAGGATTTTCATTTAGTTTGACAGTTTCATTAAAAAAAAAGAACGAAAGAAAGAAAATACGCATCAGCAAATGTGAAAATTAGGCTACGCAGCTTTAAAATCATAAATCATTTTCATTTCCATTTCAGTTTTAACACAAGTAATTCAATTCATTTTGATGAAATGTAAATGATGTCTTTTAATTTATAAGTGTGCAAATTTTTGTGTGTGTGTAAGTGCGTGTGTTAATCTACACACACGCACTTACTTGTGAAAGGTATCTTGTTAAGTGTATAAGAGTGTGTTAGTTTATATTTTTAATCATTATACAACAAATAATCTTAATAAATGATTCCACATGTTTATGTAATTTTTACGAACATATTTGATGGGTCTCTCGTAAAGTACGTGAACTTACTGTGTGAACTGAAAAAGGGCTCACATTAACAAGGATGTTTCTACAAACTTAAAGAAGCAAATGAAAAATTGTAAATTGGGAAAATTTAGTTGGAAATTATGAATTATTTTCAGTAAGGAGGATATATGAAGAATAGCGGATTTTCTATTTGGAAAACAAAAATATGCTGTCGGGTTGCCTAAAGAAATGGACATAGAGAAAATTGACAAAATTTGTAATCACTTTTACTTTTTACATAAAGTCGATATTTATTGGTTTCGTACCATATGTGGGCCATTCTTTAATTATTCAAATTATTTTTTATTATTTTTATAATAAAAATTACAATATTAGAAAGCAGTGAGACATTTTAGTTTTTGTTTATTCTTTTCATAAATGTATGAGAGGCTAGAAAATATTTTGGTTTTTTTCATTTATGAATGTGATATTTTTTTTCTTCTGCTCAAAAGTGAAAAAATTGGAAAATATTTTTTTTCACGCAAGTGCTCATTTATGAGAATTTACAATTTTAATAGTTTTTCATAAGTGAAAAGATCAAAGAAATTTTTTTTCATTAAGCCTTCTCGCGTGTGTGTGTGTATATACGCATATTTTTTACTTTTGAGCTGTTATGGCTTTCAATATTCTTCAGTGGCCTTTAAAACATTACTCTACTAGTTATTTGAAAACCAAAAACATAATTTGTATAATTGCTTAAGTTTATTTATTTCTAATGTATCCGTTGAAGTCAATAATGTTTGCTGGGAATAAATGTGAATATTTTACTGGTTTCCTCATTTGAATTATTTTTCAAGTTGTTTATAATTTCATATGCTTTAAGCAAATTATCCTGAAAAAAAATATTGTTAAAATGTTCATACATATTAAATATATTTACATACATACTACTGTTTCAACTAAATAACTAAATTCAAAAACACGTATGTATGTATGTATGTATATTAATGTACTAATAAAACTACATTTCTACAGCTTTTAATAAATTTTGTTTTCTGTATGCTTTATTGTTAATTTCTTAGAGATTTTATCTAGTCTAATTATAATATTGTCTTTTATAATACCCATTTTCGTTATTTTTCACCCTTAATTGCATCGATGCTAATACATGCATAAGTTCGTGTGGGATCCCAGGTAGACTACTTTTTTGTCGTTCATTAAAGACCGTGAAAAAAATGTTTTTTCTCATTTATGAGAAACTTCATTAATGTCATCTTTGAATGCTCATAAATGAGAAGATTTCTATACTGAAAAATTCTTCGCATTCGTTTCTGAAAAGCAGCATTAATGAGAATGATGTTATTTATCTCTTATCATATATGAATGCTTAAAAATAAAAAAGACGCATTCATTCATGTTTGATCGTAATAAGAAAAATTTTTGATGATCGTTTATGAACGTGAAAAATAAAAAAAATTGTACAAATCTTGTTTATGAAAAATATTATCTGAATGCTCATAAATGAAAAATTTTTAACTCTGTACAAAAGATAAAATATTATGGGACAAAATCTATGGGATCACCCTTTTCTTATACTTTTTATTACAAAGAGTACACATCGCGCGAAATTTCAAAGCCTGTTGCAAATTAAAAAATAAACTTATTTACCGAAAAATCATATTTTGTAAGGCACACCCTTTAACATTAAATCTAATTTTTTTATGATTATTAATACAGGAGATACTCACTCCTTCAAAATTCTAATTTTTTGCCCATAGTGACTTAAAAGTATATGCGAAAATAACTTCTCTATGGGAACACCCTTTAGTTTTTCCTTTTTTACACTTTCTATAGCTGCCATAATACTGAATGCTCTGTGAAAAAATTTTTTTAGCTGCTGTTTAAGACTTAAAACTTAAGCGCTTATACATGGAAATTATGGTACTATGGCAACACGCTTTAAATTTTATTCTTGTAATTTTTTACTTACTATTATAGGAAACATACTACAAGAAATTGTGCGTTAATTTCAAGCATTATCCTCTAATGCCTTAAACTAAGAGGCCATATACGCGAAAAAAACCTTTTCTATGGGAACACCCTTTAAATTTTTAATTTAATATACTCGTATAGATCATAGTGCTATATACTCCGTGTAATTTTTATATACCTATTTATATTGAGTAAAATCATAACATATATAAAAATCATGTTTCTATGGCTACACCCTTTAAATTTTAGTTTTATTTTCAATATTGGCGTCGTAGCGAATATAGTCTCTGAAAATTGTTTAAGTGTCTTCCTTTAATAATTTAAAAGATAAAACCATATAAAAGAGAAATACACTTTTCTATGGGGACACCCTTTAAATTTTAATTTTGTTATTTTACAATTGTTATGGCTGACATACTACCACAAACTTGGTCTTAATTTCCAATATCTGCCTCTGACGGTTAAAAAGTGAAGAAAATCATGTATCTGTGGTGCCACCCTTTACTTTGCAATTTTTTCCTTATACTTTTTATTATAGCACACATAGTACTACACATCCTGTTAAAAATTCAGGTACCTGCATAATAGCGGTTATGAAATTTATTTGGGAAAACACATCTTTATAAGGACTTCCTTTAACATTTAATTTGTATACTTAATATAGCGAGCGTAGTACTATATATCCTGGTATACTAAAGGTATCTACTTTTAAAGATAAAAACCCGTGTCAATGTGTAAATGTGATATTAAACCTAAGGCAATATTTGAAAGTAAAACAAGATATCAAAACAAACTTTGTTCCTTTGTTTTCTTTTTTACCTACAACAGCCATCTTAATCTTATTGCTGCTGCTTGCAGTTAAAGGAATTGTTAATATATCATTGACAGACAAAGTGACACAAATTGTAAATACTACATTAACAATAATTTATATTCTAGAGTTTATGGCTCTATAGCGTATTTCAGTGCTGTTTTTATGTGTAATTTTTTTGCAGCAATTTATTATCAAATGTCAAGAGAGAGACATTGATTTTTGTGAAAATTTACTTGTGTCAAATAATGTTACGTAGGCTAAAGTATCCTGTATGATAAAAGCTAAAGACCAAAAAGAAAATGTGTGTACTCTTCATCCAAATGAAACAGGGGTAATTATTTCCAGAAAAAATAAACCTGTATAATAAAGAAATACCAAAATGATATTAAAATATCAAATGTTTGATAAACGCCACCAACAGATCGATTTTTCTTTTTTCCATGTGAATTCTTCTACAACTAAATTAATTAATATTCTCAATTAATATTAATCACAAGTCAGAGTAGTTTAAGTAAGAGATGGTTTTCGCTATCAATTATTTTGAAGTTATTTTTCGCCTAGTGTAATTTGATTTATGTAGCCTAATCTTTTGAAGTTTATAGAGAATGCGTAATGTTATGTCCGCTATAACAACAAGTATACAATTTAAAATTAAAGGGTGTCCCCATAGAGGGTGAAATTTGATTTATGTGTCGCAATCGTTTAAAATTTATACAGGATGTGTAATCTTATATCCGCTATAACAACAAGTATAAAATTGAAAATTAAAGGGTGTCCCCATAGAAGGTGTAATTTGATTTATGTGCCGCGATCGTTTAAAATATATACAGGATGCGTAATCTTATGTCCGCTATAACAACAAGTATAAAATTGAAAATTAAAGGGTGTCCCCATAGAAGGTGTAATTTGATTTATGTGGCCCAATCGTTTAAAATTTATACAGGATGCGTAATATAATGTCCGCTATAACAACAAGTATAAAGTTGAAAATTAAAGGGTGTCCCCATAGAAGGTGTAATTTGGTTTATGTGGCCCAATTGTTTAAAATTTATACAGGATGCGTAATCTTATGTCCACTATAACAACAAGTATAAAATTAAAAATTAAAGGGTGTCCCCATAGAGGGTGTAATTTGATTTATGTGGCCCAATCGTTTAAAATTTATACAGGATGCGTAATCTTATGTCCGCTATAACAACAATTAAAAAATTGAAAATTAAAGGGTGTCCCCATAGAGGGTATAATTTGATTTATGTGGCCCAATCGTTTAAAATTTATACAGGATGCGTAATCTTATGTCCGCTATAACAACAATTAAAAAATTGAAAATTAAAGGGTGTCCCCATAGAGTGTGTTATTTGATTTATGTGGCCCAACCGTTTAAAATTTATAGAGGATGCGTAATCTTATGTCCGCTGCAACAACAATTATAAAATTAAATAAATAAAATTAAAGGGTGTCCCCATAGAGGGTGTAATTTGATTTGTGTGGCCTAATCGTTCTAAATTTATACAGGGTGCGTAATCTTATGTCCGCTAAAACAACAAGTACTAAATTGAAAATTAAAGGGTGTCCCCATAGATGAGGTAATTTGATGTACATATGTTGCCTCTACCATACTTGGGATTTTTTCATTACCATTAAAATTTAATTGGCATTGTTTGAAATAATGACAATAAGAAAAAATTTAACTACCATTTAATGCTAATGATTTTAATTTAATTATAATTGTTTTCTGAAATGATAATGACATTTCAATTAAATCCTTTCATTACTAATTACAATTGAATCAAAAATAATTGTTTCTATGAAACACAACTAGCAAATCTTATAATATACACTAAAACAAAAATAGGTTCCTCCGATAGTGTCTCATTTGTCCTCAGAAACTTAGGCCTTTTTAAGATATTCTTGTACTATACTTTAAGATGTGTATTTAGTGTACAAGAAGACAAGAAACACATTCATTAATAATAATGATTTGAAACCGTTTAATCATTAGTCATTAGTCAATGGTAATGATTTTGGTTTTTAACTAATTCTGAATAAAACCATTTCATTAAAAAGCATTACCATTAGCAAAAATAATGATAATGCTAAAAAATCATTGGCATTAATGTCTGTTTTTGTTTTGCAAGAACCATTATTTTTTGTTAAGTATTATTATTATTATTTTAAGAATTTAAACAACAACAATATAAAATACTTTAATGAAAAATAAAAATAAAAACTGAAGAAAATAATAAAAATCATAAATGACAGAAAATTGTTGATTAATTATTTATAAAGTGCTTTTAGATTAATTGGTTTCCTTTGTTTCAGTTCAGTTATATTTATTACGTTTATTGGCCGCTGATTAACAGTTGTGGGCAAAACAAACAGCCATTTTCAAAATGGCCTACTTTAAATCTACCCTGAGCACGTCTCCTGCTGTTGTAGGAGTGGCTGTTATCTTTGGAGAACTCTTTTGCATTGGTTGTGTAATAAATATTTTTTGAAGAAATTTAGCTACACTGTTTGTTATATAGTTTGTATTGTTGTTGTTACTAATAATACTATGGTTGCTATTATCGTTGTTCACCATGTTTTTATGGTTTATATTGTTGCTTATGTTATTGTTGTTTTGTGTTATATTGTTTTCGCTGATGTTGATAGTGTTGTTGCTATTGTTAATAATTACTTTATCATTGTTTCTGTAGTTGTCTACGTTGTTGTTGATATTATTGTTGTTGTATATGGTAATATACATATTTGTTATCAATAATGTTTCTATGGATAAAGGTGCTATTTTTAACAATTGTATTTCTTTTGTTGTTGTTGATGACGCTGTTTATTACTGCTGTTTGTATTGTTGCTATTAATGTTATTTTTTGTGATAATAAGACATTGTATTGATATGTTGTTATTTTTGTTGCACATTTGTAAACGCAAAGAAAAAACATGGTTGAGGTAACCATAACTAAGAGCAACATATTACGGTTGTATTATATGGTTGTTAACAAATCATAGTATTGTTACATTTAATAATAATATTGTTACATTAACTATATTTTTTGCGTGCGTGAAGTCCGTAGATGACAAGGCTTAATAGGAGGGCTGCTATATATATTTCTGGCCTGGCAACACTTAGTGCTGCCAAGTGCAATCTGACATTTCCATTGGAAAGTTTGTAATTTTTAAGCATAATCGTACTCAAAACGTTTTGACGTACGACCATTATTTGTGTTGTTAACAGTGATAAAAAATTATTATAGAATAAAATGGAATTAACTCGTGAACATTTTCGTGCCATCATTTTTCACAACTTTCGACGTGGATTATCACGACAAGAGTGCATTGATGAACTTAAATCTTTGTATGGCGATGAAGCACCATTCTACAGCACTATGAAAAATTGGTATAATGAATTTAATCTTGGCCGAAGCTCGCTCAAAGACGAATTCCGTGAAGGTTGTCCAAAAACGACTGTTGTGCCAGAGAACATTGATGTCGTGCGTGAACTCATAATGCAAGATCGACATGCGACATACCGAGAGATAGAGACATCTTTGGACATTTCTTTCACCAGCATACATTCGATACTGCATGAACACCTGGCCGTAAAAAAGGTTTGTTCTCGTTGAATCCCGCACAATTTGAAAGTCGCTCTAAAAAGGCTCGTGTCGATTGGTGCAAAGATGTGTTGCAAAAATACGATTGCGATGCTTCAAAAGACATTTATAAGATCTATGCGTATGAGCCCGAAACGAAACAACAATCGACCGTGTGGGTCTTCAAAGACGAGCAAAATCCAACGAAAGTTGTTCGTGGAAGAAGCACTTCGAAGCAAATGGTCGCATGGTTGCCTGTTTCTTTGGCAAAACTGGTCATGTGGCAACTGTTCCGCTTGAGCAACGTAGGACGATCACTTCTGAGAGGTACACTACAATTTGTTTGCCTGAAGTCATCGGAGAAATTCGAAAAACCAACAAGAGAAGACGAACCATTGTTCACCATTACAATGCGAGCTCTCACACATCGGCTCAAACCAGAGCATTTTTGACCGGCCAAAACGTAGAATTAATGGGTCATCCGCCGTACAGCCCTGATTTGGCACCTAATGTCTTCTTCTTGTTTCCGCACATCAAGAAAAAAATGCGTGGTCAACGTTTTTCGTCGCCAGAAGAAGCTGTTGAAGTGTTCAAAAACCATGTTTTAGAGGTGTCTCAATCGGAGTGGAAAAAGTGCTTCGACAACTGGTTTGAGCGCATGCAAAAGTGTATAAATCATGCTGGAGAATACTTTGAAAAACAATAAAACCATTTTTGATTATAAATATTCGCATTTTCACTATAAGGCCAGAAATATATAGAGCAGCCCTCGTATGCATAATCTCTGTTTGTTGAGCGTTCATTATGAGTCAGTTGTCATATCACCACTTTGTGGCTAGTTCCAGTTTTTCTTTGCATTATTTCTATTTCAATTGAAATGTTTTTATCTGCGACAATATTAGAAGTGTCATTTGCATATGCAAAAGTTTCCCATTCCATTCGAATTTTTCAAGGCATTGTTTTTGTAAAAAATAATTTTACAGCAACAATGCTTAAAAAATTTAAAGTGAAAATTTCGTGTGGAATTCAGAACAAGCCTGATTATAAAAAGAAATGGGTTCAGTTTGAATACTTGTGGCACTCCACGATCACACTGCACTTCTTTGCTAATCTTATTGCCTTTTTTAACGTGTGATATGATCTGTATTTCACAAAAGTTTTGAACCAGTTCAAAATTTTCCCTCTTATGCCATTTCTTGCTAAAACGAGAAGAATATAATGATTTAATAAATCTGCCCACAGTTTTTTAGAGCTTTTGCATGGTTTAAACATTAAAGAAACTTTAAAGAGCGCATCATCACATCATTTAATTCAACAACATTTTCATTAATAATACTTCTATTCTTTATAACATTAATATTAAATTTTTCAACATAATTTTTTTTTTTTTTTTTTTCTTTGTTTTTTTTTTTTTTTTTTTTTTTTTTTTTTTTGTTTGTTAAAATCAGTATAAATCATCTTTAGCATTAATATCATTCTATCTGAATAGAAAGTATTTTTTGAAGTCTTAAAATAAACACACAAAAAATTCAGAACAAATCCAAGTAAAGCACTCAAGTGTACATATACACACGCATACATACAGATTCATATAATGAAATCATATGAAAACAAAAATTATGAAAAGCTTTCAAACAAACATTTAAAAATGAAATCCTGGTGATGGAAGAAGTGGTGCAGCAATTTACTCATATTTTATCATAACAACATTTATCATTTCTTCAATACTGAAATGTTTAAATGAATAAATGTTGAGGTACAAACACACACACACTCTCTCTCTATATATATCAGTATAAACTTGAAAGATTTATTTTTTTTAATAAATGCTTTCTCCCTGCTGGTCTGTTTCAAATGAGTGTTTAAGTTTTTCTTTACACTTTCCTGATAAAACATTAAAAACTTGTTAAAGAAAAAAACTTTTTGCTTTTTGTTTTCCTTAACAACAGGAAAACATCATCTTATAGTTGCTGCTGCAAAAGGAATTGATGATATATCATCAACATGCAAAGTGACACAAATTTTAAACACCACATTTACAACAATTTATATTTAAGCTGAAGTATCTGGGTGTATGTGTGTGTTTGTATGCATTCTCAAGTATCTATAAATTTATAGTTTTAAACTACAATTTATTTTAATCCATTCAAAAAAGTAAAACAGTGATTTTCGAGGAATTTCATTTGGATGACAATGTTTAACATATAAATTATTATTTAAATGAATAAATTGTCTAATTTCTGTTATGGTTGACATTAATTAAGTGTTTAAATGCTTAAAATACTAATAAAAACTAACCTAAGGGCTAATTTTAGAATTGACATATAAGAACTTAGAATTAATTTGAAAGCCACTTAATAGGATTTTGTTTCTATTTGAAACAATAATTAATTTTTATAAAATGTAATTAATAGAAATAAATTTAATTTTTATTTAAAAGTTTTTAATACGCAATTTAAATACAAATTTGTTGTGAAAAGTATTAAAAAAGTAATAATTAAAATTAATTATACATCGTAGTACCTCCTTTTGAAAATATTGTAGAATGAAATGTTTTAGGGTTCCGTACTCAAACGATTAAAACATAACCCTATTGTTTACCTTACAACGTGTAACCATCCATAATAGCCTTTAATTTCTGGAATCGTAAAAGCTATTACTAATTACAACTATTAAAAATTAAAGGGTGTTCAAAAGTGGCGATAGATAGACAGACATTAGTAATTTACACAAATTTAATAGCACTACATCTGTTATAAAGTGCAAATAAATAAAACACAAAATTAAAAGGTGTTGCAATAGTGACGTTATTTTCACATACAAGGTCTTGCTTTTGAACTGCAATAGGCAGACACTATAAACTTCAATATTTATATGTCTACAAAAAATTATTAAATTAAAATGTAAATATAAAGGGTGCTCTCATACTGAAGTGAATTTTACGTATACAGTTTCAATTTTTTCACCTGTTGTAGACAGTCACTTATAAATTACACAGAGTACGTACAAATATGTCCGCAATAAAAATAAAATTAATTTATAACTATTTAAAAATTATAAAATATTAACAAAGTATAAATAAATTTTTTAATTATAAAATACCATAGAAGCCATGATATTGATTGTCATTTGAACCATTACGGGCACAAGCCTTAAATTTTTAAAAACACACGAATATGAGACAAACTCGCTCTTGGTGGATTTATTTAATATAATTGTTTTAATGACATAAGAAACATTGCGGTCAATTTAAATTACACAATTAAGAATGAAAAGAGTAAAAAGTAAAAAAAGTTATAATTAATATTACTCATACCTCACAGTATACTGTGCTCTTAAAAAATTAATATAAGAGGTTATAGTAAAATGAATATCATTTTCACCTCTTTCAGAAATTATTTAAAAATTAATAAACCTCTTTATATGAATAATTTTTAAGCCAGAAAAAAATTTAAATTAAATTTTTTTTTATAAAATGTAATTTTTATACTGTAGTTTAAATACAGAAATTTTTATAAGAAGTTAAAACAAGTGATAATTAAAATAAATCGTACGCTACAGTACTTCCTTTCAACAACAAATTGAAAAATATTACAGAATGCAATGTTTTTTATTTAAAAATTGTCTTAATTAATAAGCATAAGAAGAGCTAATTACAAGAATAATTTCTCGTTTTACAGGGGCTTAACAATAAAAGTAAAGAAAAAGGTGAAACAGATTAAAATCAACATTAATCATACGCCACATTGCTTTGTAAAATGAAAATATAATATTAAAAAAAAATTAATAAACGATTTACAATTGATAAATCCAAGAAGGTCATCTATTTTTACAAAAATTTTTTATAAATGACTCTAAATTAATTTTGGCTTTACTTCGTTTATTTTAATTTTTAAAGGCCTTTTTAGAAAGAAAAATTATTTTTTAAAAATGCATGTGGACGTTTTCAAAAAAAAACAAGACAAATTAGACGCCAGCACTTGTATGGAAGTAATGAAATGAATTTTAGTAATCTCCAATAAAGTTGAAATTATCCTGACATGCATTTGCCTTCACTTAATACAATAATAGAAAATACCTACAATATCGTTACAAATAATTATAATTCGGCTTAACTTTACTATTTTTATTAATTTCTACAAAAAAAATTAAATTATTAAAAAAAATTTTTTGTTACCGAACAGACAGACGGACATCGCTCAATCTAATTCGCTATACATTAGATGTCAGAATACATCCAGGAAATGGATGTTGTAGAAATTACAAATGGAATGACAAACTTAGTTATACCCGTTTTTCACTTTTTATATTGAAGGATATAAAAAGAAATATTTGACACATTGTAGGCCATAGTCTTCTGTATTACGCAGCACTAAAAAAAAATCCTGCCTAACATTTCGCTAGTGTCTAATTATTTCCGTTTTCATTTACAAATGAACCCAGAAGCCGACACAGAATTATTCATTTGCTTATATTACTAAAATACATCGATTCATAATTTAGTTTAAAATATTTTCATTGCAATTAAAATACTTTTAAATTACAAAAGTTTTTACTACATAAAAAAACGTAACACAAATTTTAGTTGATATTAATCATACGCCGCAGCATATTTACCCCCCAAAATAAATACAAATAAAATTGTAATTTTCATAAATAGCAAAATGAAAGCCAAAATGCTTTCAAATACAAAATTTATATAAAACATTATACAGAGACTCTATTAAAAAAATATAGGAATAAACATTTAAATAAACAATTTTTAATACTATTGCAAAATAGTCATCTTCAAAATGAAAATATATTCTTAAGTTTTTATATTGAAACATATTTTTTGTGTATTTAAGCAATAATTTTTAGCAATTTTAAATTAACGTTAGCCATGGATAAATTTATTTTAAGTATAATAAATTTTTAAATAACTTTAAAAATTAAATTATTTTGAGAGTAACGGCAAGTAGTTTATTTTCTTTTTCTATTTTTTCCTATATAAAAATTTTAGCCACATGTTTAATATATTGAAAAATAATATTTTAACAAAACATCAATATAAAATTGTTTTTAAATCATTTAAAATTATTAATTTTAATCGTGCTGGCTTGATTCCTTTGAAATATCAAGTGATATCCACTCGATGATCTACATGAGCATTTGAGAAATGACCAGATGGATGAAATAAGCTTTTTATACTTTTAATTTTTATTTATTTATTATTTTATTTATTTATTCACTCCACTTTGAACTTTACTATTCTCATTAAAAAAAAATACTATTCCCATTTTGAAAGTCACTATTATATTAGAGATTACAGTACCTCTTTAAAATTACGAAAATATACAATATTTAAGAACATTAATCATACGCCAGATTGAACTTTTTCTTGAATATATAATTTGAAAGATAATACTTTTAAATTACTTTTTAGATAATACATCCTTTGCAAAGATATGGAATAGAGGCAATATATAGTGAGAAAGACTGATGTATATAAACTGTACTTTTCACAACTCACACTTTCTGTTTCTGTATTTTTAGGGTGTTTAAGGCGTGTAGTAAAAGCATTATAGTTTTTGAAACTGGTGCAGCCTAATTACATCTTCTTTTTCTTGTATTTTTTGTATTTTGCCAACGATTTTATGCTAAATAGTAAATTACTGATATATTTTTATGTCTGAAAAAAATATATATTCAAATTTGCGTGGCTGGGATTCGAATTCAAGCCCCCAATTTACAGCATCCTCAATTTTTTCAAGATTTACATACAATTTTCCGACCTTCATTTGCAATGCGATTGTCATTTAAGAGAGCTTAAATTTATAAGCTGTTGATAAAATAATTAAATAAATAAAAATTATTATTAATCGTACGTCTTAATAAACTCCCATTGATATCTAAGAAGAAAAGATTTAACCTTATGGAAGTGACTGTTTAAACAGTCCTTAAAATGCTTACTAAGTATTGATTAAAAAAAAGAATACGAAGATCGCGGTTATTCAAACTTAAATGCTATTTATTTTTTATAAAATGCTATAGTTGTGCAACCTCTATAGTTGGTTATAAAATGGAAATCGTAAATGATATCGCATCGATTTATGCATCATGTAATCTGGAAACAAGTCTAGATCACAATTTTAAAGAAAATCGGATATCGGATTGATTATATCATTTCTCTGTTGCTTCAAATTGCTTAAAACAATAAATATAAATAAGTAAATATAATGGCAATCAGCGGGTTGCTTACGTTACTGAATCAGAGGCTCTTTTGAAAATAAGAACTTTATGTAGAAATTTATTTTAAGAAACTGAATTTAAAATAAGGCTTTTTTAAATTCAGTAAAACGTAAAAGTGTTGCTGCTTTTTTACATAACTATTACGAAAATTTTAAACATTTTTAATTAACAATAATCATACGCCCCATTTAACTTTTTAAGTAAAAGGAACTTTTTTGTGTTGGGTTCTGGAAATTTAAGGAAAATTATGTTTTGGCTTCTAGAGATTTTTCTTATTAATCTGTAATTTAATGAAGTATTAACTTCATTATAAATTTATATGTTTTACTTCAAGCCCAATTAAATCAAGTTAATAATTTATAAATCAAAATTTTTAAGCAACTTACACGGCAGAAAGTAGCGGTTGAATTATCATGTATTTATTATTTTAAAAATCACAATTAAATTAAAATTCAGTTATCAACAAGAGCAATTTTAGTTTTTAAAAAAATATTTTTAGCCATTTCACATTACTGTTTAAAAATCTAAGACTAAAGAGAAAACTATTTCACTCAGCAAAAGTGTTGCTAATTTAATGACGAAAATGTTAAATATTTTGTAATTAATAATAATCATACTCCCCGGTTAACTGTTTAAATAGAAAAGAAAATTTTTGTGTTTGATTCTCAAAAGTTAAGGAACATTATTTTTTGACTTCTACACACTTTTCTTTTTAATCTGTAAATTGAAGGAATATTACCTTATTACAGATTTTATAAATTTATGAGTTTCACGTTAAGGCAAATTAAAGCAAGTTGATAATTTACAAACGAAAGCAATTGACTCTAAAGAAAAAGGCGATTGGATTATCATGAATTTGTTATTAAATATTATAGTTTTTTCTGACCTTTGTAATTAGTTTTATATTCTAATTGTTTAAGCACTAGATCAGTTTTTTTTAATAAAAATATAATGTTTATTCTCTTATTTTTCGATATATCGCCACACCGTTGGGTGGCATCTTTAGGAAACAAGAAATAAAATTATTAATAATAAGTTTTTCAAACATAAAATTAAATTGGCAAAAAACCATAATGATTTTATCCATAATTCTTGAATAGTTTTTAATATAAGAGCAATTTTAGTATTTAAAAAATATATGTAGCCATTCCACATCACTGTTTTAAAATCTAAAACTAAAGAGAAAACTATTTCATTTAAACAAATGTTGTTTTTCGTTTTGCTCAAACATACTTAAACAAAACCCCAAGAAGAAAGATAAATAGTCTGGGAAAGAAACTTTATGCTAAAAATGCGTCACACACACATATGTATGTGTGCGTGCGTGCATGTACTTAAAAAAGCAGTGAGCTTGAAGACAATATGCCATAACAAATCTGACAAAATATTGCAGCTTTTAAAACTGCACAAGAACACATTGAACAAACTTGCATTCAACACAATTGAACAAAGACACTGAATGGCAGGTTTAAGGAAATGATACATAAATCAAATAAATGTCATCATTTTTTTTTTTTTTCTTTTCACAACATGCAAACACTAGTAAAATATACGAAATATAAACTATGAGCAGCCTTAATAAAAAGTAATATTTTATGCAATCCATTGAGTAAACTGTTGTATAACATGTTTAAAGATTTATGCTGGTCTATGGTTACTTTATACTTTATAAAACAAACAAAAATACTTGAAAAGTAATAAAAACAAAGAAAAATTCGTACTTGAAATATGCAAATATTATTTTTCTTTTGACTATAATTATTCGATCCAGCAGTTGGCAAAAACTATTAACAACGAAAGTAAAAAAAAAATCCTACAAAAGAATAAAAATGATTACAAAGAGCTATTATGCTTCATATTATTCTATATGCCAAAGAGCATTTAATAAAAATAAAAATATTTTCCTAGCAAGAAGACAACAACAACTAAAAAAAAATTAAAAGAAAGTTTAACAAGTGCTGTTAAATATTGTTAAAACTAAAGTGATTAAGCTTAACGAGAGCAGCTACATTTAAAAGTTATTGCTTTAAAAATTATTCAAGTAACCTTGACAGTTTGTAAGAAAGTAAAATTTATAAAATAAATTAAATTAATTAAAATCAAAAATCTATTTTTTGAAGCATTCTTTTAAAGTGTGATAATCTTGTTTTTCGTTTTATTTTATAAATTTCTTTTGATAAAAACTTTGTCTAACTTGACGTATGATTAATATTAATTTTGAATATTTTTTAATAGTTCTAACAATTTAAAAGAAATTTGTAAGAGAACGTTGTGGAAAACATTCGGAAGTTTTAAAGAACCTTTAATTTATATAAAAAAAATTTCGTGCTATTTATTATTTAATTATCCCGATTAAATTAATTAACGATATTGATTATTGAGGGTCAAAGCACATCTCGATGGCCATTTCGTTACCGCTTACATAACTCTTCAGGAAACTTCTGACAAACATTTTAAATAGACTAAAGATTTTTGTCCAAACAATAAAGCAAAGACAAAAAACAAAGCTTGAGCACTTTTTCCACTGTATACGGCTGACTTTTTTTTCGGCTCTTTTATACAGTTCTAAGGATAATTTTTAAAGATTAAACAACATGAGAGTAGCAAGAAAGCTGCAGATAATTTATTATTTATGCTCTTAACTTTAAACAAAATTGCCATCGTAAGATGTTTAAGTTTGTATTACTGTTTTCAAGATTAATAAGCGGGTGCTGCAAAACGCTATTACTTTTTCTCTATTTCATTAGAGTATTTTTTAGATTCAGTGCTCAAAGTGCAACAAGGTTACCCTATAGTTTTCCACACAATGTCTGCTTATCGGTGCGGTAATTCGTCTGTCACAGGCTTCTGTTTCTAGAAGGGTAATTCTCACAGAAAATGTATAGCTATAGCCGCCATAATAACAAATACCAAAATTTAAAGGGTGTTCCGAAAGTGACGTACATTATAAAGCAATATTCAGACAAATTGGCAACCTCCTTCTTTTATTGACTTCAGTTAAAAAGCCTTAAATCAAAAACTAGAAATTACTTTTGTAACAAAAACAACATAAACTTTAAAAGCAAATATGCTTCTTGTTAACCCCAGATTAAATTTAAACCTGTCACGGCAAAAGTCAGTGCCTTCGTTGTTAAACCCATTTAATACATTCTTTTTACTTTCTATTATTTTTTTATATATTTCACTCCATGTTAAATGTTTCCATTTATTTGTAAATTTAATATTTTATTTATTAGTTTCAAGCTACTTTAAATGAATTATATCTTTGTTAATTTAAAATTTAATTCGTTTTTTAAATTAAAGGCCTGTTAGAAAGTAGCGCCACCTGTTTGTTGAAATGTTAGTCAAGCATAAAAGAAAACCACTCTACATAATACAGCTGTGCACACACAACGCAGTTTTTATGTGTGTGTGAAACTGATCAGTATAAAATGTGAGTTGTTCTTTAGTCGACAGACAGTTGTCTTGCTGATTTCAAAGAGATAAGATCTAACAATTGATGCGAAGGTTTTTACGTTCCCAACTGAAAGAATCTTATTTACTGAACGACTAGCAATTGATCAGGACGTTTTTACATACTCAATTGCTAATTGCATAAATTAGTTATTGTTGTACTCTCTGTACTGGCTGCTGTGGGGGAGACGGGTAATTCCGATACCTTGAACTAGTTTTTATTACTCTCTGTCAAGAACTGACTACTGGTGCCGTTCTTTCTGACAAGAGTTAGTTTTCGTGTGAGGCGAGTACACTCAACCCGAGGTTATACCTCCAACCGGTTGCTCGTGCTTTCTAGCAAGAGCTGGTTTTAGAAAATTATTGTGTGTAACAGGTCACAGCATTAGCTGAACGTCTGAGACAGTTGTCTTCCTGATATCTATCTCTCTTGGTAGTATACCAAGAGCCGCTCACCACCGGACCAAACTGTTGGCGTTACCATCAACACCCGCGAATTTAATAAGTAGATACTTTTTATAACGTAAAGAGAAAGAGAGGTCGTTTTATTCACCAATGAGATTTAACCAGAGTTAGTAACGACCCTGTAGTCCGCTGAAGCTAACCCAGCAACCAGCGAAACGTGTCGTTACAAACCCTAAAATTGTATCGCAGTGCGTATGATTAATTTTAAATATTTTTTTTAGTTAATTTTTAGCTCGCTCACTTATAATGAAATTTTAAAGCGTTTTTAACACACTAAAAGCAAGATTAGGCTACACAGCATTTTATATTATTGTTTTTATTTTGAATTTAAAAATTGCAAGCAAATTTAACTGTCGAAAGTTTCAATTTAATTATTGTTTTCAAACAACTTGTGGAACATTTTAGAAAAATTCACAAATAAATTTTTTTATTTAACATAAATAAACTTAATGGTTTTTCTTAGAAAAACATATATTTTTTCATTATTTATAAATTTATTTTGAAAGAATATTAGAGATAATAAATTAAATATTTTATAAACTTGAAATTAGTATTTATTTAACTCTTGCAGGAGCTAGACAATAAATTGTTTTTTATAGTTTTTATAGTTCGCTATTGCAGCTTTAGAGAACAACAGTATTTCCACTTCATGGTCAAATAGCAGTAATTTACTGTATTGCTCATAATCTATACTTATAAAAATAGTGTAAAAAATGTGATGTGATTGATTTCTAGAAAATTTTGGAAAATATCTCCAGAAAAGTCGGAAAATTTTAAAAATCAAAAATCAAGGTTTTGTATGAAATTTTGCGTGAAATTATTTCTTAATGGCTTTCCAAATCAGAAAATAGAAGGTTCTTAGTGTAAATCATAGAAAACTGCTGAAAATGCGGAAAATTTGAAAAATCGAAAATTGATTTTTTGTATGAAATTTAGTGAATCGAATCGCTCTCTAGTGATTCCATCAAATAAATCACATTAAAATTTTAAATATTTGTGTTGTATTATTACTCTAAAGTTTGTCTGAAGGCTTAAAATTGGGGCTAGTCGAAGTTCGCTTTGTCCGCTAGTTGTATATAAAAGTCTAGTTAAAAAAAGCTTAAAATTATTTTAAAAAATTCTATTTTATACCTTAAAGTTTAAAAAGAATTAAATTTGTCAACCATGGCGTATGATTATTATTAATTGTTTATCTTTTTTTAAATACCTTACAGCTCATGAAATAATATTTTATAAACTTTACCCAAAAGAGACCTTTTTAAATTTCACTTTTAATATTTTCTTGCAGGTTGCGCTTTAAAGATGACACTAACCAGATATCCTTTATAAGCATATTTAAATTCGGTTTCCATATTCCTATAACTTGTTATAATGCTAAATATTATGATTAATAAAATATCTCTTAAAATAATAAATCCACTTTAAATAAATATTTTTTTTTTTATAAAACTTAAAAAATATATTTTGTCGACTATGGCGTATGATTATTATTAATTTTGTATCTTTTTTAATACACCTCACAAATAACGCCATTATATTTTATAAACTTTACCTAAGGACGGATTTCTATATTTCAATTATAATATTTTATTGCAGGTTGTGCTTTAAAGTCGACACTAACCAGATATCCTTTATAAGCATATTTGAATTTTGCTTCCATTTTCCTTAAACTTGCTATAATGCTTAATATCAGCATTATTAAAATATCTCTCAAAATTATAAATCCACTTTAAATAAATAATTTTTCTTCAAAAACTTTATATTTTGTCAGCCGTGACGTATGATTATTAATAATTACGTTTCTTTTTTAATGGGTCCTAATTCACACAATTTATGTGTTATAAGTTTTGATAAGAGACAACAATAGCTTTTTTCGCTTAATATTTTTAATGGCAAAATCCAATTTTCAAGCAAAATTAACAAATAACTTCAAGCTGGACATAAATTTTTCATCTCTTGCAAAATATGTTTCATAAATTAAATTGTAAAAAAAAAAAAAAAAAATATATATTATATTTAAATTTTAATTTAAAAAAGCACTTAAATTATTTTCTTTAAACCCTGCTACTTCTCATCTAAGCACCAGACCAAAAGTAAAGATTAAACAAAAAATAATAATAATAATAAAACTCAACACAATTTCAGACTATTAAAAACACATGTGTTGTAAATGCTGTGCATTTTTATACACTATATGTCCTTAGTCCTTTGAGAAACCACATAAATGAATTACTGGCCTAGACGATTTATGAGTGGAACATTTTTTCAAAACTTTGTGTTCTACTCTTCTGGCATAAAATGTTTGTTTTTTAGTTTATTGTAAACTGTGGTATTCTATTGTGTTTAGTTTCTGTATTTATAAAATTTTCTAGCTTCCATTTTAAGTAAAATAGAGATAAATGAAAACGGAAAAATAAAATAGGCTTGCAAAGAGCCATCATCTATTTTCCCTGGAGTTTGACAGGGAAGCTATTCAGTTAAGAGGAGATTTTGTTGTTAAATTGAAAACAGCTTTTAAAATGCGGTCAAGGACTTTTGCATTGGATATTCTTTAATGATTTAAAAAAGAAAATTCTTAAATGAGAATTTAATTTACATTTAGAAAAATACTTTTTAAATTTCCTTGAAACGAAAAGAAAAAAAATGTTGTTATAAAATTGTTGTATACTAAAACTGTACAGAAAAATTTTAAGCTTGAAAGTTTTAGGTTTTAAAACTTTTCCTTTCAACCCTTTTGTACAACTGTTGTAAACTTGCACTTATTTAAATGTTTTTTTTTTCAGAAAATTTTAAATTTATTTACTGTTACGTATGATTAATATTAATTAAAATTTTTACGTATTATTTAATAAATTTCATAGTTTTAAAGCAAAAGAGTTTTTAAAATAAATTTTAAAAAATAAAATAACATACAAGAAATAAGATGTAAGCAGGAAGAGTCGACTAAGTACAAACTTAAACACACTTTGTTTTATTATTACAAATACATCTTGACTTGAATAAATAGTTTAATGTCATTATCATTAATGAACATGTTCCTTGTCTTTGTATACTAAATACACATCATAAAGTATAGAACAGCCATATTTTTAAATGTCATTTAGATCAGAAAAATTTGGTGAAATATAACTGTTTTAAGTTTCTCAGGACAATTGAGACACTATAGGAACCTAATTTTGTTTTCATGTTAGTATAAGAGCTGCCAGTTGTGGTGTCAGGTAACTTTAGATCTCAGACATCAAATTTTACACTTACGATAAATTATTAAAATTTTTATATATATACATCTATCTACAATAGTGTTAAGAAATATTTATATTTGCATATTTTTTTTAAGTTTCTGGGATTGAAAATTTGTGCTTCGTGGAAACAATTATTTTTGATTCAATTGTAATGGAAAAAGTGCTTGAAAGAAGCGACACCAAAAATATCTTATAAAGTTGAAGCAGTGAAGTTGTTAATTTAATGGTATAAAAATACTACCACAGCACCTTATAATACGCATATATCCATGGCTAAAAATAATAAACTTAAAGACAGTGATATATCCTATCGAGGCTAAAATTAATTTGAAAGAAATGCCATCAGAAGCTGGTTCAGTTGTCGATGATGTTTAAGACCTCGATTGTTAGAAACAAATCCAAGAACTTTATGATCCCATTATAGCAGTTGAAGGCGGTAACCAATGCTTTTATTATTAACAAAATCTTGGAAATATCATAGTATGTACAGATTTTAAGATCAATATCATTTAAAGCATGTGTCACTTGGGCTGATGTTTACCAGCAACTTCTGCCAAACCCAAGAAAAAAAACACCATTTGACTAAGAATACGAGCCTCGTCATACCATCAGCTAGTAAGAGCCACACTTCGATGATGTACGCACTGTAGCAAGACTGGCCACTAGAGACGAACTCAATCAATGTGCTCTACTTGCGATGTTTCACTTTATTTAAGCGAAACAAAATCCTACTTTAATAACGTTCATAAATAAGGCTTCCATACAAAAGCGTTGGAATAACATTCATACCACATCCTTGTGTAGTATCCTACAAGGATAATATTCTTTTTCTTACATTTTCTCCAATAAATTACTTTAATAAATAAAAGCAAATAATAACTTGTTGTAATTTTATCCGATTTCATATCGTACCCTGGAAAGAGTTAACGAAAATAATAATGGGTGCTTTATGACGTATAATTAATATTATTTATGATTTTTTTAAATATAAGTATCGATAAACACGTCAATTTGTAACATTTTTAAATACACTAAAATTTGTTTAGTAGCATTTATGCTTAAAATTTAGTAAAGCGTGCAATTAATCAAATTAAGTTATCAATACTGTAAGAAATGTGACAAGAAGATGGCCGACAATTAATTTCAAAACAGTTTTTAATTACTTGGAGTTAATTAAGCGATAAATTTGTTGATCTTTTTTATTATTTTCAATAATAAATTTCGTAATCCAATCAAACCATAACCTTCTTAATTTATAATCACTTTTACTTTCATATAAAATTGATATTTACACATTTTTTTTTTTATTTGTAAATGAAATAATAAAATTAGGTTAACCGTAAATCAAAAATAAAAATAATATAAATCAACATATTTATTTTTTAACATTTTAAATTTTTCCCGTTTATCACAAACAAAACCAAGCGTATTACTTTTCTAATGATGAAAATGAAGCCAGTCGTCACATCAAGAAACTCATTAAAAATAATAAAAACCGTAACAGTTATTTAACACTTGGAGAATGTATGCACTCATGCTCATGCTCATGTGCTTTCTTTCTTTTTCTTAATCCATTTCTACAAATCCCATCAAGTAATTAAAATAATAAAAACCTAAAAGCTTTTTATTTTCCTAAAAAAAAAAGTTGTTTTGATTACAAAAACTTTTAGACATGATTAACAACATACTTTGGAAATCGCAGTAATTAAATAAAAGAGAAAACAAGAGAAAATGGACTTAAAACTGAAATAAGTTTCAAATAGCCCAGACGTGTCTGTTTAATTGCAAATAAAATGTAAAAAGGAAATTTAATGCAAAAACATTCATTGATAATCTCTTTAACACTCTGAAAGGTAAATGCAGACCTGGCCAATATATAACTAAGTCAACTTAACCATTATTTTTATTTTTACTGTTGCATGTGTTATTAAAGAGTAAGAGTTTAAAATGTAGAATAATAATTATTACAAAATTAAAAAAAAAAATTGATTTGCAAGAACTAAAGCTTTGAGAAGCATCAGATAATTTATACATATTTAATAGTGCTAAGCAGCTTTTTTTATATGGTAGAATTATAACAAGAGCAGATTAAACTTGACTGAAAAAAAATATATTCCTGAAAGTTTAGGAAAAAAAATTGCTTAAAGTCCACACACATAAAAAAATATTTAATAAATAAAATGATTAGTCTTTTTAGCTGATGTTGCATTGTTCTTTTGATTGTCTCATACTTACACGCACATAAATACGAGGGCTGCTCTATATATTTCTGGCCTAATAGTGAAAATCCGAATATTTATAATCAAAAATGATTTAATTGTTTTTCAAAGTATTCTCCAGCATGATTTATACACTTTTTCATGCGCTCAAACCAGTTGTCGAAGCACTTTTTCCACTCCGATTGAGACACCTCTAAAACATGGTTTTTGAACACTTTAACAGCTTCTGCTGGCGACGAAAATCGTTGACCACGCATTTTTTTCTTGATGTGCGGAAACAAGAAGAAGTCATTAGGTGCCAAGTCAGGGCTGTACGGCGGATGACCCATTAATTCGACGTTTTGGCCGGTCAAAAACGCTCTGGTTTGAGCCGATGTGTGAGAGCTCGCATTGTCATGGTGAACAATGATTCGTCTTCTCTTGTTGGTTTTTCGAATTTCTCCGATGACTTCAGGCAAACAAATTGTAGTGTACTACTCAGAAGTGACCGTCCTACGTTGCTCAAGTGGAACAGTCGCCACATGACCAGTTTTGCCGAAGAAACAGGCGACCATGCGACCATTTGCTTCGAAGTGCTTCTTCCACGAACAACTTTTTTTGGATTTTGCTCGTCTTTGAAGACCCATACGGTCGATTGTTGTTTCGTTTCGGGCTCATACGCATTGATCCATGATTCGTCACCTGTGACGATCTTATAAACGTCTTTTGAAGCACCGCAATCGTATTTTTGCAACATTTCTTTGCACCAATCGACACGAGCCTTTTTTTGAGCGACTTTCAAATTGTGCGGGATCCAACGAGAACAAACCTTTTTTACGGCCAGGTGTTCATGCAGTATCGAATGTATGCTGGTGGAAGAAATGTCCAAAGATGTCTCTATCTCTCGGTATGTCGCATGTCGATCTTGCATTATGAGTTCACGCACGGCATCAATGTTCTCTGGTTCAACACCCGTTTTTGGACGACCTTCACGGAATTCGTCTTTGAGCGAGCTTCGGCCACGATTAAATTCATTATACCAATTTTTCACAGTGCTATAGGATGGTGCTTCATCGCCATACAAAGATTTAAGTTCATCAATCCACTCTTGTCGTGATAATCCACGTCGAAAGTTGTGAAAAATAATGGCACGAAAATGTTCACGAGTCAATTCCATTTTTTTCTGTATTAATTTTTTCAAGTCACTGTAAACAACAGAAATAATGGTCGTATGTCAAAACGTTTTGCAGTATTGCCAGGCCAGAAATATATATAGCAGCCCTCGTATAAAAAACTTACTACAAAAGGCTACCAGATGTTTCCATATTAGAAGAATTTAGACGTTTTTAAACGCCTAAAAATATAAATCGCAATTTCATGCAGTAAGACCTCATTAAGAAAAACTATAGTGAATATAGATTAACATTGATGCCACAACATTTTAAAAAAAAAATGTGTTTCTAAAAAGACATCACGTTGCTTCCAGCTGAAAAAAATCTTAAAGTACCAGCAAAGTAAAAGGCAATAATCATAATTATTTTATTATAAGACATGCAGTTTCTAAAAAATGCCATTGTGAGGGACAGATCTCTAAATTAACACTGTGTTTTATTGTAGCCAATTGAACCTTTTTTTGGGTTATGTAATCAAAGGGCAAAAAACATTTGCTGTGACTCTTACAAATTAAGGAATAAATAAAGTCCCTGATTATAAGCATATGATGCAATACTACATCCTCTATAAGGACCAGTTTTAAAAATAAAATTTTAAATTGTGTGAGTGTTCCCATAGACAACTTTAACATAAATGTACTTATTCATAAATGTACTTTTTTCAAAATCTTTTTGTGGAGAAAATTGAAATTTACACAGTTTAAAATAAAGGAGAATTTAAATTCCTTGGTCTCCCGATAGAGACGTGTTAATTACATACAAGTCCTTTATTGTTATAATAGCTATAACAAGTACAAATTAAAGGGTGTCCTGATAGGTACCTGAATTTTACGTAAATATATGACTTCGCTTTTTGAAACTTATAGACAGACACTTAAAATTTATAAGAAACTTAAGAAGTATAAAAAAACAAAACTTAAAGGGTGTTCCCATAGACAATATAACTTTCATGCATATTTTATTGGTTTTTAAACCTCAATAGATAGACACCCTAATTGCTTAATAACAATCAATAAAAATATATAAAAATTAAAAATTAAAGGCTGACCCATGGGTCTTTACGTTTACAAAAATTAATGCAATCTTAAACACGCTCATTGATAAATTTTTCGAATAAAAGCATTTTGTGTAGTGAAGCTAAATTTTTACCCCAATGATTTCGTTATTCATTAGGATTGACACGTATAGTTACGAATAGTTACATGTTACTGTTAAATACAAATTTAAATTTCTGGCTGTAAATATCATATTTATTTAATAAAGCGGCTGCCCAAACAGTTATTTCTACTAGTTTTCGAAATTGCTAGATTACAATAGAACTCTTTGTCCTTAAATCGAATTATATAGAGGAGGACGCAAACATGTACTTTTAAGAAGATGTAGACATACAGCTGATGCAAGACATTCAATTTCATTAATGAAAACTTGCTCCCTAAATCAAGGGACTTCAAACCATCAGCTTAAATTTTTTTAATTATTTAAAAATTTATTTTTAAAAAAGTATCGCATATACCAGAGAATTAAAAAATAAGATAAAAAAATTTTACATAAAAATGTCACCGGCTCTTAATGGGTTAAGAACTTTTAACAAATTTTAGCATTTCCTTAAAAATCTCATCAAAAGCTTTAAAATGATAATCATATTGATATTTAAAAAAAATTGATAATTTCAGAGTCCCGTAACTCGGAAAATATGGGCTAGCGCCGATTTTTTTACGTTATGTTTTTTTATTTTTTTAATCCTCTATCGTCCCATGTTTATTTTTTTGATTGCAGTTACTTTATTGTTCCAAATAAGATGAAAACATTAGAGGTAGAAGTAGTATTTTGCCTGATGCCTCGAAGAACATGAACCAATCTTGCTGATTTTTAATAGTACCTCTTTTGACACCGCGTCTGATCGTTTAGCGTATTTAAATTCTTTTTAGCTGATCTGGTGCCTTAGCAGTTACACGGACGGACAGACGGGCGTCGCTCAATCGACTTCGCTATGCATAAGAACTCAGAATATAAATAATTTTCTCTATCATTAAAAAAACTTAAATTGGTTTAATGCAAATTAAAACCTGAATGCTTTTTGAACACGCTGGCGTATGAATAATTTTTATTATGATTTTTTCAACAGTTTTGCAAATAACTTCTTTGACTTAAAAGCCATTACAATCATTTAAATTGCTATGAAAATTAAAATACTCTTACGTTTAAGGAAATATTAAAAAAAGTGGATTTATTCTGTAACATAAATAAATGGGCATTAAAAAAAGATTTTTTAAAAAACACAATAAAAGTCCAGTTTCAAATATTCAAAAAATAGACGTATGACCAACAATAATTATAACTTGAAATTATTAAGTTGCACTTTCTGATTTATTAAATGCAAAATAAAAACAATTAAAACATATACAGGAATACCTCGCATAGTACGATTAATCGGTTCCACCATTTTGCTGTACTATTTAAAAACGAACAAATTGAGGCACTAGGGACCCATTCGCCCATTTATAGGCCCTATACCCCTAAAGAAGGATATGATGATAACCGTGTTTTTAAATTTTGTTACAATTTTATAATTTTTTTAGGACAATTTTTTCCACCAACAAATTTTTATTGTTGTAGTGTTGAAATAAACTTTGTTAAGGCACTAAATGAGCTAGAAAAATTTAAATATGCCAATTGATCAGACATGGTTTTAAAAATTTTGATATTGAAAATTAACATAATCGGTCTATATTCTTCGAGGCAGCGGACAAAACACCACGCCTGCCTCTAATCTGTTCCATGTCATTTGGAACAATGAAGTAACTCCAACCAAAAAATAGAACAAATATATAAAGCGAAAGAGTATTAAGAAATAGGAAAAAACAACAAGTGAGAAAATTAACGCTCACCTACATTTTCCGAGTTACGGGGCTCTGAAATTTAAAAAAAAAATTCAATATCAATATGGGTATCAATTAAAAGCTTTTAAAGAGATCTTTACGGAAATACTAAAATTTTTTAAAAATCCTTAACCCATTAAGAGTCGATGACATTTGTATATAATATTATATATAGTACTGAATATTTTGTATTAATTTTCTTATTTTTATTTCTCTGTTACCCTAATTATTGGTTTTTTTCATTGGATTTTCTTCACTAAACTAGATTTACATTAACATATTATAAATTAAGATATTCAAAATGGAAAACCGGCCAAAAATTTAATTAAATAAAACATTTAAGCTATTTACTCGTAATGCCATAAACAATAGTTGGAAAAAAAAATATTTTTTTATTTAAAATATATGTGATCAAAATGTTTCAATTTTGCCTGTATGTATTTATTTTGTCTATATGAATCTTTCGCCCTTTGATGAAGTATAAATATGAATAATAGCAACAGTTATTATAATTTCTCTACTGTTAATAGTTGTGGCATTTTATTAAAATATTACGTTGTATTTAAGCCGTTGTTAGTTAGTGTCTGCTTAACACTTTTCTATGTTTGTTTAAGACATTGTGCAGTTACCGCTTTTAAATAAATAACAAAAAACAACGTAGTAGACTTTTAGAGGACCATTTATTTTCGCTCTTGTTTCAATGAAACTGTTTTATGCAGCAATTAAATGGAGAACTTTGGCAAAATGTTAAAAAACCGTTTTAGGGGAAAATTAGTAGGGTTGGCAAAAATTTAAGATTATTATGTATTTATTAAAATAAAAGCTAATTTTTAATTCCATTTTTATTTATTTGATAGGTTCTTTTAATTGCAAAATAAATTAAGTCAAGAAATATTTTCTTTGATGTCTCTGTATAATTTTGTTTAGAAGAATGTTAGGCAACACACCTCTTTGCTACGCACACGCAACTTCTATGTTAAAAGTATCATTGTGTTCGTGACTGCAATATTTATTTATAAGCGAGTTTAAACGTGTAAAATTTTCTAATAGAAAAACATATGGCATCTCGGTCCCTTGTTTGATTCTTTTAAGTAAAGTAAAGAAACATTTTCTTTAATGTCTTTGTATAAGTTTCTTAAAATGATTGTTAGGCAGCACATTTATTTGCTATGCACACGCTACTTCAGTCTTAAAAGTGTCATAATAATGTTCACTATTGCAATACTTACTTATGAGTGAGTTTAAACGTACAAATTGTTTTAATAGAGAAACATCTGGCATCTCGGTCTTTGTTGCGTTCTTTTAAAACCACAATAATATAAGTTTAGAAATATTTTCTTTGATGTCTCTGTGTAATTTTGTTTAAAAGACTGTTAGGCAACACACCTCTTAGCTACGCACACGCAACTTCTATGTTTAAAGTGTCTTTGTATTCGACTGCAATATTTATTTATACTCGAGTTTAAAAGTCAAAATTGTTCCAATAGAGAAACATATGGCATCTCGGTCTGTTGTTAGGTTCTTTTAATTGCAAAATAAATAAAGTCCAGAAATATTTTCTTTGATGTCTCTGTATAATAATATAAGACTGTTAGACAACACATCCCTTTGCTATGCACACGCTACTTCTGTGTTAAAAGTGTCATAGTGTTCGCGATTGCGATACTTATTTATGAGTGAGTTTAAACATCTAAATGGTTTAAAGAAGGAAACATCTGGCATCTCTGTTTGTTGTTGGGTTCATTGCAAAATAAATTAAACAAAGAAATATCTTCATATGTAATTTTGTTTAGGAGACTGTTAGGCAACAAACCTCTTTGCTATGCGTACGCAGTATCGACTAATTTTTGCTAATATGGAAACATCTGGCATCTCGGTTTCTTGTAATTTGTTTTTAGTTACGTGAATGTGTGGGTCAGTCAAAGCATTAATGCAAAACCAATTTAGAAAAGATAATATTTTTAATGTAAGGAAATTGTTAGATCAATTCTGTAAATGTAGGAGATCTTAGAAAGCCTTTAGGTCTTAACCCACGTTATTGCCCAAAAAATCTTTGTCTCTTGACCTATAAAACGAGAAATTGGCTGAGGCTAGGGAGTCGTCTTTATCTTTTAACTGGCCTTCCAGCTGCTACAGTGATCACTAATAGAAAGACCGATTCGACATTCATTCTTTTCTTATAATAACCTCCTCATAAATATTAATAATTTGTCTACTGCAATTTCCGTGGAACAAAGACTCCGTTAATCTTTGCCCAAATTAAGTCAACTGTTTTTTTAGCAGAAAAAGAATCTGCAGAATATTATTCTCCAGAGAAATTTAGTTTAATATCGCATTAGAGGTATCCAAAGTAGATTTTTTTCTCTCAAGGTCTACCGCCTATCAGCCAGACTTACTTACCATAACACAATTTGTTCAGAAATATGATATAGAAATCCCACCTGAATGTCGACAAAGATGCCAATATTCCTTCTCAAGTTCATCAGCAAACAAGAAGACGCCTTTGTCACACAGTGTGACAAAATGTAAAAAATAACATTAATGCGTGTAATTGAGTAACATTAGCTTCATGCTCATTAATTTTTAAGTCGCAGTAGCAAATACATATTTTTGGGAATAAATAAAAAAAATCTGTACACTATTTTTCACTTTATTGGCTTGGTTTTAAAAGGTCTATTAAAAAGACACTATGACGTATGATTGATATTAATTTTTACTTTCTTTTAATATTTTGTTCAATATCTGTAGCCAGTACACAAAAGTTGAAATTATTAAAAATGATTTAGTTAAAAAACACTTTGCTTTCTATATTTATACCTTAAAAAATAGGAAATGACTGGTCAAAAACCCAAAATATTAAAAGAAACAAAATTAAATATTTAAATTAAATTCAAATTTTTTTAAATATTTAAAATTTAGTTTGCTAATATTTCTCATATTTAAATAACTTCAACTCTTTCAGTCTTTAGTAAACTATTTTATAAACCTTGAAAAGTATTTATTTCCTTGAGTCATAATTAAATATTCGTATAAAAAGTACTTAGTTTGGACCTTCCGGCTTTTTAACTGAAACAGTAAGTAGCATTTTCTACTATTTCCTTTATGTCTAGTATTTTTCCGTTTTCATTTAACATTTTCTATTTTCCCATAAAATGTTGTAAGTTGTTCGTTTTACAAGTTGGCCATAATCTTGCATTTAATTAAAATTTTTTTCTTTTTTTTTCTTGTTTTCTTACTTTAATTGCCTGTTTGTTATTTTCTTCATTTTAAATATATATATTTTTTTTCTCGAATGTCAGGCAATTAGTCAGTTTTTTAACATTCAAGGATATTTTTATGTAGAACAACATGAAAAACATTTAGTAAATGTTACGAGTATGATGTGTTCATGCAGTCTCTTAAACATTTACCAGCCACTAAAGATTTGAATAGAACATTCATTTGAAAGTGAATACATTTGTTAATAAAAAGTAAAAGGCAAATTATAAGAATATCCTTGTGAGGGAAACATGTATTTAGTTCATTTACATTAATGATCTCAACGTTTGTGCATAAACGAGGGCAAAATTAATTGCTTTAATTTGGCGTGTGGTGTAATATTCTAAATTTCTTTGGAAATAAAATTTAATAAGAAAAATTGAAACAATTAAGTTTTTTGTTAAGCAGGATGAAAATATTAAAAGGTGTACAATAGGGCTGTTGCCACTTTTTAAGTGCTTTCAGTAGTACTTCAAATAAGTAGGTTCTAAATGTTTCGCCATAGAAATGAATAACTCTTAATTGTGAAATAAAGCAGCTCTTGTGGAAAAGTTCTAATCATATGAAAATTATTAAAATATTTTCTTTATACGAAAAACAACATTTGCGCAAGTTTTTACTTTTTTTACTGTGCTCCAAATTTATGTTGAGTAACAAATTTTAATTGAATAAAAAGGAAAATATTCTTTTCAATTTAATAACTATAGCAGTACAGACATGATTGAGAAATCTATATGGTACTGCTGAATTTTAAAAGCCTTCGTTAATATAAAAAAAGCAATTTAAGAAAAGATATTGAAAATTGATCTCTATGATTTTATTAACAGTACTGTTATTCAATCATCATCTTTTTTAAGGCGACAACTCTGGAAATAACGATTTATATTTATTGACGACTAAAAACGCCTATATTCTGCAAATATGGAAAGATCTGGCAACTCGTTTTAGTTGTTTTTTTCTTAATTTGTACTTTCATGAGACAATCAAAGAAAAATCATAAAATTACAAGTAAAACGAATTCATTTACCAGGTTTATTAATTATTTTTTTGTGCTTGAATAACAGAAAGACTTTTTTAAGCATTAAAAAAAAATAATTGTTGTGAAATATCCAAAGGTCAGAATTTCCTATTATAATAAATAATTTTACGATTTTTTCCCTAATTTTTTAAAATCTGAGTTATTTTAAACTCTTTTGTTTTTTTGACGGATTGGCTATTCTTTAACAAAACTTAATTTTTTAGTAAAAAAAATAATCGCTGTAAAATTATCTTAATAATTTCCGATTATTGGTACTTAAATTCACATTTTGGCTGTCTGGTAAAGTATTAAATTTTATCATCTTTATTCGGAATTTTTTTTAGCGATTAGTATATATAAAGCAATTTAAGAAAAGATATTGAATATTGATCTCTATGATTTTATTAACAGTACTGTTAGTCAATGCACATTTTATTATAATGCACAACTTTTCTAAGGCCACAACTCTGGAAATAACGATTTATATTTATTGACGACTAAAAACGCCTATATTGTACTAATATGGAAAGATCTGGCAACTCGTTGTAGTTGTTTTTTTCTTAATTTGTACTTTCAGAAGCAAATCAAAAATATATATAAAATTACAAGTAAAACGAACTCATTTACGAGGTTTAATAAATATTTTTTGTGTGTTTCAATAACAGAAGACTTTAGGCAGATTTTTCTGTGCTTTTTTTTAAACATTAAAAAAAATATATTGTGAATTTGTCTAAAGGTTAAAATTTTCTGTCATAAAAAAATCATTTTACAACTTTTTCCTTAATATCGTGAAGCCTTTTGTTTGTTTTTTTTTTTTTTTGTTTTTTTTAAGTATTTGCAATTCTTTAACATAACTTGATTTTTTTGTAAAAAATAATCGCTGTAAAATTATCTTAATAATTAAATTAAATTTACTAATTCACATTTTGATGGTTAAGTAAAGTATTAAATTAAATCATTTTTATTCTCAATTTTTTTTAGCGATTAGTATATAAAAAGTAATTTAAGAAAAGATATTGATAATTGATCTCTATGATTTTATTAACAGTACTGTTATTCAATGCACATTTTGTTATAATGCACAACCTTCCTGAGGCCACAACTCTCGCAATAACGATTTCTATTTATAGGCGAGTAAAAACGTATATATTTTCCTAATATGGAAAGATCTGGCAACTCGTTTAAGTTGTATTTTTTTTATGAGCAATCAAATAAAAATCATAAAATTACAAGTAAAACGAATTCATTGAGAGGTTTATTAAATTTTTTTTTTTGTGCTTGAATAACAGAAAGACTTTTTTTAAGCATTAAAAAAAGAATTTTTGTGAAATATCCAAAGGTCAGAATTTCCTATCATAATAAATAATTTTACAATTTCTTTCCTAATTTTTTTAAATCTGAGTTATTGTAAACGCTTTTGTTTTTTCGACGGATTGGCTATTCTTTAACAAAACTTAATTTTTTGGTAAAAAAAAATAATCGCTGTGAAATTATCTTAATAATTTCTGATTACTAATTCACATTTCGATGGTTAAGTAAAGTATTAAATTTTATCATTTTTATTCCAAATTTTTTAGCGATTTTAACAATGAAAACGTATTTCTTGCGATTTTTGACCATTGATTATTAAAAACCTGCACTGTTAATTGCAAACGCAGCACTTCTGCAAGACCAGTTGATTTGATAAAAATGATAGAAGAATTCACGCAATAAGATATTAAGGCATTTAAATACTTCAGTTTAAAAAAAAAAAATCTTGTGATATTTCTTGTTTTCTTTTTTATTGATGAATTTCTAATTTTTTCGTAGTAATTTTATTAGAGTTCCCGATTTTTATATTCTTAAAAATTTTTTGGAGTTTCATAAGTTACGAGTTTTAGAGCAAAATATCGTTACATTTTATTTAATGGAAATTCTATGCAATATTAGAATATAAGGATTTATTCTGATTTTTTCATGAGTGATTATCTTTTAATATTTCGATTGTTTGGAGATTTTATAAATTTCAATGTCGGATTTCGCTTTATAGTGAGTTTTCTATTCGTTATTATGTATTAGATAAATAAGAAGAATGTTGTGAATGGTTGTACCGAACCAAAAAGTGCATTTAATTCTACTGTTGCTTAAGTTCTCTGTTCTCTTTACAATTTATTACAAGACAAAATTGAAGAAATAATAATTCATTTCCACAATTTTTTTGTAACTTTTTTATTCAGAGATAAGTTTTAGATATTTAAAATGTTTATGAAATTTCTTAATTTTCTCTGAAATTTAATTTTTTTTTATAAATTGAATATTGTATTATTTGGTTAATAATTTTTCGAATTCATTTTTTTGTTTATAATATACTAGATGAACCCGGTGTGCTTCGCTACCCCCCTCGTTATTAAATAAAATTAAAAGTATTGCGAAAATTTAATGACGATTTGTCCAGTAGTTAAGACTATATTACGATTTTTAATTTTTCTAAAAAGGGGCGGGGTCCCACCCACTTTTCTCCTGGTACGTATTCCTAATTATGCCAATACCATATGTACAAAATATCGTCGACGTAGGTCAAAAAATGGCCAAAATATGGCGGTTTAAATTTTTGAGTTATATGGGCGGTGCCACGCCCCGTTCTCCAATTAAAACTTCATATAGCCTATTATTCCTTCCAGAGTCACAGTAACATGCAGTGAAAATTTCAGGAAGATCGGTCCAAGGGTTTGGCCTCCTATAAAGCACAAACATACAGACAGACATTCATTTTTATATATATAGATTTTTTCTTTGAATATATCAGTTAATTCATTTACAACGACAATTATATTTTCCACTTGTAGTGAAGGGTTTCAAAATCATAAAACTTAAATAACAAAGCTCTAATTAAAAACAAAACTGCTAAAAAAATCTTAAAATAAAAATATATAATTTACTTAATTATATTATTGTTGCTTGCGTACGTACGTGAGCAGTGCTAACAACAAGCAGCAAAACAAAAAAAATAATTGAAGAAGAACCAGTTGGTGAAAGAATAATAAAAAGTAACAAAATAATTTTATACACGAAGAAAATAGACTTTGTAAAATCTGCGTGTAAAATGTTTGTAAACAGAACAAAACATGCAGAAGTATATTCGCACATAGATGAAATGAAGTCATTCACACATACACATATATACACACACCCCCAGTGTTGACAATCTTATAGTAGGAATTTAAAACAAGTAAATAGAATACACTGAAAAAAATATTTAAATAAGATAATATTTAGAATGGGTTTACAATACAGTGGTAGTCGAATCTTTTTGATTGAAATATATGACTTTCATTTTGTATTTATATACAAAAAAAAAACAACAATTGATAATTAAGTGTTTTATAGTTGGATTTGCGAAGCATAGCACTCTTTGATCATCTTGTCCGGTTTCAAAAGTAAGAAGACAAGATTGGATTTCTTATTTTATTGCATCCACCATCATTAGGTGCTAAACTCCTTATGATTTTTTAACACATGAAGTAAAGCTTCAAGTTGTTGATACTTCAAATTTATTTTCTGTATATTTTTTTCCAGCTAAATGTTCTTGCTTTAGCATTACAAAGGAGAAGAATTTCAACAAAGAGGAGAATATTTAAAAATCCTTTAGAATCTTATTTTACGGGAGGCTTGAAAAAGTTACAATGAATGGAAAGTCGTGGTATTCTTCTAGTTACAAAATAACACAAACCAAGAATTATAACCTGTATTCTGAATTTATTAACTCATATCTATTTAATGTTGTTGTCAACACTGTTTAACAATAAATACGCGTCTCTACTATTCAAAGTTTTATTTAACACTGCCATGTCACTTACTACTGCAATTTTGCAATATAGGCGTGTTAAAACGTCTAAATTCCTCTAAAAAGGAAAAATCTGGCAGCATGTTTTTGTTTTTTTTTTTCTACATTCATGTATGCGTTGATATTAGTCAATTCTTAATCGAACTATCGCTTTTGTTTATTAAATATTTTGAATATAGATACTTAAGGCCGGGATACATAGAATCCCCATACGTTTTTTTTAATGCATTCAACTGAAAACAACGTAATTCCCTAATCAGACATACGCTTTAATTGCGCGTTTAAAAAATTTACGCAACTAAGGCTTTCATTGAGCTCAATTTACCATATAAGAAGTCAATAAATTTAGCAATTAATACTTAATTGCATCACTAATTGAATAAGATGCGAAATGCAACCCGTGCCAACAAGTTTGTTTACTCTGGGAACTTTGTTCAGTGAGAAGAAAAAATTCATAAAATTAACAAGCCGCAAGTAAAAAATATAAACGAACGAATAAAAAGAAAATGGCGAGTCATACGAAAATGGCTTTTGATACTTCCAACGTCAGAGCAACAACAAAAACCATGTTGTTTTTGTAATAAAAAGAGAAATAAGCTGGACGGACGAAACTACCTTCTAGTAAAATAAATATGCCTTGTGCTAATTGAATAAGCTTAATTGAGCATGTAAGAACACCAAATTAAATTGCGCAATTAAAACTAAATTGACTCAATGAGGAAAACATGTTTGAACAGGGTATAATGACGGATAAGGTTAACACAATTAGTACTTTGTTGAACGATAAAAAAAATCATTAAAACACATTAAGAGCGAAAACAAAATAAGAAGAAGAAGCAAATGATAGCTACCAAAGTATTCAACGTAGGTCAAAAGTTTAAAATTGATCAACTTTCGTAATTTACTTAATTTTCAAAAAATCTTTTTTTTTTTGTGCTATTTTCCCGATTGGTTATTTAAATCACCGATATTGATTATTGAGGGTCTTGATGGCCATTTCGTTATCGCTTACTTAACTCTTCAGGAAACTTCTGACAAATATTTTAAATAAACTAAAAATTTTTGTCCAAACAATAAATAAAGCAAAGACAAAAATCAAAGTTTAAGCAAAAACAACAATAACCAACAGTAATTCTATTTTTCTTTCTCCACTGTATACGGCTGAATTTTTTTCGGCTCTTTTATACAGTTGAAAGCGGATGAAAAATAAAATATCACAAAACACTACGATAATTTATTTTATGCACGGGCACTTTGCAAATATTAAATTATAATAAACAATGGGAACTTTTTTAATTATATTAATTAATTTACAAAAATAATTTACGTTGACAGAGACGTATAGTTTGTGACAACACTCATAAGGAAACTTGTATTTAAACCCTCTTGTCAGTTGAAAAAGATAAAGTATGACGAATTCTATCTGCCCCGGCCTTTAAAACTATATGGAGTATTTTTGTTTCAGTTGTTTTAAGGTATTAAGAGTACTTTCGTATAACTATGTTAAAAACAAAAATAATAAATTAAAATTAAATTAAAATTAAAAATAAACAAAGATTAGAACATTTTCAACTTTCTTAGATTTTATTTGCAATCTCGTCTTGTATTCAATAAATTTGATTTCTGAGAGAATTATTAAAATGCATTTACGTTATACTTTATTTATTTTTTATATTTTTAGACAAGTCTTACTGCATTGCAACAAAGAGGAATTTGATGTTCAAAAATTATTCATTACTTTTCGCAGCAACAGTGAACTCTTAATAAACACAATTTGGATTAAAGGTATTTACGAAAATTACTGTGACTTAATCTTAAATCAAAGTCTTAATATTTTATCTATTGCTGGCTTATTTGGTAAAACATTTTCAAAACTGAGTGAACAGCAAAAATTTGCAATATCAAAACAGGTGCGTTTACAAACTTTTGCGGCGGTGGTGTCTGGCAAAGAAAAAGTGCCGTCGTTGTCTTTAAATTAAACCAGAAAATGTTTAAAAAAATATTGTTTAAATAGAAAAAATTAAAATTCAATAATTTTACATTTTCTTGAAACCCCACGCAGAAAAAAATATGGTTGTCATATGGTCACAATAGCCATATTATGTTCTTAGTAACAATGTGTAGTTGCGGAGAACCAATTATAGTTGTTTAAACCAAAACTTTAGTCACTATAAACATTGTTTGTTAACTTTTAACGATTATATGGTTACTGTGCACAAAAATGCAACATGGCTGCTTTTAACTTAAAAAAATTTCAACCACAATCAAAGTTTTATAACTTCTTAAAAATCATATTAAATATTTAACCATAATATATTATTATTAATCAAAGAATAAGTAAAATCAACAAAATAAGGCTTGCGCTAAAAAATATTTTTTTGTAGTTTTTGACAGTTTCGTAGTTTTTCTAAAAGCTAAAATTTGAAATTCTTTTTTAGTGTTAGACTAAGTGAAAAAAAAATTTTTGTACAAACTAAATAATTAAACATAATATGCAAAAGATGAAAACAAAATAAAAGAATGACAATTCGTTTTATATTTGGAAAATTTTGCACTTCCGAGACTATATTAAAATTCGATTTAATGATATTTTAATTTAACCATTTAATGTTTATATTTGAACATAATTATGTTTATAGTTTAGAAAATTGTTATTTTGCTAGACAACAATATGGTTGCAAATGTAACAAAACTATGTTTTGTTAGCAACCATATAATGCAACTATAATATGTTGCTCTCAGATTATGGTTACCTCAACCATGTTTTTCTTTGCCTGCATTAAACACCGTTTGCACTACAAGCGGCAAATACATGCGGCACTCAATGTTTTGTCGAGCATTATTTTGTGCCAGATAAAATTTAATTATTAAATATTTTATATTTTTAATTTTTCCCTCTTTAAATTAAGAGCAATAAACTTATATAATGAATCATTTTTGTAATCTCGTTTTTTTTTTTTTTCTTAAAACACTAAAGCATTTTGCTTAAAATTTCCTTTATTTTTAATTTATATTCTCTTATTGTAATTTACCATTATTATCATGCATGAGATTTTCCCCAGTGTACCATGTAAGTTTTATATAATTTTATGTTAACATGCAACTTTCTGTTTTTTTGATACACATGCACACAGTGGTATAAAACATTATAAAAAATTTATTGTCATGCGAATGACAAATATACGTCGGGGTTAAGGGTGTAAGTTCGCCCGTCTAAAGACAAAACTAAGATATTTAAAAACCTAATGGTTTTGCATTTTTGTTTACATTTCATTATTTTGGATAAAACTGCCAACATAATTCTCATTGTGTTTAAAAAGATTTAATATAATGTTTTTTGATAGTGCAGCTCAAACAACAATACTGAAAAAAAAATCTGCTTTGGAATAGCTCCCAACAGATAAATTAAGTTTGTAAGTTTAATATCCTTCGTGGCAGCGGACAAAACACCACGCGCACTTGAAATTTTTCCATGTCATTTGGAACAATGAAGTAACTCCAATCAAAAAAATAAATACATGGGGCGATAGAAAATTAAAAAATAAGAAAAAAATATCAAGTGAAAAAATTGGCGCTCGCCCATATTTCCCGAGTTACGAGGCTCTAAGATTTTCACAATTTTTAAAATATCATTATGGGTATCATTTTAAAGCTTTTGAAGAGATCTTTAAGGAAATACTAAAATTTTTTAGAAATGTTACGCATTAAGAGCCTTCATTTTTATGTAAAATTATATATGCAGTACTTAATTTTTATTTTTTAAGTCTCTGTCACCCCAATATTTGCTTTTTTGATTGAAGATACCTCACTAAACTAGATTTACATACACGGTGTAAGGTATATACGATTGGGCATGGCCGAATGTTTTTTTTTACATTTTACTTAATATTTTTCTTTTACTAAAGACATGAAGACTTCAGTTTTATTCAAATAAAAATTTAATCGAATATAAATTTATTCGAATAAAAATTTATTCGAATAAAAATTTAATCGAGTAAAAATTTTATCGAATAAAAAAATTATTCGCACTCTGACTTGTTTTTTATTTATTTATGTTTTTAATTAGAAGTCATTTTATTTTTCTTGATTACTGTGCGGTTTCTGTATTACAATCGAGCGACTCGTCTAGAAAGTTTGTATGGGAATCACTCAAAAAATTAAGTTTAATACAGAAACCGCACTGAAAAGTTATGTGATTTTTATTTTTGTTTTTTTTTTTTTTTTATTTTAATTATTTATTTTGTTTTTAATTTGAGTAATTTCAAAATTGTATCGTAATTGATTGATTTAATTCACTTCATTCCTTCACTTCACTTTGCAATCCTAATAGGATTTTTACCTTAAATTTTGTTATGTAAACAACTCCTCCAACTCTATCCTCCTTCGCGCAGTGTGCTATTGCTGGAAAGGAAGGATGCTCGGTTATTTTGAAATAGAAACTTCTTGAGAAAAAAGTCGTTCCGATAGTCAAATAAAATATTTTAAATGTACTACTTTTCTTCATACTACTTTTTAAGAAGGATCTTAAATTTCTGATTTTTGTACCTAAATATAATAAATATTTAAAAACCAGCTCAAATCTTAAATATTTAGGAAATATTTGAAAGAAATTAAAAAAGTAGTAAAAATACTACTATTAAACAAAAGGTACTAAAATAAAATTTTTTGCAGAAACAACATTAGCAATCAAAATTAGATTTATCTCCTGAAAGTAAAAAAATATTGAAAAAAAATAGTAGTGGAAAGCAATAAATAGTAATAGTATTTTAATACTTTTTTTTTAAACATACTAAAATAATAGATTTATTAAAAAAAACAAATTTTTATTGAAAAATGGTGTATAACTATTAATTGATAAAAAAGGAAGCTATGTTAAATATTTTCTTTTATCTCTTTAGGAGTAAAACAATATTTAAAAATACGAAAAATTAAAAAATCCAGGTTTAATAATGTTCTCATCTTAACACAAATTTAAGATATCATAGAGATGATATTGCTAAAATTTTTCAAAATTTATTTCTATTAAATTCTAAGAAAAAACAAAAAAAGCTACAAAAAAAACAATTATTCAAAATCACAAATTTTCGTCATAAGTTTATAAAACTTTTAAAAATCTTTTACAGAAAATATCGTATTTAAAAGTAGTAAAACTGGTTCTACTACAAACGAATTTTAAAATAAAAGATAATTGTTCAACGGAAAACTCACTACCGAAAGAATAAAAGTTAAACATTTTTTTTCGTCTCATATTTTAAACTAATATTGCCCACTGTAGTCCATGTGACTTCCATGCAACAGACAGATCATGAAAATAAAATTCAACAAATATATAACTTAACAAAACTTAAACTACAAAGCTAAAACTTAAATAATTTTTCCAAAAGGAATAACAGAGACGACATAACAAAATCAACAACAAAAATGAAGACAATTCCATGTTGAAACTCATGCTACCAAACAGTTATTAAAATTGTTTGCTCTAATACTTACTTTTCCTCTTTACCTTTTAACTATGAGTGCACAAATATTAAGAAAACTGTTGAAAAACTTGGAAACAAATCAGAAATTCTTTGCAATGAACAAGATGGTGTCGTCAGAAAAAAGATGGAACGATTTAAAACGTAAATGGGTATTTAGGACGGAAAAAGTGTAAATACAATATGAATGAACAATAAACAAGGGAAGAAGGAAAAACTTTGCAATTAACAAATGTCACGACACTAAAGACACGACAGAATGAAATTAAAAAAATAAAATAAAAAAATAAATAAAAATCCAAAAGTACTGGCAATGAAACGAAATGAACAGAATTTAAATGCAATTAAGAATTCAGTGATTTGGCAATAAAAAGTTTTTTTTTTATTAAAAAGTTTCGACTATAAATGATAATAAATTTTGACATAAAATAAATGTTTTTTTTTTTTGAGTCGTGAAATAGTACTTTATTTATAATTTTAAAAATAATGAAAATCAATACACACCACAAAAATAACCAACGTTTTAAAACAGAAGTAAAAACTATTTTAAAAATAAAATATATTTACGTGTATACGATGTATAAAAATTAAGAAAAATAAAAGTTAAAAAAAAATTTGTTAAAACTACTATTTTTTAAAAGTAATAAAAGTACTACTATTTTTAAAAACAGTCTTTAATGCCAAAAAAATAAAAGACTATTTTTACTTATATAATTGGCCTTTGGAAATTGTTAAAATAATGTTAAATTGAAAAAAGTATTAAGAACTACTCCTTTTTTAAAAAAGGTACTATCATAATTTTTTTTTTTTTTAACTTGGCTCAGATACTTTTATAATGTTAAAAATGAAACAAATCTTAAATATTTAGTAAAATTTTTTAAAAAGAAAATTTTTAAAAAAAGGTATGTTTTTTTTGCAAATGTTACGAAAAAAATTGTTTGAAATATACAATAGACCTAAATTAATAGCTTTTTGGAACAAGAATTTAGTTCTAAAGCAGCATTTTATTCAGAATGTCATCAGGGTAAAAAAAAGTACGTTTAAAAAAAATGGTAAAATAACTGTACTTTCATAAAATGAATTTTTATAACAAATAATTTTTGTTATAGGTTAGGTTAGGTTGCACAGGCCGTCGGCATAAGACCGACCCACTTGGGTCCCAAAGGTCCCGTTGTGTTGCCTGGAAACAGGATTTGCAGGGGATCAGATTCAGGCCATTACGGCACCGTCAAAGATCCCAATCCAAACCACCCCGAGGACCGGATAAACAAGTTTATCCTAGCAACGTCGCAGACAGATAAGTCTGCAAGGCCATGCAGTCTCGGACTGCCGAAGATGGCCGCTCTATTTTCAGAAAGAGCCGGGCAGTGGCAGAGCAGATGCTCTACCGTTTCTTCCTCTTCCTCATCTTGACAGCTTCTACAGTAGTCACGATGCGGAAGATTCAATCTCCTAGCATGGGTACCAATGACACAGTGCCCCGTCAGCACCGCCACCAGTATGCCCAGCTGCCCCCGAGGAAACCTCAGTAGATTTGCGGTTCTCCTATTATCGTACTGAGGCCACAATGTCCTCGAGACCCTGCAGGTAACCTCCTCAGACCATCTAGACTGTGCGGCTCTGAGGAGCTCCTGCTGAAGTAAAGCTCTACAGCAGCTCAGTGGGACTCCTACCAGTGGATCTGTCTCCCGGTCTGCCAACCGGGTTCCCGATCTGGCGAGTTCGTCCGCAATTATATTCCCGGGTACGCCCGAGTGAGCCGGTACCCAAAATAGTTCCAGGTTGGAATGTCTCGCCATCTCGTTAAGAGATGTCCGGCATTCACGTACCAATCTGGATGTCGTAAAGACACCCGATAAGGAGTTAATCGCGGCCTTGCTGTCAGTACAGATCCGGATATCCTCTCCGTATATCCTGTGGTACCTCATCCAGCAAGCCGCCCTTCTGATGGCTGAAATCTCAGCCTGTACCACGCTACACTGATCCCGTAGCCTAAACTTCATTCTGATTCGAAATCTAGGAATGAAGACGCCCCCCCCCCCGACCCCCGTGTCCAACTTTGACCCGTCCGTATAAACATCAAGCACATCCCCACGCATATTCGATGTGCCCGACGTTGATACCCCGAAACCAATATCAGACATGGGGGTGGGCGTGCAATAATCAATGTTGTCAGGGATAGCCGAGGAGCAGCCTAAAATGGTCGCGTGTCCAAAGTCCCCTGACTTCCACGTCGCCGCTGCATTTAGTCTAACCGCCGAGTTCATAGCCAGCCGCTTGGCCATGAGATCGACTGGTAGCCAGTGCAGCATCGTAAAAAGGGCCTTCGATGGAGTGGTGCGCATTGCCCCGGTGACCATCAAGGCCGAAGTTCGCAATACTCTATTCAGCATACTGCAGTTCACAAGTTTGCCCAGTGCGGGCCACCATACAAGAACCCCATACATGAGTATGGGTTTTATGACCGTGTTAAAGAGCCAGTATGACGTGTTGGGATTTATGCCCCAGTGTCTACCCATGGCCTTTCTACACACATACAAAGCCACTGAGGCCCTATCCGCCCGAAGCCGGACATTGGGGGTCCACGACAGTTTTGAGTCTAGGATGACACCCAGATACTTTGCCCTATCGGATAACCCAAGCTCCACTCCATTTAGGAGTGGTAGCGGAAAATTTGGAATCTTGTTTCTTCTCGTGAAGAGCACAAGCTCCGTTTTCCGAGCGTTCGCGCTAAGCCCGCTCTCGGTACACCACCTACTGACGCAACCAAGCGCCGATTGCAGACATTGCGATAGCGTGTCAGGATACTTTCCTGATACTGCGACCGCGACGTCATCCGCATATGCCACAGTCCTGAACCCCTTGCAGTCCATTTCTGTCAGCAATGCGTTCATGGCGAGGTTCCAGAGAAGGGGAGATAATACCCCCCCCTGTGGTGTACCCCGCTTAGCTACCCTGTATATGGTAGCTAGCCCCATACTGGAAGTAATGACCCTATTAGTCAATAGATTCCTTATAAAGTTTACTATCGACTGATTTACATTCAGTCCCTCCAGGGCCATCGTAATGGCCTCCGGTTTCACATTGTTGAAAGCCCCTTCTATATCTAGAAAGGCAACCAATGCATATTCCTTATGCTCTAGGGATTTTTCTATAAACCCCACAAGCGTGTGTAGTGCCGTCTCAACAGATCTGCCCCTAATTTTTGTTATAAAATGACTAAACGTTGTACTATTTTACCAGAACTTAATTTATTAAATATATAACATAAAACAAAAAGTAGTAAAAATACTACTTTTTTAATATGCTCTCACTGAAATATTCTTCTGTTACAAAATTTTTTTTCTGAAGATTATTACAAATATCAAAAGCAACTTTTTATATGAGGTAGTGAAAATACTTCCATTTACAAAAAGTACTAACAGCCAATTGCAAAATAAGAGTGGAAATACTACTTTTTTTGAAATTTTACACAAATTTTGGAACACAAATTGCTCATAGTTACACTATATCATTGAAACTGACACGTAAATAAAAAAAAAATTAAATTCCAAATACTTTTTCTTATTAAAACTATGCATGTTTAAGAAAATACAAAGCAAAAATTTTAAATATTAGTTTTTACTACTTCATACAAAATGTACTAAAAATCATACTTTTTCAAAAGCTCAGTTTTTTTTTTTTTTTTTGTCAAAAAGTTGCTTAAAATAATTCCATATTAAATAATATTATAAAAGCAATTTATCAAAAACTACTCCTTTTTATTAAAACGTATTAACAAAGGTACTACAAAAAAATACTTTTTATAAACCTTTTAAATATGATGTCCTGCTACCAAAAAGTTTTAAAATTATTGCAAATGATCCTAAATTTAAAAATTTTCAAAGGAGTAAACTAATTTAAAAATGAGTAAAAATACTACTTTTTTTAAATATTATAATATGAAATTTTCTTTAACATAATTAGTCAAAATAAACGTTTTAAAGAAGAAATACTTTTTAAATTTTTTAAATAAATTTTTAAAAAAAGTATTAAAAACACTACTTTTTTAAATACAAGGCAAAACTTAGATTTTTTTAATATGCTTTTCTTAATCCTTTATAAACACATAACAAATAATTTGAAAAAAAACGAAGTAAGAAGGTACTGTTACAAAAACGTAGTAAAAAAGTAGTATAGAAAATTTAAAGGAGTTAAAAATACATTAAAAAATAATGTACACAAATTTCGCGTTTTTTACAATTTAATTTCTTGTCATTATATAATTAATTTATCTGATCAAGAAATATTTAATTTGTCAATGACTCAGCTACACAAATTTTTCTTTAATAAACACAGATGGTTGTTTGTATCAAAACATATTTTCCTGCGTTAGATTTATTAAGTCCTTAAGATAAATGTGTAAGTGTGAGTCTGTTATACATCATTTCAAAATGTTGTTAAAGTTTTCTCTTGCTTACACTACATGCTTTTTCAACCGCTTGCGTACAAATAAATATTCAGACCTGCTATTCGTACTATTGGATGACAATTTTCCACAGAAAAATGTGCCACTTTGTTTGAATTCTTTTTTTTTTTTCTTATTATAGTTTTAAAACAAACTACGACATACGCAGGGTGGTGCCTAAATTTATAAAAGCAATAAAAAGTACTTTTTACCCCACAAGGCACAAAACAGAAATTCACCCAAAAGTTGTGAAGAACTATTTGTGCACTTTTGTCAACCCCACATGTTTCCTTCATTGTTTGAGGCATATCTTCTTTTCCCCTTTAGCCATCACCTTTAAACTTTTTTTCTTTTACAAAAAAGTATACATCAACTTTATAAAAAAAAATACCATGAACTATTAAATGAATGGAAATTTAAAAATAATTTCTTTCTCAACTTTTTTCTATTTTTTCTGATTTTCGTGTAAAAGTAATACATTTTTGGCATAACCTTTGGCACCATAGAAGTTTCATAAATGGTTGGAAGTAAGAATACGCACATTTCCACATGAACATCATCAGGAAAAAAAAACAAAAAAGCTTTTAATAAAACACTATTAAAATGTGCCATCTGGATTGATGGACTCAGAGGGTGGTGGGAGTTGTTCGTTGGAACAAAACAGATCTCCTTCACAAAAATTTATAAAAAATGCATACAAAATTATTTTTTTGTTATAAAAAAGGATGAAAAGAAAAAACCTACGGTGTATTGTAGGCTTTAGCAAGAATTACATAAAATTAGTTTGTTTAACAAGGACAGATTTACACAAGAAAAGCAAGAAATTTATTCCTTTTAAAGATGTCTTCTAAATGTTCTATAAAAAAGAAGTTATTTACTACTTTTTCAAAAATAAAGTGCTAACCGGTAAAGGTTAAATACAAATACGAATGTCAACACATTAAGTTACATTAAAAAAAGGAGTTTTGTAAAAAGTGTAGTAAAACATACTATTTACAGCCGAAATTCAAATTGACCAAAAGCATGTTTATTTAGTGTTTTTTCAAAAGCAATTAATTGCCCAAACGTATTCAAATCCCTTAAATTAAAATTTTTTAAAAAGTACCTAAAATACTACTAATTGAAAAAGTACCAAAATTTTTAGAAAAGGTACTAAAAAAATCATTATTAAAAATATTTTTAAGGATTCGTTATATATATTTAAACAAAAGGTTTTTAAAAAAGTACTAAACAACATATTTTTAAAAGTACTAAACAACATTTTTTTAAAGTACTAAACAACATTTTTTAGTTTGTTTGGGACCAAAGAAAAATTTAAATACTAAGCATATTATTTATTTATTTAGAAGTAGAAATAAAAAAATTAAACTTTTTGGAAGAGGTTCCTGCAGTTGTTTAAAAACAACCAAAAAGTACTTTTTTTAACATAAATTATAAGCGAAATGTAGCTAAAAAGAAAATTTCTAGCTCATATGTAACTAAATTAAATAAAGTTCTAGTGAAATTATTTTACAAAATAAGGTACCTTTGCCGTTTTTTTTTTTAATTCATTCAAAAAAATAAAAAAAAGTACCAAATTTTTTTAACTGCCTAATATTTGTTTGTTTGTTTTTAAAGTACCAAAAAAAGTAGTTTTTCAAACAAATCAATATTTTATCGATTGCAAATGCACTTATTTAAAAAAGTACTTTTATGAGATTTTAAACGAAATAGGACCAACAATTTAAAAACAACTTAAGTATTGTTTTTAAAAGAATTGTTAAAACTGCTTTAATTGATAGTACTTTAAAAGCAAGCAAGCGATTCAAAGTTATTTATAAAAGTTGTATTTAAAAAAGTGATAAAAATGGTACCTTTTTGTAAAAATTTTGATATCTACAGAATAACTTAAAGATATTTAATTAAATTCTCTACATCAATACTATTCTTTAATTATAATTCAAAGTTTTTCAAGCATATAAATTTAGTACTAATATAACAACTTTAATTTTTTTAAAAATAGTACTATTTTAAAAGGTACCAAAAAAATTTTTTTTATATAAAACTTTAACAAAAATTGTAAAGTCCTTATGCGAATTTGGCAAAACTGATTTCAAATACAAATAATTACGAACTGATAGACATCACTAAAGTGACTTCGTATGAATAAGGCTCCAGAATATATAAATGCTCTATGGGAATGAAAAAAAAATTTATTGTTAAAAAAAATTATTATTAGGAAAGGTTTATTTAAAGAGAAAATTTATTGTTACAAAAAAAAAAAAAATAAAGCTACTTCAGCATATGCCCTCGTATTCGCCTGTACGCCAGGTATTCAAATAAATTAAATAAATATAATTTAAAAGAAAACCAACCGACTTTTACAAATTGCCTCAAATGTAAATGAATTGAATTTGCTAATATTTCTTCTTCAACCTTTCACGCGAGCACTGCCATTCTCAGTCAGTCAGGCAGCACACACAGCTCTCTGTCTGTCTCTGTTTATTTTAAGTTCCCTGTACTTCTATTCAAATTTTTGTTAATTGAATTTTTGGCGTTTTTATTTTATATTTTAATCTGTGTCTTTTGTTATTGAACGTTTACCTATTGATTTTTTTAACAACGTCGTTGTATTGTTTTGACTTACACACCTCAACACTTGGCCTTTGTTTTGCTGCTCTTAAAGTTTTTTTTCCACTTCCTATTGTATTTTTAATTCTGTTTCTTGTTTTTTTTTTGTGTTTTGTTTGACATCAGTCAATAACAGTTTTTATAAACAAGAAGAAGAAGAAAAATTGTGCATGTTAAATGTGAAAAAGTAAACTTTTTCAATAGATACAATAATTTTTAATATAAATTCTTAACTTTGTTCGTTTTATGCAATTTTTGTTAATTCTTTGTATAAAAAAATATTTATTTTTTATTTAAGAAGAAAAAATAAATTAATATTTTTTTATACACTTTCACAAAAGAAAGGCAAGTTAACAGCTCAAATCAGCCACGACGATATATATGGTTTCGAATTAGGGTCACCCTTTACTTTTAAAATGTATTCTATATTGAAATCAGGGTTCCAAGGGAACTCCTTACAAAATTTTTTTTTAATCCAGTAGTTTTTACGTGATGCGAACACAGACAGACAAACAAAATTCCAAAAATAAGTGTTTTTTTTCATTCTATATCGATTACTATTTACACCAACAACAAAGTTTAAGAGAAAATATTAAATTTTAATTTTCAGTGAATTTAAAAATTATGATGAAACTACAATTTTTTTTTTTTTTTTTTTTTTTTTTGGTGAAAATCGTATTTTTCTGTGAAATTACAATTTCCTAATTCCATTTCCGATCCCATAAAGGACTGACTTCTTATGCATAGCAAAGTCGATTAAGCAATTTTCGACTGTCCGCCCGTGTTATTGTTGAAATCAAGTTTGCCGAGGCACAAAAAAAATAAATATGTCAATCAAACAGATATAGTGTCGAAAAAAGTGCTATTGGAAATCAGCAGGATCGGTCCGTGTCCTTCAAGGCCTACACCATGACTACCTCTAATTTTTCACGTCATTTGGAGCAATAAAGTAAGTGCAATCAAAAAAATTAACATGCATCGGGGAATAGGAAATTAAAAATAAGAAAAAAACATTAAATGAAAAAATTGGCGCTCGCTCATATTTTCCGAATTACGGGGTTCTGAAATTTTTAAATTTTTTTCAAATATCAATATGGGTATCATTTAAAAGCTTTTGATGAGATATTTACGGAAATGCTATTAATTTTTAAAAATACTTAACCCATTAAGAGCCGATGTAATTTTTATGTAAAATTATATAAATGAACAACCAAAATTTTTTTATTTTTTTGAATTTTTCTGATAATATTTTGTTTATGGGTTTTTTTTTAGTTAAATTGGTCAAATATACAATTTTCAAGCAATTTTCGATTTATAAAGAAATTAAAATTTTTTGCCGATTAACGAAGTTATGATTTGTTGTTGATATTTTACTTTTATTAAATTTATTTATTTCTTTTGATGGATTTTTGGCTTTCCCCACCACCATATCAAACATTTAAGGACCATAAAGACATTCGTAGTCTTTCGTTCATTATGCGGATTTATTAAGAGATTCTGCCGGTTATTGTTAGAAGTTTTATTGATGGTTTTCATAGCATCTCATTTCTTGCAATTTCAACTAATTAAAAATTTTAAGCCTTTTTATTTTGTATCATAATATTTGTACAGGAAAGATACCTGACTGGCTTTCTAATCTCTTAGTTCTAAAAATAAGAATTGACATAGCGTTCGCATCTAAGCGAGCCTGACTTTGTTCCTCAACTTAATGGCGTCCTTGCTGAACATTTAAATGCAACTTGCAGCGCTATTTCAGTGTTTTCTTCTTTTAATAACCTCACAGTGGGCCAATGGTCTCTTATATTAATCATTTATTTATCTTTCACAATTTTTTTTTTTTTTGTCATTAGACATTTTTTTTTAGTCATTAGACAACAACTGCAGCATCTTATATAAACAAGAAAAAAACACAAAAAAATTATAAAACATGAATAACAAACTCTGTAGCAAGACCACAAAATGGCACAATCGCTTAACTTTTAAAAAAGAAAGGAAATCAAATGGACTCAAAACAACGTTGTTCTTTCAAATTAATGAAAAAATAAATATTAAGCATTAGCAGCACCAGGAAAAAAATTCGAATAAGAAAGCAACTAAATAAATAAAACAAAGCAAAATAAAAGGAATTCTTTTATAACATCAAGCGCAGAAGCGATAAAAAGCAAAAAAAAAAAAAAAAATAACTGTTCATTTGCAATTCAGACTTATTAAGGTTTTAACAGTTTTTATTTAAAAGCATTATAGCCTTTAGTTAAAGGTAATACGAAACTAAGTTTAATACATTGTTTATTTTATTTGATGCAACTTGATGCAACTTCAGTTGCTCAAGTATGTATAACAATACTGTTAAGTAATACACACTTTATTACTTTACTCGCTCAGTGCCGTTCTGCTCGCAGCTGCAATTGCTTTAAGTAGGCGAGTTAAAACGTCTAGATTCTTAAAGTATCAACAGTGATAAACATACATTTTAATGTTTTTTGCTTTCTTATCAAGTATTAAAAAAAACATTGTATCCAAATTTCAAAAGAACACTGCTTTAAATACAAAACACACCACTAAACTACACCGATTTGTTCGTGAAGAAGTTGTTAAAAAATAAAGACAAAGAATAAAGTGTTTTTGTTAAATCTTTTTGAATTAATAGTTTTTAGTTGCAAAAGTTAAGAGAAATAAACATAAAATATCAAAATACACAAACACACATAAACACTTTTAAAAACAAAACATCACTTGCAGAAACATACACACATACACACTCTGTTAAAAACAAGAATAAAACTATGCCAAGATGAAATCCTTCACTCAAGGATGATGTGCAAATAAACATCATGTTGGTTTTTTTTTCATACAACAACTGAGTAAAAATAAGAAAAGAAATAACAATAACAACAAATAAATAGTAAAATAGTGACTAAAAATAGAGAAAATCTTTATAAGAAAATAAACAATTTTGTAAAGAAGTTATTTTTATAAAGTCTAGCAATTACATGGGGAGAAAGACAAAAAGCTACATTGGCAGTTTGAGAAAAACATTAGATAAAGTTGTCAAACCAATCAATTTACACATGTTTAATGAACATTGAAAGAGAAATAGAAAACTTTATTAAAATATAAGAAAATTAAAAAAAAAATTAAAGTAGAAAATTTAAAATTTTACTGCTGATATTTTGTATGTCCCTTCTCTGATGATCACTACTCAAAGCTAATAAAACTTGATTTGTAAATTTATTCCCAAAATGGAGAATTTATTTTTTTGTTTACCCATTATAAGAATTCTTTAATCACGACTGGAAATATTTTGCTTAATTGTTATAATCTTGCCATAATTCTAATTTAAAATTCATTTTTTGTTGCCACATTGTTACTTATAATATTTAATTTGATTTTGCGATAACTTGTTAATTATAACCCAACCAGCATTTTGTTTTAAATCAAAAAAGTGTTATAGCTTGGTGATTTTTTTTTCGATTAATCGGATAATTTTTATTCGAATAAATTTTATTCGAATAATTTTTATTCGCATGTCATCTTTTTCAAAGTAAATTTTCAACAACAAAAATCACTTCAAAAAGTGAAGACAAATATAAAATATTCGTCTGACAAATGAAAATTGCCATTTTACATATTAAACGAATATCAATGACAAATTACACCAACCACAACTGCATACAGACATTTTATTAATGGAAATGTAATTAATTGTAATTAATTCACATTTTGATATTCATATATATATATATATTTTTTGGCGTCAGTTTAGTCGAATCAAGAATACAAATCAACAAAGCAAAGCTTAATGTGATAATTCTTCAATTAGTAACTAACTAGCATTTTGTTTTAAATTAAAAAAGTTATAGCTTGGTGAATTTTTTCGATTAATCGAATAATTTTTAATCGAATAAATTTTATTCGAATAATTTTTATTCGCATGTAATCTTTTTCAAAGTAAAGTTTCAACAACAAAAATCATTTCAAAAAGTGAAGACAAATATAAAATATTCGTCTGACAAATGAAAATTTCCATTTTACATATTAAACAAATATCAATGAAAAATTACACCAACCACAACTGCATACAGACATTTTATTAATGGAAATTTAATTAATTTTCATTTTGAAATTTATATATATATATATATATATATATATATATATATATATATATATATATATATTTTGCGTCAGTTTAGTCGAATCAAGAATACAACTCAACAAAGCTTAATATAATATTTAATTTGTAATGTGATAATTCTTCAATTAGTAACTAACTAGCATTTTGTTTTAAATTAAAAAAGTTATAGCTTGGTGAATTTTTTTCGATTAATCGAATAAATTTTATTCGAATAATTTTTATTCGCATGTAATCTTTTTCAAAGTAAAGTTTCAACAACAAAAATCACTTCATAAAGTCAAGACAAATATAAAATATTCGTCTGACAAATGAAAATTTCCATTTTACATATTAAACGAATATCAATGACAAATTACACCAACCACAACTGCCTACAGATATTTTATTAATGAAAATATCATTAATTTACATTTTGAAATTCATATATGTATATATATATTTTTTTTTGTGTTAGTTTAGTCGAATCAAGAATACAACTCAACAAAGTTAAATATAATATCTAATATAATATAATATTTAATTTGATATGCGATAATTCTTAAATTAGTAACCAACAAGCATTTTGTTTTAAATTAAAAAAAGTTATAGCTTGGTGAATTTTTTTCGATTATTCGAATAATTTTTAATCGAATAAATTTTATTCGAATAATTTTTATTCGCATCTCATCTTTTTTAAAGTATAATTTCAACAACAAAAATCACTTCATAAAGTCAAGACAAATATAAAATATTCGTCTGACAAATGAAAATTGCCATTTTACATATTAAACGAATATCAGTGACAAATTACAACAACCACAACTGCATCCAGACATTTTATTAATGGAAATGTCATTAATTTACATTTTAAAATTTTTATATATTTTTTTTCTTGCGTCAGTTTTGTTCAGTTCATATATTTGACTTTTTTCGCATGTAAGCTGTTTAAAATACAATTTTCCTTGTATGTAGTAGAGTAACAGAAGCCAGGAAAAAGGGATAGAGAGAGAGAGAGAAAGAGAAAGAAAGAAAATGGCATAAAAAATATTCGTTAAAATTTATAATATGCCACATGTTGACTGCTTTTAAAAATGGCCAAGCAATTAACATCAATGAAAGCTGCTACTTCTGCTGCATTAAACATGTGGCAATTTGCCAGTTGGCTGTCTTTAGAATAAAACATGATTAAAAAGTTTCCAATTTTTTTCTCTCTTTTAGACATTTTATTTTATTGTGCCACCAAAGAAATGCAACAAACACACATTCGATAATAATCAAAAGGACAAAAAAAAACAGAAACTGTTGAAAAGATTCAAGTAAATACTTCAATGTATCAGTAGGCTTAAGAGTATGTGCTGGAATACACTACGGGTCACTTTAATAGAAAATCAAATATTTGTAACAGTTCAAACTCAACAATTCTCTTTTTTTGTTGATTATGATATTGTCTGCTATTCAAGTTTAATCTAATAATAATTTTTTTATATATTTTTTATTAATTGTTTATTACTTTTTCATTATGAGAGCGAATATTGTGTATCTCAAAATTATTGAAAAAAATTTTTTTAAATACAAAATTTTAAGATAAATATTATGCAAAATGCTGAAGACAATTTTAAATTAATAATAATATTTAAACAGAAAGTTCAATTTATCAATTTTAAAAAATATTGCATGAAAAGTTTTGGAAAACCTCTTATTAAAAATAATGACATCTTGTATTTTTTAAGTGAGTACTTTGTAAAATCCGGATATTTTTGAAACAAAGCTACTTATAATGAAGTACAACCGAATAATGTAGCCATAACAATTACTATGCACTTAATTAATCAGAATAAAAAAATCGAATAAAAATATTTCGAATGAAAATAATTCGAATAAAAATATTATTTGTGTAAACATTATTCGAATAAAACACTTTTCGTCTTCATCTTGCTAAACAAACAATTTAACACACAGGAAAATCGTTATTTTTTATTTTTTTCGCCTTTCAATAAATATCAATAATAACACGTTTTGCTATATCGGTCCCTACTGAGTGCAACTTACAATAAGATACTATATTTTTGGTAAAACAGGTTAAGAACACTTAATTTTTTATTTAATTTAATTAAAATAACATTTTTATTAAAATACTTTCATTTTCGAACAGGCCCACTTTTTTTAGTGCAGTTCCCAAATAGTTAAACACCAAAAATAGTTAAGGTGTTCACAATTGAATACCGTAGTAATTATATATATTATCTGAATTAAAAACTGAATCGAATAAATTTTATTCGAATAAAAAATGTTATTCGAATAAAAAATTTAATCGAATAAAAAATGTTATTCGAATAAAAAATTGAATCGAATAAAAAATGTTATTCGAATAGAAAATTGAATCGAATAAAAAACTTTATTCGAATAAAAAATTCTATTCGATTAAATTTTATTTCAAATACATGTCGTTTAATAAACGCTTGATGTCTTTCTTAATCCTTTATAACTCCAACATACTTCATTATTGAAACCTCTAAAAAAAAATTCTCTCTTTTATTTACGTTTTCCCATAAGAATCGTGTTCAAGTGATTGTCAGTGTTAAAAATTAAATTTAAAATTAAGTGAATGAAGTAAAGAAATAATATCGACAACAAATAAAAAAATACGCTCTAATAAGTTTTCCTTGCCATACGTTGTTACAGCACAAAAACCACAATATATAAAGAAAATCCTAAATACGCTTTAAACATTCAAAAAGCTTATTTACTACTTAACATGCGGCCTTTAAGAGTCACAAACAATATATTGAATGAATCTACTGCAACTTCTATAATCTTTACAAACGTAAGTATATACAAAACTAAAAATATCGTTACCTTGCATTTTAGGCTCATTAGTTGCATATGAGTGTGAACATGTAAGTGTGTGTATGGATGTGAATGTGTAAATAATAAGAAACATGTACATGAACTTTTATACGAGTCCTTGTATGTTAGTTTATAAACATTTTTAGTTCTGCTCTATAATCCACTGTAAGGCATTATGTGGTTGCCTGTGGCCTCAATATAACCCTCATCAATTTCAAAGAAATAAAAAAAAAATTAAATCTTGAATGAAAATTAAGAAATTTTTAATTAACAAAACATGGAGACACTACTGTTTTAGAAATATTGATGAAAACCATAAAATTTAAGGGAAATAAAATTAATTGAAACAGAACGAAAGATGCAATTATTTAGAGAAATAATAAAAGAAGAAGCGAGGTTAAAAAAGAACCCATTGGGAATGTTATGGGTAAAAGTATTTTTAGTTTAATTGAATAGCAAGGCTAAAGGTATTGCCCTTGTGTCTTTGTACAGCATTTTGTGCGTGCGTCGAGGTCTAGGTTGCAAATCTAAAGCAATTATCAGGCAATTTTCGAGGATTTCCATTCTGCGAACTCCCTCCCAGGAAATAATGCCTACTTCTTAATAATGCCTACTTTTTAATAATGCCTACTTTTTAATGATGCCTACTTTTTAATAATGCCTACTTTTTAATGATACCTAATTTTTATCATCTCTGGATAAGAACGAGTAGAATAGATAGATGGCAAAGAATAGTGATAGATTAGAAGCTTTAGTTTTCAAATTTCTTCATTTTCATGTTATGTTTGTTCTTGGAACAGAATTGCAGCACCTCTGATCTTAAAAGGTTGCAGCTGAAATGGCCATTTTATTTATTATTAACTTTGTCAATGGTTTAATGCTGTAAAGTTATATTGGCGATATTAGTACATATTAAAAAATTTGATGTTCAAAGCGGATGGGAAATGAACTCAAGATACTCGAATCAACCAGAGCCTAGTAATCAACGTAGTAACCGTTTTTGTGTTAGCATTATCTACCGTAAATTATTGTTATCTAGAATTAGTAAATTTTGGGCTGTACAGCTAGATAGCGCAATAAGACGTTTTGCAAGAAAGAGCCAAGTCTAAACCTAGAACGACTCAGAAGCAATTTTCTTGGTCTACATTTATTTTCACTTGTTTTACCTTTCATCCTTTTCTTTGGCATAATCAGCATAATCTGCAACTACTCAAGCCTTAATCTGATATGAGTTGAGGGTCCCTATCGCAGCCAACCAGCAATCCCAAATATTTCCACTGTCAGATTTGATATCTCTGTACCGAAAACAAAAATAGATTTGAGGCCAAAACTACTTTCTGTTTTTGGTAAATGATTCTTCAGCAATACGACTATAGAGAAGCTAAAAGGTATTATAGGCCTGTCATTCCTATCCGATCAATAGCCAAAGCTTCCGAAAAAATTGATGAGGAAAGGATCGAACACCTCCAACTAAGTCTGCTTCGATAGCTAAAACTCCAATTGAAGCTGAGGTCGCGATAAATTTAGACAAATGAAGAAATTCTTCAAAGATCAAAAACATACCGAAACGTATCTTAAAGAACTTCACAGATCAGTGAGCACCAGCACTTCATCAGCCGTGATCAATCTGGCAAAAAAGTTTCTTGGAATTAATTCTAAAAGTCTGAATCCCACCTAACCAAAGAATTCAGGTTAAATTCCAAAACACTAAATGGGTGCCGACTAGATGCCACATAGAGGCAGGCTTGAATAATAAACTAGAAATCCAGGGCAGAAGCATATTGGATGTAGATTCCTTGGTTGACCTCAATTTTAAACAAGCATTTTTACTTTCGACGACAAAGGTTAATCGGTTGGTGCGGGACTTACTTAACAGAAAAAATTAGCCTTAAAAAATGTAAGGCTCTGCTTCAGTATCCTTTCTACACCATATTTAGTACAAGAAAAGTTACAATAATAAATTATAATTCTCGTATTGTAATTTCTCAAATATTTCACTAATAATAAATAATAATTCTCGTATTCTTTTTCTTCAAATACAGGGTGTTCGCCGGGAAGGTAAACTACTTTGTTTGTTTATAATTTGTGATTAATTGCAAGAGAATGTTGGCAATAATGTGTTGAATACAATATCAGATAATGGTCCACATCTGTTAGCCTTACAAGTGCGAGCCCTTTTGAGCACATTTTTCATTACATTCTCACACATTTCATGAGATATTTCCTTAATTTCATCAAGAGTATTTTGTTTGAATTGATCAAGCGTTTCTGGTCTGTTTGCATAAATCATGATTTTCAGATATCACCGCAAAAAGAAGTAGGTACGGAGCAGTTAAATCAGGCGACCGTGGAGGTTTCTTAAAATAATTTGTTGTGGAAAAAGGTTACGCAGCAATTCCATTGTAATCCTCGATATGTGCGTTGTGGCACAGTCTTATTGATACCACATATTAATCAATCCTATAGCGTGCATTTGTGACGTTAGATATTTGCAATTATATTACGATATCGCGTTCCATTAAAAATTACCGTTACGCCGTTTTTATTTTTAAAGAAATAAGGTCTAATGATTCCTCTTGACCAAATTACACACCAGAATGCAAAGGTGACTTATGAATAATTTGAGGGTTTTCCATTGCCCATCCATAACCATCCAAATGAAAATGTTCCTCATCACTCATGATGATTTTTCATGACAATCGAGGTTGTCATGGGCGAGCTGTAACATCCTATTGGCATATGTACGGCAGCGTAAATGGTCTTGTGGAATAAGCTGTTGTGTCAACTGAATTTTTAATGAATGAATTTTTAAACAAATACAAATCCTTGTGCAAAATTTGGGCCAAAGTTCTTCTTTGAAGACCAAGCTCCTGAGCATGGCGTCGGATTAAGGTTGGTGTATTATTTTGAACACTTTCTTGAGCAGCAGAAATGATTAAAGCCGATTTTTCAGTTGCTGTCTATGCTTGGGCCTATCACCTACGTAAACTCTTTCCTCGAAATCGTTCTCATCACGATAAATAGTGCGTTTTGTTGGCACGCTATTTCTCCAAAACAATTTCACGTAACTTTTTCATCGTCACTGTTAATGATGATTGATTTTGATAAAATATTTTAACTATGAAAACGCGTTGGTTTATTGATATTTTTTCATAATAAATTTGTCATGTGTCTACTTTACGACTGCCAAATATGAACTGTCAAGACTAATGTTTACCATAACAAAGTGGTACACCTTCCCGGCGAACACCCTGCATTTCACTACAAATAAGTGGAAATTCTCATATTCTATTTGTTGAAAGCTGTTTGATTAGAAATAAAAAAAAAAATGATATCATCCAGAAAAGTGCTGCTAATATATGAACCTTTCTGACTATCAAGCTATTTCTCAAATTTTTATTAATAAATTAATTTAAATTAGAAATTATTTTTTCACCCTTTTTTTATTAAATTTTAAGGTTGCATTGATTTTAATGCAGCAAATATTTTAAGTTGTTTAATAACTTTTCAACATTTCATTTGCGCACTTTTAGCAACAAAACAATTCCAACAAAGCTTAGCAACTTTCTATTTAAACTAAAATATTTTTTCAAGGTTTTTTTTAGTGTTTTTGTAAAAAAAAACTATGTTAAGGTAGCAATGCAAGCAAAAATTAATTACTGATTGATTTCACTTTTGCAGCCACCTTTTTTTCCAGTTTTATATGCTTAAAACGAAAACTGAAAAAATTGAAATTTTCTAGCACTCTTCTTCATTTTGGTAGATGAAAGCTATTTTAACACTTTTTTATTTTTTCAGAGGTAAAAAAAGAAAAAACAAAATGAACAGATGTAAATTTTCAGTCGAATGTAATAAAAGGAAGAAATAAAAATAAAACATCAATTTAGTTAATTAAGACATAAATAGATTTCCCAAAAGGTTTTCAATGGATTAACAGCATTCTTTAAATTTGCATCGCTTTAAAATCAAGTTGGTATCAGAAGACAAACATGTTTATTTATTCAAGTCACACGCAAAGAAATAAAATGGTTGAGGTAACCATAATGTAAAAGCAACATATTATAGTTGCATTATATAGTTTCTAACAAAACATGGTATTGTTACACTTGCAACCATATTGTTCTCTAGCAAAACAATAACATTCTAAACTTTAAACACGATTATGTTCAATTATAAAGATTAAATGGTTAAATTAAAATATCATAATATGGCTGAAAATGTCATGTTATAAAGGGTCAACCAAAAAAACGCGCCTACATGTTTCTTTGAAATAAAACACAAACTATTTGCAATTTTTTCAAGCTGTTTTTTTTTATTAAAAGTATGATCCATTACAATTATAAGTGGAATAGAATATCATTCAAATGTCCACCATGACTGCGTCTGCAGACATCAATCCGAATATCGAAATTTTCAATGACTTTCCGACATGTTGCTGGTGTTATTTCACGAATTGCAACTTAAATGTTGTTCTTTAGATCATTAATGGTTTGTGGCTTGTTAGCATACACTCGACTTTTCAAAAACCCCCACAAAAAAAATCGAATAGTATTAGATCACATGACCTTGGAGGCCAATTGAAATCTGCATTTCGTGAAATTACACGTTGAGGAAATTTTGATCGCAAAAGCGTATTGTTTTCTCGAGTTGTGTGACATGTAGCACCGTCTTGCTGGATAAAGACGTCAGACACATCAATATGATTCAACTGTGTCCATAAAAAGTTTCTCATTATTGATTGGTATCGCTCAGCATTCACAGTAACAGCATTTCATCTTCGAAGAAAAATGGCCCAATGGTTCCATTTGCCCAAAATGCACACCAAACAGTAACTTTTTGTGGGTGTAGAGATTTTTCATGAATAACACGAGGATTTTCATCAGCCCAGATACGACAAATTTGCTTATTGACGAATCCATCCATTCTGAAATGAGCTTTGTCACTAAACAAAATTTTCATAATAACTTTGAATGATGTAAACGCGTTGTTGCAATGTGTACCTGTCCATGGTTAAAACTGTACTACCTTCTAATCAAAAATGGCTTATGTCATTTGAAAAGATGTCACGTGTAATAATTATATAGTGCTGACATCTAGGCGTCATATTTGGATGAATTATAATATAATCTCGGAAGTACAAAATTTTCCAGATATAAAATGAAAGAAGTTCTATAATCATGACTCTTTAGTGCTCGTCAAAAAAAAAAATTGGCGAATAATGCCGCCACTCCCAAGTCGTCACCAAACTGTTGCTCTCGTTCACTTTCCAATTCATCCAGGCTTTTCGACAATAACAAGAGGTAATTTTGTTTCTTGACATGGTCGTCACGTCATGAAAATATACCTCTTTAGTAAAGTTAATAATCCCACCAAATTAGACGAACAATTGCAGTCCAAACAACAAGCCATAACGAAGCGAATGCTGGTTTTTCTTCAATTGTTGAGTCAATTTGACATTGTAATCGAATAAGCATATCTATGGCGAGTCGACTTTCTTCGTTTAAGAGGCAAACTATCAGTATCAATATAAAAATTAATTAAAATAAATAAATTATTAAAAAAATACATTTATTTGGACCCAGTGCTTTCACTTTACATAGTTTTCGAAATGTAACCCTTAAATAAAATACCACTGGTGATATCGAGTATTAAACGATGGATTGACTTCAAAACAAATTTTAGCTATTTGTCCATAACGATGCAAAAAATTGGCCATATACATCAAATTACACCGACTATTTTAACACCCTTTAATTTATAATTTTAAATATTTATACTTCTTATTCTATCAGACAAAGTGGTGGACATTGTGTGTGATTTTTAAGTGTTTCTATGTAACGGTTCCAAGGATAGGCCCATATAGATCAAATTACTTCAGTAATGGGAACACCTTTAAAATTGCCTATTAATGTTTTTAGAGTGGCCTTAGTAACATAAGTTTTTTATAATTTTTAGATGTCTGTTTATAACGGCTTAAAAGTTTGGAAAAAAAAAATTCAAATTACATTAACTAATAGGGCACCCTTTAATTTCCAAAACTAAATCTTATACTTGTTATCATATCAGCCTTAGCAATATAAGTTCCTTGTAAATTTCAGTTGTCTGTCTATAGCGGTTCAAAAGTTAGGTCACAAACATCATATATCATCAACTATTGGCACACCTTTTAATTTTTTATTTAAAATTTTTTACTTGCTTTTATAGCAGAATTTATGTTCTTTTTCAATTTCTACCGACTGTCTACAAATGTTCAAAAGTATGAAGATATTTCTTAAATTAAATGAACTATTGGAGCACCCTTTAATTTATAATTATAATAGTAATCGACATTTTCTCCAATTTTCAGGCGTTTGTATATAACGATTCAATAGATAGTTCAGGTAATTTTACGTCCTCTATGGGGACACCCTTTTAATTTTGGTTTTATTTTTATTACTTTTTGCCATTTGGGACTTTAATGATATTTTTTTTAATTTTAAAGCATCAAAAAATTTTCGTAAAGAAACTCAACTCACTTACATACATTTAGTAATAAAAACCGTTATATACTTTAACAAAAGACTGTTTATATTCAGATGCGTAACTGTGTAAATAGGTATCAACTTATAAAGCAACATAAAGATAGTGTTCTTGAATAGTTGAACTTTTAATAATCTGAAACTTGTGTAACTAATGTCAAATAAATAAATGCACAAAACTAAAGCAAAATTAAAAAGGAATGAAATTAAAGGAGTAAAAGAAATTCCGAATAAGATATTCAAAAGTTTTAAGTTGGGTCTAGTTTTTTTACGTCTGGTGATTTGTTTTTTTTTTTGTGAAAGCTGCTAATTCAATTAAGAACTGTAGTTATTACATTTTTTAATACAATGTTTTATAAAAAATAGAGTATAAAATCAATTAATAAAATTAATTTTGTATTGTAGACATGTCGTTCAATAACAAATTTTACTGCTGTATTTATAAAATAATAAAAGAGATTTGAAATTTATTGCAGGATAAGTTTGTATGGAAAATTTGTCATAAAACACATTTCAAATTAAATTTTTTTTGTATGAATCTGGCAGTTCAAATTTAAATTCCATGTTTTTATTTCATAAATCAGGTGACGTATGATTAATATTAATTTATGACTTTTTTTAAGAATGTCGTCAGTAGAATGTCAACTTTTAAGGCAATTAAAAAAATTTTTAGATTTAATATTAGAAAACACTTAAGGCTTTATGATACTTTACACTTTTGTTAAGGGTCTTCTTCGAAGTATCCTGTAAAATTAATTAGTTAAAAGTATATTATATTAAAAATTTTTTAAAATAATTTATATTTATAAAATGTGTATTTCTCTAGACAATGATTCAATCTATATATATATAAAATTATTGCAAGCCTGTTGTGACTTTATAAATCACGATTGGTCAAACTGAATTCGATCAAATTTTTAGGATTTGTTCATATGGCCGTATAGATGATTTATCTAAGGTTTGCACGAAATCAGTCAACGCATTCGTGACTCTTTGATTTCATGTTTAACCTATATCTGTGTGAAGTTTACAAAAAGAATAGCTGTGTTTAATAAGTAGAAGCAACAAAAGCTACACAGCACTAAAGCCGCTTTAAGTTGTAAAAGAATTAAAGAACAAAAGTACTAATATTTCTCTGCACAAAATAAAAATTAAATTAAAGCTTGGTCGTGCACAAATATAAAAAAACATTATTACATGCAGCTGCTACTTGATAAACACAGTAACTGTATCGACCAGTAGTTTTATAATCACCACAATATCGCTCATCTCTAACTTCTTAAAAGAAAATGATTATTTTATAATTTTATGTTTGTGTCTGCAGAACTCAGTTATTTCAGAATATTAAAAAAAAAAATTTTTTTTGTTTTTTGAAATCTGCTGCTTAATTATTAGTCCCAAAAAAATGCAATTTTGAAAATTAAAGGGTGTCCTCATAAAACACACATGATTTCTACATGACTATTAAACCGTAACGGACAGCCATATACAATTTTAACAAAGTTGGTAAACCTATAGCTTTCAACAATAGAAATTTATTTAAAATAAAGTTAAAAATTAAAGGGTGTACCGATAGTTGACTTTGGGTTCTTCATGAGTGATGTAATTCGATGTATATGGCCTTAACTTTTGTTTCTTTATGAACAGACAGTTGATATTTACACAGGACCTGTATTGCTATGGCGGCTATAACAACCAGTATAAATTTATAAACTAAAGGGTGTCCCCATGGGCGATGTAATTTAATGTATATTGCCTTATTCTTTCAATCTTTATGAACAGACAGTTGAAATTCACACAGTACATGTATTGTTATGGCCGCTATAACAACAAATATAAATTTATAAACTAAAGGGTGTCCCCATGGGTGATGTAATTTGATGTATATGATCTTATTCCTTGTTTTTTTTTATGAACAGATAGTTGAAATTTACAAAAGACCTGTATTGATATGGCCGCTATTACAATAAGTATAAATTTATAAGCTAAAGGGTGTCCCCATGAGTCATACTATTTGAGTGGAACTTTTATTTTGAAATTTTGTTTTACTGGAATTTTTTTTTTTAGTAATTATCTTTAAATAATTTAATATATATTTCATTCTTTTAAATCACATGTTTGCAAAAATATTATCTCTATGCTTAAAGAAAAGTTGCCAATTTGTATTTGAGTTTTAATGCAGCAAACAGAGGCTTAAAAAAACTAGACAGACAACATCAACGACGCCAGCAGTAGCAGCTGTTATAAAAAGACAAATAATGAATTGAAAAACTGACAAACAGACACTCTGTTACACTGTTACACCTCGAAATAATAAGAACTGCATAAAATATGAATTTGAAAAAGAGCAGAAAAGTGATGTCCTTGTGTCATTCTAAAATAAAACAACAACAATATAGACATGATACAAACTATGTGAAAAGAAAACTATAGAATGACTAAATATTACAAAAATAGAATGATAAAATGAGTAGAGTTGTGTGCTTTTGTTGCAACAAATCTTTTCATTTTCTAAACTTTTTTTGTTATTTTTATTATTTTTTTTTTTTAATTTATGTACCAGTATGGTTGCAAGCTGTTGCATTTGAATAAAGAAGAACAACAAAAGAAGAAAGAAAACAAGTAAATGAATGAATGAATGAATGCATGAATAAAATAACGGAACCCACATGTTTGCACATTTAAGAAACATTAAGAACAACACCAGTGATAATAATAGAAATAGAAAAATGTTAGTTGCATTTGGTTTGAAATTAAAGAAAAGGTATAACAACAAAATCACATTCGTTTAAAAAGAAAAAAAGTTGAATACAATATCATGCGCATATACATTCACAAACACCATCACATATTCACTGACACACAATAGTTACGTATAAAATACATTAAATGCTACTCATACAAGTATAACACAATAGTATTGTATTTTTTTGTAATGCAATTGCAATTGAAACCAGCTGCTCAATGCAAATGGAAACGTTCTATTGTAAATAATACATTAAGAGAAATTATAAAGAATGTAAAATGATATTAGAGGTATTTTTAAGTAAAAGCACAGAATATATTATTAAAAGCTGAATTAATATGACTGCTAATATTACCTTAGAGTCTTATCATATTTAATATGAATAATTACCATAAATTTATTATTACATCTTATTTAGTCGTTGCAAGAAAAAATACACGAAGAATTATTTTCTTGTCACTTTACTTATTTAGCTATATATAATGCTGTTGACAACACTGTTGAACAAACAAAGCAAACAGTTTACACATGCAACTTCTCTGTTAAATATTTTGTTCAACACTGCCTTATTTATCCCAACTGCGATTTCTATTTATATAGGCGAGTTAAAACGTCTAGATTTTTGTAATATTGAAAAGATCTGGCAACTTGTTTTAAGATTTTTTTCATGTATTTGGGGGTAGTTCAAAAATTTAATGCAAAAAAAGTTAAGAGAAACGTGGTCTGTTTAGAAAAAATTCATAAAGTATAATCTTGTTTTATTTTAATTAAGGTTTTATGCTCGATACAAATGAGAAAATATTACAGAAAACATGATCATGTTGCACTTAATGTTCCCTTGTATGTATCAATGTTTCTTGTTGAAATTTATGTTGCCTAAAATATCAAATTTTTTTTTAGGTTTACTTTCACGATGTTCTCTCATCTGTATTGATATTTACATTTTTTTAGTTATTTTTCTTACAGCAGTCGTAGTGTAACGATTGTTTTATAATTTGTGGAGTTGAAAAAAAAAACTAGAAATAAAACACAGAAATTAAATACATTTAAAAATGGGCAGTAATGTATGAAAGTTATGAAAATAAAACTAAAAGAGCTGTAACTAATGCAAAGCTTATAGTTAATATAAAAGCATTAATAAAAGTACCAAACTTATTTTCTTTTAATTTTCCAATAGACTTTTATTTGAAAATTTTACCTTTTTAAAAAACCTACTACATTAAACAGAATAATTGCAGATATTTCTTAGTAGATCACTTATTTTATATTTCTTTTAAGTATGTGTCTCTTGTGGTTACAAGAGTGGTTACATCGTCTGTATCAAAAAAAGATTAACCATGTATAATAGCCGTGGGTAATAAGCATTTGGTAATAAAACGTAAAGACTTATATACCCTTCACCATCTCTGCAAATCTGGGTTAGTGAAGTAACTTCAATAAAAAAAAAAACAAATATTGGGGTAACAGAAAATTAAAGAATAAAAAAAATAAATACTGCATGTATTTAATTTTACCTTAAAATGACATCGGCTCTTAATGGGTTAAGTTTGTAGTAAATTTTAGTATTTTCTTAAAGATCTCTTCAAAAGCTTTAAAATAATACCCATATTGATATTGTAAAAAAAAATAAAAATTTCAGAGCCCCGTAACTCGGAAAATATAGACGGGTGAAAATTTTTTACTCGATGCTTTTTCTTTTTTTTTCAATTCTATATGACCCCATAATTTATTTATTTTTGTTTTTTTTTTTTTGGTATTGAATTGATTGATTAGAGGCAGGCGTGGTGTTTTGCCCACTGCGTCTGAGGAAATATACCGAACTTGCTGAACTCCAATAGCACCTCTTTCGACACTATGGCGTATTTAAATTTTTGCAAAGGCAAATTTGATAGACATGTGCCCGGTCCTTCGTTTCAGTGATCGGTCTTTTTCGGTCAATTATCAAAGACTGATTCGTTCGTTCAATTCGTTCAATCGGTCAATTTGAACGAAAGGAGCCGGTTAAATATCATTTCGTTGAATTAAGTCATCCGTTCAAATTAACCCGTACACTATTGAACGAAAAGACTGGATTTAAATGACAGGATCATTTCGTTCACTTGATTGATTCGGTCAATTTAACTTGTTCGTTCGCGAACGACACAGCTCTAAAACTTGATTTCAACACTAACACGAACGGATAGAGGGACATCGCTCAATCGATTTCGCTATGCATTATAACTCAAAATATATATACTTTATGGGGCCGGAAATGGATATTGTAGAAATAACAAAATTTAAAAAAACTACAATTTGTTTACTTTAACTAGAATATTGTAGTACAGAATATATTATGGTTATTGTGACCATACCGCAAGCATTTATTTTTTTTTTCTCTGCGTGAATATTTTTTTTTTTTTTTTGATTATACCAGAACTAATGCAATGACTTCTAGTGATTAAATGTATTGTGCGAGAATTAAGAAATTAGGTTGTGAGAAGAAAAATAGAGAGAGAGAGAGAGAGAGACTATTGTTTGACCATCCAAAACGTCAAAGAGCTCTTTATAGGCAGTTTATTCCATAAACAAACTTTCCATATAAAAAAACAATTTCTCGCTGTAATGCGTAGTGAAATGCAGTGGCCAACGATCATTAACAATGAAGTGCATTCCATATTGCTTCGATGCTTGAGTGAGTTAATAGGCCCGGATATTCTACTGTGTCCATGGGTTTCTTCACTCTCGCCTGTTCTCTAAAATAATTTTTTAGGGCACTGACCCATACACAAAAGTTGTATTCCATTTTCGATCTGATGAAGAAGGCATAAATAGTGCGCAGATCAGATGAAGTAAAATATCGTTTGCGACGTTCAAGAAAACCAAATGTTTAAAATAGCCCAAGTTGCATTTTCTTTAACGAGTTAATAGTTCTATCTTTGCAAATTAAATCTAAAACTTGAGGCTGATTTTAAATGAACTGTTTTTAGATTTTGTAATACAATACAATGTATTGTTATAAATTTTATAACAACAATAAGCAAAAGGTATCGTTAAAGTTTTATTTCATTTTGCATTGCAAAACTTTTTTTTTTTTGTTTCAATGCACTCCAATATGTGACACAATTTATAAACTAGTGCAGCTACATATATGTTTTACACACACACACACATACACACAATTCATAGTAAAAAATACACTCACAAATACACAAAATGTAACAAATTTTATACAAACTTAAAGAAAGAAATATAAATGCTAATATACATCTACAATAAACAGTTAGAAAATGTAGGAACGTTTTATTCGGCTGTAACGAATTTAATACGCCCTGCGTGCTGCTTTAAAATAAAAACACAAAATGTCATTCATTTAAAATAAACTAAACGCCGACATCTTTTTTTAATAATTGTTTTATCTTTTTTTAAAAACTTTCTTTTTTAATTGCTGCAATAGAGGAACCGATTGTCTACCTAGAAGCCTAAAACTGTTGGTTTATGTATAAGATAAAATAAAAAACCCTAATAAGTATGTATTTTTACCACTCATAAGTGTGGTATATGCAAACAGAACAATAGAAAATGTTATCTAATATATTTTGAGCAACCACAAGGTTACTTGGTAAAACGAAATCACAAGTCAAGAGTTCAACTCCCATCAGTGTCAGTAATAAATAAAGAAAAAAATAATTGTTGCTGATAAGTTACGATAGATGAGTTGTTTCCAAGGCAAGTAAATGTATGGCAATACTTTAAACCTCATGGAATCTCGATTAGATAGAAAGAAAAGTAAAGTAAGCCGCGGTTTACGAGTTGGCGAGGGGACCAATATAAAAGAAACAGAAAAGGTAATGAAGGTGTTAAAGGTCAAAAAAGTAATATAACTGTTTTCTCTGCGTTAGTAGATCTGGCTACTTGTTTTTTGTAACCAATAGATCAGAGTTCAAATCCGAACAGAACCTTGAATAAAAATAAAAGCTATTTCTTCTGAATTGCCGCGTTAAATAGGTTGCTTAAACGACATACGTTAAGCAGCAGTTCAAACCTCTAGGAGTCGCAATTAGAAAACTAAAACAATTTTTTTCGCAGCGGCAATAACAGAGATGGTGAAAATGCCTTATGATGTAGCTGCAGTAGAAATGTTAGGGATGGCTGTAGCGTACAAACAAGAAAAACCGCGATCTAACCTCGATCGAACCTGAGTTCGAATGGAAAGTAACAACAGTATGTGGCTGTCGTGGCTGAATGAGTTGAAGAACCTGCTTGTTAAGCAAGACGTCCTGAGGCAACAGCAGATAGTGGTAATAAATCTAGTGAGAGCCACAGGATTCGCTCAGAATTCTGGTTAAAGGCATATGCTTAAAAAGTTCGAGTCTTGCTGCGGATACAACGTATAGTGATGCAGATGGCTGCGTATATTAGTTAAAAGGCAAAAAATGCAAACAGCATAACAAACTTATTACTTCATCTATAGTGTAGGGTATTAAAATTAAGTACTGTACTAAACAACAAACCATACATTTTACAACAAAGTCACATATTTTACAATTCTAATTCTGATACATTTCTTCGTTTTACCTTCACAAATAAATTACTTTTCTTTCCATTCCACTGCATCTTCAGCAGTTGTTGTATTTTATTTAGACTGCTTTGTTTTTAAGTTTTATTGTTGTACGATGAATAGTAAACAACAACAACAACAAAAACAAAATAAAAGCATAAAATATCCAAAGTGTTTTTTTGGTTAAAACAAAGTTAACACCAGCAGGTATTTTTTTATATCGTACATTTATTCCTGCCTACAATCATTTTGTTGCTGTTATTGTTTTCATTTTAGCTTTGTTGTTGTTGCCATTGTTTTCTTAAAACTTTTATTATTAACACCTCCGTGACAATAACAAAAAACAACCAGGTTAAGAGTATAAAAGCAAATATGTGTGTGTTTGTATTTTACTTTGAAGCATTGTGATTGATATACTCGGGGCAGCGTTGCCATATGTTTAAAAAATTATTTATGCAAAAACGTTAATTTATTTTAAGTTTATTTTGAATTTTATTACATCTATTAAGTAATTGAAAATTTATTATTTCAAATTTATTAAATGAATTCAAAAAGTAGGTTTTAGAGTTGGAGGTCTAAGAACTAAAAATTATGTTTAATTTAATTTTAAAAAATCGATAGTAAAAAATATTTCGAGATTAAAAAGCAGTCATTTTTTTGTTTAAATTGGTTAAAAAAATACTAAGATTTAATTACATTTTTTGGCCCCCAGAAATTAAAAAAACAATCTGCTGTGTATTAGATATTGTTGACAGGTTGTTCCCGAATAAGTTTTTTAATCGCAAAATATTTTTTTATTTTCGATCTAAATTTTTTTTTAATTTTATGTATTTATACCAATTTTATTTAAATATTCTATTTTTTTATTCAATGTTTCATCCATAAAATCTGTCGACTTGTGTAGGTGTTTTTAATTTTACTTAATTCTGTGGAAAAAATATTTTTGCATAATTTTTAAAATTGACAAGGTTTAGTTATAAAAATTTGGCAACGATTAAGTTAACTTTTTTTTAATCGTTATACTTCTAATGAATAACACGACCCAAAAATAAAAATAATAAATAAAATTAATAATAAAAGTAATCATAAAATGAAATTAAAGCTAAACCACAAAATATTTTACTTTAATCCATTATTTCTTCAATGGGAGTTTTTTAAAGCCTCTAGGAATCTAGGAAAGCGCCTGCGATCTTCGCCTTATTGAAATTAAAATTTGGCAATAAGTTGATTTCGAGAAATTGATTTGTCAATTGGCCTCTAAAGTGAAGCGATTGGACGCCTCTTTTATCAGTATCAGTATCAGGGGGCCCTTAAATCACTATTTTCTGCTGATAAACCAGTTAAACCAGTCAACGACGTGTAGGCCAATATCTTCGTGTTATCATTTTCAAATCTTAATGATCTTTCAAATAAAAAAATTTTATTGAAATTAAATTTTTTTAATAATAAATAAAAGTTTGTGATAAACTTGCGATTCTTAAATATTGAGTTCTCACGCAAAATATTTTTTATAACATAAAATGATATTTCATACAAAAATCTAAATATATATAAACAAGTAAACCATCCATGTATCTAGTTTAGTGAAGAAACTTCAAACAAAAAAGCAAATATTGGGGTGACCGAGACTAAAGAAATAAAAAAAAAGTTGGTAGTGCATATTTATAATTTTACAAAAAATGTAATCGGCTCTTAATGGGTTAAGCATTTTTTTTTATTTTAGTATTTCCTTAAAGATCTGTTCAAAAGCTTTAAAATGATATCCATATTGATATTTCAAAAAATTTGAAAATTTCAGAGCCCCGTAAGTCGGAAGATATTAGCGAGTACCAAATATTTCACTTGATGTTTTTAATTCTCTATCGTCCTATATATTTAATTACTTATTTTTTTTTTTATTGGAATTGCTTTACTGTTCCAAATGATAGGAGAAAATTAGAGGTAGGCGTGATGTTTTGCCTGCTGCCTCGAAGGACATGGACCGATCATGCTGATTTCCAGTAGCACCTCTTTTGACATTATGTCTGATTGAATAAAATATTTATTTTTTTCCTAGCTGATCTAGCACCTCGGCAAACTTGATTTCAACACTACCACGGACGGACAGACGGACATCGCTCAATCGACTTCGCTAAGCATAAGAAGTAACAATATATATTGTTACATTTTTCCCTTATTTTTAACAAACGCAAATATCACTGTGGCTTTTTATAAATTCTGTATTCTTACTTTGTGGCTTTATCTGGCTATACTTCTTGATCCTATCGGTCTTGTAAGTCTTATGGTCTCGTATTTACTAAACATGCATTATTATTACAAACGCAGCCATCCACGCTACACTACTGTGTTACTCCGGCGAGACATGAACTACTCGATGCCTTGTTTAGTAACCTTAGCCATCCACAGACAACTCTACTACGCCTTTTATTCAAGTCAGTCATCCCCTTTTATCTAATAGTCACAATACACGTCTGCCATACACCGCTGTTATGCTGTTACACTTCCCTGCGCTAACCGCTGCCGTTCTTACTTTTGATTATAAAGGACGCCTTGACAAGTATCTGTTTCTCTTCTATTAAATTATAAGTCTCTACTAAATTATGCTCCTTGGCTTCACACAATACTTGTCTTTTGCCTCTCGGAAAGTTTGTACTGCTGCTTCTTAATTTTTAATTGCATTATAAAAATTATTATTTTCCGTTGTAGGCACTTCCGAAGGTGGGCTCGAACTCACGATCTTCTGCCATTGAGGTTGCTCACCTTTTGTTAGCTAGTTGTGGTATTATTCTATACACACACCATTAGTGGAAGTAACTTTATTCACCACTCTTACAATTAACAACAACAGGGGTTGCCAGATCGTACTTTCATAACAATATATTTTAGAGGGTCGGAAATGGATATTGTAGAAATTACAAACGGAATGACAACCTTAGATATACAGTGTTTCCACATTTTGTGGTCCAGGCTATAAAAATAAATCACCTTAAACCAAATAAATTAAAAAAAATATTAATTTTACCAAAAAATCAAAATTTGTATTCAGGAAATTTCCTTATATTTCTTTGAACTTGTTACGAAAAAAATATTTGAAACCTTTACATATCTGAAGCAAAATAGCTAAAAAAATCTATTGTTGTGCCCAAAAACATGTTGTGGGATTGTGTCTTTGCTAAAAAAAAATACAAAAAATGTTTTTCACCACTAAAAAGTGTGGTATGTGTGAACAAAATAAATTAAAGCTGGCTAACTTTTGTTGAGCATTAGCGTTGGTTGCGTTAGTTAAGAAGGCTGCTTATTATAAAACACAAGATCACTATCCATGAGTTCAACTCCCATCAACGCTATGCATATAGAGAAAATTATTTGCTGTTAAGCAGCCGCGATGGATAAAATGATGGATTAGAAAAAGAGAAACAATTGCAGTATAATCACGGTAGATGAAATTAAAAAGATGTCTGCCTATTAAAGGGTTTTTCAACATGATTTTTTGATTTTCAATTGTGGCAACACCAACAATATGACAGTTTTGACAACTTGTTTTTTGACTTAATCGTAGTAGATGCATTGATAATTGTTACAATGAATTCAATTTCGCTCGAAATCCATTAATTACTTCATCCAGGAACAACCCTGTGATTTTTCTGAAAAAATAATTTTTTCAGACAAAACCCATTTTCACCTGTCAGGGTATGTCAACCAGAAAAATTTGCTGAATTTGGAATTCTGAAAATTCTAGAGCGAATATTAAGAAACCTTTGCATGCTCAATGTGTCACTGTAGGGTGCGCTATGTGGTCTAGACGGAACATATATAATGATTCGCGAAGTGGATCCGCCATTTTGCCAAGAAGTGATTAAAAACTTGATGAAAAAATCTACATCTGTCAGCTTGGTCGTACCTGTATAGTTAAACAAACTCATCGGGCAAAGAAAATTAACTATGGTTAAATATCTGCAGCGGCTGCGTTTGTAGAGATGCCAACTTGTTTTTAAAACAAAAGCTCAGAGTTGAAATCCTAACAGAGTCGCGAATATAAAGAAAAGTACTTTTTGTTAAATATTCATTTTGAACCACCCTTTCTGTTCACGGATTGTATACAAATATAGAATTTTGATGTTAAATTCTCGCTTGTTTATAAACAAGAAAAGAATATAAATAACAATTTTTATCTTCCCTGATTTTTTTTTTTTGTTTTTTAGCTCCCAGTTCCACTTAATATTTCAAAACTTTATTTACCTATTTTTCACAACTTTTTTTGCACAAGTTTTTTTGTTTGTTTTGTGTTACGATTTATTTTCTCTTTTTATTAAATTTTTCCTTTAATGTTTCCTTCCGTAGTTTTCTGTAGTTGGTTGGTTGGTATTGAAATGCGTAAATTGCCTTAAGAAGAAGAAGAAGAAGAAGACAAAAAAAGTGCTGACAAACTTTTAAATTGCATCCGTAAAGATAGGAAGATGAACAATTTACTTTATTCACTCGATTTTTCTTTAAAGTTTTTGTGTGTTTTTTTGTTTATCCAGTCATTTGGGATTTTTTACAAGTTCAAAAGCATGAAATGTAAAATAAGTTTGTGGTCAAAATACGATTTTCTTTCAGATAAAAAACCACATTATTAGGACTTTATCTAAGGTAGCTTAGAATTGGTTTTTTATAAGAAAAAAAAATCATCTCAGGCAATTAATTCTTAACAATAACTTTTATAACTTTCTTAGCTGCAGTATAAATTATCAGTCTAGCTTACAGTTCCAAGCAAAAAAAAATGCAACGCTGGTTTATATTCTTTTTATTTGTTTCCTTAGTTCACAATAAAACAAATGCAACAATAACTTGCTTACGAGTATATTTTATTTATTAATATACAATTGCAGAAAAGTTGCTAATAAGGACGATTTCTATTTTTATTACTTCTTCTTATATAAATGCTAAATTTGTGCGAGCAAAAAAAGTGGAACTCCTGGTAAATTTATTATATAAATTATTAATATATATATATCATATAATAGTTATTTAAAACTAAATTCTAACTTCTCAATAAACTATATTTCCAATTATCGATTTTATTCTAGGAGGCAAAGAATGAACCAATGATACGGTTATATTGAAAGTTCATATTGCTGTCAAAATAAATCCACTTTAAAATAAACTTAGATGAAGTTTTCTTTTGTTTAACTTTTTGGTCAGCAAGTTTTCGTTTGTTTTCGCCACATAATTATTCCAAGTTCGCTAGTTTTACTTGGAACATTATTTTCGGTATTATGCTATCAAAGCCCGTTTTTTTCTTAAAAGTGGGAAAGCATAATTACTTGTGTTTCTTAATATTGTTACGAATAATAAAATCTGGCAACCCCTGTTGTTGTTTCTGTATGAGCGTGGTGAATAAGTTACTTCAACTAATGGTGTATGTATAGAATAATATCACAATCAGCTAACAAAAGCTAAGCAACTTCAATGGCTGCGTTAGTAGAGGTGCTTGCTGTAAAACAAAAGATCGTGAGTTCGATCCCGCCTTCGGATATGCGTACAAAGGAAAGTAATAATTGTTATAATGCAATTAAAAATTAAGAAGCAGCAGTACAAACCTCCCGAGAGGCAAAAGACAATTATTGTGTGAAGCCATGGCAAATAATTTAGTGCAGACGTCTAATTTAATATAAGAGTAAAACCAGATAATTGTCAAGGCGCGACTTATAATCAAAAGTAATAACGGCAGCGGTTAGCGCAGGGAAGTGTAACAGCATAACAGCAGTGTATGGCAGACGTGTGTTGTGACTATTAGATAAAAGCGGATAACTAGCTTGGATAAAAGGAGTAGTGGAGATATCTGTGAATGGTTAAGGTTACTAAACAAGGCATCGAGTAGTTCATGTCTCGCCGAAGTAACACAATAGTGTAGCGTGGATGGCTGCGTTTGTAATAATAACGCATGTTTTGTAAATACGAGACCATAAGATTCACAAGGCCGATAGGATCAAGAAGTATAGCCAGATAAAGCCACAAAGTACGAATACAGAATTTATAATGAGCCACAGTGGTATTCGCAGTCAAAAGAATCTATATGTTTGTTAAAAAAAAAAGGGAAAAACGTAACAATATATTTAAAATTTTTTATTTAAAAAATTGCTAGGAAAATAAGATATGGCAACCCCTTTTGTTATCCATATATGCGTGGTGAAAAACAGTGGTAAATTACTTCTACTAATGGTGTGTATAGAATATAACCACAATAAGCTTACAACCTCAATGGCTGTCTTGGTATAGATAGATGCCTGCTGTAAAATAATAGATCATGAGTTCGAGCCCCCACCATCAGACATGCGTACAGGGAAAATTAATAATTGTAGATAAAAACACAATTAATTAAGAACAGCAGAACAAACCTGCCGGAAAAGAACAACACAATTATTGTATGAAGGCGCATGGCAGAAAAATTGATAATGACATTCTTCTTAATATCAGAGTGGCAGTTAATTGTCAAGACGTTATTTACAAGCAGAGAAAGATCTTTTACCGTTATTACAGGAAAGTTAGCAGCATAACAATATTGTATGGCGCAAGACGTTTGTTGTGACTGGTCTGGCACTGGCATATTTGTAAGATGTAGTGGAGGTGGAGTGGTCTTTGGTCGGTTAAGGTTACTAAGTAGTTCATGTCTCGCCAGAGTAACACAGTAGTATAGCGTGGTTGTCTGCATTTTAAAAAACGCATGGTTTAGTAAGCTCGAGAACGTAAAATCAAGAAGTATAGCCAGAAGATAGAGCCCTAGAGTAGGAAGAAAATAAAAGAGTGTATAATATTGCCACAGTGGTACTGGCAATCAAAAAGAATTCGTGCGTTTGCCCATAAGAGAAAAAACGTAACAATATTAATTTTTCTATTACTCAACCTTACGGGATCTTTAAGTTAAAGAGTTTAGTTCATATTGTGTGAAATTTTCTTATCGATTGCCACAAAAAGTGGAAAACGAGTATATCTAAGTTTGTCATTCCGTGTGTAATTTTTACAATATTCATTTCCGACCCTATAAAGTGTATATATTCTGATTTCTTATGCATAGCGAAGTCGATTAAGCGATGTCCGTGTGTCCGTACTTAATACTGTTGAAATCAAGTTTGCCAAGGCACTAGATCAGCTAGGGAAAATTTAAATTCGCCAATCGATCAGACATAGTGTCGAAATTAGCATGATCTGTCCAATTCCTTCGAGGCAGCGGCAAAACACCACGCCTACCTCTTTTTTTTCATGTCATTTGGAACAATAAAGTAACTCCAATCAAGAAAATAAATATATGGGGCGATAGAGAATTAAAAAATAAGAAAAAAACATCGATTGAAAAAATTTAAGCTCGCCCATATTTTCCGAGTTACAGGGCTCTGAAATTAAAAAAAAAAATTTAATGTCAATATGGATATCATTTTAAAGCTTTTGAAGAGATCTTTAAGGAAATCTGAAATTTTTTTAAAAATGCTTAACCCATTAAGAGCCTATGTTATTTTTATGTAAAAGTATGTATATGTAGTACCAAATTTTTTTTTTATTTTTAAATTCTATGTCACCCCAATATTTGTTTTTTTTTTTTTTTTAATTGGAGTTACTTCACTAAACTAGATTTACATAGATGGTGAAAGGTATATAAGATTCGCCATAGCCGAATACAGCACTCTTACTTGTTTTTTTTTTTTTGTTTTTTCAAACACTTTTGGATATAATTTAAATTTTAAAAAACAATTCCTCTAGTTTGTTGTTAAAATATCAGAAATTGCATAAGATTCTTTAGCATAATTTAAAGTGTTCAATGTAGTTGTTGCTGTTGTTATTTTCTTGCTACTTAAATCACTTTAATGTTATCATTATATCTCCTCTTAACAAAATGAAATGCAAAAAAGGATAATAACCTTGTTAAATTTCTTCAGGCTAAAACAAGTGAAAATTAAAAAGAATTTCTTAAGAAAATTTGGTTTCCTCACCTGCAAAATTAAAAAAAAAAAAAAAGAAACAGTCTTTATTTTACAAGGACATTAGAAACTAGCCATAGAAAACTAAGAAAAAAATCCTTATATATTTAAAAGATAAAATATAAACATTAACTAAATTTTTACATTTATAAATTTTGCTTTAAGATTTTTTCAAGAGTTTTGACCTTTTTCTTTTGCTCACTATTTTCAAATTGACTAAGTTTGTCTACTTTTAAAGGTTATCCAAATGATTTTTTTTTTTTAATTTTTTTCTACCACTTCGTTCTGATTTTTTTTTTCGGAATATTTATGAGGCAAGAATTATACTGATTTGTTGAATGTGAATCTATTGCAAGTTGCCCTTTTTTTGTTAAAAGCAAAATACAACCAAAAGAATATTACGAAGGCATAGAAGGCCAAGAAAAAAACTTTACACATAAAGAAAGGAAAGAGGAAAACAAACCTTCTTGTGAAACTGAAAAAAAAAATGAACAGCAAAACTTAACGAACTTGCTTAAGTGAAAAAGTTTTAAGCCAAAGTTTTCTTAATTTAAAAACACAATACTGGCAAGAAAATATTTAAATTAAAAACAAAAAATTAAATAAAATAAAAAGATGCAAACATGAAAATACAAATAAAATTGTAATTAAATAAAACATCGTTTCTTAAAGGTCGATCTCAATTAAATCTAATGATGTAAATCATTGCTCTTATTTTTTATTCGTAATTTAATTTTACAACTTTTATTAAGGAATCTTTATATTGTGCATTTTTCTTTATATTGTGTAAAAGCTTCTTACCGATCGCCATCGTTTGGAAGCCTGCATCTTTCTTTCATTATATTACTTTTAATATCTTTAAAAAGAATACTTCTTCTTCTTCTTCTTACTGCCATCAATAAATTAGCACGTAACTGCCATCCCTAAATTAGCGCGTAAGACGCAAAGCAATGTAATTCATAGCTTTTGCGCTGAAATGTCATCCCTAAATAACAGCGTTAACTTCATGTCGTTAAAAGTAATGTTAACTCATTTTATTTCATAAAACCCGCTGTATAAGAATAAAGAAGAGATAAAACCGCTAGATTGCCTTGAAAATTACTAAATTGTCACTACTTTTCAACCATAACAAAACAAAACAAACCAACAAACAGCAAACTTCACTTCCTAACGCACTGTCAAAATTGGATTTTCCAATTGCTAAGCGTTGACGCCAAGCTATTTAGGGATGCTTCATACATTTTGTATGTACATGAGAAATTTTGACAGTTATCTTGCGCTTTACGCGCTAATTTAGGGATGGCAGTAAGACGCAAAGCACTGTAATTCATAGCTTTTATGCTGGAATGTCATCCCTAAATAAGAGCGTCAACTTTGTGTCTTTTACAGTAATGTTAACTCGTTTTATTTTACAAAACCCGCTGTATAAGAATAAATAAGAAATAAAACCGCTAGATTGCCTTGAAAATAACTGAATTGTCATTACTTTTCAACCATAACGAAACAAACCAACAAGCAGCCAACTTCACTTCCTAACGCACTGTCAAAATTTGATTTTCCAATTGCTTAGCGTTGACGTCGTGCTATTTAGGGTTGCTTCATACATTTTGCTTGTACATGAGAAATTTTGACAGATATCTTGCGCTTTACGCGCCAATTTAGGGATGACAGTTAGGCTCTGTATTAAACTGTGATTGAACAAACTTTTAATTGGTATTTTACGGCGAATTCGCTTTCCATTCATTTTGACTATTCACAATAGTATACTTTTATCAGCTGATTGAAATTAAAAACTGAATTCAAAACAAAAAGGCGAACAAAGGGTCATCGAATATAAAATGAAGTTTGAATAAAAAAAAGCTTCAGGAGATAAGGCAATACCTATGGAACACCCCTTAATACAAATTTTATTTTCATTCCTACTGTTATACATACTCTATGCAAATATCAAGTATTTGTTTAAACAATTTTAAAGATAAGGCCATATATGTACGTTAAATTAACATCTTCTATGGGAACACCCTTTAAGTTGTAATTCTTACTAAGCGAATATAGTTAAACACATTCTTTATGAATTTGACTTGTCTTTTTGATTATTCACAATAGTATACTTTTATCAGCTGATAGAAAAATACAAACTGACTTCAAAACAAAAAGGTGGGCAGAGGGTCATCGAATATGAAATGAAGTATAAATAAAAAAGTTTCGGGCTATACATATGGGAGACCCTTTAATACAAATTTCGTTTTTTATTCTTGCTGTTATACATACTCTATGCAAATTTCAAAAATAAGGTTATGTACGTTAAATTAACATTTTTTATGGGGATACTCTTTAATTTATAATTTTTTACTAAGCGAATATAGTAACATAACATAACATAACATATTCTGTATAAATTAGAGGTTTCTGTCTATAACGGTTAAAGAGATAAGGTCTTAAACATTAAATAATGCTACCTATAGAAACACCCTTTAATTTTGAGTTTAGTTTTTTATCGTATAGTGTTTTGTTATTGGGAGCTATAGTGTTAAGCACAAAATTCGAATATTCTGACATATAGCACTCAAAAGAACCGTGAAAATTACCAATGTTATATAGGGACACCCTTTATTTCAAATAATCTATTTAGAAATTAAAAAACTCTGAACTTAAAAATTTGTAACTTTTTCCTTTTTTTTTAATTCGGTTAAGCATGAAAGCATTCTTGAAGGGGCCTTTGATATTAAAAAAAATTGTGAGCTGCTTTTCACTTATTGGAAAACTTTCGCCATTGGAAGGAGGCTTTTGTTATTGACATAATGTCCACTACAAAGAAACAGCAATGCGCACGAGATAAAAATATTTTTAAATTGGCAAAAGTTTTAGGATTTTATTCACAGTGGTCTTACGAGCTGAATATTAGAAGTGAAAAAATTGATTTGTCTTGCGCAACACTCTTTATGGTGATTTAGTCCCTGTAGCAAATTCAAAATTTTATTCCGTTACGGAAAGAAAGTTTCTTATCGTGTTTAGCGCTCGCTATCTTAGACTTACATATATTAAACTTAAAAAATAATAACTTTAGCGATTACTTTGTGGCCCAAAAGTAAATATAAAGTATTTAAGTTTTTAACAAGTTTTGCTCACTTGAATACAGCGTCAAAGAAAAATTGTGTTGAACTGAAAATTAAATAAAATGAGTTGCTAAGAGATTTTACCTAGTCTAGTTATATTATTGTCTTTTATAATACGCGTTTTCTTTATTTTTCACCCTTGCTTGCATCAATGCAAACACATATACACATTCATATGGGATCGCAACCGTGAAAAAGAAAACAATTTATTTTTCTCATCTTTGAATGCTAACAAATGAAAAATTTTCAACGCTGAAAAATTCTTCGCATTCGTTAATAAAAAGCAGCATAAATGAGAATGATGTTATTTATCCCTTATCGTACATGAATGCTTAAAAACGAAAGAGATGCACTCATTCATGTGTGATCGTAGTAAGGAAATTTTTTGATGGTCGCTCATGAACGTGAAAAATAAAAAAAATCGTAAAAATCTCATTTATGAAAAGTATCATAAATGTTTATAATTGAATGCTAATAAATGAAAAATTTTGAACTCTGGTCAAAATCATTGCTGCACAGTAGGGCATTAGTAATTTCTAAAGCAATTTTGTTTTACAAAATTATTTATTTTATCTTCAAAATTATTGAACTAATAATAACTCTGTGATCGTTTAATATGTTGCGGGCTAGGGATCTCTGGTGTGTTTTAAGCTGTCTCATATCCGTTCTTGCCTGTTTTACGACTTTGCCTTTAACCAGTGGAACGTCTTGGACTTTATGGAATATTTTATGCACCAGGAGTTAAAGAGGATATTATTATTTATTCTTATTTTTATATTTTTTATTATTTATTCTTTTTTTTCGTGTGTATATTACAAAATCGAAATTAGAACTAATATTATTTATTTTTCATTTGACAAAGAAACATTATTATTTAAAACATGAATTGTGATCGAAAATATTTGAATATAATAAAGTATTTAAATTACAAGTGAACAAATAAGTAAAGTTAATAATAATAACAATAAATAAGTTAACATAATTAATAAAGATAAGTAAACAATACATATATTTCATATAACTCCCGACTGCGCCAGTTAAAGAGGATATTATTATTTATTCTTATTTTTATATTTTTTATTATTTATTCTTTTTTTTTCGTGTGTATTTTACAAAATCGAAATTAGAACTAATATTATTTATTTTTCATTTGACAAAGAAACATTATTATTTAAAACATGAATTGTGATCGAAAATATTTGAATATAATAAAGTATTTAAATTACAAGTGAACAAATAAGTAAAGTTAATAATAATAACAATAAATAAGTTAACATAATTAATAAAGATAAGTAAACAATACATATATTTCATATAACTCTACCGACTGCGCCAGTTAAAGAGGATATTATTATTTATTCTTATTTTTATATTTTTTATTATTTATTCTTTTTTTTCGTGTGTATATTACAAAATCGAAATTAGAACTAATATTATTTATTTTTCATTTGACAAAGAAACATTATTATTTAAAACATGAATTGTGATCGAAAATATTTGAATATAATAAAGTATTTAAATTACAAGTGAACAAATAAGTAAAGTTAATAATAATAACAATAAATAAGTTAACATAATTAATAAAGATAAGTAAACAATACATATATTTCATATAACTCAGGGGGCTGCACTGTCTCCAGTACTTTAACCATTTCTCCAAAAAAGTACATATCGCTCCTTTATTGCAACATAGTCATATCTCAAAAAAACTTGAACTTGGCAAAATGCGATTTAATTTTTTAAGACATAAGTCCTATGACCTAATTGCCGCAATTGCTATAATTTCGGTTCAGCTTGGGATATAAAACTGATTTTTTTTCAACATGTACAGAAGGTCTAAAAGAGCAGTTTTGCTTAAGTAACTACAAATTTTTAATTTTTTGAGATATGACTATATTACTATAAAGGAGCGATATATGATGCTGCAAATATGTGGCTGTTTATAGGGGCTTTCGTGAATATAATAAAAGCCAAATCTTCAGCAAAATTCAATCTGTTGTCACGGAAAGTAATTGTCAGATGTAAACAACAAGTATAGCATCGATCTTAGGATACTACCTTGTGGAAAGACGGTTCCCAATCGGCTTCGGCAAATTTAGGAAATCTGATACTTTTAGTAAAAACATACGACTACTTTAAAAGCCTAAGGATGGGAAGGATGAGTTACTTCAATTTGTACAATTGAAATAAAATTTAAATTTCAAAAATTCACCTCATGTTTTAATAAAGATTCTTAACTTCGAATGAACTTGAAAAGGCATTGAAATAAAATTTAATGAATATTTTATATTGAACATTAAATCTAATTAAATTTAAAAAACCTTAATATTTCAGTTAAAAATAGGATTTTTATGAAATTGCCAAAAAAATTATACGCCCGAGGTATCCAGCTTCACTCAGAAACACCTCTGCAATACCTCTGTGAAATCGCATATATATATATTATTGAGATACCGAATTATATCTAAAATAAATTGTTTTCAAACCACTGTGAAATCTCTTATAAGATTCCAGTTCGTTGTTAATAATTTGATCATGTTACCTTTTCCTCTATTTTACATTATTTTATATCGTGTGCCAACATCAAGTACCCTATCAATATCAAATTTATACACATAAATAAAGGGTCACCCAAAAAACGCGCCTACATGTTTCTTTGCAATTTTTTCAAGCTGTTTTTTTTTATTAAAAGTATGATCCATTACATTTATAAGTGGAATAGAATATCATTCAAATGTCCACCATGACTGCGTCTGCAGACATCAATCCGAATATCGAAATTTTCAGTGACTTTCCGATATGTTGCTGGTGTTATTTCACGAACTGCAACTTGAATGTTGTTCTTTAGATCATTAATTGTTTGTGGCTTGTTAGAATACACTCGACTTTTCAAAAAACCCTACAAAAAAATCTAATGGTGTTAGATCACATGACCTTGGAGGCCAATTGAAATCTGCATTTCGTAAAGTTACACGTTGAGGAAATTTTGATCGCAAAAGCGTAATATTTTCTCGAGTTGTGTGACATGTAGCACCGTCTTGCTGGAAACAGACGTCAGACACATCAATATGATTCAAATGTGTCCATAAAAAGTCTCTCAACATTGATTGGTATCGCTCAGCATTCACAGTAACAGCATTTCCAGTATCATCTTCGAAGAAAAATGGCCCAATGATTCCATTTGCCCAAAATGCACACCAAACAGTAACTTTTTGTGGGTGTAGAGATTTTTCATGAATAACACGAGGACTTTCATCACCATCCATTCTGAAACGAGCTTCGTCACTAAACAAAATTTTGCTTTGGGTATTTTTCAAAGAACGCCCATTTTCATAATAACTTTGAATGATGTAAACGCGTTGTTGCAATGTGTACCTGTCCATGGATAAAACTGTACTACCTTCTAATAAAACAAAATGGCTTATGTCATTTGAAAAGATGTCACGTGTAAAAATTATATAGTGCTGACATCTAGGCGTCACGTTTGGATGACCCTTTACTTTGAATTATTCTACTCCATTTTCGTCTTGTCCTAACGCTTTGCTGGCAGACCAAAAGAGCAAACAATTTATGTAGAGATTTCAGCTTTTAAAAAAATCATTTATTCATTTTTATTAAAATCGCTACGCTAATGAAAATTTCATTTCTGAATACATTTAAAGCAAAAAGACTAGTTTTGCTACAACTAATTGCCAACTATAAATTATAATTAACAATAATATTCATTCACAATAACTTTTAGTACAAAAAGAACAAAACACGTAAATTAAACACTAATAATATTCCAAATTAATATTAAGTCCCCAATGGTGCAGCAATGCTTTTCTATGTTTTTTTCTTCTTCTGTCACCAAATTACAAAATTAGAGAATTTTAAGTTTTCCTTTTTTTTTAGTATATTTATGGTTTTATCACTTTTCGCTTTTGGTTATAAAATGTTATTTAAAATTTTTTAACAAAACAACAGAGGACAATATACACACAAACATACAAACTAGCAATGAATGACTCCCAAATGTCCTCATCTTGTATATTAAAAGCTTCTCGAGTTATTAGAAGTAAAAAAAAGAGAAAAACAACGCAAAAGATAATAGAAAGTGTAAGGATGTACACAAGTGCTGATAGAAGAACAGTGTGTTATCGAAGTAAGTATGCTTCTGGGTTTGTTTGTCTGTGTACAGGATATGAGTTACGAGTTTATGTTCTTAAGAACCGGCAAAAAAAAACTCTTTTTTAACACCCATAACAGAACAAGCTTAACTAAATAAAACTTTTTTTCTTTTACTGCACTACACTTTGCTTTGTTGTTTGAGTCCTTCTAAATTTATATATCTCTTCTTTAAACAACAGAAAAGCAAACCAAATACTTATCTATAAAAAAATTTCCAATAACTTAAATAACAAGCGCAAGAAAAAAACAGAAAATAGAGAAATTTAAAATTTTGGAAAATTATTTCTACAAGGAAAATTTTCAATAAACTTAAGCTAAATATTGACCGCTATCTTAAGGCCAGGATTCACTATCATACTCAGTCGTACAATCTGTCAAAAATTGCAAGTGTGTTTAAAACAGTATGATACTGTGTATTAAAAGAGTATGTGTGTGACAGACTTTTTGACAGATCTGTTCGATTTTATAATCTTTTGCAATAATTCGTAAAATAAATTCTCTATGCGATCAGAGTTGATTTTCAGTCGCTTTTTCAAATACTGCTGGCCGTATGTCGCGAGTAACATGAACATTGTTGGTCCCTAAAGCTTCAGTTCTTTCTAGTTTATAAGCATAAACCACTGATTTCACGAGGCCCCACAGGAAATAATCGAGAGGTGTCAAATCGAACCACCTTGGAGGCTAAGTGACAGGTCCATTTCTCTAAATCAAAAAATCTATCAATTTTGATTTCAATAACTCGATGGTTGCGGTCGCCGTATGCCACGTAGCGCCATCTTATTGAACTCACATTTCGTCCGGATCAATGTCATCTATATTTTTTAAACAAAAAATCGTGAGATCCGGCGTAATTTTTGAAGAAATAAGGTCCGATGATGCCGCTAGCGTGTAAACCACACTAAACTGTGTATTTTGCTAGATGCAATGGAGTCTCTAGGATATCTTGGGGATTGGTCTTATTCCATATTCGGCAATTTTGCTTATTAAAAAACCCGTTAAGGTCAGTTACTAACTGCTCTAGAGCCCAATCGGCGAAAGAACGACGATCTCGTGGCTTTAATTCCTGCACTAGCTGGATCTTACTCGGGTGTAGGCCAAGATCTTTGCGCCAAATTTTCCACGTAGTGGATGGACAGAGCCACAAATTCGGGCTACCGACGACGAGTAGATAAATTTGGATTTTCTTCCACACTTTCCTTTACAGCAGCGATATTCTCTTCAGTACGCACATTCCTTCGACGTGTTGGTGTTATTGCATCCTCTAGAGAGTATGTGGTAGGAGATCCATCCACAGTTCGATGGATGGCTTGCTCTGACGGATGATTATGTGCACCATAAAAAATTGATGACTTATTTTCAAAGTAAACTTAAATGATTTGATAGCGTTGTTTAAGCGTGAGTCTATTCATAATGATTTGCCAGAGTTTACTAAAAATAATAAGAAAAACTGTTTAATCCAAATTTAATTTTTAGTGCTATTTTTTATAATTTTAAGTTCTATCATGCTTAAAGAAACATTCTATTTTTTTGCATCTTTTTGGTATAACGACTCCATTCTGTAACGATTTCTAAAGTATGACAGAATTCTGTCAGATTTTGTGTGATGATAGTGAATCCTGGTCCTAAGATTATTTTGTAACCAAAAGCGGTAATTATCCGTGGATACTTTGTAAAAGGCAAAAATCGTTCTAATGCAATTATTGAACATTTTTGGAGAGCGTTTTAGCATGTCGTACTTATGTCTCATTGACACATCCATTCGAAGAGCCGGAGGGTGCATTTCAAAAAAAAACATATAAATATGGAATTGGTTGCCTGCTGCCCTTCATTTTCGACTTAGCCACCTGGTTCCCACCATGAATTAACGACATTTTTTAGTCTGCACCTCAAAATATTGTTTATCTCACCGTAGAGTCTATCGCCCCAACGTATTTAAATTTCTGGCTTCACAATTCCGGGCTAAAGGCTTTTTAATTTCTTCTCAGAATATTAGCCGATAATCAAGCCTATATTTACCTTCAAAACCTTTTTGGTCATACCCAGGAAAAGTTTGATCCTTGCAATGACTAACCTATAACAAATATCCCGTGAAATTCTGTAGTGTCCTTTACTTCTCCACAAATAACTTGTTCTGTTTAAAACCCAGCGTTTTAGTTTCTTATAATAAAAACTAATCAGCAGCTTTGACGACTCTTGCCCTTAATATTGCAATCAATCGGGAGTTATAATTGATGTACAGTACAGATCATATCATAAGTGCAACTAGAGCACTTTTCTAGAGAAGAAAGAGAAAAAATTTGTGATGCATAAGAAACTTCTTATAAAGGGAAAAATTCTGGAATGCACCCAACCTTCTTCTAGAGATAGCTTAGTCCTTCCCAAGCAGGCTACGCTAATGTATCATGTTGCTTCATCCATAACAATGGATTATAAGCTGAACCTTGCTCCACTCTCAATGTGTGACAGTTTACAGTAACATAAAAGCACATACATGTACATTAAATTGGCCGAAGAAGTCTCCTAGAACTTTGGAAGTCAAATTTCCACTTTTTTTCTTCCCCGAGGGGGCGTTTTCTATTTATATCATGATTGGGAGACTGCCGTAAGAAAGGCAAGGGAACTCCAGATATATGTCGATCTTCATTTCTTATATAGAATTACCAGCACATAAGTAGCTCTGTCTCGGTTACTGAAATTTTATGATTGCTAAAATGAAAAAGGCCCATGATAATTGGACAAAGGGATGGACAGAAAAGCCTTGCAAGAGATAGATAGACTTATCTTTAAAGGCTTTCCTAAGGCAATAGACTCTCCCCAGGAAGTTCAGAAAGTAGTTAGCGTATAATCGAGTCTTTAGGTCATAATAACTTAAGGTATTATCTGGACAAGAATAAAATTGAAGGAGATAATATTCTAATACTTGGATGTCTAAGGAACCTTATTAAATATGTTTGAACGGAAAGATCCTCCTTTAGACAAAAGAAATAAGAGACTCGTGTCCTACCAGGGAAATTTCCATTAGAAAAGACGACTCTCAAAGTATCAAGAAATGGATTTAGGGTCAACAACTAGAAACATTTAAACAACTTTTAAAAGGGGAACTTCTCCCGCAAAGCGGACACAAGGCACCTGTAAGAAGCTAGTGTCTTAAGTTGGGAACCTTTTTTAAGAAGCGCAAAAGAAAAAAGGATTTTTAATATGATTTCAGTATCTTAAGCTAAACAGCAGTTAAGAGATACGTTAACTCAAAATTGTTTTTGGCTAAAAATTAAAATCAAGGTTGGGCCTGAAAGAGGTAAATCTATCAAATTCAAACTGAATGTAAAGAAAACTGGGAACCTTAGTGATCAGTAAGAATTGGACATCATCATTTTTAAAACCATCGGTTCAACGCCCCAATAACGATATTTGCGTAAAAGAGATATTTTCAAAGCATACCTTCCTTTGAAATACATTTTTAAAACTACAAAAAAGTTTTAGTCGTCAATGCATTTGGTTAACTAACACAATGATTTTGTACAAATGCAAACTCAACCACACACATAAACATATATACATACACATACATAAAAGAAATAATATCTGCAAAACATGTATTTTAAAAATTTCATTTGCTCATTCTTTCATTCGCAACAACACAATAGTACTTTGTTTTCCTTTCTATTTTTATTTGTTGCTGTTGGCGTTGCAGTATTTTACAGATAGAAGTGTAACTTACTTTTGTTGATACGAGTATGAGTAAGTATCCTCTAATAATTTTTGTGGTTTCATTTGCCAGCATTAGATAGTGCGGTTAGAAATATGTTTGTTTGCTTTGGGGGACTTGAATGTTAGATATGGATTTAATACACAACACAAACCCATGCACTAAAACTCTAATTTGACATACACATATGTCAATTGGTTACTGTAGTACCCAGCAAACATGCAACTTTAATATCAAAGTCAGAATGATTTTTAAGTCTTTCTTATTGAATAATCTTTGAATTTGATTTGAATTTAACTAGAGAATTATGTTATGCTACTTGTTCAACAACCTCTGTAAGTGACAGTTAGTTTTTAAAAATTTTTAATATAAAACTCGTACAAGATATCAAGTAAACCAGGGGTATTACTCTCTATTTCAAATCGAAAGAAAAGACTTTCGAAACACAATGTATACATAGCATTTCGAACAATTTTCTTTTCGAATCGAAATACAGAGTAACCCCGCAGATAATAGTGCAGCGTGAAGTAAACGCCGCACAAGGGTTTGAAAACGATTTATTTTAGACAAAATTTGAATATCTCGCGAACCACTTAAGATTTTTGGTGGCCTACCCAGAAGCCCCCCAACCACTCGCAGATTCATTGAGATGTACCTTTGCTTTGCCTTCGCGAATTACGTTAAGATATCTAAAGTGGTTCATGACATACCGAATATTGTCCAAAATAAATCGTTAGAAAATATAGCGTTACTCGAACTTACAGCCAGTTTACAAAACACAAATTGCCGATTAGACGCACAAAAACGTTACCGTTTCCCATGTTTGAGTTTTTAAAACGCAAATGTCATTTTGTTTTTGTAAACAACGTAACAAAAGGCATTTGTTTTTGGTTTACGTATCGCGCATTGTAGTGTCAGACACGTCAAAAATGAGCCAAGAAAAAAAACCATTCGTCAGGAGTTAAATTGTTGGGCAACTGCCCATCATAACACTTTAACTTATAAAAACATTTATTAGTATTATACATACATTCAAAATTATTGTTTATTTTTATAACTATTGTTTAAAATTTTTTATTTTCACAAATTTTTGTTTTGCAGATAAAAATTTTTACTTCATTGTTTGATAATATTGTTTTGTTTATTTAACTAAGCTGTTTCTATTTAAGCGCCAAAGCAGGGCTACCATCATTTAAGGCAAAAAAAAAAAATGTACAGGAGAAAAGTAAATAAAAGACATTAATTAATACATTGGCAATACTACAATTCGACACAATATTTATTTATACAAAACACAACGTAAGTTAAACGAAAAAACCGGAACGTCTTACACGGACGCTAAATATTACGTATTTGTCCATATTTTACAAAAACAAAATGACATTCGCGTTTTAAAAACCCAAGTTTAAAAATCGTTTTAGAAAATTAAAGTAGATACTGCAAACAGACCGCTTTGTCTCTTCATCTAGCTAAAGCCGTATAAATTTGAATTCCCATTATCTGGAATATTACCGTGAAATATTTCAATTATTGGAAGAACATGTAACGTTGATACAATTCGCCCGCTTTTTTAAATGTATTATGAACTGTAAAGGGCGATTCTGTAAAATTTAAAATGACGGCTTATTACTATTGCTTCCAATAACAAAAAGTTACACAAAAATAAATCTAAAAATTAAAAGAGTGTCCCCATAATTAATGTAAATTTACTTATATTGGCCTATCTTTTAAACCGTTATAGACAAACGCTTGCAAATTAGACAGAATGTCGATTGCTATTGTCATTATAGTAACAAGTACTAATATTATTATGAATTATAAATTAAAGGGTGCCCCAACAGTCAATTTAAATTTATGTTTATGCCCATACTTTGCAGCAGTTGTTGACAGACGCTTGAAATTTACAACGAACCTGTACTGCTAAGTCTGCTATAACAACAAGTATAAAATTTGGGGTTCGAAGTTAAAGGGTGTGTCAATAGTTGTGTAATTTCAAGTATGTGGCAGAACTTTTGAACCATTTTAGCCAGAACTCTGAAACCTAAAAAAGACATTTATTTCTAAGCCGGCTACAGCAACGAGTTTATAATTTGTTTTTAAAAATTAAAGGGTGTCCCATAATTTATATAGATTTACTAATATGGGCCTATCTTTCGAACCGTTATAGACAAACGCTTGCAAATTGTATTAATATATCTAATTATAAATAAAAGGGTGCCCCAATAGTTCATTTAATTTGATGTATATGGCCATACTTTTAATCAGTTGTATACAGACGATTGAATTTTACAAATAACCTGTATTACTAACTCCGCTATAACAACAAGTATTAAATTTGATTTTGAATTAAACGGGTATCCCAATATTTGATGTAATATGGTGTATGTGGCCAGACTTTTGAACCGTTATAGACAGACAGCTGAAATTTACAAGGGACCTATTTTGCTAAGTCCACCATAACAAGAAGCTTATAATTTGAATTCAGAAACTAAAGGGTGTTCCTAAAATTACTGTAATTTCTTCAATATGGCCGAATTTTTTAATCGTTAGATGTAAACACCTGAATTTTATACAGAATATCCACTTTGTTTGGCATATGTAATAGTTAATGTAATCTAATTTATTTGGCCATACTCTTGAACCGTTATAGGCAGACTGATGAAATCTGTTTTGAAGTCGGTTTTTTTGCAAGAATTACTTTGTATTGCATTTTTTCCTGTATTGATGAATTATTAAGAAATTACTGTCGAATTCAAAGATTAATTGCTTAAATTTTTGAAACATTTTAATCAATTTTAAAAGCTGTCTAGTATTTTCTCCTGCCAGTGTTGGCAAATAAAAAATAAATCGTGTTTACTTTTATATTACGACAACGATGCCAGCCTAGATCGATGTTCGTACTTTTTTGAAAAAAAAAATGATAAAAAAATTTTCAATGCGCTGATAAAAAAAATTCGCCATCGAGACCGCCTGTATTATTTCACCGTGGTGGCAACGCTTTTTTAGTTATCCAGTATATAAAAACAAATTTCTTTGCCACACCTAAAATAATACTTCAGTAATAACAAAATTTACCAATTTCTTTTTTTGGAGATTTTTATTTTTCTAAAATACTAAACAAAATTTAAACTATAAAAGTTTGTAGTAAAGATTTATATATTATTTCAAACGCAATTTTTCTTCACTGCGTAGTTGTGTTGTATTGTTTTATAGTTTGTAAGTACATTGTAAGACTTCCTTAAATAGCAGTTTAATAAAGTCTTTTCTGAATATCAGCTTTAACGTCTGTGCGTTTAAATTGTCACTTTATGTGGTGTTACAATTCGTACAATTACAGATATCATAACTTCACTCTTACAGTTTTATTTGCTCCTTAGAACACAAAATAGTTACATTTAATAGAAATAATAGTATGAAGTGTTTAAAGTCAAGATGATGTTGTCTAATAATAATGGCATTTTAACTGACAACACTTAATAGTTCTGTAAATCTTAAAAGGGTTTCTTTCATGTCTCTTTGCCATTGTGGTTGTGTACACGTTTTTTGTTTTCACTGCTCTTGAAACACTGATTGTGGTTGAAGAACTTTTAGGAATTCATGCTGTTGGGTTTTTAAGATTGGAATATGTAATAGTAAATTACAAAAAGAGAAAATGGTGTAGAAATTATTTCATTTTATCTTAGAGAATTCACTTAAGAAAAATAACGAAAATTTAAAAAGTTTAATGTAACAAAATTACAGCAAAGTTTTCTAGTGTTATTTTATATTCTGAACATTAAAATTTACTTTGTTGTTCGTTGGACTAAAATCATTTTGGAAGTCCACATAGAAGTATTCGAGTTCTTCGGTTTTTTAAATGCTACAAAAACTGCGTTACTGCATTGGACCTTCGATCTATAATCAATTTTTTTTTTCAACTAGTGCCACACAGCCGAAGCTACACTGCTTTTTTTTAGCATTTTCACCTATTTGTGCGGCCCTGTGGTTTGCTTAAAAAATAGACATGTGCCCGGTCCTTCGTTTCAGTGACCGGTCTTTTTCGGTCAATTATCAAAGACTGATTCGTTCGTTCAATTCGTTCAATTAAGTCATCCGTTCAATTTAACCCGGATCATTTCGTTCACTTGATTGTTTCGGTCAATTTAACCCGTTCGTTCGCGAACGACACAGCTCTATTAAAAAACCCCCATTTGGTGTTTATAGGAGAGAATAAGGAAGCTTATTAGTGACAGTAGGCCATCCAGCTAAATAGGGATAAATCCATAAAGCTGGACACTCTGACTTCTAGTTAACTATTTTCTTGCTTCTTCTTTCATTTTTACATACTACACTTTTTTCATTTAGAACACATTCGTTTCCAGTGAATTACGCAAAGCATCACAGAAACAGTAAAATGTTAAGACGCACAATTCGGTACTGCATTAAATTTCGTACTTTCTGTCACTTTTTATGTCAAAAGATTAAAATCGAGAGTCTGTAGACTTTAATTCCGCTCTCATCCTGAGGGTTGGCTCAAATTAAAAAAAGGAAATTGAGTCTTTATTGCTACAAGAGAACAGTGGTTTTGAAAGTAAAAATTATTTACTTGAACGTGTCACCCGCCACTGCAATTTGCTATGTATATTTCAGTCATTCTTGTTCGAGAACAAAGCCCTTGTTATGTATTAAGATCTGATCACTGCTATTAGTGCTCCTTTAGTGCAAATTCAAATATAATTCAATATTAATCCTGAAATGCTTGTAGAGTGTTCAACAAATTGACAAAATTTGTTTAGTGTTTAGTCATACAAAATTTAGTTAGCTCAATAAGCATTTGACAGCTGGAAAACACAATTGTTATTATTTTATTCAGAACATTTGTTTTTTATGTCTTTGAGTTTAAAAAACTGTTTTTTATTATAAATAATTTAATATTAATAAACTTACCTTCTACTTGGCTCGCCATATGTTCTTTTGTTTTGTTTTATTTTGTTGACATACATACATATGTCATTTTAGATAATGGAGATAATTTTGCTCACTAAACACACTTCTGAACAGTGTTGTATTTATGTTTTACTCAATATTAAAACAATTTCGTACTTATTAAACAATAACTTATTTAACATTTTGTATAGAATATAGAGCTCAATAATGTACGAACTTTCTATTACAGTCTATATCCCTCACTTATGCTTGGATCTATTCCGGATTCAATTTATGACTTCATAAAGCCTTTAGCTAAGATTAATCTTTGAGAATTCAGAATGCCTTTATTTTTTAGAATAACTAACTGGGACCAAATTATAACCTTGCTATGCGTGGTCCTAGTGAATGATCTACATATTAATTTTGAACCAAAAATAAAATCTCAAAATACTCCTTGGATATTTGATGGTTCAAAATTAAGGTATATCCTTAGTTTGCGCTCCCGAGATACCTGTCGACCTCCAGCTAAATTATTGAGTCATGTTGCTAAGATCCTGAGTCGTTAATATAAAACATTCTCTTAAAGGTAAACAGAGTAATCTTAAAGATCGCGCATGTTGGAGAAATGGGTGGGCCTACCCAATCGACAATAGAAACATCTGTTTCATAAGCGCAAGCTGATACTCATAGCATGCTCTTAAAGCTTAGAACGCGTGAAGCAAAGACGAAAGAGAAACATTTTGAGCATCTAAAATCTGTCGAACAGTTATCCAACCAAGTCAATATTGCCAATATTTTAATAAGCAGTGACACTTTTTTAAAAGTGAATAAGTCAACGATAAGTTCAAGTGTATTTAATGTGAGAGTTTGATCCGGTCCAATTGCAACAGTAACTACCCACACAAGCTGGCAGGCGCTATCTTCCGTAGACCAGCTAAGGTCTTCCAATAATTGATTTCTTAAATTTCGAAAGAATGAAAAGAGACACCAATGTGCAGATCGGTTCTAACAGAATGCTAATACGTTCGAAAATACTCTGTGCATTAGAACTAGAATCCCGCAGAGCAGAATTTGGATTCGATAGGAGACTTTAGCGTAAAAATGACAATCGAAAGGAGAGCCGTGATAAAAAAAGTGAAAGGCGGTGCGGTACATGCTGAAGAGCTGAAATCCTAATATTGTTGTGGTCTTTGAGGATCACTGAGGAACAAAAAGTGGTTGAGAAATGGTCTTAAAGAGTAAAAGTTTGCTTTAATATTCTTCCCACACGGTATGAGGTGTTTTAGTCTAAAGGTCGTGAGTTCACTTCCCAGCACAATGCCTGATGTACTCCTGTTTAAGAGATAATGGTATTAATTACTTTAACGAATAAACAATATTAAATAAAATCGTCAAATTTATGGTCAAAACATGTAAATATCATTTCTGAAACTTAAAGAATTCTGAAATTTTCGCCAAGCTCGGTTTCATCTCTACATATAGAAAAATTACGTGTATGTTAGTGATCGATAAACTCAAAAATTACTGCACCGATTTTGACCAAAATTTACATTTGTACTCTATAGCTCGCCAGCAGTGCTTCTATGTAGTTTAGTGTTTGTTCAACAGATGGCGCAAAATTTCCTCTTTTGGTGTTTCGAGCAATAACTTAAAATCTATATTACTGATTTCGACTAAAATTTATATGTATGTATTATTCGTGAGGAGTGTTTCTATAAGGTTTGGAAATTGACCAACAGATGGCGCCGGCAACGCGGACCGGGCCCAGCTAAATGAATATAAAAACCATATCAGCGTATTCTTCTTTTAGAAGCGAAAGAGAAAGAGAGAGAGAGAGGAAGAGCTTTATAGTTTAAGTTTGTAATTATAATGTGATCAAAATTTTTAAAACTTGATCAATTATAAATTTTTATTTTTTTTAACTCTGATAAACGGCGGATATTTGAATGAAGTGAATAACAAATGCAATAACTAAGATTTTAATAAGATTGTAAAAGTTTTTTAACATCTTTTCTTATGTTTTCTTTTCAGACTTGCTTGTCACATCTGCCATTACACACAGACGCACACACACACACACAAAATGGCGCCTGTTCCAACATTATTTGAAAGTAACAAACTTCAACACATTTTAAATCTTTTGTTTGTCATCATTAGCGGTTCGCTGATAACAACGAATACATTTGCTTTAAGCTCATCCATCACTTGTGGACCAAATTTTCCAGCTGCCTGCAATTGTGGCCATGAAATATACGAGGGATCGTATCAATATGTTGTCAATTGCACCAATGCTGGCCTAAAAAATACCAGTGTTTTAGAATTTATGCCACAAGAAGTGGAAATTTTAATATTTACTGGAAACTTTATACCCGAATTACCCTGGAATGTCTTTGGCTCGATAAACAATTATAAGAATTTGAAAATTGTTGATATGAGCAACAATCACATACGTGAAATAAGAGGCAAATCGTATCATCATGTTCAAAATGTGGAAAGACTTATATTAAATCATAATAACTTGAGCATATCGAGAGACGATGATGAGGTGAATCATCATCATCCACGTGTATTTTCAAATTTTTTGAATTTACAAAGTTTACACTTGACAGATGCCTTCGATGACAACAGCTCGCCACAATTAAGCGAAGATTTGCATGACATTTTCATGAACAGCCAGTTGACAAAGCTGGAGAAATTGCACTTGGAACAGAATGAAATTACACATTTCAAGGATCGTAAGGTGTTTTGTGATTTGCCCAGTTTGAGAGATTTACATTTGGGCGATAATTATTTGAAAGATATTAATTTTGAAGTGAATTGTTTAAACAATTTGAGATTTTTGGACTTGGAACGGAATAAATTTGAATTTGTCAAAACGCATGATTTGTTGCTGCTCAATGAGCTGGAGGTGCGTCCAGATCGTATGACCAATTTAATTGTAGACTTTAATCTAAATCCCTTTACCTGTGACTGTAAAATAAGTCCCTTTCGCACTTGGATTCATTCCACCAATGTCACCGTGCGCAACAGGGAGACCTTAATGTGTTTCCATAACAAAGTCGATCCTTTGCCCATAATGGAATTGGATATGAGTGGTTGTTCGGCAGCCATAGCCGCAGCCACCATGATGTTTACCACAGCCAATGAAAATCATTATGCGGCCATGCATCAAGATGGCGGTTTAGCTCGTCACACTGCCACCCTGATATTTTTATTAATCGTTTTGAGCATGATTTTGCTGGGACTGGTTATAGCGCTGATTTATGTGAGTCGTGATAAATTGAAATTTATGATCACTCCCGTTTTTGATAATGTGGCCAAAAAGGTACAATACACTTCGATTAAAGATGAAGATTGTCCCGAGGTTCATGTCTAAGAGTTTGTAAAAAGGAGAACATCAAACTTGCATTGTATGAAGTAGATCCCTCCTAGATCCCTCTATATCCAAGCAACCTTAAAACGTTACTAACCAACCAATAATCCTGCTGCAATAAAAAACATGTAAAATATTTAAAACAAAAATAATTTTTATAAACAAAATATTTTTATTTGTATTTTCTTAGTTAAGACAACAATATCTTTCAATTTGTTATTTATTAAGTCATTTCATTTTTAATATTTTAAAGATTTTTTTTTTTTCATTATTACAAATAAATATTGTGCCATTAAAAATTTGAACAAAATTTAAAAGCATTAAATTTGCTTTCAAATATAAGTGCAAACATTAATTAATTAAAAACATTAATAAAAAAATAATTGGACAATTTAAAAATGGTTAAAAATTAGCGTTAACATTTTATCTGTTTTCTCTACAGGTGTGTCGTTCGCTAACGAACGGGTTAAATTGACCGAATCAATCAAATGAACGGAATGATCCGGTCATTTAAATCCGGTCTTTTCGTTCAATAGTGTACGGGTTAAATTGAACGGATGACTTAATTGAACGAAATGAGCCGGATATTTAACCGGCTCCTTTCGTTCAAATTGACCGATTGAACGAATCGAACAAGCGATCAGTCTTTGATAATTGAAGCAGAGCCGCGAATAACGTTGTAAAAGACAAATTTTGCAAAACCTGTTTTTTTGCAGATTACCGTTAATTTGACTCTCTTACATTTGTTCCAACAAGAAAACATTAAAGTTATGCATTTTATCACCGTCAAAACGCAATTACAATGAGTCAGTCAGTGGAGATAATCAAACCATTTAAATACGTTTTTTTGCTCTCCTGAAAAATTATTATTTTGTCATTTGCAACGTTATTCGCGGCGATCCTTCAATTGACCAAAAACATTTTTTTCACGTGTTTTTTAAATAAAAACTGCTACTTTACACTGCAAAGATGTACATTTTGCGGTTTTTGGTGAAATAAGCGATTTTAAGTGAAACTTATTAATACACGAAAATATTGTTTTATTATGTTCTTCAACTGATGATTTAAGATAACTAAGAAGATGTTTTTTTTATTAAAAAAATTTTTTTTTATAAAAAATTAGATCTTTTTTTTTTGTTAAATTGCCATTTTTCCAAAAAAGCATATAAGGATCATCCAAAAAAACGCGCCTACATGTTTCTTTGAAATAAAACACAAACTATTTGCAATTTTTTCAAGCTGTTTTTTTATTAAAAGTATGATCCATTACAATTATAAGTGAATAGACTGCGTCTGCAGACATCAATCCGAATATCGAAATTTTCAATTACTTCCCGACATGTTGCTGGTGTTATTTCACGAATTGCAACTTGAATGTTGTTCTTTAGATCAATAATTGTTTCTGGCTTGTTAGCATACACTCGACTTTTCAAAAAACCCCACAAAAAAAACTAATGGTGTTAGATTACATGACCTTGGAGGCCAATTGAAATCTGCATTTCGTGAAATTACACGTTGAGGAAATTTTGATCAAAAAAGCGTATTGTTTTCTCGAGTTGTGTGACATGTAGCACCATCTTGCTGGAAATAGACGTCAGACACATCAATATGATTCAACTGTGTCCATAAAAAGTCTCTCAACATTGATTGGTATCGCTCAGCATTCACAGTAACAGCATTTCCAGCATCATCTTCGAAGAAAAATGGCCCAATGATTCCATTTGCCCAAAATGCACACCAAACAGTAACTTTTTGTGGGTATAGAGATTTTTCATGAATAATACCAGGATTTTCATCACCCCAGATACGACAATTTTGGTTATTGACGAATCCATCCATTCTGAAATGAGCTTCGTCACTAAACAAAATTTTGCGATGGGTATTTTTCAAAGAACGCCCCTTTTCATAATAACTTTGAATGATGTAAACGCGTTGTTGCAATGAGTACCTGTCCATGGTTAAAACTGTACTACCTTCTAATAAAACAAAATGGCTTATGTCATTTGAAAAGATGTCACGTGTAAAAATTATATAGTGCTTACATCTAGGCGTCACATTTGGATGACCCTTTATAAAAATGACTATTGATTATTTTTCCCCCCCAAAAAATATAATAATATAATAATATAATAATTTTTTATGAATTCTTTTTTTAAGCTAAACTGAAGTATGGGCAAAATTTTAAATTTAAAGCGAAATTGTTGAAATTATTGCATGAAAGAATGATTGAATATTTTTACGAAATAGCTTGCAATTGCGTTTAAATTTTTCCATATGAAATAGAAGATGTTGATAAAAAGTATATATTAACACAAATTTAATTTTAAAAAATGTTTCAACTTCAAAATAACTTTCAAAATAAATAAAATGATTAACATAAGAATATTTAAAAAAACAAGAAATTAAAAAAATTTTAAACCTTTTTTTTTTAATGAATCCAATTAAAAAATTTTTTTTTATTATAAAGAAGTGGCCATAATGCATTTAAATAAAAAAATAAAAACAAGATATTTGTTAAAATAAAAATAAAAAAGCAATTATTTTATAAATATTAATAATGACGTATCACTGTACTTAACTTACTTAACTGTTCATATAAAATTTGGATTGCATTCTAGCGCCTCTATTGTGCAAAGCGGAAACTTAAAAGTTAAAACTAATTTTATTTTCAAAATATAAAAACGAGTTGACCAAGGCGAAATAATAATACGACGTCAAGCGTTTACGGCGAAAACTAATGAATTCGCCATAGCGACCACCCGGTATTGATACGACTTGGATTTGACTTTACCCACTTTTTATTAATTAGGTTGCGGCGAAAATGGATTGAAAATATGCATCGCAAATAAGTAATTCGCAGCGCTCTAAAATTATTTCATAGGCGAAGTTCTCTTATTTGAAATTTAAAACTTAATACTTTTATAGTTTAAATAACAAATTAAAAAAAATAGATTACAAGAGCCTTCGGATTTTGTATGAACAGTTCTTAATAAAAAGAGAAAAAACTTTTTGTAAAAATTAATTTAGAATTATTTATTTTTATTATTTTATACTAAACTTAATTATACATTTTTAATATAACGAAAAATTTTCTACAAAGTAATTTTAAAAAATAAGATTTTTTGTAAGATTTTTTTAATAAATTAATTCCTTGTTTAATAAAAATTTTTAAGTTTATTAAGTTTCAAAATCATATTATTGACTTGTCAACATTATTCTAGCTGTAGATTAATTAATAAAAAATTTTAAATAGGAAAGACTTCATTTAAATAATTGTTTTATCACTTGGTACGGTTTAAAACCAACTGAGAAGACCACTTCATAGTTATAATGTGCTCCGTTTCATAAGAGATCGTGGTTTTAATAATGGAACTGATTTCTTAATATTAAAATCAATCTTATGTTTCAGTTTTTTTTTCTTCAATCAAAAAAATGGAACTGCTTTGACAAGTATATGAAATTATTATTAAATTTTTCTTAACTTTTAATGGCGTTCATTCATTACGAATTCGATGACTTTTCTCATGAAAACGCTCTACTCATTTGAGATCTATACATAAGAAAATTATATCAGAAATTGAACATAACATTTGTTAAGATAATATCTCAGATATTATCCCAGGTGTAAACGCAATGTAAATGAAATTATTTTACGGCATTTTTGAATTTTGCAAATTTAAAACTTTGAGCCATAGGAGATCAAATTTTCATAATATAAAAGTCGTTACGGCACTATATAAGCTGGTTGTACTGAAAGTGTTTAAGACCATTTTTTCATAAAAAAAATATTTACCTAGAGTCTATACCTGATATATTTTTGTCTTGATAAAAGTCAAATCATTGTCAAGACAAAAATTTATCAGGTTTAGATTCCTCTTATTAGTGTTATTGCAACGTTAGGACAATTTTGTCAAGCCTCCACCTCAGACAACTTTGTCTTGATTATAAACGATTGTTTTTTTTTTTTTTTCAATAAATATTACAAATATTATGCGTGTTTTTTGTGGATCGTTTCGAATATTATAAAAGAAAAAATCTTTATTAAAAAGAAGATAATCTTTGGCAGAAGTCCGGCAGTGCATAATAAACCACCTTCACGACGAAAAACAAATTATTGTTTGTCATGATATAAATAAACCTATCCCCTATACACTGACAAATTTATATCAGGTATAGACGTTGGGTTAAAGGTTTGCATTTGAATCAATTTGAAAATATTGGCCAACTTTAATAAATTCAAGTCATGTTTTCTACACTACACACCTTTTAAATTTTATTAAGAAAAATAATTACTAAAATTAGTTTTAAAAAATAACCGATTTTTTTTTTTTTTTGCTCCACATGCACTCATACCACTCATTGTTTTGAATGAAGCATTTTCTTCCACACTAATTTTGTAAAAAATTTGTGTAAAAGTTCATTCTTTTTTAACCTTATCCACCAGATTTTAAGGCAGTTTAACATTTCTCCATATTTCTTCCGTTTATTATTGCCTCTTTTAGAGATTTACTGCCATCCCTAAATTAGCGCGTAAAGCGCAAGATATCTGTCAAAATTTCTCATGTACATACAAAATGTATGAGGCATCCCTAAATAGCACGGCGTCAATGCTTAGCAATTGGAAAATCCAATTTTGACAGTGCCTTTTTCCATTATGGTTGAAAACTAATGACAATTTAGTTATTTTCAAGGCAATTTAGTGGTTTTATCTCTTCTTTATTCCTACAGCGGGTTTTGTAAAATAAAATGAGTTAACATTACTGTTAAAGACACAAAAATGACGCTCTTATTTAGGGATGACATTCCAGCGCAAAAGCTATGAATCACAATGATTTGCGTCTTACGCGCTATTTTAGGGATGGCAGTTATTTACTAGGGTTTCAGACGATCAAGTTTTCATTCAATTTTTAAAATTTCTCTCATTTTTTATCAATTGACTCACACTTTAAAAATTTGCTGAGAATTTGCTTTCAAGTTTTCGTTCAATTGAGTCTTTCAAATTACATTCAAAAAAACAGCTGATTGAAGTTTTTTCCTCCAAATAAATTTTATTTGTTTTCTTGACGACGTCACAGCTTTCAATTTTTGTGAACTTTGACAAGCAGTATGTGTAAATTTCTTAAAAGAGAATTGAACAAAAACTTGACCGTGTGACTGCACAAGCAGTATGTTAGGTATGTCATTGCAGCATAAAAGAGACGGCGTTGCGCTTTACGTGATAATTTAGGGATGGCAGTTAGTTGAGACAAAGTCTTTTCTTTTGATTTTCTACAAAATAAGTTTTTTTTTCGGCAAGCCTTTGTTTATTATAATAGTTTTGGGCAGTGTATAATTTTTTTCTTTAATTCTGTTTCCAAAACCGCAAAACGTTTATCGTTTGGAAGAAATTATTGGAAGTGGTTTTAATTAAACTTATTAGGAATGGACTTATTTCACTTATATTTCATTTATTAAAAAAAATTGTGCGATGGAATAGTACAGCAAAACTGTTTATTTTATCCCAAGATAGAACTCTATTGAAATTGTGATTGAGAACTTATCTATAGCTCATTAAAATTACCGTTAACTTATTTTTTTTTTGCAAAAGTGGACTAATACCACTTTTAAGAAAACCAGCTCATATATCGATGAATTTTTACATATAAATTCTATTAAAATTTTAATAGGTATCATAATTCTCTTGATATAAGAAATTTTCTGGAAACACCAAATACCATAAAGGTATGAACAGTCCAGGTCAGGGGTCACCAATTGGCGGACCATGGTTCGGATCCGGACCGTAGACCTATTTTATGCGAACCTCGCGTTTGTTTGGATCAACATATATTTGTGAAGCAGCATTTTCTAAGATTAACTTCATTAAGAAAAATCCGTAAAAGACTTGCCGATGAAGATTTAATAAAATATTGCACCGAAAGCCATTTGTTTTATTTGTCCATTGATACAGTATTTAAACATGTTTTTCAAAAAGTTCAGTTTATTACCTTCTGGACCGCGACGGTAGTGACTTGTTAAAAAAAGACCCCAATTGAAAGTAGTTAGTGACCCCTGGTCTAGGTAATAAAAAAAACAACCGGCATAGCCGTCTAAAAAAAATTAATTTTGTGCACTTTGAAAATGAATACAAGTTTTATTTTTAAAACCTTTCAGGTTTCAAATCCTATAATTTGTTTTATAAGTTAATTTTTGATACCCTTATTATCTGCGCTATACTGTTATTGACATAAATATTTACTCATTTAAAAATTAATATTAATTAGTGTATATTCGCATTTATTTTAACTACTTATAAAATTGTTAATCAAAAAAATATTAGAAAAAATATTTATATTTGCTTCAAAAGGATATAACGAAAATCATATCATTATCTACAAAGTACTAAATATATAAAGAAAACATTTCAGAATAATTAACCTTAGATTTATCTGTGATTTAAGTTAATAGTTTTAAGTTTTTTTTTTGTGTCTTTAATATAAAATTTTTTTCCTTTTTCATTATAATTAAAATAAAAACGATATACGAAACATATTTTTTATTAACACGATTTTATTAATCTACGAGTACTAATATTAATTCAACATAATTTTCTTTTTATAAAGTTGTAATTCAATAATCATTTTAATAAAAACAAAAACTGTTGTTAGTTGTAATAATTATTTTGATAAGAAATTAATAAAGAAAAACAAAACAAAAATATTTGTTGTTTTATTGGTTTTTAGAGTATATTTCTATTTTTATAGTACGCCCTAATAACATAGTTCTTGCAAAAACAAACAGAATTACAAATAGACACGCGAGCAGCAATTATTGTTATACTTAAAATGGTTCTAAAGACGAGATTATAAAGCCAAATTAAGTGACCTATGGGGAGAGCCCATAACTTCTATTTTTACGTTTTTTATACAGAAATGTATGTACATCCTGTGCTAATTTAAATTGTCTGTCTATAACGGTTCAAATGATGAGGCAATATACTTTAGATGTCATTGTCTATTATTTTACCCTTTAATTTTAATTCTTTGAATTTCAACAATTTTTCTTTCTTAATAAAATCATAAATAAAAAGAAATCGACTGAAAAGAAAAATTCTTAAATATTATCAAATAAATTACCAAACTAAAGTTATAAAACACAATAATTATTGTGTGGCTAGCTCTATTGGAAATATTTTGCAATAACAGAGCTGTTCTAAGAGTACAATTAATAGACAATGGCCACCTTTTTAAGTTTAACAAACAGATACAGCTGTTACTTACTTTGGTACTTTGTTCTTTGTATAATAAAACGGAAACAAGAACTGTTGCAGGTATAAAAAAAAAAAAAACTAAGGAATTCCATGATAAAAAAAGATAATTAATCTAGAATCAGTTACAGTTAAATGTAATTATTAAATAAATTGGAAATAAAATTTAACAAAAACAAGTTTGTCGGGTACGTGTGTGTGTTTTAAAGAATTTCAATACAGGCTGATTCATAGCATCATTAAATTGAACAGAGTGCGGAACGTGTATTACTAAAACAAGTGTAGTAGCTGTTTTTTACATTGTGATTTCAATTTTGTATATAGTTTGACGTTTAGTTAGTTTACTAACTTGAGGGTTACACGATCAAGTTTTCCTTCAATTTTTAACACATGCACGTTTTTTACCCATACTCTCATATTTTTAAAAATTAAAATGAACTTGCTTTCAATTTTTCTTTCACCCTGAAGCCACACGATCAAGTTTTTCACATACTGCTTGTTAAAATTTATTAAAATTGACAGCTGTGCTGTAGGCTACACGCAACTTGAAAGCTTTCAAATTGCTTTCAAGAAAGCAAAAACTTATGACGGCATATTTGTAGAAACAAAAACAAAATAGTTCAAGAGAATCATGAACAGCTGTTTTGTTGAACGTTACTTATTCTAAGAATAATTGTTATAAAAAGTAATTGGGTGGCCATTCCTGAATATTTTGAAAATGGAATAAGGTTGGATGAAAATCCTTTTTAGTGATAACATATTGGATGTATTGGTACCAAAAACGGCCTCCAGCCCATAAAGGACTAGAGGCATTAATAAGGAGTGAGATAATCTTTTCCTTATGTAGGATGGTAAATACAGATTAGTAGAAGATAACCTACACAAGATACCAAAAACCTTACTATGCAAACTATTAAGATGAGAGTAAAGCTTATATTAAAACGAATTGGGGCGCCTCTATAAAATCCAATAGATTTAGTTTTCGAAGTATTTAACTAAGGTGAATAACAATTAGTCCATTCTGAAATGCAATCTATGCTGAAATTATTATTACTTTGCAATACATCCATGAAGTCACGGTGACATTTAAATAATAAGAATAAATAAAATAAGTATTTCTGTATTAAGTTCAAAACTCCAAAATAGGAATTTATTTCACTTCATTAACTACATATCGCTCATTTACTAAAAGAACGATCTAACTCCAAAAAAAAATGGTTTCGAGAAAAACGAGTTCAAAGTTTTTAATTCATATGTAGCTCCTATGCACGACATTGCACTATTTTCGTTCACATGAGGAGATTATAAGAGATATTAATCGGAATTTGTTACACAATATGAATTAGGGTATAGCGAATAATTTCGCAGGATTTTATCAAAAATTGAATTTTTTGATTTATGACGTTCTTCTACTAAATGAGCGATGTATGTAAAGGGTGTTTTTTATAGACGTATAGAACTTTAAGTTGGCATCACTTTATTAACTGGCGGCCATTTTGTCAGCTGTCAAGTGATTAATATTTAGTTTGGTTTGCCATTTCATCATGAATAGGTTGACAAAAGAACAACGCTTGCAAATCGTGCAAATTTATTTCGAAAATAATGGTTCAGTTCGCGAAGTTTACCGCAAGCTCCCTCCATTTTATGGTCGATATAATCGGCCATCAGAGAAATTAATTCGGTTAACCATGGATCGTTTTCGCACTACGTTTACTCTATGTGATAATACGCATCCGCAGAGACGTCGAACAGTGCGCACCGAAGAAACAATTGCCGCTGTAGAGCAAAGTGTTGAAGAGGACCCGAATGAATCGATTCGCCACCGTGCACAGCAATTAGAGCTTTGTCCATCAACTTTATGGAAGATTTTGCGCAAAGATCTTGGCTTGCGACCTTACAAGATCCAGCTTGTGCAAGAATTAAAGCCGCGAGACCATGCAATGCGTCGTGATTTTGGTGTATGGGCCGAAAATGAGATTGATCTCGATGCTGATTTTCATATCAAAATTTTGTTCAGTGATGAGGCTCATTTTTGGTTGAATGGCTACGTCAACAAGCAAAATTGCCGCATTTGGAGTGAAGGGAATCCACATGAGACCCTTGAAACGCCATTACATGCACAAAAACTGACTGTTTGGTGTGCTCTATGGGCTGGTGGAGTCATTGGGCCATACTTCTTCCGAAATAATGCTGGAGAGTCAGTTACCGTTAATGGAGACCGGTATAGAGCCATGATAACCGACTATTTTGTTCCCCAATTGGATGGCATGAATGTGCATGAGTTGTGGTTCCAACAAGACGGCGCTACATGCCACACAGCGCACGTTACAATCGATTTATTGAAGGAAACATTCGATGAGCGCATAATTTCGCGGAATGGACCTGTCAATTGGCCACCAAGATCGTGCGATTTGACACCATTGGATTATTTTCTTTGGGGATATGTGAAGTCGCTCGTCTACGCCAACAAACCAGAAACGTTAGGGGACTTGGAAGCCAACATTCGTGGTTTTATTGCCAACATACGGCCCCACATGCTCAAAAAAGTGGTTGAAAATTGGACCTGTAGAATTGACTTTATTCGAGCCAGCCGCGGCGGCCACATGCCCGAAATCATATTTAAACATTAATGGCATAAAATTATCCTTCCAATAAAGCCAAATTGATGGACATTAAAACGATTTTCTTGTGTTTTATTTCAATTCGAAGTTCTATACGTCTATAAAAAACACCCTGTATGTATATTCCAAAAAAAACATTTTTTTAGTGAATTTCTCTTTAGATTTCTTTTAAAAGTTGTTTTCTTATCTTTCTATAGTTTTTTTCCTCTGTGTATTTGTTTTTGTTCGTGCAACACAGATGCTTAAAATTCTTAATAATAATTTTTACTTGTTAACAAAACGATTAACGATCAACCTTAAAAAGTCAGATCTGCTACAACCTTTGTTAAGCAAACGTGAATATAGTATGGCCAGCAACAGTATAATGGAGAAATTCGATTTGCCGCACAGATTGCAAGGCAGCACACCAAGTGTTTGGTAATTTAAGCAGAATTATTTAACAATTTTTCCTTTTTTTCTTAATACCATTTTTTTAACTTTATTTAAAGGAATGAATATATTAGCTTGGCTATGCAATATAAACCTTTAAATTTGGGACAAGGTTTTCCAGACGATGAGCCTCCAGAATATGTTACAAAAGCATTGGTCGATATAGCTAAAGATTCAAACCCATTGTTGCATCAATATACCAGAGGATTTGTCAGTTTATTTTTTTAACCCATATATTATATTGATTAACTTATTCATCTTAGTCATTTTACAGGGTCACATGCGCTTGGTGCAAGCTATAGCCACTTTATACTCTAAATTGTTGCAGCGTGAATTAAATCCTTTAAATGAGATTCTTATTACTTCGGGAGCGTATGAAGCTTTGTATTCTGCTATTATGGGTCATGTTGATGTGGGTGATGAAGTTATTATTATTGAGCCATTTTTTGATTGCTATGAGCCCATGGTGAAAATGGCAGGCGGAGTGTCTAAATTTATTCCCTTGAAACCGGTAATTGTATAAAATACTTTTGTATTACACTCAAAATAAGAGCAGTTTATTTAATCTTTTATACCCTACTTAACATATTTCCTATGTTTTAAAAACATCAGTTTTTGTTAATACATTTTAATAACAAAATTATTTACATACGCTTGAGATAAGATCTGTGTGTTTATCGCAACTAAAGTCAAATTCAATCTTAAAAAAATTGGCCCTATTCACGATCTTGTGCAAATGGTCTTGCATCATAGCATTTGCAATTGTGTAGCATACTTTTAGTTTACACCAACAAAACACACAGTAATGAGTAATAATGAGCCTTTAAGGCCAGAATTCACTATCATATTCAGTCGTACGATCTGTCAAAAATAGCATGTGTGCTCAAAAAGTATGATAGTGTGGATTAAAATTGTATGTGTGTGAGGGAGTTTTTGACAGATCTGTACGATTTCATAATCTTTTGAAATAATTCATTAAATATTTTTCTCTATGCGATCAGGGTTGATTTTTTTAAGATGATGATTTCTCCTCAACACCACAAAATATTAAAACCATATGTTTTTGCATCTTTTTTGGAACGATTTTTAAAGTAGGACAGAATTCTATCAGATTTTTGTGTGATTAAATCGTACGATTGTGTATGATAGTAAATCCTGGGCTTAAAATATGCTACACATTTTGCAAGTGCTATGATGCAAGACTATTTGCACAAGATCGTGAATAGAGCAATTATATTTGCCAAGTGTAATAAGTCTTATTACATGTAATATTATCGTAACATTTTAGAAAAATTATTATTATTATTATTATTTAAGTATTTTATTTTTTTTTATTTATTTATAATGAATGTTTTTCTAATGCAACAAGATCAATTATCTTATAAATTACAGCATTAGAATCAGATAAGTTACATACCGTTTACTGTTATAAAATTTTTTTTATGAATTTCTGTAATAACTACTTAACAAGTTTTTGAATCGCGCTGCGTTGCTAGTATGTTGAATATTTGGGGGGAGATGGTTCCAGAGGTAAATGGTATATATATAAAACTGGTGAAAAGAAGCACTCTTTCGGTATTTGAATGTTTGAATATTATTGTTTCTCGCTGACGATGTGAATACCAATTTGTTATAAAGAGAGTCAGGCTTTTTTGTAGTTATTATTTTATGCAAAAAAATAAGATTTTTAAGCTTCATGTAGTCATTGAGGTGCATGTCAAGTACATGTATTGAATATGGTGATATATGTTCAAATCTTTTCAAAGCAAAAACATATCGAACAATATTATTAAACGCTATGTTGAGCTTTCGTTTCAAAGTCATATTGCATCCAGCAAAAATCTCAGAGGCATATAAAAGAGAAGGAATTAAATATGTTTTGGCAATCATCATTCTTATCCTCATGGGTGTAAAGTGTTGAGTCTGCCATAGGGTTCTAATCTTCCCATAAATTTTGCCACATGCTTGATTAATGTGATCTGACCATGTCAGCGAGCTATTAAAAGTAACTCCCAAATTTTTGGCTGTATTTACCAATTGAATTTTTGTCCCATTAAGAGAAATATACAAATTCTCTCTTAGTGCCGTCGGTATTTTGCCAATTGTTAAACATTTAGACTTAATAGGATTTAGAAGTAGTCCATTTGCAGATGCCCATTGATAGATTCTATCTAGATCAATATTTATTTCATTAATGGCAGAATTTATAGCTGTTTTTGAACAGCTTAGATATAGCTGTACGTCATCAGCATACATTTGAATATAAGTATTATTTAATAAAATAAAATAAAATAAATAAAAATCTCATCAAAAAATTCATTTATAGAGCTGTCAGTTAACCACACACATTATGATTTTATTATTTTTTCTTCGGCTCTTAATGCAGTTACAAGATAATGAAGAGTAAAACAAACGAAGAATTTATACATTATCTAATTGGGAATGCTGCGCCATTCGATACTATAACAAATGAATTAATTAATTTTTGATTAAGTGTATTTAAATTAATAAGAAAATTTCTTATTTGGAATCTTTTTTTATAATAATTTACTTTAATTGTGTCTTGTAAATATAAGACTCTGAGGCTTTGCTTACAAAATTTGGGTAGAATCCACTGATGAGCTATATATAAGCAGTAGCGAAATAGCCATATGGATATTCTTTCCCCGCAGTAATACATTTCATTTTTTAGTTTAGTTTAAAAAAATAAATATTTCATGAGAATATCATGAAATATGTTGTGTACATTGTAAACCTTTATTTAACCACCAAATTTTGTTAATAAAAATTCGAGGAACATGTATAAAATCCAATGATAACGAAAGCGATTTAATCTAAAAAATCTGAAAATTACCAAAAATAATTCACCAGAAAATATTGTGATTACAAAATAAATAAAAAATGCATGTTTAGATTTAATATTTTTACATATTACTCATTTACTTATAAAACGTCATAACTCGTCATAATGAAAAATTTTATTTAGTAAAACTCCGTTTTGCTTTTCATAAATCACGTATCATTTTAGTTTATGACACAGTAGCGGATGTATTTTTACTCAAAAATCTCACATTGTTTGTCCAAAACATCCTCTTAATATATAATTAATGAAAGTTTTATAAAATAGTTTTTTATTTATGAATAATTTTAATAATCATAGTAGGAACTTAAGAATTTTCTAGATGGTGAGAATGATTCAAAAACTTTAACTGCGATTATCTCGATAAATTTCGAAATTAATTTTTTGGAGTTATGAAGTTGTACCAGTTAATGAGCGATGTCTAGACCCAAAAATTTAGTTACAGGAATTTAAATTTTAGTTGACATAACTCTTTCTGTAAAAGTTAAGCAGTCACAGGAAATTTTTTCCGTGTGCGGTCTGTCCATTTTTAAAAAATAGTTCGTATAATACCGTCTAATTCAGGCCATTTTTTCATTTAATTTTATATTACTTTTTTCCCCGCAGACTAAAACAGAGGGTGCTATTTCCTCAGCTGATTGGAAACTTAATGAAGAGGAATTAAAAAAGCTATTTAACAATAAAACAAAAATGATTATCTTAAATACACCACACAATCCCATAGGAAAAGTTTTTAAACGCCACGAATTGGAACTTATTGCCGATTTATGTAAAAAATGGAATGTTCTTTGTTTATCCGATGAAGTTTACGAATGGATGGTATTTGAAGATAATAAACATATACGTATATGTACCTTGCCCGGCATGTGGGAGCGTACCATTACCATTGGATCGGCGGGAAAAACATTTTCGGTAACAGGTTGGAAAACAGGCTGGGCTTATGGCCCAGCGAATTTGATTAGAAATTTACAAATGGTACATCAAAATTCGGTATACACCTGTGTCACCCCAATACAGGAGGCAGTAGCGCGTAGTTTTGAATGGGAATTAACGCGTTTGGATTCAAATGAATGCTTTTTCAAGAGTTTGCCCAGAGAGTTGCAGGTCAAACGTGATTTTATGGCAAAATTTTTAACAGAAGCTGGCATGAAACCAACAATACCGGAAGGTGGTTATTTTATGTTAGCTGATTGGACAAATTTAGGTAAATATATAAAATTAATATTTTTTTAACAAATACGTTTTACAACAGCTTTATTATTTATTGCAGAAAAGAAAATCGATATTAATTCAGAACCAGATAAATACCGTGACTACAAATTCACTAAATGGATGACAAAAAATATGGGTATTCAAGGCATCCCACCTAGTGCCTTTTATAGTGAATCGCATAAAAATTTAGGCGAAAATTTTGTACGTTATTGTTTTATTAAAAAACAAGCAAATTTGGAAAAAGCCTCAGAGCTTTTAGAGAATTTAAAGAAGAATTAACTTTGGAATGTTTTTAATACATTTTTTTATACTTTCCCTTATCACTATTTAATGTATAGAAATAGTAATTAACTATAAGAAATGGTCAATAAACTATTACACGTTTCTACGAACTGTAAATATTTTCAATGTAAAATTTATAGTTTTTAAATGAATTAAAATTTACTTTTTTCTGCTTAGGTTCCTTTTTAATTTAATTTCTAAAAATTTATAGAAAGAAAAATTATTTACAAATTTATGCGGACGTTTCGAAAGAAAACAAGAAAAATTAGACACTAGCAGAATGAATTGCAGCTTTATCTGGACCGCTAAATCCCTCATCAGTATTCTTCGCATCTATCTATGTTAGGTTTAGTGAGTTGTAAACATACTCAATTTAACCAAATAATCTTTTTACTAATTAGGTTAGACAAAGTTCACACACTGCATAAAGCGTTTCTTTGTCGTTCTCCCTGTATGTCGTCTTGTACATCTGTTTTTGTTTCGTTCCAACCTTCGGTATGGCCACGAAATGCCATTTTTATTTTTAAAGGGTCTTTCATATATTAAACGATTTCTAACAGGAATTAGAGGCTGCGGGTTTCTGTCAGCCTGCAAGAAATTGCAATGTTTACGGAATTACTCCGGGCAGTCTGTAGGCATAACTTATTTGCTTACAACATCAAAGGAACAGCATGTTCCAGTATCATGAATACGCTGTGCCTTTTGTTAATTTTAATTTTTTCCACCTTTAGGATTTGAACCGTCGATATTATAATATCTTTAATTTCTGATTATTATTTACAAATGTATGTGGACGTTTTCCAAAGAAAACAAGAAAGTCTGTCTATTTTTTTTTTGCTTTCTTAAAAAAAGTCATCAAATTTTTTTTTTTTACCTTGAAATTGTTTTGATGCAACCAATTCAGTATTCTACTTAAGTGACTGAGTATAGAGTTTAAAAATTATTTTTTAAATATCACACATTTCGATCGAAATGGTTTTAATTCCGTATTAACTATTCCGATCGATTTTGTTTTACCTTTTTCAGATTTCGATCGATTTTGTTTATTCCCAAAAAAAGCTAAATCTCTACTTTCCTGCTTAAATGCTGCAATTTGTACACACCAAAGTAAGCAACAAGGCTACTCCAAGTAAGAGCACATAAAAAAGTGAATTTAACAACCGCAAATGACCAAATTTGAAGAAAACTTAATTCCACTTTGAAATGTAAAAATGGTTTCATTCCGAAAAAAATTTCGGTTTTCGTTTTCGGAAGAACGAATTTGCGGAATTTAAACCACTTTCGATCGGAATTGAGTTCAGTGACATTCCTGTATATTTCTAAAACTTGAGGTCTGTTTCTTTACCCAACTTTGCACGAAAATTGTTTTCTTACTTTAAAATTGGGTAAATGAGAGCGGTTTTGTAAAAATAAAGTTCTTTTTCTTCTTGCACGAAACAGCCCAAACTTTTTCCTCATGCAAGTTATTTAAACTTGTGCAACAGCCTTAAAACAAAATACAAAATAAATTATTATTTCTTTTAGTTAATTTATAAAAGTTAATTTTTCTTATTAAAACAGCCAAAAAGCTTTGAGTTTTTATTTTGTGTTCCGGTACTTTTATAAAATGTCTCCTTATAAATACCCCAAAGGCATTTGATTTACAGTTTATGTATAATGATTTTTGCTCCTTTATCGTATGGACGAACGACCGTATTTTTTTCAAAATATTTGTTTATTTACGGGATTTCTCGAAATTCAAGAGACTGAACCATGTATCGGTCGTCTATTAATCGACTCTTAATTTCAAAAAGCCTTAAAGTAACAGATCATTGCACTTAAAGCACAGAATTATTTGTGGTCCTAGGAAAATAAATATCCATGTTAAAACCATGCCACATACCCAGTTTTTACCAATACTATCAAATTAGATACATATAAAAGCACCTGGCAGCAGATGAGAAAAACAATCAACAAAAAGGTAAATAAACCGTAACTGTTACCAACACTCAGCCCTTTTGAATAAATTGTTTATGTAAACTTCTCAGCAGTTTTTTCTTCATCTTTAAATTCAAATTTCTTTTATTTATTTTTTTGTAAATACGTTTTTCATGCTGTTAATTAACTATTTACTAGTTTAAGTGCATTTGCGGTAAATTAAAAATAATTCTTTTAAAATTGCCCTTAATCTAACCTCACTTTTAATTTGTTTTTATTTTCCCATAACAAAAACCATACACCATCAACAACACTTACCATATGATTACATAAGTTACGAAAATTTGCTATTTTATAGCAATTATTGTCAGGCAATGTATTTTTAAGAACTTATAAATATTTTTATTATATGATGTTTCTTTCGTAGATGTTTTATATTTAACAACATTTTTGTTTAAATCATAATTTTTGCATCTCACGCCCAATTTTCCTCGCTATATTATTAAGACTGACATTAACAATTTTTCGTTTTACATCTCGTCCACTGATTTAAGTGCTAGTTCGGGTTTATCATAGTTTAATTCTTCAGGAGTAGGAACTCCCAACTCGGTAAGTGTAGGGCGTATTGCGTTAATGATGAATGGATAAATTATGTCTTTATGGTCACCGCACTTATCCTTAACACCTTCCAACCATCTGATGGCCAAGGCAATGTCGTTTACGCGTCGGCAAGCTTTTAAGGCAGCCTCGACAATTTTTGGAGCAGGAACCAAATCCATACCCATTAAATCATTCATACCCTTGCGTATCTCCCAGCCATCGATGTCTTGACGGTTAAAGTAATCTTCATAGCGTTTGTCGAATTCTTCTTCTGGCATATCAAAACCATGAAGAGCTCTTGCGGCACCAATACGGCCAGTAACTCTAATAGAGCTTCGTAAAACGTTGGAAATTTGATTGGCAGCGAGACGGAACATTCTGTATTTTAATTTAAAGAAAAAATACAAATATAAATCAATACCAACTCGAAAAAAATAATTTTTTGTTAAGTAATCGATCAGCAACCTGAAATTCTCTTGTTTGTTCGTGTTGAAAAAAATCTACACAGAATATGACAAAACGTCAAAAATGTGTGAAGTAATAAATGATTTTATGAAATTTTATGGGAAGAAATACGGGGTGCTTCAAAAGCCACAAAAAACAAACTTCAATTCGCACCAAGGCACATTAATACAGGTGACTGCATTAGATTTTGTGTGTATTTTATTTTTGTAAAATCTTGTTGAGCTGTCAAAAACGTCTGGCAATATGTACATGAATTTGTGAAAAATAAGCAGGCAATTGAACACATACGTACAACACATATAAGAAAAAATAATCAACAATTTTGACAACTCGCAAAGAAAAAAAAACATAGATATGTTGATCGCATAAGCTAATGCAGTCACCTGTTCAATTTCCTTTGAGTTACGATAAAATAAGGAAATCCTCGTAAGACAGAATGAGCTAATGAATTCATCTGCTGTCGACTTGTACGATCACTTGGTTATTGATTAGCCTTAAAACCATAAAAAATTGGTTTCATCTTGGTTAAAATTAATAACCTTGGTGATCGATATCGCATGGTCTTTTCACTTAAAAATTTGTTTTCTTTTGGTGACTACCATTTTGATAAGCAATTTGTAAAATTAAAAATTCCAGTTTTAAAGCACCACCAAAAATATAAAAAAAGCTACGGTATTATTCCAAACCACACAAAAAACTCATCGACCACAACAAGAAAAGAACAACATGAAGGACTAATTCAAGCATATATCTTTCGAATGTGACAAAGCAACTTGGGAAACATATATTTTTAAATTCTCCCATCTTTATTTTATGGCCTTAGTATTCATAAAATATTAATTTTAACCCGCAATTATGGAAAAGCTTAAGCGGCAGCTAGAACCTCCTCGAAGCATCTCTTTCATAAGTAATTTAAAAAGTTCTATGAAGAAATAACACTATGTCTAGACGAGTTGATTTGGGCAAACTAGTGGTACAAAAGAATTTTGATCACTTTTCCTGTATTTTTATGTAACTTAATTTTTATAATTTTCTTATTCTGATAATTACAACCACTTTTTTTCATCAAATATATTATTTTATTTTGTTTGTTTTTTTACAATATTTTTTTGACAACATACATAATTTTGTAGCAACAAATTGCCTGTTGTTTTTTGTGTTGTTGGATTGTTGTAGCCGTGTGGTCACCTGTATTAATTCGCCTTGCTTCGCCAAAAGAACGAAAGCAAATTCGCTTATGCCATTCTACATAGGTAACAAATTTAAATGCTCATTTTCTGCTTTAGAATAGTTTTCCAATTTAATAATCTAACTAAAAATTACTAAAAAGAGACATCGTTGTACAACCAAAGGATCTGTAAATGCAGTTTATGGATTAACATGACAGAGACAATTAAATGTACAAACAAGATATTTGCCTTAAAAAATATTGATTTATATATTCATCGGTTAGGATTGAATCAATGGCATGGTGTAAATCTGGGCTTGACAGATAACGTAACAAGAAATTATTAGTGTTTTTCTTACACAGTGTCTACAACGAATGCACGCAATTCCTAACAAGGAGGACACATCTCTGTAACATTTTTTTGTCATTATACACGACTATAAACTCATCCAATTCGTTATATTTTTGTTGCAATGAACTTTAAAAATTATTTAATACTTTTAATCATGGCGAAAATATACTAGGTGGTCGTAATGGCGAATTCAAAATTTTCGCCCCAAACGTGAAATGTCAAACATCATATAAAAAAAATATATACACATTTTTTATGTATGGAGTTTGACATTTAGCGTTTACGGCAAAAGTGATAAATTTGCCATCAAGACCACCATGCTTTTAATCATAATTGAAAAATATTTTGCATAACTTTTGGACTTTAATAGTTAAATAATATGAGGTGTAACTTAAAAATATTATCTCTGGGATTATATTAGGTTTTTATTGAGATAAATATTCCAGATCTCATTTCAAGTGTAGTCTGTATAATATAACATATTTTTTAAAATCGCTAATATTTCTGTATTTGTAATAATTTCCAATCAGAAATCGCTAGTTTGGAGAATATATCGCGTGCTTTCCATCACTGAAAGCTAGTAGATTTTTTGACTTTAGTCTTGTGGCCACTCTAGTCACACAAAAAGCGACAAAAAAGGCGTTGAGTACTTTTCATCATATTAGTTACCGTGGAATAAGAAAAATATTGAATATTTCAGATATATTCATTAAATTCACTAAATATTACAAATACTTTGTGTTAAATGGCTCCAACTGCAGGGTACGTACACATTTTAGCAAAAACCATGAAGAAATAAGTTTGTAGTGCTAAATTGGAATGAATTGTAAAAAAAACGAGGAGGTAACTAGAATGCACACACACTACATATTTAATCAGGGCGGTAGGTTACTAAGCTGCAAATTTCGGTTCTTTGGCTTCTTTTTAGTGAGTAATTTTATATACATTGTGTAAATAATATGACCAGAAGCTTTCCTAATGCCTTGTAAAATGTTTATTCATTAAAATTTCAATTTTTTTTAGTTGGTTGTAAAACGCGTGTTCATTTTTTCCCGGCGTTCATTTTGTACATTTTTCGTTCTTTTGTTTATTATCGTGTCGTATTGCTGTTAATAAATTTTAGTCCGAAGGTTAATTTTCTTGATATTCGTTTCATCTATTTATTTGTAAAATTTAGTTTTAAAATTTTCATATATTAATGTTTAACATGGGAAGTTTTAGGTTATGTTAAGTTGTTATAGGCATATTCTCTCCAAATTGTTTTTTTTTGTACGTTGTGCCGCTATTTCATCAGGATTTTTTGCTTTATTTTGATAATGGGATGCCAGATAAATAAAAATTATATTGTCGTACAACAGGGGAAATGTTAAATATTTAATCGTATCAAAATAGTTATAGAATATAGAAGCATATGTCAATCTTTATTTAGGTAAATGATTTTGTAAACAAAAAAATGTAAAGTGAAAAATTTAGAGCCCTTAGTTTCGGAGTTATTGACCTCCAAAGTTTTTATGTAAATATGGTATATACATTTCATGGCGGAATTTGGCAATATGGGCATCATTTGAAAGTTAATACCTATCTAAGTCCCCTTTTACACACATCAAGTTTGACTCGTCAAGTCTTGACCTTTTGGTAGAAAGAGGAGAAGAGAATAGAAAGAGGTACAAACCTGACCGTACCATCAAGTTTAAGAAAATTGTTGTTAAAGTTGGCTGCAGAATAGAAGTTGCTGAAGTTGAAAGCAAACTTGATGAAAAAACTTGACGGCGTGTGTGAACACGAATGCAGGTTCAAAAGAAAATTAATTAAAAACTGATCAAGTAAACTTGATGTGTGTAAAAGAGGACTAACTGAAAAGAAAGAGGACAAAAAATGAAAAAAAAAATCAGCCCAATTCTAAACAAAAACTCCGTGAGAGTTCTTTCACTTTTCCCCAATTATAAGTTTTTACCCTTTTAATTGACTGCGGAAAGTGAAAAAATCCGGAGGAAAAAGTAGATGTTCTAAATTATAAAATAAAATTAAATGAAAACAAAAAAAAAAAAACTCTTCAAATTGCGATTATGCCAATTTTTTATAATTTTATTCTCACGGAATTCATAATTGAAGAAATCTTTTTTCGAGAAAATTTTTTTCCGTTGAAAAGAAATTCCGTGAGAATATTCGTAGTTGGGCTGATTGTAAAACATATCTTCGGCTTAGCCATGATTAATTTTGAACTATCTCACTGCAATGACAAGGCATTTATCAGCTGAAATGTCTTGTTTCATCAATAATGAGATTATACTATTGACTCTTCATTTTGTGAAGACATGCCCTTCCTTTTCAAGAAACTGCAATTTGTTTACACTTAGATCGACCTCACGTTACCTGAAAAAATAACACGTTACTAGGTTATTGAAACATTTCACACATACTTTCATTAATAGTTTACTTACTGCTTTTGTTATATTCGAGCCTGCGAAAATTTGAGTGTTGATTTTACTTAAACCGTCTGCAGAGTTAAACGAGTGATTTTTGATAATAGCACGTAAAGCTAACTTTATTTCTGCTTCTGATTCATAGTGGTGCGTTGACTACAAATCTGGTTAGCCAAGGTTCAATCCCTGCGGGAATCAAAACACAAAAATGTTTTGTTCTGTTTAGTGGTACAAAAACATATTCAAAACTAACATTAAAACATGCACCCTCCTTCGTCGGTACTTCTTTCAATCATATTCGCCGGCGAAGTAAAATAACTAATAAAATGCCTATATCTTTCTCCTTTTAACATCTATCTTATTTACATTCGTTAAAATAATAAATTTTGTAATTTACTGGAAATGAAATGTTTTTGTGAGAAACAACAAAAAAAGGGTAAAAAGTCGTAACAACATTAAAAAAGTTGCAGAAGCCGGTGACAAAAAAAGTTTCAAAAAAAAAAAGTCGCAGACCGCCAAAAAAGGGTCAAATTAAGACTTTAGTCGGGCGAACGGTAACCCTGTTTATATTGCATATTTATACTCTTAAATGTTTTCGGTACTCAATTTGTTACCAAACTGTTTTGATTATTCCCTAATAATTAAATGCAGGGCTACCTCACTTTAAAAATAAATAAACCTTTTAAGTATTTGCGTTGTATTCCCAGCTCAATAAATGGCAACTGACTTACTAATCTATTTAATTATTTTTTTATATAATTGCAGAACGGTACCACCACCAATTTCTTGGGCTCAGAGAAATAACCTACTGTACGTTATCATCGACGTGGAGTGTAAGGATATTGATAACAAGTAACTATAAAAAAATATGAAAATCAAAATTTTATAAACGATTCACTCACATCTTTTATTACAGAGTAACAGAAAATAGTTTTACTTTCAACGGTACCAATGCACTCGATTCTAAAATAAAATACGAAGTCACGTTAAATTTCCTACATCCGGTTGATCCAGAAAAAGTAACAAGTAAAAATATTGGCAGATGTATTGAATATACTATTTACAAAAAGGAGTCAGGTCCCTTTTGGAAATCTTTAACTAATGACAAAACTAAATTACATTTCCTTAAAGCCAATTTCACCAAGTGGAAAAATGAGTCCGACGATGAAGATGGTAAGAAAAATGGTTGGTGTATTAAAAAGAAAATTCATATTAAAAATACATATTTTTAGAAAAAGGCTCTTCAAATTTCATGTTTGAAAACATGTTAATGGATCCAGGTAATGAAAATAGGTTTGATGATTTTAATGTTGATGATGACGATGATTCAGATGACAATATTCCAAGTTTATCACAAAATGAAGATGAAGATGACAAAAAGGAAGAGGAGAAGAAGGATCAAGAAAAGTAGTTTAACAATTAGTGTTACATTTTATATATTATTAACTTCTCTTAATATTAGCATGAACATTAATTGCTTTTTTTTTAAACATCCGACAAAGATAATTAAATTGAACTTATTCTCTTACGAAGATATTAAAAACCTACACATTAAACACATAATGTTAACTTGAAAAACAAATATATAAAAAGATTATTTTAAAAATAATTTTATTAAAGACATAAAAAACAAATTACTTTTCAATATATAAGGGAAATGCTTCAGCATTATCCTATATAGAAACACTACACATATACATTCATAAAAAACGTTAAACGAACAATCACAAAAAAATAATGTTGCAAGTAATTATAATGGTTTTAGTTTTCTTATAATTTTCTCTTCCGAAAGTTAATTCTATACTAATAAAGCAGGTTTAAAACAAATACCAAATTCTTTACAAAATTTATGTTTCCTGTACATAAAGGAAGATAATTGCATACAATTAAGAGTTATTTGCAGAAATAAAAATTTAATTTTATAAATATCAAATATGTTCAAAAACGTTCTTTTTTCGCAACTTAAATTTCTGAGCGTAGTTTTTAAAGTTGTAAAATAACTTGAAGTTCTAAAACTTATTAAGAAAAAAGGGAGAAAGTGGCAAACCCGTATCTTAGGAGCTACAAATTTTAAAAGTTATGTAACTCGTAAGAAAAAACCTTAGTGGTCCTCGTTCACACTTGTCGCAAAATTCTTGGGTTTTGTTATTGGTAAAAGAGGAATGGCGAGTAGAAACTGGTACACTGTTTCAAGTACTTACAATTCTCTTTTGATTTGTCATTCGTCTAACCAAATTGCAGAAACAAAATTTGAATGTGTGCACACGGATGCAATTTCATAAGAGAATTTAAAAAAATTGCATATCTGAACAGGGAACTTAAAAGTATGTGAAAAAAATTTTGACCCGATGAGAACTTTTTTTAATTTTATTAGCACACAATTTTTTTAATTTGGGGGCGCTAGGAATAAGGAGGATTTTTATATTAGTAACAAACTTGCTGCCTAATTACTACACGGGAAGGAAGAGCTTCTATGATGGTTGTACTTATTTAAAATCTTTTGGGGCTTCGTAGTTCTAAAAGTATGTGTTTGTCCCTAAAATGAATACTTCAATTGAAAAAACTTTAGGGAAAAATTGTTACATAAATTCATATGGTATCTTTTTTCCCACTTTTGTTCTTATAAGTCTGGCAGCGCTCTCTTCGCGTCATAACAAACTTGTCATAGCAACCAGAAATTGTTGTTTGTTTTGATTTTTTGCCGGTCAAAAAATTTAATATTTTAAATAAAATTTTATTAATTGGTTTTAAAAAGAAATAATGGTGAGTTTTTAGATTAAAATAATTATAGAATCTGAATGAAATAATATCTCAAATACGATTTTTCGAAAATAATTACATAGCTGCGTTTTAAACGTTTTATTGTCAATGGTTAAATCTAAACACAGGTGGAAGAAGGAGGTTTTTAATTTTAATATTTTAATAAACCAAGGTAACCGATTGCCTTAGAATGAACTTATGTGTATGTATAAAACTGTTTCAAAGGAAATGTTAACTCAATCTTAAAACAAATGTCTGAAAATAATTCGTAAAAAAAATTATTGATATAATGCTACTATGGAAACAATACAACCTAGTATTTGGATACACCTTTAACGCCCGTCTTAAGCGGCTATTAGACTGACCAACTTTGAATGTAAGAACGTTTCTATGAGGAAGAGCCGCTGACAAACACGAGTTTTACCCTATCACATGCCAAGTTTGACCGTTTAATAACCGCTTTGAGCTTATAAAATACGATTGATGCTGTTTTATAAAATAATAAATTTCCATATCCTTAGCTTATGTTTTTAGGGAAACCGAAGCCACAGTTAAAAGTACCTTCTCCAGGCTTTTAATGGTTCTGTATGATATGTATTGTGTTGCGTTTTCCATTAATTGAAAGTTAAAGTATACTCTAAAATAAAAGGCTCTTATTATCTTTTTTGATTTAATAGTCAAGAATAAAGTAAGTTTAGCCCACTTCCACTGGGTGTCAACTGTAATTTGCTAAATGTTTTTATACAATTTCTGAACAAACATTAGAAAAAGTAACCTTGTTTTTATTTTGTTCACTTTGGTATAAAAATTAGATATAGAGTATTGTGTTCTTAAACCAAATAAAATAATTTTGGAAAAATGAGTTAAAAACAGCTTTAGGTAGTTTTAAGTTTAGAGTTGACTTTAACGCCAAAAGTATATTTTAAATTGTCTATGAATGAATTAGAGTCGACTCTTAAGTAAAACCGACTTTAGTTCCCTTAAAGTATACTTTATTTTAACTATGAATATGGGCCAATATTTTTATATTAAAAATATAATAGTAGAATTGTCTGTTTTTAGAAAAACGAATGGTAATAAAACTTAACAAAAAAAAAAAAAAAAAAAAAATTGCCTGTATTCGATCATACTAAATAATATTTTTTTCATAAGTTCTATGCAAAAGTTTTGAAAAGGATTCAGCAATTGATATAGTAAGGATTTAAAAATAATAACATGTGGTCAGTATTTATTTTTTATTAGAATTTCATATTTTCATATTAAAAATATAAAACAAAATTGTATGTTTGCAAATCATTTCTTTATATAAAATTATTTTCTTTCAACAGCCTTTAATCCCATTATTTAACAACACTGCTTTATTTTCGTGAGTATTTTTTCTATATGTTCTAGTGCACTCGATGTTTCTACTATGATTTAACTTATTTTTACTTCATTGTCGCCTCTTGTTTTGATATTCTACTCTGTTTTAAAATACAAGCACTAACAAAACTGTAAAGAAAAATTTTTCGAATGGTGCTTGTTTTGTTTTAATGAGAGCCATGTTTTATTATGCATGTTTTGATATTTATATTTACAATGATATACTGTGTTTGAAAGTAGTGTCCACTAGAACATAGAACTTTTAAAACATTTTGTGCAGATCTTTAGTATCTATATTCTGTAACTATAAAGCATTGGAATTGCCCATTGTGGTTAGAAGTCATCTCAGCCAGGAAAGGATAACTGCTGTTCTTTTTGCCGTTACATTTAAGGCTGGTTCACCGGCAAAAATTTTGTTCCGAAACATTTTTTTTTTATATGTAGTTTGACATTTTATTTTTTGAGAGAGAGAGAAACTACATATAAAAAAAATGTTTCGGAACAAAATTTTTGCCGGTGAACCAGCCTTTAGGGGTTTCTGTCACTTCTGATTATCGCTTGATACACAACTGATTTCGCGTTATGCTGTCGGTTAACTCTCGATTATATATTTTTTTTATATTCTCCGATACTTTAGCAAATTTTAAGCTCTGTTGATAGCAGACACATACTTCTGGGTATAAAACGCAGTAATAGAAACTAAATCTAAATTTCCTCGATTGCCATTAGCATTACTCCATGCTCCAATATTATTCGGTCAGATTTCAAGTTAGAATGTGTAAACTTTTTTTTTGAGTTAATCATATTTCGAATCGTCAAGGAGTAATTTTCAATAAAATATTTATGTCCTTTCAACTTTATAATTTTTTATTTTTATAAATCAAAAATTACGAATATTTTAATTTGTTTTACAGGCAAATCGTAATGTTAAGCGCCTTTCATTTATAGCCGAATGGTATCAGGAAGAAGCCGCCATTATTCGAACCTATACAATATTATACTATGTTCAAGATAATGCTATAGAAATTGTAAGTAATAGCTATCGATCTATTTTAAAACTAAAATAAGAAAAAGCTTGTAAAATTTACAAAAAAAAAAAAAACACACGAACGAAATACAGTTCATCAATAAAGGTTAGGCACATCATGATTTTCAAGAGTGGTCCCTCAATTATTTTGAATCTGCTTAACTTGTTAAAATAATAATGATGCCGTTTCAAAGATAGATTTGTTTATTGATCACCCAACACAGGAAATGAGGCAAACTTTCAATGAAAACTTTAATCCGCAAACAATAAGAAATACGCTTCCCAGAGTTGGCTATCATGGATGAGTTCCCCGTCGTAAGCCGTGTCTTTCGAATATCAACAAGAAAAAAGATTAGAGTTCACAAAACTCCACATTAATCAGCCTAAAACTTTCTAGAACAGCGTGATATTTAGCGATTAATCAAAGTTTAACATTTTTGGTTTAGATGGTCTACAAAAACTTCAAGAAAATAATCTTAATAATACTGTGAAGCGCAGTGGCGGCAATGTTATGGTTTGGGGTTGCATGGCGGCATCTGAAGTGGGAAATCTTGTCTTTATAGATGATAAAATGGACAAGCACTTTTATTTAAATAAATATTTTGAAAGAAAATTTATTTCCAAGTGTTGCGAAGCTGGGCTTAGATGGGAATATCTTGATTCAACAATTTAATGACCCAAAACATTCGTCATATCTTGTGCAGGAATGGCTTATATACCACAGCAAACAGTTGAAAACTCCTACGCAATCGCCTCACACGAATCCTATAGATATATTTGGCATGTACTGGCGAAGAGGATACGGAAGCATCACATTACATTCAAAGAATCACTTAAAGCAGCACTTTATATATGTAGTTCAAAGGTGGGCTTTAGACAAATTTTTGAATAAATACTCAAGATTCTTGTGTATCGTACTTTTTTGATTAAATGAGAATTATATTCAATCCAAATTGAAAAAAGACAGCATAATCCAAAATTTTACGCAAAAACGTAGCAACCAATAAGAATCTAGTTTTATATTCCTTTTATAATTCTATATAAAACCGTATGGTTTGGTTTTGTTTTTTAATTTTTAAGTTAATTATAATTCTCATTTTATTCATTAATTTTGGATCATAAATTTTTATTCAAAATATGGGTAAAGTCCTCTTTTAAACTATATTAGCAGTAGAGAAATTGTTATATGGTTATTCCTTCCATACGATATTTCTTCATTTTCATTTGATAAATAATAATAAAAAAAATTAATACGATGTTTTTCTTTTTAAATAATTTCAAACAATTTCAATAGAAACCAGTTAATTAATGTGTTTAACCTTCTTTAGTATGATCAACGCAGCAATAGAACATTTTTAAGGCGCATAAAAATGCCTGAATTTTCAGAAAAGGATTTCTTTGTGGGCTCAAAAATTAATATATTTGGCCGGCAGTTTGATATTGTGGAGTATGGAGATGAAATCACAAAGAATACTTTAGCAAAATATAGAAAACGGTTAGTAGAAATTTAATATTATTTTAAATATAAAAAATAAAAGCTCTCTTTGTTTCTTTAACAGCACATTTATTTTATTAAAGAATAGTATACTGCAGCATTTGGGTATGGTATTGTGTTCTTTAATTGATAGCAATTTCAGTGTAAGTAAAGGACTTATGGTTCAATTTACGGCTGAACAAATTAAAGAATTTTTAAGTGAAAGTAACAAAGGAGATGTACAGACATCGTAAGTTTGTAAAAAGAAAAAAAAAATGTTGAGAAATTTAATACTTTTCTTTGTTTAAATGTTATAGAATCCTTGTTAATCAATTGTTGAAGGGTCCCTCAATAGGTTTTGAGGTAATTGCTGATAATGCCGTTGAAAAAATCAATCATTGTGTCAATCAAACAGTAGATTCTGCAGGCACTGATATACCGAAGCCTTTAAAAAGTCTGTTTGAAAGAGAAGATATACGCAATGGTATATATTGTTCCCAAACCGATGAAGATGTTGAAAGAGTTACGTTTTATTCAATATATTTATATATCTTTTTTTAAACTTACAAATTATATGGTCAATGTACAAATTTAGGATACCGGTTATTTTTTTGATAGCAAGCGCGGCTTGCAAATAGCTGTACAATTAAAAAATTCCACTTTGGCTGTTATTAAACCACATGCCATTAAAGAGGGCAATCTGGGCAAAATTATTTCAGAGATTACTTCAAGTGGCTTTAAAATTACCGCTCTAAGAATGCATATCTTGGAAAAAGTTAATTGCAGTGAATTTTATGAAGTTTATAGGGGAATTGTACCCGAGTATATGGCAAGTTGTTTTTTATTTTTTGTTCTTGCTTTAAGATATTTTAAAATTTTTCTATCTTTTTTTAGAATATGGTTGCCCAATTAGCTAGTGGAGTTAGCATGTCTTTAGAAATTGTTTGTACTGATGCAAATAAAAATTCTTATGAAGAATTTCGTCAATTTTGTGGTCCGATGGATCCGGTATGTTAAAAAAAAATTGTTCACCAGTAAACTTAATTGTACAAAAATTATTACATTTACATTTTTTACTTTTTTTCGTCAAAAGTTAATATTTCAACGATTTGTTGTCGAAATAATACTTAAAAATATTTTTTTGCCGAATTTTTAATTAAAAAAAATATATATTGGACCAAAAAAAAACATTTTATTGCATTTATCAACAACGAATTTATTTTTATAAAAGTACTTTCATCAAAAAATATTTTTTAAACAAACTAAACATAAATCCGAAATTATTTTCGGCAATTCTTTTTTTAACCTTCAAAACAAAAAGTATAAAAGTCATCCCGTGTGTAATTTCTGCAATATCCATTTTCGATTCCATAAAGTATATATATTCTGCATAGCGAAGTCGATTGAGCGCTGTCCGTCTGTCCGTCCATGTTAGTGTTGAAATAAATGTGCTGTTTCTATATTACAGGCGATCAACTCGTCTGAAAATCGCCCGTAATACAGAAACAGCATATAAGTTTACCGCGGCACAGAAAAAAAAATAAATATGTTACTCGATTAGATATAGTATCGAAAGAGGTGCTATTGGAAATAAGCATGATCAGTCCATGTCCCTTGAGGTAGCAGACAAAACACCACGCCTACCTCTATTTTTTTCATGTCATTTGGAATAATAAATATAAGGGGTGATAGAGAATTAAAAAATAAGAAAAAAAACATCAATTGAAAAAAATGGCGCGCGCCCATATTTTCCGAGTTACGGAGCTCTGAAAATTTCAAATTTTTTAAAATATCAATATGGGTATGGAAATGCTAAAATATTTAAAAAATGTTTAACCCAAAAAGAACCGATGTAATCTTTATGTTTAATTGTATATATGCACCACCAAAATTTCATTTTTATTTTTTAATTATCTGTCACCCCAATATTTGCTTTTTTGATAGAAGTTACTTCACTGAACTAGATTTGCATAGATGGTGAAGGCTTAAATGATTCAGCATAGCCGAATATGGAACTCTTACTTGTTAAGTTTAAATTCGTTTTTATTGTCCATTTAAGTAACTTCATATCAATTGACAAAATGCAACTTTCAACAAAAGATATACCAAGATGCCAAAAAAATTGTTGAAACCAATTTCATATAAAGTAGCATTGATTAAAGTACTATTTTCTTTAGTACCATCATAATATTTCCATTGCAAAACGAGTAAACTTAAAAAATCATAACCGATTTATAAAATTTAAAATTAACAACATCGATTAATTCTGTTTGTTTTAGGAAATTGCCAAACTCTTGCGTCCGCACACTCTTAGAGCAAAATATGGCTCTAGCAAAACCCTAAATGCCGTCCATTGCACAGATTTACCTGATGATACTATATTGGAAATACAATACCTATTCAAAATTTTAGAATAATTTTTTTTTACTAACAAAAAAACTTATCAATCTTTCGCTTTATATATATTTTTAATTTAGAATTTTAAAATATAGTTAATTTAACTAAACAAAAAGAGATATATTTATTTTTTAATAATTATTTCTGTGGCAATAAGGAATAAGTAATTAAGTCGACTTAAGCAAAACTTAAGTTACTGACATGTGTATAATCTCTGTACTTAAGTTTTGTTATTGTAAATTACTCATTAAATTAAGTAAATTTTTTACATTTCGAAGTCAAGAAATGACCGAAGGAAAGTGATTGCCCTCACTCCACAAAAAGTGGAAAAAGGGTATATCTAAGTTTGTCATTCTACAATATCCATTTCCGACCCCATAAAGTATAGAAATATATTCTGACTTGTTATGCATAGCGAAGTCGATTGAGTGATGTCTGTCTGTCCGTCCCTGTTAGTGTTCAATTCAAATTTCAACAATAATTTTAATAAGCCAATCGATCAGACATAGTGTCGAAAGAGATTCTATTGGAAATCAGCAAGATCCGTCCATGTGCTTAGACGCAACGAGCAAAACACCACGCCTACCTCTAATTTTTTCATACCATTTGTAACAATAACGTAACTAAAATCTAACAAAATAATTATATGGGACGATAGAGAATGAAAAAATAAGGAAAAAACATCAAGTGAAAAAATTGGCGCTCGTTTATATTTGCCGAGTTACGGGGCTCTGAAATTTTCAAATTTTTAAAAATAACAATATGGCTATCATTGTAACAGTTTAGAAGAGATCTTTAAGGAGATTTTAAAATTTTATAAACACGCTTAACCCATTAAGAGCCGATGGCATTTATATGTAAAATTATATGTATGTTAATTATACTGTCACCCCAAAATATTTGCTTTTTTGATTGAAGTTACTTCACTAAACTATATTTACATATATGGTGAAGGGTATATAAGTTTCGGCATAGCCGAATAATTAAAATTAATTTTGAAGCTTAAAATTGTTCTCCTGAAAAACATCAAAATCAGACTTATTGCCACAGATTTCATGCTTTATTTACTTTTTCTGCAGGTCAGTTATTAGTTAAGCGAATAAAAATATTTTTGCCAAAAATTTTAGGAAAAATAATATTAAGTACAAATGTAATAAATATTTTTTTTTAATTCTCTGTTGTTATAAATTTATTTTCTTTTTTAAATTACATAATATTTTTTGATGGAAAAAACAAAATAAAAGTATTATTTATTAATGAAATTTTACTTTATTTTCAGCTTTTGGTTCTTTTTAATTAATTTTCTAAACATTTTTAGAAAGAAAAATTATTTACAAATGTATGCGGACGTTTTCCAAAGAAAACAAGAAAAATTATACGCTAGCAGAATGAAATGCAGCATTTTCTGGACCGCCACATCCTTCATCAGCATTCTTTGCATCTATCTACCTTATGTTATGTACATCGCAAACTTCATCTATTTAACCAACTAATCTTAATGTTAATTTGGTGAGACGAAGTTCACACACAACTTAAAGCTTTTTTCTTTGTCGTTCTCTTTGTAACTCGTCTTATACATTTGTTGTTGCTTTTTGTGCTAGCAATTTGATAGCCACAAATGCAACTTTTTTATTTTTTTAATTATTCATACTTGTTTGCTCATAACATTATAGACACTGTTTCAGTATCATACTGACTTTTATGAGTTAAGTATGAATGTAAAGACGCGGTATTATTTTTATTTTATTTTACTATTTATTTATTTATTTCAAAAGATTATAAAGTATAATAAATACGGCATTTACACTATGCAATTTTTCATGAAACTAGCATGAAATTTTTTTTTTGTTTGTGAAGCAGGAGGTGTAAGCAATATGCTTGAGTTTTCAGGGGATGTTACTGTTGCTAATGTTTACTTCTTAATTATGTATAACGCTGTAACTTAAATTGAAAATTGAGAAAAAATGCCTCAAAAAATTGGATAGTGTAAATCTGGACTAGTCTGTTTCTTTACTTCTTGGATAAAGTTCGTGAAAATGAGAGTAAGCATTGTTTTCTCTCATAAAGAGATAAAAAGTACGGGAACACAAAATCTAAATTTTAAACACAAAATAAAAACTAAAAGTAATTTGACAGTTTTAATAACAAAAATTAATTTCAATAAATCAACAAAAAGAAATAATTTATTTTGTATTTTGTTTGTGCTTTAAGGTTGTTGCACAAGTTTAAATAACTTTCACGAAGAAAAACGTTGGGCTGTTTCGTGCAAGAAGAAGAAGAACTTTATTCTCTCAAAACCGCTCTCATTTACCCAATTTTAAAGTAAGAAAACAATTTTCGTGCAAATTGGGATCCCAAAGTAGAGTAAAGAAACAGACCTATAATAAAAAGGCACAAATATTTTTATTTGTTTAACTAATAACTGACCTACAGCCTAAATAAAGTGTTACTAAATAAGTTTTAAAAATGTCGACTAATCTAATCAATGATATTAATTATTTCATGCTTAAAATTAGTATCAAAATTTAACTATCACTTTTTATAAACAAAATAAAATTTAATACTACTATTTAAACATTAACAACTTGATTAGTATTACTACTTGTACTGGGTGCATCATCTCTTAAATTATACAGTGGAGTCGTTTCTGTGCTTAAGGCTACCTGCAAAGAATTTTGACTAGCATAATGATGACCTAGACGTTCTTGCAATATATAATCGTAGGCTAAAAATGTATAAATAACAACGGCAACAATCATCAGCATCGAATAGAAGAAAAACTCATCGCTCTGTGTAGGAAAAATATTAAGTTGTGTTATAAACACCACAATAAGATTACCAAAGGCATTATTCAAAAACCAGGCAGCAGTGACTACAGATTTCATAGAACCAGGAGCCTAAAAAGGAACTTTAGTTTTCAGTTGTTTTATTACTCATCGGAAGAGGAGGCAACATACCTGAGTAAAAGCAAATTGTAAACCCGGTATGGATAGTAATAATTCTCCCATCATTATTAATACAAATTGTGGTATTTGCCATAATACATTGACGGATTTAAAAGGTGAGGACTGAAAAGAAAAAAAATTTCAACTTGCCTTTTTTATTTTTCTCAAATTTTTTTTTAAATTACAGACTTACAATAATATATCTTTGCAGCACCCCGGCGCTTATAAATGACAATGCTGAAAATATTCCACCCAAAGTTACGCTCGGCAATGGCTGTAGTTCATAATTAAGGCAACACTTCAAGCAGGGCTGGATTAAATACTGCCAAAGAGGTATTAAAATAAAAAGAAATATGGGACCCATTGCTTTGGCTTGATCTGGTTGTATTGTAACGCCTGGCACTATGGTGGTATTCATCAGAGATGCTTGAAAGGTCCAACTTGAGTCTTGTTGAGCCAATAAAGCAAAATAAATGGGCAGTGGTAAGAATAATTTGGCTAACTAAATACAAGAAATTAAAGAATAAACTTTACAAACCAAATGAGAATTACTCACCTTTAAAACTTTAGCCACATCATTGACAAATGTTTCATCATACTTGCCTATCGCATAATGAAGCCAATATGTACGTTTGGATACATCAGCATTATGCGACGACCATTTCCTTGCCAAAGCATGTTTCACACAACCGTAAAATTTTAGCAGAATATTTTCTTCACTGAGCTTTTCTTCCTTGTAATACAATTTGCCAATACTAAATGTTACTAAAAGTTAAAATTTAAATATTTTTTTAAAAACTAAAATTTTGTTTAACAAAACACACATACGTACACCAAGCAACAAAAAACGAGGTAGCCAAGGTACCAAATACAGCTGGATAACAACCAGTTCTATTGAAACATTTAGTATTCGCTCTTACCATAGGCGGTAGAATTTTACTCAAAAATATTCCAACATAATAAACAAAATAGTATAAACTAAAATATTCAGCCAATTGTTTTGCCTGTTGAGGCAGTTGAAATTGTATAGCACCCAAGGAAGTTAGACAAGCTCGAGAAGATCCATTGCCAATGGCTATTAATAGCAATGATATGGAAACCAAAAATCTAAAAAACAAATAATCATGCATTAAATTCAAAGAACCAAATACAAAGAAAAAAAATAATATTGCAACAGAAAGTATTATTTTACTTACACTATCGATATTCTTATATAAGGCAAAGCTGTTAATATCAACAATATCCAACCAAAGGCATATAGAAAATAAAATCCTGTTATTGTTCTGACATTACCTATATAGCTATCGGCTAGTATAGCTCCAAATATGGGACAAAACTGTCCAAAGAAATTGAATATGTGCAAAACAGTTGTTGATAAACTTTCGCTAAAATACAAGTCATCTCGTAAATATAAAGCCAATATTGCTGAAAGTATAAAAAAGGAATTAATTAGTTTGACATTTGTGGAAGAAATCAATTACAGTCGGGCCTTGATTATCCGTGATAATTTAATTTAGTGAAGTAACTCCAATCAAAAAAGTAAATATTGGAGTGACGGAGAAATAAATAATAAAAAAATTTTGGTACAGCATGTATATAATTTTACATAAAAATGCCATCGGCGCTCAATAGCTTAAGCATTTAAAAAAAAAATTTAGTATTTTCTTAAAGATCTCTTCAAAAGCTTTAAAATTACACCCATATTAATATTTTAAAAATTTTGAAAATTTCAGAGCCCCGTAACTCGAAAAATATGGGCTAGCGCCAATTTTTTCACTTGACATTTTTTTTCTCATTTTTTAATTCCCCCGTCCGTTTTTGATTGGAGTTACTTTATTGTTCCAAATGATATGAAAAAATTAAGAAGTAGGCGTGGTGTTTTGCCAGCTGCTTCGAAAGACATGGAGCGATCATGCTGATTTCTTATAGCATCTCTATCGACACTAAATCTGATCGATTGACATATTTATTTTTTGTCCAGGCAAACTTGATTTCAATACTAACACGGACGGACAGACGGACATCGCTCAATCGACTTTGCTATGCATAAGAACACAGAATATACTATATACTTTATGGGGTCGGAAATGGATATTGTAGAAGTTACACACGGAATGACAAATTTATATATACCCTTTTTCCACTTTTTGTGGTGAAGGGTATAAAATTAATACTTCTGTCTCATCGTATGCAAACAATAAAATTCCCCGTTTTCATGTTTATTATGTATATTGTATTTATGAATGTATCATCATTTATTGTTTTTAAAACTTAACATAACTGATGATGCCCCTAAATGGTGTCACGAAATATTGAAAAAAATATTTATTATTTAAAAAATAGAATTATCAAATCCCGTAAATTAAAAATAACAAGAAAGTTCTATTTTCGGCTATACTGAATTTTACACACCCTTCACCATACACATATATACAGTGATGTGCAATAAAATAGAGCCACCTGATCCCCAATACTTTTACCCCTTATAAGTCACTCATACAAAAAAGTACTCATAAAAGGGTTGATCCACTAATTTTACATATCTCTTACAAATGTAATACCGTTATGTTCAAAATAGCTTCAGCGTCATTAATCTTCATTTTATTATCAGTATAAATTTGTATGCGAAAACAGTGCAAAAAATAGAGCCAGTTTTGAAAAATAATTAACTTTTACAAATTAAATTTCTTTTTTTTTTTTTTAATTAAAAGTATATAAAAAGGTAAGCTTAGTGTTTTTTAAGTGCAATTCGAAAGGAATCTCACTACATTTTTATATAATAGTATTTATAATGGGCAGAGGAAAACCTTGAACCTTTAAGAGCCGGAAGGCAATAAAAAAAACTCCATAAAGCAAAAAGTTATAAACAAATTGCCGAAATAATTAGATGCTCTAAAAAATACGCCGAACAATTTTGCGTTATGTAAAAAAAGAACCTTTTGACACCTCTGCCATCCTTAAAAAGGAGCATAATCTGGATGTTTCTACTTCAACCATAAGAAGAGTTCTTATTAATATTATTTTGAAGGCTAGAAATAGTATAAAGATCCCATACCTAAGTAAAAAGCACATATAAAGAGATTAGAATTTTCCCAAAATCATGTAGATTGGCCTGTAAGCAAATGGAGAATTCCGTCCACAAAACACCACAAAAACCATTAAACATTAAGGCGGAAACATAATGGTATGGGGATGTTTTTTGTATTACAGTATTAGGCCTTTATTTCGGATTGAGGATAGAATGGTTGCCGCTTATTATACAAGTATTTTTAATGACACTATAATGCCTTATGCTGAAGTGGAAATGCCGCTTCGATGGGTATTTCAACAAGACAATGACCCGAAACACAAATCGAAGCGGGGAAAAGATTGGTTTGAAGAACAGAACGTCAAGGTTTTAAGCTGGCCGGCGCAGTCTCCAGACTTCAATCCTATCAAGAACTTATGGCGAACTTTGAACTTCAATTCAGGATGCGTGGAAAAATTTTCCTGTAGAAACCAGGCAAAAACTTTTGGACTCAATGCTAAAACTATGATCAGTCGTAAAAAATAAAGGTTATTCCATGAAGTATTGAGGTAAAGAAATATTAATAATTAATAGGAAAAAATCCAGTCAGTAAACAAAAAAAAAAATTATTTTAAGTAACTAAATTTGCTAGCTCTATTTTTATGCACAGGCAGGACCTAGTGACTTTTAAAAATTTAATGGGTAAATTTTTATTTAAGTTTTGAATTTCAACATTTGCATTATTTTTGTATCTTTTACCTTATGAGTAAACCGAAATATAAAAAAATAAATAATATAAGTTTGTTGTACATTATTTTTAGTTTGAAAAATGCTAGATCAAGGTGGCTTTATTTTATAGAACACCACTGTATGTACCATACTGCAGATTACCCATTGAATAGTTTAAATTAAAATCGGCCTAAGAAATTCCTTAGTACCATAACGTTTTTCTGTTGAAAAAAGCTCCTTTGTCCGAAAATTTAAAGTTTTGTTTGGGGTTTATGTCTCAACTTAACAAATATAAAGATGGCTGTTTCAGCTGAAAGCTCATCAAGTTTTCTTACCTTTTACATTAATTATAAATAACAACCACCTGCAGGAATACAAACCGTGATATTTTGCCCGCTGCCTCGAAAAACATAGACCGATCTTGCTGATTTTCAGTAGCAAAATTTTCGAAACTATGTCTGATCGATTGGCGTATTTAATTTTCCTCTAGCTCATCCAGTGCTTTGGCAAAGTGGATTTCAACACGAACACGGACGGACAGGCGGCCGTCGCTCAATCGACTTCGCTATTCATGATCGGAATTTATCAAAAATGGATATTATAAAAATTACAAACGGAATAACAAACTAAGATATACCCTTTTTCATCTGTGGTGAAGGGTATAAAAATAAACAATATATGATTGGACCATCTATGGATGAACACACTTGTATTTCACTGTACATGTTATTATAATTAAATTAATTGCAAACTTTTAATAACAAAAACAATTCATATCATATGTGTCTTGAACAACAATAGAAATATTATCTTTGTTTTTAATCATTTCTTAAATTAAAGAATTTCAGAAATCAAGTGCTATCGTTAGTTAGTTCACCTGAGTCATAGAGGTCTTCAAAAAAACAAACATTTTTTATGCATTTTATTTAGTAGGTTAATATTTATAGCTCTGAAACTTTTTATGTATCAAGATTGAAAATTTAATCATAATTTTTTATACATTAAAACCGACAATAATAATAATGTATAAAATAATCATGTGTTCATATGATATAGTAGGGGGGCTTCATGCATATGTTTGGTTTCTATTTATTAGAGCTAATTACTTTTAAAATACTTTTTTAATTCTTAATCCAATTGGATATACCAGTGTATACCATATATGGGAGTAATTAATAGTTAGTTAGTTAGGAGTGGCAGACTCTCACGACGAAGTTTACTTAAGCACAATTGAATGGCCCGTTGTGATACCACAAGGAAGGCGGCGCGACTCCCTCTACTCAATTGAGAACTTCGCTATGTCCCCTATAGAGTGAAGAAGAAAGGAGTAACTAATAAGTTTGAATAATTAATTAACGATTTCATTAGCATTGAATGATAAATAATGCTAATGATATTTTTAACATCATCATTTTTTTCACTAATGGTAATGCTTTTTAATGAAGAAATTTCATTGATAGTTAGGTAAAAAACAAAATCATTACCATTGACCAATAATAAAATGGTTTGAAATCATTACCAATAATGAATGTATTTTTTGTTTTCGTACACTAAATACACATCATAAACTATTATAGAGAATGGCATTTTGATCACAAAAACTTTGTGAATTATATATATTTTTGAACTCTCTCAAAAAAATGAGACGCTATGGGAACATATTTGTATTTTCGTGTAAGTAATAAGTTCTGCTAGCTAGGGTTGCAGACATCAAGTATACATCTATATACAAGTGCGTTAAGATACTCATATCGAGTTTCTGCAACTGAAAACTTGTGTTTCATAAATATAATTATTTTTTATTCAATTATAATTAGTAATTAAACGATTTAATTACCAAATTTCATTACCATTATTGAACACATTTATAGTTAAAACAAAATCATTAGTATTAAATGATGGTTGTCATTATTTCAAACAATGCCAATGAAATTTCAATGGCAATGAAAAAATCTCAAGTATGGTGTATACGTTTACAGAAAAAGAGGTTTCTATCAAAAACTTGCCAAATTGTTGGAGGGATATTGGTCATAGTTAGTGTTTGTCTCAATTTTTCTCATATTTTCTTTACATTATTGCCTTTGCACCTGATTTTGAAAAGAAAAAATTTAAAACAGGAACCGAAAATACCTCGTTCAATAAAAAAAATCGAAGTTACAACAAAAAATTTCAATTTCAATACAACTAAGTAAGAGTGCTATATTCAGCAATGTCGAATTTTATATACCTTCAATATATACGTTTAACAATATGTACCATGCTGCAGATTTGCTGTTAAAAAATAATAATCAACTTTGCCCAGACACTAGACCGACATAGTTTCAAAAAAAATTTTGTTTTTAATCAGCAAGGTCGGTCCATGTCCTTCGAGGTAGCGGGCAAAACACTATGCCTGCTTCTAGTTTTTCAATATCTTTTTTTAAACTTTCGTGTGTATTCCTGGAGGCTGTTGTGTTTATTTACTACATATACACCTCTTACAACTTACAGCTAGGACAACCATCCTAAGCAAATTTTCGAAACGTAATGGCAGGTAAGTGTTTATTGTGCCGATTTATAGTACATGTAGTAAGACATATATGATAAAGGTATGTAAGATTCGGCATAACCGAATATAACACTCTTAGTTGTTGGTCGCGGCGACGAATTTATTCATTTTCTCCGAAATCCTAAATGTCAACCTCCATTTATAAAAAATAAGTTTAATTTGTTTATACAGTATTTGATATTTAGCGTTTACGCCGAAAGTTAATGAATTCGCCATCGCGACTGCGTAGTATTTATTCGCCTTGGGTCATGCACTGTGTTTAAGCTTCCAAATGTCTGTTAATCTGAAGTTTCTGAAGTTTAAAAGAGATCTCTATGGGACAGCCCCTAAGTTTTATTAATTAAACTTGTCCTTATAGTGACAAAGTACTACGTAATTTGTGTAAATTTTAACTGCCTGCCAATAACGATGTATGTAATAATGAGAAAATACTTCAATGTTATTATTTTTATTATTCCTTAATGTCAGATTCTTAAATATTTCCTTATATTTTCTATTTTTGTCACAACTGTCTGAAAATGAAGGTGGTTTTAACAATCACCCGCTGATAACAAAGAATCTAAATCCAAAAAAAAAAAACAAAAAAATAGATTTTTTACTTACTTCTAATACCATTTGCAGCAAATGCTTCATAGAGTTTTGTCATCAATATAAATATAATTGCCCTAGGATATTTAAGACGTCTTGGTGTTAATTGTGTTACAAGGCCATATCCTTCAGATTTTACTTGCTTTTGTTTTGGATTTTTTAGAATTTCTCGTTCTGTTTCTTTAAGTGTTATCAGACCCAAAGCAGGAAGTGCTTTAAATAAAATATTAGATAAAATTTACTTTATGACTTTGTTATCGTTTTAAAGAAAATTAAGATAATAAATAAAACTTACTCTCTTCGCTGCCAATTTGGGAAGCTCTAAACATTTTATGTTTCTGTTTTGCGCACTATAATTTTTGTTTATGCTTTAAGATAATTTAATTAAAAATTTTACTTCACGTTCAGAATTAAAAACACTAACAAATTGTATTTATTTTAAAACAAAAGAACATATTTAGACTGAATATTATAAGGTTTTCTTAACCGCAAGTACTCTGATTTTCAAGTTAGTTGACTGTTATAATTCACAGTCGTAATTAGGGTTTGCAATATAAATATACATACATAATTTTAAGCGCAAATAATTGAATAGCTTCATTTAATCGATATCACATAAGAAATCTTTCGATTGTTATTTATAACTTTATCGTTTAGAAAGTCCTGTTTTAAGAAAAAAATAATGACAACTGAAATCATAAATATATAAAATATTAAGACGGCATTTACGCAATGACTTTTTTCGTTACTGTTTGTAGACGAGCGGTGTAGAGAAGATATGAAAGGTAAATAAAGATACTATTTGTGTTATATGTCATTTGTATTTACTTTTACTTTATATTTTTTATTGTCAGGGCTTATGAATACATAATGGTCGCGATGGCAAATTCATTACTTTTCGGCGAAACCCTAAATGCTAAACTTCATTTATAAAAAACGTGTATAATTTTTTTTACATTTAGCGTTTACGGAGAATTCGTGTTAATTCGCCTGGGTCACGTTTCCTCGAACTTAATATATTCAGGTTTTACAATTTTTATTATTATTATTTTGAAATGAATTATTAATGGAACTATTATAAGTTCAGGTATATTTAAATTTCTAAATTTGGTAGGAAAAAAAAATGTTTATAAATTCTTGTGATAATGTAAAAAATTGAAAAATTAGGCAAAAGGAAGATTTAGGGTATCGCTATTAATTAATTAAAGAAATTAGAATGGGAAGAATAACTCATAATTAATCAATATCAATTTGATTATGTGAAGTCCACACACAACCCAAAGCTTTTTTCATTGTATTTTTTATTAATCGTTAAAGATATTTGTTTTTGTTTTCTGCTGTCAAATGTATGTGAAATATTTTGATGCAATCATATAACCAGTTTTGGCTTGTCTCACAAAATCCCAACTTTTACTATTGGTTACTTATAATATCAAACGATGGATAGAAAACATGTCGTGTAGACGTAACTTTAACATTAATGGTTTCTTAGACGATTTTAGGAATTTTTAAAACAATGGCAACCTCAAGTAGTATATAGTTTTTGTACAGTTCCCTTTCGACCGGCTTACTAAAGTATGGAGTTTTTCAGTGGAACTTTTATTTACCATGGTATTAAAAAATTTTTTTCAGCCATGACTATGTTGCAATAAAAGAGCAATATGTTCTACACATTGTAAAATAAGCTGCTCCAGTTTTATTTTCACACTCATATTTATTTGAAAATTATGCTGACAAATTAAATTTAAATTCTAAATACTCAAAACGTTATAGATCTAGAGATATATCTGTTTTTATTTTTTAAATCCTAATTTTTCCATTTCATCACCTGAAATGATGACAACCTTTAGTGATAAGTGTAGCAAAAGATTCGTTTCAATTGCAATAAATTTTCTGCTAACCCTAATCACAACCATACTATCTGTCTTCAATTTATTGCATATTTGTTTAAAAAAAAATTGTTGATGTCTACTCAAATTTCACGATCATTAAAATGAGCAAGGTATTCGTGATATTGTAAAAAAATGTTAAACTATAGTTTATGAAAATAAGTTTATTAAAAATAAAGAAAAGTTTTGTTTAATGACAATTGTTCACACAAACACAACTGTTATCAATTGATTTTATTTAGAATTAAATTTCTATGTTTGATTTATTGACCGTTATTTTATGTCTTTTAATTTTCAACGATTTTTTAAAACAATCTCTTTCGTACGTTTTTGTTGTTCAAGCTCTCGTTAAATACTGTTTGATTTAACAAGTTATAACTCAACTTTTAGCTGCTTAGGTGTCTGATGTATTAATGCATGCATGTATGTATGTACTTATAAATCTTTCAGTTCGTTAAAATTTAACTAAGAATCTGTCTGTTATCTTAAAGCTAGAGATGACAAGTACATTTTTGCTTTAAATTGTACTCAACATTAAATAGTACTAAAATTTTTAAAATAGTAAAATATATCTGTCATCTCACTATTTACTTTTTTCATTGGAGTTACTAGTGAAGTAATTCGAATCAAAAAAGCAAATATTGGGGTGACAAAGAATTAAAAAATAAAAAAAAAAATTGGTACTGCATATACGAGGGCTGCTTTATATATTTCTGGCCTAATAGTGAAAATGCGAATATTTATAATCAAAAATGGTTTTATTGTTTTTCAAAGTATTCTCCAGCATGACTTATACACTTTTGCATACGCTCAAACCAGTTGTCGAAGCACTTTTTCCACTCCGATTAAGACACCTCTAAAACATGGTTTTTTAACACTTCAACAGCTTCTTCTGGCGACGAAAATTGTTGACCACGCATTTTTTTCTTGATGTGCGGAAACAAGAAGATGTCATTAGGTGCCAAGTCAGGGCTGTACGGCTGTACGACGTTTTGGCCGGTCAAAAACGCTCTGGTTTTAGCCGATGTGTGAGAGCTCGCATTGTCATGACGAACAATGATTCGTCTTCTCTTGTTGGTTTTTCGAATTTCTCCGATGACTTCAGGCAAACAAATTGTAGTGTACCACTCAGAAGTGACCGTCCTACGTTGCTCAAGCGGAACAGTCGCCACATGACCAGTTTTGCCGAAGAAACAGGCGACCATTTGCTTCGAAGTGCTTCTTCCACGAACAACTTTCGTTGGATTTTGCTCGTCTTTGAAGACCCACACGGTCGATTGTTGTTTCGTTTCGGGCTCATACGCATAGATCCATGATTCGTCACCTGTGACGATCTTATAAACGTCTTTTGAAGTACCGCAATCGTATTTTTGCAACATTTCTTTGCACCAATCGACACGAGCCTTTTTTTGAGCGACTTTCAAATTGTGCGGGATCCAACGAGAACAAACATTTTTTACGGCCAGGTGTTCATGCAGTATCGAATGTATGCTGGTGGAAGAAATGTCCAAGGATGTCTCTATCTCTCGGTATGTCGCATGTCGATCTTGCATTATGAGTTCACGCACGGCATCAATGTTCTCTGGCACAACAGCCGTTTTTGGACGACCTTCACGGAATTCGTCTTTGAGCGAGCTTCCGCCGCGATTAAATTCATTATACCAATTTTTCACAGTGCTATAGGATGGTGCTTCATCGCCATAAAAAGATTTAAGTTCATCAATGCACTCTTGTCGAAAGTTGTGAAAAATGATGGCACGAAAATGTTCACGAGTTAATTCCATTTTTTTCTATATTTATTTTTTCAAGTCACTGTAAACAGCACAAATAATGGTCGTACATCAAAACGTTTTGAGTACGATTATGCTTAAAAATTACAAACTTTCCAATGGAAATGTCAGATTGCACTTGGCAGCATTCAGTGTTGCAAGGCCAGAAATATAAATAGCAGCCCTCGTATATAATTTTACATAAAATTGCCATCGGCTCTTAATGGGTTAAGTATTTCTAAAAAATTATAATATATCCTTAAAGATCTCTTTAAAGCTGTTACAATGGTACCCATATTGATATTTTAAAAAATTTTACAGTTTCAGAGCCCCGTAACTCCGAATATATGGGCATACGCCAATTTTTTCACCTTCTCTTTTTTCCTATTGTTTAATTCTCTATCGCCCTATATATTTATTTTTTTGATTGGAGTTACTTTTTTGTTTCAAATGACATGAAAAAATTGGAGGTAGGTGTGGTGTTTTACCTGCTGCCTCGAAGGACATGCACTGATCATGCTAATTTCCAATAGCACCTCTTTCGACACTATATCGATCGATTGACATATAACACGGACAGACAGACGGACATCGTTCGCTATGCAAAAGAAGTCAGAATATATACACTTTATGGGGTCGAAAATGGATATTGTAGAATTTACACACGGAATGACAAAGTATAAAAATACCAATTACCAAAAATATAAAGAGTTTACAAAAAATCAATGTAAATGTAAATATCCTCGCAAAATGAACATTCGAAAAAATTGTCAAAAAACCGAGATATGCCAAAATAAATACACTAGCAAGACAGTGAAAAAAGAAAGACTTTTCGACAAATTAAATTTTTGACATAAATTCGAACTTAGTTTCCACACTGACGAATAGACAAATGTGGATTAGCTACTTGTTTTCCCTGCTCATTAAATACGTTTGTAATCCGTACCATTAAGATGATGATCACTAGTTTAAATTCACCTCGTAAAATATTTCACGAGCCATTATTTTTATTAATGTTGGCTCTTAGTCAACGTTTGCTCTCGTTCTTCTTACGAAAACAATTGTTGTTATCTGTAGCTTTTGTTTACATTTATTCATTTTACGTTTTTTTTCATTATCTTTTTTTTGTTGTTGAGCAAAAGGTGGTATGCAAATGTTTATCAGATAGAACGATTAAAGTTGAGGAAAACGCTTGATTCTGTAGATGTTAATACACGTATAAAGTTGTGTGTTTTGAGGTTGGGATTTTCGTCACTGTTTCTGCAACGTATAAATAAAAGAGTTGTCGACCAAGGTATCATTTCATGCGTAATATTTATCGTTTTACAATATTAACCGTTTAACGATCCTTGTAATTGTTCATTTTTCAGTTTATACAAAAAGAAGAAAGAAAAAGAAAACACTTCAGAATCAGAAAAAGGTAAACCCTATATAATTTATATTTGTGAATATAATCGTCCATATAGTAATGCAATTAATTTTACAACGATTGCAATGTTTACCAGAACAATGCACATGTCAAAGCGTACAATTAAATTTTTTTAAAGATGCGTTAATTATAGCAACATGAAGTTGTATTACGTCTTGCCTTAAATATTTATATTACATCCTTCTGGCTTTTGTCAATGACAGGGATTTTTCTAAGCACGAGTAGGATCACTCACTATATAATTACAGTTAAGCTTCGATTAACCGAGCCTCTATTAAACAGTTACATCTATAAACCGGCATGCAGTTTTTTTATTTTTTCCGTCTATTGTTCGTGCTTTACCTCTATTATCCGTCTAAGTCCGGCGTTTCATGTACCACATCAGGATCATGTTTCAATGTATGTCCAAAGATTTCTAAGTGGTTTTTTTTTTCTTATTTTCTAACTGTTACACTTTTTATGAGCTCTTATGCCATTTTTAAAAACTCGAAACCGTCTTTCTTATCTTGCCGTATAGGTTTTATACACTCTTCTAGGAAGTCTTTCTTCCTAGAATAACTAATTCACTGTTTGAAAGATCTTTTCTTATAACAACTGTTCGCTATTGGAATAGGTTGCCACTTGAGGTCATTTAGTTTCTCGTTAGTAGTTTACCCTAAGAAGTTGATAGAATATTTCATTCTATAAATATAATAATAATATAAATCCAATTGTATCTTATTATAGCAAAAATTAAAGATTTCTTTTTATTGATCATTGCTAGTCGATATTATATTCGGGTATGTCACAAATTCCGATCGGAATGGTTTTGATTCCGTACTAACAATTCCGATTGATTTTGTTTTACCTTCTTCAGATTCCGATCGATTTTGCTTATTTCTAAAAAAATGCTTAATCTTTACCTTTTTATTTAAATGTGACAATATTGCGCACACCTAAGTTAACAACAAGGCTAATCTAAATAAGGACACATAATAAAAGTAAATTTGAAAACCGCAAATAACCAAATTTCAAAGAATATATATTCCACTTTGAAATTTAAAAGTGTTTCATTTTGAAGAAATTTTTCGTTTTCTGAAGAAGCAATTTGAGGAATTAAAACCACTTTTACTTTTGCATTTTTCATAAAGTATTGTTTTAAATTGATGCCGTATATAGTTTTTATAATTTTTAAAATTTATTTCCTAACTTTGTAACTTTTTGTAGAGTTAATTACATATACAGTAGCTCCAAGCGAAACTCGTACACTTTATACTAATTTTTAAACTATCTTTTAACATTAAGTAAGAAGCTCTTAACAAATAAAACTGTATTTATTTTATTAGTTCATTTTATAACAAATTTAACAAAACATAAAAACTTTAAATTATTATTCAATAAAAATTTTTTTTTAATAAAAACATAAAATAATAGTAATTTCTGTGACAAAGCCAAACTCGTGCACCACACTTCAATCAAATATTATTTTGTTGGTTTTAAATATTATTATTTGGTGTGCATGCCTTTATTTTTTATCACCATTTTTAATCTATTTGCCATACTGCGCACAAGGTTTTCGCAAAAACTCGGTTCAATTTTGCCCCATTCGTCCTGAAGAACTCTTTTCAAGCCATCCTTAGAACTTATTGTTTGACTACGAATTTTACGATCGAGATAGCTCTACAAATTTTCGACTGGGTTTATGTCTGGACTCTGGGCTAGTGTATCCATAACATGTGGACAATTATAAAGTAGCCATGATCGCACATTATAATCCTTATGCTTAGGTTCGTTGTCTTGGTAAAAATAAAAGTTTTCACCAAGACAAAATTTCTGCTTACAAACTGGCAAACTTTCTTTTAAAATGTTCAGATACATATGCTGATCCATGGTACTATCGATAAATTGTAAAACACCGGGCCCAGATGCAGAAAATTATCCCCAAACCATTACTGACCCACCACCGTGCTTAACTATTGGTTTCATGTTTTAGACAAGCAACTCCTCATTGGATTTTCTCCATACAAAAGGTCTTCCATCTGAACCAAACAAGTTGAATTTACTTTCATCTGTGAATAATACTTGCTTCCAAAATGAAAAATCCTTTGTTTCATGTTCCTTGGCAAATCGTAACCTTCTCTTTGATTTCTCTTATTAAGCAGAAGTTTAACTCTTGTCCTTCTACTATTGAAATTAGCCCTTTTTAATATGTTTCTTATGGTCTGTGGGCAACATGTTTTTCCTAAGTATTTCTACACAACTTCTACGAGTTTCGGAGCACTTAAAAATGGGTTCTTTTTTATTTGACGTAATATATATTGCTCGTCTTTAGCAGAGAAAATTTTGTTATTTGCACTTTTCTTCTTGTTCGCAATCCTCTCTTCCATTTTACACCTTTTTATAATATATTGCACTGTTGATAGGCTTCTATCAACTATCTCAGATATTTATCGCAGCGATTTATTATTATTATGATGTTGAATTATTAATTTTCTTACTGCGACAGAAGTTTGTCCTCTCTGTCTACCCATTTTGTTCTCTTTTGTAACTCTTTCAAACAAAAAATCAAATAAATTACAATAAAAAAGGTAATAATGGGAAAACTCCCTAATTTTTTTAATTATTTTTACGAAATATCCCGAAGTTAGATGCAAATTAAAAGAATGTTGCCAAATTAAATAAGACTGTACGAGTTTATCTTTGGCGTTGAAAGTTGGCACTTTTTATAATATTTATCTGTATTTTAATAAATAAATTTATATTCAAAATTTCGTTTCTGATATTTAATTAAGTACATAGTTTTGTACTAAAATTAAGTAAATTTATTTTATTAGCCTATTTAGTTTTAGACATATAACATAAAGAAATTTGTTTTCATAGGTGTACGAGTTTCGCTTGGAGCTACTGTATATTTTACCATTGTAATATTTTATTAAAAAAATTGAATAAATAAATAAAAATAAGTAAAGAAATTACCGAACAGAGCAAGAAAAGTTCTTTCAATTAAAGACAAAATTACATTGAATAATTAGCCCAATTCACAATCTTGTGTAAATGGTTTTGCATCATAGCATTTGCAAAATTATATAGCATATTTTACTCATTACTGCATGTTTTGTTGGTGTAGACTAAAAATATGCTACACAATTTTGCAAATGCTATGATACAGGATAACAATTTATCAATTCACCATGAATAATTTTATATTAAAAATAGTTGCCTAGAAAAAAAATCATATTACACTTGTAATAATAAGACCACTAAAATGAGGAAAACCTTTGTCTTTTTTTCACGCAGACTCACTTACTAAAATAACGTATAGAACGGAATTCAGGCAGTCATTGTTCACAGAAATATAAAACTTGTCAAAACCGAACCACATACTACGTACATACGTAAATAAAATTGGAACAAAAAATTTAAAAGCTTTTTGTACTTAATTTCTCTAAACCAGTTGCTAAAATAAAAAATTTAAAATTAATACCTGAAGCTTGTATGTAGACATAAACAACAAATGCTCTAGATCACGATTATGTAGATATATTTTGCTACTCTGACTTTTCTCTATTCTACCTATTCTACTTACAATCATCTGTACTTACAATAATAATCATAAACAAAACCGAACGTAAGGCTAATTTTTTTTATTTTTTACTTTTGTAATATTGACATGTGACTATGAAGATTACAGATTTGTTTTTTTTTTAATTTATGTATATTGTATAGACTGCTGAAGTTTAAATGTAGACGACTTACTTTTTAAGTGATAACAAACAACATTATTGATGCATAGTCACATGTCTGTTGAGTTTTAATTGCATATTTACAAACAAAGCTTAGAGATAACTATTTTTTCATCCCAGCACACTTTTAGTGTATGACATAATTAAAACGTAAAATTTACCAGAGTATATTGTAAAAATTAAGAAAACTATGAGACATTAAATTTTTAATCATATTTTTTAAGAAATTTCTGTTATTTGTAAAGTATCGAAAAGTTATTACATTCGAATAAAATTAATTAACTTAAATTTTTTTAAATTTCGCTTTTTACAAGAAATCCATTAACATCAATATCTATCTACTGTAAAAATTTCAACGCATTCCGATAACTCTACCATCTATAAAACAACTATTAAGACCATTTTATAATTATGTAGTGACTACCTTCATATCAGCAAAAAATGTATTATTTTGTGTTAATTCAAAAGTTTAATAGAAATGCAACTTAGATTTTCATAAAAAAGGTTTTATTTTAAGTTTTTACTGTTTTGTTGATAAAATTTGTTTCATTTATGATCGATAAATTTCAGAGAAATGGTATTAACTCAAGAAATTAATTTTTTTGCAATACTTGCACGGATTTAAAGGATTTTAAATATTTTCTAATAGAATTTGCTTACAATGATGTATCTACAAATTCTTTTAAAATGTAACCACATCTCTATCATCTCTACTGAAAATTTTAAAATTCTGAGTTAATACCCTCCTGTTGATCAAGTGCGATATGTACATCCTGTGCCCACGTGTAAAAATCAGAGTGCAAAATTTTTCATTTATGAGCATTCAATTATATACATTTATGATGTTTTTTTTTTTATAAGCGAGATTTATACGATTCTTTTTTATTCATAAACGATCATCAAAAATTATTCACACATAATGAGGGCGTCTCTTTTGTTTTTAAGCATCCATATATGATAAGGGATAAATTTCATAATTCTAATTAATGCTGCTTTTCATAAACGAATGCGAAGAATTTTTCAGCGTTGAAAACTTCTCATTTGTGTGCATTCAGAGATGAGAAAAATGAAAAGAGAAACAGAATTGTTTTCTTTTTCACGGTCGTTAACGAAAAACAAAAAAATTATCTGGCTGCGATTCCATATGAATGTGTGTATGTATTAGCATTGATGCAAGTAAGGGTGAAAAATAAAGAAAATGAGTAAGTAATATAACTAGACTAGATAAAATCTCTAAGAAATTAACAATAAAGCATACAGAAAATAAAATCTGTTAAAAGTTACATAAATGTAATTTTATTAGTACATTAATATACATAAATATATTTTTGAATTCTGTTATAGAACAGTATAACAAAAAAAAAAAATATGTGCATATACACACACCCGAACGCTTAATGAAAAAATTTTTCTACGATCTTTTCACTTATGAAAAACTATTAAAATCGTAAATTCTCATAAATGAGCACTTGCGTGAAATAAAATTTGTCGTTTATAAATGAAAAAACCAAAATATTTTCTAGCCACTCACACATTTATGAAAAGAAGCAACAAAAACTTAAATATCTAACTGCTCCCTCATGTGTGAGAAGTGAGAGAGCATTTCTGTACTGAGGTAAAAATATAAAGAACACTTTCAAGTTAATTTGTATGTTAATCTTTAACAAATGGATAATTCCGAAATTTCATAATATTTTTATATTTACTTCTAATTTAGTTCGTATTTAGAGAAAAGGTGAAGGGATGCCACAATAAAACTATCAATTGCTTGAACGATATTATATATTAAAAAAAAAACAAATTTTAAAAAATTGGGGCAGGCAGTTAGAAAACAAAAAAGTTTTTAGGCTCAGAGTTAGTTTTGGGATTAAAAAAAACTTTATGAATTGTTATATCAACAAGTTCGAATTCAATGGGATCTTGGGGTAATTGTAATATGTATAAGTTGTTTTTACAAGATGTAAATGTAAGTTTTAATAAATTTTGCATTTAGTGCTATAACTTCCAAATTTATATTAATAGATTTTGATTAATTTTTCCTTAAAAACTAATTTAGTTGTTTTCAAATAATTGTTTCTTAAAAATCGTTACTCTCTTTTTTCCTCAATTAAATCGACAATAAAACCATTTTTCATTAGATTTCCAAAATATGCGTATCTTTTATTGTATGTTGAGAAAAAATGAAAGATGTGGCAATTTCCAAAATAGGAAACAAAATTAATGAAAAAAATTGTGTTTATAAAAACAAAATATATAATTGAAACAAATGACAGGTTAGGACGTTGCGGAAATCACCAAATTTATACTAAATTCCTAGAAGACTGTGTGACACATTCGTGGCATAATTTACACCAGCTTCTTAGCTTCGAAGAAGCTCTTCAAATGTCTCATTTGCCAGAAGCCCATGCACACCAAGACAACAGTTTGGGACACAGACCACCAGAGAACGCGGGAATTGGTACTTTCGCTCGTTTGGCGGAAACGTTCTTCACGATACCGTTGATAGTTTTGTTCTTTGGTAATTTGGTCTACCTGATCCAACAACTGACGTATACGTAACTGTAGTTCAGTTAGTTTTTCCTTCTGCGCTACACTGGCATAATCGATGGCATGTTCACCAACTTGTATATCCAAATGGACTCGCAGTTGTGCGCCACTAAACCAAGCTGTACTGTTCGAATACATGCAGATGACATGTTCACCTGGAGTATGAGAAGTGAATGATATGCGGCCCTCAGAGCTGTACACACGAGACAGAATTATTTTGTCATCGCTGTCTCTCACCTCAACATGCATGCCAATACCAGGTGATGAAGGCATAAAACCATTTGAACGGGGATCATATAACTCCACTTTGTAGTTCACTTAAATACAAAAAAAAAATAATCTATTCATATTATTTTGTATTTGATAAGTTAAAGTTAACCTACCAATAACTGTTGTCTCATCGGGTATCTCTTCTATGAAACATTTGCGTTCTGTTTCGGCAATATGAAAATATAAGCCAAATACTGTATTGCAACAGGCCAACAGCGCCAGTAAAAGTACTACTAGTTTTAGCATGTTTGATTTTAATTTATTCAGAATAATTCGCTAATTTTCCTTAATTTTTCTTATTTATTTAACTCGACACGTCATGAAAAAAGTGCAGAACAAAATTCCAAATTGACAGAAAATACAGCAATTAAGTTATCAACTCCGAGTGAGTTTCCTGGATTTTTAAACAATAAAGATGTGTAAAAGAACGGTTATTAAATATTACCCGACTAAACTACATGTCATTTTTTAAAATATTTCATTTTGATATTATCGGGTATGTGAGGAAAATCGATCGATTTAAACTATACTTCATGGCGAAATAATACAGGTGGTCTCGATAGCGAATTCATTAATTTCGCCGTAATCTCTAAATGTCAAACTCCATATATAAAAAATAAAAAAATGTGTATTTTGAAATAAATAAAGCCAAGGCGAATTAAATATAAATAAAATACTTATATTTTATTGAATATATAAGCAAATACTATTAATAAATTCACCTTGATTTTACCCGCTAAACTTAAAATATAAGTAAAAAAAGGCGAATCAATATTAAATGGTCACGATAGCAAACTCATTTTTGCCGAAATCCTAAATGTCAAACTCTGTATATAAAAAATATGTATACTTTTTATATGGTGTTTTGCATTTAGCGTTTCGACGAAAATTATGAATTCGGCATCGCGATCACATAGTATTGATTCGCCTTGAGTTAGAAGTAATCAAAATTGAAAATTGTTTGTATACTGCGTTTCCATTGACTTGAAATCAACTAGTTTTGAGAAAAACACTTCCTTTGAGCTAAAGTGCTTTGTAAATTCAAATTTGTGTCGTCTTTTTGACACTTTTGCGTTAAAAACAAACTTTTATGTTGTTTTAAATCCTCGTTTAAAAATGCTAGTTATCCAAACTTAAAAATGGCTTATTGAAAACTCAGATGACGTAATAAGTTAAAGTGTATTTTTGTATATTTGTTGGTTATGAACCCTAATAGATTCTGCTGATACATTTAAACGATTAACTTAGCCAAAGATTAATAATAAAAATCGCGAAGTTACCTGGTAAAAATTTTGATTTTTAAGTGTGTCATTAATTTTACGTGAGTGTATTAAAAAAAGAAGTGGCAAGTTTTACATAAAAACAGAAAAATTGTTGACGTTTCCACAGTTATTTTTGTACTTTGTGGAAATTTTTCTTACCGAGTATAATTTTTCTTACAATTTTATAGGAATTAAGTATAATTTCCTTGTTTCATACAAAATGGACTTAACTATACTGATAGGTATAGCCATCGCTCTATTAGTGATATTATTGACGTTACTTTTCCTACAAAAGAAGAAGACTGTGAAAGGTTAGTTGAAATTTCTTGTCTAAAAGTGTATAATCAAATTTTCGTTTAGATGTGCAGCAACCACAACGTGGTATACCTCAAAGAGTCCAAGAAGGTGTACCGAGGCGAGCACAAATTTTACGTAACCAACGAAATCGATTGAGGCCAAATGCTGTACCTGCTGCTGGAGCAGCAGCTGCTGCCCTAGACAATGCCCTTAATGACGAAGATAGTGATAATGAAGAAGGTGGAATTCCTCAAGGACAAGTTTTAGATGAACGAATGGGCGCCAAAAAACGAGCAAAAATAGAACAAAAAGAACAAAAAAAGTTAATGCGTGAACAAGAGCTTAAAATGCGTGAGGAAAAGAAGGCTAAAGAAGCTAAATTAGAAGAAGAACGCAAAAAGCAAGAAGAGCGTGATGCTGAAGAAGAACGCAAACAAGCTGAGGCTGAGCGCTTAGCCAGAGAAGAGCAGGAACGTAAAGAACATGAGGAATATTTGAAAATGAAGGCAGCCTTTAGTGTTGAAGAGGAGGGCTTTGAAGAAGATGAAGAAGAAAAAGAAAATCTCCTGGCTGATTTTATAAAATATATACAACACAACAAAGTGGTGGTATTGGAGGACTTAGCCACGGAATTTAAATTAAAAACTCAACATGCTATTGAACGTATACAAGATTTACAAGCAAATGGCACAATAACAGGTGTTATAGACGATCGCGGTAAATTCATATATATCTCAGAAGATGAACTTAAATCGGTAGCTAAGTTTATCAGACAAAGAGGCAGAGTGTCCATAGCAGAGTTGGCCGAAAGTAGTAATAATTTAATCAATCTAACACCGGTCGCATCAAATTAATATGGTTTTAAAGAAAATATTGGGCCTAATAACGCAAGTATCATTTTTTTTTCATCTTCCATATTTTTTTGCTACTAAATTTAGTCTTATTTTTATTAGTGTAAATACTAAAAGCAAATTTAGTGTTGTTATAATTCAAAAGTCTAGTTTATTTTGTTCTTAATTATTCAAAGTCAATCCTAAAACGTTTGATTATAATCAGTTATTCCAGAAAGTTTAATTTTGTAAAAAAGGAGAAAGAAACAATAGTTATTTTTAAATAACTTAAAGCAGCCATAATGCGTTTTAAATACATATGTATATATTTTTTAAATTTAAGACTCTAAAATTATAGATATCAATATATGTATTTTTTAAACTCTAAAACTCAAATGGTTAAATAGTGTTTTTAATCATCCATATCATCGTCAGCATCCATTTCGTCATCATCCTCACTCGTCTCATCGGGATCATTCGCCTCAATTAGACATTTGGGACATTGGCACAAGAAAATATAATTCTCTTTAAGAATCTGATAACGAAAAAGTAGCGTTTGAACAATTATAATAGAGGTAAATATAATTCTTACCTTTTGACGGGAATGTCTACTTCTACTCAATTGACATTCGTCTAAGTAAGAAATACATATTTCTTCCCCCGGTTGTATAGCTTGTGTTGCCTTTAAAACGACAATATCATTGGAATATGGAAATGTAGATTGAGCATTAGGAACACAACTGTGATTAATTTTACTTTGCAGCAAATACAAACCAGAACCTTCGTTATTTAGGAATTCGCCAGCAACTAATTCGTATAAAACAAGAGAAAAAATTTGTAATGAAATATAATTTTCCAAGATTTCAAACATATTTTATGATATGAAAAACGTTTAAAATTGTGTACATGATAAAAAAAATGTTCACTATCGCAGTATCACTATAACACATAGTAGAGTCCTGATGAAACAACATATTCATATAACATTTAAGCTCATTAGATGTCTGTGAAATGTCCAGATATTGCATACTAAGAGCACTAGTTTTCGTTTAGATGAAGTTCTTTCATTAACATGTCGGCATTAATTTAGCCAATAACTTAAAAAAGCTGACTGAGAGAAACTACTAGAAAATGTTCACAACAGATTTTTATAACATTTGTGTAGCCTCAAAAATATTGATGAATTAAATATTCTTTTCCTAATACTCACATTCGCCTACTTTACTATATAGATCATCTATATATTCATCCAATTTAATTTTGTCAACGTCGGGCAAAGGTAAATCTGATACCTTTTTAACCCACTCCGCTAAAACACTAGTGGCTACGCCTTGGCTATTAGTTCCCACCAAACCCATAAGTGTTTTGAAGGCTTGAGGTGTAGTAAACTGCAAAATACAATTACATATCAGTAAAATAGATAAATTTTTATTTACCAGCAAAAAAAAAAAAAAAAACATTTTACCAATTTAAACTCTTCGCCTTGAAAAGCTGTACAAAAAGCTCCGTAAAGCTGTTCCAATTGAATTTCAAAATTTTCACCCAACATTTTATGACAAATTTGTTGCTCCTTGTTAACAATTAAAGATTGAAATGACTGCAATGTTTCCAAAAATTCTGCCTTATTATTACTTTGTTGATACATGGCCATCAAACGAACCAAAAGCATAATAGTGCCGGTTTCAGGTGGATAATGCATTTTTCTAAAATGATTAAGTTAATGTTTTAGACAAATCTCTTCAAATGGTAATAATGCTACCACCCACTTCCAAATTTCATTTAATCTATTTATGGGATGTGAATCATCTGTCCTATAATTACCCATACAACCAGCACGATGATATTTTCTTAGGGCTTCAATACGACAGTCTTCCGAACAATAGCGCACCTTACACATGGGACAGCAACAAAATTGTTCTAGCCATTGTTTAGTGGGATCGTATTCTAAAAGTGGTACCACCAAGTCAGGTTTACTGGCCAAACGTCTTACATTTTCAGTAACTGTTTCTAAGGGACGCATACAATGATCACAGGCCGCATACCCGTACGCAGCATTCCAAGAGAATTGACAAGAAACAAATGCTTCTTCTTCAAATATCACATCCCCCACGTTTACGGCCTTTGTAGCTACCATGGCACGTCCCTGTATAATTATTTTTTCTGTAAATGACTGCAAATGGTCTTTTGTATTTTATTTACCTTTCCCGGAATATCTTTAATATCAAAGGTATTCATTTTAAGTTTAATGTGTGAAATCTTAAATTCTTTGGGATGATTTGTTTTGATTTTGTTGCTGTCGCTTAAAATCGGCATGTGGTTGTCAAAAAAAGCAACTCTACTACGGCGGAGGTGTGTTTAGTAAACTTATGTAATTTAAACAAACTTTCAACGTAAATTTAGAGCATACCTTAAGGAGGTAAAATTTGAAAATATCAATGGCAGTTCTAGCTCTGTTTTACTTGGGTTTAAAGTGAAAGTTAAAAAATGTTTAGCTTTGCTATTGTCTGTAACCCTTTCAGACCTGACGCAAAACTACCGGGAATTTGTTTATAATTTTCGGAACATGTGGTCTCTACAGCGTATGAAAATATAATCAATGAATAGATTTTATCATTTTTATAAACTTTAAGGATTTTCAGCACACGCACATCTGACTCGCACAATTGATTCAGTCAATAATATTTTTAACTAAAACGCATTTGTATTGCATGAGAAGATTTTAATTAGTTTGTAATTTTAAAATTTATAATTTTTTAGTTAGTTTTTTTAGTTATTTGTAAACGATTAATACTTTTGTCATTACAGAACTTACTTTTATGGCTCATTATGCTAAAACTGAAATGTGACTGAAGAGTTTCGCAATAATTAAAGTAACGGTAAATTAAACAGAAGAGAAATGTGAGAAGCAAATATAAGAAAACAATCAGCACAATTTCATATTAAGCAAACAGAAGTAAAAATATTGAGACCGAAACCCACCCGCACAATCGATGCATCACGGTCTGAAAGGGTTATGGGCATTCGGACCAATTATTAAACTTTAACTAGAAATGTTTTTTGATCATAGACATTATGCTAAAAATGCATTTTTAATTAGTCACAAGGGTTTTGCGTATTGATAGTACATAAATATGAATTATTTCTTTAAACAAAGAGGGTTTAAAGTTGATACTAGTAGACGTTGACAAATAATGCACAATTTAAGTACATACATACCTACCCAGCAAACATTGAAAATGTTATTAAAAAATTTTTCTATAACTTTTTTCCAATCAAGATTTGAACTGAAAATAAGTAAATTTTAAATCATTTCTTATTTAATAATATTGACTGCTAAAGTGCGGTAGAATAAGTCAACCGCTAGACGCACGCACTCACTAGCTTTTAATTAAAAACAAACACAGTTTAAAGTTTCAACAATGGTTTTTATTTTTTTTTTTATCTTTAAATATTATTTATTATTAATTTTTCTTGGAGTTGTTAGAAACTATTTTTAGCTTTAAGTTAAATATCACTTAAAAATATAAATATAATAATTATAATAATAGCAATAATAATTTTGTTTAATTTTTATATTTTATCTCATCTTGCAATGCAATATTACTGATGACCGAATTATTATTATAAACAGGTTTAAGGTGTTAAAAGCCTTGTATTAAAAAAAAAGCTTTTAATAAGTATTATTTCTAATTTGTTTATGGGGTTTGTTTGCATAAACGCCTGGCTTTAAGCAAAAATGTTTGTAGCATTTTTCTCTTTCGTTTATTATTTAATAGAATTTATCTTTTCTTTAAAATAATTACAAATACAGTACAAATAAATTAAAAAAGAATAATTAAAATAAATTGCTTACACACCAAACAAAACTAATTTAATATATTTGGCTTTAAGTTATAATGAAGCTTGTGTATCAATTTCTAAATATTTCTTAAAGACGAAAGATAATTAAAAAAAAAAATTAAATGGAAATTATTTGTTCTGTTCTAGATGTAGTACATTAATATAAAATAAAATAATGTTTGCCAATAATAAATTGTCTACGGTTGATGTACATAAATTTTTAAAAATTAATAAAACTGTTCATTTTTGTTGTAATTTTAATTGTGAAAAAAAAACTTTTCAGTTGACATGATTTATTTTAGTTTTATCTATTGTTTTTTTTTTTCAATAGTATCTATATAAAAAACTATTTTAGTTAAAATAAAAAATTTAATTTCGAAAATTGTTTGTTTTTCCAAAATGTTTTAATATTATTTGCATTTAGATATTATTAAGAATTTGTTAATACATTACAAGTTTTGTTTGCTGTGGATTTTTTCACATATGTATGTTCTGTTTGTAAATTCTTTGCACTAACATTTTTTTTTAATTATATTAAAATTAAAAAAAAAAAAAAAACAAACAAAAGTTTATATAGAAATGATTACCTACAATAATAATCCTTTTATATGAACAAATGTGTAAATTGTATATTAAATATAAATTATTATAGATTTAAATAATTGTTGATGGTTTTAATTTATTCACTCACAAGAGCCACTTCCCGTGCTGTTGTTTGATTTAAGGCTGTAACAGCCGCCGTTGTTAGTTCCGTATCATCTGTTAATGAATTTGTGTTATTTATGGTGCTGTTTAATTTTTTCATTTTCATTTTCATATCACAATTACCGCTTATCACATCGTTAGCATCATTATTCTCCCCATCCTCTTCACCCTCCTCACCCTCATTACTATGAGCATCCTCTTCAGCTTCATCGGCCAAAGATATTTCCGCTTGATTGCTACTCGCATCATTTGTCGTCGTTTCAATTACTTGATCTAATTCTACAGCAACATCGGTTAAGGACGAATTATCTTCCCGATTATTATTGACTTTATCCGTTAATGTATCAACATTATCATCGCTGGCATTTGATATTTTATCGTTGCCTAACACTTCCTCTTCAGGTATGTCTTCAATAAGACTGCGGCTTCCAGAACCCATCGATGGTGATTTATTATCTAACGATGTGGCATCTTCGTCATCGGATAGTTTTCTTTGCAGTAAAGGATCTGAGGCTCTTAGTGAATTTTCTGAACCGCCAACACCTTCGCCGCTGGGTCGAAGCACTAGATAAAGCAATATATCGGAGAGTGATATAATACCAATAACCTTGCGGTTCTCATCGACCACCACCAAACGATGTACTTCGGCACGTACTATGCGTTCGAGAATCGTATACAGAGTTTCGTCTAAATTACAACATTGCACACCCTCAAACCATTCATTGCGGTGCTCGTTCGCTTTGCGTAAGGAGACATCGAGATCGTTGTACGTTTTTTCGGCTGCCAAATTCTGCAAGCATACAAAAAGACGTAATTGATTCAAATAAATTGTTTTTTGTTTTTTTTTTTTGAAAGATAAGGTAAATAAAAGGAAGAGGGGAGGAGCTTATTCACAAAGTGGGGGATTCAAGAGGTGTCATAAAATCTCGTTGTCTTAATATGGCTGTTGTAAGCAAATCCTTATCAGCCTAATCATGAATATTCTTACGGATTTTCTTTCCCACGGAAAAAATTTTTCCGGGAATAAAATTATAAAAAAGTGGCATCATCGTAATTTGAAGGTTTTTTTTTTGTTTATTTTCATATAATTTTTATTTTATAATTCATAATACCTACTTTTTCCCCCCGATTTTTTTTTCACTTTACGCAGTCAATCAAAAGGGGAAAAAATTTATAATTGGAAAAAAGGGAAAAAACTCGCACGGAATTTTTGTTTATAATTGGGCTGTATATTTTATATTAAAGTCACATGCTAACCAATATTTATAATAAATAATTCTTTAAAAAAAACAGACTTCAAAACAGGTTTAATCTGTCTGCCTATAACGGTTCAAGACTATGGCCACATACATTAGATTACATTCACTAATGGAACACCCTTTTATCTCCAAACTTTATATTTGTTCAACTGTTCAATAGTTTGACAATAGACATTAAATTACAGTAAGTATAGGGTCACTCTTTAATTTCCAAATTGAAATTATATATTTGTTGCTGCAGTATATTTAGTAATCAGGTTCTGTGTAAATTTCAAGCGTCTATCTATAAAGATTCAACAGTTTCACCAATTCATTAGATTATATCAACTATTGTAAAACCCTTTAATTTATAATTTAAAATTTTTATACTTCTTGTTATACCAAACAAACATTCTGTCTAAAATTCAGGTGTTTGTATAAAAAGGTTAAAAAAATATGGCCTTGTAGGTCAAATTACATTATTTTTGGAAACACCCTTTAATTTCTAAATTCAAATTATAAGCTTCTTGTTATAGCGAACTTAGGTCCCTTGTAAGTTCCAGTTCAAAAGTTCCGTCACGTAAACCAAATTACATCAACTATTGGGACACCCGCTTATTTCCAAATCCAAATTTTATACTTTTTTATCTTTGTAAATTTCAATCGCCTGTTTACAACTGTTCAAAAGTATGGCAATATACATCAAACTAAATGTACTATTGGCGAACCCTTTAATTTATAATTTTTGATATTAATACTTGTTACAGTAACGGCCACAGCAATCGACATTCTGTCTAATTTGCAAGCCTTTGTCTATAACAATTTAAAAGATAGGCGCATATAAGTAAATTTACATCAATTGTGAGGGCACCCTTTAATTTTTAGATTTATTTTTGTATAACTTTTTGTTATTGGGAGAGTAAATCGCAGTCGTTTAAAATTTTAAAGAAGTGCCCTTTACACGTAAAAAATATTAATGTTGTACGGGGACACCCTTTAATTTTCAAGATTTTGAGCTGTTTTTAAAACGGGACCCTAATCTATCATATCTACCAAAAATTTTCAAAATCGGTTCAGAAATGACTGAGTTTTGCAGGCACAAAAATAAAAAAGCAACATTCAGTCGAATTGATAACCTCCTTCTTTTTTTGAAATCGGTTAATTAACACATTGTTGACCGGCAATTTTACTGAAAATTTATATGCGAGTCGCCAACAGAGAAAACAACAGCGATGCGAAAAAAAGAGCTTCACGAGTTTACTCGTGGCCGGTCAGCAACGTTCGGCCATAAATAAAAACACGAGTTAACTCATGACCGGTCAACAATGTGTTAATATAATTTTAATTGCATGAAGTCAAAACACAACCCAAAGCTTTTCTTTGTTGTATCTTTATAAATCGTCACATAAATGTATTTGGGTTTGCTTTCTGATAACCATCGGTTTAGCCGCAAATGCAAATGCAAATTTGGATTTTTATTTTTTCATACTTTTTTTTACTTCCGCATACTTTTGTAAATAAAGATTTCGAACATAAGCCTTAAGAGCCGAACTATTTATTTTATGTGTTATAATTTCTAATTTTCTTTCGATAATTTTTTTTATTTTTTTTTTGCTTATTTGTGTTAATTGGATTGAAAATACTTACAATAACATCAAATTTGGCATAAATATCAACTAGGCGTCCCTCGGAATCAACTAAAGGTAAGGCTGAAACTCTCCTTTCAACGAATTTCTTTAAAGCTGTTATAATGCTCGTGTGTTCATCGGCCACTTCGATATTATCATAAGTGCCAATTTTTAAAACACGCAATTTCTTCTGCATGTAAGAAGGCTTCGGCAATTCATTTATCTAAAATATTAAAATTATTTAAAATAAAAGATTATTATATTTAATATAACATTCGATTTGCACTGGTTTACAAAATTTTGTTTTAAAAATGTTTAATTTTTTTTTTGCATTTTTCGAGATTTAATTAGCGGGTGCTAATCATAAAAATAAATACGAACAAACCTTTGGCCTGGAATGTTGCTTTAAAGAAAAGTATACACAGCTGTGATAAAAAAAATAGCACTAAAAGCAAAGCTAAGCTTAATGTAATATTATATACTATTAATTCTTTGTAAATTTCAACCGTCTGTCAATAGCGGTTCAACAGTTTGGCCATATACATCAAATTACATCAACTATTGTAATACCCTTTAATTTATAATTTAAAAATTTTTCTTAGCGAATTAAGCAGTAGGTCCCTTATAAGTTTTAGCTGTCTGTCGAACGATTCAAAAGTTCAGCCACAAATTACATCAACTACTGGGACACCCGTTTATTTCCTTGCTTGTTGCCAAATGTTTGTACTTGTTATTATAACGTTCATAGTATTCGACATTCTGTTTAATTTTTAAGCGTTTGTCTATAACAGTTTAAAATAAAGGCCTATATAGGTCAATTTACGTCACTTATGGGGACACCCTTTAATTTTTAAATTTATTTTTGTATTATTTTTTGTTATTGGCAGCTATAGTATAGTACATTCCAAACTATGTATGTTGTATTGGGACACCCTTTAAGTTTGAGGATTATGAACTGTTTTTAAAACGGGACCAAGCTATAGGCATAAACTATCATATTACAACAAATTTTCGAAATCGGTTTAGAAATGACAGAGTTCTGCAGGCACAAAAAATTAACAAACGCATTATTCAGACGAATTGATAACCTCCTTCTTTTTTTTAAAGTCGGTTAAAAAATCTCTATTACATTTATTAACTTTTATTGTAACAAATTACAAAATAAGCTCAACAGTCAAAATTTTTAAAGTAAAAATAATAGCACTATTCAGAGACGAAGCTACGCAAAAAGAACAATATTTAAAAAACAAATTATAAATATAATCTCTCAGTTCTACTGAGACTTTAGCCCAAATGTTAAAATAACTTAATTCTGTTAACTTAACATTTTCTGAGTGAGATGTATGTAAACTATAACAGGGTTGTCTAAAACGAAGCTAACTGACGGAGCTATCTTCTTATACCCTTAGGAAAATGATGTCACTAAAATAATTTTCTGTTGCTTTTATTGGCAATAACTAAGGAGCAACGTGTTGGCATGGAGACAACCAAACCTTCACATTCTTTTTTTTTTGCGAATTCTCTTAGGACTCCTTAACTACAGCCCATAGTTACTTGCTGTTAGTTTTATTTCATATACGTCTTTCTTAATGTCACACCCAAGATACTCGATTGGGCCTAAGATTATGCCTCTTTGGGGATCATTCTACGATGTTAATATTGTAGTCTGTAAACCACTGACGAGCATTTTTTCTACTCGTATGTTTATGGTGGTTGTCTTGTTGAAGGACTTAAAATAAATATTTTATTTCTTCTATATAAACTTGGTTCCATTGCGTAATATGAAAAGCATACCAACAACATTATGCTTTAAACCGCTTACATACGAAGATCCTCTAATACGAGGGCTGCTCTATATATTTCTGGCCTAATAGTGAAAATGCGAATATTTATAATCAAAAATGGTTTTATTGTTTTTTAAAGTATTCTCCAGCATGATTTATACACTTTTGCATGCGCTCAAACCAGTGGTCGAAGCACTTTTTCCACTCCGATTAACACACCTCTAAAACATGGTTTTTGAACATTTCAACAGCTTCTTCTGGCGACGAAAATCGTTTACCACGCATTTTTTTCTTGATGTGCGGAAACAAAAAGAAGTCATTAGGTGCCAAGTCAGGGCTGAACGGCGGATGACCCATTAATTAGACGTTTTGGCCGGTCAAAAACGCTCTGGTTTGAGCCGATGTGTGAGAGCTCGCATTGTCATGGTGAACAATGATTCGTCTTCTCTTGTTGGTTTTTCGAATTTCTCCGATGACTTCAGGCAAACAAATTGTAGTGTACCACTCAGAAGTGACCGTCCTACGTTGCTCAAGCGAAACAGTCGCCACATGACCAGTTTTGCCGAAAAAACGAAGTGCTTCTTTCACGAACAACTTTCGTTGGATTTTGCTCGTCTTTGAAGACCCACACTGTCGATTGTTGTTTCGATTCGGGCTCATACGCATAAATCTATGATTCGTCACCTGTGACGATCTAATAAACGTCTTTTGAAGCACCGCAATCGTATTTTTGCAACATTTCTTTGCACCAATCGACACGAGCCTTTTCTTGAGCGACTTTCAAATTGTGCGGGATCCAACGAGAACAAACCTTTTTTACGGCCAAGTGTTCATGCAGTATCGAATGTATGCTGGTGGAAGAAATGTCCAAGGATGTCTCTATCTCTCGGTATGTCGCATGTCGATCTTGCATTAAGAGTTCACCGACGGCATCAATGTTCTCTGGCACAACAGCCGTTTTTGGACCACCTTCACGGAATTCGTCTTTGAACGAGGTTCGGCCACGATTAAATTCATTATAACAAATTTTCACAGTGCTATAGGATGGTGCTTCATCGCCATACAAAGATTAAAGTTCATCAATGCACTCTTGTCGTGATAATCCACGGTGAAGGTTGTAAAAAATTATGGCACGAAAATGTTCACGAGTTAATTCCATTTTTTTCTATATTAATTTTTTCAAGTCAGTGTAAACAACACAAATAATGGTCGTACGTCAAAACGTTTTGAGTACGATTATGCTTAAAAATGACAAACTTTCCAATGGAAATGTCAGATTGCACTTGGCGGCACTCAGTGTTGCCAGGCCAGAAATATATATAGCAGCCCTCGTACATGAACGAGAACCTTCTGCATATTATAAAACGATTGCTGTCTCATCCCTTTTTCAAAATATTGTACACTTTCTAATAAAAAAAATCAGATAACTATAAATAGTTTTATTATTTTTTGTCGGCACTGTATATAGAGAAAACATAAATTAGCACCCGCTAATTAATCTAGTAAAATTTTTTTTTTATAAAATGAAACTTACGTATAAAAACAGGAACCTTAATATACGTTTATGAGTTAATATATATAATACATTGCCCGTGGCGGGATCTATAACAGGTAATCGATGTATACGATTGTGTACGAGTATCTTAATGGCATCATATAAAGAAGCATCGGGACCAATACTAACTAATGGCATAACTTCATTATGTAAAACACCTAACAAATTTAAAAAATAATAATAATAAAATTAATTAATTAATAATAAAATGAAAATAATGATTTATTTATTTATTTTCACTTACTTCTCCATGTGTCTAATTTGTGCTCTTCCAATTGTTCTATTGAGGCATTCGGTGATTTATAATACATTCTTAAGATTTTAATAAAATCTGTTATGGTCAACATTCCAACAAATTGTTGTTTTTGTGAATCCCATAACGGTGCGGCACGCACACCATTATAAACTAAAGCATAAAAAGCCTTCTTAACCAATAACTGGGTATCGAAGACAACCAATTTGGCTGATGTTGGTATCAGATCGTAACATTTGTGAAAACGGAAAAATTTCACAAATATCTGAGAATCATCTTCCTCTGTAATGAGAGATAGAAAATAAAAGAAAGAAATAAATGAATGAATAAAATTTTCATTTCAATTTAAAATGGAAATAATTTTTAATTTTAACAAAAAGTTTTCCATTCCGTTTTAAATTTTATAATATTCATTTCCGACCCCATAAAGTATAATGTGTGTGTGAATTTAAATTTTAAAATTTATAACCCTAGCCACATTCTGTTACGATAACAGAGCTATGTTAATCACTTAACATAACCAATGTTAATACAAAAACTCTAATAGGTATAACAGTTTCCGGACGAATTTTAAATAAAATAAAAGTGGTTAGAAAAAAATTATTGGAGAACACTTCTAGAGATTTCTTCTATTAGATTTTTTGTATTAACATTGGTTATGTTAAGTGATTAACATAGCTATGTTATCGTAACAGAATGTGGCTAGGGTTATAAATTTTAAAATTTAACTTCACACACCTTAAAGTATATATCTGCCCATAATTATGAAAGTGGTCTAAGTCAAAATTAAAAAAAAAAATTGGTTTTACCAGTTATTTTCATACCACATTAATTTAAACTAAATTTATTCAATGTAATTTTTACGAAATTGTCAAAAATTAACCTTTAGATAGTGGTTGTCGCATAATGTCATTTTTTTAAAATGCAATTCATTAAATATCTCGAAACAAGAAATATATGACTTAGACCACTTTTATAATCAAGGGCACATCCGTGTTAGTGTTGAAATCAAGTTTGCCAAGGCACTACATCAGATAGAAAAACTTAAAATACGTTAATCGATCAGCCAAAGTGTAGAAAGAGGTACTATTGAAAATCAGCCAGATCGGTCCATGTGCTTCGTAGCACGGGGGCAAAACACCACGCCTACCTCCAATTTTTCCATATCATTTGGAACAATGAAGTAACTTCAATAAAAAAAAAAACAAATATATGGGGCGATAGAGAATTTAAAAATAAGAAAAACAAAAAATCAAGATGGCGCGCTCGCCCATATTTTCCGAGTTACGGGCCACTGAAATTTTCAGATTTTTTAAAATATCAATATGGGTGTCATTTGAAAGCTTTTGAAGAGATTTTTAAGGAAATACCAAAGTTTTTAAAAATGCTTAACCACTTAACAGCCGACGACATTTTTACGTTATTTTTTATTTTTCAATTCTCTGTCACCCAATATTTGTCTTTTTGATTAATGTTTCTTCATTAAACTAGATTTACGCGTATGGTGAAGGGTATATAAGATTCGGCGTAGCCGAATATAACACTCTTACTTGTTTTTTATTTAAATTAATTTTGAACGCGTGGCTGTTTTAGTTAAAATTTTTTTTCTGCTCTTTAATTTTGCATTGGATTTTATATGTCATTTCTGTACATAAACTTTTTTTTTTAAATTTTATTGTTGTTGTACACAGTAATCAATATGGAATACAAAACACCTATTTTTTGGAATTTTTGTCTCACTGTGTTAGCATCACGTAAAAATTGTTACATGGATTTGAATGAAATTTTGTGAACCTTAGTTCAAATAAAGAGTGATTTGCTTTAGTGAAAGCACCAAATTTTACTGATGCTAAAACAGTTTTCAGCAATTTTGACTTAATTTTTTTTGCTGAAAAATTTTTGAAACTGTCTACAAAACTTATGAATAAATTTTGTTTCACACCCAGTCTTCTCCATGAAAATTATGATATAACTCCTTATTCATTATTTGATTCATTTTATACAAGGGACTAACTGCTCAATATGTGAAGCAACCAGCGAAAACCACTAAATTAGCATTATCATGATTAAAGCTAAAAATTTTCTTGACGACAATGCAAAAAATAAGTCATTTTTTTTCTATTCTTCTGATTATATCGGTTTATATTGGTCTTATTCGACTATATGACTTTTTTTCCAGGCCATTTTCGTGCAATTCTTTTGTAAAATTTTAGTCGAAATTTAGCATTAGGCCCGAACTAACGAAGGAAGAACTTTCTGCTAAGGAAACTTTTGCACTTGCATTAAGTTCTAGCTGAGCAGCAGTTTTAAAAGGGTTCTTAAATTTATTTTCCTCAATAGTCACTTAACATCTCGGCATTAGAAAGTATAATTGGGCGACACAAGCGTTAACAACCCGAACGACATTTTGCTTTTTATACATTTACACGATTTGTAAATTAATATTTAGTTTTAGGCTAATTTTCTAGTTTTAAAAATATTTCTTTTAATTTTCGGCGTCGTGTGGTATTTATGATTTTCTTTTGTGCAAAAAAACCCGAACTTTTTTTTTTTTTTTTTTTTTTTTTTTAAAAACCCCCGATACACCAATCAAAAATCAAATAATAATTCATTTTCCGGTGCTAGCCACGAGCATCATCAATTTTTCAGTCCTAATTACATACTTAACGGGAATTTCAATAAAATTACACACTGGTGTAAAACTGTCAAAATCATATTAAAATTAATTTAAGCGTAAATATTTTTTCAATTATGTATTAAAATCAAAAATGTAGCAAAATAAGTGTAAAAAATCTAACAATATCGGCGAACATGTAAATGTGGACAGTTTTGCTGCCCACTTTCACAAAAAAATAGCTGTGATCGTCAATTTTTTTTACTTTAACTTTAACGAATTTCTGCTTCTTTAGTTTTTTTTTTAAATACGAAAAAATTACCAATTTTGGAAGTATACTGCAGAAGACTGTACGATCGACAACAACGAGTGTTAAGTAACAGCGATATTTTATTTTACCTGCTTAAAGCCGATTTCAAATTTGACTAAAGAAAAAAAATTTTTTCTAAAAAATCAATTCATTCAGTTCATTACATCTGACTTGTCAGATTTCTGCTGCTCATATGTATTTTTGTGCATCTGTCAAACATACAAACATATTTACAGCTGACATAACCTGTGAGAGCTCACAGCAGCTGTTATATCAGATGATTTCTCAACTAAAAATTAAACGTGGTCTACCGACTTTTACGCATGCAATGTCTGCAAAGGTTAGTTAACACAGCCAGTATAAATTTTGCAGTCGGTAATTTCACTAGCTCTTTCTTAAGCCTCATAGAACTTTAAATTATAAAAAACAACACTAAAAATTAAATTTTTGTGAAAATTTTCTACTTATTGTTTTCAGTAAACTCTGGCAAATCATTATGAATAGACTCAGGCTTGAACAACGCTATCAAACCATTCTTTGAAAATCAGTCATCAATTCGAGCAAATTATACACGACTTCGTGATTTTTATGGTGCACATATTCGTCCGTCTGAGCAAGCCATCAGTCGAACTGTGGATAGATCTCGTATCACAAACTATCAAGATGATGCAATAACACCAACACGTCGAAGGAATGTGAGTACTGAAGAGAATATCGCTGCCTTAAACGAAACTGTGGAAGATCTAAATTTGTCGATTCGTTGTCGGTCGCAGGAATTACGGCTCTCTCCTTCCACTACACGGAAGATCTTGCCCTACACCCGTATAAGATCCAGCTAGTGCAGTAATTAAAACCACGAGACCATTATTTCGCCGATTGGGCTTTAGAACAGTTAGTAACTGACCCGTTGTTTTATCGCCAAATTGTGTTCAGCGATGAGGCTCATTTTTGGCGTAACGGGTTTGTTAATAAGCGAAATTGCCGCATATTGAGAGAGACCAATCCACAACATATCCTACAGACTCAATTGAATTTAGAAAAATTCATCTTTCTGGTGTGGTTTGAAGGCTGGTGGCATCATCGGAGCTTATTTCTTAAAAAAATGAGGCCAGATCTCACGCTACCATCAATGGAGATCGTTACCGCACCATGATTAATGATTTTTTGTTTGAATATATGGATGAATTTGGTCCGGACGAAATTTGGTTTCAACAAGATAGCGCTACGTGCCATACGGCGACCGCAACCATCAAGTTATTGAAATCAAAATTAGGCGATAAAATAATTTCAAGAAATGGACCGTTCAATTGGCCTCCAAGGACGTGCGACGTGACACCTCTCCAATATTTCATGCATTGCCACATCAAGTCACTGGTTTATGCTGATAAACCAGCAACAATTGACGCTTTAGAGGCCAAAATTGTTCGTGTTATTCGTGACACGGCCAACAGTACTTGAAAAAGTGACCCAAAATTGGACGTCCAGAATTCCTTATTACAATTTAATTTTTGTGTTATTTTTTACAATTCTAATCAATTCTATCGGGCTTAAAAAAACATCCTTTAAAAGATGTGTGAAGTCGTCAGCTTCAACCGGCTCTGTGCATTCGATTTAATTAGACGCCGCTGTCAATTACACGAGGCTTTGGATCTGTGCAACTATATAATTATTAAGTTGCATCTGTCTAAAAAAAAAATCTATAGCATTTGTAACAGTCATTGCACATACACATACACATTATAAGATCACTATTGTTCACCTCCCCTTTTAAATTAAATATATGAGATATTCACTTATCGATTCTTCTTTTTAAGTTTAAAGTTTTTATGACTACAAATTTATTACTTTTTTAACATTTTACTAAAGTTTTTTTTAATTAAGTTTTTTTAGAACAACTTACTATTTTGTACACTTTTTCTTAAAATTTCCGCTAAACATCGTTTCCAGGCCTGGGAAACATGTTCAAATTCTTTAATACTTTCTAACGGATAAATTTCAATTTCTGAATTTGCTTTTTGACCAGCACGAATGACCAAACGACCGGCATGATTTGAATAGAAATGCAGTTGTAACATGCGGACTACGAATTCACGGCCAAGAACAATGACAAGAATTACACAGCGGCGACACTGACACTGACACCGACACCGACACGAATACTGACCAACGATCTTGAGTGTTTTTAAAAACACAATTCAACTCATTAAAAATTTCGTTTTGTGTTTGCGAAGAATGTTTGGTTTGTGTGTTGTAGAAAAATGCATTAAGAATATATTTTATCACAAAAGATCAGCAACAAAATAAATTTATAATTAAAAATAGATATTTGTAATAAATCTTCGACCACAAAAAAAAAATAAATAAATTAATTGCAATGAATGCGTTGGTAATATTTATAAAAAAGAAAAAAAAAAAGAAATCAAGAATATAAAAAAATGTCAAAAAATCACTGCTGCTGCAAGACAATTTTTTATTAATTTAGTTGTTGTTGTTGTTGTTATTCAGATCTTTTACTATTATATTATTTTTACTGCAGTTTGTTTAAGACTTGTTATGATTTGATTATTTCTGCATTTTATTTACATGTGCATTTGTGTGTGTGTGTAAATATGTCATGTTTGGAGTGGGGGTATAAAAGCCTGTGTTTTGTTTTTGTAATTAATTGTTAAGAAAACGAGACATTATTGTGACTGTAAGAGAAAAATTCCCAAAATCATTATTAAATCAAACTTATTTAAAAAATTTAAAATACAAAAGATTTATCGTTATCGTTGCATTTTGTTAATTTTCAGTTGCCATAACAATGATTTGTATGCGGCTGGCTAATTTAGAAAAAAAAACAAAGTGTATAAACTGACCAATTTGTCAATTTAGCGTTTTTTCTTTTTAAACGTTAAAAAAAAACTTTAAAATATTAACATTTCCTTAGTCTTACGTATTTGAAATGCAAATACATTAAAAAAAAAGTTATTTTTGATACTATTATTGTATTAAGATTTAGTGACGAGGGGTATCTGCTTAAAATGCATTGGAATATAAAAAAAAAAAAAAACAATTTCGTAAAAACTTAGTTATTTCTGTGACCGTGCAACATTCTTTTAGAAAGGGATAGATGACGAGATAAGACAAGTGGTGAAAGAAGAAAGATATAGCCATCCTACCGCTAAAATTAAGTGCTTTCACATTTGTATCTCTATTTTCTCAACAAAATAACATATTTTTAGAAAAATTATTCTATATTTAAAACAAGGTTCTAAGAGACCTCCTTACAAAATTTTATTAAAATCAGTTTCAGTGTGATGCGAACACAGACAGACAGGCAGACAGAAATTACAGTTTTATTATATGTATAGATATTACTTCGCCGGCGATTATGAAGTATCGACGAAGGATTCTGCATGTTGTAAATGTTAATTCTGAATATGTATTTATACCATTAAATAGAAAAAAACATCTTAATTTTTTGATTGCCGCAGGAGTTGAACTCTGGCCAACCAGATTTAAAGTTAACGTGCTTACCACCATGACTATAGCAGCCTTAAAGGCCTTTCTATCCGTGTTGCCGTTTGGTTTTCGTAGCTTTTGAAGGCTCCACGTAACATGTATAATTTTGTTATATCGTATTAGGCCAAATTTTCGTAACTTTTGCTGCAGGCACAAAATAAATTAATATCACTGACTGAGTACTTTTTTCATTATTAGAGGTAAGAATCTCTCGGAACATATTAACCTTTTTTAACATTTCAATTCGATTTTAATAACAAAGGTTACCTGCAAATGCAATTAAAATAACATTGCTAAAGTTTTACTCTGTTCAATTCGTGAGAAATCACCAAATGTTTATTGCTTCATGTTTAGAAACAGCAAAATGTTTCTGGCAACAATTCTTTCCAACTGTGTGTAAAACTAAGCATTCTATTCAAACTTGTGAAAATTGTGAGCATCTTCAGTTATTACGCTTGAAAAATTTGACAACCGTTCCAATACTTCTATTCAGATGAAAATTGTTTTTAATTTTCTTCAGGAAGTGCTGGATTATATTACAGAAAATTTTCCAGTAATTTTATGTTGAAGTGTTAAGCAAATAAGCAAAATAATAGAGACGGTCTTCTCATTAAACAAGATTTTGTAAATGATTTAACTAAACAGGCTCATCATATTAAATGTGATAAAAAAGTAAAAAAGCTATTTTTTAAGATCAAAAATAAATTTTAAAAAACGAAAACTTAAAGCGGACCTTAAATAACTTCTGAAATTAATAATGTTTTAAAAGAATTTTCATATAAGCCAAAATTTGAAACTTTGGTAGCCCGAAATAGCTCTTATCCTTCTCGGGCTTTAAGGCCAAACACAAACTTTTTACTCGATTATTTATTTTTTCTTCCCATTTAAAATTTTGTTCAAATCGATGCACCCGTTTAGAAGTTTTGCAATTATTCCCAGCTTTGCGCCAAAAATCTCATACACTTTTTACAACAAACACTCATTTTCATTTTTTGTTGCCTTGTTATTTTCCCTAAAATCTGAAGCAAAACTTTTCACTAGATTTTAAACAAAAACTATTTATTTGAGGAAAATTTCAAAATTTAACTTTAATTGAAAAAATGGATTTTTTTTTTTGAAGAAAAAGCGTAACTTTCCCTGGCAACACTGCTGTCTACGTAACACTAGCCACATTCCGTTACCATAACAGAGCTATGTTAATCACTTAACACAAGTCTTGCAACATTCTGTTACACTAACATAGCTATGTTAATTAATTAACATAACCAACACAAAAAAATAACTGAAATACGTCTTTCCCATTGATATTTAAATAAAATTAAAGTGGAATGGTAAAACTAATTATTCGAGAGCACTACTAGTTGTGTCTTTATTAAATTCCAATCGACGAATATATTAACATTAAGGTGTTATAAGAAGAGAATAAAAAAAATTACAGATGATTTAAAAAAAAATCGAATATTTGTCCATTTTTTTAAAATCTGGGTTTAATTAGGGCATTTGCTATTAAGGGAAATTTACATTTTAATTGTACATATTGAAATTCGTGTCCCAATGACAAAAGTCGATTAATAAGGCGTATGTCTAAACCATTAGAAAAGCTTAGCAATAAACACAAATTCAGCTGCAATGATGTTATCAAGGAACATAAAAGTTATTGGAAAGATTAATTATCTGCAACTGCAACCTAAAATTTTAAGTGAAGTATGCCAGACTGAGAGAGAGACAAGATTGCCATCTCTGAATTTCAGTTACAAAAGGACATCAAAGATCTACTCAAATCAATGCCTATTGGTTTTTATTCTCATAAGTTTAAAGACAAATAATTCATTTAGGCCTACAAATAATTCGAGAATATTTCTAAAAATTTTGCTTAAATGAAATAATAAAAAAAAAATTAATTTCGTAGCTTAAAAAAATCGCAAAATTGTTGACATTTTTGTTTACATTAAATGCTGTTAAAATTAGTTTTCACGGTTTTTTTTTTCTATCTTTTTAAATTTCATAATAAATTTTTAAAAAATATTAAAAAAAAACACAAATTGTTTTTCGCTAATTAATTTGTTGTCATTAAAAATTCATGTTATTTATTATAGTTTTAGTTTCCTAAACTTTTGTTGGCTCAATCCAATCGATGTTAATTATTTTTATTTTTTTATATATTTTAAGGTTGATTTAATTTATATTTTCTAGACTCCCCCCTGTTGCTTTTGCTTAAATATTTTCGTAATTAACGCTACGACTACAAAAATACTAAAACAGACAGAGAAATACGACAAAAAAAATTTACATGACGCCTTAAGGAAGCTTTCTATCTATTGTTTAGATAAAAAAAACACAATTAGGTAGAACCAAAGGTATGTTTTTCAAAGAAAAAGTCGATTTTTCTTTTGCATTAAATAAATTAAACAAAAATATTTTGAATTTATTTTCTTTGGCAACGTACCATTTAATTATGAAGGCAGTTTGATACGAGAGATGGGAAAATAAAATTTTGAAAAATTGTATTATATTTGCGGTAAATTATTTTCTAATGAAAAATAATTATTTTATGCGAGGGCTGCTCTATATATTTCTGGCCTAATAGTGAAAATGCGAATATTTATAATCAAAAATGGTTTTATTGTTTTTCAAAGTATTCTCCAGCATGATTTATACACTTTTGCATGCGCTCAAACCAGTTGTCGAAGCACTTTTTGCACTCCGATTGAGACACCACTAAAACATGGTTTTGAACACTTCTTCTGGCGACGAAAATCGTTGACCACGCATTTTTTCTTGATGTGCGGAAACAAGAAGAAGTCATTAGGTGCCAAGTCAGGGCTGTACGGCGGATGACCCATTAATTCGACGTTTTGGCCGGTCAAAAACTCTCTGGTTTGAGCCGATGTGTGAGAGCTCGCATTGTCATGGTGAACAATGATTCGTCTTCTTTTGTTGGTTTTTCGAATTTCTCCGATGACTTCAGGCAAACAAATTGTAGTGTAGCACTTATAAGTGACCGTCCTACGTTGCTAAAGCGGAACAGTCGCCACATGACTAGTTTTGCCGAAGAAACGGGCGACCATTTGCTTCGAAGTGCTTCTTCCACGAACAACTTTCGTTGGATTTTGCTCGTCTTTGAAGACCCACACGGTCGATTGTTGTTTCGTTTCGGGCTCATACGCATAGATCCATGATTCTTCACCTGTGACGATCTTATAAACGTCTTTTGAAGCACCGCAATCGTATTTTTGCAACATTTCTTTGCACCAATCTACACGAGCCTTTTTTTGAGCGACTTTCAAATTGTGCGGGATCAAACGAGAACAAACCTTTTTTATGGCCAGGTGTGAATGCAGTATCGAATGTATGCTGGTGGAAGAAATGTCCAAGGATGTCTCTATCTCTCGGTATGTCTTATGTCGATCTTGCATTATGAGTTCACGCACGGCATCAATGTTCTCTGGCACAACAGCCGTTTTTGGACGACCTTCACGGAATTCGTGGCTTCGGACACAATTAAATTCATTATACCAATTTTTCACAGTGCTATAGGATGGTGCTTCATCGCCATACAAAGATTTAAGTTCATCAATGCACTCTTGTCGTGATAATTCACGTCGAAAGTTGTGAAAAATGATGGCACGAAAATGTTCACGAGTTAATTCCATTTTTTTCTATATTTAGTTTTTCAAGTCAGTGTAAACAGCACAAATAATGGTCGTACGTCAAAATGTTTTGAGTACGATTATGCTTAAAAATGACAAACTTTCCAATGGAAATGTCAGATTGCACTTGGCAGCATTCAGTGTTGCCAGGCCAGAAATATATATATAGCAGCCCTCGTAATGAAAAATAATTGATTTCGTATTTTCAATTTAATGAAAATTTAGTTAAATATACAAAAAAAAAAAAAAATTTGAAAAGTTATACAAAACCGAATTGAAAATTGTAAGAATATGTATTTAATTAAACCACGGGAAACATTAGTATACCACTCGTTTCTGTAACTAAAGTGAAAAGTTTATCACGTTATATTTTGCATAGAATATATTGAAAAGTAAATGTTTTATTATTTTTTTTAAACAAAAAATTTTAAGGCGAAGAAATAATACTCAATTTAAATTTCTTCAAACAATTTTTCAACCCTCATTTTAAGCCAATAAAAAAAGATCATAAACACAACAACAACAACAAAATATTTCCATATGTCTGCAGTAACATTATTTTTCAAGAAAATTCATTTAAATAATAATTATTTGATTTACAAAATAATCAAAAAGTTAATAAACAATATCACACATCAACACATTTGTATTATCGTCTTGATTCACTTTATTAATATTTTTATTATTTAGGAATTGTTATTTTCTATTTTTAAAGCACATTTTTCTTTAATAAAGCAAACAAAAAAAAAAAACACAAACAAAAACAAAAACTTCCGTTATAGTAATTGTTTACAAGTTACAAGACAATTTGAATATTTATTTAAAAAAAAACTATTGTTATTTTATTTTCTTTTTATATGCTTTGATTTAATTTTAATATTTATATAATAAATAAATTTATATGCTCATTCAAATTTGATCATCTCAATTTCGTTCTAAGCACCGCGAAATTTAAAAACAAACTGAAAATGAAAACTGCTTAGAGGAGAAACACCAACACATTTTCAAATTTCACTTATTTTGTTTGTTCTTATTGCTATTTATTACAAAAATTTTGAATCAACAAACAAAAAGAAATAATAGGAATGAATTCCTTGTGGTGATTTTTATTTAGAACGTTGTTTTTAAGTTTTTTGCAAATACGTAAGAACAAAAGAAAATAATAATAAAAAAAAAAAAAATAAAGAAAATAATAAAACAAAACATTTACATAAAATTTGATTTAAATTTTCTTTAAACTATTTTAACAAGAAAATTGCCACATCGTTTGAGTAAAACGGGATACTTTTCAAAAGAAATTCTTTCAAATAAACTTTTGTTAAACCGTAATGACTCAATTTTCATTACATTTGTTGTTTTTTTTTTCATATAAGAAATAAAAACTCTCATTACATCGAAAGTTGTCAAACGAATATGTTTACAAATCTGGCAACTTTTTTTATACGCGAGTACGCCATGGCTGGAAAACTTAGTGTTATCGTACTTTTTCAATAATTTATATGAGAAGAGCAAAATAATCACATTTTTTTTAAGAAATTATAAATTATAAAGTACGAAAGTTGCGATAACAGTAATTAGGTGTGTGATGGAAATTGCGCGATTTAAAAACTATTGGTACATATTCATAGTTATAGACTAAAGTCGTCTATTGCTAAAAAGGGCGGTTTACATATGTCAAATTTTTGTGTAGAAGAGTACAAGTAGTATAGTCTAAACATAATCTCCCTTATTCTAGTTTTCGGCGTCGTCGTCGTTTTAGTATCAATATCACTTCGTATCAATGTCGGTGTCAATTTAATAAAAATTTTGCATTCTATAAGATTCCTGTGACGACGTCGACGGTTTATCGATTTTTATGAAATGCAAATGCACATCCCCAAGTTTTTTTTATTTAATTTTATTTGTGTTTTATACTTTTATAGTAAAATGTTTTCTTTAATTGAAAAAAATTTTGATTTAATTGATGATGAAAGCTTTAAAAAACAAAAACCCGCGTTGGTAAGAAAACTTCTTAGGCAGAATTGCAATATTTTTAATTTGCCGTATCGCAAGTATGTAGTAATGTTTTGCCTGCTCCTGGCTCTGTTTTCAACGACAAAATCGACTTCAGCAAGTTTCATGTTATTAGAATCGTTTCCCATTCGAACTCCTTAATCTGCTCCTCCAGAATTCAAATGCTTCTGGAAGTTAAGTAGGTTTGCCACAGCTTCTTCCAGCAGACTGAGTGAAGATTGTTTAAACATTCCACAGCCAGTAGCTTTACATTTCGCTTTATTAGCAACCATATTTTTTCACTTTTAATTTCGCCATACCTTAAAAGTAACTTTTACAAACTTTTATACAAATTCCTATTCAATCCTTTATTTTGTTACCTTTTACCATTCATCTGTTAATCTTCTAGGCCGACCAAGAGAATTTAGAATTTTTCAAAATTCTTCCCATTTTTCTTTAAAATTGCATGAAGCAATGCCTCTGCGAAAATTGTTAAAACTTTCAAATTGATTTGCATTTGTAACCTTCAATTTTTTATATTTTCAATGTTATGTTAAATCACTTCCAGTCGTTATGCAAACAGGCGTCGACAAAAAAAACAGACTCACGTCAATACAATATCGTCCTCACATTTGTTATAGAACACAAATCTTTGAGCAGTGATCGATAAGTGTCAATAACGACAATTAGAACAACAAATCGAATGCTTAGACACATATCAACATTAATATATGACGACGACGACAACTAGAATAAGGGTGAATATGTAATGAAACTATCCGACATTGAGAGTAAAGACAAATGAAAATTTGACACTCGTACGGCTCCTTTCTTTAACCACTAAATCGTGAAAAGAAATTGTTTGTCCTTCTCAAATACCGACTCAATACATAAAAGACGAAATATCACATTTATTATATTATAAATCATCGTTCGTAATGCAATGTATCATTATACGTGTCAGGAAAAATAGTGGTTACGCTTTTTTGGTCAAGTATTTGACTAATCTGACCGCATCTTTAGTTTTAAACGAGAAATTGAGGTACTGGTTTCCAGGAGACTGATCTGAATTTCGATTTAAAATTAATTACATTCGGATTTGTTTCGCTTTTACATTGTGTTTCAAAAGTGTTTTTAGGGAAATAAATTTTAGACTTTGCATTGAATTCTATGCTTTTTTTCTTAAGTTCTGGAGCCAAGAAATGAGTTGTATACAAAAATGTTAAGCCGGTTAAAGACACTTAAGAAGACCGGCTGGGCAAATAGTATTAATTTCTTTTCATTTACGCCAATTTTGTTATATTCTGTAAAAATAAACATTTCATAAATATATGGTCATTTTAATGCTGCTCATTTAGCTCATCAATGGGTGCTAGCCAATTTTTGCATAGAGAAAATTCAAGATTCCAATGTTTTAAATAATTCATTTCATATTTATGTGTTAATTTTACATTTCAGTTTTCCATCCCTGGAATACATATGAACACCTAATATTTTTTATACTGTTTGTCCGAATTATTGAGATGAAACAATAACATGATTTATATAGCAAAAAAAACAATTTTCCAGACAATCTTAACAGTAAATACGAGGGTTGCAGTGGAATTACGTGATAACGTTACAGAAGAAAAATTAAAAAAATTATTATAAAGGACATAGATGTTTATAGCAATGAAGCCGTTATGCGTAAATCTATAAATATGGCTTCACTTTCTTATATTTCAGAAGAGAAAAAAATAGTTCATAAAGCGTTCTTTATTCTATCGAAACTTCAATAATCAAGAACAATTAAAAGCATAATGTAATTCCTGAGTGAGAGAGATGAAAATAATATTAAAAATACCTATTTGCAAGTATCCACAGCTCATACATCTGATATTGCACTAGGAAAAACATTTTTTTTAATACAATTTTATATAAAAAAATTCTAATTTACACATTTAAATTTTAAGAGCACATTGTATTTTTTATATGGGTATTGAATAGATGTCCAAGTTAGCTCAATATTTCAACGGCGTTGTTGTACTAAACTTACCGACAGAAATAGATGCGCAACTTGGGAGCATTTTGAACCACTGTTTTTACAAAGAGATGAGTGTTGCGATTAAATGATAAACTTTTCGATTCACTTTTTTAAATAGAGTAATAAATTTTACCTCTTTTAATGACCTTAATCCGGTCATTAAATTAATTTTTAAATATTCTCTTGCTGGCAAATTCTAGGACCGCCCTCGAAAGTCTCAAAGAAACAAATTTTAAAACAAAATAATAACGAACGATGACTATTAGAACAAAAATTATGTGGAAATGAAAAAGGTAAAGAGTTATTTATATTTTCTTTTACCCTTCATCACAAAAAGTGAAAAAAAGGTATATTTTAGTTTCGTCATTCCGTTTGTAATTTCTACAAATTCATTTCCGACCCCAGAAAGTATATATATTCTGACTCCTTATGCATAGCGAAATCGATTGAGCGATGCCCGTCTGTTCGTCCGTGTTTCCCGAGGCAAACTTAATTTCACAAAAAAATAAATATGTCAATCGATAAGATATAGTGTTGAAAGAGGTGCTATTGCATGGTGCATGATCGGTCCATGTCCTTCGAGGCAGCAGGCAAAACACCACGCCTACCTCTAATTTTTTCATGTCATTTGGAACAAAAAAGTATCTTCAATAAAAAAAATAAATATATGGGGCGATAGAGAATTAAAAAATAAGAAAAAAAAAACATCAAGTAAAAAAATTGGCGCTGGGAAATTTTCAAAATTTTTTAAAATATCAATATGGGTATCATTTTTAAGCTTTTAAAGAGATATTTAAGGAAATACTACAATTTTTTAAAAATGCTTAACCCATTAAGAGTCGATGACATTTCTATGTAAAATTATGTACTTATTTTTTAATTCTCTGTCACACTATTATTTGCTTTAGAATTACATAGATGGTGAAGTGTATATAAGATTCGACATAGCCGAATAAAGCACTCTTACGTGTTTTTACTAAATTAAATTAACTAAATATCTAGGAAAACATGACAGCTGTCTGTATGTAAACAATCAATTATCTATTATGATTTCTTATGTGAATTCTATAGCATTGAAATTTTGTTTAATAGACAATAGTGTTAAAAAAAGACGACAAAAGAAGGAAATGAGTGCGTTTATTGAAAAAGAAAATCTGTTAATAGACTTTGATTAAAATGAAAAAAAAAATGTTAATTTCATTCGATTTAAATTATTTTATAAGAAACAACTTTTTAAATTTATTTTTAATTTAAAAGTGTTACCATCGGTTTATGAATGTTAAGTAAAAGGAAACACAATATTAATATTTATTAGTGTTTGTTTTAGCTTAAATATTTTTTTATTTAGGTTTTGTAACTCTTAATTAGTAAAAGAAATTTTAGTTTAAAACTTTAAAAACTATTTAACCACTTAAAAAATTGATTTCAATGAATTTCTTATTCAAATAATAATGCGTCAGAATTTCTATCGAAAAAATATAAATTTGTAACTTCCCTAGAACTTTTTTAATTAAAAAATTCATGTTTCCTAAGCTGTACAGTGTTCATTTTGAAAAAAGTTGCAAAATGTGTCTAGCAACATGTTTATACAACTGAAAATTTTTTCCAGCAACATATTTTTCAAACTGTGAATTAATTTAAACTTGATCGATTTCGCACGGAGTTGTTGCCAACAGCAAACAATAGTACGTGGTAATAAAAACGGCAATTTCCTTTTAAATCGTAGTATTTCCATCTCTGTTGTTAGTAGTGATATTTTTCTAGTGAAATAAGTAAATGGTTGGTCAACCAGCCTTTCATTTAAAAAAATCATTTTTATCTCCAAAAAAAAAAAACATTTTCTTGAAAACTAAACAAAAAAAAAAAAAAATAGTTCTTTCTGAAAGTTTGGTTTTGCTTAATTTTTTATGTTGTCTGTCAAAAATGATTTAGAATTTTTCTTTCGTTATATACATTAATATTGTATTCCATTATTGATCAAGTGCCAAAATGCAAAAAACCCCTTGAGACAAGACAATAAAGAGAACAATTTTTTTTTTAAATCTAAATAAAAGTGTCAAGTATTTTTTTTGAAGATTTTAAATATAGAAAAATAATTAAAATTATTGTATATAAAGTTGGTGCTTTTTACTTACCTAAGTCAGAAAGATTTACTTTTTCTAGGAACGGATCAGCAACAGGCAACTGGAAATAAAAAAAAAATTTAATTTATTAATTTTTCATATTAAACAAAATTTCAAATATTTTTAATAATTTTTTTGCTTTTTTTTTAATATAGAAATTTTTTTTACTGGTTTCTTAAGGATCCGCTGTGTTCCTTTTATTACCTTACAGCAGTAAAATATAATCAAATCCTTAAATAAGCCTTCTTAGATCCAAGTGACCTTTAAAAATTCAGATGTTCTGTTCTTTGAGATTAAAGGCTGGTTCACCCACAAAAATTTTGTTCCGAAACATTTTTTTTATATGTAGTTTGACGTTTTATTTTTTGAGGGAGAGAGATAAAAAGAGTAAACTCACTTCGGAACAATTTCAGCTTGAACTGGTTTAATTTTAATTTTTGTTCCGAAACAATGAAACTGTGCTGTCAACTATTTTATATTTTCAAAGAAAATTTAACTGAGCTGCCACTTCATTAATTAATGTGATAAAAAACTTTCAAGCAAAAAAATATATTTTAAATACTTTTTCGTTCTTTGTTTGCATTGATATTCAATAATTATTTTTAAAATTTGTTTTGTTCTTAAGATTACCTTCCTTAATTTGCCTGGTATATTTATAATAAAACACAAAATAAAAGAAAATAAGTTTAAAAAATTGTGTCATGTATCTCAACGAATGAATCCCTTGCCTTGAAGCTTATTTTAGAAATGAAAAAGCCGGGTATAGAATGCTTGTATGACTTTTTACCTCAATTTTTTTTACCTCATTTTTTGATTTAATTATGAAAGTTTTTTTAATTTAGAATTTATTTATAACAAAACGGCATTCAGTGATTTTAATTTTCTGTCACAGTGCTGCCTGCTTGTAAAGTAACACATCTCGCTTACACATATGTTTCATATGGTAGCTTTGTTTTTCCAGAAAAATTGTTCGAAGTGGGTGAATCGTTTCAGAACAAACTCTCAAAAAACTAAAATTCTCTCACAACAAAAATTTTGTTCCGAAACAATGGGTGAACCAGCCTTAAGTGACACTGTAGCTTCAAAAGCATGTTATTCAACGAATTTTTTACAGTAATTTTACGAAAATTTTAAGTAAAGCGATAAAGAGACTTGAGTCTTTTGCACGAATAAAGTGAAAATTCAAAATGGTCACATATTCAAAGATACAAAAATAGTTAAAAATGAACTTGCAGTTTATAATGTCTTGAAAAGAAAGACAGAAAAAATGAAATAATGGGTGTCCAAAAGTTCATGCAAAATTGGAGCTTAAAAGTTCGGGTGTCGAGAATACATTAAGTGCGGATCAAGAAAGGAAATCTTAATTCAAGAACGAACACATTAACTCCTGATATATAAATGTTATCTTTACACTTCGTTTCTGTACTAAAGTGAGAAATTTCTCACATGAAAATAATATAGTCACGTTTTAAACAGTGTTCAGTTTGAGTTTAAAATGTTCTTTTTAATGTAAAATAATAAAAATGTTCATAAACTTTTGTAGGTGTAAAACATGATGACGACAATATTCTCATGTGAGTAATTTCTCACCAAAGTTAAAGAAACGAGGTAATGGTTAATTAATTCAAAAATATATTTTTGTTTTTAGTAAATTTTTGGATAATGTGGTTTCTGTTTGTATAAAAGCAACTTCGTTAATTCGAAGCACGATTTCGGCAGTTTTTTTTTTTTCTTTCTTTGCATATTTGCATTTTAATGGCTTTTAAACAGTTATGAAAATTGCCGTTTTTGGATTTGAAAGAACACGTATTGGAGCGGACTTGGTGCTAAAAACATTATTGGTATTGGTTTAGCAATTAGGGCTTCCATATTTATTCTAAATCGAATCACAAAAATAAAAATTAAAAAAAAATATTATACCCGCAAATCCGCCTAAAAATATTTCACTACTACTGTGTAATCAATTTCGTGTATAAGAATAAGCCTGTTCGTCAAAGCCCTACACCATTTATGAAGATGTATCAAAGGTTTCGTCTCCAATGGCGTTTGTATTAAATGATGTATTAATTCACATTTGAAAAAAAAAACTCTTTCTAAAGAAACATTACTCGCAGTGTTGTTAACTTAGTGCTTTTAGCACTATCTTTGGAGCCTTTTAAAATGATCAACGCGTTTGTTATATTTTTTCATTTTCGATTTCCTTTAAATTTAAAAGAAAAGCAAAGTTTTAGGTTTTTCTTAAAAAGGGTTATTTTTTAGATTTCGTTGATTTTTGAAATTTAAAATTTGACAATGCTGATCACCCGTAGAAAATTATATTTTCTATTTAATTTAAAACTTGCAGAAATTTTAGAACTCTTTTTAACCACAAATATGACAAACTAAAGACAGATGTTCTCAAGACCATGAAAAATAAAATTATGGACAAAATGATTTTTTGTACTAAATATTTATACCAAACAGATAGATACCCGCTGGATTGTAATCGCGATAATGCCAGACTAAATACCCAAAAGCCAAAAGAAAAATAAAACTTAGTTGCCAGATTAAAAAAAATGTAAAACAAAAATTTCAAGGCCGCGCTTTTATAAATAAACTAATTCTAATATTCTAATTCTAATAATGCATTCTTTTGTTCGCGATCGAATTAAATACGAACAAAGCTATTTAATAACATTCGCGAATTTATGTAAAATATTCGCGGATATAATAATTAATACTCGCGAACGAATAAAATATTAATAGAAAGAAAAATATAATTTATATTTTCAAACATAATTTTTCTATTTCCGAATACAATTTTTAAAATCAAAGAAAAAAATTTATTTGGCGAGTTCTGTTTTTCCTACCCTCAATGAACATAAAAACCATTTAAGCCGATTTAAGCCAATAAACGTACAAAATTTGCATGCTTCACCAAACTGTAGAAATTTAGTTTTCATATTAAAATTTATTAAAGTTAATAAAATTTCTTAAAAAGAACTATTTATTGTTTTGGCAAGTAATTTGCAGTTGCAGACTATAGAGTACGCGTACGCCTTTCATGCATCGTCTTCAATGACGTTCAGAAGAATTTAAACAAAAAATATTTAGCAAAGTGATTGTTGTTATTTATTAGTTTCTACACGTCTGGCAACCTGCCAGTATTTATAAAATGACCATGAAATATTTCATAGATATTACACTTGAAATTTTTAATCCACCAATTTGTTCTCTCGATTGCCCAACTAAAAAAATGTTGGGACATCTTTAAAAGCAAATTCAAAAATTGTTCCGGTGTCGTTGAACTCAAAAAGAGACAAGTGTCGTGTAATAAAAATGCTGCTGAGATTTTAAGAAAAAAAATACAGAAAAATATCTGCGAAAAATTCCGAAATGTATAAAAAAACGTTACATTTTAATTAGAGAAAATTGTTATGAAATTTATAATTTTTGGTCGTTGAAATGAAGCTTTACGCAATATGTCTTAGAAGAGCTTTATAAGGATCTGAGATTTTTATGCTCTAAAAACTAACGCTTAACAGCCATACCTAAACAAGAGCGGACAGCGTTTTTTGCTGTCAAAAGTTCTCATGCATTTACAATTGGAAAATCCGATTTTGACAATAATAATAAAAATAAATAAAAAAAAAATCATTTTCTTTTTTATAAATTTTTAGTTTACACAACACAAATATCATACAGAAACGTTATTCTTGTTGAGATTATCACCTGTCTCTGTAGACAACTGTTTTTCATTTTTCATCTGCGTCCGTAAACTAGATTTATATTTTTTAACAACCCTGTTTTTATTATTTTAAGTATGGCATTTCAGCGTTGCTATGTTTTTCGCTTTTATTTAAGTATGGCTGCAAGAGAAAGCAAGAGGCCTGCCATACTTGCCGTTTTTTTTTTCTCAAAATTATACGTGCCGATTTGGCGAGTTTTGCTCGAAAAATGCCGATTCTTTGATAAATTCTTAATAGTTTGTTTTTTTTAGTTTTCTTCTTCACTAGAACACATGTTTCATCGAAAAATATCGTTTATAATTTCGTTGTTCCCTTAAAAACTGTATTCTTAATAATGAAAGTAATGTAAGTTCCAAAAAAAAAAAAAAAAAAAAAAAAAAAAAAAAAAAATAAGCTGATCAATTTCTTTACACTAAATTGTTTTAAAGTAAATTGGGTTTCGTTGATGAAAATGCTTTAAGCTTAGAAAATTTAAAAATCGACAAATAATATTGTAATGATAGACACAACTGGTATCTAGAAAATATCTCTCTACCTAATGACTGTGATTTTGAATTGATAAAAATGAAGAAAACTATAATTACTTGTGTAACCCTGTGACCATTATTATGAATTGATTAAATAGTACAGCCAAAGAAAAAATTTCTCGTACAGAATTTTTTTCCAACAAAAGATTCAATAACATAAAGAGTGAAAAATACCGCTGGTAAATCTGTCTCAAAATCCAATGGAAGAGATTCAATAGAAATTAGCCTTATGAGATGTTTTATAAAACTGCTTTAAGCCAATCAAAAAATAAATGGTTATATTGGATTATTTCCACTATTTACGACCAATAGATAAATAACGGAAGTTATTTGTTTTTAAAACGGTTATTTTAATTTAATTTGTGTTATTTTATATGTTGTAAACATTATTTAATACTGAATTGTTATGTTTTGTTATTTTTTTTGTTAATAAAAATATTTTCAATTGTATTTACAATTGGTATTTTTAATTTGCCGAGTTTTTGCGGATTTTTTTTAGCTGATTTTATTTTTTCAAATATACCAAGTTCCTATAAAAATCATCTGGCACCCCTGGGTAGCAAATACTTTGATGAACCTCGTACCAATCGAACTTCACATAACGACCACAATAGCGAGCCTAAAAGAATCTAGACGATCGTCAGTTAGGCGTCAGAATTCTCAAAGAAGCTGCTGCAAGAAGCTGGTGTCAAGGCTAAGTACGCTTTCTCAAAGACTAATAAAGCAATAATCTCTTTTCATGTTTGCATAAACAGAAGTAACATTATCATTCAGATTCTTATCTTACTTTTTATTATTGAATCAGATATTTGAAATAATCAGAAAAATTAGCAGATGATATTTTTTGCACTTTCATTATACTTAAACTACTTTCAAAATTACAGTAATTAGTAAAATTTTACTGATAATAAAATTTTGTTTGCATTACCAGTAAATTTTTACCCATAATGATTAGTGGTTTAGTGCAGTAATCAGTATATTTTAGTGAAATTCTACTTGCATTACCAATGAAAAACTTTCGTGTTAGAAATATAAGAAATATATATCACATATTACTACTTTTAAGTTAAAAATAAGGTCTTTTCAAGATATTTTTTTAGTGTCCTATTAAATTTGTAAAAATTTATGTATTTCTACAAAAAGCAGCATTTAGTTATTTTCAAAAATCAGAAGTTGCATTACCAATAAAAATTTCACTGACTACTGCAATTTTTTCAGTAGCCAGTAAACATTTTTTATTAATCAATAAAAATATACCGGTAAAATTAAATTGCAGTATCAGTAAATATTTACATTTTTACTGCAATTTTATTAAAGTAAAGTGCCCGTGTATGCACTCAGCCCCAACAACAAGAATATTTTTTTTTTTAATTTTTCTTTATTTATCTTCCTACTCATTTTTTGTTTATCTGGTATATCAAACTCTTTATTATAGCGATAATTTTTATTTAATATTTCAAATAAAATATGTCATTAATAAAATTTATACGCAAATATATATGTATGTATGTATATACCCATGGATGTTTACATATACTAAAGTACAACTAATTTTCTGCAACATTTAATAAATAAATAAAAATTTTTTTGTGTATGTTTAAATTAGCAATGTTTATTAAAGATAATTATGAATCAGTGATGCGCAAGCCATACCACAATTGTGGAAAAATAATTTACACACATTCTTATGCTCTTTTGTTTAGTCGTTGATTAAACATCGACGAATGCACATGCGTGCGGATGTATGAACTTTTTCTTTTAACACACTAAAAGAAAAAATTTTTAATTTTTTACGGCAAAAAAGCGAAGTATGGTATTTCAAAAATACTTTAGGATTGAAAATGCTTTTGGAGGTATGCAATGCCTTATATGTTATAAAACATTAAAAAAAAGAGAGAAGACGTTTTAAAAAGGCATTTTGGAACTGTTCATAATACATTTAATATTAAAGAAATAAAAAAGAATTTATATAAGATCTTGCAATTTTAGCTGATTTAGCCGCTATTTAAAATAAATTGAGTTTAAACCTTCAAAGTACGAAGGAACAAAGTTAACTCGGTTAACTTAAAAAATATTATGCTCATTCGAAATTTAAAAAAAAAAACATAAAAATAGAAAATTTCATATATAATTTTTATGAGATTTTTTTATTATAATTTCTTTTAATAAGAATTTTTACTTGTATACTTGTATATAAAATACTTTAGTTTTTTACTGTTACCAAGTAACATATTTTTTTCACTAAGCAACTTTTCTTACATATAAGAAATAAAATATTTACTCGAATTTAAATTAAACTTTAATTTAAATGCTTATGTGCACTATTTTATAATATTACCAAGTAACAGCATTTTATCATTAATCAATTTTTTACGTTTAAGAGATGAAAATTATTTTATAACATAATTGTGCTAAATTTTGTTTAAACTAAAATTTTTTTATTTAAATTTCAAATACTTTAAATTTATTTTATTTGCTTATGTGCAATTCTTATAATATTTCTAACTAACACCGTTTTTTTATTAAACAACTTTTCTCATAGTGTAACTTTATATTTCTCACCAATACAAATACATTTTTTATTTTGCGCATCACTGTTATGAATACAAATACGGACTCATCCAAAAGAGGTTGAGTGTAAATAAATGAGAAATACAACATCTATAGTTGCCAGATAAAAATTTATGTAAAATCGTTAAAAAAAATTTTTTTTGGAACATTCTTTCCGAATAATGTTTTCAAATTATATTTTAATTACAATACAAACTAACTCAGCGTTTACACTAGAAAGGAAAATTCTAAAAGTCCCACTTTTTTAATATCACACTCACATTTTTAGGGTTACGTACCCAAAGGGTAAAAAGTCGCCAAATTTCTTTGCACCAGTGTCTGTCCGTCTATCTTTGGAACTGCAATAGGAAGACTCAGAGAAAGTGTATTTCTACAGCCTTAACAATAAATATTTATAAAAATGTTGTTATAGACATGTGAAATTTGCACAGTGTATGTGAAACTTCGTTCGCTAAAGCAACAAATAAAAAATTACAACTTAAATTAAAGGGTGTCCCAAGATTTTTTTCGCACGTCGCCTTGTTATTAAAACGCAATAGTCGACAAGTACAAAAAATGTATACATATAATAAAACTGTAACGGGGTCCTTTATGTAAATGAAATATTTAAGTTTTATGTTGGTGTCGATATGGAATTTGTCTGTCTGTCTGTCCGTCCGTCCTTCTATCTGTCTGTGTTCGCATCACGTAAAAACTACTAAAAGGATTTAAACAAAATTTTGTCAGGGGGTCCTTTAGAACCTTGATTCCAATATAGAACACAATTTTTTTTTTTCGTAAAATTAAGTCATTTAGTGCAGAAAATAGAAATAAAAATGTGAAAGCATCCAATTTTATCGGTATAATAGTACTAAAACAGTTGTCTGCACATTTTATTTTTGTAAAATGGAAAATTTTTAACACTGTCTACAGAACTCTGGAATAACTATTTACACATTTTTCTAAATATGAATTTTAAGAAAATTAGAAATGACGCGCAGACGAAGTCGTGGACACTGCTAGTTAAAAATAAAATGAAAATATAAAGTGTCTTTCAGTTTTTCAACCGTAGTAGGCAGTCACTTAGAATTTATAATTAACTATGGCGATGGAAGATAGGCCAAGAGCTTTAGTTTTTAACAACAAATAAGACAAAGAAATTAAAAGGTGACTCATACATTGTACGGAGACCTTTGTGTGTTGGTCAAGCTCAAACATTACTGATATGTAACGAATTACGTTTATAAGGAATTAAAAATGGCAGTTCCCTCAAGTTCGTTTGACCTTATTTACTTATTTTTTTCTTTAGTATTGAATCGATATCGACGATATCTACAAAGATTTGAAAAAATAAACAAAATCGGTTGACAAACAAAGGAGAAAAAGAATCCCAAAATTTTATGCTTGCCTATTTTTATATAGATAAGTAAGTGTGAATAAGAAATTATATATATTATATTGTGCATTCGGATTTTCTAAGTTTTAAATAAATCAATGATTATTTATTTAATTTTATTTTCCAACTTTTTTAGGGATATTTTAGTTAAATATATAATCTTTTATTCTCTGCTTCCATCATTTAAAATGTAAAAGATAGGATAATACATAAAACACAAACTTAATCCATGTTTAGCGAAAAAAAAATCGTCAAATCAATGGTACATAAAAATTTGTTTATAAATTGTCCATTCTGGCAACTCTGGTAATAGCATCTTAAAAGCAGCTTAATTTTATATTTCCATAATAAATAAAGCAATAAAAAATGGTTGTACATTTGTATGTATGCATGCATTTTAAAAAAAAAGTATGTAAAGAGGAGAGTGAATTATTTTAAGAATAGTGTAAACAAAAAATTGAGGGGAAAGATAATAATTATTTTAATGTGCAAATAATGACAGCAAAAGCAAAATAATATTATTTTTATAATAAATCCTTATATTTATTATAAAGTAATTAAATGCCAATGTAAGAAATAAAAAAACTAGCAATGTATTTTTAACTTCTCAGGAATAAAATTGATAGAAGAAACATATGCAAAATTTACAGTTCATAAATATTTTCATATATGTAGTTAACGCTTGAATAAATAACTAAAAACATTTTTCGATATGGAGAGTGACATTCTACGGGTGCCAAAACAACTGCTACTTTTTAGGAATAATCATATTGATTTTTTAATATTTCTTTCTTTAGAACTCTTCCACTTCAAGATTGATTTTGAAAAATTTTTTCTTAATTTTTTTAGGTACTTTTATTCGAAGCGTAATTTTCAGATACTGCAAAAGAAAACAAAAGAATAATTTATTTAAAAGTAAGTACGAGTGCTACATTCGGCTAGGCCGAATCTTATATACCCTTCACTATTAATGTAAATCTAGTTCAATGAAGTAACTCCAATCAAAAAAGCAAATATTGGGGTGACAGAGATTTAAAAAATAAAAAAATTTGGTATTGCATATATATAATTTTACATACAGTGTCATCGGCTCTTAATGGGTTAAGCATTTAAAAAAGCATTTAAATAAAGATCTCTTTAAAAGCTTTAAAATGATACCCATATTGATATTTAAAAAAAAAAAACATGGTGCACAATCGTACTCTTCTATGAGAAGGTCACAGGCCCATAACTCGGAAAAATTTGGGCGAACGCCATTTTTTCACTTGATATTTTTTTTTCTTATTTTTTAATTCTCCATTTCCCCCAATATTTGCTTTTTTGATTGGAGTTGCTTTATTGTTCCAAATGACAAATGAAGGACATGGACCGATAATGCTGATTTTTAATAGCATGTTAGAAACTTGATCTGATCGATTGGCATATTTAAATTTTCTTTAAATTTGCCTTAGAAAAGTTAATTTCAAACCTAACACGGATGGTTAGACGGGCATCGCTCAATCGATCTCGCTATGCATAAGAACTCAGAATATAAGTATATACTTTATGGGGTCGGAAATGTATATGATAGAAATTACAAACGAAATAACAAGTGTCCATATTATGAAAATCAGTAGCAAGGCTCATTGATACAGGTGACTGCATTAGCTTTTGTGTGTATTTTGTTTTTGTAAAATCTTGTTGAGCTGTCAAAAACGTCTGGCAATATGTGTGATAGAGTTAAAATTAAAGATTTGGTCTTAACCTAAAGAAACAATAACAAATATCTTCAAATTGATTAAAAAATTATAAAAAAATTTTTATCTATTCAATTGAAATCAAAATATTTACTCATTTAAAATGTAAACATTTTTGATAACACGAAATATAAAGTAAAATAATATGAATTTTCATAATTTTAATTGTGAACTTTCAAGTGTAGGAAAAAAACTAAATGTTTACAAAATTATTTATAATAAAATTTTAAAAATTGATAACGTCTGGACATGATTTTGGAAGAATATTTTATTAAAAAACAAAATAAAATGTTTTTTGCGTGTTTATAAATTATTAGCGGTATTCACGGTTCATATTAAATTTAAAATGCTCTTAAAAATACTACGATTGAAAACATCCGAGTGTAAGAAGCCCAATATTCTGGCTGTTTCACACATTTGTAAGTACATTAATGCAAAGCAAGATAGCAAATTTAAAATGCCACAAGATGTAAAATGTCTGCAATTAGGGTTACCACTATGGTTTTGATAAGAAATCGTCATATTTCCAACGGCAAAAAATCGTTTTCTTCGTCACTTTAATTAAAACATGAATTAAGCAAATTAAAACTTCATTATCCAGGGGAAAAATTTTTTTTCTCCGTAGTAAAATTATAGCGGCGAATTTATTGATTAACGCCGTTGCTGGAAATGTCAAACCTCATAGAAAAAATATTTATTCCTATTTCTTAAATATGAAGTTTAACATTGCTATTACCTGGTGCATGATTTCTCCAAGAATTGAAATCCTTAAATTTTTATATGATTTAAATTGAACTAAAAAGGTGTAATAAACAAAAGAATTAAATTAACCTTTAACAATATTTATAAGCAATTTGTAATGTTGTTTTTAATGAAATTTTTTATTTTGCGTCTTTTCTTTTTAAAGTTAGTTTTTTATTTTATTTCCATGAATACATTTCTAAAATTAAATTGCTATTTTATTGCCATAATTTTTATAGTTTTGCTTTCATAAACAGCGCAAAATTACTTTTAACCACTTGTAGTTCATAGTTTAAGCATATTTTTATATTTCTGATAAAAACCATGTATTGCTATTTTATTACTTGTTTTTAGCCATTTTTTATCTATAAGCAGTGATGTTGACAGTAGAATGATAATAGAGAACGAAAGAAAACAACCGCTAAAGCTGAATCTTATTTACCCTTTACCATCTATGTAAATCTCGGCTAGCGAAGTTACTCCAATCAAAAAAGCAAATATTGGTGTGACAGAGATTTAAAAAATAAAAAAAAAAAAAATTGGTACTGCATATATATAATTTTACATAAAAATATCATCGGCTCTAAATCGGTTTTTTAAACATTTAAGTATTTCCATAAAGATCTTTTCAAAAGCTTTAAAATGGTACCCATTTTGATATTTAAAAAAATTTTAACAATTACACGAACGTACAGATGGACATCGTTGAATCGACTTCGCTATGCATAGGAAGTCAGAAGATTTCGCTATGCATAAGAAATCAGAATATATATACTTTATGGGGTCGAAAATGGATATTTTAGAAATCACACACGGAATGACAAACCTTTATATACCCTTTTTCCACTTTTTGTAGTGAGAGTATAACAAGCGCTAAAGCCATATAAGCGATAATAATGTCGATATTGGGACACCTTTTAAGTTTTATTTTTTTTACTTTTTGCTATAGCACACATAATTTTACTGACACTGTGCAAATTTTACGTGTCTGCCAATCAAAGTTAAAAAATAACAAGATTTTTATGAATATCACGTCACTTTCGAAACACCATATGATTTTAAGTATTTATAGCGTCTTCAAGAGTCTACCAATTGTAAAGAAAACAATCGATTGAATTTTTATATTTTGTGTACGGAACCCTAAAAATACCGCTAATCTCTCTTTTTCTTTATTCCTTCATTGTTGTAACGTGCACTTGAAATTTAAAAATAACCGAAATCAGTTGCTATATAATCAATATTTATCATACTTCAATATGGTGAAAAGCAATAATAATTTCCACTCATGTTCTTCCTCTTTAACTATTTTCAAAACTGTTTCAAGGGTTTTTAAATTTTCAGGCGTGGTTCACGGAATTGTCCATATATACCCACACACACATAATACAATAATCACAAGAAAACATAGTATTCTGCAGTCATTTTCTGGGCATGCTTATAGTAACACAAAGCAAATCTTTATAAAAAATGTTATAATAGTTTTAAACGAAATTATAATTTCCTTTGATAACACATTAATTTCTTAGCTCTGTAACATTGTTAAACAACGTACAGTGTACTTCATCATGCCCTCTACTGCCATACCGCTTGCAACTGCAATTTCCATTTATAGGCGAATAAAAACGACAAGATTGTTTTAATATGGTATGATCTGGCAGCTTTTCATTGTTTTTTTTTTATAAAAAAATTTCATGCCAGTACATTTTGTATGGAGCATACCGAAGTTACGCGGCGGCAACGATTTACAATTGGAAAATCCGATTTTGACAAGTCGTTTAATAATAATAATAATTAAAAATAAACAAAACAAATTTTTGTTTTTTATAAAAATTTCGATTTACACAAAACCAGAATTATTATTCTTTTTAAAATAATTAGGGAAGTTATATATATTTTTGCAAAAATATAGTTTAAAAACCAAAAAAAAATTCTGTGCGGGTTGTAAAATTTAAAGCAAAAATTTTGAGTGTCAATTTTTAGGCTGACCTTTAATTTCGAAGTTACGGACCTCTAACGTTTGTATGTATATTATGGCATATATCAAGTATTTTATGGCGGAATGACCCAATATGGGAATCATCGGAAAGATAATTTTTTGCATTTTTGAGCTGCGTCCGTTAACTAGACTTGAGCCTTAATTTTTAATAACCCTTTTTTTTATCATTTTGACATAGCGTTCGGCGTTAAAGCTATGCGGAAAAAACGTTCCGCTTTTCGCTTTTATTTAGGTATGGCTGTTAAACAATTTTAGAGTATTTTTTGTGTTTTCTAATGGTATTAAATCTATTTTCGTAACAATATTACAATGATTATAATAACTTTTTTTACATGTACATTAAATTGCCTATATGCGATAATAACGAATCTAGGGGGTTACCCTTAAATTTAAAAAGTAGTTTTATTATAATTTTTATTATTATTATAGCGGCCATTATAGTACAACTTTTGTAAAAATATTAAGTGCCTAGCCACGTCGGCTCTGGAGCAGTGGTCTTTACAAAGAGAAACAGCAAAAAATATTTAAGGTCTCTAAAATCATATTATATTTATTTTTCTAGCAAAAGGTATTTATCTTTTATTTTTTTTTTCAATTTTCGATATTCCTTTGTGTAGCATCATTAGGAAAAACAAATCAATTTTTTATTTTTTTGCTTGAAAAAAAAAAATGAAAATATAATTAATTAAAAGGTCAAATGTAAACTATATCAATGGTCTCTAAAATCTTAAAAACATAATTTATTGCAAAAAGTAGATAAATAAACAAATTAAACAAAAAACAGCTTTCCATTAATTATAAAATCAATATCAGTAAATATAAAACGATATTTAAATATGGTGTGATAAAGATAAACGATATAGTTAATTTTGATATTTTTAAAAAATCTTTTTGGTGGATTTTTTTTCTTTAGGCACTCCCGGTTGTTATATTCACGAAGAGAATAAATAAATACCCGAACCCTTCGTTAGCTGGGTAAAATATGAATGAAGACAGTTGATTTAAAAAAAAGTCGGGCGACAGATGGACGGACATTGCAGCACGGGAGCGTAAAAATGGTAAAGCATTATTTTTCAAAATATGATTTTAAAAAATAATTTTTTCCTTAATAGATTTTCTATGGAGCTAACAAAAACTAATGCTAGTTGGAAAAAAAAACTTTTAAGAAAACGCACAACATTGTAAATATACGCTGTTGTTTGATGACTAAAATCCAGTTATTAATATTTACGTCAGACTTTTTTTCTATTTTATTTTTACTTTTACCAGCTACAGAAAATGTAAGAACTTATATTCTTAAAACTTCTAGCTTCATAGCTTTTATGTAATAAACACAATAAAATTATTCGTTTCATCATGAAATAAAAAACAAGTATCTGGCATCCCACTGATGATTTGTCTCATTTTTTCTCTCTGTGAGTAAGAGTACTTTAGTAGTTTTAACTCATTAAAAAAATTGAACATCAACAACTAACCTTAAGTGAATTTAATAGTGGTGGTAAATTAGCAAACGATGGATCTGAAAATTCACTGCGTCGACGAATTAATAAACAATTATGAACTGGTTCAGAAACACGACGCAGCTGTTTTTTTGCACTATAATTTGTATTAAAAACTAACGGTTGTAAAGGTTTAATGACACCACCATTTTCTTTCACATGCGAATGACCACTGTTAACGTTAATTGCACTTATTGCTGCTATTGGTGATGTTGTTGTAAATGTGGACGAATCGGAATTGACTTGTAAACGTCTGTGTCTCGTTAGACCGATACTATTGCCAAAACTATGCAAATTATGGCGATTTTTATTATCCGTTTTGCTATCACGACTACGGCTTACGTGATGTGAATGTCGTATACCATCGATTTTATCATCTGTGCAAGTATTGTTGTTACTATTTTCATTTAAAATCTCATTAACATTTCGGTTGCTTAAATCAGAATTTCTAAATGAATTTTGTTTTTCTTCATTACTTTTTTGCATATTATCTAAATCTTCGTCAGTATAATCGTAATAATGATCAATAAGAACAGGTAGATTTTTATATTTCTTTTTACGATACACTGGAGAATTGCTAAGAGATCGAGATTTACGCTGCTGTAAAGCAGTTATTACTTTACATGTTGCGGGTAAAACTTGGCCCAATGAATTTTTTCGGCTACTATTATTACTGTTATCATTATTATTGTTGTTAGTGCTATCATTATTGGTGTTGGATAACACCGATAAACGCGACGACGGATTATCAAACAATGAATAACGTCGAAACATTTTATTACAAAAAAACTTTTGCTTTACGTTCTTGAACTTTTTTCAATTTGTTGTTGCTTTATTAATTTACACCTTGAAATCGCACTTTATACACAAAGCACTTCTTTTTCTTTCATTAAATAAATTACTTAAGTATTGTTCAATAACACAAAAAGAATTAAATAATGTAAGACATGCTATTAATGCGAATATCTGCGTTTTCTTTTAAAACTAAAAATCACATTTAACGACCGCTCACTAGTATTAATAGATTTAAACTGGTTTCTTTTGGCGAAACCTTAAATGAGTAAAGTTTATCATTTTCGAAAGCAAACTACAAAAGCAACAATTTAAAAAAGAAATAATTGAAAAACCTGATAAACATAAACGTACACAACAGAGAAGGAAACCCCAACGTTTAAAAAATTATTCATAAAGTTTTAAAATAATAATTATAGTTTTTTTTTTGTTTTATTAAAATTATTAATTAATCAAATATTAAAATGTTTAGAGGTATCGTAGAGCATGTTTATATTTAATTACATGAAGCAAGGAGAGGTAATTAATCATTATTAAATAGGCGATTTATACCTTTCTCAGGGCTTGGTTTCTGTTACTTAAATAGGAAACTTTAAACAAAAAATACTTCATTTTCAACATCCAGAATTTTAATGCAAAAGAAACACAAACAGTGTAAAACAAAATGATCTTCTACAATTTGAGATATGGAATTTTAAATGTGAGCATACATTTCTTTTGCATTTACAAAAACCTTTTTCTAGTCGAAAGTTAAAAAAAAAATGGCTAAAAAATGTTTGTCGAATAATCAAAAATGATTTGTGGAATAAAAAAAATATTTTAATAATCCTGTCCAAGGTGAATCAATACTAGGTGGTCGCGATGGCGAATTCATTCATATTTTCGCCCATAATTATGAAAGTGTTCCAAGTGAAAATTAAAAAAAAAAATGAATTTACCAGTTATTTTCATACCACATTATTTTAAACTAAATATATTCAATGTAATTTTTATCAAATTGTGAAAAATGAACCATAGATAGTGGTTGTCGCATAATATTTTTTAATTTATTAAAAATATATGACTTAGACCACTTTCATAATTATGGGCTTATTTAGCGTTTCGAAGCAAAAATTAATGAATCTGCCATTACGACCACCTAGTGTTAAATCGCCTTGATCATGTTTAAAGCATTAGATTTGCAGGGTACAGAGAAATAGATGGTTTCTGCTCAAATAAATAATCTTTAATTTAATTATAATTTTTAAAACAAAAATTCATCGAACTAAAAGTGAATCAAGCAACCAACACAATGTTCAGAAGAGGTTTTTTATTTTTTCGATTTTTTTAATAAATACTCATGTGCTATTTTTGTAATAAAAACGATCAATCAACACGTCTAAAATATTTTTATGAAAATCACTCAGTTTTTTTTACTTATTTCTATACAAAATTTTTGACGAGTTGATCGTAAGTATTAAAGAGAAAGCATATCAGTAAAAATCTATATCAGCGACCTATTTAATCAAAATAGCAAAGCTTTTTAGACATTTTCGTTAATTTTTGTTCTTTAGCTTCAAAGTCTTAATTGTAAAAATATTTTAGACAATCAAAATTTTATTGAAATTTTTTTTTTAAACTGGCACTACTTAGAAAAAAACCGATTGTTAGAAGAAAACCGTCTATAGGTTAGTTGTAATTAGTTTAAAAATAAAGAAGAAAAAAATCGTTCCTAGAAACCATCATTTCATTTGACCAACTAAAAATAAAAATTAATGTTATAAAAAATATAATTAAACCAAGAGCGCCATCCCTGATATAAAGTAATCAAAATAAACAACACCAGCAACAGTATTTTTTATGGTTAGACCGACCCTCTTTCATTCATATGATTGTATTCCAATTGCAACCATAAAGAGTAAAAGCAAATTACACTCAATCAGGGTTGCTGTATACGGTTTTTTCTATAATATACTTTTATTCATTGCTCTGTACTAAAAACATTTTTGAAAGGGGCAAATTGGCAATGTAATATTAACAGAGGTTGCAATGCAACAAAGGTCCATTTTTATTAATTAGGAAGTAGATTTTTAAGTTAAATTTAAGGGTAAGAGTAAGAAAAATATCATTTTTTAATGGACTCAAGAAAGATGCATCTCAAAATAAAAATCTGATCGTACAGAATATTTTATGAAATTTTTTAAAACATTAGCAAATCTCTCACAAATTTTATTTTAATATTAAGTACACATTATCTGACTATCTAGACACACAAGCCATTTTGAACAGATCTAGCTACTAAATCTCATGGTGTATCATAGCCTAAATTAAGGCGCGCTGAAAGGTTTTTTTAAATTATTTTCTCATCTAACATATCATACATATTCAATATTTTCTTCGACTAAGGCCGTATAGTCAGCATTATTCCTTACTTTAACTGCTAGTAACCTAGAATAACGAGCGTAACGCCTGTGTTACAACAAAATATATATTTTGGATTTATAAGAAACACACTATTTTCGGTAAGATTCGCTATCTTAATGGGAATAATCGTACAACGATTATTCTAATCCAGCAAACTTTTTATGCCCACTGATATGGAAGTTACTTATACGAAATTTTAAGACCCTTTTCCTTACAGTTTCACTTTGTATGGGGGACATTACACCCACTGTCCCAATACATTTAGTATTTCGCTAGACTGTGCATTTTAATAAGGAAGTTTCTAGAGCGAAAGCTTAGGACTCAGCTAGACCTAGCTCAGGCTAGGTGTTATTATTCTTTAGATACATGACAATTATTTTGCACGCCTACTATTCTACTACAATTTCAAGAGTCTACTACATTTTCAAGAGTCTAGCTATTTTAGTTCTCTAGAACAATTATTAAACGTGTATGGAGGGTGCCAAGGCCTCTATTTTAATTCAGTCTGTGTTTCGCTAAACTACTTATAGTAATATGGGGGTTATAGGTGCAAAATTTCAAGGTTCGCAAATAATTTTGCCACGCCCGTTATTCCAACCAGCCAGTTTTTCGCTACATTATGCATATTAACAAGAATATTATTTGAACAAAATCTAAGGATGCTACCTATTACAATTACCAAGTAACATGAAAATAAATGTTTACTTCGTATGGGAAGTGCCACGCCCACGTGAAATATCAAGTAATAATTTACTAACTGCAAGAAAACTGTCGACTGCTTTATATCAACCTCTTAGTTACTTTATAGGAGAAAGAAAAAACTTAATAAAATCTGAGAAAAGAAACACTTCTTTTTTATGAAGTTGTTTTTTTTATTATAACAGTCAACAAATTCAATTTTCTTTTATTTCTTATATTTTCCCTACATTTAGCTAAGTTATATAAAATAGGTCTTTTAATTATTCACATTTTTGATAAAAAAATATTAAGATAAGCTCTCTGAACTAAATTAAAAAACGAATCTACTTCTAAAACAATTAAAGTTTATATTAACGAAGAAAAAGAAATTTGAGTAAAAAATAAGTGTTAAATATAAAAGGCAAATTATCAAAAAGAAGTGGTGAAAATCTACCGGTATAAGCTTTTTTAAAACTTACAAAAGATCCCACTTTTTTTTTAGATATTTATATGTATATTTTTAAAAAGCCCCCAAACTTCATCTTTAATATCAGACTTCGATCTCTGTGGGATCAGCTTATATTCTTTTGTTATATAAGTTTTAAAATAAAATAATTTGGATAAATCATATGCTAAGGCTCGTAGCATATTTACTGTTGCATTACCAATGCTTCTGCATAAAAATTATTTTAATATTGGTTAAAAATATCTTAGAGTTTCTCTTCCCTTGTATCTGGACGAACAGACGAATATGCCTGGGAAATACTTTGCCGCTTATAAACATTATTAAAATTTTTCGAACCGGATTTCGTTATCTCCCTTAACCAATTTATTTTGCTTAAATTTTTTATGTTAAATAAATTTCTTATGAACTGATATACAAAAGCGACTTCGGAAAACTCTCATTTTTTTTCAAAACAATTACATCAAAGGTGATAGCGAGAGCTATCAATGAGTAAGATCTTTTTTTGAACTATTGTAAATCCGTTATTCGACAACATATGAATCTGAATTTTTAAGGGAGGTGTATTTGAGTGTTGTCTACCAGAACATGGAAAAAACCCGATTTGGAAAAAAACGAGATATGACCTCTCTATATTAAGCCGATCGATAAAAAGAAGGCTTATTAAATATTATGGATATTCAATCTACCTTTTATAAACTAGAAATGTACATATTTTTTATTATGGCCGTAAATTTTTAAAATTAAAAAAAAATCGAAATTTCAATGGCAATCCAAGCAAATCTCGATTCATATTGAAAAATTATAATTTGTACCCTGATTTGTAAACTTGTACTAATTTTGTCATCTCCGCAATCAAATAAAATTTTAAAGTGAGTACACATTGATTGTATTTACATTGAATTAAAAAAAAATGAGAGAAAAATAGTAATTACGGTACAACTTAAGAAACAACAACATTGAGTACTGTATACTATTAAAGACAAGTGTATGTATGTATGCATAATTATATTTAATAAATCCACTTGCATACATATACGTATGTATATAAATTTTTGTGTACATGTTGATACATAACGCGTGTTTTTACAAATATAAAAAGATAAAATGAAAATCTATAATTATTTTCTTTATTTTTGTTTAATTAAAGAAGTTCTACTCGTAGGCTTTTATAACGTGGAAAACTACTTATGTAAATAGGTTTGTAAGCAGACGAACTTAAGTATAATTGTAGATGCTTATACACATATCTATATATTTTCAGTACATATGTATCGTTAGCTAAAATGAAAAAAAAAAAAAACATTTACCAAAAAAAATTCAAAATTGTTTTCCTTTTTACAGGATGATACATTTCCATTTAATTTACGAAATTTAATTCAAAAACAGATTTAGATTTGTTTTTTGTTGTTTACATGGTTTTTTATTTTAGCTGACGATATGTACACATTTAAGAAATAACTAAATTCGTAGAAGTTTTATGAAATCTTAGATCATAAATATTTATATTATTTAATTGCGTTTGGAATGTCATATGAGTAATAATTAAAACTGTCTGCTCATGATTAATTTTCGTTGCACAGTGTTTGCAACGATTATATTTTCACATTATTATTTTTGAATGCTGCTTTTTAATTTAAAATTTCTCTTCGTGGGTGCAATTCACAACGAAAACAACTCATTTTAAAGAAGAATGCAAATTTTAGGTTGTCATTTACGAAAGAAAATTAAAAAAAATACGGTAACTTTTTGCAAAAAAGAAGTGCTTTGAAGTGATGAATCCGAGTTTAGGCTGTAGAGATATGATAATACTCTATAGCATTATCCAAAAGTACCTCACAAAAGTAAACTGTGTGATTTAAACATTATGGTTTGTTGGCACAAAACTTGGCCCAATAGCACGGCGAGAAATTCTTCAAAAATGTACCAACATTAACACAGAAGTACTATAGAAAATACGATAGCATTCGCTATTATGGCATTTCATGCACCACAATAATCCCAAACACACTTCAAGACATGTGCAGCGTTTTAATGTTTTACAATGGACTGATCTCAATCCCATTAAAAACATGTGGAACGAATAATGTGAAAATATTGAGGCAGCCTGGAGAAGTTACATCCACTTGATAAAACGTATGCCAAAAATTAAAAAAATATTTAGCCTATTCTACACTTTAAATTCAAATTTAAAATTATTGAAATTTAATTATGTAGAATTATTTAAGCAGAGGTAAGTAAATGTTTTAATTATTTTTGCAATCCTATTACCGTTTTCGTCAAATTTTTCCCGCAAAACAGTATCCTATATTACTGTTTTGCAGGATAAACATAAAGTCGGATTTAATAAAGGAAAAAACTAATTTTATTATATTTTCGAACGTATATGAAGAATAAAATTAATAACTTAACTTTCCAACGAATGTTTTAAGGTTTATGACCACCACTGTAAATGTAAATGGTCCAGACATATAAACATTTTTTCATAAATTTTAAAAAAGGTTTTAAACGTTAAAAAAAAAAAAAATTATTTTCTTAGACCTTCTTTAAAATTAATTATTCGAAAATTATAATTATAGTTTTTGAAAATTTAAAAAAAAAAATAAAATTATAATTGATGGCCTCAAAAGCTCGTAGGTATAAATAATTAATCAAACTCGAATAATTAATTAATATTTATTATTACAAAAATGAATATCAACACTAATGTACATTTTTCTCCCATTATTAACTATTGTTCCACTGTTCAAATTAGGTTTCTCAGTACATTCTTATTTACACAGCAAAACAACAAAATTAAATACCTACATACGTACCAATATACAGTTTAAAAAAATCTCTTTCCCTCAATAAACAAAGAACTCATCATCGTAAACACAACTTTATTTAAAGATTAACCTAAATTTTTGTTGTTTATTCTTTCTTCAATTTAATTTTCTCAAAAAAAAAATGTGATTACATAAATTCAGCTTTAACATAAAGTGAGTCGTCCTCTTCTACGAATTTTGACGAGCAATAAAAGATTGTTGTTAGTAATCAACGATCATGTTATTGATAGTTGCACCCAGTGTTGCCAGGGAAAGAAAAAAAGTTGCGCTTTTACTTAAAGAAAGTTACGTTTTTCCGTAAAAAAGTTACATTTTTAAAATTTTCCTTAATAAAACAGTAATTTAATTCAACTTATGGTAAAAAGTTTTATTTCATGTTTCAGGGAAAACAACAAGGCAATAGATTCATTTACTGAACAAAAACGAAAATACTCTAAATAGCAAAACATATGAAAAAAGTTTTATCCCGATGATACTCATGAGTATTGAAATCAGGACTCAATACCAATATTCCGGGATGGGAAAGTGCATGCTTTTGCCAATTAATAAAATTAGTTAAAGTAGGATTTTTAAATAAATCCGTTTGACATTTTTTTCTCTGAAAGATTAAGCTTCTACAGAAATTAATTTGTTAAAAAAAATACCGTTATTAAAGACAAATTTGCAAGTAATTTGTTTAAAACTTTAGCATTAAATTTATAACAATTTTTCCGTATAGAATGCAGCACATTTCCAAAGAAATAAAAAGACAACACTCTTCTTAATCAAGGTATTGGTACGGTACCACTAGCAAGTTGTCGAAATTTTTAAGCGGAATAACTAAAGTTGTAATAATGTGCACAAGTTTGAACAGAATACATACATAATTTTCCGGACGAAATGCAGCTGATATTATTTCACATTTGGGAAAAATTGTTGACAGAAACATTTTGCTGTTTATAAAAATAAAACATTTGTTGATTTCTCACTAATTGAACAGTGTAAAACTTCAGCAACATTTTTTTTATTTATTTAATTTATTTCAAATTTTTTATGTAGGCTTTTGATAGCATTTGCAGTTGTGTAGCCTATGTTATTCAAACCGAATTGATATGTTAAGAGAAACAGCTGGCAGAGAAGTACCTATCTGAAATATTGAAACAAGTACTTTTTCAGTAATATTACTTTATTTCGTGTCTATACCAAAAGTTACGAAAATTTGTCCAAATATAACAAAAATACATTTTACGTGGAGCCTTTAAAACTTACAAAAATTTAAAAAATGTAACCAAACGGCAACACTGGTTACACCAGTAATTTCCACTAACGCTATTTAAACATTCCGACGATAGTTAGGCGAACTTGCTTGATTTTTAACTATAACCTATATTTTACATTTGTTTCATTTTAGTAAATTGATTTTTTACGAGAACGTTGTTCCGTCTATTAGCATTGAAGAGGAAAAAGTTGCGTAACTTATTTGCAACCGCGAAATTATATTGAGAGAACATCAAAGGAGTTAGAAGAGTACTTTTCACTATCAAACAGTTTCATAAAAAGTGCGGCCGTCAGGGGTGTTAGACTCTTTTCTAGAAAAAACGTCAGAAATTTGAAAATAAATCTTCAATATTGTTACAACAATTAGAAATTATGGTCAAAAAATCGTCACAGACTAAAATTTTAAAATGTATGGTTAAATTTTGATTTGTTACGTTTGTTGCAATAAAATATTAGTCTATTTAATATAAAATGTGTGTGTATTTGGTATTTAAATTTAATTACATGTTTATTATAACCGTAAACTTAGTTCTTTTCGTGTTCTTAAATCAAACTTTTAATAACATTTGCACTTAAACATTCTTGGCAAATAAAATTTTATTTTTTATTTAAAAAATACTTAACTTTGAATTTCTTCGATTTTAAATGAAAAATTTGGTTTCAAAATACCAGATGAAATTATTAGACTTAAATTATTTATACCTAAGTTTTTAAAATTTAATCTCTTTTACTTAAAAGCATAATTTTATATAATATTATATATATATTAGATGAACCCGGTGTGCTTCGCTACCCCCCTCGTTATTAAATAAAATTAAAAGTATTGCGAAAATTGAATGACGATTGGTCCAGTAGTTAAGACTATATTACGATTTTTAATTTTTCTAAAAAGGGGCGGGGTCCCACCCACTTTTCTCCTGGTACGTATTCCTAATTATGCCAATACCATATGTACCATATGTACGACGTAGGTCAAAAAATGGCCAAAATATGGCGATTTAAATTTTTGGGTTATGTGGGCGGTGCCACGCCCCTTTGTCCAATTAAAACTTCATATAGCCTATTATTCCTTCCAGAGCCACAGTAACATGCTGTGGAAATTTCAGGAAGATCGGTCCAAGGGTTTGGCCTTCTATAAAGCACAAATAAACAGACAGACAGACATTAATTTTTATATATATAGATTAATTAATTTGGCTATAGTTAATTTTTTTTTATGTTTATTAAGAAAGAAAAATTACAAATATCTGCTTTTGTTTTCATAAGAAAGCAGAAAAATAAGGCATTAATAAAATGTTATGCAACATTTTCTGGATCACTACATCCATCATAAGCATTCTTCGCATCTATCTTAGGTTATGTACATTGTAGGTATCAGCTATTTAACCAAACAATTTTGTAAATAAAATTATGAGAAATATTTTAAAATTTAAATAGAAACTTGGATTAAAGTCAAACTAATTAATTTCATATATTGGGTAATTTTCTATACAATTATTTAAAAAAGAACTCCAAGAAATTCATATTATTATGAAAAAAAAACTATTTTTTTAATTCTTTTTTAATACAAATATTTTCAAATAAAATTTTATTAAATATTTTGAAGATTTTAAAACAATAAATTAATTTTTTTTTGCAAGAAAAATAAGAAAATAATTACAAATTGTTTGTTCTTCATAAATTGCGTATTTGTTAACACAAACATATCTAGGTACATCTGGCAACTCCTTTTTTTAACAGCAACAAATTATATTGCGCCATCTTTACTTTAATTTGTTAAAACATTTTCATTTATCAGACATGTTTGCAATTTCTGTTAGCATGAATATAAAAAAGTGTTGTTATAATTTTCGGTAATAACCGTCGTCACTGGCTGTGTACTTTGGATGTTCGGCGAGCGCTTTCGATGTGATAACATCATTTTCAAGCCGCGTTTTTGTTTAAACTGAAGAGATAGTGTAAAAAATAGATAGTGTAAAGAATAAAAGGTGGTGGGTTTAGGTAATTTTTGTCCGTTTAAATAGTATTATGCAGGTAGATTGCCTAATATCTGTCTTGTTTATTGGGGTAAATAGTTAATATTTGGGTCTTTTATTATTGGATAGGTAAGTGTGACCGTCTGTGGGTGTTTTTCGTTTGTAAGAGTGTTTTAGTAATTTTAGTGGTGTAAAAATTGTGTCAGAGGTTGTGTTTACCTGTTCGTTAATAATGTCTCTGTTAAACGTTCGTGTTTTGTAAATTTCCATGTTTTCAAGAATGTCTAGTCTTCGTCCTTTTTTACTTGGGTGTAATACTGTCATACATTCATCTATTTCCTTTGGTTCGTGTCCATGTGTGTTAAGGTGTTTTGCGAAATTGGAGTCTTCCCTTTTCCTTTTGTATGATCGTATGTGTTCTGTAAACCTTGTTTTTAATGTTCGTCCAGTTTGTCCGATGTATGTATGGTTGCAAGTACAAGTAAGTCTGTATACTCCGCTGGTGCTAAATTTATCCGTTGTTTCTATTGATGTCTTAAGATTGTTACGTAGAGTGTTGCTTGTTTTTAATGTTGTGTGTAAACCTTCTTTTCGGAAAAGGTTGGTTAATCTATATATTTCTGGTCCTGTGTAAGTAAAGATGTGTCGTCGTGTTGTGTCGATAGTTTCCTTGTCTTCTTTCTTCTTGTTTTTGTTGTTGTATTGTCTGAGTAGTTTGTCGATGGTTGTGTGGTTGTATCCGTTATTTTTAGCTATAGTGTAAATTGTATCGAGTTCTTTGTTGTATTTATCTGGAGCGAGTGGGACTATTTTAAGTCTGTGAATCATGTGTCTAAACGCTGCGAGTTTATGTTGAGTTGGATGGTTTGAGGAGCTGTGGATAGTTGTGTCTGTCATGGTTGGTTTTCTATAAATGTCAAAGTTTAATGTATCAATTCCTCGTATTATTGATATGTCAAGATAATGTAAAGTTCTGTTTTGCTCTTTTTCCATTGTGTATGTGATTTTATTGTGTATTATGTTTAAGTCTATAAGAATTTGTTCGGCGTTGTCTCTTTCTAGGATGCATATAATGTCATCTACGTATCTGTAGTAATGGGTTATTTTATGTTTTTCCATCAGTTTTTTTTGATGTGTAGTTGTTCTAAGTGTTGCATGAAAATCTCTGTGAAGATTGCGGATGTTGGGTTTCCCATGCCGAGTCCATCAGGTAGTTTATAGAAGTTATTGTTGAATCTAAAGTAGTTTTGTTTTAATATCGTCTTTGCAATATCCATTATTTCGTTGATATATTGATTGTCGTATATGTTGGAAAGTATGTTACGTAGGATAGTCAAAGTTTCGTGTGTGGGTATTGATGTATATAGATCCTTTATGTCGAAGGAAACGAGTCTCGTATTATCAGTGATTTTGATGTCCTTAATTTTGTTTAAGAGGTCTTGTGTATTTCGTAACATGTATGTGTTCTGTAAATTTATTTTCTCTTTTAAGAATGTTGCAAGGTGTTTGGCCAAGTTATATGTAGGCGCAGGTTTGTAATTTACTACAGGTCTGATTGGAATATTTTCTTTATGAATTTTAGGTTGTGCTCTGAGTGTAGGGGGTCCTGGGTTCATGTTCATGAATATGTATAACTTTCCGTCAGTGAACGTTTTGCAGCGTTTTAGTAGGCTTCGTATTTCCTTTTGGAATGAATCGGTTGGGTCATTCTTGAATTTTGTGCATTTTACTTGCTGAATGAATTGTTGTGTTTTCTCTATATAGTCTTTCTTGTGCATTATTACAGTTGTGTTCCCCTTGTCTGCTTTAGTAAGTAATAGATTATTATTCCGAAGTTTTGCTTTTATCTGTCTAGTAGTTTTTTGTTCGTCAGGATTAGTTTTAGATGAAGTGTGTTCTCTTATTGTTTTTTCAAGTACATCGGCTATCTTGTGTCTCATGTGTTCTTGTCGGTCAGTTGGTAAGTGTGTAATAGTAGCTTCGGCGTCTACGATTTGGGTTTCAATTGTTTTTTCTATTTTGTCAAAAGGTAGATTATGTTTTAGTCCCTTCTCTATTAGTTTTGTTTCATTGTCGCTGAATTCTATGTTTGTCAGGTTTTTCACTCGTGGGTAAAATTCTGAGTTTGTACGTTTTTCAGTCTGTTTTGTGAGTTTTGTAAATTTTCTTTCCATCCGCTTGTATTTGTCAGTCATCTGATTTTGTATCCTTTCATGTAAGTTGTGTAAAAATGTTTATTATATACTGGCGGAATCAACCCAATTAATTTAATACCGGATACAGCTAGTCAAGCTAAGGTACTATTAACTAGACTCACTAACAAGACACTACAACTACACAAGACAATAGCAAACATACGATTCAACAAACAATGTCTTAAAAACAATATCACTCCACGATACATAACTATTAACATTACAAACCAAACGTACGCTTCCCAACGCGCAAAGCGTGTAGCCCAACTGACATGGATAAAGACTGAAATACGCTCACTTTACATTAAAAAAGACAAACTCAATAAGGAAACTTATCATCTTCACTTAAAAGTAACAGACTTATTAACAAGACATAATCTTTACCATTTATTTCCCACATTTTTACACAACTTACATGAAAGGATACAAAATCAGATGACTGACAAATACAAGCGGATGGAAAGAAAATTTACAAAACTCACAAAACAGACTGAAAAACGTACAAACTCAGAATTTTACCCACGAGTGAAAAACCTGACAAACATAGAATTCAGCGACAATGAAACAAAACTAATAGAGAAGGGACTAAAACATAATCTACCTTTTGACAAAATAGAAAAAACAATTGAAACCCAAATCGTAGACGCCGAAGCTACTATTACACACTTACCAACTGACCGACAAGAACACATGAGACACAAGATAGCCGATGTACTTGAAAAAACAATAAGAGAACACACTTCATCTAAAACTAATCCTGACGAACAAAAAACTACTAGACAGATAAAAGCAAAACTTCGGAATAATAATCTATTACTTACTAAAGCAGACAAGGGGAACACAACTGTAATAATGCACAAGAAAGACTATATAGAGAAAACACAACAATTCATTCAGCAAGTAAAATGCACAAAATTCAAGAATGACCCAACCGATTCATTCCAAAAGGAAATACGAAGCCTACTAAAACGCTGCAAAACGTTCACTGACGGAAAGTTATACATATTCATGAACATGAACCCAGGACCCCCTACACTCAGAGCACAACCTAAAATTCATAAAGAAAATATTCCAATCAGACCTGTAGTAAATTACAAACCTGCGCCTACATATAACTTGGCCAAACACCTTGCAACATTCTTAAAAGAGAAAATAAATTTACAGAACACATACATGTTACGAAATACACAAGACCTCTTAAACAAAATTAAGGACATCAAAATCACTGATAATACGAGACTCGTTTCCTTCGACATAAAGGATCTATATACATCAATACCCACACACGAAACTTTGACTATCCTACGTAACATACTTTCCAACATATACGACAATCAATATATCAACGAAATAATGGATATTGCAAAGACGATATTAAAACAAAACTACTTTAGATTCAACAATAACTTCTATAAACTACCTGATGGACTCGGCATGGGAAACCCAACATCCGCAATCTTCACAGAGATTTTCATGCAACACTTAGAACAACTACACATCAAAAAACTGATGGAAAAACATAAAATAACCCATTACTACAGATACGTAGATGACATTATATGCATCCTAGAAAGAGACAACGCCGAACAAATTCTTATAGACTTAAACATAATACACAATAAAATCACATACACAATGGAAAAAGAGCAAAACAGAACTTTACATTATCTTGACATATCAATAATACGAGGAATTGATACATTAAACTTTGACATTTATAGAAAACCAACCATGACAGACACAACTATCCACAGCTCCTCAAACCATCCAACTCAACATAAACTCGCAGCGTTTAGACACATGATTCACAGACTTAAAATAGTCCCACTCGCTCCAGATAAATACAACAAAGAACTCGATACAATTTACACTATAGCTAAAAATAACGGATACAACCACACAACCATCGACAAACTACTCAGACAATACAACAACAAAAACAAGAAGAAAGAAGACAAGGAAACTATCGACACAACACGACGACACATCTTTACTTACACAGGACCAGAAATATATAGATTAACCAACCTTTTCCGAAAAGAAGGTTTACACACAACATTAAAAACAAGCAACACTCTACGTAACAATCTTAAGACATCAATAGAAACAACGGATAAATTTAGCACCAGCGGAGTATACAGACTTACTTGTACTTGCAACCATACATACATCGGACAAACTGGACGAACATTAAAAACAAGGTTTACAGAACACATACGATCATACAAAAGGAAAAGGGAAGACTCCAATTTCGCAAAACACCTTAACACACATGGATACGAACCAAAGGAAATAGATGAATGTATGACAGTATTACACCCAAGTAAAAAAGGACGAAGACTAGACATTCTTGAAAACATGGAAATTTACAAAACACGAACGTTTAACAGAGACATTATTAACGAACAGGTAAACACAACCTCTGACACAATTTTTACACCACTAAAATTACTAAAACACTCTTACAAACGAAAAACACCCACAGACGGTCACACTTACCTATCCAATAATAAAAGACCCAAATATTAACTATTTACCCCAATAAACAAGACAGATATTAGGCAATCTACCTGCATAATACTATTTAAACGGACAAAAATTACCTAAACCCACCACCTTTTATTCTTTACACTATCTATTTTTTACACTATCTCTTCAGTTTAAACAAAAACGCGGCTTGAAAATGATGTTATCACATCGAAAGCGCTCGCCGAACATCCAAAGTACACAGCCAGTGACGACGGTTATTACCGAAAATTATAACAACAGTTTATTATATACTGGCGGAATCAACCCAATTAATTTAATACCGAATATAAAAAAGCTTTACACTTTACACAAAAGCTTTATTAAATACATTCAGCTGTATTGTAAAAAATAATTAATGAATTTTAGGATTTAAGAAAATCACAAATCATTATAATAAATAATTAAAAGAGTATATTTTTTCATTGTCATTATCGATTCGAGGATAGCAAGGACAAAATTTACAGATACATACGTACACACTTATGTGTGGAAATATGCACGTATTGATGTGGATATTTGATTTACTTATAAATATATAAAATGTTATAAATATATACACATGTGTGTGTATGTGTTTAAAATAAGTAAAAGATATTATGAAGGACTATGCCTTGAAGATTGAATGTAAAAAGAATTCTTTGTGTAAAAATGTTGCCAAAGTGGGAAGAAATAAAAAATTAAAATTTTAAAACCTAAAAGGCTATAATTTAAGGGTAAAACAAACAAACAAACCACTGCGCAGATAATTATGATGTGGAGCCTCGATTAATTAAAAATGTTGCAGAGCTTATGTAAACCGATTTGTAAAAATCTACATATCGCTGGTCTCATGTATAAATGCCCCAACTCGTATATTTGTAACTTTTCAGGAGATAAGAAACTGTATTTATCACAATGTAATATTAAAAAAATGCAAATGCTTATAAAAACCGTTATTTTTTGATACTATTGCATTCAAATTTTGTGACGAGGTGTATTTAGTATCTGTTTGAAATGTATTGGAATTACGAAATAACTCAATTTCGTAAAAATTCGAGTAAGGTCCTTTTTATATGAGACCAGCGAGCGATATGGAAAAAACGTAAAACATCAACTTTTAGAGAAATTCGTCTTTTGAATTTTACCAAAATAAAAGGAAATACAGGAATATCTCTGACTAATCGAGGCACTCAGGCCCTACGCGTCTATTTACGAAATTGTTGTTGTTATTATTCTTTAATTAGCTGCATATACAACATATCACACGCTAAACGTACAGGATACATTAGCGAGCGCATGCCGTAGGTTTTCATGTTAATTTTTTTTATTATAAAGGAAAAATACCAAAAAATAAATGTTTTCATAATCAAGTGAAAATAGCGAAATTCTTACGTTTTTATGATAAAGAGTGAACCCTAAAAATTTTACGTTTTCGTTATGTCCGTTACTACCGAGGCAGCAGACAAAACACCACGCCTACCTCTAATTTTTTATGTTATTTGGAACAATAAAGTCTCTCCAATAAAAAAATTGGTTCTCGCCCAATAGTTTCCATAAAATATTCAAAATTTTTTTTAAATATCAATATGGGTATTATTTTAAAGCTTTTGAAGAGATCTTTTAGGATATACTAAAATTTTTTAAAAATGCTTAACCCATTAAGAGCCGATGTCATTTTTATGTAAAATTATATATATGCAGTACCAAATTTTTTTTATCTTTTAATTCTCTGTCACCCCAGTATTTGCTTTTTTGATTGGAGTTACTTCCCTAAACTAGATTTACATAGATGGTGATGGGTATATAAGATTCGCCATAGCCGATATAGCACTCTTATTTGTTTTTAAATCCGTTTAACGTTTTTCTTTTATTGTTTATTATGGAGCTTCGATAAAATTTACTATTTACAGGGTCAATAATTTTAAAAATACCGTTATTAAAGACTAATAAGTCTTATTTGCTTAATACTTTAACATAAAATTTTTCTTAATATAATAAGGAACTTCTTCAAGGAAATCAAAAGACAACTTTCAACTTCCAAGCGTAAACATTTTTAAAGCAAGAAACATTTCGTGATTTTTTCACTAAGTCCAGATTTACACTATGCAAATTTTTGAGGCATTTTTTTTTTCTCAATTTTCTTCAAGTTACAGCGTTATCTAAAAGTAAACGTTAGCAATAGTAACATCCCTTCATAACTCAAGCAATACCTGCTTCACCAACAAACAAAAATTTCATGCAAGTTTATGAAAAAATGCATAGTGTAAATGCCGTTCAATTGAACAGAGTACAACATCCGCAACATTATTATTATTATTATTTTTTTTATTTCAAACAAATTTTTTATGTGGGATTTTGATGGCATTTGCAAGTGTGTAATCTTTGTTTTTAAAATCGAAAAACTGCGGCCAGAGAGGTTCTTACCTCAAGTAATAATGCAAATTCTTTTTCTGTAATTTAACTTTATTTCGTGTCTGCACGAAAAGTTACGAAAATTTGGCCAAACATAACAAAATTATAAATGTTATGTGGGTGGAACTGTTAAAGGTTATAAAAAATGTAATCAAACGGCAACTTTGATACTCATTCTCTTAATAATGTTGCCATACTTTCAAGAGATTGCTTGCTTTTTGTTTTTGCTTCTAAGTGTTTGCCCAAAAGAAAGATAAAAAGAAATAACAAAAAAACAACAAAATTTATACATTAAAAAGAAATTACTTACTGCCCTAATTTCAATTACGGGCCTTGTTTTTTTTATGTCAGCGTTTTTGCTAAAAGTTGCATGACCCTTGTAATTTCGGAGATCAGAATTGGACTACTTAAACGCGTGGTTTATAGAGGTGGTTATAGAGGTATAGGTATAGAGTTAGTACCAGTTTACATTAAGGGCATTTTATCAGCTATAAAAGTCATGATGCAGAAGTTTCTAGGCAAGAGGTGTAGAGAAGCTTACGGGGTAGCAAAAATATCACGAAATAAATATTTATGACTCTTTTCAGTTTTTTCTCTTAATTTTTTCTTATTCCTGGCTGTTTTTTTTTTTCTATATTGTTCAAAAATTTAAGTTGAAAAAAGTTGATGGCAACACTTGAAAAATTGGTTGATTAAACATCATAAAATTCTCTCACTTGCTACAAAAGAGAAATAATGTAAACGCGTGATGACTTACGAAGATTCTCTTAATGTAAACTGGCTCTTTACTTTAAATTGTTTTAAGACAAAAGGGTCCACAACCATTAAAAAGAAGTTCAACGAAATTTAGGCAAATTTACGTTCATGACCATTAACCCTTTGCGGACGAGCGGCGGATATATCCGCCCAAGCCTTTTTACCGTTGCGGACGAGTGTCGGATATATTCGCCCAACTCTTGCGCTGCGGCTAGCGTACGTCTGCCGTCGTAGACGATAAGATAAACATGGGGATACTAGCCTAAGACGTCAAGTGGCCTCCCAATGAAATTAGATACTTTTGTATTTTCAGTGTCACTGCCAGAGCAACCAACAAAGTCTTCCGCATATTTTACATTTTATTTTTATTTTATTTTATTTTATTTGAATAAAGCCTTAATTTGTAAAACGCAAATATGCGACGTGAAAATTTTCTTTACTGCAGGCTCCAATACCTGTCGTCCACAGCGACGCACGCCCGTCGAGCGTCTCCGTCCGCAAAGGGTTAATATGTTACTAAAATATTGATAATAATCGGTAGGATAAAAGAGTAGTATATTGAAATTTATCGGAAATTTTCATTAGAAGGCAATTTAAAATTGTTCATATAAAAATAATTTTTTTAATAAAAGAAATATAAGTGATCACAGATTTTTGTCCTCGAATGGAGGCTTAAAAAAATTAAGAGGTTATTTAAAAATTTTTCTCTATAAAAATATATAAAGAGAAAAAATTTAAATAAGAAGAAGAAAAAAACTTACCCCTCTTGAATCTCTAAATAATATTGCGGCATGATGTGGATCTAAGGTACCGTCACCACGCAAGCCCCGACTGGCAGCACCAACTGAAGCGCGTCGTTTTTCCAAATCAGCTGAAGCACGACGCATATGAGCACCTTAATAAAAACAAATGGAAACAAATTAGTTTTAAATTTCAACAATTGCCATGATATTTCAAATTGAAAGCAAAAATCCGGAAAAAAGAAAATAATTGTGCAAATACCAAATTTTTAAATGACAACATTTAAAGTATCGCAGAAAATTTTCTTACCCTTTGAATTACCTTCTTTTACAATCTTATCAAATATTTTGTAGGTGGCACCACAATCTTCCAATATACGATTCGGACGATTAATGGTATTTACATCTAAACTTTTTGAACGCACCCGAAAGTTTTCCTGCGGATCATTTTGTGGTGAAGTGCACACACTACTGGGCGTATTGTCATGTGATTTACGTGGCCAAATGTGTACCTTCTTGCTGAAATGCTTAAGTATTTCCTGTATAGAATGATGATGATTATGATGATGGTGATGATGATCTTTGTGTTTTTGTTTAGGTTCTTTGGGTGATGAAGTACGCCCATTGTCCTCATCTTCATTAATACTCAACGATTTAACAAAACTTGTGTTGTCGAATCGATGACGTGGAAAATGTGTACAACCACTATCCAACGAATGCCTTAAAGGACTACCGCAACTATACTCATCTAAAGATGCTGGGGCAGCGCTAACGCGATGAAATATCGAATTAATGCTGGGACGTTCTTGACGTTGTGTCGCTGAACCAGAGTATGTAAAATACTGCTGATCCTTTTTACCTTCATAAATATCATCGAGATCGTGCGGAAAGAAACCAGCTTGAACAGGTGGAGAATGGCAGTGGTCCAAATGATTTGGTTTGCGTAAACTCTGTATGTTTCGTGAAGAAAGAAATAAAAGAAATAATAAAGATTTGAATAAAGACATTTTAATTGTTTAACTACAAATAAATCTTACACTGTAAACGGCGGGACTGTGTGATCGATCGAATATGCTGCGTTTCGAGGAGGGGGTTCGTTTGAAACTGCTGCCAGAGCTGTCATAGGAACTGCGAGCACCACTGTGCGTTGGTGAATTGCGGTAGTGATTTGTTATGGATTTTTGAGTATCCGGCACCGGTTGAGGGCTGGATGCATGCACCAAATTGTCAAGTACTTTATCTACGTAATAAAATTATGTCTAGATATTTAGATTTGTTATTTGATTCTCTGAAGGTTTGTTTCAAGGAAATAGTGTTTGTTATCAATTACGGATATTTCTAATTTCAAAACATTAGGAACAATTGAAGAAAACATCTGAATAACAGATATTTATAGTCTTTGGTTCACTATTAATCTTGTTTCATTATTAATTAAAACTTTTCTGTGGTTTGCATTAAATGCAAAGTAGTGAAAATTTCTGCACGTGCAAATGCGCCATCAAAAAGCATTCGAAACATTTTTTTTTCTGAATTAAGAAATTAAAAAATCTAATGAAAATAATAAATTTAAATCTTTTTAAAAAAAATTCTTCAGTATTTTAAAAATTTTAAATTTCAGTTTTCCATACCTGAAAACACACATTCCTTTGAACAAACAAATTTTAACTGAGAACTCAAAACAAAATAAAATAATGTATACCTACTTACCCTGAGAACAATTAGATGATTTTGAATTTGAAGAGGAACTAGAACTGGAACTGAAATCAATGCTACTTAAGCCACTGGTACCTTTTAAGGAACCATATTCTGATGTGGAATTAATGCTAACATTATCACCCAGATAACTGCGAGCATATGATGAGGTATTGTTATGAGGATTTACACTGCCACCACTATTTTGCCAACAATCTGAGCTCAGTTGCTTTTCCAGTGCATGCTGGCGATATAAATGTGTTATGCCATGCATAATGTTTAATTAAATTTGTTAAGTTTTGTCACAATTAAAATATCAAGCACTTTGTTTATTTACTTTTTTTTTCTTGTTAGTTAAGTTCAAGTTGTTAATAAGCACTTTTTATTTTTCTTAATTAAATTTAAATGTTGTTCTTTTTGTTAAGTAGTTTATATTTTTTAAGTCACATTGTTTTTTTTTTCATTTATTGCTTTTTCTTTTTGTCACATTTATAAATAATATAAAACTTTGTTAAGATTATTGTAAACGCGGCACAACAGTTGGGTCATTACTGAACGAAAATATTTGTATTTTTATTCTATATTTAATTTTCTCTTCGATTCAAAAATTAATATATAACTTTAGCTCTTTTTTTACATACTTTCTCTCTTTTAAACTTTTGAGAGAGTTTTAGTTAAAAGAGAGCTCTTTTAATTTTGTTTATTTTTAAATTGTGTTTTCCTCCTTTTTTTATTTTTGTTTTTATTATTGCTTTATTGTATTGTTTTTGGCATGTACCCCAGTAGTTGCAAAATTATTTCTTTGCTTTCGTTTTCTTGGCAATGCAAGTTTGTTATTGTTATTGTTTTTTATATCTTCTTTTAGTACTGAGTACATATATTATAAATACATGCACACATAAATAAATGCATGTGCGTTGTTGTTTTTTATTTTAGGATTATTTCACTCACACACTCAATATGTAATTAACATACCGTAATGTGGGAGTAAGAGGGTTTTAAGTAGTGGCGTTTTGTTGTTTATTAATATTACCAGACTGTAATTGCATTCATACTACTAAGAATAACGACAAACCACCTTCGTTTTGAAGAAAAGCCTGTTGCGTTTTTACAACAATAATAATAATTTGTTTTATTTAGTAGATGATAGTTGAACGGCCTGTAAATAAGTCAAAGTTATTTGTTGTGTGCTTCATGCTTACTTGTTTTTTTTTGTATTTATTGTTTTTAGCTTGTTAGTGTTTATCAAATTTATATTTTTGCCGGTTGTTACATATTTATGTATATTTATGTACAAATTGTTTGGCTCGTAATTTACAATTGTTTTGCCTGTCTAGTCTTTTAAATGAACACTCGATGTTATACGTAGTACAAATAGGTATAATTGTTTTTATATTTTTTAATAGGTATAGCTGGGAAGCCGTCGTGTGTTTTTCATTTCTAATTATCTTATCAACTCGATCGCTTAGATATTGAAGAAGTGGAACAGAGTAACTAAAATTGCGTTATAGACAAAATCGCACCATAAAATAGTAAAAATTATACTATTTGAAACAACATAATGTATTGAATTAAATCGATAAGTTAGACGAAATTTATGGAGCCTATTTAAGATCAAGGGTAACTCGGTAGGTATTGCGATTCGAAAAAAAAACTATTTTCAAACACAATATGGAAATCATACATAATCATACAAAAAAATAAAATTAGATCAACAACAATTGGTTAAAATTGTACAAGATGAACTGGGAGAAAGTAGTAATTTCGAAAATTATTGATAAAATCCACTGCATAAATGAATAATAATAAAGACATTAAATTGCGTGAACTCGCTAAGGCCAGAATCATATAATTTTGTCGTTTAAAATTTGTACAAAAAATTAATTCTTCACCCTTACGTAGGTAACATTGATACAACCTTAATTCAACTGATTATACAGTAGATAAAACCAACTGGTGAACCCGATACAAAGAAACAAAAAAAAAAAAAAAAATAAATAAATAAAACTCCCTGCTAAACTTATGGTTAACTACATTAAGCGCTGCAAATAGAGCTTTTTATATCTTTTCTTATAAAAGAAAAGAAAGCGTCAGTTATTAAAATGCTGTTTAAAAACAAATTCTGTAATTTATTTAATTTAAATAAATTATTTATAGGCAGGGTTGGAAAATTGTGCAGTATTATCTTTGGCATAATTTTTCAAGTTACAGAAAAATTATATTTAACTTTTTTAAAAACTAAAATATAATAAAAAAAACGTTAATAACTAACTAGAAAAATTATTATTACATAAAGAGTCTCACTACCGATGTTAAAAAGGTGAACGATGAAATCGGTTACCAAATACTACTGCAAATATTTGCTAACTACGTTTCGTACTTTTTTCACGTTAAAAGATTTAAGGCTTGAAAAACTGAGACTTTTTAGTACTTATTTTTATTAAAGTTAAGTGTTACGAAAAAAAATTTTTAGATGTGTTTGTGAATTTTTTTTATATTTTAACCCAGTTAGCATTTGGAAAATTGTTTTTACAAAAATCACCAAAGTGAGTCTTTTAAGACTACCCAAGATGACTTAAAACTGATTAATCAGTTGTGCGTTTAAATAGAGACTCGAATATAACTCCGACAAACGCATAGAAAGCGACTTTCTAAAAAAACAAAAAGTACAAAAAGCAAATGCTTGAAAATCGACTGTTTTTAGAATTATTTTGGAGACATATTTAACGCAGCCTAACGATGAAAAAATGATTCAAATACATATTTTATTTTTATTTTTTAATTTTCGTAAAAATACATACATACATATGTCACTTCGTAAAAAAATAGAGACACAAATGTCAAATGAATTTTTTCAAATTTTGTTAAAATTCATATTTTTAATATGAAAAATTAGGAATAACATGCTAACGAATGTAACACTACGTCGCAATTGCTTTGTTCGCACATGAACAAAACGTCAGCAGAATAGGTTACAAACATTTGTTCATGTTTGTCTGCGTGGAGAAAACTGCTTCGTTTTCTCGCTGTTTGAAGCCGACATGACATCGACAACGATGGTCTACAATAGCCATTTTAATGTGCGGACATGAAATTGTTTAATGTTTGCACAAATCAATGGCTCGTCAATACGGCGTGTTATAAAAAATAAGCAAACCGTTGTTTGCAATTTTTCATTTTGAGAAAATATATTAGAAATGTTCGTATAATATGGTTCGAAAAAGACTCGCATACGGCTAGTAATATGATTAAAAGTTGACTCGAAAAAGTATCGTATTTGATTACAAGTACGATTGAAAATAGTATCGAAAATGAGTCGAAAACGAGAGTCATTGGAGACTCGTTCAGAAGAGCCGCGGCTAGGGTACCATTTTCTACCGACAAAACAATCATTTTCGACTCTAAAACGAGCGCATAATCGATTATTTTAATCGTGTCGAGGAGTCAAAAAAGACTCGAATATGATCAATAATGCTAACTGGGAAAATATATAAAAGGGTAAACATGGTTTCCCTTTTATGGTACCTTTTCCGTGCGTTCATATAAAACAGCATATGCGTGAATACTTTAACTTAAGCTTTTTTTTACTCAATATATTATGATTTAGAGAAATTGTTATTTTTAAAGTGGCACAAAAAAAAGTACCATAGGGAAAAGTACACAAAAATTACCCTTTTTTCCAAAATTATTATTATTATCCCAGGGATTGCAATTAATGGAGCGCAATATTATTATTAAAAAGGTTTGATGGGCTTATTTTATTTGCTTTTATACTAAAATATTGGCTAAGAAAGTAACAGGGTTCATTTAACAAAAGATGCCGATGGCATTTCAAAAGCTGCTTGTATGCAAATTTCTTGAAATCTTTATGTAGATTTATGAAAAACTCATTTTCATACATTAGTTTTTGCTAAAGGTACTTTAAAAAAATATGGTTTTTAAATAAAAACCTAATTTTGAAAAAAATGGAGAAAATTTAAATTTTAAAAAATTTTCTCTAATTAGTTTCATCTTCAAAAAAGAGATCAATAAATTTATTTCCTCAAAAAATGCTGTAAGCCTTATTAATGTAAGTTAGTTAACAGTAGTTGTTTATTGCATACTTTAAGGCGATAAAAAAAAATGCGATAGAATAACAATGAAGGCTTAGGCAAGGTAAAACGTAAAAGAAAATGCGTCATAATTTTTGATTAAAAAAAAACAAAACGGTAAGATAAACGAGAGTTATGACACAACTACGCTTTGCACGAAAAAGTCCTTAAAAACTTTCACTTTTATTGTGAAAGCCACAGGCAAAGAAAACTCTCCTTAAAATTATTCATTCTTGAAAGTTTATGCTGAGAATTCATGCGCTCAATGTCAGAGCAAATATTTTTTTGCACGCTATTATGTATATGAGTGTTTGTATGTGGTACATGTGCATGGGGGGCACGAGCTTTATGTCTACATCATTTTTTCTTTTTTACCACAATTGTGACTGCCTGTGTATTTGTATGTGGCTCTACATGACTCTTTAAACGTAACACTGATTCTATTTCACTCATTCTATTTCTTTTTCATAGACAAGTGTCTACTGACCTACCTTCGCAAACATTTCTTATCGCAAATATTCATACACACACACACACACACACACACACACACATTTAATTGTCTAAAAAGTAGACGGCGATATTAAAGAATATAAACAATTTTCCAAATAATACAAAAATAATAAATGGTCTTTCATTTCGCTTAGACTAAAGGCGAACTTGATTTTGCTTTTTATTTACTGCGCATTAAATTTAAGTAAAATATTACGCCGCAAGAATTACCGCCAATAATTTTTAATGTGGAAATAAATATCTAATTTCATTTAATGCTTCATTTAAAAGTAAAAAGCTTTTGCAAATTTTTCTTTTAGACAAATTATGTTTATAACGAATTTTAAAGGGGACGGAAAAAATTTTTAATCTGCTTAAATTTATCATAGTAAAGTTCGTTTGGTATTCAAGAACCATTTAGACAGCAGAGCGATTAAGGTACGGGAATGAAAATCATGCTAAATCCGTGTGCACTTTGGTATAACTATTGTGAATGTATACTATAAAACAGATGACTGCTTGCTGTGGGAAAGTTAGAGTGGTATTCAAGAGCCATTTAGACAGGAAAGTGAAAAAAGTACTTAGATCAAAATCCTTTTGCTAAATCCAACACTATTGTAAATTTCGATGTAACTATTGTGAAAGTAGAATCGATAATATGAAATCAAGGAATAGTTTCTTGTATGAAAATTTAAAGGTTACTCAAAAACCATTTAGACAGGAGAGTGATGAAGGTACTTGAATAATAATCATTCTAAATTCGGCACTACTTTGAATTTTGAGGTGACTATTGTGAATGTAAAATCGAAAAGGTAACTTTTTTGAAATGAACGAAAGGTCAAATGTTACTCAAGAACCCCCTAAGATACGAAAAGTCGAGAGTACTTAGATTAAAATCTTTTTGCTAAATTCGGGACTACTGTTAATTTCAGTGTGACGACTGTGAATGTAGTATTGAACTATGAAAACATGGAACAGCTTCTTGTAGAAAAGCTTAAAAGGTATTTAAGAACAGGTGAGCGATAAAGGTACTTTAATGAAAATTTTGCCAAATCCGGCACTACTGTGAATTTCGAGGTGACTATTGTGAATGTATAATCGAAGATCTAACTTTTTGAAATGGAATGATGCTATAAAACAGATGACTGCTTCTTGTGGGAGGGGTCAAATGTTACTTTAGAACCTTTAAGGCACGAAAATTTGAGATCAAAATATTTTTTTTTTGGCTAAATTTGGAACTATTGTGAATTACAGGGTGACTACGGTGAATGTCGAATCGATACTATGAAATCAGGATACAGCCTCTTGTAGGAAAGCTCGAATATTAATCAAGAATCTTTTAGAAAGGAAAGCGATTAAGGAACTGGAATAAATATAATGCCAAATATGGCAATACTGTGAATTTTGGGGTGACTATTGTGAATATAGAATCGAAGATCTAACTTCTTGAAATGGATAGCTGCTATAAAACGGATGACTACTTCTTGTGGAAGGGGTCGAATGTTACTCAAGAACCCCTTAAGGCACGAAAAGTTGAGATCAAAATCTTTTTTTTAATGCTAAATTTGGAACTATTGTGAACTTCAGGGTGACTACTGTGAATGTAGAATCGATACAATGAAATCAGGGAACAGCTTTTTGTAGGGAAGCTCAAATGTTAATCGAGAAAAGCGATTAAGGAACTGGAATGAATATCATGCTAAATCTGGCTCTTCACAGTCAGTTTCTGGCTGACTATTGTGAATGTAGAATCAAAAAGCTAACTTCTTGAAATGAATAAATGCTACAAAAGAAGCTGACTGCTTTTTGTGGTCGAATGGTATTCAAGATCCCTTGAGATAGAAAAGTAAAAAAAAAGACTTGAAATATTTTTCGTAAAATCGGTATTACTATAAATTTCCGGGTGACTACTGTGAATGTAGAATTGATACTATGAAATCAGGGAACAGCTTCTTGTAGGGAAGCTCAAAAAATGAATCAAGAATCTTTAAGACAGAAAAGCGATTAAGAAACTGGAATGAATATCATGCTTAATGTGGCACTTCACAGTGAATTTCTTGGTGACTATTGTGAATATACGATCGAAGAGCTAAGTTCTTGAAATGGATAGATACCTCTTGGGTAGGAATCTGATAAAAGTACTACGACCAAAATCTTGCTAAGCTCGGGACTACGGTAAAAGGCGGGGGTAATTATATGAAATTCTGTGAATGTATAATTGAAGAGCAGAGTTCTTGAAATCGATGGGTACTCAGTAAACCTCCTGAGACTTACTTTACTGTTTTCAAAGAAATAAATAATTTAATAAAAAGTATGTATTACTTGTATTTTCTAATTTGAGAGGCTGCTGTAGTCAAAGTGGTAAGCACGTTGACTACAAACCAGGCTGGCCTGGGTTCAACCTTTGCGGCAGTCAAAAAATAAAAATGTTCTTTTCTGTTTAATGGTATAAATACATAATCAGATTTAACTTTAAAACATGCAGCCTCCTTCGTCGGTACCAAGGCGAATTAATTACAAGGTGATAGCGGTGGCGAATTCACTTATTTTCGCCTGTGTTCTAACTGTCAAACTCCATATATAAAAAAATATGTATAACAGTTAGATAAATTTTTTATATATAATTTTGACAGTTAGAATACTGGCGAAAATAGATGAATTCGCCACCGCTATCACCTTATAATTAATTCGCCTTGGTCGATACTTTTTCCATAGCATATTCGCCGGCAAAGTTAAATAATTAATAAAATGGCTATATCTATCTCCTTTCATCACATGTCTTCTCTCTCATCTATCCCTTTCCTTAAGAGTGTAGCACGGTTACAAACCAAGTAGGTATTAATGTCTGAAGTGCTACTTCTCTTAAAAAAAAAAAAAAATAAAATTTTTTTTAGGTGAAAAAATAAATAACTTTGCTAATCTTTGTTTAAAAATTAGGGCACTTGAAATTTCGTTTTTAATTAAACAAAAAAAAAAAAAAACATACAAACAAATAGAAGAAAAGTAAATAAAGATAGTGGGTACTCGTAGTTTATTTTATTGTTGTTGAAGTTGTATTTATGAAAAAAAAATATGTATAAACATATTTACTTTGTTGTTTTACCCCTCTCAAGGCTTTAATCAGTCATGTTGTTTGCCTTGTTGAACTTTTTTTTTTTTATTAATCGTTTTATTTAATTTATATTTTTATTTATTTATTTATTAGTTGTACTTTTTATTATTGTTGCGTGTGGAGTGAAATATAGCAGTTGCGTTAGCTGCGACGATCACTTCTCTGGCACTTCAATAAATGCAGAGGTGGGGGATGATATTTTAAAAGAGGATTGCCAACTTTATTATTGAAAGAAAATAAGAGGAAGGGCTTTTTATGAGAAATACGATATGAGGGCATGCGAATATTTTTATTTATTTATTTTATTATTATAATTTTTTTTTGCAAAAAGCTTGTTTTAAACAAAATATTGATAAGTTCTTTCAACGCGGAATTAAACAAAGCAAACAATGTTAATGTTTTTATTTTAGCACACGCTGACAGTTGTTTTGCAACAGGGCTTGGGTATCGGTATCATATTTTTATATCAAGAATTTAATTTCAATAAAAATGTTTTTTGTTTAATAATATTGTATTGGAATTAATAATATTATTAAAGAAGTGCTTTTTTAAATAATTGTAAAAATGTTTCATTTTATCGGTCACGAGCGACCAGTGAAGCGCCATCATCATGGGTGGCCATCTTGTCCCCCATTAAATAAATAGCATTTTCTTGTACAAATGGTTTGCTGAATATGTTTTTGTTCACTTGATATTCACACACAATTCAACTTAAACTTTTGCTTCAATTCCTTGCTGCCCAGTGGAAGAACCTTCCGGGAGCACCAGGAGTCTGTGCTGATGTAACCTAGGCACAGACGAGGGTTCTCGGGGTAATAGGGGGAAACAGTCCCCCGGTGTGCAAGCACCAAATCTGGATAGACAGTGGCATACTGTCGAAAGATGCACCAGTGTCTTAAATAAACTGGCACCACGGGAACCGGTAGCCCATACAGAGAACCGCCCATCTCTTTAGCTGGTTGTTGGTGAGTTCCCTTCGGGGTACATGTGGTGGCTGCTGTTGGTTAAAGTTGGTGTCCGCAGGTCTGGTGCGGTGCTAACAAAATGTGCTGTTGCACTTCAACAGAGGAGTCTAGGGTAGGCTGCGACACTAAAGAAAGGAGTAAATTCATGGTCGTACAAGCCATGGTCTTAAAGTTGCACAGAATAGTGGTTAGACCACCGTCTGGTAAGGGCATCGTGTCAGATACAGACGTTAATCTTAATTACACATCTGCGCAGTGGAAGAGTTTACGCAAGGACATTTTCATTTGGGTTATAGAAATACTGTCGGCTTAAATGTTTGGTATGTAGATCTTAGGTAAATCTACTTTAAAATATTCCATTAGACTTGTATATACATTAGCTAATGAGACCAATATTGTCTGCTGCTTTAAAGTGTAAATTAGACGGTGAAAATATTTGCAATGACTGTACTCCATTGTGAATGACCTGGAAACCATTTTTTTTTATTGAAAAAACAAAATCAGATGCTGCCAATAGGAAGCACATGACATAACACGCGTTACCTTATAATTGCTGATACTTGGATAAAGATCACAGACACCATGCTGCTTTCACGCAGGGCACTAATCATCCACCGGTGAGGACTTATTTAATCTGGGACCATCTCCACCAGTCTCACTGGTAGTAGCTGTGCTACAACCTCAAACCGAAGACTTAAATACAATACCATGACTAAAACGAGCCTCTGGAACTTTTTTTTTGCTTGACTTTAATCCCTCCCTTTGGGGGTCTTCTTGAGAGCTGTGGTTTAGACCCAAGCCAAGGGTAGAGCTAAAGTCTTAGAATAGTAACAGTTTTAAATAGGTTCCACGTCCTTACCATAGTTTCAAACTGGAATTCAAGCAGAGCACCATGGCATTATAGCTCTTCAGGTAAATTTTAACTTGCGTAATACCATTTGACATATGCCCCTAGGATAACGGTTTCTGTATTTCGAGTGTGTTAAGTCACTATCTACAACCAGAATGTCTTCTTATTTCAGTTTAACATCCATTACCGATATTTAGAATTACAACAATCACCTACTGCTTCTGAGGAGCCGTCTTATCAAATACCGTTCAGTGACTGTCTTTGGAAATGCCGTGTTTTGTAGAAGAGCGCTGATCAAACCTTGTGATAAGATTTAGTCATTTCCTGAAGTCTCGGAGAGTAGTTATTGTATAACCATCCGATATCGGGAAGATGTCAAGCCCTGATTGAAAATACATTTATGAAAACTAACTGGAAACCACAGCATTTTGGTTGTAGCACACTTGTGAATGTATCGAGAAAAAATTCAAGTTTTGATGCGGCATGTGTGATCCGCAATCCTTAATGATGACGATAGCCACAACAATACTTTCAATATTAGAGGACATTTTTTATTGCCTTTTTTATTATTACTTTTTTTTTTGAAATGCAATCATGGCCCCTTCAAATATTTAAAGCAATAATTTACCGCTCTTTAGACGATTAAGTGCCTTTAATTGGCGGGCAAAATGTTAAATCAAAACAACTCAAATAAAAATATCTTTCATTGTTCAAAATCCTTAAAAAAATGTGTTACTGTTGTATTAAAGAAACAGTAGTTAAGGCCAGGATTCTCTATTATACTCAGTCGTACGATCTGTCAAAAATTGCCTGAGTGCTCAAAACGTATGATAGTGTAGCTTAAAATTGTTTGTGTGTGACAGACATTTTGACAGATCTGTACCATTTTATAATCTTTTTAAATAAGTCATAAAATGCTTTTCTCTCTGCGATTAGAGTTGATTTTTTTAAGATGCTTTTTTTGTATAACGGTGCGGCACCTACGACGCCATTTTGAAACGATTTTTAGGACAGAATTCTGTCAGATTTTTATGTGATTAAATCGTACAATTGTGTATAATAGTGAATTGTGGCCTTCGAAAAGCAACTTAATTTTTAAATAAAAGTTGCCACAGTGAAGAAAATATAATATTTGGTGGCAACCTCTTAACATCTTTTACATTGTAATGTTAACCTCTTTCGACAGGAGAGCGATAAGGGTACAGGTATTGAAATCAAGCTAAATCAGTGTGCTTCTCGGTGTGACTATTGTAAATTGCTGCTTGCTATGGGAAAGGTAGAAAGGTATTCAAGAGCCCTTTAGACAGGAAGTGAAAAAGTACTTCGATAAAAAATTTTTTTTTTGCTAAATCTGGCAACTTCGAGGTGATTATTGCGAAAGTAGAATCGATAATATGAAATCAAGAAACAGCTTAAATGTTACTCAAGAACCTTTTGGACAGGAGAGCGATAAAGGAATCTAAATGAAAATCAAGCTAAATGAGGCACTACTGTGAATTTCGAGGTGACTATTGTGAATGTAGACTAAAAAATATAACTTCTTGAAATGGATAGATGCTATAAAAATAGATGTTTGCTTCTTGTGGGAAAGGTCGAATGGTATTCGAGAACTCTTGAGATAGGAAGCTGAAAAGAGTACTTAGATTAAAATCTTTTTGCCAAATTCGGTGCTATTACGAATTTCAGGGTGACTACTGTGAATGTAGAATCGGTAATACGAAATCTAGGAACAGCTTCTTGTAGGAAAGCTTGAATGCTACTCAAGAACCTTTTAGACAGGAGAGCAATAAAAGTACTTGAATGAAAATCATTCTGAATCCGGCACGACTGTGAATTTAGAGTGACGATTGTGAATGCAGAGTCGAAGAGCTAACTTCTTGAAATGTTTAGGTTCTAAAAAAAACCGCTTAGTGCTTCTTGTGGTCGAATGGTATTCAAGATCCCTTGAAATAGGAAAGTGAAAAAAGGACTTATCTTTTTCTTAAAATCGGTATTACTAAGAATTTCCGGGTGACTACTGTGAATGTAGAATTGATACTACAAAATCAGGCAACAGCTTTTTGTAGATAAGCTCGAGTATTAATCAAGAATCTTTTAGACAGAAAAGCTATTAATGAACTGGAATGAATATCATGCTAAATCCGGCGCTACTGTGAATTTTGGGGTGACTATTGTGAATGAGGAATCGAAGATTTAACTTCTTAAAATGGTTAGATACCTCTTAGACAGAAGACTTATAAAGGTACTACAATCAAAATGTTGCTAAGTTCGTTTTAAAATAAAAGTTGCCACACAGTGCGGAAAATATAACATGCGGTGGCAACATTGTAATGTTAACCTCTACTTTGCAAGTGCAACTGTTTAATGATTGTTTTTAATAAACTTTAAAGTAGAATTATAGCGATAACGTATAAAAAATAATAAAGAAAATTATTGAAAGATGCAAACAGTTAAAAATAAAATTTATTATAAAATTAAACACTAAAACTCTTGGTAGTTTAATGCAATAAAACATTTTTTTTATTTTGTCATTTACTTAATGTGCTGCTTGATTCGTTTTTTAAGCGATAAGAAGTTATATAAAAAAAAATATTCTTAATAAATTATAAAAAGTAAAACCATTATTTAAAACATAGATTGTGGTGTGCCAGTCTGTATAAGAGAGGGCAAAAAAAAATATTTTATTAAAAAAAAATTATATCAAGCATTTGCTGCAAGAGAGTGTTAAATAAAAAAAAGAAAGACTGAACTAAACTGAACTGAGAAAACTGCATTTAATCTTTTGTATATTGTTTGAACTTTGTGGAGGCCTTATAGGTATTTTTATCTGTAGACTTCACATGGTTAAAGATAAGATCAGAAAAATTATATTTTTGAGTTATGACTTTTATGCAGCAAAGGCTTGCTATTTATATTATTCTCATTATTTGCAATTTCTACAATATCTACTTCCGACCTTATAAAGTATATATATATTCTGATTTCTTATGCGTAGCGAAGTCGATTGAGCGATGCCTGTCTGCCCGTCCCTGTTAGTGTTGAAATTAAATTAAATTTTAGGCACTAGATCAGCTAGAAAAAAAATTAAGTATGTCAATCGTTCAGACATAGTGTTGAAAGAGTTGCTATAGGAAATCAGCATGATCGGTCCATGTGCTTCGGGGCAGCAGGCAAACCACCACGGCCGCCTTTAATTTTTTTTATTTCATTGGGAACAATAAAGTATCTCCAATAAAAAAAATATAAGGGGCCATAGAGAATTAAAAAAATAGAAAAAAAAACATAAAATGAAAATATTGGCGCTCGCCCATATTTTCCGAGTTACGGGGCTCTGAAATCTACAAATTTTTAAAAATATCAATATGGATATCATTTTAAAGGTTTTAAAGAATTCTTTAAGAAAATACTAAAATTTAAAAAAAATGCTTAACCCATTAAGAGCCGATGTAATTTTTATGTAAAATTCTACATAAGTAGTATCTAAATTTTATACCATTCAAAAAAACAAAAAGTAGAAAAGGGGTTTAATTAAGTTTGTCATTCCGCTTGTCATTTCTACAATATCCATTTCCTACCCCATATTTTCCGAGTTACGGGGCTCTGAAATTTTCCAATTTTTTAAAATATCAATATGGACATCATTTTAAAGGTTTTTAAGAGATCTTTAAGGAAATACAAAAATTTGTTAAAAATGCTTAACCCATTAAGAGCAGTACCAAATTTTTATTATTTTTAATTTTTTTATTTTTTAAGTCTTGGTCGCCCCAATATTTGCTTCTCTAAACTAGATTTACATAGATGGTTGAAGGGTTTAAAAGATTCGGCATAGCCGAATATAGCACTCTTGTTTTTAATTGATTAAAAAAAAAATAATAATTGAATTGAAGCAGTCATCAATAACTTAAATACTCCATTTTTTTTTAAAGTCTTCCTAGAAAAATATGCAAACATGCAGAAGTTTCCAATATCATCCTATTAAAATATGAAAATTCAGTATATGATGACAGGGCATTAATTATTTAAATTAAAGGTATATTACAACTTATTTGTTGGTTGGAAAAATTAAATGCTTAAATAAACGTTTTAATTAACCACAAAAAAAAAAACTAATATTAAAAATACTTTAAAAAAACAAAAAGCTCATATGACTGAAATAAATAAAATTAAAAAGGAATTTAATAGATCAGCATTAAATATTTGGAAAACAAAAAACATTTTTGGCAAAAATTTTAGATCAAATTTCTTTATTACGTACTTTGTTATTCTCTTCCAAGGGATTTTGTTTATTTTTAAAAATGTATGTATGTTTGTATGTATATTTGTATATGATATATGAGCCTTTAATATTTATCCCCAACTAGACCACCCTTAATCTAATACCAAAAGTTCTTTTTAGATTAATCACCGTTTAAAAGACTGGTGTCGATATTTAATTTGTTGTTAAATAATGTTAACAAAAATGTAACTTATCTAGATGCCCATGAGCTTGAAGATATTAAAAGGCACAAAAAATGTTTTATTCAGTGTTGCCAGATTCCTTTTAAGCGGACTGTCCAGATTAGAAATTCTTTTTTCGCCCAAAATCCCCCTGAGTCCTGCTGTTTTTATTAAAATGTATTGAAGCACATGGTTTTACTTTCCTTATCTTTTTTTTTAATTGTTTTAAGGTATTTCAGTTTATTGTAATTTTTATGAAGTTATAATTCCCATTTAGTTTATAATTTTACATGAAAATGCCGTCGGCTCTTAATGGGTTAAAAATTTTTTTTTTTTAAATTTTAGTATTTTCTTAAACAACTCTTCAAAAGCTTTTAAATGATACCCATACTGATATTTTAAAATTTTTTTTGTAAATTTCAGAGCCCCGTAACTCGGAAAATATGGGTGAGCGCCAATTTTTTCACGTGATGTTTTTTTTCTTATTTTTTAATTCTCTATCGAATTATAATCTTTTTTTACTAAAGTTAATATATAATATAAAATTTTAATTTTCTTTTCCATTCTGATATTTTAAAATTTTTTGTAAATTTCAGAGCCCCGTAACTCGGAAAATATGGGTGAGCGAAATTTTTTTTTTTTATTTTTTAATTCTCTATCGAATTATAATTTTTTTACTAAAGTTAATATATAATATAAAATATAAATTTTTTCTATTTTAATAAAAACAGTAAATAAAGTTTACAACTTTTCAATAAAGATGTTTATGACAATGACACATGCGTCGTCTTTCATATATTGAATTTAAAAATATTTAAATATAATTTAATTGTTAGATTTATGAGACAAATCAATTAAATACAGAGTTTAAATAATTCCTATATTTTAGAGCTTCAAAAACGAAATTTAAAAGTCTGCTCCAGCCGTCTGTTATTTCTCCATTAAGGACTAATAATAAAGGGCGGTTTACATTATACTACAAGTAATACGACATGTCAAATTTTTGTGTAGAAGAGTACAAGTAGTATTATCTAAACATAATATGTAATTAAACTGTCCGACATTGAGAGAAAATACTGATGGAAATTTGACAGTCGTAGGGCTCTCTTTGTTTTTTGAAATTTTTTTAAAAAGTATTCTACTTCATTAGAGAAGGGTTGCGTTTTTTTATTAATGCTAACTAACAAAGACAAAACTCTTCAAAATATCACAAAAACCGCTGAATATAGTGTAAAATAAACTCAGTTGGCATCACAAATATTTTTAATTGTTTTAACAACAGCTGTTTCAATTTTACTTCATTTTATTCAACACCAATGTTGTTAACGTAGGAAAAAAAACTATACGATTTTTAATCTCTATTTTTTCATACGGATAGATTTTTATTTTATTATCTCTGAGATGTTACGTACGTAAGGTCTTACCGTGTAAACTGCCCTTAAATAGTCTTGATCGAACTGAGATTTTTGCAAATATCTGATCCTAAATTTTCTTAAAATGGGACATTTAGCCATAAAGTGAAATAACGTTTCATCTTCTCCTAAATTACAGAGATTGCAGGGTTCTACTAATTAAATTTCCAAAGGTATTGGCTTTTAACCCCAGGATGTCATGGATGAATGTTACTTATCCCCTTATTATGATTAAGTAGCTTGTGGAAACGTATTTCAAGCTCTGACCTGTGCTTCTTGTATGCTTTTTAGCTTCAAGCTTTGTAACAAATAGGCACCTCTATTTCTCCATTCTAATTCAGCTATATCTTCAAAAACTATTTCGAATTCGCTCCCCATAATGTTAAGTTGTTTTGCCCAAAAGATAGTTTTTTCTAGTACTAATTTGGAAAGTTTGTCCCAATTTCCGATCGGAATGACTTTAATTCCGTATAAACAATTCCGATCGATTATGTTTTACCTTCTTCAGACTGCGATCGATTCGGCTTATTAAAAAAAAAATGCTTAATCTCACCCCTTTTTATTTAAATCTGGCAATATTGCGCACACTAAAGTAAACAACAAGGCTAATAAGGGCACACATTAAAAGTTAATTAGAAACCCGCAAATAACAAAATTTCAGAGAAACGAAATTCCACTTTGAAATTTAAAAGTGGTTTCATTCCGAAGAAATTTTTCGTTTTTCGTTTTCTAAAGAACCAATTTACGGAATTGAAAACACTTTCGATCGGAATTGTGTTCTAGGACATGCCTGTATATAATGTTTTATAAATATAGTCCAGGTACAGGTTTAGGCTATAGAAGTGACTATCTTCGATATTAGTTTCTAATTTTAATGCATAGAGTTTGGCATGAAGTCCGGCAACTTCAAAATTATCTTAATAACAACTTGTTCGAATAGGCCAAATCCCCACGCTTTTGCTCCGTATACCTGGATTGTCCTACTTACAGTTGCATTGATGCTACATTTAGCAGAGTTATTTCGTTTTTTAAGATGCTTTACAAAAGACATTTTTGGCGTAAGTATAACGCCTAAGTAACTCATTTACTATTCTTACTGGACGCGCACTGTAAGTAAACTTTTTATATTTCGCTAGTGATCCTCTTTTTCTAAAAACTACCATTATTGATTTAGGTTTACCTCCATACCCTATAGCCAACAATATCTTTCTAAATTATTGATCATTTTTTGCATAACCTTTACAAAAGCTCTTTACTGGAAAAATTAGAGGCAGACATGGTGTTTTGCTCCCGCCTCAAAGGACATGGACCGACCCTGCTGATTTCCAATAGCACCTTTTCGACACTATGTCTGATCGATTGACTTATTGATTTAGTTTTTTTCTAGCTCATCTAGTGCCTTGACAAAGTTAATTTTAACTCGAACACGGACGGACAGACAGATATCGCTCAATCCACCTCGCTATGCATATGAACTCAGAAAAACATACATTATGGGGTTGGAAATGAATATCGTAGAAATAACACACGGAACGGCAAACTTAGATGTAACCTTTTTCCACCTGTGGTGAAGGGTATAAAAAGCATGTCTTCCTTATTTTTGATTACAAAGCCGAATTTACAGACTTTATTTCGAGCTTACAGACGTGAATGTAAAGAATAAAATAATTAGAATAATAATTAAAGTGTAAGAATGTTCAAAAAAAGTATCCACAAAAAAAAAAAATCATTAATTACCACAAAAAATGTTAAATCCCTATTTTGAAAATAAATCCCCTCATCTGACAACACTGGTTTTGTTTTAAAGACAAAACAAAATAGAAAACAAACAAAAAAAGAAATAAAGCCTACTTTAAGGCAATTTCTTTATGTACACTTTTATCGTTTGCTTCCCTGTATAGATTTTCTCATGGCTTTGTGTAGGCGCTTCAAGGTTTTACTCTTTTTAATTATCGATTGAACAAAGGGTTTTGTTTTTGTCTCTTCTTCTTTTTGAAATAATTTACATGTTTTTGCTGTTGTATAACATATTTAAAGGCTTAAAGATTAGAAATTCTTAACATTTCTTAAATATCTTGACGTACATTTGTTATTTACTTTCATCTCATAATTTTAAATAGTAATTTTAAAGGCGATTTGTTTTAGGGTGACCAGTTAGCTGTGAAGGTCTTTCCAGTACTTCAGTAACTGTCCGATGGCAACCAAAATGTCCAAATATTCATTTAGGTTTACCCATTCCGTTATGCATTGTTTTTCACTTACCGAGAAATTGCGGATCAGTTCTAAATACACAACGCAAAAATTAATCGCGCAGTCGGTCGTCATCCCAGCCTTCAGAGCGCAGACAATTCGTCGCACAGAGGAAATATTTTAACACGATTACACTCTTGCATATTAAGCCCAGAACCAACCAGTAATTGGCGTGAAGTGAAGAGATATAAGGTACCGCAGGCGCCAGTATTTTAAAAAGCCCAGAAATCTCGGTTCAACACCTATCAAGCTTAACTGGAAACAGCCAAATCTGATTCAGCGCCCTTTTCCTGTCAAACATTTTTATGCTCATAAAAAATGTATAACGCAAATCCAAATAGTTTGTCGTAGACGCTTTGTAATTGGATAATCAGATTTTGACAGTGTATTAGGTCGTGAAGTGAAGCTTTTTTATAGGTACACCACCACTAATGTTAAGTGTGTCTTCAAGGCCCATTGTGATGACATCCATATCTCCTCATGCAGCCTTCAGATATCAAGTCCCTAAAAAACATGCAATCACATTGTAACAACGTCAACCCTGAAAAGGTTTAGGTCCTACAAGAACCCTTTACCCAAGTAACAGAGCGGCTCTTTTCGGCAGTCCGAGACTGCATGGTCTTGCAGACCTATCGGCCTGTGATGTTGTTAGGATAAGCTCTTTAATAAGGTCTTCGGGATGGTTTGGGGATGGATCTTGATGGTAACATAGGGATCTGAACTGATCTTTTGCACAACCCTCTCTAGACAACACAGCAAGAGCATTTAGAACCCAAGTGAATCGATATTATTATGCCGGTAGCCTGTGCAACCTAACCTTACCTAACTGAATTTGTGTTTCTTCCTTTTATTATGTAGACAAAATTCCTACAGCATTCAACAAATATTAATACGCTCTAACATATCGAGAATTGCTGTAATAGGTGCATAACTCCAAGAAAAACCATAAATTTATCTTGAAGCAGATAAAAATATCTTAATGCTCTCTAAAGAATTGACGCAAATTATAAAACTTTTAAAAGCTCTTATCTCACTCAGTTCGAGCTTTTTTAAAATATGTCTCTGTTGCAGCAAAAGCTCTATATGTCCGATCGTGATGGTTTCTACTCGTATCAGAATCTATTTCAAATCTCTTCCCCAAAAGACACAAAATGTTATCGTCCTATTTCTTTGAAGGAAGGCGCTCAGATTTCTGTGTATCCGTCTATTACAACAGTTTGTTTTTTCAGGAAATATTGATATCCTACCGTGCGTTCGTCAAATCTGTGCTTAAGCCGCTTCTTACGCACGAGGATGCTCTTATACTTCAAAACACAAAAAAGTCTAATGTCATGTGAGGAAAGTGTGGCCAGCGACTAAATGCTTTTCAGTACCCATCTCAACTTTACTATTTTTAAAACACAGGCTGTAACAGCGGTGAGACAATTGACACTTATTCTCCTTGCAGCTGCTCGACCTAAAAAAAACTCGTATTCTTATTCACAAAGTTACTTGGTGAAATAAATGATGTTTACAGTGTACACAACCTAAGGTAGATAGATGCGAAGAATGCTATGAAGAATGTAGCGATCCAGAAAATGCAGCTGCTGGTGTCTAAATTTTCTTGTTTTAAAAATCAATTTCAACTCATTGCAATAAACTTCCGCTTAAAACCCACAGCGAGGGCCGGGCAACTGAAATGAGACCGAAAGGAGAGGAACAATACCTAAAATCCCAACCCAACCAGAACCCGTCCGTGTCCGTATTTAAATCAACAGTAAATACCATATAATTAATGAAGGGGGTATATCATGGCAGACCGCTTCCCAAAGAGTCCCTTTTTGACCTGGATGACGGATAAAACTGTAGGTTCTCCCATCCTCGCATTTTTATAAAATAAATTAATTCATTTTTAAAGATATTTTCGACATTTAAATTCACAATACTTTTGTTTCTTGTCAAAAAAAAGAGAATACTTTTTCCATTTTAAATTCGCATAGTCGACAACAAAGGGTCCTTATTGTTTTTAAAGGAAAAAGCTATTAGCCTTAAGCACGTACGCCAATATGTGTTGGCCATCAATCATTTGTTATGTGACATATTCCATCCATTAAAAATTGTGACGTGTTGAACAAAATATCAAATATAATTGTATTTTTTATATTCTGTTTATTTTAAAGCAAATAACAAATAATGCGAGCAAAATTTGTGTAACAAATCAGTTTAAAAAAATATTTTATGGCCTTTTTCGAATAATAATAAGAAAATGTATGGAAACTATTTTCTTTGTTGCTCACTGAGAATTGCTAGAATTGTATGCAAAATTCTTTAATCTTCTTTACCATTGACATTCACGATTGACAGGCTTTTCGTATTGCGACCAAAAGATACTTTTCTATATCTTCTACCATCGGTGAGATATCGTTAACACAGTCCTTAGAGTCAACAGGGTACTCTAAAGAAATTTCATGCTGCAATACCTCAAGATAGGAAAATGTCAAAGAACATTCTTTGAGATTTTGTCAGAAAAATCTGCACTGCTTTATCGATCCCACCGCTTTCCATTACAAGTTGATAAAATCTGAGATCTAATAACCGGTATGCCACCTCTTGAGCAACCCAAGGTCACATTCCATTGCCTTTTTGTACGTATAAAGAGATAACATTAACAAACGCTTAGCTTAGATGGGCATCCGCAGTCAATTTCTTGGTATAATCTTAAACCCATATATCGTAGCAGACACTATATTTTTAAACGCATCGGTTCTTTCCTTCTGTTTCTTTGACCCAAGTCTATAATATGCGGATGAACTTACTAGGGCTTTCATAGAGATTGCCATGAATAGGAGGAGAAGGAGTAGACTGTAAAACACCTTCCCTGACAATCCGAGGCTGCAGAATCTTGCATACCCCTCAGATTGCGATGTCATTGTAATAAACTCGCCGCTGTGTGCAATGAGGGCGCTATAAAATTGCAATCGGCGCCTAATGGGTTAAGCATTTGAAAAAATTATAGTATTTCCTTAAAGATCTCTTCAAACGCTTTAAAATGATACCCATATTGATATTTTAAAAAATTTGAAAATTTCAGAGCCCCGTAACTCGGAAAATATAGGCGAGCGCCAATTTTTACATTGGATGTTTTTTTTTTAATTTTAAATTCTCTATCGCTCCATATATTTATTTTTTTCATTGGAGTTACTTTATTGTTCCAAATGATATGAAAAAATTAGAAATAGGCGTGGTGTTTTGCCTGCTGCCTCGAAGGACATGGACCGATCATGCTGATTTCCAATAGCAACTCTTTCGACACTATATTTGATCGATTGACGCTTTTATTTTTTTTTAATCAAACTTGATTTCAACACTAACAGGGATGGACAGACGGACATCGATCAATCGACTTCGCTATGCATAAGAACTCAGAATATATATACTTTATGGGGTCGGAAATGTATATTGTAGAAGTTACAAACGGAATGACAAACTTAGATATACCCTTCTTCCACTTTTTGGGGTGAAGGGTATAATAAATAAAATGAAAAAAATATTAAAAAATAAAACGAAATTAAATAAACACTCTTTAAACAATTCAGTTAAATTATAGAGTATAAGTTAAGGCGTAAAAGAAATATCTTTATCGCAACACATATTTAGGTAATATAAAATAAATACATATTTCTGATGCGCAAATATCTAATAACTAAACTGCGCAGAAGTTGGAAAGAAGAAAATAGTTAAGAAACACATGTGCAAAAATGAAGTAAATACCAGGGGTATAATTTTAGGCATGGAAAAAATAATAATATTATAACATAAGTTTAGGTGATTTATAATAATACATATTCATTAAAAATGTAATTTAATAGCAAAACTGCGTAAAAGTTCAAAGAAAAAAAAATTAATTGATTCATTCCAAAAAGAAATAAATAAATGAGAAATGTAACACTTAATGGCTTTTCTTGTAAACAGAGATTGATAAAGTTTTTAGCAATTGTTTACATATTTATAGCTTCTTCTTTACAAAAATTATTAAGCTCACTTAAATGTAATGAAAAGCTTTACGGAGGGAGAGTTTTTTAAGGCAAAATATTTGTCAAAAAAAAAAAAAAACGAAAATTATTCGTAAAGGATGTTATTTTTTTTTTTTTTTTTATTAGAATTTAAATAGTTTTATTTGTTAAAGAACAATACAAATAATAAATAAAACGCTAAATTTATTGTTTGTTTTTGTTATTTTGTATATTTAAAAATCCATCATTTTACTCTTTTAAATTTTCCAGTAAAACTAATTCATGACGAATTTATTTAAAAATTTATTTACTTTTAAATTATTTACAGTTATTACAGCTGCTTCTTTATATTTTTACGTTCAAAATATTTGTTGGACCTCCATTTTAAATGTCAACTTTTAAGTGAAAAATATCGTTAAATTCCTGATTACTGATATATTTACTAAATAAGGCAACACCGTTATACAGCATTAAATTTTGTTTGTTAAGTTCAGACAGGGGTAGAGTATCAGATTTATGAGCAATGAAGATAATTCCTTACTTTTAGGTTGTAAAAATAATCCTCATTATTAAACCACGAGCACTTGTTTAACTTCGGAACAGTGTTGCCAACTTTTTAAAAGTATATTTAATTAAAAATAGATATGGAATGACCCATGATACAAATACTATTTTTTAGAGTATGACAACTCTACTTGAAAAATATAAACGTGATGCCACGTTTTTTAAAGTAAATTATGAAAATAAATTAAAAATTAAATAATATATGGAAAAAATCTAAATGATGCTAAAATCATTTGTTTCGTGATAAAAAAATTAAAAAAAGCTTCCTCTCTCTCTCTTCTCAGACACAACACAGAAAAAAAATTAATTCTAATTAAGAGTCATAAAGAATGTATGAAAAAAAAATAATCAAAATAAACTCCACGTTTTTTGTGTTATTTTCAAAAAAAAAAAAAAAAAAAAAAAAGGAAAAAAAAACATGAATATTTTAAATTCATGTTTGCTTGCTTAAACACATCAACAAGACTTCTTTGGTTTTATTTATTTCTAAAGAATTTCATTATAATTCGTTCTTCAGTTTTTTTGTTTTACAATTATTTAAAGGTTTATGACTTTTTAAGTTTTTTAACATGTGTTTCTCTTCTTTTTTGTTTTGTATATTTTTGATTAAAGTTTGGAGGCAAAATCGAATTTCTTTTAGCACGTTTTATTGTTCAATGTCAAGCGAGTTTATTTAGCAACAACAACTTCAGTCCAGTCAGAGTTTGTTGCCTTTTAAAGAAGCAAGCATTAAGCCTTTGGTTGATAAGTTTTGATAAATACAAAGATATAAATAAATATGTATATAAATACATACATATGTATATAAAAAGAAGATTTAGGTAAAAACTTTGCAAAACAATTTCGAACATTTTACATTGCGAACATTGGTAAATTTTTATATTTATTAATGCTTCCCAGCGTAGTTATTTTTTCCCCAGGCTATAGTTTTTTTGTTTGTAGTTTTTAAAATACTCAACTTATAGCCGCCAGAAAACACGTGTGTTAAGTAAGAAAGTATTTACATATATTGTTGCCGAAGTGTGTTAATAATTTCGGCTAAAATTATTAATCGAAAGAAGTAAATGTGAAGAATTAAGTTTTCTTATTATTATTAATTTCAAAGATTTAATATATTTACTTCTTATGTGTAAATGACATCTGCTATTTCAAACTTTAAAACTGTTGCAAATTCTACTAAAAGACTTGAGCATTACTATTCGGTCACGCTAACTTTGTTAAAATATTTAATTTAAGTAATTTAATTAAAAATAAGTGTAAAAAAATATGTTAATTCAATTATTTAATTATTACATTAGCTACGTGCAACTTTTTAACATGTCATGGTATAGTGGCAGGTTGCCAGATCTTGTCAAAAAAAATCTTGCGAAATGTGAAAAAAAAACGAAATGGTCTTGTCTTTTTTTTTTAAAGATCTTTTGCAAAATGAGTAGTTTTTTTTTGTCGAATTTTTTTAAGCGCTTTGGCCTGTCCCTCGATGTCACAAGGACTTGTTTGCTCGTACAGTTGCATTTACAACAAAAACAATTTTTATATCCTTCATAGTTTCGAAAATTTTGCTATTAAAAATCAGCAAGATCCGACAATTTGCTTCGAGGCAGCGTGCAAATCACCACGTCTGCATCTAACTTTTGAATACCTTTTTTTAACTTCCATTTGTATTTCTGAAGGTGGGTTGTATTTTTAATTAAAATTAATGAAAAAGGTAAAAAAAAAGTGTGGGACATTTTCTCCACTTACTAAATATTTACCAATGAATAATACATTCTTTGATCTGATACAGTAACCTTTTCATTTACTAAGCTGAACTTGGTATTTTCTAAAAAAAATAAGCTTTTTTTTAGCAGAAAAAATTATGCTAAGAAATAATTTCTTGTGCCGATTTGTGCTGAAGGATATATAATATTCGCACAGATGAATGTAGCGCTCATATTTTTTGAGGCACATTTAGTTTACTACGTAGTGTTGTCCGCCCAGCTGTTTTGTAGTGGGAAATTTCAAAAGTTGTTTATATTTTACTGCGCTTGTTTACGATTATCAAAAAACACACAAGCATTTGCAAAATAAAGCAGGCATTCGTATTGAGAACAATGCACAAAACAACATTAAAAAGCCAGGAGGCTTATTCTGAATTGCGATGCGAAAGTCAATGCGATGCGAAAATACATAAATGCGAACAATTGCTATTCTGTATTGCGATATTCGCAAAGTTCTATTTTAATCGCATTTCAAATGCGTAAAGGTGGTAAATCGGTATTCTAAATTGCGAAAACACATGTCAAATTCGCAAAATTTATTCGACAACAAAGTAGCATTCGCAAAGTACAACCATGTAAGTAAAAAACAATATTTTATTTATGTATTCATCATATATTTATTATTTAATTCAGGGAAGTAAACAATAAGACCAACAAACCGCGTCAACTTTAAATAAAAAGAGAATTTATGAATAAGCACAGCAATTTGGCAAGAGGCCATTTAAAAACACCAAATGCACGTTAGTCTGCAAATACTTTGTGACAAACGTTAACTGAAGAACTAAATATTAATGGACCACCTATTAGAGAAGTTCAAAAATATTTGACTTAAATTTTAATAGGTTTGGGCCTATTAAATAAATTTTAGAAACAATTTTCACAGCGAAGCACAAAAAATTTATTTATTTTTAATTTGACGTTTGTTGATACTGATGTTTATTTGAGCAGCGTTGCCAACGATTTGAAATAAATTGCGAATGCAATTGCGAAAGTCTTACAGAATACCAATTTTCTTTCGCATCGCATTTCATTTGCGCATCGCATTGATTTTCGCATCGCAATTCAGAATAAGCCCCCAGGTTGTTTTTGAAATGTTGTATTTGTTGTAGAGCCGCTACTACCTAATAAAATAAATGTGCCTTTGATAAATTGCGTTTATACAGCCCTGAGTAAAAGTATTTAAACATATGTTGTTGTTACAAGGAAATTAAAGAAAAAAGTGTTGCTTTTTTTTCTCTCAAATTTACTTCCAACAACGGCTAAGAGTTGCATATGTACATTATTTATTAGCAAGGTAGTTGCCAGACAATTTATATAATTAATTATGCCAGGGTTGTAAGTGTAAATATAATGAAACTCAAAATTTACAAGAAAAAAAAAATGCATTCATAATTTTTAAAAATGTTTTTCTTGTCTTTTAATATAAAAAATTATAATTTTAAGAAATAACCGATAAAATGTGCTGTTTGTTTTACTGATATTGAAATTGCAAAAATTAAAAAAAAAAAACACTTGATTATTTGAGGTGTTGAACTCCCAATGAAATTGTCAAGTAAGTACAATAACCTTGAACTCAGTCTTTTGTAATGTGCAAAAAAAATGATAACTGAAATGTAACGTGATATTGGCAAAATGACATCAGAGAAAACAAACAAACAATTAAAATGCAATCAAAATTTTTTTTTTTTTTCAAAATATAAATATAAATGAGGCTGGTACTACAAAAAAAGTATACGATTTATTAGGAGAAAATTTATATTAAATTAGAGAAATATTTTTTTTTTCTGAAATAAAAAACATGTTTATAATTCAAGGATGACGACTTGTTAGAAATGAAACTTTAAACGATAATAATTTGCACGCTACAGAAAAGGTAACGGTATTGTATTTAAAAAAAAAAAAAAAATTGTGAAATATTTCAATACGATCATGAAGTTGGTAACGCAAGTGAATAAAGAAATGGCTTTTAAATCATTTCAACAGCATTTTGAGCAATTAAACATTAGGGCCAAAAGTTTTTTTATTCTTTTTCTCATCGCTAAACACAATTTTGAGATAAATTAATAAATCGAATTTATTGTTTAAGCGTCAAACAATAGTGATTTGAAGAGCATACTGATCATAAATGTCAAAAAATGAGTACAGTATGACAGTTAATTTGACAGTCAACCCTTTGGTAAGTTATATCGTGAGATAAAAACTTTTTAATTATATTTATATTATTCTGTTGCTTGCTAATGATCAAATGTCATATTACAATGACTTGCGTAGCATTTTTCTAAATATTTTTTACTTTGTTTGCCTGCCTGCAAGGTTATACTGATCAAAACAACATTTTATTTCGAAACACAAAAAACCAAAAACAAATAACAAAACAATTTTACTTATAAATAAAATGACAAAAAGTTAATTAATTCATTTTTCAAACACAAAATCAGTGCAAAAAAAAACTAAAAATGCGAGTAATTAAAATGCATTGGCAAAAATATTTTGGGCCACACTGTGTTTAAGCGGAAGGAAGTCAAAGAAATTTTGCTTACATTTCGTATGTCAATTCGTTTATTTTTCTATTTTAAAAACAATCAAAACAATTAAAATTAATTATTCTTTACATTTTAAAGAGAGACAAACAAAAAAACGCTTTAAATGAAAATTCTTAAGTTTGTTTATTTAATTTGCAAAAAAGCAAAATTAATGATGCGGAACTTATTACAAGAATTGTATGAGAATGATAATAAAAAAATAAACAACAAAAAAAAAAAAAAAAAACAACTGAAATGACAAGGAAATATTGGCTGCATATAATAAACACCTACACAATCTGGCAACAGTATTTTCTTAATACTGACACTCGGCACATGCAAAATAAAAACAAGTTGTGCAAACTGTTTTTTCTTACCCATACTGTTACATTTATTGTGTGACAGGTAGATGTGGAAAATAATATAAACAGAGAGAAGCACAATTTGAAGTAAGGTTATTTATATTTTTACATGCAGTTTACTTTTAGCGATTCTCCGTTACAAAAATTAGACTCCGGAGTTCGTCAAAATATGAGCATCAATTTTTTACTGATATATTTATATTGAAATTTAGAAATAGTGAAATATATCTCAAGAATAAGTTGAAGGCCGGTCGCTTTTATTCGAAACTAAAATTATATATTTTTGTCATCGAAATTGCACAAGTGCTCTGTCGAACATTGTAGCGATGGAAGATCTTTAGTAATAAAAAACATTTTCAATTTATTGTATTAGATTTTTTCATGCATTTAATGGATTAAAAAAACTTAAACTTGCCTGGTTCTTTGAGGAAGTTTCGTGTGGTAGAATCGATCTTTGCCGATGATGTACGGCTGGACCGTACATGCTATTAGCAAAGAAGCATTTAAGCTTTATTTGTAGACCTTCCAGAAGCGGCATCATAGGTTCTTAAAGAAAATCACTTCAGATATATTGATTTATTTTTTTGCAACTTTCTTTGAGAAAGAATTTAAGTGTTGTTTGGAAATTATCAATTCGAGTTTTTTTTTAATACTGGACATTATTTTCTCCATCTAACTCTTCAGAAAAATTAGTAAATGAGTATTTAAGCTTTTAAAGATTTGAAAATATGGGACTTTGAATGTGAAAGGATAAAAATATTACATTTATATATATATATATATATATATATATATATATATATATATATATATATATATATATTTTTTATCAAAAAAGTAGCATCAATTTATTATTCCACCGTAAAAAAATTTCTTACTAAACCTTTAATTATTACCGAAAGGTACTATTGTGAAGCTGATGGCTGCATAAAAACTTAGCCGATTTGCTAAATGTTTTACTCTTGGACCTTGTCAAACTCAAAGTATTTTTTTACGAAACAAAGTAACCACATGTTTTAAAATTCCAACGCTAGGATAGAAGAACTAAAACCGGTTTAAAAAGTACCTATATGCATTTAATAACCACAAGTCCAATTTTAAACTTTTCGGCAAAATTGTAAAAAAATTTTAATTTTGAGATTTTTGATGAATGACTTAGAAATTCCCGGATTCAATTTGTTTTAATTTGCAATTCTTTTTAGTTTATTGCATCGTTATTATTGTAGTTTCTTTAATATTAAGAGCTTTAATTAAGAATTTGGGTAAATTACAGAATTCGGGAAGAATTTTCTATAAACTGGCTTAATTTAACCAAATATATGGGTGTTCACTAAAATTATAAATATCCATGTTTTATGCAAAATTTAAATGCTTAACTTCGTCTCAATGGTTATTAAAAGCTTAAATTGTTTCAAACTTTCATTTCAAAGTTGCATATTTTTTATCATTTATTTTGCTACTGGATCCACTGGGCGACGATCATTGATTTTTAATCTACTTAAATACTCGAATAGAGATAAGTAGATGGTCTTTAACGCTGGTGCATGTTTGTTGTTGGTGTGTGTAAGCAAACACAAAAACATACAAAAAGATTAGATTGAATTTATTATTTTAAGGAAATCTAAAAAAAAATAGTTAAATCGCTTGTTTTCTGCGGACAGTTACACAAATGTTCAGCAGCCAGCTGCTCTCAAAATTATAATTGTATTTTAATTAACTTGTTGATCACCAGGCAAACAAAGTTATATTCGGGCTTTCAAGTTTAGAGATTGCAAAATAAATTTTTTTTTAACCTGGAATTATCCGCAACATCACATCTTATTGTTAAAAAAAATGCATCTAAATAAAACACGCCCCACTGTTGGTGATTTGCTTTTCGTAAATTTTCTTTCCACTTTGTGTTACCCTTTCTAATTAAAACTTTTATTACTTTTTTATGACCATAATAGACACAGCAGTGTTATTTGAACTCTGTCCTCTCCTAAAGTACATAAGTACCTATTTTCTTGTAATTTATTTTTTTTATTATCTATTATAATTAATTAATAAATCTGTCTGTTGTTGTTTTTTAAATAAATTTGTACATGACTAGGTATAAAATCTAAGGCCACATGTGTTAAAAAAAACAACAACAGCATCAAGTAACGATATAAAAACTAATGCACTCAATAAACAACACAACAATAAACACGTACATATGTATGTAAATATATCGATATGTGCATGTGTTTGTAAAAGAAATTCTTACATTTGTCATACTCAAATCAACCAATAACAAGTTTTTAATTAAAATCAAAAACAACAAATCTTTTAAACTTTTCTATTACGTCTTTTACCTATGAATTGTTTTTATTAATATTCTTATGGTGTGTTCTTTCATTTATTTATTTTAAGAAAATAAATATTCATATATTTATAAATATTCAATATTTGTTATTGCAACTTATTTTTTCTGTATTCTAATTTTGTTCCAACTACCTCCGGCCAAGCCAAGCCTTCTTTTTTCTACATGTTATTAAGCTAGCTACAGACAACGCAACGTGTTTCTGAAATCTGTTGCATTTCATTACAGATTGCGTCGTCTGAATTCGTGTTTCAGGTTTCACTTCAGGTTGCAATCCAGGTTTCATTAACATCAAAATGTTTTGATATATTCTGGTTGCATTGAAACAGATTGCATTGTTTGTATTGCTGTTTCATTTTTTTATGTGTTTAGTACATTGACAACAAGCAAGCTGTAAACATCTAAGTAATTAAGAAAGAACAAAATGGGATGTGAAAAGGGCTAAATACAAAAATAAAATTATAAAAGCAGCAGTATTTGAAAAATTAGTAATTGAATATAAAAAGTTGATATAAAGGCAAGCATTGAAAAAGTTAAAAACAGGATTCATTTTTGCATTCTCTTTTCCGCTCGATGTTAACGTTATGATATAAAATAACAGAACTGAGATTGCGTTTATGTTTCACTGTTGGTTTCAGTGTTTGTGTCAAAACATGAAACCTGAACGTGAAACGTGTTGCAGAAACAAATTGCTTTGTCTGTACTCAGCATTACATTCAACAATAACAACAATTTAACAGTTAATGAAAGCACTCAATTTGTGTCTTAATACATGTATAAGATTTAGTGTTGCCAGACGATTTCTTTAATGCAATAGCGGAAATTGACTTTTCTTCAGAATTTTTGGATAGAAATTTTTATATTTATTAAAAACAAGAAAAATTTAATTATTAATATTGATTTGCATTATCTTATCTTATTTTCTTTATTTTTCACCGTTTTCTCTTTAATAACCATCTTTAATTGAATGCTTTTAATAATTACTGGACAGAAAAACTTGCCTTATAGTTTTGACGTATGGTTTATTTGGTTAAAGTTGCCATATTTTTCCCGCTATACAGGAAAACAAATTCTAATCTGTTTTTAATGTTCGCAACCTCAAAAGAAAGCGCCCAATCAAATACACCAGCTGCATTGTTTGTTATGATGAAACTGGGTTTGTGAGGGATTTTAACTATCAAAACACTAAAATTGCCACTACAAATGAACAAAAATAATCGGTGCCATCATTTTCAATTTATTTAATTTAATTAATAGGAAGGTTATGAAAACCAAACCAGAATAACTTCACACTCAACTTTAATGAACTTTATAGCCAGATTATTAAAAGGCACCTAACGGTGCTGAACAACTTAAAGCTGACGTAACTTAAGTCGCAGTAAATTTTTTAATGTCAACGTCATCACTGAAATCATCAGCAAAAACCTCAGTTTCTTGTTCAATGTAAAGGCAACTGCGAGAGTTTTTGTTCTGTCCGCCACCGTCTTAAAGCTTTTAAGTTGATTGTATCAACAAAATACTTTTGCAATATTTTTTATATCATCAAGTGTAGTTTTCAAAAACGGATGAGTTCACAAATGTATTTTGTTTTTCATAAGATAAGGTAAAATTTCTTAAATAAAGAATGGCTTTAAGGCTTAAGATATTTATTCTTAATGAAGGGGGAATGGATATTGATGTAGACCGCTTTCTTAATGGCTATCGTTTCGATCCAATTCCATCCGCAACCGATTTCCAATTTACAGCAATTTTACCCAAATTGAGTCACATGCTACCATCAGCTTTTACTCTTGACTTTAGCGATTCCAGACTGAAGTTTGGTAACAGTCGTCCCCTGTCTAAGCTTTATATCCCCATAAAGGTTTATAATAAATAAGTTGAAACAAATGTTGCTAAACTCCATTTGCTATTCGTAAGAAAACAATTTTTTATGTTTGCTTCAGCTTATTGAAGCGGGTAGTGTCCTAGAATTTAAATAAATATCTTGAACATGCTAGCAGTTTTATTTTAACATCAACATTTGCTGGCGCAACAGCTTTTCTTCAGAAAGACTCCCAATTTAATACGTAAAAAATTATACCCTCCTTGTCAAATGAGCAAATAATAATTCGACTTTCAGGGTTAAAATTCGTTGCCTATATGAATATGTATTTATACCATCAAACAGATTGCCGTTGGATTTGAACCCAGGCCAACTAAATTTGCAGTCAACGTGCTTGCCACCTGATTACCTGATATCAGTAGCTCACGTTGACCAAAGTCTTCTGGCTGAAGTTAAAAAGTGGTAAGAAAATGCGTGTGTAAGTCGCATAAAAACAAATGGGGGTTCTAACTCGTTTGCGGTTAAGGCTGTATACCATGATGCGGCCGGCAAATATTTTTCTCGCAAAAAAAACATTAGTTCTAAAGTTATATAATTTTCAAATTTCTTAATTTGATGGCTTAATTTTAAGCACATTAATCATATCAACATACGTTTCGTTATCCACAGCAATGCAGCCATTGGATTAGAATTTAGATTTCATCAAAGAAAATTTTATTATTTTGTTTTAAAAAAATATCTTCGTAATTCTGGGCACGTTTAGCGAATTTACTGCGAATAAGTTGGATTTTTCTAAAACCTTGAATAACTTGATATAAGATTATAGGGATCCAATTTATATACTAAATACAGTTACCAGAACTTTGCTCTTAACATTATTAAAGTGAAGCAATAATTTGTGAACAGAAATAACACTCAGGCCATAATGATTTTATATTATATAAGAGTACTTATGACTCAGCATAAGCCCCACCCATCTTTTAAAACGTTTAATTTTCTTTAAGAACAATTAACATGTATTTATTTAAAATTAATGCAAATAAACGGACTTGTGTTTTGTAAGCTGATCTTTGAGCTGTTTTTTAAATAAAACCTTTTTTTTCTATTAAATTAAATTAGTTAAACTATGAATTACTAATTATTATTAGGTATTATTGTTAAAGAAAAAATATATATATTGAAAAACATTAAAAACTAATTATAAATATGTATATTTTTAATGGGGTCAAGCAAAGTTTAATTAAAAGATATTTTTTTCTATTTTAAGTATTATTTACTTAAAAGTTTATTTTAATTAAACCAAACAGTAAACGTGATCAATTGCTAAATGCACGTTGCAATGACTAATTCTGCTGTCGTTGTTACAGTAAATATTTATTAAATGTGAAAATATGGGCAACAAAATATTTTAGACGATTTGTGTGTCAGGTAACAATAGATGTGGCAACTTCTTTGTGTAATGTTGCCGATTTAGTGATTTTTAAAATTAATATTTTAATAAAATAAATGCATAAATTTGTTTTTGTTGCAAAGTACACTTGCTAGTCTTGCATATTTACCACAAAAAAAAATCTATTGCACAAGACAATGAAATATATGAAAGTGAAATTCGCTTAAATTGATGAAATTTGCTGAGTATTTTGTTGACATTAACAAACAAGACCTGCGTAGCAATATTTGTAGGAAAAAGAACAACAATAAATTATGAAGATAATTAAGCAATATTCAAGCAATTTTGTTAAAACATTAAAAACAAAAACAAACTTATTTTAATTATGATGATCTATTTTCGCTTGCACACTTTTTAGATGGCAAAAATATGTATGTATGTATGCATACAGTGTACAGTGCTGGCAAAAGTAATGGCACTATTATTAGTTATATATATATAAATTTTTTTATAGTGGACATTATTTTGAAAACGAGAGATGAGATAAAAACCGTTTTTTGTGTTAGAGCATTTCTGAATGTAGATTATGATTTAACTCTGAAAAACAACGTCAGAGATCATAAAGGTATGGAGGCTCAATCATAATATTATGGAAATGCTTTTCATTTTGCAAAGTGGAACCATTTAATTTAACGTTCATATTGTTACGTTTTTCCCTTTAAGAACAAACGTACGTATTCTTTTGATTGAAAATACCACTGTGGCTCATTATAAGTTCTGTATTCTTACTTTATGGCTTTCTCTGGCAATACTTCTTGATCCCATCGGTCTTGTGGATCCCATGATCTCGTATTTACTAAACATAAGTTATTATTACAAACGCAGCCATCCACGCTACACTACTGCGTTACTCCGGCGAGACATGAACTACTCGAGGCCTTGTTTAGTAACCTTAACTATCCACAGACAACTTTACTACGCCTTTTTTCCAAGCCAGTCATCATCCCCTTTAATCCCCCCCCCCCCCCCGGGGGCATCAAGAGTCTGTCCTGATCTAACCACGGCGCAGACGAGGGTCCTCGGGGGTATAGGGGGAACCAGTCCCCCGGTGTTGCAGGCACCGAAGCTGATAGACAGTTGGGTACTGTGGGGGTTTTCTACCAGTTTCCTCTTGATAATAATTTATATTTGAATTAATAACTTAAAAAAACGGGTGCCACGGGAACCGGTGGCCCATACAGAGAGCCGCTCATCTCTGTAGCCGGTTATTGGTGAGGTCCCTTCGGGGTACACGTGGTGGCTGTGGTTAGAAAAAAGTCTATATCTGCGAGTCTGGCGCGGAATAGATGGCAAGTGTGCTGTTGCACTCTCAACAGACGGGGTTGGATAGTCTCCCACCCTCAAGCAAGGGGAAGGTCATGGGCCTGCAAGCCATGTTCTTGAAGTTGCAACTCTGTTGGCTTCGTCCTATGGAGGGCGCTAGTCGACGCTTTGTATTCACTCAGTGGTAAAACCACCGTCACGTGGGCCTTCACGGGCAGAAAGTGACGTTAATCTTGATCACGTATCCCCTTTAATCCAATAGCCACGACACACGTCTGCCATACACAGCTGTTATGCTGTTACACTTTTCTGCGCTAACCGCTAGCGTTCTAACTTTTTATTATAAAGGGCTTCTTGACAATTTTCTATTACTCTTCTATTAAATTGGCCGTCCGTCTTCACTAAATTATCTGCCATGGCTTTACAAAATAATTGTCTTTTGCCTCTCGGAAGGTTTGTACTGCTGTTTCGTAATTTTTAATTGTTTTATAACAATTATTATTTTCCGTTGTGCGCATGTTCGAAGGCGGTATCGAACACACGATCTTCTGTTTTATAGCACGCACCTCTACCAACGCAGCCATTGCGGTTGCTCAGCTTTTGTTAGCTAATTGTGGTATTATTCTATACACACACCATTAGTAGAAGTAACTCTCATACTGTTAACAACAACAGGAGTTGCCAGATCTTAGTTTCGTAACAATATATTCAAAAATGTGGTGGTACTTTATATAGACAAAGAAAAGACTACAATATTAACATCGTAGAATGATCTGTTCATTTGCCTGGCCTAAGCCCAATCGAAAAATCTTTAAGACTGACGACAGGAGAGACGTCCATTAATCAAAACCAACTAATGGCAGGAAACTGTGGTAAAGGAGTCGTGAAAAATAAGTTGAAAAAAAAAATATGTATATGAAGACTTAGTTGCCTCCATGCCAACGTGTTGCTCCTTAGTCATTTTTCTAATTTTATTAAAATTAAAATTTAACTATTTATTCTAGAATTTTCTAGACAGTGTTGAAAATTTTCCATCTACAAAAATAATAAGTGCTGACAACTGTTTTAGTAGCATTATACCGGTAAAATTGGGTGCTGTCACTATTTTGCTACTTTGTCTACGAAATGACCTATTATTACAAAAAAAAGTAATCTTTATTGAAGCCAAGGTTCTAAGGAACATTCTCACAAAATTTTGATCAAATCTATCCAGTAGTTTTTACGTGATGCGAACACAGACAGACGGACAGACAGACAGACAAAAATTCCAAATATAGATGTTTTGTATTCTATATCGATTACTATTTACACCAACAACAAAATTTTCAAAATATATTTCATGTACAGAAATGATCCCGTTACAGTTCTAATATACATATGTATGTATAGATGTATGTGTTTTTGGAATAATTATATTACTAAAATGAGGTAAAAATAATACATAAATATTATTGTGTTGCCTTTATGCTATTTTTTTGACCACAGTTGTACGCATGTTTTCTATCCAATAAGGCTTCCCGCAAATCTCTGCAAAGTTTATTCAAGGCCATGAGAAAACTTAAAAAAATTTATAAACTAAAAAATTTTAAATTTATTTTTCTAAATTTTTTTAAAGACTTTTTTCTTTCCCGTCATGCACACATATAAATAAAAAGTATAAAACTATTTCAAACACACAAATAAAAAGAAGCATTATTTTAATTGCGCAGTTTATTTTTTTCTAAATAACCAGCAACACACACACACACATACGGTTTTATTGTTTTATTTTCTGGATTTCATGTCGTTCTTCCCTGTTATGTTTCTAAATTTTTTTTATTGCTAATTTTGTTGGGTTCAAATTCCGGCAGAATAAATAATAAAAGCTACTTATGTGTCTACAAACTTAATTTGAATACATTCCCAAAAAAAAAAAAAAGAAAAGCTTAAGCCAAATGTTAAATTAAAACAAAAAGCCATAAAACTTAATAAGACGTAGTTTTGAATTTACAAAAAAAAAAAAAAAAAAATAAAAAAAAATGAAATATTTTTCTGCCCTCATTCAGTGCCCCCATGTTTGAAAAGATAATAAAATTTGTTTTTTTTTTGTTGATTTTTTGTTTAACAAATTAAAATTTGTAAAATAATATCTTAAGCAAAAATATACCCAACAAACAAACAGTTATCAGCCATGTAAAATATTGGGTTTCTCATACCACGAAAAGTAGAAAAAGGGTCAGTTGTCATGCCGTTTGTAATTTCTACAATATCCAGTTTCGACCCCATAAAGTATATATATTCTGAGTTCTTATGCATAGCGAAGTTGATTGAGCGATGTCTGTCTGTCCGTCCGTGGTAGTGTTGAAATCAAGTTTACCAAGGCATTAGTTTAGATGGAGAAATTTTAAATACGCCAATCGATCAGACATAGTGTCGTAAAGGTGGAAATCAGCAAGATCGGACCATGCCCTTCGAGGCAGCGGGCCAAACCCTAATTTTTCCATATCCTTTGGAACTGTGAAGTAACTTCAATAAAAAACAAATGTATGTGGTGATAGAGAATTAAAAAAACAAGAAAAAAAAACATCAAGTAAAAAAATAGGCGCTCACCCATAATTTCCGAGTTACGGGGCTCTGAAATTTACAAATTTTTTAAAATATCAATATGGGCATCATTTTAAAGATTTTGAAGAGATCTTTAAGGAAATAGCAGACTTTTTTAAAAATGCTTAACCCATTAACAGCAGATGTAATTTTTATGTAAAATAATATAAAGGGTCCGCCAAATAACTTTCTTTTTGAAAACGCTATAAAAAAACTACAGAATCGAGTGTAGCTTCGCCTTTCTGTTGAAAATAATTGTTACCAATATCCTCCTCTTTTATTTTTGTGAACAAAAATTCATTCAACATGGCCCGATAACAATCGCCATTGACTGTAAATGCCACTCCTTGCTCATTTTCGAATTATGCCTCTAGACCAAAATCCGCACCAAACAGTGACTCGCTTTGTGTGCACCGGCTTTTTAATGTATGCGTGCGTGTTTTCTGTAACCCAAATAATGCCATAATTTTAAATGCTTTTAAAATACAAATATTTCTGGAAATATGTGGCAATATTGTTAGAAGAGTGAGAAAATAAATGTGACAAAATAATGAAAACCGACAAGAAAATAAAATAAATTTTATCTCAGCGGCAATGTCGTTGAACGATAACTTATGTCAAATTTGTATGAAAATATCGTTACCGTTGTGTTTTGTGCTCCTACACTAACGCCATAGTTTGAGAACGGCTTGACTAGACTTAGCTTTTATTATAACCGTATGTTTGCTGGGTATGATAGTAAATAACAATAAAAACAACAACACCACCCACTACAAGAATTAAGATGTCAATAAACATTATTGATTAATATTAACAATATAATAAAATAAATAAACACACACAAACACACCCAAATGTGGTTGCTAATTATATTGTTTAAAATGCTAAAATTAATTCTGATGCCAATAATATTTGCGTTACAGAAAAACAATTTACAATGAATGTGTTCTTAAAAAATTAGGATGTACTTTAAGTACATTCCATAGAAGCGACAGTGTCAGGTGATTGGCTCTAAAGAAAATGATTGAATGAAATTATTTAAAAAATATCTAATATAACAAAAACGTATTCAGTTGTCAAGTAAGTAGTGAAATGTCTACGAAAAAAATCTATGCAAGCGGCACGTGTGATAGTAAGACTGAAGGCAAATGTATAAGTAATACGGCCTTTACACTATGCAATTTTTCACGAAACTAGCATGCAATTTTTGTTTGATTGTGTAGCAAGAAGGGTAAGCTTCAGTTTAGAGGGGATGTTTATGTTAGTTATGTTTTATTTAAAATTACAAATAAAAAACTTATGAAAAGAATTGCAAAAAAACTATATCAACAATTTCATAGTGTAAACGTGGACAAAAATCAGTTAAAAAAAAATCCTGAATAAACCAACAAATCAGTTTATTTTTCAAATAACCACCTTAAATTTATCATGAAAATTTATCCCCGAAAGATTTGAATTTGTCTACATTTGTGTAGTGAAGTGTTGACAACTCTTAAAAAATAATTTTAAAGTTGGCTTTTTCAAAAAGAGCATTATTTTACGGTACCAGACGTTTATCAGTGTCGAAGAATAAAAAATTTAAAACAAAAGTTTAGGAACAGAGTGGCTGACTTTTAAAACGTCAAACAATGTATTGTGTTTCATAATGCCGTGGTACTAAATGTTTACAATGCATACTATTCCAAAATGTCGCAGGCAAGTATTAGAAAAGTTGCAACCGAGCAACTAGCACATCAGTTCCTTAATTGATACTTTGATTGTCAACATTGCATATGTACACGATCTAAATACCGTATATACACTTTGTATTAATACATTTTGGAAGTTTTTAAGAATAATAAACTACATATTTTTTGTTTAGTTAAATGTTGACATTGCCTCTTTCAATGATCAGAGAATACTTATGTGCTGGTCGCGAATAGCAATTATATTAACGAGTCACTGTATGTTTTGGGCTAAAGTTGTCACTGACCCACACTTTTTGAAAATAAAGCTGATCAATCAAGTAAGTTAAATTTATTTAAAATATTGTTGCGTATAATAAAAATCTGGCAACCCCTGTTGTTGTTGTCCATATTAGCGTGGTGAATAAGTTAATTCCACTAATGATGTGTGTATAGAATAAAAACCACAATTAGCTAACAAAAGCAGAGCAACCTCAATGGCTGCGTTGATAGAGGTTCGTGCTGTAAAACAGAAGATCGTGAGTTCGAGCCCATCTTCGGACATGCTTACAAGGGGAAAGTAATGATTGTTATAATGCAATTAAAAACTAAGAAGCAGCAGTACAAACCTCCCGGAAAGGAAAAGACAAGTATGGTGTGAAGCCATGACAGATAATTTAGTAGAGACGTCTAATTTAATATAAGAATAACATATTGTTACGAATAATAAGGTCTGGCAACCCCTGTTGTTGTTATCCGGATGAGCGTGGTGAATAAGTTTATTCAACTAATGGTGTGTGTATAGAATAAAAACCACAATTAGCTAACGAAAGCTGAGCAGCCTCAATGGCTGCGTTGGTAGAGGTGCGTACTGCAAAACAGGGGGTCCGAGTTCGATACCGCATTCGGACAAGCGTGTAAAGAGAAAATAATAATTGTTATAATTCAATTAAAATTAATAAACAGCAGTACAAACCTCCTGAGAGGCAAAATGCAATTATTGTATGAAGCCATGACAGATAATTTAGTGGAGACATGCAATTTCATATAAGAACAACAGATAATTGTCATGATAATTTATAATAAAAATGTAAGATCAATAGCGGTTAGCGCGGGGAAGTGTAACAGCATAACAACAGTGTATGGCAGACGTGTGTTGTTGCTACTGAATTAAAGGAGATGACTGGCTTGGATAAAAAAAGAAGTGGAGATGTCTGTGAATGGTTAAGATTACTAAACAAGGCGTCGAGTAGTTCATGTATCGCCGGAGCAACACAGTAGTGTAGCGTGGATGGCTGCGTTTGTAATAATAACGCATGTTTAGAAAATACGAGACCATAAGATTCACAAGGCCGGTAGGATCAAGAAGTATAGCCAGAAGAAAGCCATGAAGTAAGAATACAGAATTTATAATGAGCCACAGTGGTATTTGTAATTGAAAGAATCCGTACGTTTGTTACTAAAAAGGGAAAAACTTAACAATATGAATTAGGACTTGCGACATGATTGCGACATGAGCGTGCAAAGTCGTGCACAATAAGCTTTTTCATACATAAACCTATTCTAGCTACTTTATGAGTCATTAAAAAAGAGTCTTAAGTTCTAATTTTAATCAAATCGTGTAAAAATTGAGTGTCATCCTAAAAAAACAGTTAACTGGTCTCCTAACTACAACTGGAGCTGTGTCAGTGTTTGCTTTTCTTTAACGATGAAGTCAATATTTTTAATGATTCATTATGATAAGTCATGCACAGTCATGATCTGAAAAATACGATTGTGATTGAGACACGTATTTTCATGTGAAACGTATATTAAAATTGTCACGTTTAGGGCAAAAGAAAAACAATCTATAATTTTTACGTCAGTTTAATTCAAATAATGCTATGATTAGAGTGATTAAGTGGTTAATTGCCACGTTGTTTTCTAATCATGTGATGCGTCGCCGATCGCTGATCACGAAAATTATTTTTTTTTAACATAATTCGTTTTTCGCCGATATTTCTCTTTAGCATTAAATAGTCGTGGAATAACACTTCTACTGGTGCTGCCGAGACTGCTCCTAAAAGACGACTACAATATTTTCATACGTTAATACGTTTAGTTTATGGCAACACTTGAGAAATTGGTTGATAAAACATCATAAAATTCTCTCACTTGCTACAAAAGAGTCATAATGTAAACGCGTGATGACTTACGGAGACACTCCAAAAGAGAAAACAATAAAAAAGTCAGCTACACTGCCCTTAATGTAAACTTAATAAATTTCGTATAAGCAAGCGAATTTCTGACAGATATACGACGCTGATCAAGGTTTGTCAGTTAGACAGACGTAACATTTTGGTAACAAAATCATCATCACAAAAATGATTCACCTCTGAACATAAAATTAAGTCACTAACACATACACACACACATAAACAATTTTAATTTTAATATCAATACGTAATAATTTTTACAAAAACAGAAAAAAAACATTTTAATTTATCTATTATTTAAAACAAATGGAAATTTTATTTTTAAATAATTTTAGTAAAGCATTTTCATTTAAAATTATTAAAAATATTTAACAAAAAGTTGTGGATTTCTTTTTCAAATTTGTGTGCGCTTAAAATATTTATCTTTTTAGTGCTGATCTTATTATAAAATGACACAAGCTTTTATTATGACGTTAGATTATATTTGTTAATTAATCGATTTGTTTATATTAAACAATTTAAAATCTGAGACGTAATTCTGCAAAAATAAATCGTTTTCTTTTAGTTTCGTTTTAATTAAAAAAAAAAAAATAAATAAATAAATAAACTGACCTAGAGCATGACAAGATTTATTAAACTTGGAAAAATTTTAAAGATTTATTTAGCAAAAAAAAAAAGTAAACAGAATTAAAAATAAAAACATGATTACGAATTTGATTAAAATTGTGTTTATTTTTGTGCCGCCGTTATTATCGTCTAAAACAGCGGCGCCGATAAAGTATTTACTTCTCTAAGCACAGAGCTGGACACTTTAGTACTTTATTAAATGCTTTATTAAAAAATTTATATTTATTTTTGATTTTAAATAATTTATTTAAAAATAAGTGGAATTGTCATTTTGATAGTACTGCAAGATTAAAAATTGTTAATTTAAAAGATTCATACGACCATTTAAATTTTAAAGTAGTGGCCGGATAAAATTACTTTAATGACGGCAAGTTGCAGTTCCTTTGATTACTGTTACTATGAAAATATGTTTAATCTGTGACTATATAATTTGGCTGGTTTTTATAAGACGACAGTATTAATATATTAACGTCGTTAATACCGCATAGAATACAGAGATTTTCGGGCATATAGCTCATTACACCACAACTTTTACGCTTCAAGGGCTGCTCTATATATTTCTGGCCTAATAGTGAAAATGCAAATATTTATAATCAAAAATGGTTTTATTGTTTTTCAAAGTATTCTCCAGCATGATTTATACACTTTTGCATGCGCTCAAACGAGTTGTCGTAGCACTTTTTCCACTCCGATTGAGACACCTCTAAAACATGGTTTTTTAACACTTCAACAACTTCTTCTGGCGACGAAAATCGTTGACCACGCATTTTTTTCTTGATGTGCGGAAACAAGAAGAAGTCATTAGGTGCCAAGTCAGGGCTGTACGGCGGATGACCCATTAATTCGACGTTTTGGCCGGTCAAAAACGCTCTGGTTTGAGCCGATGTGTGAGAGCTCGTATTGTCATGGTGAACAATGATTCGTCTTCTCTTGTTGGTATTTCGAATTTCTCCGATGACTTCAGGCAAACAAATTGTAGTGTACCACTCAGAAGTGACCGTCCTACGTTGCTCAAGCAGAACAGTCGCCACATGACCAGTTTTGCCGAAGAAACAGGCGACCATTTGCTTCGAAGTGCTTCTTACACGAACAACTTTCGTTGAATTTTGCTCGTATTTGAAGACCCACACGGTCGATTGTTGTTTCGATTCGGGCTCATACGCACAGATTCATGATTCGTCACCTGTGACGATCTTATAAACGTCTTTTGAAGCACCGCAATCGTATTTTTGCAACATTTCTTTGCACCAATCGACACGAGCCTTTTTTTGAGCAACTTTCAAATTGTGCGGGATCCAACGAGAACAAACCTTTTTTACGGCCAGGTGTTTATGAAGTATCGAATGTATGCTGGTGGAAGAAATGTCCAAGGATGTCTCGTATCTCTCGGTATGTCGCATGTCGATCTTGCATTATGAGTTCACGCACGGCATCATTGTTCTCTGGCACAACAGCCGTTTTTGGACGACCTTCACGGAATTCGTCTTTGAGCGAGCTTCGGCCACGATTAAATTCATTATACCAATTTTTCACAGTGCTTCACCGCCATACAAAGATTTAAGTTCATCAATGCACTCTTGTCGTGATAATCCACGTCGAAAGTTGTGAAAAATGATGGCACGAAAATGTTCACGAGTTAATTCCATTTTTTTCTATATTAATTTTTTCAAGTCACTGTAAACAACACAAATAATGGTCGTACGTCAAAACGTTTTGAGTACGATTATGCTTAAAAATGACAAACTTTCCAATGGAAATGTCAGATTGCACTTGGTAGCACTCAGTGTTGCCAGGCCAGAAATATATATAGCAGCCCTCGTACTTAATATTGTACGCAACCTCGTCTTCGCTATCTATTGTGATTTAAGAGGTGTAAATGTCTACTTAATCCATAGAAAATTTTAAAAGTGACAAAAATTTAAGTGAAAACTGTTTCGAGCGTTTAGGTGCTTTTAAGCACCAAGCGACCAAAAGTTCAAGTTTTCAAAAAAAATTGTTATTTATCAAAAATAATTAAACTTAAAAAAAAAAATCTTAAAAAAACACTTGTCTGCCCTCTACTGCTAGAAACCTTGAGCCGGTTTGTCTTTCTGCTTGCATAAGTAGCTAATTTCGGATTCTAATAAATTCTAATAAGTTCTATTTTACGACTCTAGCACGTTTTAAATTTTTTTTTTAATTTGTTTGCTAAATTTAAATATTTGTTAACTTCTAGGAAAACATGTTGCTATTTGTTTCTTAAACGATAAAAGGCAGCTGTCAGCTAACTGTAGTTTAAAACAAAAACTTGAATTTTTTTTTTGCCAGCAACTTTTAAAGCGGAGAAGAAAACAACCATAATTTCAAGTATTTTGCAAGGCTAATGTAAAGCTTTTGAGATATATTAATTTTCAAGCACAAAATATTTTTTTAAATAAATAATTTTTATTATAAAAAAACTTTGTATTTATTAAATGCAATTGCAAACGAGCCGTCGTTGTATTAAGCCGGCTGTAGCCACTTTTGCTTGCCATCGTGGTTTTAAAATTTATGCCGCCATTGTTGGCATTGGAAATGTCACTCTGCACTTGTAACATACATAAATAAAAATAATAAAGTCACAAAATATTGGAACCGCTAAAAACGAAATATTTATTAAATTAAGAAATTTATTTTATAGACGACAATATAATTGAGTGTTCATGTGACCAGGTTGATTAAATAAAAAAACAAACTGCAATGCTTAACGAAAATGTGGGAGTATTTTTTTTTTTTGTTGTAAAATACTTTATTACAGGCAAAAATATAAATTTATAAAATTTAAATAATAAATTTATAAAATAATAAGAATAGGTACTAATATAAAAAAAACTTACGTTTTTAAATAAAATTTTAGAATATTCCTTTATTTTTGATATATTTTTGTATTATTTTATTAAAAAAAAAAAGCAACAGAAATCTAAAAATTTTAATAAAAACCAGTTTTCATTAAATTAAAAAAAATATGCCTTCAAATAGGTATAAATTGTTTCACATCTGGTCTGGTTTTTACAATAAATAACTCTAGAGAAATTATTATGTAAAATAAATATATAAATAATGTTTATACCTTCCAATAACTAAAATTTTATATTATTATTTTTTTTTAATTTTTTTTTGTTTTTTTTGTAAATATAATTTTTTTTAAATTTATCACGCCTTCTTTTTGTATTTTTACTCTGTAAATTTGCTTCTGTTTTTTAAATCTTTTTTAACATCATATTTTTTGCTTTCACGTTTTTGTGTTTTTTTTTCTTTTAATCACACAAAACACTTAAAAATTAGTTAATCATTGTCATCTGTTAGATTCATTTAATTAAATACACATTTATTTTCAAAACTCGAAAATAAAATAACGTCACAAAGTTGTCTGTATTCACGTCTCTGCCATGCGGTTGTTTAAAATTGACTGAAACATTTAATTAATACAAAAATGCCTTTTATGATATCAAAACAGATAGAAAGAAAGAAATATACAGGAAGAGAAACAAAACTGAAGTAGAAGCAGCATTTTTCGCAGTAGCAGCGTTATTGCAGTAACAGCTCTTCTTTTAAGTGAAAAGAACAAACAAAAAAAAAAAACAAATATGAAACATTTAAATGCTGTTGCCAGATAAGGAACTAAAAAAAAAATCGTCAAAAATAAAAAGTCGACAAAGTTGAAATATTTTTTAATTTTTAATCAACAACTTGGTTCATGTGTTATGAAATCATTTAATATTTTGTTAAGAAATTAATATTTGCAAGTCACGCATCAAAGCTTAGAGATATTAACAGAAAGAAATAATTTTCTGGATCGCTATATTTTTAATCAGGAAAGTTATCATTATTAACCATTACTAGGGTTAGAAAGAGATAATTTACACCATTGTATGATGTTTTGCTTTGCTTTCTTTACTTGTCAATAGTTATATTTGGTTTTATTTCTGTCAAGATTTGTAAATAAGTTAAAAACATTTAAACAAAAGTTAATTTATATTTCTTTGCACGCATACAAAATATGTTTTGTTATCACCTTAAAATAATCAAAATTATTTGTTTCAATACCATAACTTAGCGATAATGCCCAAATTTTTGGCCTTATCCTTAATTTTACATTTATTTGAAATGCCTAAAATCTGAATTGATAGTATTAATGCTCTAGTTCTTTAATTTTTATACCGCATCTAATAATTTTTTCCCCTTTTATTCGACTTTTAAATATTTTTTTAAAGCCTCTGTCGGGATTTGAACTCATACTCATTTAACAAACAAGTAGATATCTCTACCAATACATGTAACGCTGTTGCTCAATGTGCTTTGGATTACTTTTTATTGTATGTATCAACACTATGTAGAATTGCCAAATATTATTTCCATAAAAATAAAACGTAATACCACGAAGCCTAAGTGCCAATAGAAGGCAAAGGTTTAACTTCGAAAAGTTACGAAATAAACGTTTTGAGATCAATAAAATATGACTAGGATTGCTTTATTAGGCCTTTTCGTACCTTATTTACCTTCCAGCATAGTAATTTAACATTTAAGCATTAACATTTAACATTTCAAAAGTAATTAGAAACTAAATTCATGAAGTACAATGTAAGTGATTTTTCCATCTCCGTGTAAAATTTTTTTGCAAAACTGTAAGAAATTTTATAATTTCTTAAATGTAGTTGTTATTGAATTCTTCTAATTAGGTTTTAAAACAATGTAATAAGTAGCATTATGTTTTTGGTTTTGTTAATCATTAAATTTAAATCCATACATATTGATTTCTTAAGCCTTTTCACATAAACATTGTACGTACTTTCTATTTAATACTGTATAATTTTGTAGCAACAAAGTAATAACTTGACTTGGAGGTACATTAAACGTAGTTTTACAATAATGCGAATACTTTGATGACGTAAACTGCCCATTAATAATTAAGAAAAAAATATTAATTTGCAAATCGAGAAAATATTTCATTTGCAAATCTTAAAACTCAGCTCATCAAATATTTTTTAATTAAATGTATTCCAAAAATCAGTCTAAATTTGTTTCATTATTTATAATAATTTTTGTTTTTTTTTTATTTTTTTAATGCGTTTTGATAGTTAGAGATAATTCAGTGGCAACGCTGTTTGTTTCACAGTTTTACTTACTTTTACAAAGTCGCATACGTGTTGTAGATGCTTTGATGTACACAAGCTGGATGACCAGTCAAAAATTCTTTTTCGTTTTATTTTTTGCAGTCAACATCGCGCTTTCAGTATTGCGAAAATAGCACTAGCAAAAAACATTATACTTACATACAAACAAACACAGTTATTATTTACAAAACAGAGAGAAAAAAGCAGTGGAAAAAAGTTTATGAATGAGTGACAACAATTTTTTTTTCCTTTTGAACTCTTTAAAATTTATTCTTCTTCTTAAATATTTAAATTTCTCTCCAGACGTTGCTTTTTTCCTAAAAAACAAAAAATACACACGACCAAGGGTTGCATGCCAAAAATCAAAATTTTTGATTTTGCATCCAGTAAATTGTTTGAATATTCGTTAAAATTTTAGGAGTCACCCATATCAAAAAACAAAAAGTCATTCTTTTACATTTCATAGAAAGCCAACAGCAGCCACTTAATTGAAATCCAATTTAAAAACTTATTTAAACAGTAAACATTGAAAAGTAACTTTGCATACACAATACTAAAAGACCATCTCTGAGACACACCTACAAACAATTGAACACATGTGTTTTATTTACGAAATTTAAGAAAACAAAAACAGAAAACAACAACAGAGTTATGTGCTCAAATAAATATGGATGAACCAGATAATGACAATAGAAATAATGCAGGCATGGGAAAGTTAAAATTTAATTGACACATCTTTAATACAAGGGGCTAATTTAATACGTTTTTACAAAAAAAAAAAAGTAAAACTGAATTTAAAATATAGCAGATTAATACAAAATCATCGTTTTATGGTAAAATTAAACAAAAAATATTTCGCTCAAAGCACTTAATTTTAAAAGTTGAAACTAAAAATGGGACAAAAATTGTTTTGTAGTCACTAAGGCTACGAAGGAAAAGTTAATATAGGTTGACTTAACACATGATTTATATTACATTAACTACATTGTGTTGTATTTTAAGTACTTAATCTAGGGGTATGAATAAGATGCGACGCCACATACGCATTTTGTTTGTAATCTTTTTATAAAAATATGCTTAATATTATTTATGCTGTGACATAGTATCCAATGATAGAAAGCCTCTGCTTAATCCGTCTTACTTTTGAAATTCTTAAGCCAAAATATACACTAATACACTCGTAAGCTGGATGTCACATTTTGATGTGTTTAGCAAAAATGTTGGTTAGCAAAAATGTCAGAAAAAGTAGAAATCTCAGAATTTTTCCACGTTTATCGCTAATTGCATGAACTTTGGAACGTAAAAAGTGCAGTGTTGTGACTGTAATTTTAAAGATAACTAGTATGAAATTTTATTGTAATGTTACAAAAAGCAACATTCAATACGAAATCTTTAAGACATTTTTGCGATACTGAGAAAACGATGTTGATGGGTCATCCAGCATGTGTACATTAAGGCATCCAGCACACGTACATGAGTTCGGCATCAAGCATTTTAATCGTGTCTACACCGCTTTTGCTTTCTCCCAAACGCTTATCTAGGATTTAACTGATTAAAATAACCACAAGCAGCCATTTATTAAAACAAAAACTTCTTTATATTAAGGATTATTCTAGTTTAAAAACGAAAACCTGTGGAGTAAAAATAATGTGAAATGTTCCTATGCTTATTGCCATAGTCCAACGATTTTTACCAGCTGCAGATTTAACCAATTTAGTTCTTATGTTCAAAAAAGCGTCAAACATTTTTTGTTTTGCTTGGGGTTCTATTCACTTTTGTTTATATTCCAGCAAGTGGTTGTCCTTACTAAGTACTAAATTCTAAAGACAACCACCTTCAGGAATACAAACGAAAGTTAAAAAAAATATGGAAAAATTACAGGCAGGCGTGGTGTTTTGCCAGCTGCTTCAAAGGACATGGACCGATCTTGCTGATTTTCAATAGCAAAAACTATATCTGATCGATTGGCGTATTTGAGTTTTCTGTAGGTCATCTAGTGCCTTGGCATAGTTGATTTCAACCCGAACACGGACGAACATAGCTCAATCGACTTTGCTATGCATAAGAACTCAGAATATAAAAACTTTATGGGGTCGGAAATGAATATTATTAAAATTACAAACGGGATGACAAACTAAGATAGAACCTTTTCTACCTGTGTTGAAGGGTACAAAAATGTAATCTACAAATGTATGTAAATTCAGCTTTAAATAGAAACAAAACTACTTCAATATAATTTTAACAAACCTAAAGAAAACAATTTGTTATTGTTAAAAGTGTTATGCTAATAATTTTAGGAATTTGTTATTGTTAAACCATTTTTTTGTTTGTTTATTTAAATCTGTTTACATTTATTTACATAAAAAATAAATGAAAACTTTGCTTATGACAATATTAAACATGTAAAGTAGAAATAATTTGTACAAAGAAAATTAAATAAAGAGAGAGAGAGAAAGAGAGAGAATACAAATAATATAAGAGAAATAAAAAAGTAAATAAAATTTGTAAGAGCAAATAAAAAGAAATCAAAATAAACAAAAACAATACAATATTATTATTGTGTTTGCTTTTCTCCAAACATTAATTATTCAATGAATTAAAACTGAAGGAATTTTATAAATTTATCTCTTAGGGATGAAAAAGTTATTTAAGTAAAAGAACTGAGAGTAAACATATTTACTCTTTTTCTCTTTTACTACCCCCTTAAAAATATCTTACGTTACATTTGGCACGTACACCAATTATGAAATGGTTCCGTTGTATTTTTTTCATGCCGGCTAAAATTGTTTTGTTTAAATTTCTGTATGTTTCAGAGATGGAAAGTTTGGTACTAATGCTATATATTACCCGATGTTATGTGAGTAGATTTTTAGAACTTTTTGGGAATTCGACACATTTACAACAGCTTGTGAATTAAAAAATTGTGATATTAATTACGGAAGTGAATTTTAGGCATGCATTTTTTTTCGAGATATTGTTAAGAGTTCGAATAACTTAAAATATATTTCTGTATTGTGCAACATTTATATTTTGAATGTAATTAATCTTTATTAATTAAAACATTCTTTTCAAATTTTTTTTAACACTAGTTCAGTTTATAAATAAAAATATTGTTTATTATTTTTTTATTTATGTTTTTAAATATTTCGCCACACCGTTGGGTGGCATCTTCAGGAAACAGGATACAAAAAATATCAATAATTAGATTTTCCTTCAAAAACAAAATTAAGTATAAAATATTATTTCAAACAAACACAGAATATTAAAAAAACAAACTTTCTTTACATATGTAATGTTATTCTCGGAGGTTAAATTGACTTAGACCATTTTCAAAATTAACTAACAATTAACCAGGAAAAAATACATACATCTGCCAAGTGTCACTTTAGCTCACATACAAAGGCTTTTCCGTATCATGTATGGGTAACCCTTTAATATTTAATTTTATTTTTTAAACTTGTTACAGCGGACATAGTTAATTAAAGCTTTTTGGGTTAATTAAAAATTAAGCCTTGTGAAAGTGACATTACTATTAGGACAACTTTTAATTTTTTATTTGCTTTTATTGCGATTTACCAAATGATTTCAAGAGTCTGCCTAAGATGGTTTAAAATATCAGGCCATATTTGTCATATTTACAGACTTTTGAAATCATCCTATAATTTTTAAATTTATTATAAACAATTTATTTTTTTAGTGGACATGCATATCTATTACAGTTAAAAAATACAAAATTTTTATGAATATGTTCCGAAATTGAACACTCTTTAATTTATAGTATTTTTTATAGCGGCAGTGGTAGTAAATCTTCTGTAAAAATTTCAACAGTCTATTTATTACGGTTCCAAAAATAAAGAGGGCTGTAACAGATGGACTGATGGATGCATAGATATTGTGACGAAAAAAATAGCTTTAAGTTTTCACACTATACACTAATTAAGGTAAAGTAATTCATGAATTTTTATTAATTAAAAGTGAAAGGTAATCCATTCTCATAATTGTAATTTTCGAGATTCGTAAAAATTTAACTGTTCAAGAATCTTATGAATTATATTTGGGGCCACATTCAGCCGCGTTATTATACCCTTCACTACAGGAAGGAAGGGTGTATCTATGTTTGTCATTACGTTTGTAGTTTCTAAAATATACATTTCCGACCCCATAAATTATATGTATTTTGACTTCTTATGCATTGCGAAGTCGATTAAGCGATGTCCGTCCGTGTTAAAGTCAACTTTGCCAGGGCACTAGATAAGATAGTGAAAATTTAAATATGGTAATCGTCAGTTATAGTTTTGAAAATCAGCAAGATCGGTCCATGTCCTTTGATGCAGCGGGGAAAACACTGCGCTAAAAATATTCATTCAACGGAGTTTTGTGTTTTGGGGTTTGCTGTATCCATTTTTAGTATTTTCGCTATGATATCTGTAGGCAGGTGGATGGTCATATACCGTTTGTCATATCAGAATGAAATTCAGTTTGTGCCTTTGTTAGATAGTAGTTTTTGGGTATAATTGGCAAGGACGGACGTGTAGTTACTTGACACCCCCAATCAAAAATCAATTTTTTTTTTCAATTCGTGTATACTTTGAACCTTTTTTCTTTATTTCACATATTCAAAAAAATGTCTGTTTTCATAAGGTATGGTAAAGTTGAGTGCAGGTCATTTCAGCTTTTTTATATTATTTCGACTTAAAACACTTTTAAAATAAGGGCACATTTGTATTGACACGCGTATTTTTCAAATATAGTAAATTTTCCAAACCTGACATCTATTGAAGGTTTGCAAACAACAATATTGTGATACGTCATTTGCGTTTTTGGGTTCTTTGTAAAGTTTGACCGTAAAAACGCCTGACAATATAAGGGCGTGTATTTTTTGGGTTTTGCTCATTTTTGACATTTAATATTCGATACATATTTGCATATGTGAGTATGTATGAACGTATTAGAAAGCAAAAGCAAATTTTAATAGGGTTATGGTGGGGAGAAGGTGCACAAATTCATGTGTACATATGTATGTACATACAACCATAGATATTTTGTTTATGTTGTATATTGTTTAACTGCTTAGCAATTTACGATTGAACATACATACTTACATACATATCACTTATTAAATACAATCTATTAGTTATCATACATTATGATAATCAAATGTATTGTGTGCAGAAGGACAGATTCTCACAAAATTTTCTATGGCGTCATAAATATTTAAAATGGCAAATGCTACACTTGGCTACAGTTAGTGAAGATCAAGGCTTTTAAGTTTTGGGGATTAGATAAATTAACAATTGCTTATTATCAGCGTTATGTACAGCTCACAATGGATGTTATTTCTTTCGACTCAGGTTAGGTTACGCTAAAGTGAATGTAAGAGGAAAGACAATTTTTGTTAAGGAAAAGAGGTTTCTTAAACAATTACCAGAAATATATTCAAACAAAGGGAGAAAAGACGCCGTAAGTGACAAAATTGCAGAAGAGCCTTAAAGGCGACGTTTTTCTTGAAACCGCTACTATCTTGTATTTTAGTACTCTTTACAGTCATACCTAAAAAATAGCGGAAAGCGGAATAACGCGGCAGAAACGCTTTGCAATTGGAAAATGCGATTTTAACAAGGCGTTTTATAATAATAATAATTAAAGATTTATTATAAAATTTTAATTTGTACAAGCGAAACTCCAGAATTGTTATTCTTGTTAAAAATGATCAGGAAAGTTATGTTTATTTTTTTTTTTTAACAACCCTGTTTTTATCATTTTGACGTAGTATTGACACTTTTGATTGGGTATGGCGTTTCAGCGTAAAAGCTCTGCGGAAGAAAACGTATCGCTCTCCGTTTTTATTTAGGTACGGCTGATAAATATTGCAGAAGGTAATTTTAAACCTAAAAGGAATGCAGAAAAAAATTACTTGTGGGTAAGTTTAACTGGTAGGAAAGCGAATAGTATTTTCTATCAAGTACCCCAACAGCATATGACAATCTCAAATACCAGCTGTTTTCATAGGAAATTATTATGATGTTTATATACTACACCTGAGAAACACATGGAAGCAGCCTGAACAATGGCGATTACGCAAAATCATGAGTAAAAGATGGTTACCAATTTTCTGGGATTCTGTGGTTACTAAGGAGGTCGGTAGCTAACACTCCCAAAATAAATATAACAGAGTAAAATAAGAGGAATTGAGAAGGAACACACAAGCCATATGGTCTTGTTAATTATTCCACTTATAATTTTAATAGAAAAAAGCATTATATTGCATGACCCCAGAAAAAATTTAATGCTATCCCGAAAGAACTCAAGCCTGACGTGAAAAAATAAAATAAGAATTTCGATAAAAATATATAAAATTAAGATAAATAAAAACCTGCTCTTTATATTTCTGGCCTAATAGTGAAAATGCGAATATTTATAATCAAAAATGGTTTTATTGTTTTTCAGCATGATTTATACACTTTTGCATGCGCTCAAACCAGTTGTCGAAGCACTTTTTCCACTCCGATTGAGACACCTCTAAAACATGGTTTTTGAACACTTCAACAGCTTCTTCTGGCGACGAAAATCGTTGACCACGCATTTTTTTCTTGATGTGCGGAAACAAGAAGTCATTAGGTGCCAAGTCAGGGCTGTACGGCGGATGACCCATTAATTCGATGTTTTGGCCGGTCAAAAACGCTCTGGTTTGAGCCGATGTGTGAGAGCTCGCATTGTCATGGTGAACAATGATTCGTCTTCTCTTGTTGGTTTTTCGAATTTCTCCGATGACTTCAGGCAAACAAATTGTAGTGTACCACTCAGAAGTGACCATCCTACGTTGCTCAAGCGAAACAGTCGCCACATGACCAGTTTTGCCGAAGAAACAGGCGACCATTTGCTTCGAAGTGCTTCTTCCACGAACAACTTTCGTTGGATTTTGGTCATCTTTAAAGACCCACACGGTCGATTTTTGTTTCGTTTCGGGCTCATACGCATAGATCCATGATTCGTGACGATCTTATAAACGTCTTTTGAAGCACCGCAATCGTATTTTTGCAACATTTCTTTGCACCAATCGACACGAGCCTTTTTTTGAGCGACTTTCAAATTGTGCAGGATCCAACGAGAACAAACCTTTTTTACGGCCAGGTGTTCATGCAGTATCGAATGTATGCTGGTGGAAGAAATGTCCAAGGATGTCTCTATCTCTTGGTATGTCGCATGTCGATCTTGCATTATGAGTTCACGCACGGCATCAATGTTCTCTGGCACAACAGCCGTTTTCGGACGACCTTCACGGAATTCGTCTTTGAGCGAGCTTCGGCCACGATTAAATTCATTATACCAATTTTTTACAGTGCTATAGGATGGTGCTTCATCGCCATACAAAGATTTAAGTTCATCAATGCACTCTTGTCGTGATAATCCACGTCGAAAATTGTGAAAAATGATGGCACGAAAATGTTCACGAGTTAATTCCATTTTTTTCTATATTAATTTTTTCAAGTCACTGTAAACAACACAAATAATGGTCGTACGTCAAAACGTTTTGAGTACGATTATGCTTAAAAATGACAAACATTCCAATGGAAATGTCAGATTGCACTTGGCAGCACTCAGTGTTGCCAGGCCAGAAATATATATAGCAGCCCTCGTACAATTCAAGTTTTTAATACCATGAAAATGCGTCATAAGATAATTTTGGGATAACAAAATTGTCAAGTCTGGCAACCGCGCATAATAATCTTTCTAAAACTTTTAAGCAAATCAGAAAATATGTTTATTTTTCCCGGGTACAAGCATACATTTGTAAATCCTGCGTTTATATTTAAAAATCAACACGTACAAGTTGACATTATGAATAGTAAACATAAAAAGTATTATACTTATTTCTGAAATAATGAATGCATTTTCAAAGAAGCTCTTATTCTCTCTCTCTTACTCTTTGAATAAAAAATAAAAGTAAAAACAATATTCTTAATGGCAAAATGCACAAAAACAAGAATACAACAAAGAAATGCATTTTGTATTTCTTATTTTGTTTTGTTCCACCACATCAAGTGTGGCTGTTGTTGTTGGTATTTAAATACTGACTGACTGTTTGTCAGTGAGTATTCATGTGTTTGTTTGTGTAAGTATTTCACTTATATTTTGTCAATAGGCATTACTTTTATTTCAAGGTTAACGCAAGGTTACAATTCATATGCTGAAATATAGCAACAACAACAAAAGAACAAAGGATTGAAGGAATATGAATAACAAAAACAAAAGAAAAAGACAGCCTGGATGGAGCAAAAAAGCCTTTTAAGAACTAATGAAAACAAAACTTGCAAAACAATCGTATTGTAGAACTACAAAAAATAACTTGTCTTTCTTCTTCTTTGTTTTTTGGTCTTTTCAATGGGTTTGCCTTTAAATCATTTTGCTAGTAAAATGTATACACATCATACACATATATGTATGTACCTGCAATATACGTATGTATGTATGTAGAAAAATCGTCAAAACTTTGAAAAAAAGGCGTCAGAAAATCGTTCACACATCTTAAGAGAGAAAAATAAATAAATTTATTCTGTACTCTTTTTACTTAACAAACATCAGATTTGCTTCCAAGGCGAATTAATAACAGAAAGCCTTAACTGCCCAGGTGACTTTTTGGATTTTTCCTTCTTCGAGTGTCAAAAGTTACAATCTCCTTTGTTTTTTAAAGCCGAAGACAATTTGCAAAAGCAAAATGTACATAATTTTTTCCCAGTGTTGTATTCATTATCGCCATGACAATACCTGTTATGAATTCGCCTTGACTTGTCAGATTAGGGGTTTTACTTTTAAAGCTATTTTTTTGCATATTTTTGAGTTAAACATTTGTAGCATTTCTAAAGATTGATTAAAAGTGTCAATAAAGATTCGAGCAGCTCGTATTGTATTTCATTTCTTATTTTGTTTTTCACTGACTTCATTGCTGAAAAAAGGCGAATTAATTTTTTAAATTTATAAAGATTTTAACGTGTCATAATTTCGAAAATGCTATTTGTTAACATACTAGGAAACTACTACGTAGCAAAATTGTAAAATTTTTTAAAAATAGTAAATTTACAATAACCAAAAACAGGGCCCTAAAGAAGTTTTTTTTTCTTAATTCTGGGCCCAAATCGTCGCATTCGTGATCGAGTGAGGTTTCGTAACGAGTAAAATTTCGTGACGTATCGAATAACCGGATTGAGGCATTCGATAGCGTTCGAATCGAAATTTGTTTAAAAATGTAAAAGATTTTGAGTGAATGTATTCGATCGACTACTCGTTATCGAATGCCATGATCTCAAATTTCGATACAAGCTATTCGATATCGAGTACGGCGATCCCAAAATGTAAAATTTCGATCAAAGTCATTCGATCAATAATGCGACGATTTGTGCCCAGAATTAAGAAAAAAAAACTTCTCTAATTCACCAAAACGCAAACCATATTCTCCATGAATTCCTAAATCCCCAAACTGAAATTTACATCGCTATTAAAACAAAAATCCCGGATTTGAAAATAAAACCCCTATTATGACAACATTGGAAAAGTGTGTAGGTCTGGAAAAAGAGAATTGACAAAGCGAATCCAATCAGTGATGCCAGCTTAGCTCTCTTAATTTCCGCAGGTGCAAAGGCAAACTTGATTTCAACAAAAATTTAAATACGCCAATCGATCAGATATAGGGTCGAAAGAGGTGCTATAGGAAATCAGCACGATTGGTCCATGTCCTTAGACGCAGAGGGCAAAACACCACGCCTATTTGAAACAATGTAGAAACTCCAATCAAAAAAACAAATGCGATAGAGAATTAAAAAATACGAAATTGGGGCTCTAAAATTAAAATTTTTTTAAATATCAATATGGGTATCATTTTAAAGCTTTTAAAGAGATCTTTAAGAAAATACTAAAAATTTTTAAAAGTGCTTCAGCCATTAAGAGCCGATGGCACTTTTATGTAATTAATTTTTTTTTCTTATTTTTTAATTCTATGTCACTCCAATATTTGCTTTTTTGATTGGAGTTTCTTTACTAAACTAGATTTACATAGATGGTGAAGTGTATGTAAGAAATGGCATAGCCGAATGCAGAACTCTTACTGGTTTATGTATCACATTAAATTTTTACAAATTAGCATACTGTTTTTTTTTGCAACGACTTTTGGTTACTGTATTCTTTCTTTCTTTTATTTGTATAAATATTTTGGGAATTTTTATAATATTATTTATTACCTTATGCTAATATCCCAAAACATTTTCGAATGAAAATGCAATTTATTTGTTGGTTTAAAATAGCAGGTATCTATACGTATTTCGCCGTTTGCTTAAGCCAGCTCATCAGGAAACCTTTATCCAAATTTTGTTAAAGCCTTTAAAAAAGTGATTTTCTAATATTTGATAATAGAAATTGTTGCAAAATACAGTTTTATTCTTTGGCTTAATTCTCATTTAGTCAAGAAAATTTTTACATTATATTAATTATTTATGCACAGTGAAATGACAAAGAATCTAACGTGTTAATCCGTTATAGTTATTTTAAAAATTTAAGTTTTTCTCTCTAAAAGTTTGATTGCTTTAAGACAAGAGAGAGAAAGAGAGAGACCTTTCCTTAATATATGTGATTGATTCAAATAATACAGCATTAATTAGTCAACAATATTATCCAATAGCTTATTCATCAAATAATGACAACACAATTAAAATACAACAAAATAAATATATTTTTATTTGCATCGTTAGAAAAACAAATAAAAAAATACTTAAAAACAAAACAATTAAAATGCAAAGTGCCTCTGTTTACCACCAAATAAACAAATACATCAGAATATTGCATTTTGAAAAAAAAAAAAACAATATAAATAGTCACGTTTTAGTGTTTGTTTTCTTTTTAAAAACTACTACACAGTTCCAATTAGTTATAGAATTTTTATTTTTAATTTTTTAAATTGGAATATGTATTTAAAATAATTTTGTTAATAAACAAATAAGAAATTTCAACGATTCATTTCATTTCTTTAGTAATGCAAAATTACTTGGGCGATTAAGATTTATTCGAATAGCCGATCAATTCAAATTGCTTTTTTAAATGTGTTCCAAGCCAAGTTTCTAAGTTTAGTGTCACTGCAAAATCAGTAGATTGAAAATTAGAAGGAGCATGCGAGCCATTTAATACCCAATTCTAGTTACCAAGGTGACTCCCTGTAGGGTGTTCATCTGGCATTGACATTGACATCATAGACTAAACACTGCAAACCAAAGGTAGTAGCCTGCCTTTTTAAAACGTAAAAAAAATTAAACGAAAGCGGAAACAGTTAACTTATTTGAAGGTGTCAATAAATAACGACTCTTCGAGGTTGCAAAAAATATGTCAATATGGATGTCTACAACTTCGGGGTAGGAAGTGAGTTTGCAGTACCCAGTTTAAAGACAGAACGTATAATAATTATTGCTAACGAATCCTACTTTCAGTTGAGCAAGCAGACACAGGTGTTTATCTGCCTTGGAGGAAAATAACGCTACAGTATGGACTATCTAAAAGCTATATAGCGGATATAAATAAACGCCTTGTATCCAAAGGTAGCGTCAACTTGGGCATGCCATGCGAATATATGTATGAAAATGGATCAGTGCGAATATGATCCCGTGAGTGTATCCAAAAAGGTGACGACGGAACCATCAAAAACTTAGTAAAAGAACTTGGAACTTTTAATAATGTTTTTATTTGTAGTATAACTGCTTCTTCACTACGGTTTCTTTTTTTAGCAGGTTAAAAGTTTCTTAGTTATATAATAAAAAAGAAATAATATGTGAAATATGTTATGAAATTACATAACATATGACCCTCCAAGCAAAATAATTTGCCGATAAGCCATTTGAAAAAGCACATTCTTCCAGTCCAGCAAAATTTTGAACAAAAATTTGAAGAACTTGGATATACGTACATTTACACACACTGATATATCATACTTTTAGGATGTTTTTCTTTTTGCTGTCATATCTCTAGCAACTGCGATTTCTATTTTTAGGCGAGTTAAAACGCCTAAAAAAATTTTATCTCGAAAGATCTGGCAGCTTGGTCAAAAGAATTCTACAACAGCAACTAAAAGATTACAATAGTGAATATATGTAAGTAGAAGTTATGTACAAGAGTGTATTTGCTTACTCCAAAAGCTTAAAATTGCAATTAATCGATTAATGGGCATAAACTGAGTTATTTGTTAATCGTATATTTTAACCCCTATTCATTTAAAAATTATTTGCTAAATTAATCGAGTAAAAATAATTCGATTAATTGATTAACAGTTAGTAGATTAAATACTTCAGTAATTACTCACTCAATTTCTATGGCGTAACACAAAATAAATTTAAAACTAAATTTGAAAAATATGCTTTGCATATTTCATCACAAAAAAAAAAGAAAAAATAAATAAATAAATTAAAAATAAAAAAATAAAACGCCAAGTTTTTTTACTCTATTTGTACTCTATTCAACTTAGAACTTATGTTCTAACGAAAAAAGAACATTCTTTCTTAAGGCAAAAAATAAATATTGAATAATATTTAAAAGCTGATTTGTATCTTAAAAAAAAACACAAAATTCAAATACACAAAAAAATATATTGAATTATACATAAAATTTCTTTTCAAACCAGTGCCTTAACCCAAATCAAACATTTGCTTGAAATATTAATCTTATTTCTGTTTTAAATTTTCTTTTTAATTTTTAATGCCAACGGGGCGCCATGTGAAAGCTTTGGTGTTTTCTACCTACAAACTATAAGTAAAACTAGTAAAAATATTTAAATCAACTGTGTCTGTTTCTTATTAGTCACAGCATTTATTATTCCTTGTTGATTTTGAACAACACAATAATAATAATGGCAAATTTATTGTCTGCTGCCAATAAATTTTATTATTTTAACTTTAAAGCGCCATCTTGTGTCATATAATTGTATAAATAATTATTGACAAACAAACCAATAAAATAAGTAGAATATGAGGGAGCAGTATTTTGAGTGACAGAAGATAATATGAATAAAAGATGGGCAGAGTGAGAGAAATGTTTTGTTTAAAATCAAAGATGGGAATTTGGGCACCGTTTAAAACGCTTAATAACTTAAAAATTATTTTATTATATTTATCAATTTAGGATATATTTAGAAATTTAAAAACTTTTTTCAATTAGATTTAAAAATAATATAAATAAATTTTATTTATTATATTTTTGAAAATGCACAGTAGGACAGAATCGATTAATTTTTTAAATAAATTAGAAAATTTCTAAACGAATAAATCGATAGAAACGATTGTAGCAAAGCTTAAGTCTTGAGTTAGAGATTTTCAGAACTTCCATTTTTTGTTTTTTATTAGAATGAAAAATTTTTACAATTTAAAAAAAAATCTCGACAAGATTACGTACCTTAGTTTAAAAATTCTGAATTTCTCAGGACCTTAGTAGTTTTTTTTTTATATTGGACACTATATTTAAAAAATATGCCATTTTTAATTTTTAAAACGGCAAAACTTTGATATTTTTTTTGTCAAAATAGTTTTTCCTACTTAAAAAGAATTTTTTTTCTTTAAATAAATTTCCTTTTCAGACTATATGTTCTAAGACCAAAATCTGAGATCTAACACTTTTAACTTTTTTCAGAAGTAGTTACTGACGGTAGTGCCAAATATGGATTTTATGGAAAAATTCTGAAAATTCCTATTTTGGGATTTTTTTTACATGATTTGGGAATTTTGGGTCCCGTTTATATAATTTTTTTTATTTGCTTATAATATTTAGCAAACAAATACCCACGATTTATTTTGAATAACATTTAACAGCACGTTGAGTAGTTTTAGTTCTTGTAAAAGTAAAAATTTCTAATAAAATTTAGATTCGATTACAGAAGTAGCGAAAAAGGTTCACTAAGATTGTCTACACTGCATGTAGTTCATAACCTTAAATTAAATAATTATAAAAATCAATAAAATTGAATTTTTGGGATTTTTATGCATTATTTGGGAATTTCGGGATTCAGTTTGTCTTTTTTATATGTGATGTTTATTATGAAGACCAACAAATTGGTCATGCGAAAACGTGATTTACGCTATGGTAACATTAATACTGCTCATATGTTACTAAACAGTGTTGCCACAGCCAAAAAACTTAAGAATTATACTTAAACGAAAAAATAAAAAAGTCAGGAACAAATTTCCAAAACTAAAATGTATCAAACAGAGTTTAATGGAATTTAAAGTATTTGTAGACCCTGCCTAGAAGCTGCAAGCAACAGGAAAAATATTTTTTCAAAACCCAGAAGGTAATTAGAGGAAAAAATGGCTCAACCTAAACATTTTTTTGTGTACTTTAGGTGATAGACTAATAGATGTTAAATTTTTTATCTTAGAAATTACATTGATTTCAAAATGCCTTCTTTTATAGCGGAGCCAAAATGACGGAAAAAGGCCACCAGTACTAAAACCGTAACATTTAATTCTATTTTAATTGATAACAAGTCATCATTTAAAAAGAAAAAAAAAAAATAAACAAATATTTAAACAAAAATGAAAAAAGTACACATCTAACCTCAGATAAGAAAATAACCAATTTTTATAAAAAGTAAGCAAAAGGGCAACACTGGTTGCTAATAAATTATTGCTTTAAAAACAACTTTTGAAGCGGAAGCAAATAATTTTTTTTTGTTACTTTAACAAAATCAAGTTTTTAAATAAAGTGTGTAAATTTTTTTTTGCTTAACCCTTTGAGGTCCGAACTTTTTCTGCCGAAGCGATTTTTTTTTATTTTTTATTTTCATAACATATAGGCAAATAATAGTTACGCAATAAAAATTTGGCCCTCTATGTCCTGTCCTTGCCCCTTATTTTGCTTGGCAAATATAATTGCCTCTGGGTTGAATGAGAATTTTTTACCAAAAAAATTTAATTAAAAAGTATGATGGTTTATTTAAATATTTTTTCATTTATAGTAGGTTATAAAGAATTTGAACAAATTTAAGATAAAAAGTGTTATACATGGTATTCACCAAAACAGTCACGTGATGAAGTGAAGCAAAGGAATACATTGCATATAGTACAAAATAAATTTGTGCGGCTATAACAGCAAGTTAATGCTAGTAAAAAAGTTATCGCAGTAAACTTCAACTCCTTTCTTTGCTAGTGGTTTACATAACTGCAAAACCACAGATTCACCAAGACCGTGCTCCACAGACGTCTTTTTCCGGTGTATATGTCCACGTTATATAGGTATCCGGTGTTCGATTCACACAGACACCAAAGCTTGAAGCCCCATGATACGGGCTTGTTCTTTATATACTGCTTCATGGCGTTATGTCCCTTGAACTTCACCATATGTTCGTCAATTGAAACCTTTTTCGAATACGTGTATGCGTCTGGCATAGATCAGGCTGATGTCAATGACCGGATTTTGTATCCACGGTCATTGACATCAGCCTGATCATTGTCACAAAAGTGCATATTAGAAGTGATTTCCTCAAAACGAGGCCGTGTCATGGTGTCTGCAATTTGAGCTTGATGAAATGTCGGATCTGTAGACCAATAGATTCGAATGCTGGGTAGTTTAACTAGGCTCATACGTACAATCAGACCCATATAAGCTTTGAACTCTTCCACGGTCAACGTGAAAATCCGACCTTTTTGCATGGCATATAGTTTGGACTGCTCCATTATCATTATACACATTTCTGAGACCATATATATAATGTATTATAAGAAAGTAGCATTTTTGCTTGTAACAACTTACCTTCAAAGTTAGAAACAGCATTGAACACATTATACGCTGGCAGTATTTCCTCATGTGTATTTACAATTGGTTGAAGCATTTGCGAATGTTGATATGTGAAATTTTCCTGGCATCCGATGAAAACAGGGGCTTTATAGGAAAGCGTCTCTCTTAACCTGAAAGTCTTTGCGGGTGGTAAAAAAATGCTGGATTCTCTGGTATTACTACACCATTTGAAGCAGATGGTACTTGCTCATCCTCTAGAGCAACTTGTATCGGTTTACGACCAAAGCGGGATTCTATGGGCTTAGTACTTTCTATAACTACTTCTATGGGTTCATCCTCTTGGATTTCCAAAGCGTCATTTTCCAGGAAAACGATGTCCTCTTCATCCATATATGTAGCAGCTTCTTCCTCATTGTCACTGGTGTCGCAAAGCAAAAGTTGCTCAATTTCATCCGGATTAAGGACAAAAAACGATCACGGACGGATGCACTAATTTAAAATTTTACACTTTTAATCATTTTAAATAAGAATACACTATTAAAATTAGCAGTTCATGCTTCAAAACGAAGTAACACAATATACACATAGAACATGCAATGGTACAAATAAAATAATATTTTGATTGTACTTAGTTGCGTTTCAACCCAGAGGCAAATATACTTGCCAAACATATTTGTGGTAATTTTAGGCAGGTTGAAACTTACACACACTTCCAAAATATATTTTCTGAAAGTTTAAAGTTGCCCCAAAAATATACCCGAGTTTAAGCCAGATGCGCCCTAAGCACTTCCCACAGCACTCCCCTAAAATAAGGCGATTTTTTGACCAACTATGAAGCCACCTAGCGAGCAAATTGGGCAAGATAGGAATATAACACCTACTACATTTTTGTTGACCCAACCCTCCGCTACATCACATTTTGGAATATATTTATCCTATCTTTTATGTGAACAATTATATAAAGCAAAAACCCCTGGGCAAGCATGTTTGCCTCCAGTCGTCAAAGGGTTAAGTAAACAAAATACACTGAAAAAAAAAATAATGCTAAATGTTATAATTAAAAAGAAAAAGATAATGTAATATTGTGAGTGTATGTGCACTTTTTATTTTAAGTCACATGAGGAAACTGTAATAAAAGAGTTTAATATTTATTTGATAAAATATTTTTTTTTTAATAATATAAAACAAATAAAATAAAAAGATAAAAAGATTTGGTATTTGCACAATTTTATTTAAATAAATTAAAAATATAATAAGTACTTACTTTGTACTGCCAGTTGCTGCTGATGTGCCGCTACACGCTGTAAAGAAATTAAATATTTTATAAATTAAAAATATAAAAAATAATACTAATATTATTAATAATAAATAATAATAATTGAGCTTGAGAACCTACAGTTTCTTTTAATATTAAATTATATATCAAATATTTCTTTGTTGGATCTCAAGCTCAATTATTTATTTTATATTAAATATTGCAAATTTGGTGGAAATTTTAATTATAAATCAATAATAAAAGAGATATTAAAACGTTATTTACACTTTGCAAAATTGTTCGTATACCGCTGCGTTCCAAAGCCTGCACATCTAAGGATTGACTGCGACCACGTTGGGTTTTTGAAGACGACGACGACGAGGTAGAGGAGGATGTTGACTGGGCATGACGATAAATCCATCGTTTAACCGCCGACATTATGTTTTATAGTTCAATATTTTATAATTCTTGTTAAATACTATTTTCTACTTTCTATTGTCTTAAGTGTTACAGATTTTATAAAATTGAATTATTTTTAACATAAATTATGTAGTATTTTTTCAACACAGCCCCAAATTTCAGGTTATTTTTCTTGTTAAAATTGTTTCATTACATTTTGTTGAGACTGTAAAAGAGTGAGAAAAATATATTTTTGAAAGCCACAAGCAAAAGCTTTTGGATTGTAGAGGTTGGTTGGCGTTAACAAAAGCTTTTTATATTAGGGTGGCCATATATAGTTCTTGAAGGTAAATAATGTTTGCATAATATTTTTTTGTTTTTCTTATGGCATGTGCTTCGTTATACAAAAATATATTGGATTCAGGTTAAATTGAAACTATTAACAGAAATTTGTTTCATAAGCCAATAGCCTTTGCGAGGATATTTCTATGGTTTTGATGATTTCACTGGGAGTTTAGGTGCGTTAAAAAACACGCCTGCTTGACACTATTGCTTTTAAGGTACAAAGCAGCACAATTAGCCCGAGCTTGTAGCTACCTGGAACTGGGAGATAAGGGGAGTTGCCACAGCAAAAAATTACACATTACCTTAAAAAGTACTTGCAATATAACGACTTACTTTTGTGATCGCCATATTTTGTTACTCGCTTACAAAACACATTACATTAGTTTGCAAAAAAGTAAGTAGTAATTGAACTATTCTTCAAGATAAAAGAGAATACCTTTAAATGCGTAGCAATGACTATATTTATTTTCTACAATTATTAATGTAATCAATTCTCAGTAATTTATTATAAAAGGTTCATGTCTTGTTAAAATCAGTTGGGAAGTCCTTCCGCCAAAAATGCCTATTTCCACACTCGTTTACGTTTTCTAAAATTGTATTTGATTTCAAATGAAAATCACCCAAATTTTTATGTCTTGTATACATTATGTGTCGAAAGTATTTTCCTTCAATTGCAATACAATGATTTTGGAAATCGGAGCAGTGGGTATTCTGTCAGATTATGTCTATCATGGTTCGATATTTATGTTTAACCTTTATGACAGTTGTGGTTTTTATAAATAACAGCTTAAGTCGTTGTTAAGAGCTATTGTATCAAGGGTCTAAAACAATTAGCTAAATATTAGGCAACTAACATTTTTTGAGATTAAAATCGCTTAAAATCAACATAACTTCTATATTTATTCAAATGGTTTGCAGTCCTTAAAGGTGTGTCAAAAAGAGTTTAAATTTTCATAAATTATTTTTATGTAAAAAGGACAAGAAAACGTACAACATTTTTTTAAACACAGTTGGGTGGTGTTAGACATCGTTTTTATTAAACGATAACTTCCTACGTTTTGTCTGGATACAGGTTGGGCCTGATGTTTCTTTAAATTTCAGAATGAAAAATTATATTTTTTTCATGACTTACATATATCTTGAAATTTGCAAAAACTTCGCTACGTTTTTTTATGAGTTTCAAAATTATTGCAATAATTCCACGATTTGGGGACTGTCATTCGTATATATTGGGTTGAAAAAGTCCATCTCCATTATTCCTATTAACCACTAATCCAATCAAGACTTTTTTAAGAACGACTACGTAAAAAATATCGTTTATACAAATCAATTGGCCCCTAATGACTCAAGAACAAGTTTTTTACTTAAATCAATTTTGTTCATTTCTTATTTTCTTAAAATTTAAGTTTAGAAAAATGTATTTTCAAGTATTTATTCCAGATTTCTGTAGACAGTGCTAACAATTTTCATTTAAAATACATTCCAACTGTTTAATTACCATTATAACAGCAAAATTAAATGCTTTCATATTTGTATCTCTAGTTCTTCTACGAAATAAATTATTTTTACGAACAAAAAAGTATTCTAAGGGACCACTACACAAAATTTTGTTCAATTCCATCCAATAGTTTTTACCTGATGTGAACACAGACAGACAGACAGGCAAAAATTCTAGAAAGGGTGTTGTGTGTTCCATATCGATTTCTATATACACCAATATCAAAATTTAAAAAAAAAATATTCTAGGTACAGAAATGACTCCATTACATTACATGTGGCAATCCTGTGGCAATTTTTTTAAATCAAATTAAATGCGGACCGTGCTTCATACTACCTAAACCATTAAAGTACATAACTTTATAATTCCAAGGTTATTTATAGTTCTAAATTCGATTTTTTTTATACGAAATGCTTGATATATTTGAGAGGTTAAATAATATAAAAATATTCTACAATACATATTATAAACATTATAACAGTTGAAAGAGCTATTTACAAATACCAGAATATCAACTTTTGGATCGAAAAACACCTTCGCGTTTGATAAAAATCTTGTATTTAAATTAAAATGCTTGTTCTTGTTTTCATATAAAATAATTTATTGGAATTGTGACATATTTTATGTAATCATGGTTGTCTAGTTGTATGGTTATGAATAGTGAGTTGATTCTAAAATTTTCAACTCACTAGGCAAAACCAAGAAAAAAAAGATTCTCCTTCTTACACAACTTTTTTTAAATTAACGAAAAAAAAAATAATTTAAAACAATGCTGCTCAATTACTGTATAGAGACGAAAAAACGGCAACTGTAGTCAAGGTGGTAAGCACGCAGACTACATATCTGATTATCCTGGGTTCAACCCTTATGGCAGTCAAAAAATAAAAAGATTTTATTCTGTTCAATGGTTAAAAATACATATTCAGAATTAACAGTAACACATGCAGCCTCCTTCGTCGGTACTTCTTCATAGCATATTCGCCGGCGAAGTACAATAATTAATAAAATGGCTATATCTATCTCCTTTTACCACTTGTCTATCTCTTATTTATCCCTTTCCTAAAGAATGTAGTGTGGTTACTAAAATATAATTAAATAGGTCATGCCTGAAGTGCTACTTCTCTTAAAAAAAAGAAAACATAAATAAAAGACAAAAAATGTTGTCATAATTCTCAAAAACTAGGTTACAGAATTGCTAAACTTACGGCTTTTATGGTTTGGAGCTGAAAAATCAGTCTAAAGCTAGACCAAAGTGTTAGATAAAGAATTGTAATCAAGTAGATACAACAAAAAAAATGATAACCAGAATAGCTGGGCTTGATTGGGATCAATGATATTTAAATAGTTATTTCTATTCAAAAAACAGCGCCGTCGTCTCTCTGTTTTAATTTTAATAATTTTCAAAATTTGAAAACTTTTTATTTTTCAATACAGAAAATTACTTAAGTTTTTTTTACGTTAAAGATGTCAAAACTTAAATTTGTTTTAAACATTATGAAACGTATGATAAAATTTTCATACTGATTTAGATGGTCACCTTAACAAACAGCTTTTATGATAAAGAGAAAATTATTATTTACTGAGAAATAACAATCTCTATTTTACGGTTACGTTCTGACTACGAAAATAAACAACAGAGGGCATGAGTTGCTGATGGTGGATGTTAAACTTTTTATTTTATTTGTTATTTAATTTAATAAATACTGGTATTTGCTTTTTAAATGTGAGAAAAAAGAGTTTTTAAAATTATTTTACTCCAAGTTAAAAGCGTGTTGTGAAAGAAAGCATGTTTTTTTTACTTTTTGCAATAATCAACATGTTTTAATTAGAAATTATGCAAATTTATTTTTTTTTATTGTGAGCAAATTAAGACACAAATATTCAAGTTTTTTTTTTTAACAAAAATAAAAAAAGAAAAACAAAATAAAAGTATAAAAGTTAATTTAAAGGTTAATTACTTCTGGCAACAAATTGTGTTTGTTCTTAATTTTAACAATATCTTTTTAATTTCTTCATCCCATTGTTAATTTGAAAAATGAATTAATTTTATTTTTTTGCAATATTTTGAATATTTATTTAGTATTAAATCCAATTTAATGCCACTTAAAAGTAGATTAAACATAAACACAATGAGGTGCGCTTTAATTTCCTGATTTTGAAATTAATTATTCTTTAAAATTAAAAAATTAACATTTAATTGATAATTCTATATTATTTAAAACATGATATTAAGCATATACTTGGTTAATTATTAAAGTCATTTCATTCCTAAAATTTATTGTAAAATTCGATTAAGTTTAAAATAAAATCTTTATTAATTCATAATTCTTGCAGAATTTGTAAATTGACTAAATGAGAATTATTTTTAACATAATAGCACAAAAACATCGTATTCCAAAATTCTACACAAACTTACTCAGCTACCGGTGTAGAGTTTATTTTAATTCTTCTTTAATGAATTAAGCAGGAATGAATTTTATAAAATTAAATAAAATATAAATATTTCATGATATATTTATTATTTAAAATGACAAAATCAAATGTATTACCGTGGGGAAAGCGTAACCATATGGCCATTTCGCTACTGCTCATATAGCTCATAAAAAAAGATTCCGAACATTAAAAATAAAAAAAAAAATAAATATTTATTCTGAATAATTTCGTATTAACTTTTATGTGCACAATTTTACAGCTCTGCAATAATGTGTCAAATTTTCAGAGTTAAGATATGGCAGCCTTTCGATGAAGTGTTCTTCAGGCATGGAAAATTAAAATTTTTAAATAATTATGTTTTATACCCTCCACTACAAAAAGTGGAAAAAGGGTATAACTATGTTTGTCATTCCGTGTGCCATTTCTACAATATCCATTTCCGACCCCATAAAGTATATATTCTCACTTCTGATGTATAGCGAACTTGATTGAGCGATGTCCGTCTGTCCATCTGTCCGTCCGTAAATATGTCAATCGATCAGACATTATATTGAAAGAGGTGATATTGGAAATCCGCATGATCGGTCCATGTCCTTCGAGGCAGCCGGCAAAACACCACGCCCACCTCTAATTTTTTCATGTCATTTGGAGCAATAAAGTAACTCCAATCTAAAAAATAAATATATGGGGCGATAGAGCATTAAAGAATAAGAAAAAAAAATCAAGTAAAAAAATGGTGCTCGCCCATATTTTCCGATTTACGAGGTTCTGAAATTTTAAAATTTTTTAAAATATCAATATGGGTAGTACTTTAAAGATTTTAAAGAGATCGTTAAGGAAATATTAAAAATTAAAAAAAAAATGCTTAACCCATTAAGAGCCGATGTCATTTTTATGTAAAATTATATATATATGCAGTACCAAATTTTTTTTTATTCTTTAATTCTCTGTCACCCCAATATTATCTTCTTTGATTGGAGTTACTTCAGTAAGCTAGATTAACATAGAAGGGTATGTAAGATTCGGCATATCCGAATATAGAACTCTTACTTGTTTTTAAAGGCTGATGTTTGTCCAGTATTCGAGGAATGACGCCGTTAATATCCGCTGTGTATTTACAAAGCGGCGGCGGTAATCTGAAACGTCTACTTATCTATCCATGAATCTGCAGCATAGAGCTGCTCTATTAACTTCATTAAGTCTATGACTGTAGAGAAGTGTAGAGGGAACACACTATCACTAAAACTAATATCACCATTGAATCACAGCGTTCATAAAGAATGTCTATTATGGCACTCGGCGGCTACAAGCTAATTTACCTAAAAAGGTGATTTTCTATATGCATTTCTGACTGGTGACGCTTGTTTGGTGTCGCCGTCACCTATATGATAATTATAATTGTTTTTGAGTGGCCGCTCAGGACGAGTTTTTCAAAGGCGAATAAATGGAAAACAGCAACTTTTATCTCCCCTGAGTCTTAATTAGAAGTTGTGACGGAAAAAGCCTTTAAGATGGTTAAGGCGCCTGTATACTAAATCAAGTAAATAGTGGCCTAAACCTCGACCAAGTCTTAGTTCGAAAAGAAATTGGTTGGTTTGGATGGCTACGCTGGTTAAAGGCAAATGTTAGTTAAACAAGTTTTCATGAGTTCGAATCCCGGCGAAGTCAGGTTCAAATGGCTGGATTAATTTGTTAAAGCGCAAGCTAAGTAACAAGTCTCGTCAAAGCCGTAGATTAAGAAACAACAGATAAGAAACAGTACACACTACCCTCATTTTAACCTAAAAATATTGTTGTGATCAATATAACGGAAAAGCTAATAGTCTTAAAATGAAACAAATCAGCCAAGTGCGATTTAGATTCATATTTTAAGGATTCTGTGCAATGTATGAGGCACCCTTTAATTTTTTATTTATTTTATTAGGCGTCAAAGTCAGGGCGCAAATTACTGCATTCGATATCGTTCGAAATTTACATTTAAAAGCTGTTGAAATTACGATCAATATCTGGTGCCTTAATTTGTTCCGAGGTTTTATATAGAAACAACTTTTAATTATTTTATTTTTAATAATAATTCTTATAGAGGGGGCACACTGTGTGTGTATTTCAAGTGTGTGTCTGTAACGGTTTAAAGGGTAAGAACATATACATAAAACTTTTAACGCCAATTTTATTGTTTTTTGTTGTAGCGGTCATAACAAAACAAATTCAGTCTACCCTTCACGGTTCCAGAGATGAATATCTGTGGTAGACAGACATTAGAGCGACATTAATGGGGTTACGTTTTTACCCTTTTGGGTACGGAACTCTAAAATAGGTAATGTAATATATATTGTTGCAAAAATAAGATCCGGCAACCCCCTATTGTTGTTGTCCGTTTAAGTGTGGTGAATAAGTTACTGGTGTGTGTATAGAATAACACCACAATTACCTAACAAAAGCTGAGCAACCTCAATGGTTGCGTTGTTAGAGGTGGGTGCTGTAAAACAGAAAATCGTGAGTTCGAGCCCACCTTCGGACATGCGTACAACGGAAATTAATATTATAATGCAATTAAAAATTAAGAAGCAGCAGTACAAAACTTCCGAGACGTGGAGACGTCTAATATAATATAAGAGTAAAAGATAACTGTTAAGACACCCTTTATAATAAAAAGTAAGAACGGTAGCGGTTAGCGCAGGGAAGTGTAACAGCGTAACAACAGTGTACGGCAGACTTGTGTTGTGGCTATTGGATTAAAGGGGATGATGACGGCTTGGATAAAAGGCGTAGTGAAGTTGTCTGTGGATGGTTAAGGTTACTAAACAAGGCATCGAGTAGTTCAAGTCTCGCCGGAGTAACACAGTAGTGTAGCGTCGATAGCGATGGGTAAAGGATAAAAGCGATTCCTTATGGTAAAATATTGTGTTTATATTTTTAAATAGCCGAGCAGCAGAAGTTAAGAAAATCTTCCTCATTTTCCAGGATCTTAATGGATCCAAACTGATTAAGAACCCAATACGCAGTGTCTGTTTTGTAAACGTAGGACCAAGATGAGAGCTAAGCGAGAAAAATGGACATTTACGGCTGCAAGGATTTTAATACAATTTAAAATAGAGTACATAATTATGTAGAACAACCATGAGGATGTTGATTTAAAAAATAAGGAACAAGATTTTAGTGGGTGAGAGAAAAGACACTCTAAATCGATTTTAACAAAAAGCGATTTTTAAGATATTTGAAATTTATATAAGACCTGATCTATAAGAAAATCAATTATGACTTTCATATTACAGCTACACCTAAACAAGGGCTCTCATGCCTGTACATTTGTATGGAGCATATCGAAATAACGCGGTGGCAACGCTTTGCAAGGGGAAAATCCGATTTTGACAACGCGTTTAATAATAATAATAATTAAAAATAAACAAAAGCAAAACCCATTTTTTTTTAATTTTCTATTTAGACAACACAAACACTAGAATTGTTATTCTTTATATTTTTGTGGAAAAATCTAGTTCAGAAATGGAAAAAATTGCGTCCGGGGTGTAAAATTTTCAGTGAAAATTTTGGGGCTAACTTTAGTTTCGGAATTATGGACCTCCAATATGGCACATTTCGACTATTTTACGGTGGAATGAAACAATATGGGAATTATAGGAAAGGTAATTTTTTGCTTAGTTTTCCATTGTATACCCCGTAGACAACTTTTTTCAATTTTGAGCTGCGTCGGTTAACTAGACTTAAGTCTTAATTTTTCTTTCATAACCGTGTTTATAATCATTTTGACATAGCGTTGGCGCTTTTATTTAGATATGACATTTCAGCGTAAAAGCTATGCGAAAGAAAACGTTCTGCTTTCCGCTTTTATTTAGGGATGGCTGTTAATGTGCATAATCGATTAAAAAAACTGGCTTGAAAGAATGGTTGTGATACCATTATTCTCATTGGAGTATATATATATATATATATATATATATATTTCTAAAATAAAGTATAAAACTTTTTAGTCTAACATGTTTACTGCAAAAAGTATAATGGTGTTGAATTTTCCAGCCCTGCCCTTCTTAGTTACACAACAGTGATGTCAATCAAACTCTAATAAATGATTCATTTGAACAATTTAATAAACAAAAGTTAAAAAAATAGATTTATTTTAAAATTCCTATTCAACTATAAATTTAAATATGTAGAAGGATGATGTGGAATGTATTACAACGTTAAATGTTTAAAAGAAAATATTATTTCATAGTCAAAACAAAACTTTTTGTATGTTAAACGTGAAAGAAAAGTTTTTTTTTAAGACATTCAAATCAATGTTTTATTTCTTTTTAAATTAATTAAATTTGTTTTACTTAAAAAAATAATAATCAAATTAAAATTTTTAAAGGCTTATTAAGCTGATGGCGGGCGGCTTTTACCGCCATTATTTTTATTTATTTAAGATTTTACATTAAATTAAGTAGCATTTTTGTCATGTGATATTTGTACATATTTAAGCTTCTTAATTATAAATTAAATTCCTTCTACTTTGTTTTAAGTTTTATTTATTTTTGTTTTGTTTTTTTTTAATAAAAAGTAACATTGTTTTTTTCTCAATTGTAGGTGTGTAAACAAATTATTTTTGCCTGTTGCTGTTATCTTAAAAAAAAAGTTTGTTTAAATGTATAAATTTTAATAAAAAAGCAAATATTTTTTAAACATTTTATTTGTTTAATTTTAAAATTGTTTTTTGATAATTAAACAACTTTTATCGCTACAAAAAAAATTTAACCCTACACTGCCCTAGATCACAATAGTGGACGTAAATTTCTTGAAAATATTTCAGAGTTACAAAAGTCGACCTCTTTCGTTAGTAATAGATCTATCTAGAATTTTGCATAGAAAGGCTTCCATTTTATTTTTTCGTGAAAAAGTCAGATTCAAAAAATAAGGGTTCAATAAAATCCCACAAAGGGGAAAGAGGATGTGATGTAATCCATGCACAATAGGGACTAAATATAAGCGGAATAGATGTTCTTTCTAACAAAGTTCGGAGTTGATAGCTTCTTTAACGGGAACACCAAAACGCGTCAGATGAGGTAGGTAACCCTAGAGTTCAATCCCAGAAACAGAAAATTTTTGAGAGAATAATAGCGATGATAATTTAAATTAATATTTCGGATTGGCGTCTCGAAAAGACTAAGACGGCAGTGCACGTAAAGTGCTTACATCACACGAGGACCTAAGCTTAAAAGTTAACGATTATGCGGTCTCACTTGTAAAAATAATCGTCGACAAATATTATTTGATATTCAGAGGCCACTAAAGTCGCATGAAAGTAAATTGAATTACTTCGGCAGACCATCAATGAGAAGGAATCTTTTCCTTGTTGTTTTTGATACAAAAGTATAAAACTAGCTGCCAAACATGCAACCTAAACCCCACCTACCTAACATCAGGTATAACAAGATTTATTGTGCTATAAAAAGAACTCCAAGACAATGGCAACAGATATTCTAAAGCCATCTGAAAGAGTGCACCTAGCGGCTAAGAGAACAACTTGAATCTAGAAAAGCAGCAGCGGGCAAGCAGAAGTCTAAAAAGATCAATAGCATGAAGCTCTTCTAATGGAGGTGTGGCCAAGAAATAACACTGAGAAAGATTATTTATTTGTCAAACATTAAAAAGTAACTTTTAACCCAAATGTATCGACCGATAAGGCCAGACTTACTCTTTGAGATATTAAAAAAGGCTGGATTTCTGAACTTAAATACATATAAGAAAGCCACTGGCATTAGAGCTGCAAAACAATCGATAGTAATATCGATAAAATCGATAGTTTTATTTTTGCTGACTACCCAAAATTTTTTTCCGATGCTGATAGTGCTAAAAAGCGATAAATTTCAGAATAAGCACTTGAATAAATTCGACAGCATCGATAGTATCGATAGTTTTTAAAAAAATATCGATACTATACTATCGATAGTTTTTGAGCAAATAATCAAAACTATCGAAAATGGGCAGCACTACGTAGCAAGCGAGTATTGATAGCGATATTTGCTAGAATAAGCACTTGAATAAATTCGATAGGATCGATAGTATCCATGGTTCTTAAGAAAAACACGATACAATACTATCGATAGTTTTAAGCAAACAATTAAAACTATCGTATGTGCCGACTATCGATAGTTTTGCAGCAGTACCTAACAAGCGAGTAATAGAATGTTTTTAGAGCTGCAGAATGGGAGATTAAATTGATCACTATGATATTAATACCAGGAAAAGATCACACACTGTTAGACTCATACAGACGAATTATGCATGATCCCTACATGCACGGAAATGTTAAAATAATTCAATTCTATAAACTTAACATTTTTGAGCGAGAGGTATGTAAACTATAACAGGGTTGTTAAAATGAAATAGTTAACTGGAGCTATTTTCATATACTTTTGTAAAGGAAACTTTTTAGAATTTCGTAGCTCGACCATACGAAAGGGAACCCAGGGAAACCCCCACCTTCTCCTTTACCAAAGCTGTACTGTGCATCTGCCTCAAAATTTAAGTAAAATTTAAGGGCATACCGATGTATAAGTTCGACTTGTTCGTTTGTTCATCCTTTATTCAAAGCATGAGAAGAGAATTTTAATATAAAAGTAAGTTTAAAAAATGCTGCGCATTCGGACTCGTAAAAACTAATTAAAATTGTACAGATGAATATATTGACGGCCAAAAAATCTAGTTTTTATTTTTAATTAAGAAATCAGGGAAGTAATTAGTCGATTTATACAGGCTTGATAATTAAGGGGTTAAAAGTTTTGTTTGCCATCTGTTCAAACAACGCAAAAAAACCCGAAAATACAAAATTAAAAAAAACTGAGAACAAATAAAAAATACAAGTAAGAGTGCTATATTCGGCTATGCCGAATCTTAAATACCCTTTATCATCTATATAAATCTAGTTTAGTGAAATAAATCCATTCAAAAAACTAAATATTGGGCTGACAGAGAATTAAAAAATAAAAAAATTTTCGGCTCTTAATGGGTTAAGCATTTTTTAAAAATGTTAGTATTTCCTTAAAGATCTCTTCAAAAGCTTTAAAATGATGCCCATTTCGATATTTTTAAAAAAATTGAAAATTTCAGAGCCCCGTTACTCGGAAAATATGGGCGAGCGCCAATTTTTACACTGGATGCTTTTTTTTTAATTTTAAATTCTCTATCGCTCCATATATTTATTTTTTGATTGCAGTTACTTTATTGTTCCAAATGACATGAAAAAATTAGAGGAAGGCGTGGTGTTTTGTCTGTTGCCTCGAAGGACATGGACCGATCATGCTGCTTTCAAATAGTACCTCTTTCGACACTATATCTGATCGATTGACATTTTTTGTTTTTGTGAAATCAAGTTTGCCGAGGCCGATTTCAATACTAACACGGACGGACAGATGGACATCGATCAATCGACTTCACTATGCATAAGAAGTCAGAATATATATATACTTTATGGGTTCGGAAATGGATATTGTAGAATTAACACACGGAATAACATACTTAGTTATACCCTTTTTTCACATTTTGTGGTGAAGGGTATAAAAAATGTGAACATCAAGAAAAAAATAAAAACTTGAGATTTCAAGTCTACTCGTATCAAACAGAAATCTGATAACAGTAAAAGATAAGCAGAATAAAATATTATTGAAATGGAAAACTAAAAACGTTCTGCCTGTTATGCGTTTAAACGGAAAATGCGATATGACATATTTTTAAGCCATTAGTCTAATGGCGGGTCAATGTTTAAATAGAATCAAATATGTATATTATTTCTAAAGCATTTTTTTGTCGGTTGCAAATATTTCCCATGCCAATTGAATTATGAATTTATAACACTAATGACGAAAAATAATAAGAAATGGAAAATTTAATATTTTCATTGATAAAAATTATATTTTATATAGAACTGCATACAGGGTCGCTTCTGCATGATAATACTGTTGTCAGGGTCGCTTAATGGTAATGCAGTTCTACGTAATACAGTATGTATTAAAATCCATTCTGGCAATATCGCTATTTACTATAATGCCGTTTATTAAAAGATATTTTTGTTTGTATTAAGGACTCGTACGGGCAAAAAGTTAACGATGATCATGTCATTACCTCTAACATTGTATTCAAAGAAGTATTATAAAAGTATTTATATGATATGTATGATATATTATGATTTCTAATATTATTATACTTTTAATAAAATGCATTGAAGTAACTAAAATTTCCAATAATTATTTTCATTTTATCTTACAAAAATGACAACTAACGCTGTGAAATATTCGCACGGGTCATCTAGTAAAAATTGAAATAGGCTATTGTTGACCAAAATTGCTCGTCAAATATTGTGTTGTGATGTCATAAATCCCAAAATCCTCATCAAATATTTAGTTTTGGCTAAACCGTTGTCAACTGTTGTTTCGCATGCTCTTTAACGCAGCCATTAATTAAGACATAATTATTGACCAAAAACTGCTGGCAAACTCATTTGGTATTAAGGTTTAATTATTTGGGTAATACATTCCATGGCGTTAATAATCACGATTGTTTGAATTCGGTAGCAGAGTACTGAAAGGCCATGAAACTCCATGACAATTAGTCGTTTAATCAGTCAAAAGTAACACGTATGTCCAAAAAGTAAAAACATTTAAAAAAAATCTCTTCGAATAATAGTTTCGGTACAATCAGAGTTGCATTTTGAGTTAAATCTTTTTTGTGCGACAGTGTGACAACTAAACACATTTTTTCTGGCGATTTTTTTAAGAAGAACAGAAATTCATGATATTTTCTTATGGATGAATTGAAAGATTGTGCAGGATAATATCTCGCATCCGGTTTTAAACACTATCGACTTAAATTCGAATAAAAAACCTGGCATGGAAGTTGATATTTAGTCGCGATTCAATCCACATCCAGCACAATGAAGAAATAAATTCATCCCTTGAATTTCATGGCGATAGCTGCCGATCTATGCAGGTGTCTCTTTTGTATCAGCACGGAGCTAAATGCACCACATTGCACAAGACAACGTTCAGCAAAGAGCTCTGTATTTAGAGCTGAGTCATGTCAGCTTTTTAGGGATTTTTATTTCCAAGACTAAAACAAACTGAAAATTTGTCTATAAAGAATGGATGACTGATAGCAAATTGAACAGATTTTGTTTCATTAAGAAATTGTCTTTGTGTCTTTTTTCGCCCACCAGAAGCTGCTTAAAATCAATAATTCTGATTAAAAAATGCAAATCAGTTTATTCTCAACTCAAAAATTCTAAACGAATATTTACTATCAGAAAAAAAGGTTGAAACATGCAAGTAGGGTTGCCAGATTGATGTGGTCTTCTTTTAAAGAATAATGCAGAATGCAACTTATTGAATGCTTGTTAAGCGTGCATTTCTACTCAGCTTTTCCTGATTTTTAGTGCTTTTTGTCGCAGCTGTTAGGACGGGATAAAGATGAAGTCAGTCTTATTACCTTCTCTGAGAATTCCCCGCTTAATTTTGTCAGTACACATAGATTTCACACATTAGAATTTTTAAGTGAATATTTATTATCTGGAAAGCAGGTAGACACATTTAGGGTTGCCAGGCTGAAGTGATCCTCCTTAAAATAATAGCGCAAAAAGCAACTTATGAATCGATTTCGGCAGGAATAATGACGCTTGTTAAGCGTGTTTTTCGACTCAGATTTATTTTCCTAGTACTTATTGCCGCAGCTGTAATAACGGCATAAATGAGCAATTAGTTTCTCAATTTCTGTGCGGATGCCGCGCCTTATTTATCACGACACATAGATTTCTAGGTAACTAGACAATAAGCGGTTAATCCTGGCGAGATTTCTAGAGCAGGTTTAGGTGTTCTCTTAAGATATCTCATTGTTACAGGATGTTTTTAATGCCCTCTTTAACGTTTAGATACCTCTAGCTGAAGAGTGGTTTTGTCAAAATTCAGTCTCTGCTTGACTGTTTTACGAGGGCTGCTATATATATTTCTGGCCTGGCAACACTGAGTGCTGCCAAGTGCAGTCTGACATTTCCATTGGAAAGTTTGTCATTTTTAAGCATAATCGTACTCAAAACGTTTTGACGTACGACCATTATTTGTGTTGTTAACAGTGACTTGAAAAAATTAATATAGAAAAAGATGGAATTAACTCGTGAACATTTTCGTGCACAACTTTCGACGTGGATTATCACGACAAGAGTGCATTGATGAACTTAAATCTTTGTATGGCGATGAAGCACCATCCTATAGCACTGTGAAAAATTGGTATTTTGAATTTAATCGTGGCCGAAGCTCGCTCAAAAACGAATTCCGTGAAGGTCGTCCAAAAACGGCTGTTGTGCCAGAGAACAATGATGCCGTGCGTGAACTCATAATGCAAGATCGACATGCGACATACCGAGAGATAGAGACATCCTTGGACATTTCTTCCACCAGCATACATTCGATACTGCATGAACACCTGGCCGTAAAAAAGGTTTGTTCTCGTTGGATCCTGCACAATATGAAAGTCGCTCAAAAAAAGGCTCGTGTCGATTGGTGCAAAGAAATGTTGCAAAAATACGATTGCGGTGCTTCAAAAGACGTTTATAAGATCGTCACGAATCATGGATCTATGCGTAAGAGCCCGAAACGAAACAACAATCGACCATGTGGGTCTTCAAAGACGAGCAAAATCCAACGAAAGTTGTTCGTGGAAGAAGCACTTCGAAGCAAATGTTCGCCTGTTTCTTCGGCAAAACTGGTCATGTGGCGACTGTTCCGCTTGAGCAACGTAGGACGGTCACTTCTGAGTGGTACACTACTATTTGTTTGCCTGAAGTCATCGGAGAAATTCGAAAAACCAACAAGAGAAGACGAATCATTGTTCACCATGACAATGCGAGCTCTCACACATCGGCTCAAGCCAGAGCGTTTTTAACCGGCCAAAACGTCGAATTAATGGGTCATCCGCCGTACAGCCCTGACTTGGCACCTAATGACTTCTTCTTGTTTCCGCACATCAAGAAAAAAATGCGTTATCAACGATTTTCGTCGCCAGAAGAAGCTGTTGAAGTGTTCAAAAACCACACAGAGAAAAGAGATTCGTCGTGAGAACCGAATTTGTTGCCAATCGAATTTGGTCGGTTGTCGTTATTATCTGAAATTCGGTTAAGAGGACTGAATAAATACGGTACTTCCAATTATTTTAAAAATTAATTCGATAGTCGATAAAAAGTATTATTGTGAATTAAATAAAACAACGATATTTTTACATTTGTCTTTATTTAGGATAAAAAAAAACAAATAAAACATTTCTTGACTGTAACAATAACTTTTACCTAAGCACTCCCACTTCCTCACGCTTTCATTCTTTACACTTTTGACTCCATTGTCTTCTGTCTTACATTCCACTCTGCACGCTTTTCCACTGCAAAGTAAATAAAACTTTTAAAAACCTATTTTATTTACACATGTCTTGAACTCACCTCTTAAGGTTATTGGAGAAATTTTCGCAACAGTCAATAAATCTTATTGCATATTTTTTTTATAAATTTTAATATTTTTCAAATTTTAATATTTTGTATATAAAATTTATTTTTATTATGTCAAAAAACTAAGAAGAAAGAACGCAATCGATATTTGTAATTCTAACTTCCAATATTCGGGTTTCGGTACTAAAGTGCTGAATAAGTTTCGTTGCATCACCCAATAACCAGAATAGGTTTTAGTACAGACACAAATTGGGCAGGTAAACTTTGTTTACTGTTGTTGCGACCAACATTTAAGATCTAATATAGTTTGTTAGTTTATAGTACAAAAAATCTGTCAAGATTATGTTTTATTTATTATAAAAATTAAATTATGATGTTAGTAATTGAATATTGAATATTTTCACTGATTTTTTACCGATCTTTTTTCTGTGTGCATGTTTTAGAGGTGTCTCAATCGGAGTGGAAAAAGTGCTTCGACAACTGGTTTGAGCGCATGCAAAAGTGTATAAATCATGCTGGAGAATACTTTGAAAAACAATAAAACCATTTTTGATTATAAATATTTGCATTTTCACTATTAGGCCAGAAATATATAGAGCAGCCCTCGTATCGATTGATTTGGAACATGTTTTCGATTCACTAAATAATTATTTTTTTATAATTTCAAAATAATAGATGGGCAACTCTTGGACCAACATTGTTGTACATTTTTAATAGTTTTAGCAACATTTTTTATGTATTAAGTATTTACAAGAAATTTGCAAATTATGTTAGAAATTTTTTTTATTTATTTCTGTTTAGCCAAACGACGACAGCCTGTTTTACTTAAAAGTGAGAAAACAAAAAATTTCAATTTATGATGTTTTAAATGAACGACCGGAAAATAAACGTTTGCTTGTTAGAAAACATATTAAATTATTGTATAAAACAATAAAAATTTAGTTAAATAAAAATACAGCCAGAAAAATAAAAATAATTTGTCAGGTTTAATGCTCTTTTTAGCACGTAGTGCAGACCTGGGAGGTATAGCCAAACAACATCTTTTTAGTTGATATTCAAGAACGAAAACTTTTTTAAAATTTAATAGAAAAATGGCCTCCTTGAAATATGATATCAATGAAACATGGTCGCATCTCAAATATAAAAAAAAAAATAATTAAAAATGTTGCTATTGAGGACAGTAATACAAAAATTTTGGACAGTCAGTTTAATTGCGGAAAATATTTTTATTACAATTTAGAGTCTTTTTTTTTATACAAAAAAATGTTTTTACCATGGCGTAATAATACAAGATGGTCGCGATGGCGAATTCATTAATTTCGCCGTGAACGCTAAATGTCAAACTCTGTATTTAAAAAATATGTAAAACTTTTTTCATACGGTTTTTGACATTAAGCGTTTACGGCGAAAACTAATGAATTCGCCATCGAGACTACCTGCATTATTTCGACATGGGTTTTACCAAGTATTTTAAAAGTTTTAGAGATAACTTTCAATTTTTTCTTGGGACAAATAAAAAAACAAAATAATTAAAAATTAAAAATGTTTAGAAAATTAATTAAAAAGAACCAAAAAGCCGAAAATAAAGTAAAATTTCATTAATTTATAAAATCGATGGTTCGAATCCTGGTCAGGGTAAAAATTAAAAAAAAAAAAAAAAAATAATTAAAAATTAATTTTTAAAAATTTTTATGTTCTATAAAGTGATCGTTTTGAAAAAGCCATCATTGTGGAAATGATTGTACATTTTTAAAATGGTCTCAAAATGTAGATGCTTTTTAATTTTTCACACTGCTTCCATATTTTATTGGGAGTTTTTTTTTAACGAGCCGAAAAAAAATCTATGTTAACAATAATTTTTTTATACATACTCGAAATGCTTCATTTTAAGGCGATGGGACGGTGTCGACCCCCTAAAGAATATTAAGCTTAAGTTCAAAATCATCTTTTTAAACCATGTGGTTTCAATAACACCGGACTAAAACTTTGAAAACTTCAAAATTGTCTTGCTGCACAGTGAGACAGAAAGGAAATATTTTTGTTATATATGAGAAATTTCAAAGTGGCAAGACCGATAAAATTTGTAGAAGACGAATCCCGAAATTCCTAAATGATTCATCAGAAGTTACAAAATTAGAGTTTTCCAAACTTTAGATCAAAAAGTACTTTTGAATATAACTTCTTTTTAAATAACTAAAGGCATATAGCGCTTTTCAAAATCGCATTCGGTTTTTAGATCCCAATTTGGGGTTTCAGAACTAATGCTTTAAAATAGAAATTAAAAAAAAAAAATTTGTTTGAGTTTGTCGGGGTTAAAGAGGGCTCCCTTTTAACAAGTTGTAATTTTTTTGCAAGAATAAAATTTATAATGTTACATTCCGGAAAAAGGAGAAAAAAATTATAGGTTAAATAAGAAATTTTCATGTAATGGGGGAGGTATTAATGGAACTTTTTTTTACCTAAAAAAAATGTAAGAATGTGCCCGTTTCTATTAAACTCAATTTGAAAGCTGCATTTTTTTCTTAAATAGTAAAGATATTGTGGAAACATTTTTAAAAAGGTTTCGAAATTGTGCCAGCTAATGGGAGGAAAAAAGCTCGGACTTTTTTTCTTTGAAAATAGTGGTCAAGATTTCAAAAAAAAAGCTGGATTAGGGTCTGGATAAATTTCACATTTTTAATTTTGAAATACACTTGGTTTTTAAGACCTTGTCAAAGGCCTTTAAACTAAAAAAGTGGTAAACATAAAAATGGCAAGCGTCTCAAAAAAAAAAATTATCAGCCCGATTATAAACAAAAATTCCGTGCGAGTTCTTTTTTTCCCCTTTGCCCCAATTATTAAATGAAAATTTTATAAAAATAAACAAAAAAAAAACTCCCTTCAAATTACGATGATGCCAATTTTTTTTTTTATAATTTTATTCTCACGGAATTCATAATTGGAGGAATTTTTTTCTCGAGAAAATTTTTTCCCATGGGAAATTTATTCCTTATGTATGGGCCGGTGCTTCTAAGATTATTTTGGAGTTCCCGATCGCGTAAAGGAGAAAGCGAAAAAGCTTATCGGTGACAGTAAAAAAAAAAACTGCAGTATCGACGCAATGTGGGGTGTGTTTCACTGTTTTATCGTTACTACAAAGAAATGTGTTTTTATGAAATCAGGAAACTTGTTTCTGAAAACCCTTATTTCGTACACGCAACGCGCTCTTCATCAAGACCTCATCGCTTTGTGGTCGATTGACCAGAACGCATTATGTTTTTTAACCGAACAGTTAGAATGTGTTAAAAAACTCTCTGAGGATGTCTTTCCCGTCATTTTTAGTTTAAAAAGATTTCAATCAAATGTCCACAAGCACTACTCTGCTTATCTGCCTTCCCATAACCTAATTTTCTAGATTTTTGACACAATGTGTTGCATAAGTAGGGGTCATCCCCTGAGTGCTGGTCCTAATAAAAAATTTGTATATCGGGTGTTTGTTTAAGCCCAAATAGAACTTGAAATTATAAAAAATAACACTTAAAATTAAATTGTGATGGAAAAGGTTTTCTTATTATTTTCAGCAAACTCTGGCAAATCATTATGAATAGACCAACGCTTGAACAACGCTATCAAATCATTCAAGTTTAATTTGAAAATCAGTCATCAATTCGAGCAACTTATAGATGACTTCGTGATTTTTATGGTTCACATAATCGTCCGTCTGAGCAAGCCATCCGTCGAACTTTGGATAGGTTTCGTCCCACATACTCTCTAGAGGATGCAATAACACCAACACGTCGCTGCTGTAAATGAAAATGTGGAAGAAAATACAAATTAATCGATTCGTCGTCGGTGGTAGGAATTGGGGCTCTGTCCGTTTACTACGTGGAAAATTTTGCGCAAAGATCTTGGCCTTCACCTATATAAGATCCAGCTAGTGCAGGAATTAAAGCCACGAGACCATTAAATAAGTCGTTATTTCGCCGATTGGGCTCTAGAGCAGTTAGTGACCTGTTATTTTATCGACAAATTGTTTTCAGAGATGAGGCTCATTTTTGGCTTAACGGTTTTGTTAATAAGCGAAATTGCCGCATATGGAGAGAGACCAATCCCCAACATACCCTACAGACTCCATTGCATTTAGAAAAATTCACCTTTCTGGTGTGGTTTACACGCTGGTGGCATCATCGGACCTTATTTCTTCAAAAATGGATCTCACGTTACGGCCAACGGAGATCGTTACCGCACCGTTACCGTTTTTTGTTTGAAAATATGGATGACATTGATCTGGACGAAGTGTTATTTCAACAAGATGTCTCTTCGTATCATACGGCGACTGCAACCATCGAGTAATTGAAATCAAAATTTGACGATAAATTGGTTTCGTATAATGGACCTGTCAATTATCCTCCAAGGTCGTGCGATTTGACACCTCTCGATTGTTTCCTGTAGGGCCACGTGAAGTCACTGGTTTATGCTGATAAACCAGCAACAATTGACGCTTTTGAGGCCAACATTGTTCGTATTATTTGTGACATACGGCAAGCAGTACTTGAAAAAGTGACCGAATATTGAACGTCCAGAATACGTTTCAATTTTTGGCATCACAGAATATTCATGTTTTTTCTGCAACTAATGACGAATGAAAAGTTTTTGTGTTTAATTTAATTTTTGTTTTTTCTGAAATTTATTATTTCTAAAATTAAAAAAAAAAAACTTATCAAGATTTTTTGAGCAATACTGCTGCTTGGACAACCATCCCAGTTATTAGCTGGCCGACTTGACTTGACTGGCTGACCTTAAAAAAATTTACACAAAAATAGAAAAAAAAACTTTTAAATTGTTAAACAACTAAATAATTTCTAAGACAGAGAAAGCAAACAACAACAAAAATAGCAATTTTATTATAACAACTTTGTTGTATTTGTAGATTTATTTTCCTTTTTTTATCTCGATGTGTCAATAGTATGAATTGTTGTAATAACAGGGTGCATCGGAAAATTGTGTAAAGTTTTGAGAAAAAGAAAAAAATGTTTTAAATAGGAGAAGAAGAAAAAGTAGTGCTTTGATTATTTCCTTTCCGTTTAACAAGAATAGAAAGGGGTTTGTGAAAACCACAGGTTTGAGCCAACCTTCGAGACGGTGTTGCCGGCAAAAAAGTCTTTTACATTGGACAGAGTTATCAAGCATTTAAGCGACCGCCAGAGGCACTGCCATTGAAGCTGAGTCTGTTTGCTGAGCTTTAGAATCGAAAACAATTTTTAATATCTCACACACCGTTGTCCATTTTTTTAACTTTTGTATAAAAATCAATAATTAACTTTTACTCTTATTTAAATATCGTTTTTTATTCACTGTGACTTTGTGTTGTAATATTTTTCTCTCGCAACAACATTTCTAATTAGTTACACTGATAATAAAGTTTTCCGTTGTCCAAACACAATCGAAACTACTTTCGACAAACCACAGCAACTATGTAAGTATAGAGGAACATATTATTTATACAGACAACACATATTTTAAGTTTAATTTAAAACGAAAATTTCAAAGATTATATAAATAGATGTAAATAATCACTTTATGAAATACCCTGTTTAAATAAAATCAAATACTATTTATAAATGTTGTTATAAAATTTATAAAAAAATAATCTCATTTAGAAAGTAATTAAAAACAAAATTATGTTTGTAAGTTATAAGATTATAAATTAAATAAAATGTTTTCTAAAGCAAAGTTAAACAAAAACGGAAGTTGATTTTTGAAAAAAAAAAAAATTAACTAAATATTTAATTTTTATTTAAAAAAAATGAAATAAAACTGGACACAGTAATGAAATCAAGTATATTTAATTAAAATATTTTTACAACTTTTGTTTAGAAAACATTAAATTCTAATTGAAATATTTAAGATCTCCCGAACAGCGCCACCTATTGGGTCCAATATATTTTTTCTTTAAATAACTCAGCTCTGTAGAGATTTGTTTCTACACAATTGTTAACATTATCGATGTTTTGCTTACCGCTGTCATACCGCTTGTAACTGCGAATTCTATTTATAGGCGATTTAAGACGACTAAGTTGTTTTTACATAATAAGATCTGGCAGCTTGCTCTATTTTTTTTTCTTTTTTATACTTGTAGTAAAATACGTCGGTCTTAAAAATGATGCATTAAAAATATAAATTATATAAAATGTTAACTAAAGAAAGGTCTAAGAAAGCCGGAAGTTGATTTTTGGATAAAAAAAAAATAAATAAAAATAAACTAAATATTTATTAACGAATTCATTTTTATGTAGTTCAAACATTTTTACAACTTTTGTTTACGAAATATTAAATTCTAACTGAAATATACAATCTCAGGAACAGTGCCACCAATTGGGTTTAATGTATCTTTTTTTTTTTTAATAATTCAGCCCTGTATAGATTTGCTTACAACACTTCTATGCTTAACGCTGCTATACTGCTTGTAACTGCGATTTAATGTTATACGCGATTTAAGACGACTAAATTGCTTTTATATAATAAGATCTGGCAGCTTGTTGTTTTATTATTTTTTTTTATACTTAAAGTTATGTACCTCGTTTTAAAAAATGACGCACTAAGAATATAAATTATTTAAAATTTTTACTAGAAAAGTCAAACAAAAACGGAACTTGTGTGAAAAAATATAACCTAAATATAAATTTTTTTTGTCACAAAATAAAATAAAAAAAAAAACTGAACACAGTAATAAAATCAAGTTTATTTAATTAAAATATTTTTACAACTTTTTATTGAATTCTAATAGAAATATTTAAAATCTCATGAACAGCACCACCTATTTGGTCCAATATATATTTTCTTTAAATAACTCAGCTATGTATAGATTTGTTAACAACACAACTATGCACCTACAACTTCTCTGTTCGATTTTTGTCTTAGCGCTGCTATATCGTTTGTAATTGCGATTTAAAGTTATTTGCGATTTAAGACGACTAAATTGTCTTTATATAATAAGATTTGGCAACTTGTTCAATTTTTTTTCTCTTTTATGCTTGTAGTTATGTACGTCAGTCAAAACTATGATGCACTAATATAAATTAATAAAAATGTTTACTAAAGAAAAGTAAAACGGAAAATAATTTTTAAAACAAGTTAAACTTAATATTTAATTTTTTATGCCAAAAAAAAAAAAAAAAAAATAAATAAATAAAATAAAACGAATTAACGAAATTGAGTTTATTTAGTTAAAATAATTTTACAACTCTTGTGAACGCAATATTAAATTCTAACTGAAATATATGATATCTCAGGAACAGCGCCACCAATTGGGTTTAATGTATCTTTTCTTTTAATAATTCAGCTCTGTATAGATTTGTTAACACTACTTCTTTGTTCGATTTTTTTTGCTTAGCGCTGCTATACCGCTTGTAACTGCGATTAAATGCTATAGGCGATTTAAAGCGACTAAATTGTTTTTATGTATAAAGATCTGGCAGTGAGTTTAATTTTTTTCTCTTTTATACTTGTAGTTATGTACGTTAGTCTAAAAAAGATGCACTAAGCGAAGCTTATGCGTTTGTATGTTGTAGAGTACTTTTTTTTAATTGTATAAAGTAATTTAATATTTTTCGTAACAATGCTGTATTTTTTGACAAGAAAAACCTTAAACCACACAGTTAATTGTTGCTGTTGGCTATTAAAAATGTTGTATTGTGATAAACATAACTAAATAAATTGTTATTGACCACCACTTACAAGCGTGGTGGATGTTAAAACAGAATAAAGAGAATAATAAAAATTATTGCTAACAATTATTGTTGAACAGTCGAAATATCTGTAAAAGTGAATTGTTATTCATTTCCAATTCATTTCATTACAATATTGAAAAAAAAAAAATAAAAATTAAAAGACCTTGTGCTTGGATAATAAATTAAAAAATTTTCCTTATATTTTTTATTTCATTCATTATATTTGCAATTCATTGTTCTAATTCATTTAAATGAATCAATTCAATTCATTTGAATGAATTAATTCAATTCAAACGAATTGGAAATGAATTGCAACTCATTCTACAAATTCATTTGAATTGGAAACAAATTGAAAATAATTTCAGACGAATTCGTTTGAATTAATTCAAATTTTATTAAATTCCTTTTCTTCTAATGACTTAAAATAAGAAATAAAAAAATTAAAATAATTGATTCATTTACAGCTCAACTATATATTTTCCAGGTCCTTTTGGAATACCTCTTCTTAACAATATTTTTTATTAAAACAAAAATAAAAATATATTTTTTCTTAAAAACACTTCCACTTTTATTTAAATTTTTAATGCCGACATAGATTTCTTAACAAAAAAAAAAAAAAAAAAAATAAACAACAAATTGAAAAATGACATTAACGCCCTCGGAGAATATTGAAGACATAAAAAATAAATTTAATTTAATAAAAAAAAATTTTGGATGACACTTTTCAGCACTTATTCGAGGTCAATGCCACCATTTTAAGTACCACTGTGAGTAATAAATAAAACATAAATAAAACATTAAGAAATATTTAAATGGGTCAAAATTTTATAATGGGTGTATTTGAGTTTTTTGAATAAAAAAAAAAAATTATAAAATTGTTATTTGGAAATATTTTTTATTTCCTTAATAAAAATGTGATAAAATTTTTTTATTGAAGAAAACAAGGTATAAAAAATTTTCATATTTTGAGAGAGAATTTTTTCAAGTTTTCACATTTGTGTGATTGTTATCAAGAAAGATTTTATAAACGGGAGGAAGAACGATGTTGGTATAACTGCCGTCTGTCAGAACACATGTCTATATAAGCGCTATCTCATATAAACGGGACACCCTTTAGTTTTAACTTTTATTTTTTTTATACAAGCCCTACTATATACATAGGCCACCCTTTAATTTTAAATTGTGTTTTAAAACAAATAAAAAAAAAAAATAATAAAAATTAAAGGGTGTCCCCGTAGAGAAATTATTTTGATGGATATTATGTCACTTCATCGTTGAAACCGTTTTAGACAGACACTTGAAATTTACACAGAACGTGAGACCTCCTCCATAGAAACAAGTATATAAGAAAAATAAATTAAAACTTAAAGGGTGGGCCCCGGGACGTATGTATATTGACTTATCTTTTGAATTATTAAAAGCAGACATTTTTATTTCAACATAAAAAAAATTACAAGAAAATTTTATAATTAAAGGGTGTCCCTTAAATGTTAAAAAATTTTTTTTTTTGGTCGTGAGTCTAACTCGCAATTGGCTGATTTGAAATAAAAGATGTTAAATTTAAATAAAAATTTTGATAAACAAATACTGCAGTTGTATGTCATAAATTTTGCATTTGTTTTAATTTAAAATATTTTGAAAAATTTTGTTGCTTTTTTTCTAAATGCTTTCAATTGTTTATTTTAATTATTATTTTTTTTCTAAATATTGCGATATTTTAAAAGCATTTAAATTGCATTACATGTGTAATAGAAGATATTTCTTTTAAATATCAATTTGGTTTTTTCTTTTGTTGTTTTGAATGCCTTTCGATGCCTTTCTCATTAACAGTTTGTTGCTAGATTGTTAGAATTTCTAGCGTAATTAAATTAGAAAAAGAATATTCAAATAAAAATAAAACGAAAATATTAATATATGGAATATGAAAACGAAAGTAAAAGAAGACAAATTTTTCTACTGTTCATTTAAAATTTAAACGCATAAGTTTTATGATATTTTCATAATAAAAAAAAAGACTCATGCGAGGACAGCTTTTCTCTTGGTAAATTCAGTTTTATGGTTTAAAAAATTCCATTAGTCATACTTGTTGGCATTAGTGACTCCAAACATTACGGTCGTCAGAGAGACGACCTCAGCTCACCTCCATTAAATTCATAACGTTTTGAAAACGAAAGTTAGCGAGATTATTGACTCTGTAAGCGGCATAACTTGTGCAGGAAGTGTGCTACTGCAATCGCTCATTCACACTTAATTAGGAAAGCAACAGCTTGAGAACTTAAAATTTTTGTGCTGTCTGGTAACCAAAAAATAGCAAGACAGATGATAGGAAAATTAAAAGAAGCTAAACTATTGTTTTAACAAGGTGGGGGAAAGCCTACCCCCTACAAATTTATTAACATTTCAAAATTCTGGGTGAGTTACTCTTTATTATAATGGGGCAAAAATCTGGCGAAAAAGAAAACAGGGTTGCCAGATTTTTTCAAAAGACGAGTTCCCAAATCGGAAACCTGTGTCCCCAAAAATCACCAAGAATCAGTATACTTTATCAAAAAAAAAAAAAAAAAAAATCTGAAAATAATTTCATTTGAATTTAAATCTTTTTAAGCATTAATAGATTTGTAAGAGGCGTTTTTTAAGCCCGAAGCTTAAATTGTAAAAACATAAGGCAAAAAAATTAAATTGAAAAAAAAAAAACAAATTTTTTATTCGAAATATCAATACCTATGTGTTGTTAATATTTTAAAATAATTTTGGGCTTATAGCCAAAGCCCCTGTTCCTGACAATGCGCATCTGAGCTTCCAACTTTTTGATTGTATGCGACGAATAATAATAAGACGTCAATTGTTGCTGCTTTATCAGCATAAAAAAGTGACTTCACGGTTCGCCACTATAAGAAATCGAGAGGTGTAAAATCGCAGGACCATCAATCAATGCAGGACTATCAATCAATTTCCCGAAATTAATTTATAACCCAATTTTTATTTCAATAAATCGATGGTATGGTAGCGCTATCCTGTTGAAAACACATCTCTTTTCGTCGAACATTTTCTTATCCACATTTTTCGAAAATCTCATTATGGGTATAAATCCGCTAATTTGACAACACCACATTAAAAATTAGAATAATGAGTTTTAAAAATTTTGTATAAGTGGCATCGGACACCACATCGCCAAATCAAAATACTCTTTATAATATATAGCGAACTATGATGCCACGATTCTTTTAATTGAGTGTTACTTCGCAAATAAGTGATGCCCACCATCATTACATTCGCTACACCGAATGTAACCAGTTAAAATAAGACAGTCTTTACTTTAGACTGTCGTCTTAAATTTAATAAACATTTAACTTCCGAAATTATTTTTTTTAATCGAATTTGTACCTCGACTCATTTAGAGAAATCAATAGTCTTTGCTTCCAATTTTCATAAGCCTCCCCTTAAGTTATATGAAATATATGTATTGTTTACTTATCTTTATTAATTATGTTAACTTATTTATTGTTGTTATTATTAACTTTACTTATTTGTTCACTTGTAATTTATATACTTTATTATATTCAAATATTTTCGATCACAATTCATGTTTTAAATAATAATATTTCATTGTCAAATGAAAAATAAATAATATTAGTTCTAATTTTGATTTTGTAAAATACACACGAAAAAAAAAGAAAATAAATATTAAAAAAATAAGAATAAATAATAATATCCTCTTTAACTGGCGCAGTCGGGTAACGAACTATTCCTTTGAAAAGGACATAAAATAAAAATAAAAAAATCTTGCGAATCCCACGGGACCCTCCAGGATTACAAATAATAATAATAATATGAAAAATTTATTTACATACATTAAAATTGTGAAAAAAATATATGAAATGTGTTATAATTAAAAAAATACAAGAAAAAAAAAGATTAAAGAATTAAAAAGGATTAAAGAAAAAAAAAAAAAACGTTAAACAAAATTTAAAGATAAACAAAAGAAATATATATCAATAACTAATACAGAAACAAAAAAATTTAATGAAATTTTTTAAAATAATTAGTGAAAACTTGTGCAAATGTTGAAATTGGTGTAAAAACCCTTTAATTACAAAAATTGGTGTGATAGAAAAACAATTATATAAAATTTGTGTATAAAAAACCCTATTACCTATTGGGAAACATTCGTAAGATGGAGACACATATATACTTTTGAATTTTAGTGAAAAAAATTTCATTCATATAACATTAAAAGAAAATTATAATTGATTAAAAAAAAAAAATAAATAATTTTTTTTTTTGAATTGAAGAAAGTAAACAACAGTGAGAAACAAAACTATTTGCACAACAGTGAAAAAGAAAACAAAGTTAAATACAATATCAAATAAACAAAATAGAGCAAATACATTAAAAATCAATAGAATAAAAAAGACATTAAATTCGAAATTAATACAATAAAGAGGATAGTAAGTGAAAATTAAAACTGAAATTAGAAATTAAATTCAAAATAAAAGAACCTTAAGTTATTTTTAAATATTAAAAAGAAAAGAACAAAAAAGAGAACAAATTGAACTATCTTAAAAATAAATCAAATACAATTTAGTGAAATAAATAAAATAATCTTAAATTAAAACTAATTAAAATAAAATTAAAATTAATTTAAAAAAAATAAAAAAAAATTAAATTAATTAAAATTAACGAAAAAAATTAAATAAAATTGAACTAAAAATTTAAATTGAATTTAACAATTAACATTAAATTAAAATTAAATAAAAATAAATTAAATTAAATATGAATAAAAAAAATTAAATAAAAAAATATTAAAAAAAGTGAATTAAAAAATTTAATGAAATAAAATTAAATTATTGAAAGTTAAATTAAAATTAAATTAAAACTTAATAAAAATAAATTAAATTAAAATTAAATACAAAATAAATTATATAAAAAACTAAATTAAAAAAAAATTATTAAATTAAAAATAAAAATTTAATTAAATTCAACAATTAAAATAAAAATTAAATTAAAATAAAAATAAACAAAATTAAAATTAAATAAAAAATAAAATAAATTAAAAAGAAAAAAAAATAAATAAATATATACAATTAAAATTGAATTAAAATTAAATTAATTAAAATTAAATGAAAACTAAATTAAAATTGAATTAAAATAGAGTTAAAATCAATTAAAATAAAAATAAATTGTAATTAAAGCTAAATTTAATTAAATTAAAAACAGATAAAAAATAGTCGAACATTTAATTAAAATTAAATCATAAATAAATTAAATTCAAATAAATAAAAAATTAAAAAAAAGTTACAACAAATAATTATAAACTATTTAAAGCTATTAAATTTAATAAATAAACGAACAATGGCGTTTAGTGCTTTTCAATTGTTGGAAGGAGTACCGAAGTTTGAAGGCAAGGCTGAAGAACTAGAAATTTTTTCAAGGCATGTAGATGAAATCAGAAAACATATTGATGCAACACTTTTACCATTATTCGATTTGAGGGTAAGAAACAAAATTGTTGGAAAAGCTAATGTGACTTTAATCAACAACAACAATCCTACTAATTGGGACCAAATGAAAATAGTTTTAAGAATTAATTTTAACATTTCCGATAGTATAGAAAATATTGTAAATAGAATAAAAACTGCAGAAATGAGAACTAATGTTAATGATTTTTATGAGTATATGCTCAAATTATTAACAAAATTGAATTTAAAGTGTAGTATTAATAGCGATAACCAATGGTTTAATTGTAAAAACAATGAATTAATGGTTTTAAAAATATTTATAAATAAATTACCTAATGAACCAAAATTAGTTCTCAATTCTCGAAATCCTCATTCGTTATTGAAGGCAAAAGAAATATTGATTGAGACGGATTATTTTTATCAAAATTATCAAATCTTACAACCTTTTTCATCCCAATTTTATAATAAAAATTTAGGTTTTAAAAATCAAAAATTTTACTTTAATAATAAAAACAGTTCACCACATTTTCAATCAGTACATGATAGAAATGTTCAGGATAATAATGAACAAATTAATTGCAAACACAGTAATCACAATTTGAAATATTATAAATATACACCAAGAAACTTTCAAAATAATCAACAAAATTCTACAAATTTAAATGAATATGAATACAGAAAAAGCAAATATGTTCCTAATAATCAAAGTAACTCTTTGAGAAGAAGTGAAAATAAATCATATAATATGAGATCTTTTGTTAATAACAGCGAAAAAAGCAAATCTACTCGAACTGATTTAAGTAATTCAATGCAAATGGAAGTGGATAACATTCAAACTTCAAATTTTCAGTTAGTGGCCGACGAGCTCTTCCCTTCATAATAGTAAAGACGAAAACTATTCCAATAAGATTACTAATAGATACTGGATCCGGGACAACACTTATCAGGAAAGGTTTGTTTCATAAATCTTTTAGAAGTGAATTAGATCATCCGATAATTTTAAATACAATTTGCTCAAAAACCATTACAACTTCGAAAATTACAATACCGCTTTTTAAGGAATTTAATCGTCCAAATTCAAAAATAGAGATGTTAGAAACAGAAATATATAATGAATTTGATGGCATTATTGGTTGCAATTTACTTAAACCACTTCAAGCTAAAATTGATTTTAAAAACAATATGTTAATTTCAAATGAAGCAAAAATTCCTATTACATTTAGCAAAATTTCAGATGAAACTACATATGATAACTTAAACCCAGATTCAATAATTGAAATAAATTTTAATGAATCAAGAATAGACCATCTTATACAGAAATTAAAAAATCAGAATAACAATGAAGAAGAAATTATAATTTTAACTAAAATCATTAAAGAATTCAAAAATGTTTTTTATATTGAAGGAGACAATTTATCATCTGTTTGCAAGTCCAGGCACAAAATCCCAACTATAAATGATATACCCGTTTATTCAAGGATATATCGTTTTCCACAAATTCATAAGGAAGACGTAGAGAAACAAATTAATGAGATGTTAAATTCTGGAATAATAAAAAAATCTAATAGCCCATATAATGCTCCAATTTGGGTTGTTCCTAAGAAAATTGATAATTCTGGTCAACAGAAATGGAGAGTAGTAATTGATTATAGGAAACTAAATGATGTTACTATTGAAGATAAATTTCCAATACCAAATATGGAAGATCTTTTCTCAAAACTAGGAAACTCCCAATATTTTACTACATTAGATTTGGCAAAAGGATTTCACCAAATTTTAATTTCACCAGAAGATCAACATAAAACAGCGTTTTCAACATCAACTGGTCATTTTGAATTTACCAGAATGCCTTTTGGATTAAAAAATGCTCCAGCATCATTTCAAAGGATGATGAATGAAATTCTCAGAGATTATATAAATAATATATGTGTAGTATATTTAGACGATATTTTAATATTTTCAACATCGCTTGATGAACATGTTTTATCATTAAAAAAGATTCTAAAAAGATTATCTGAATATAATATTAAAGTCCAAGTTGATAAATGCAATTTTTTTAGACATGAATCTGAATATTTAGGACATATTATAACCCCTCAAGGAATTAAACCAAATCCTGAAAAAATAAAAATTATTAAAAATATTAAATTACCTAAAACAATAAAGGAGATAAGATCATTTCTAGGATTAACTGGATTTTACAGAAAATTCATAAAAGACTATAGCAAAATCGCTTTACCGATGATTTCATATCTAAAAAAAGGATCAAAAATCAATATTAAGGATCAAAAATATAACGATTCATTTAATAAATTAAAAACAATTTTATGTAATACTCCGGTTTTATCATATCCTAAATTTGATAAATTATTTGTTTTAACAACTGATGCTAGTAATGAAGCATTAGGTGCAGTATTATCTCAAGATGGACATCCTGTTGCTTTTTCTTCACGTACATTGAATAAACATGAGTTAAATTATAGTGCTATAGAAAAAGAACTTTTAGCAATTGTATGGTCAGTAAAGTATTTTAGGCCTTACTTATTTGGAAGGAAATTCAAAATTCAAACAGATCATAAACCACTTGTATGGCTTAATTCAATGAAAGAACCCAATATGAAATTGCAGAGATGGAAATTACAGTTAAATGAATATGATTTTGAAGTTGAATATATTGAAGGTAAAACAAATAAAGTAGCTGATTACCTAAGTCGTCTTGATGTCAATGTATTAACAGAAGAGGAGCAAGAATTAACTATTCAATCTGATTTAGCAACTGTACATAGTGGACAAGAAAATTTAAATGATCATATTCCTATATCAGAATCTCCGGTAAATATTTACAGAAATCAAATAATAGTAACGTTAGGAAATAGTTATAGATACAAAAAACAAATACTATATGAAAATAAAATGAGACATATAATCACAATTAAGGAATATTTTGAAGAAAAAATAATACATTTTTTAAAGATGATATTTCCTATAAAAGGAACTGTGGCAATATTTTGTAATAATTTCGATATATTTAAGAATTTCCAAGATACTTTGGTCCATTATTTTTCAAACACGCCTAAAATGAAATTTTTATATTGCTCAAAATTTATAAAAGATATTTTTGATAACGAAAAACTTCTAGAAATAATAGATAAATATCACACTGATAAAAATCATAGAGGAATTGAAGAAACATTTTGGGAATTAAAGAATATAATTTATTACCCAAATTTAAGAAACGAAATTCACAAATTTATTAATAATTGCATAATATGTAATATGTGTAAATACGACAGAAAACCTATAAAAGCTAAATTATGTATAACTGAAACTCCTTTAAAATCGAATGAAATACTTCATATTGATATTTGGTTTCTAAATAAAACTACAACATTTTTAACATGCATTGATAAACTTACAAAACACGTTTCAATACATACTTTAAATGATAAAAATTCTTTAACTATAGTGGAAATGCTAAGGGAAAGATTTGCTGTTTTAGGCAAACCAAACAAAATTATAGCTGATAATGAATTTAAAACAGCATACATTAAAAATTTCTTAAATTCAGAAAATATAGATTATCATTTCACTTCTCCTAACACCCACACTGGTAATTCAGATATAGAACGTTTTCACCTAACACTGAATGAACACATTAGACTTTTTAAATTAGATAAAGATAATAAAGATATTGATGATAAAACTTTAGTTTATAAATCTGTACAAATTTATAATGATACTATACATAGCACAACAGGATATAAACCAATAGATCTATTACATAATAAAGTTGATAAATCTGTTTGGGAAACATTACATAATATTGTTCATAATAAAAAGATCGAAAGAATAAATAAAACGAATGAAAAAAGAGAAGAATGTCATGCATATAAGGAAAGAGAGTTAGTAAAAAACCTTGGTTTTCAAAACCTTAAACAAAAGCCAAAGTACATTTTAAAGGATGTTAAAGAAAGAAATAAAACTAATTTTTTAGATGAAAATGGTTGTAAACGTGATAGACAAATAGTCAAAAGAATATTTAAATATCAAAAAGAATTGCCTAATATAAAATTTGAGAGAAAGATTACAGGAAGAAATTATACTAAAAGAAAAGATAATTTATAATAATTGTAATATTGTATTAATGTAATATAATTGTAACATTCCAGGAGTAATGTTTTTACAAAGGCTAGGGGAGTTATATGAAATATATGTATTGTTTACTTATCTTTATTAATTATGTTAACTTATTTATTGTTGTTATTATTAACTTTACTTATTTGTTCACTTGTAATTTATATACTTTATTATATTCAAATATTTTCGATCACAATTCATGTTTTAAATAATAATATTTCATTGTCAAATGAAAAATAAATAATATTAGTTCTAATTTTGATTTTGTAAAATACACACGAAAAAAAAAGAAAATAAATATTAAAAAAATAAGAATAAATAATAATATCCTCTTTAACTCTTAAGGATAATACTTCCACGTTTTAAGTTTACTAATATTTTATTATAACTAAAAATATGGGACACCTGTTTTACAGTTAAAAGTACAATACTGCCAGATTTTAAAGGGACACTTTTTTAAATTATTATTCTGTAAGCTGCTTATAAGTTCAGCAATAATTAAAGGTTGCTTAAGTTAAGGTAAGGTTAACCAAATCTTCTTGTAAAAAAATTGTATGATTTTAAAAGTATGGCAAGGCCTCAGCAGAAAATCAATTACTTGTATTAAAGAAATTTTTATTTTCACTTGCATTATTTCGGAACTGAGAGATAGCCACCAGCTGATTAAAAAAAATATTCATATTTAATTTTAATGACTTTAAATTTAGTCTTCTTTTATAAAGGAGAAAATCTGGCAACTCCAATTCAATAAATAAAACGTTAAAATTAAAAGATTAAACAGGTCTACCTGTAGCAGAGGACCTTTCTTCTTCATTTGCTGCTTCCCATTTAGTTATTTTTAAAACTTAATAATAATTAGAGATGCCATCTGGCAACACAATAGATAGTAAGTAGGGTTGCCAATTGAGATTGATTTTTTAAAATCTCGGAAATTGGGATTTTTAAGATCCGCAATAATTCAATTATTTTTTGAACAACATTTATCCCCAAATAAAGAAACTTCTAAGAAGTTGAGGATATTGAAAAAATTTTAAAACACCTTTAATTTTAAATAGGAGAAAATTATCTCCAAATTGAAGAGGATTATATCTGAGCCATACAAAAGTGAAGAAAAAATAAACGATAAAAGAAAACAAAAAAAAAAAAAAAAATAAAAGAAAAGAAAAAAAAAACTCAGATTTTTCGTTGGGCAAATAAGGGTTCACTTTTTGACAGAATCAGACCAAAACCAGACACAGAATAGCAAAGCATTTATGCAAACCACTCATAAACTTACATTCCCCGTCATATAGAAGTACCGATCTACAAAATTTTAAATTCTATTAGATTTAGTTCCTTCCACTTGACTCGCCAGCTTTAAAGTTATCGAACTTCAAGAAAACAATTTAATTATCTGCCCTTTAGTTTATCGGTCACTTTAACTATACTCGACTGATTACGAGTTCGATAACAATTAGAAGGTTATAAAAACAACCTTGGAGATTTTTTTCCATTTACTCTGAAATTATTATTGTGATAAAATTTTACGATAATTTTCATTTCTATTCTTCAGTTAATTATGAAAACAAAATAGATTTTTTATTTATCAATTTAAAAAATTTCTTGAAGCAGATAATTTATAAATGTTTTTAAATATACTTGAGTATAAATTATATGACTTGTGGTAATTTAATGTAAATTTGCTTTGTTTGGACAGATTAAGTTTTGCCAAAATTTGCTACTGAAAAAAAGACGACTGTCCATATTTTTTTCAAATGTTTTCCATTCTTGGTTTGAAACTTAAAATTAAAAAAATACTTAAAAATTAAATGGAAAGTTTACGATATTTAACCAAAATTTCACTTTTTTAGCAAAATTTTTTCAAAAATTAAAATGTTACAATAATATCACAATTTAAATAAAAATATTAAATTTTAAATCACAATGGTGAAGGCATAACAGGATAAGGCAGGGCCGACAGTTAAAATTTTCATTTCCACTATTAAATATTAAAAAAATCTTTTTTTTTTATTTATATGGCAACTTTGTTTGTGAAGAAGAAACAAATAAGAGTAATGGATAAGGGCGGTGTTGCCACATCATGTGAAATTTGAATGAAGAATTTATGTTAAAAATTCCTCTTTTCTCGTACGAGTAAATTTTTTTGTTTCCAAAGGTTGTCCCAAAATTCATGCAAGATTTAATATTGTGATAAATATATGTTAATGTGAAAAACGCCATATTTGTGTCAAAATACAATCTATAGTGGCAGCATCTAGCGAACTTAAAATCAGAACTGCAGTAAGGAATGGAATGGTGGGCGTAGTAGTCTTACCAAGGCCTTTCCTATGCAATTCAAAGCTGGGTACTAAAACTGGCAACATTATGAGGCAATTTTGGCCCTTGTTAGCTTTTTTACACAGCGTATTATAGGCAGCCATATACAATATTTAAGTTCTATGGCCAAAAATGAAAAGAAATTCGAAAATTGTTGGTCGACAGATAGCGACAAAATGAATGTGAGAATCAGGTCACTAAGCTCACGAAAGGGTGTTATAAGTAACAAAGAAAAATGCGTTTAAAAGATTTATTCGTTAAATGTGATTTACGTTTTGCTCATTGTGAGAGCTAAAAGACTGTCACTTTTTATTTATGAAAAATAAAACACATCAATTATTTCTTTGACATCACGCACACGTAACTTATCTGTTCGACATTTTGCTTAACAATGCCATACCGCTAAAAAATGCGGTTGCTATCTATAGGCGATTAAAAACGTCTTGCTCATTCTTATATTAAAAAATATGGCAGCTCAATAACAAGTGCTTTTCTATAAAACATATAGAATTTAAGTAGTATTTTGTTGTTGTAAACCTTCATAAAGAATATTCTTGTTTACGTTGTCTAAAGGTATGAAATCAATTTTCGTAAGAATGTTTTTACTACACTAGCTTAACTGCACGTGAGTAGAAAACTAGGCACGTGCCCATCCTTTTAAAGCGTTGACTAAATTAAAGAAGAAAAGCGTGCGTATTGCATTTAAACATTAAATAAGAGTGCATTAAACTATTTTAAAATTTAATTTTTTTTATTAAGTATTGCGTACTCTAGAGACAAGAACAAATATTAAAATTTTTATTGTTTTATTTAAAAACAAACAAAAAAAAAAAAAAACGAATGAAGAAAACACTTGTTGGGAAAGTTTTCTTTTTTTTTATTTATTGCAAATTTATAATAGAAACGACCTTTGTTGTACATTATTTAATCGTTGACAATGAATGTATGTGCGGTAATCTTTTTTGTGATTTTAATGCAGTCACGACTTACTGGTCTGTCTGTGGCTGGTGAGTGTGGGTGGATAAGCACGTGAAGCAAAAAAGAAACTGGTAATTAAACAAGAGAATATATTTTATTAAAGACTGAAAAGGAAAAGAAGATCAAATTATTTTGGATTTTTCGGTGGAATTTCGAATAATTATTTTTATAATTATTTTTCAGATTTGGTATTTTAAGAAAAGTTTTAGTCTTAAATGTGATTTGCTTTTCTAACTTTTTTACTTTATAAATGATTTGCAGTGAGCGAGAAAACCACCTCTTAACTTTTAAGGCGATTAATAAATAATAGAAAAAAAATTATCTGGCAACATTAACACAATGCAACGATTTAAGTTGCCTTGAAAATTTCAGTGTTGCCACTTACTCAGGAGTTAAAAAAAATGGAAAAAAAAAGACAAAAAAGAAAACAGGAAAAATGATCAAGCGAAGCTTTTTTAAAAATTCCAAGTTTTGTTTCGCAATAAAAGGAAAAAAATTACTCACAGTTAAGGCAAATGTTGTTTGAGGGATTATTGAAGAACTCTTACCGATCTCATGACGAATAACCTCTTTTATAAAAAAATTTAATTAAGGGGGGTTTCATAAAGCAAAATTTTACTTCAATACACAAATTTTTAGAAAAGAATTTGTACTTTAACTTCTCTGAACTTTCTCTTCTTACTTTTCGTAAAAGAAATTCCTTAAATTTAATAATCAGATTTAATTAAAGCTTAAACTCAAAATGCAGGGTTGGAAAAGTTCGTTCTTGAATTCGACTACTTGATTAAGACGATCCGCACATCGATAAATTAAAGTGCGGATAACTCAAAATCTTGTAGGCTAAAGTTGTAAACGAGACAGTTCCAAAGTCATAGCTTAATGGACTGGATTGAAGTAAGTCGACCTTGAAGTATGTTAGCAAAGGGTTTGAAGAACACGATATCCATTCTGTGGACTCATTGAAATACCGTGGTATCAGCAGACTTGAAAGAAAGCACTAATTTTAAGGACAACTACCAAAGCACTAAGAGTCTGTTAAACAGCGAGGAGGCTCCCAAGCTAACCGTAACGAAATTATTAGTGTTTTGGTCACAACAAGAGATAAGAGAGGAATTTCCATCACAAAAAACGACAGGTTCTAAACTTAAATAAGCTGCTATAAGAAAAAGATTACGTAAGCCAACACAGGCATCACCGATTCTTTTTAAGGCGAATCCCCAATTTAAAATTATTATTCCCAAAAAATCCTCACAAATTAGTTTTTATTTCTAGAAAATTTCTCTGAAATTAATATTTTTTTTCTATTTATTTTCTAGTGTTACCAAGTGTTTACGAGGGCTGCTATATATATTTCTGGCCTGGCAACACTGAGTGCTGCCAAGGGCAATCTGACATTTCCATTGGAAAGTTTGTCATTTTTAAGCATAATCGTACTCAAAACGTTTTGACGTACGACCATTATTTGTGTTGTTTACAGTGACTTGAAAAAATTAATATAGAAAAAAAAAATGGAATTAACTCGTGAACATTTTCGTGCCATCATTTTTTACAACTTTCGACGTGGATAATCACGACAAGAGTGCATTGATGAACCTAAATCTTTGTATGGCGATGAAGCACCATCCTATAGCACTGTGAAAAATTGGTATAATAAATTTAATCGTGACCGAAGCTCGCTCAAAGACGAATTCCGTGAAGGTCGTCCAAAAACGGCTGTTGTGCCAAAGAACATTGATGCCGTGCGTGAACTCATAATGCAGGATCGACATGCGACATACCGAGAGATAGAGACATCCTTGGACATTTCTTCCACCAGCATACATTCGATACTGCATGAACACCTGGCCGTAAAAAAGGTTTGTTCTCGTTGAATCCCGCACAATTTGAAAGTCGCTCAAAAAAAGGCTCGTGTCGATTGGTGCAAAGAAATGCTGCAAAAATACGATTGCGGTGCTTCAAAAGACGTTTATAAGATCGTCACAGGTGAAGAATCATGGACCTGTGCGTATGAGCCCGAAACGAAACAAAGATCGACCGTGTGGGTCTTCAAAGACGAGCAAAATCCAACGAAAGTTGTTCGTGGAAGAATCACTTCGAAGCAAATGGTCGCCTGTTTCTTCGGCAAAACTGTCTCTGTCATCGAAGAAATTCGAAAAACCAACAAGAGAAGACGAATCATTGTTCACCATGACAATGCGAGCTCTCACACATCGGCTCAAACCAGAGCGTTTTTGACCGGCTAAAACGTCGAATTAATGGGTCATCCGCCGTACAGCCCTGACTTGGAACCTAATGACTTCTTCTTGTTTCCGCACATCAAGAAAAAAATGCGTGGTCAACGATTTTCGTCGCCAGAAAAAGCTGTTGAAGTGTTCAAAAACCAAGTTTTAGAGGTGTCTCAATCGGAGTGGAAAAAGTGCTTCGACAACTGGTTTGAGCGCATGCAAAAGTGTATAAATCATGCTGGAGAATACTTTGAAAAACAATAAAACCATTTTTGATTATAAATATTCGCTTTTTCACTATTGGGCCAGAAATATATAGAGCAGCCCTCGTAGTTACCGAAAAACTACAGCGATATAATGTGACTTTTATAATCTCTGAGTAAAAGCTGATGGATTAATACAAAACGCAATTTGGCCAATAAAGTAATCGAACTTGGCTGATTTTCTTAAATTTCCTTTAACATTTGAAGTAATTCATAATAATTTGATTTACATTTATGTCATTTCAAAATATAGTTTTTGTTTGTTATTATTTAAAAAAAGTATTTTTCTAAATTTCCTCCTTAAACGCTAAATTTAATTGTAAAAAAAAACAAAAAGTGATGCCAGATTATGGATCAGTTCAATGTCTTCGCGATTTCAGTTTCCACTATTTTGTCTCCCATTTAACTGAAGAAAACTCAAGATTGGATTATCTTGCAAGAGTTAATGAAATCATATTTATTTTATAAACTTGAAATTATCTTTTATTTTAAAGTCAACCATAAAGAGTTTTAATGAATTGTAAATCTGTTTAAATTCTCTACACTAAAAAATTTAAATTGAACTTAATACTGAACCATATAACCATTCACAGTGAATGCCTTATTGAACACAAGCAAGTAAGTGAATGCCGATTTAGCGAGCAAAACTCTTAATATAATTCTGCAAAAAAAAAAAAAGCCGACTCGAAAATTTTTGGTGGCTCTCGCCATTTTATTATTTTTTTTTTTTAATAAAAAAAAGAAGATGATTTGTTGAATTTTAGGAAAAAATTCTAAGTAAACAAAAAAAATCACTTCTTAATTATTTTTGTACTAAAAAGAAAACAAATACGAAAATTTTCAATATTTTGAAATACCAGCATTATTTTGTTTAATATTTTCCAGTACACAATTTGAAAAACTTTATTCTTAGAATTTAAATAAACAACAATGTAAACAATTTTCTCAATTTTTTAACATTTAAAAATTTTTTTAACAATTAATTTTCTTTTTAATTATTTATTCATGTAAATATTTGTTTGAAAAATATTAATAATAATAAAAGATAAACAAGCACGTATTTTAATTTAAAACAAAAACACACACACACAAACACGCAACGTAAACGTAAGTACATCAATCTGAACAATAAAATTTATTTATTTCTATTATATTTTTTTTTTTGTTTTGTTTTTTAACATCAAACACAGAGACAAGAGGTTAATAAAATTGTAAATTTTTTCTTTAATTATTTAACGCGCACGCTGGCCCGTCATATGGATGCAACAAAATTGGACTAAAAAAAATCCAACGAAAAGTAAAATTTAATTAAAAAAAAAAAAAACAAAAAATAGAAATAAACAAAATAAATTAAATTGTCTTTCCATTTAAAATGACAAACAAACAGCTGACTTTACCGTTGTTGTTTTTGTATATTTATTTTATTTTGTTTGCTTTTGTTTTCAATTTCTATTTACATTTCTCATTCCAACTGGATTATTTTGAGAAGCAACAGCAACAAAAGAGCTCTCTTTTTTGTTTTTTGTTTTTATAACAACTGTTTACCGTTAATACACATATGTTTCGTACGTTGCTGCCACTTAAAATTGATATAAAAACGTCAAACTTTGACGAAAAAACCCTGAAAACGATTAATAGAGTAATTTTTGAATTGTACTATAATTTTTCGTTGCTATTTTTCTTCGTATTTTCACAAGAAAGACTATATAGAAAAAACACAACAATTCATACAACAAAAACAATTATGACCCAACAGATTCATTCCAAAGGGAAATAAGAAGCCTACTAAAACGCTGCAAAACGTTTACTGACGGAAAGTTATACATATACATGAACATGAAACCAGGACCCCCTACAATCGAGCACAACCTAAAATTCATAAAGAAAATATACTAATCAGACCTGTAGTAAATTACAAACCTGCACCTGGATATAACTTGGCCAAACACCTCGCCACATTCCTAAAAGAGAAAATAAATTTGTAGAACATATACATCTTACGAAATACACAAAACCTCATAAACAAAATTAAGGACATCAAAATCACTGACAATACGAAACTCATTTCCTTCGACATAAAGGATCTATATATATCAGTACCCACACACGAAACTTTGACTATCCTACGTAACACGCTTTCCAACTTATATGACATTCAATATATCAACGAAATAATGGATATTTCAAAGACGATATTAAAACAAAACTACTTTAGATTTAATAATAATTTTTATAAACTTTCTCATGGACTCGGCATGGGAAACCCAACATCTGCAATTTTCACAGAAATTTTCATGCAACATTTAGAACAACTACACATCAATATACTGATGGAAAAATATAAAATAACCCATTACTACAGATACGTAGACGACATAATATGCATCCTAGAAAGAGACAACGCCGAACAAATTCTTATAGACTTAAACATAATACATAACAAAATCACATACACAATGGAAAAAGAGCAAAACAGAACTTTACATTATCTTGACATATCAATAATACAAGGAATTGATACCTTAAAATTTGACATTTATAGAAAACCAACCATGACAGACACAACTATCCACAGCTCCTCAAACCATCCTACTCAACATAAACTCGCAGCATTTAGGCATATGATTCAAAGACTTAAAATAGTCCCTCTCGCTCCAGATAAATACAACAAAGAACTCGATACAATTTACACTATAGCTAAAAATAATGGTTACAACCACACAACCATCGACAAACTACTCAGACAATACAACAACAAAAACAAGAAGAAAGAAGACAAGGAAACAATCGACACGACACGACGACACATCTTTACTTACACAGGACCAGAAATATATAGATTAACTAACCTTTTCCGGAAAGAAGGTTTACACACAACATTAAAAACGAGCAACACTCTACGTAACAGTCTCAAGACATCAATAGAAACAACGGATAAATTTAGCACCAGCGGAGTATACAGACTTACTTGCACCTGCAACCATACATACATCGGACAAACTGGACGAACATTAAAAATAAGGTTTACGGAACACATACGATCATACAAAAGAAAAGACTCCAATTTCGCAATACACCTTAACACACATGGACACGAACCAAAGGAAATAGATGAATGTGTGACAGTATTACACCCAAGTAAAAAAGGACGAAGACTAGATATTCTTGAAAACATGGAAATTTACAAAACACGAACATTTAACAGAGACATTATTAACGAACAGGTAAACACAACCACCTCTGACACGATTTTTACACCACTAAAATTACTAAAACACTCTTACAAACGAAAAACACCCACAGACGGTCACACTTACCTATCTAATAATAAAAGACCAAAATATTAAACTATTTACCCCAATAAACAGGACAGATATCAGGGAATCTACCTGCATAATACCACCTTTTATGCAACACTATCTCTTTTAACACTATCTCAGTATTAACAAACACTTGGCTTGAAAATGATGTTATCACATCGAAAGCGCTCACCAAACGTACGAAGTACACAGCCAGTTTAATATATACTGACGGAATTAATCCAATTAATTTAATTAAATAATTATTAATCCAGCTTAAGTTGAATGTGTAGATATTTAATCCAAATTTTAAAAATTTTAGAAAAAAAATGATTTAAAAATTAATATTTCATTATCTACGCTTTAGTTCCATCGCAATATTTTTTATATTATTTAATTCGATATTTTAGTATGCATTAGTGCACCATCATCAGCAAATTATTACTATTTACGCATAAAATTTTTCACCGCTCGATTTACAGAACACCAATTTGTAAGCTATTATGCGTTATACCTAACAGCCCTGAATATTAAAACTTTAACGTGTGACACTAGAACCGTTTTACTATGGTTTCCTATACTTATTTTAATTTTTCTCTAAGAAATTTAAATACATTAATTATAAAACTGCAATAAACTATTTACATGTTTAAAAAATCTGCAAATATATCAACAGATTAATTTAAGTTATATAAATCGCCAAAATGATGATACATGTGGCAACCAACCATAAACGTAAATAAATAAAACGAGAAAAAAAATCAGCCACATTGTCAAGCACTTGTTGTGCGAGTATAAGTGTTGGAGAAAAATAAATCAAAATAAATCATACGTCTTTGTACACAAACAGAACTGATTGGTACTGAAGTGAAAAGAAAAAGTACCAAATTTTTTAAGTTATTTACATTTTTGCCTTAAAAGAATTTTTAATAATTATTTTTTAATAATTATTTAATAAAATAATGCAATTAAGTTTTTTGTTTTAAATATTAAAAAAATACTTTAATAATTCATTTAGCTTTTTTTCTACTTTATATATTTCGAGGTTGCATATATTAAACAGTATCATAATTAATATAAAATTTCACCAAGTTTTATATTGAAAAATAATAAAAATTGCATTATATTAACTATCGTAGCTTTTGTGTCAAAAAGTGTGATTTCATACCTGGTGACGTTGTTAAGTGGGATAGCGATTAGTTATTTTATTATTAATTATTTTATTATTAATTATATTATTTTTCAACATCTTTTAAGTGTATAAAATGGCCGAAAAAAGTCAGCCATATACAGTGGATAAAGAATAATAAAGTCGTAGTTGACAATTGTTGATTTTTATCTTTGCTTTATTGTTTGGACATAAATCTTTAGTTCATTTAACATATTTGTGAGAAGTTTTCTGAATATCTAAGGTAGCGAAATGGCTATTGAGACTTGCTTTCACCTTCAATTATCAACATCGGTGATTTAAATTTGTTCGGGAAAATAGCACGATATTTTTAAAGTTTAAAACGCATTGAATACTAAAAAATGCTTCAATACAAACATTTTTTACTGGCCATAAGGAAATAAGCAAGAAGTTGGATTGCTGTGGGCCAAGAACATAAATACGCTTCTAAGACTGATGATCTATTTTTTAAACACGAATAAATAAGAAATGTTAAATACTGATTTAAAATATCTTTTTTTTTAATTTAGTAACAAATTAAAATATAAAATGAAAATTATTACCTTAAGCTCAAATAATTAATCTAAAAATATATAAGAAAAAAGAGGTCGAAGAAAAACAGATGGATACACCTTGACATAAATGAAGTAACTTAAAGAAAACCCAAACAATTGTTGATATCGATTTATATTTACAACACACAACAAGTTCTGAGCTGTAAGGCGCATCAAGCATAACTAATGACTCTTAACAAAGACTGCTAGTTTAGCACAAGCAATGTCATATGGGAGCATATTTCAGATATTTTTTCTCTTCACGCAGATCAGTTATTCTTGCGGTTGCGGGCACAACTCAAACTTGGCGGTTTTATTTTAGTTGATTTTAAAAGTGCTTTTATGTGTCATTTATCTTGTCTTTTTTATTATTTTTCTTCTTCATCAAAAGTATTAAATAAGCCACACAAACCATGGACAATTTAGTTATTAAATAAATTATTTTTCAGTAATCAAAACTCTTGTTTCAGTGATAGGATTTGGATTTAGATTTCTGTCTTTTCCAGGGTTTTTTTTTAAATGAAAAACCCCAGCGTTCAAAACCTCAACGTTGCATCTTTAAAGCATATATCGACAAGTTCCAGCAAACTCAAAGAGTTCCTCTGCCTGAGGTACTTTCTCACACATAAAGCTATCATATAAACTTTTCATTTCAACTAAAGTAAATAATCAAAAAAATAACTGGACATTTAATCTAAATTACGTATATATTTTCCCAAACCTTATGAAATAAAAACCATTATTGTACTTTGTTAAAATTATTGATACGAGTAACAAACTAAAAAAGCTTTATATTAATTCAAATGAATTATAATAAAAAAAATACAACCAAAATAAAAATTTTCTTAATTAAGTACTTTTTTAAATTGCCAACCCTGACCACTGTTGCAAAAAATAAACAACATACGGGTTTATTTGTTGTTCTCCTTTAATGATCATAAACAACAAAAGAGAACAAAGAGCACGTTGCCAGCCAGCAAATAAAATAACGGAAGTTAACTAAGAGCCATTTTACAAAAAAAAAAAATTTCAAATCTCTATTAAAGTTTTCGGGAGTTTCATTACGTGCCTCTTTATTATGAAATTTTTAGTGGTTTTGGAATTTGTGTTACAGCGAACATACACGATGAAGATTAAAAACAAAATACAAGCCATGCCACAAACGAAATTTGAATGAAAAATGCCGTGGTGTAAAATGGCACTAATTATTACTCTCTTAATTAAAATTAAGAATTTCAAAGAAAAAAGATAATAAAAATATTTAAGATTTATGAAATATTTTTTATTATTCTTTTTAATTGTGCTGATTTTATCAGAAGTTTTCTGTATCGTTAAGAAAGTTTGCTACTTTTGTTATCTTTACCACCTTTCTTTTAGTCTAGTGTTTGTTATATGACAAAAAAGATAATTTTTTTTTTTAAATTTTATTTTGACGTTTTGACTTAGATAAACAACGATATTTTGTTAATGTTATCTACGTATTTGATAATGATTAATTATTTTAACAGCTTTTGTATTTATTAAAAAAAAGGTAATATGTACATATGTATGTAAATGCTACATACATATAAGTACTTATGAAAACTTTAATCAATTAATAAATGTCCACATTAATATTTGTTTAGTTTAAAATTATAAAAACAACACGAAAAATTAATACATTTTAATCTGTGCAAATTGTGTTGGCGATTGGAGATTAATAACTGACAAATATGGGCATTCAATCAAAATCAATTAGTTCCGCATTAGAAAAACCGGATTTGAAATTTTTTTTTGCAACATTAAAAACCTGTAACAATTCATAAGGCGTAAGTGATTGATTGATCATTCTTGAGTAAAAATAAAAAAACAATGAGAGCCTTTCCCTTATGGTTAAAGAAAGCAAATGTCAGTTTATTGGCCCCTCCGAAGATTCACAGGATTCGAAGGTCTATTGGCCTCTCCGAAGGGTAATTAGCCTCTCCTCAGTAGGCTTATTCAAAGGGCTATTGGATCCTTAGAAGGTCCATTGGATCCTCCGAAAGTCCACTGGCGCTTTCAAAGATCCACTTGCTCCTCCTAAGTTCTATTAGTCCCTCCAAAGCTGGCTTTTCCGAAGGATTATTGGATCCTTCGAAGGTTCATTAGCTCCTCCAAAGGTCAATTGGCTCCTTTAAAGGTTCTCTGGGATATCCGAAAGTTCATTAGCCCCTCCGAAGATCCATTTGCCTCTCCGAAGGTCTATTGACCCCTCCGAAAATCCATTGGCCTGTTCGAAGGCTTACTGACCCCTCTGAAGAACAATTAGCTCCTCTGAAGATCGATTGGCTCGTTAAAAAGTGCTTTGGCCTCTCCGCAATTATCGAAGAATGACAAGGTAATTTTTCAAAACTATTTTTTTTTGACTATTTATTGCTCAGAAAAAGTTTAAAAATATCTGCTGTCAAAATTCATTTCCTATACTTAAATTAAAAAAAATATAGTTTTTAAATTAAAAATTCCACGAAGCAAAGAATATTACTTAAAAGATGTACGCTAAGCAAATATAAATAAATTTAAATTCTTTGAAAAAATAGCAAAATAAAGATTTCTTAACTTTGGAGTCCTTTATTCAAATATAAAATTTTGTCAAAATTAATAACACAAATAAATCTTTTAACTAGAAGCCGAGATAGACATTTATTTATTAAAAGTATAAACAAATATGGAAAGTTTCCTTAAAGTTACTATAGAGCTTTTCCCAACAACATGCTCACAACTCGTTACGATTATTTTTCTATTAATTTCAAATTGGTATAAAAACTAAGAAAGCCTTTTTTCTGATGGCTTAGCAAAAATTGATTAATTGCTGATTTTAGTTAAAAAATTAAATAAATTGTTTAATAAAATGTAACTTGAATAGCGGTAATAAAAAACATCCACAACAGAGTATAAATTCACCTCAGTCAGTCATAAGCGCACCCTAGCAATCAGTAGAATAGCAACAATACAAAATATCAATGTACGTGCTAATTCACCTCCAACATTTTTAGCAAATCTCTAAACCATACGCATAGTGTAATAACGCCTTAATTGTTGAAGCAAACAAAATAAGGAAGACATGTGGTAGAAAGAAACAAAAAAAACTCACCGCTTTACGTTTGTCAGCTTCAGTAGCAGCAGAATTTGAACGATGTCTAAACAAATCCATCACTTTAGTCATGGGTGAACGGGAAGCATCAGCTCTGCGTACCGCCGTTACTGTATGATAATACTAGAAAACATAAATACAAAGAAATTTAAAAAACAGTTAACCAAAAATAAAATTAAAAAAAACATACTTGAGCATCACTACCCTGATGTGGATGCGCTGAACCATCTTTGTACTTATTCTTCACCGATGTACCCTCGGCCGTTGTTATCGTAACAGCAGGATGTTGCTTTTGATGATGGCCACTACCTATAAGTCCGGAATATTGTAAAGCTACTTTCATGGAATTCATAACACCAGTACCGCCACCACCACCACCACCGCCTCCGCTGCCACTACCACCTGACGTCGAATGTGTACTACTGGCACTGCCCATTTCATTGCTCGTCGCAGCAGCAGCTGCCGACAATGGATCCAAGAGCATTTTTTGTTTTTTTGCATCAGATTTTGCACGCGGCCGAAATACATCGAATATGGTGGGTCTACGATTAGGACTAGCTATGCCATGCACAGTCGACTGATTTAGTACAGGCGACTCATCGCCACTACGTCTTCTTTCAAGGGAACCAGAACGTGGCGTTCCCCCAACACGTTCAGTACTGCGTGAGATTTTTTCCGCATTGCGATTAAGTTTTTCTAATTTAGCCGCTTCACGTTCTAAACGTCTGGCGGTTTCACGTTCGATTTTACGGGCTTCTTTTTCACGACGACTAGCTTCTTTTTCTTGGCGTCTAACGGAAGAGAAGAAGAGGCAGAGAAAATATTTTATTACACAGCTAGCCTTTAGTATAAAAAAGTCTTAAATTTTATATTTGTATACTTCTGTTTCATATTGCGAGCAAAAAGAAAATGCAACTCTGGGTTATTTGATATTTAAAAGTATTTTTTCTACACAGTGTCGCAATATATAGTTACTGTGTTTAAATAAAATACGTACACATATGTGCAAATACTTATTTTTCACAGTCAAAAAAGAAGGCAGGTTATCAATTCGTGTGAATGTTGCTTTTATATGTTTGCGCCCGCAGAACTCAGTCATTTCTGGAGCGAATTTAAATTTTTTTCTTTATTTTAAATGTTATGCTTACAGACTCGTTCCGTTTTAAAAATATATCATAGTTTTAAAAATTAAAGGGTGTCCCCATACAAGTTTTTCCACGTATATTTTGAACCGTAAAGGGCACCACTTTAAAATGTAAAAACACTGCGTATTAATATAGCTCCCAATAGCAAAAAGTAATAAGAAAATAAATCTTAAATTAAAGGGTGTCCCCATAGGTGACGCAAATTGACCTATATGGGCCTATCTTATGAACCGTTATATATAAACGCTTGAAAATTAAACATAATGTCGATTCTATGACAGTTATAGTAATTAATATAAATATTTAAAATTATAAAATAAATGGTGCCCCAATAGTTTATCTAATTTGATGTATATGAGCAAACTGTTTAACCCTTATGGACAGACGGTGGAAATTTACAAAAAAAACTGTATTGCTAAGTCCGCTGTAATAAGAAGTATACAATTTGAATTTGGAAATTAAAAGAGTGTCCCAATAGTTAATGTAGTTTGAAGTATGTGACTATGTATGTTGAACCGTAATAGACAGACGGTGGAAATGTACAAAAAAACCTGTTTTGCTAAGTCCGCTTTAACAAAAAGTATACAATTTGCATTTGGAAATTAAAGGGTGCTACAATAGTTAATGTAATTTTACTTATTTGGCTATTGTTTTTTGCAACGTTATACAAAAACTTTTGCGAATTGGACAAAATGCCCACTGCTTTATCTGGTAGAGTAAGAAGTTTAAATATTTAAAATTATAAATTAAAGGGTGATACAATAGTTATAAAAATTTGATATATATGGACCAACTATTGAATCTTTATAGACAGATGGTTTGAAATTTTCATAGTACCTGATTTCTAAATCCGCTACAACAGAGAGTATAAAATTTTTATGTTAAAATTAAAGGGTGCCCCTATAGTTGATGTAATATAATGTATATGGTCAAACTGTTTTAATAAGACGGTTGAAATTTACAAGGGATATAGCGCTATAACAACAAGTATACAATTTGGTTTTGGAAATTAAAGGGTATCCCAATATTTAATGTAATTTGAGCTACAAAGAGACAAAATTCTCTTATAGTTAAAATATTGAGAAACTTTGATGGGAATCGTTTCCAGCAAAACCTAGTTTTTTACCGCTATTTTTAACATATTCGCAAAGTACAATTTCGGACTTTGTGACAATGATAACTCACAAAGTCCGATAATTGGACTTTTTTTTTTTTGGTAAATGGGACGTTTTCTTGAATTTCCCGTTTGTGAAACAATGACATTCATAACTCTTCACACATCTCCTACATGTTCAGATAGATCTTTTGGGCCGAAGATCTTATTACTCTAAGACGCATTTTGATGATAATGATTCTGTTTTCAATTTTCTAAAGATGATAATTTATTCAAAAGTGATCGGAAGAGACACCCTGTTAGTAATCTAAAGTGACTTTCTCCGATTTATTTCTAACATTTTAAAAATGGTTAAAATTAGAAGTTTCAACTTTCGCAACCGATTTAAGTCTTTGCTTTGCTTATTTTCGATTCACCTGATCCATGTGATATGGTTGTGGCCTTAATTATTTTCACTTAATTTATAAGGCCTCGGTACCTCACAATTACTTAAAGCTAAAAAGACTTAAAATAATTTTTAAAATCTATATTATTTAAAAAAATATTTTTTTTAACTCACCTGGCTTCTTCTTTCATCTTTTTGGATGCTTTGCGAGCAGCTTTGGCATTTGGTTCTGCGGGAGCACTTGACGGTCTGGATGAGGGTAATCTAGCATCTTGTTCCTGCAAAATAACAAAAAGTTCAATTAAATTAGTAAAAAAAAAAAAATTTTCAACGTTAAAAAATTTTAGAAAAGAGAGCGACTTTTTAAAGTGTAAAAATATTTTTGGCGACTTTTTTAGTTTTGAAGGGTGGCAGCATAAAATTCTATTAATCATATTAATTAATGAAACCCTGCAGGATGTATTTTAATGGAAATTATATTGAAGGCAAAAATACAATTCTGGTAAATTTGGCTATTTTTTTTTTTTGTTGTTGATATTTGTTAATAATTAAATGTATCTGCAGAAAAAAAACAAAAAGACTTAAAAGAAGCGAAATTTAATAAAACAATAAAAGAAACAGAAATTAATTTTATTATTAAAAATTTAATCCCACTTTGTATCTTGTATTGAAATACACAATTTGTTTACTATATTGCGAATATTTAAAACTTATTGTATTATATTTTATTGTTAACCACCAAATAAAAAAAGAACAACATTTAGAGTAGAAATACAACCTCACGGTAGCGGATGCGGTTGTTTTTTTATATGTAGTTTTGACAATAAAAAACGTTCAACGAATCCGCATGAAATTAGAATCTATTTTAATTTGAGTGCGTTTTCTCTCAAGCTTTCAATTTGGAAATTTTTCTCTTTCAGCATGTTGCCACAGTTTTATTGTTTTTATACCAAAAAATTCCATTTGTTAATATTTTTTGTGAATGACTACGAAAAAAGAAGAGAAAGAAAATGTAAAACGTCATTGAAAATCAACAATAATTTTGAAATTTTTCAAAATATTGCTTATTTACATTTAAAAAAATTTTTTTAAATATATTTCAATAAAAAAGAATAAAAAAATTAATAAACAAATAATAAAAATGACAAAAAAACCGCATCCGTTGCCGCAACTCATTTTATTTGTTTTTTCTCTGACATGCGGAATTCGTCGCCGCAACCGTGAAGTTGTATTTCTACTCTTATTCATTTGAAAAAACAAAAACAATTATTTACTATAATAAATCAAATTTTGACATTATTCTTTATTTTTTTAAAGCTTAAAAAAATGTTAATGCCGCCTAAAAGAATTTGTGTTGTGTTCTTCTTCTTTTTAAAATAGCTATTCAATAGACTGTTAGAAGGAATTTAAAATGGGCTTTTATGAAACATGTAAGATTAAATATTGTATTTTTAATGAAAACGACACGCACAGTGGGACAGAAAAATAATATTTTGGATAAAGGAAAAAAAGAATAAGATGAGAAAAATGAAAAAAAGAAAAATGGCAACTTAAATGAATATTTTTTGCGATTTGTCGAATTAAAGTAAATTTTTTTTAAATCGCTTTACTTTCCAAGGAACTGTTTTTAGTATAAATATTTCAACGAAACTTTGTGTAGGTGCTTACTTGATCAATTTAACATACAAAAAGAAGACAGATTAAGGCAAAACGAATCCCTTAAATTCCCAAATGACGCAGCAAAAATCCCAAAATTGGTTTTTTCTTAATTTTGTTCATAAAATCTACATAAGAAATAAAGTAATACAGGTTCTTCTCTATTCGGTTTAAGTTTTCGAAAATTTCGAAAAAAAATTTGTTCGATTTTAAATAAATCATCCTGTTTATGGCGCCTTTTAGAAGAGTTGAAAAAAGAAATGTTCTTTTCATGGAGAGAAGGAATTAATGGTGCTGGTCTGACCAAAACTAAGTGGAATTATAGCATTTTAAAACTTTTAATATTGAAATCATATATTTTCGCATCTAAATAATAATTAATTAATCAATTTTTAAGAAGAAAACTGGAATTACAAAAATATATTAAAAATAATATTCACTATTAAAAAAAATTATTTTTAAATGCAAATATCTCGTTTCGGTTTACTACACTTGCTCTGGTATGCCGTTTCCAGAAATTTGAAACAGCAAAAAAAAAATGTATATAAAATATTTTATAATTTTTGCCCCACTGTGCCCTTTTTTGCAGTGTAGCAACGGAACTTTATATTGAAAATAAAAGACAGCAAAAACCTTAACGACCATCACTGACTGTCGTCCAAATCATTTACAAAAAATCTGCAAACAAAAATTGCCAAAAAATGTTTATATGTGTGCCACACTGTCACACAAAATGCAACTCTGAGCGTAATGAAACTATTATTTTAAGAAATTTTTTTACGCAAGCCATTTTTTCAATTATCTTTTAAAGTTTCAATCAGCCTGATATCGGATGTACTTATTAAAAAAAAGTTGCTTTTAGGGAGAAACAATATAAAAAATAGACAAATTTTAAATGACTCTAATGGATATTTTTTGAAGCAGACATGAAACGGGTCACCGGCATATTGGGAGTAGCATAGGACTAGTAGATTCCAGCCAATGCACTACGTCTATATTTAGGCCGATATCGGAGATATGCATTTTTGAAATTTTTGCTTTAGAAAAAAAATATGAAAGAATAGGAAATTTTAAAGTCGCTTCAATAGGTACTTGGAGAAGACATGAATCGTGTCACCGGCATAGTGGGAGTAACCCAAGAGAAAAGTATTCAAAGTTTAATAATCTACGTCTAGATTCAGTCCGATATCAGAGATATACATTTTTGAAAATTTTAAAGTGGCTCCAATAGATTTTTGGAGAAGACAATAATAGGGTCAACGGCATTATAAGAGTAGGCCAGGAGTAATAGATTCTAGCAGTGTATAATATATGTCTGGATTCAACCCGATATCGGAGATATGAATTTTTGAAATTTTTGCTTTTAGAGAAAAATAGGAAATTTTAAACTGGTTCCAGTGGGTATTTGGAGAGGACATAAATCGGGTCACCGGCATTGTAGAAGTAGCCCAGGACTAATAGATTCTAGCATCTGGATTCAGCTTGATATCTGGGATATGAATTTTTGAAAATGTTGCTTTAAGGAAAAAAAATATATAAAAAATAAAAGAGAAAATTTTTACCAAAAAATTTTTTAACGCTACAAACACAACTAAAACGATCGACGAATTTTGCGAAGAATACGTCGTCAAAAATTCATTGTGTAAATTCGTCGTATGAAACACAATAACGGCGAACAAACACAGCTGTTATAATTTTTGAAGTTGTTTACTTTTTGTGAGCTGCTAGGGTGACCATCACAAAAAAATTTTTTACTGCTAAGGTGACCATCAAAAAAAATTTTATACTGCTAAGGTGACCATCAAAAAAAAATTTTTTTTTTCATAATTAATATTTATTATAAATGCTGTAAATTAAAAAAAAAAACATACATATTTAAAATAAAATCATTCATTTACTAAAATACTTTGAAACTTAAGTTACTGATTTGTTCATCGTTCGCCGGCATAAGAAATAGAAATAATTCTATTGGATAGTTTGCCGCGCATCACGAATTTCTTCCGACATCATGATTAAGTTCATTTTCATATACACAAATATTTTTAATTTTTTATGACGAACATTCGCGATCAAAACTACGTCGTTCGTTCCAGTTGTGTTCTTAGGCATTATGCTGACTTCAATTAAAGAATTTACATTAAAAAAAATAATAATAATAAGAAATGGTTGTTATTTAATTCCTTTTTTATTTATAACTATTTCATGTGCTTGAATTTTTTTTTGTTTTTTGTTCGAAATGAACTTTGATCTGAAGTATGTTGGTTGGGCTTGGTTTACTTGTTAAAATTCTTTAAATATTAGAACTCATTGATATTTAAACAAACAAACAAATTACGAATCTAATTAATTTTTTTTTTTTTTTTTTTTTTTTTTGTTGAGCAAATTTAAATGATGACGTCATTGGCTTTTTATTTGAAAATCATGTGAAAGCACCAACAATTTAGAATTTTTTTTATTTTATCTAAAATGATTTTCTTTCTTTTATATATCACGTGCCCATAAATTAAGTGAATAAATTAAGGAGATTTAAATTTTTTTAATAAAAAAAAAAATGGGGTAAAAATAAATAAATTTTAAATGCCACAAAATTTAAATGAAATAATTTATTTTACGAAACGAAAAATATTTTTTAGTACATATGTATTTTTATTCCAAAAATAAACAAGTTATTTAACAGAGTACGTGCCTGCTATAACAACAAAAATTTTGAGTTTAACAAGTAAGAGTGCTATATTTGGCTATGCCGAATATTACATACCCTTCAACATATATGTAAGTCTAATTAAGGGAAGTAACTCCAATCGAAAAAGCAAATATTGGGGTAACAGAGAATTAAAAAATAATAAAAAATTTTGGTACTGCATGCATATAATATTACAAAAAAATGACACCGGCTCTTAATGGGTTAAGCATTTTTTTTAATTTTAGTATTTCCTTAAAGATCTCTTTAAAAGCTTTTAAATGATACCCATATTGACATTTTAAAAAATTTGAAAATTTCAGAGCCCCGTAACTCGGAAAATATGGGCGAGCGCCAATTTTTTTCACTTAATGTTTTTTTCTTATTTTTTAATTCTCTGTCGCCTCTATATTTTTATTTATTTGATTGGAGTTACTTTATTGTTCCAAATGACATGAAAAAATTAGAGGTAGGCGTGGTGTTTTGCCTGCTGCCTCGAAGCACATGGACCGATCATGCTGATTTCCAATAGCACTTCTTTCTGATCGAATGACATATTTTTTTTTTTTGCTAAATCAGCAACAATAAAACGGACTGACAGACAGACATCGCTCAATCGACTACGCTGTGCATAAGAAGTCAGAATATATCGCTCCTTTATTGCAACATAGTAATATCTCAAAAAATTAAAAATTTGTAGTTACTTAAGCAAAACTGCTCTTTTAGACGTTCTGTACATGTTGAAAAACAAAATCAGTTTTATATCCCAAGCTGAACCGATCATAGGACTAATGTTTTGAAAACTTAAATCGTGTTTTGCCAAGTTCAAGTCTTTTTGAGATATGACTATGTTGCAATAATGGAGCGATATATGTTTTATGGGGTCGGAAGTGGATATTGTAAAAATTACAAATGGAATGACAAACCTTCTCCACTTTTTGTGGTGAAGGGTATAAAAATAAAGCTTACGGAGCACCCGAGATCGTGTATTTTGATAATTATTTTTTTCAAATTGGTATTCAACTGCTAAAATATTTAGCTATAGAAATTATCAAGAAATATTATTCAAATTCCGGTTCAGTGAATTTTTTCGTGATTGTGTTCATGATCATGGTTTCAATGAGCAGACAATTCTGCGTGAATTGGGAAAGTTGAAGCGTGAGTGCACTCTTTTCGATCTTAAGCTACCACCCAGATAGAGATGGTTGCCAAAAAGCATAAATAAAAAGGCATGGTAGCGGCCATTATCAAAGATACACAAATGTCAATTCTTGACCAGAGCTGGAAAACAGTGATTTATGATTTCCAGAACATGGATATTTAAGGAAACATTTGGTGATTGTGGCATCTTACGGCTAAAATTTATCAATTAATTGAGACGCGATCATGTGACTTGACATCAATCAATTATTTTCTAGGAGGGCCACCATAAGAGAAAATATTGCACGCATAAAGTCGCAAATATTGGACTTAGTCTTCTTTATACAAAATAGCTGCTTTAGATATAAAGATGTGATTGGTAAATTTAAATCTGTTTTCCTAACCTTTCTAACTGGTCATCCCTTACATAAAAATTTTTCAGGGATGGGAGTTAGAAAAAAATTAGTTTCTTTTTTTTTCTAAAAAATTTATATTATTTTCAATTCAATATTTTTTTTTGCAAGCACCTGGTTTATATTAAAATTTAGTTTCCTTGCATTTGTTGTTCTTAAATTTTTAGCCGAAAAAGGTGTGTATAAATGTTTTTAACATTATTTGAAGAAAAACAACAAATAAGTACCAATAAAGTAAATAATTAATTAACAATCAAATGATTTGTTTATATTTTTTAAGGAGAAAAGTAAACAAAATGCTCAACTTATCTGCGCCACTTCTGTACATCTAAACAAAACAGAGGGTTTTATTTATTTATTTATTTTTTTCTAAGTACATTTTATTTTTTAATTATGTTTTTATGAATTATTGTTTTTTGCATTTTTTTTTCTATTGTTAATTTTTTCACCAAACTGACGTAAATAATTTTTTTTGTGTTAGAATTTTGTTGTTGCATAAAAATATTTTACAGACGGCCATGTTCATAAAATATATTTTGGAATTTATTAAAGGTTTATAAAATAAATTTCCTTACATACCATAAATAATTTATGAATATGAGAATTAATAATTATTTATTTAGAATTTATAAAGTAAAAAAAAAACAAAAAGAAAAAAAAATGATTTATAACCTAAAAATAGTAAAGGTAGTTAGTTTTTGGAAAAAACTATTTATTGCTGCTTTACAAATATCATTTTACTGAACGTTCGTTCAAAATAGTGATTATAAAATTACTTGTTAATTTTCAATAAATTTTTTAAAATTAAATTTCAGTCAAATTTTGATGAATTTTGTTGCATCAATAACATTTGTTTATTTTTTGTAAATTAAAAAGGTATTTTTAATTTTATAAAGAATATTTTTTTGTAGGTGCATGAATTTTCGTCTGTTTTGTTTTTTTTTTTTTTCTACATTCAAAATTTTCATTTTTAGTTAATTTTCCATTTAACATTTCTCATTATTTTGTGTATTTTTTTTTTTTATTGATATTAAAATTTTTTTTCGAACCCTGATTTCTTAGCCGACTTCAAAAGAAGAGGTTATCAATTCGTGTGAATGTTGCTCTTTTATGTTTGTGACCGCACAACTCACAAACTTTTTAACCGATTGTGAAATTTTGTTTGAAAGGTTATGCTTATAGATTGGTATAGTTTTAAAAACAGTTCGTAATTTGAAAAATTAAAGGGTGTGCCGTGAACCGTAAATGGCACCATTTAAAAAAAAACATATATGCATATCACTATCACAGCTCCTAATATCAATAGAAAGTTAAAAAAAAAATAAATCTAAAAATTAAAGGGTGTCCCTATAGGTGAGGTAAATTTACCTTTATGGGCCTAACTTTTGAACCGTTATAGACAAACGCTTGAAAATTGCATAAAATGACGATAACTATGACCGTTATAATAACATGTATGAATATTCAAATTTAAAGGGTGACCCATTACGATGATTTATATGGCCGTACTTTTAAGCAGTGGTAGACAGACTGTTAAAATGTAAATAAGTCCGCTACAACATCAAGTATAAAATTTTGATTTGGAAATTAAAGGGTGTCCCAATAGTTGATGCAAGTTGATGCATGTTTCCAAATTTTAAAACCGTTATTGACAGCTAAAATCCGTTTTGAAGTCGGTATTTTTTGTGGCAATAATTATTTTCCTTAATTCTTACAATTTTTGCGAATTTTCACTGATTTTCGGAGTTTTTTGATTATTTTTCCTTTAATATTTTTTTTTTTGTTAATTGATAAATATTCGTCGCGTTAAATTTCAATAATTTTGTTTTTTAATTTTTAATGAATTTTAATTGCTGTCATTTTTTTAGTCTACTGTTATATTCTAATTTTTTTATACCCTTCACCACAAAAAGTGGAAAAAGTTTCATTCCGTGTGTAATTCCTACAATATCCATTTCCGACGTTATAAAGTATAAATATATTCTGACTTCTTATGTCCGTCTGTCCGTTTTTTCGTCCGTGTTAGTGTTGAAATCAAGTTAGCCGAGGCACTAGTTCAGTTAGAAAAAAATAAACATGTCAATCAATCAGACATAGTGCCGAAAGAGGTGCTATTGGATATCAGCATGATCAGTCTATGTCCATCGAGGCAGCAGGCAAAAAACCATGCCCACCTCTAATTTTTTCATGTCATTTGGAACAATAAATTAACTCAAATCAAAAATATAAAAAAAACATAAAGTGAAAAAATTAGCGCTGGCCCATATTTTCCGAGTTATGGGGCTCTGAAAATTTCAAATTTTTTAAAATATCAATATGGGTATCATTTTAAAGCTTTTGAAGAGATCTTTAAGGAAATACTAAAATTAAAAAAAAAAATGCTTAACCCATTAGGAGCCGATGTCATTTTGATGTACAATTATATACATGCAGTACAATTTTTTTTTTATTTTTTAATTCTCTGTCACCTCAATATTTGCTATTTTGAATGAAGTTACTTCACTAAACTAAATTTACATATTTGGTGAAGGGTATTTAAGATTCCGCATAACCGAATATAGCACTCTTACTTGTTTAAATATTTTTGCAGTTTTTTTTTTTGTGTAAAATGACCCTTTTAAAAAAAAGCAGCACTTGTACCCCTGAGTTTTAAGCATCTTCGTCTCTAAAAGTAAATAATACTTTTTTAAAGGGTTACGAATTTTTAAATAAAATTTGGCTGTTGAGTTTTTTTATTTGTGTGAAATTTATGTTGGAAAAAAATTGTTGTTTATTTTGTGAGTGGTGTTTTTTTTTATTTCTTGTTAAATTTTCAATTTTAGCTTTTTTGTGCATATTTTGTGTGAAGTGATAATTGTTCGGTAAATATAAAATATTTTGTTTAAAGTGGCGTTTTTCTCTTAAATTTAATTGTTAATCTTTTTGGGATATTTTTAAAACTTTTAAATTTTTTTTAAAACCTTTATTTTTAGTTTACACAGAGTATTGATATGTCCGCAATAAGGAAAAGTTCAAATAAAACAAATTATTTATGTTCTTAATATATTTCCTTTTTGTGGTATATTTTGAATTCTTCTTCGTGGCATTTTTTTTTCAAACCGAACCTAAGCACACACACACACACACAGGTAATTAACCCTGAAACGACTTCCCTAACCTTAAAATTGTATGAATAATAAACGGAATAAAAAGAAAACACATTTCCATCTGTGGCGAAGGGTAAACTAAACGAATTTATTTTTTAGGCACGTACCACACACACAGTAACAGCGTTTTGATATTTGAACCGTTTTTTTTTTTTTTTGTTTTGTTGTATTGAAAACTTGTTTTGAATATTTTTTATTTTTGCTATTGTTTTTACTTGCAATTAAATACGTTGTGAACAATAATGTAGATGTCAGTTTTTTTTTTGTATAATTTTATGCATTTTTTTATGATTATTAAGAATGTCACATAGACTCACGTGATTCAAACAAACAGTTTATTTAATGTTAAATGTGTGTTAAATTAAAGCAATACTGACCTTAACCAAATAATTAAAAAAAATTGGTTTTGATATAACAAAAAAAAAAAAAAAAAACTAAAAGACAAAAAATTAATAATTTTGCAAACAGTACGTGCATAGTACTTTTTTACAGTTTAGGTACTTTTTAAAATTTTTTTTCAAACAAAAAAAAATTTTTTTTGATACTTATTACATACGTGACAATTATTAAAACAGTGCATTTTTAAAACAAAAGTACTTTTTGTCTAAAAGTACTTTTGTCGAAAAGTACTTTTTGTGAATAATAGAAAACTAAAAAATTTTATAATACTAAAAAAGTCACACGTAAATTTAATTAAGTTAGCAAAATAAATATTTGTTTGTTTCTAATAAAAGTAGTAGAAAAAGTACTATTTTATTGCAGTGTTTTTTAACGTGTTTAAATTTATTTAGATTTATTGAAACTTTTAGTTTTAAAAATTAATAAAAAAATATTAATTTTAAAAAAGTAGTAGAAAAAGTACTTTTCCTGACAGAGGTAACTCGACAGAAAATCGTAAAGATTTAGCAATTGCATCCTCATACGGTTTCGGACTACGGTAAAATGCATTCCTTACAAACCAAAAAATCTCTCAGTCAATGGTACCTTTTTATAGATAGTAGTAGTATAATAAAAAATGTTTAAAATATTGCAAAAAAATCTTTTAATGTGTTTTGTATAATATATGTAAATTTTAAAAAAATATGGTAAAATAAGTACTTTTTTAATGCCACACTTAATTTAACAAATGGTTCAAATTTTACATCTTTATAAATAAAACAATGATTTACAATTTGCATTTTTAACTTTTTTAAATATTTGAGAAAAATATTATTTTTTGTTAATTGTATCATTTAAAACAAAAAATTTTGTAACAGCTATTTAGAAGGCTTTTGCACTTTTTTGTATTTTTTTTTTTAAGTAGCAGAAAAAGTCGTTTGCAGAAGATAAACACGATCATTCTTAAGTTTTAAATAAATAAAATACATAGTGTATACTATTTTAATATTCTATGGTAATTAAAAAATATATTTAGAAAAAAAATATACTTTTTAAAATAGTAGTAGAAAAAGTCCTTTTGCAAAAACACACGAGTCTTGTTTTTGTTGAGGAATCCAACTATTAATTACTATTTAAATTTTATTAGTTAAACATAAAACATTGTATTTGGTACTTTCAGTAGAAGTAAAAGCACTTTTTAAAATTGTAGTAGAAAAAGTCCTTTTGCAAAAAAACACGATTTTATTAGTTAAATATAAAACATTGTATTTGGTACTTTCTGTAGAAGTAATAGCACTTATTAAAATAGTAGTAGAAAAAGTCCTTTTGCAAAAAAATAGCACGTGTCTTGTTTTCCTTAAAGAATACAACTATTAAATAGTATTTTGATTTTAATAGTTAAGTAGAAAAAATTGTATTTGGTACTTTCTGTACAAGTAATGGCAATTTTTAAAATAGTAGTAGAAAAAGGTATTTCGCAAAAAAAAACGCGAGTCTTGTTTTCGTTAAAGAATGCAAATATTTTGTTGTATTTAAATTTTATCAGTTAAATAGAAAATATTGTATTTGGTACTTTCAGTGTAAGTAATCGCAGATTATAGAATAGTAGTAGAAAAATTCCTTTCGCAAAAAAGATCAGGAGTCTTGTTGTTGTTAAGATATATAACTATTAAATAGTATTTTAATTTTATTAGTTAAATAGAAAAATTATATTTGGTACTTTCCGTACAAGTAGGGCACCTTTTAAAATAGTAGTAGAAAAAATCTTTTGTAAAAATTAAAACTCTTGTCCTTGTGGAAGAAATTAACTAATGTTTAGTATTTTATTATTATTAGCTAAATAATATATTTGGTACTTTCTGCATAAGGTACTTTTTAAAATACTACTAGAAAAAGTACTTCTGCAAAAAGCACGAGTTTATGTTTTGTTTAAAAAAAATAACTTTTGTTTACCATTAAAAAAATTGTATTTGGTACCTTTTGTACAAGAAAAGTACTTTTTAAAAATAAAACCAAAATTCTTTTTAAATTAAATTTGTTAATAATTTTATATAATTATATGGTATTTTATTATCCCCTTACCCGCTGGTTTTAATAAAACAAAACAAAAACAAAAAAAAAACAACTTACATCTTCGGACTGCACAGCTGTGGTGCGACCGCTTTCAGCTGCACTTTCATCTGTTGTACAGTACTGTTTCTTTGTTAAAGACGAAGAACTGGTGGTGTTTGCAGCTATCGTCCTGCTATTCTGTTGCGAATTTGATGGACGTTTAATCCAAACATCATCCAAATCAGATCTCTTGATAAATAACTCCGCGGCCGATGTTGTTCTGGCTGTGGGACTTGTTGAATTAATATTATTGCTATAATCACAGTTATTTTTTATGCGGGAGTTGGCAACATCTGAATTACTTGAATTAAGCGATGTTGCACTTTCGGTGGGTGTTCGTATTTCGACAAGAGAAGAATCAAAGAATTTTTTCGATAGATGCGGTGTAACTGGAGAATATTTATTACTGCCATAACGTTGGGAGAACAAGCCCTGTACTGACGAATAGCCACCAAAACTGCTGGGAAAACTAATGGTATAAGCATTTGTGGAAGAATCTAAATTTTTGAGATTATCAGCCTCTGGACGCAGCTGCTGAAGTTCAGGTGTTTCTGGGGCTTTTGTTACCGTAAATTTTCCCTTGATTATGAGCGTTTCAGGACTGGGTGAACGAGGTTGTGCACGAGGTTGTGTAGGGTGGCTGGAAACGGGGCTAGTTTCCAGTTGAGAAAACGGTTGTCTTTGTGTAGCAGTTGTCGATTTGGCCGATTCGAGCAGATTTATTAAGGCTGGTGGCAATATGGTGGGTGGTATTGGAGGCGGTGGTGGCGGCGTAGACATATCAGGCGTTACTGTAACCGTTTTAATGTCTTCCACATTGTTCGTATTAATGCTATCGATTTTATGCATAAACTGTTGCCTCAATCTCTCCAATTCTTTAAATTTTTCCGCTGAAGCTTTATCTTTTGCTGGCGGCGGTGGTGGCGGCGTGGGTTTAGGTTTTATTTCAAACTTGGTTGACTGTTCGATTTGTTGAGGTTGTGGCGATTTTTCAGCCTCATCTTCATCCTCTTCCTCTTTGCACTGAGACAAGCGTCTGCGCTCCGTAAAGGGCATTAGATAAGGACGAATTTGAAATATATCCGCATTATAGAATTTAGGTGACATATTAATCGCTGAGTGTATAACTACGCCCCTGCCATCCCCATCACCATCCGCATCATCATCCGAATCTGAACTGCTGCTTTGATATTCGAAAGAACTGGATTTGGGAAAAGTTTTTAAGGTGCCTGTACCTAAACCTGTTGTGCAGGTCAAATTGTCACTGTTAACGTTAAGCAATTCTTTACAGGACTGCTGCTCCTGTTCACCACCCACAGAAGTCTCTGAGTCACTTTCATAGCCATCAACGGCATGTTCCAAGTCATCCATTGATTTCTCGAAGGCATCTTCAAATACACAATCTCCAATGGAGGGTACAAGTGGCAGTTTGCCATTTAAGGGCAGCCTTTTGGATTTTTGTAAGGTACTGCCCACAATACTGCCACTGCTGCCCACCTCCGAGGAAGTATCGGAAATTGAAGATTTACTGTGTGACTTTTCCGTACAATCCTGCTTCTCCTCTTGCGTCATACTCGATACAGAGGGTGAATTCGAAATGGCACATTTATGTTCCGTCAAACTCTCCTCGATGTATTGACAATTGGTGGCCATTGATTCGAATTATTTGTAACAAAAGGCCGGAGGAGAAGGATTCTTGGTTTTGTAGGTGTTCTACTTTCTATAATCTTCTTTCTTTTTTTTCTTTCTATAAAATTAATTTGCACTTGAACAAAGAAATATTTAATTACACACACGACACAATAAAATATGATTAATTAAATTAATATTATCTTCTTTTGAACGACATTTGTATAATTTGATTTTTTGTTTTCTTTTTCGTTTTTTGCAATTGTTATTTTTAAGATAATTTTAGATGAATTTATATTTTTTCATTTAAAACATTTTAATTTTTAAATTATTATTGCCTTTTCGAGTGTCTGTTACTGTTTGTTTTCAATACTTTTATTTTTGTTTGTTTACAATGTGTTTTATTTATTCAAGTTATCTGTAAAGTGAAAAAGAAAATAATTAAATTAAATTGAATTGTTTTTTTTTGCAACATTTTTGTGTTCTGGAATCTCTGTTTAACACGTTAGAAAGTTCAATTCGCCATTTTGAGTTGATATCTTTTTTAAAGAAATTATTTTTATAAAAAAATATTGCAAAGAAAATTTATAATAGAATAAAATTTTGTGCAAGGCGAATTCATTTTAAATTCGCCTTTACTTTTTGAAACAAGCTTGCAAGGCGAATTAAATACAAGGTGATAGCGGTGGCGAATTCAATTCTTTTACCATGTATTCTAACTGTCAAACTCCATATATAAAAAATTTATATAACTGCTATACAGATTTTTTATATATGGAGTTTGACAGTTACAATACCAGGGAAAAGAATTGAATTCGCCACCGCTATCACCTTGTATTTAATTCGCCTTGCAAGCTTGCATGGCGAAATAACACCAGGTGGTCGCAATCATGGCGAAACAATACAGGTGGTCTCGATAGCGAATTCATTAATTTCGCCGTAAACTCTAAATGTCAAAATCCATATATAAAAAATATGTATAACAGTTAGATAAATTTTTTATATATAGAGTTTGACATTTAGAGTTTACGGCGAAATTAACGAATTCGCTATCGAGACCACCTGTATTATTTCGCCATGGTCGCGATGGTGATTTAATTAATTTTTGCCGTAAACGCTAAACTTCAAACGCAATATAAAAAATCATTGCGAAATAATAATATGTGCTCACAATGGCGAATTGATTAATTTTCGCCCAAAACCCTAAATGTCAAACTTCATATATAAAATAATATTTATAATTTTGTTTATTTGGTGTTTGACAAGGCGAAATAATACAGGTGGGCTCGATAGCGAATTCATTACTTTCGCCGTGAATGCTAAATGTCAGACTCCACATATAAAATATATATATATAATTTTTTTTAAATGGTATTTGACATTTAACGTTTGCGGGAAAAATTAATGAATTCGCAACTGCGACCACCTAGTATTATTTCGCCATGGTGTTAGACATTTAGCGTTTGCGGCAAAATTAAGGGAACTCGCCATCGCGCCACCTAGTATTATTTCGCTTAGAAGATCGATAAAATGGTTTAAAAAAATTCGTAGCCCACCCCTTAATTTTTAATATTATGTTTTATTTATTTGTTGTTTTTAAATAAAAGTTTTCATAGGACCACCCTTTAAATACATTTTTTATACCCATTGTTGTAATAATCACACACCATGTCCTGTGTATTATTATACTGTCTACCGATTTCGGCTTAAAAGCCTATATACGCAAAAGTCACGCCATTGTAGGGCACCCTTTAATTTTAAATTCGCCTTGACTTTGTAAGAGATGCTTACAAGGCGAAATAATACTGGGTGGTCACGATGGCGAATTAATTAATTTTTGCCGGAAACCCTAAATTTCAAACACAATATAAAAAAATCATGGCGAAATAATAAAAGGTGGTCACGATGACGAATTCATTAATTTTCGTCGAAACTCTATCAGTCAAATTCGCTATTGCTCCACCTAGCATTATTTCGCCATGGAAGCTCTTTAAAAATGGTTTAAAAAAACACGTAGGCCACCCCTTAATTTTTAATTATATGTTTTATTTATTTGTTGTTTTAAGTTTTCTATGGGGCCACCCTTTAAATCTATTTTTTATACCCATTGTTGTAATAATCATACGATTACAGTTTAAAAACATATTTACGCAGAAGTCACTCCGTTATGGGGCACCCTATAATTTTAAATGTTGCGTTTTACGGCTTGACGTTATAGCAGTTGTAGTACTTTATGAAGTTGAATTGCGTGCATATAAAAGTTTAAAAGAAAGCCATAAATTTCGTTTATATTCTTGTCTCTAGGGCCCACCCTCTAGTTTTAAGCTTTACTTTATAATAAATTATTATAGATTACATACTCTGACGTCTCTAAATTAAATTCCGCAATATTCGGTGATTATGCCGTAAGTAAGGGAAGGTCTTTCTGAATGAGAGTGCACAATTTTTGGCGATTTGTTCCCCAGATAGATTATTAAAATACTAAACCTGTCAAAAGGCAGTGAGATTTGCTTAATGACTATAACCAGGAACCACTCCTAACCCCATAAAAATCGGGAAATACTAAGGAAGAGATTTGTAATAAAACACGTTTGTAGTCCATATAGTTATATGAAATATATGTATTGCTTACTTATCTTTATTAATTATGTTAACTTATTTATTGTTATTATTATTAACTTTACTTATTTGTTCACTTGTAATTTAAATACTTTATTATATTCAAATATTTTCGATCACAATTCATGTTTTAAATAATAATGTTTCTTTGTCAAATGAAAAATAAATAATATTAGTTCTAATTTTGATTTTATAAAATACACACGAAAAAAAAGAAAATAAATATTAAAAAAATATAAAAATTAGAATAAATAATAATATCCTCTTTAACTGGCGCAGTCGGGTTACGGACTAATCCTTTGAAAAAGGACATATAAATAAAAATAAAAATCCTGCGAATCCCACGGGACCCTCCAGGATTATAGATAATAAATACATAAAAAATTTATTAACATATATATATAAAAATTGTGAAATAAACTAAAAAAAAAATATATACATATATATAAGAAGTGTTGTGATTGAAAAAAATAAAATAAAAAAAGGATTAAAGATAAAAAACGTTAAAAAAATTAAAGATAAACAAAAGAAATATATAGCATTAAACTAATACAGAAACAAAAAACTTGAAAGAAATTAAAAAAAAAATAATTAGTGGCAAATCGGTGCAAATATTGAAATTGGTAAAAAATCATTTAACTACAAAAAGTGATGAAAAAAAGCAGTGGTGGTAAATACATTCAGTGAGGAAAATAATTACATATAAAAAGTCCTTACAATTAGAAAATTTAATGTGGAGCCATTTTAGAAAATTTAATATTATTACATAAACATCAAATAAACCAAAACTATTGTGAATTTACAATAAAATAAAAAAACATCAAATTAAAAATACATATACATATGTACATTGGAATTTTATTGAAAAAAAATTTCATTGATGTAACATTAAAACAAAATTATAATTGATTAAAAAAAATATTTTTTTTTTTAATTGAAAAAAGTGAACAACAGTGAGAAACAAAACTAATTGAACAACAGTGAAAAAGAAAACAAAGTTAAATACAATATCAAATAAACAAAATAGAACAAATACATTAAAAATCAATAGAATAAAAAAGACATTAAATTCGAAATTAATACAATAAAGAGGATAGTAAGTGAAAATTAAAACTGAAATTAAAAATTAAATTCAAAATAAAGGAACCGTAAGTTATGTTTGAATATTAAAAAAAAAAAGAACAAAAAAAAGAAAACAAATTGAACTATCTTAAAAATAAATCAAATACAATTTAGTGAAATAAATAAAATAATCTTAAATTAAAACTAATTAAAATAAAATTAAAATTAATTTAAAATAAATTAAAAAAAAATTAAATTAATTAAAATTAACTAAAAAAAATAAAATAAAATAATTTAACAATTAACATTAAATTAAAATTAAATAAAAATAAATTAAATTAAATATAAATAAAAAAAAATTAAATAAAAAAAAAATTAAAAAAAAGTGAATTAAAAAATTTAAATTAATTTTAACACTTAAAAAAAAATAAGATTAAATTATTGAAAGTTAAATTAAAATTAAATTAAAACTAAATAAAAATAAATTAAATTAAAATTAAATAAAAAATAAATTATATAAAAAACTAAATTAAAAAAAAAAATTATTAAATTAAAAATAAAAATTTAATTAAATTCAACAATTAAAATAAAAATAAACTAAATTAAAATTAAATAAAAAATAAAATAAATTAAAAAGAAAAAAAATAAATAAATATATACAATTAAAATTGAATTAAAATTAAATTAATTAAAATTAAATGAAAACTAAATTAAAATTGAATTAAAATAGAGTTAAAATCAATTAAAATAAAAATAAATTGTAATTAAAGCTAAATTTAATTAAATTAAAATCAGAAAAAAAATAGTCGAACATTTAATTAAAATTAAATCATAAATAAATTAAATTCAAATAAATAAAAAATTAAAAAAAAAAGTTACAACAAATAATTATAAACTATTTAAAGCTATTAAATTTAATAAATAAACGAACAATGGCGTTTAGTGCTTTTCAATTGTTGGAAGGAGTACCGAATTTTGAAGGCAAGGCTGAAGAACTAGAAATTTTTTCAAGGCATGTAGATGAAATCAGAAAACATATTGATGCAACACTTTTACCATTATTCGATTTGAGGGTAAGAAACAAAATTGTTGGAAAAGCTAATGTGACATTAATCAACAACAACAATCCTACTAATTGGGACCAAATGAAAATAGTTTTAAGAATTAATTTTAACATTTCCGATAGTATAGAAAATATTGTAAATAGAATAAAAACTGCAGAAATGAGAACTAATGTTAATGATTTTTATGAGTATATGCTCAAATTATTAACAAAATTGAATTTAAAGTGTAGTATTAATAGCGATAACCAATGGTTCAATTGTAAAAACAACGAATTAATGGTTTTAAAAATATTTATAAATAAATTACCTAATGAACCAAAATTAGTTCTCAATTCTCGAAATCCTCATTCTTTATTGAAGGCAAAAGAAATATTGATTGAGACGGATTATTTTTATCAAAATTATCAAATCTTACAACCTTTTTCATCCCAATTTTATAATAAAAATTTAGGTTTTAAAAATCAAAAATTTTATTTTAATAATAAAAACAGTTCACCACATTTTCAATCAGTACATGATAGAAATTTTCAGGATAATAATGAACAAATTAATTGCAAACACAGTAATCACAATTTCAAATATAATAAATATACACCAAGAAACTTTCAAAATAATCAACAAAATTCTACAAATTTAAATCAATATGAATACGGAAAAAACAAATATGTTCCTAATAATCAAAGTAACTCTTTAAGAAGAAGTGAAAATAAATCATATAATATGAGATCTTTTGGAAATAACAGCGAAAAAAGCAAATCTACTCGAACTGATTTAAGTAATTCAATGCAAATGGAAGTGGATAACATTCAAACTTCAAATTTTCAGTTAGTGGCCGACGAGCTCTTCCCTTCATAATAGTAAAGACGAAAACTATTCCAATAAGATTACTAATAGATACTGGATCCGGGACAACACTTATCAGGAAAGGTTTGTTTCATAAATCTTTTAGAAGTGAATTAGATCATCCGATAATTTTAAATACAATTTGCTCAAAAACCATTACAACTTCGAAAATTACAATACCGCTTTTTAAGGAATTTAATCGTCCAAATTCAAAAATAGAGATGTTAGAAACAGAAATTTATAATGAATTTGATGGCATTATTGGTTGCAATTTACTTAAACCACTTCAAGCTAAAATTGATTTTAAAAACAATATGTTAATTACAAATGAAGCAAAAATTCCTATTACATTTAGCAAAATTTCAGATGAAACTACATATGATAACTTAAACCCAGGTTCAATAATTGAAATAAATTTTAATGAACCAAGAATAGACCATCTTATACAGAAATTAAAAAATCAGAATAACAATGAAGAAGAAATTATAATTTTAACTAAAATCATCAAAGAATTCAAAAATGTTTTTTATATTGAAGGAGACAATTTATCATCTGTTTGCAAGTACAGACATAAAATCCCAACTACAAATGATTTACCCGTTTATTCAAGGATATATCGTTTTCCACAAATTCATAAGGAAGAAGTAGAGAAACAAATTAATGAGATGTTAAATTCTGGAATAATAAAAAAATCTAATAGCCCATATAATGCTCCAATTTGGGTTGTTCCTAAGAAAATTGATAATTCTGGTCAACAGAAATGGAGAGTAGTAATTGATTATAGGAAACTAAATGATGTTACTATTGAAGATAAATTTCCAATACCAAATATAGAAGATCTTTTCTCAAAACTAGGAAACTCCCAATATTTTACTACATTAGATTTAGCAAAAGGATTTCACCAAATTTTAATTTCACCAGAAGATCAACATAAAACAGCATTTTCAACATCAACTGGTCATTTTGAATTTACCAGAATGCCGTTTGGATTAAAAAATGCTCCAGCATCATTTCAAAGGATGATGAATGAAATTCTCAGAGATTATATAAATAATATATGTGTAGTATATTTAGACGATATTTTAATATTTTCAACATCGCTTGATGAACATGTTTTATCATTAAAAAAGATTCTAAAAAGATTATCTGAATATAATATTAAAGTCCAAGTTGATAAATGCAATTTTTTTAGACATGAATCTGAATATTTAGGACATATTATAACTCCTCAAGGAATTAAACCAAATCCTGAAAAAATAAAAATTATTAAAAATATTAAATTACCTAAAACAATAAAGGAGATAAGATCATTTCTAGGATTAACTGGATTTTACAGAAAATTCATAAAAGATTATAGCAAAATCGCTTTACCGATGATTTCATATCTAAAAAAAGGATCAAAAATCAATATTAAGGATCAAAAATATAACGATTCATTTAATAAATTAAAAACAATTTTATGTAATACTCCGGTTTTATCATATCCTAAATTTGATAAATTATTTGTTTTAACAACTGATGCTAGTAATGAAGCATTAGGTGCAGTGTTATCTCAAGATGGACATCCTGTTGCTTTTTCTTCACGTACATTGAATAAACATGAGTTAAATTATAGTGCTATAGAAAAAGAACTTTTAGCGATTGTATGGTCAGTAAAGTATTTTAGGCCTTACTTATTTGGAAGGAAATTCAAAATTCAAACAGATCATAAACCACTTGTATGGCTTAATTCAATGAAAGAACCCAATATGAAATTGCAGAGATGGAAATTACAGTTAAATGAATATGATTTTGAAGTTGAATATATTAAAGGTAAAACAAATAAAGTAGCTGATTACCTAAGTCGTCTTGATGTCAATGTATTAACAGAAGAGGAGCAAGAATTAACTATTCAATCTGATTTAGCAACTGTACATAGTGGACAAGAAAATTTAAATGATCATATTCCTATATCAGAATCTCCGGTAAATATTTACAGAAATCAAATAATAGTAACGTTAGGAAATAGTTATAGATACAAAAAACAAATACTATATGAAAATAAAATGAGACATATAATTACAATTAAGGAATATTTTGAAGAAAAAATAATACATTTTTTAAAGATGATATTTCCTATAAAAGGAACTGTGGCAATATTTTGTAATAATTTCGATATATTTAAGAATTTCCAAGATACTTTGGTCCATTATTTTTCAAACACGCCTAAAATGAAATTTTTATATTGCTCAAAATTTATAAAAGATATTTTTGATAACGAAAAACTTCTAGAAATAATAGATAAATATCACACTGATAAAAATCATAGAGGAATTGAAGAAACATTTTTGGAATTAAAGAATATAATTTATTACCCAAATTTAAGAAACGAAATCCACAAATTTATTAATAATTGCATAATATGTAATATGTGTAAATACGACAGAAAACCTATAAAAGCTAAATTATGTATAACTGAAACTCCTTTAAAATCAAATGAAATACTTCATATTGATATTTGGTTTCTAAATAAAACTACAACATTTTTAACATGCATTGATAAACTTACAAAACACGTTTCAATACATACTTTAAATGATAAAAATTCTTTAACTATAGTGGAAATGCTAAGGGAACGATTTGCTGTTTTAGGCAAACCAAACAAAATTATAGCTGATAATGAATTTAAAACAGCATACATTAAAAATTTCTTAAATTCAGAAAATATAGATTATCATTTCACTTCTCCTAACACCCACACTGGTAATTCAGATATAGAACGTTTTCACCTAACACTGAATGAACACATAAGACTTTTTAAATTAGATAAAGATAATAAAGATATTGATGATAAAACTTTAGTTTATAAATCTGTACAAATTTATAATGATACTATACATAGCACAACAGGATATAAACCAATAGATCTATTACATAATAAAGTTGATAAATCTGTTTGGGAAACATTACATAATATTGTTCATAATAAAAAGATCGAAAGAATAAATAAAATGAATGAAAAAAGAGAAGAATGTCATGCATATAAGGAAAGAGAGTTAGTAAAAAACCTTGGTTTTCAAAACCTTAAACAAAAGCCAAAGTACATTTTAAAGGATGTTAAAGAAAGAAATAAAACTAATTTTTTAGATGAAAATGGTTGTAAACGTGATAGACAAATAGTCAAAAGAATATTTAAATATCAAAAAGAATTGCCTAATATAAAATTTGAGAGAAAGATTACAGGAAGAAATTATACTAAAAGAAAAGATATTTAATAATAATTGTAATATTGTATTAATGTAATATAATTGTAACATTCCAGGAGTAATGTATTTACAAAGGCTAGGGGAGTTATATGAAATATATGTATTGCTTACTTATCTTTATTAATTATGTTAACTTATTTATTGTTATTATTATTAACTTTACTTATTTGTTCACTTGTAATTTAAATACTTTATTATATTCAAATATTTTCGATCACAATTCATGTTTTAAATAATAATGTTTCTTTGTCAAATGAAAAATAAATAATATTAGTTCTAATTTTGATTTTATAAAATACACACGAAAAAAAAGAAAATAAATATTAAAAAAATATAAAAATTAGAATAAATAATAATATCCTCTTTAACTATATGTTAGTTACGCAGTCAGCCCTCTTGCTGGCCATTTGTTCATTAGGGTTACCAGATTTTGTGCAGCTAAATCCCCGAAATTAAATGCTTTTAAGCCCCCAATTTCCGAGTAATTAATTTTTTATTTCCATTTACGAAACTAATCTCCGGTCTTAGAAGCCTAGATTTGTCCATCATTTTTTCGTTAGCCAGTCAATGCTTGTATTGTCTATGTAACCCTAAGAGTTGCTGTATTCTTGTTGAGTTGAATTCCAAAATTAAACATTTTATCCTGAAAATCTACAATTAAAATATGTTTATATCCATTTCGGGGATAACACCATAATTTTAATACATTTTTTTCTATCCCTTTTTACGAAACTAATCGCCATTTTAGGGATATATCCTCTGATCTGATAACTCAGCCTTATAACATTTGCATAAATGAGAATAGCGTAGACTTCCGATATCAAAAATTGTTGGGTATTTTCCGATAATAAATGTGTCGTCTTATTTTCAAGGAGTTGACCCATCGGCAACCGAAGTGTGCACAAATGACCCCAGCATATCACAAGCTACAATAAGCTAATATTGGTAATAAAATGGAGTTACAAGAATGTGTAAGAAATTAAAAACGAGTTAATATATTTTTTAGTTTTTTATTATATCATGCGATAAATTTTTTTCTGTCATGCATGTTGTATAAATTTCGTACTGATTGTTGGTCTTTTTTATCTCAGAGAATCGAACCTTTTAAAAAATCAAGGTATCATACTGTGTTATTAAACAGTATTCTCTTCAAACTAAGTTTGGGAATTTTTTGTATAAAATGGGGAAACTGATGAAGTTCAAATTTCATATAAATATATGAGACATTTTGTTACTGTGAATAAATTTAGCCATCTCTAATCATCAAATTTGCTTTAAGTTAAATTTCGCGCTTAATAAAAAATTTCTTTAGCCCTAATTACGTTAAAATTTGTACTGCACGTATGGTAGATTTTTTTATCGCATGCAATATTTTTATATTAAACGTATATATTTTCACAAAATTTAGTATTTTTTACAAGGATCTTTTTCCCTTTTTTAACGGCGAAATGACTGGCACTAAAGAATTAATTTCAAGGAAGTTATTTAGAGAGTTGTTGGCGCAGGCAAGCTTATAGGCATCACCCTTATAACTTTCAATTAATAAAATGCAGTTAATTAATTCTCTTAACTAAGTTTTCTATTATTATTCATTATTTCTTTGCAGCAAAACGATTTCCAGCTAAATAAAAGGCTTGAATCTGGGGTTCAAGTCTATTTTGCGGAGGTTGGGTAGAAAAGAACGAAATTGATCAAGTTATAGACTACCGCTAGAAGTAGACTAACCTTATTGATATTTATTTGTATATTTCTAGACAATTTTAAACTGTTTGATATGACAACAAATTAAATGAATAAATCAATTACACACTTTAGATGAATTTTTTTTCATAAATTCTATGGAAGAGAATAGGAAACAAATCAAATAAAAAAGCTTTTGTATTGAAAAGTAAAAATGCAAATAAATTCAAAGTAAATTTATGAGAATTCAAACTCTCAATTGTATTTAAATTAAAACTTTTCAATTTAGATTTTCAATTATATTTACAAAAAATCCCCACCACTAAGTATTGTGGTCAATTTGATCTTAAATGATTTTAATAATTATTGTTGTGGCACAAGGGAAAAATAAAAACAAATAAAAAAAATTTACGTGAGCCCAAAATAAAAAGAAAACAAGGAAAATATAGGGTGTTTCTTTAAGCGCTTTAGAAAGCGGTTAATGTTAAAGGAACTGTCATACTGCTTTCATTTATCATTGCCATTTCTTTTGATGCAACTTTTTTTTAATTCTCTTTATAAGTTGCATGCGATATTTGCTATTTTAAACAAAACCATACATAACCAACATAAAAATCCCCTCGAAACTGAAGCTATGCTTTATTCTTTACCTCTCTTGCTTCACCTCCAAACAAAAATTTCGTGCTGGTTTCATGAAAAATTGCATAGTGTAAATGCCGTATAAATTATCGATTCAATTTAAATCGTAAAATTGTGTTCTGGGATGAGGCTCCTTTTGGGCTCAATGGGTTTATTAATAATATTGCCTGACATGGTGTTAAAGCAATCGGCAACAGATTCTAGAAAACTTTAATACTAAAAAACACGCATCATTTGGTGGGATAACCTGGTGGCATCATTGGACTTTGATATCTGGTCGCTGAAGAACCTTACCGCACCATGATCAATGATTATTTGTTTAGAAATATAGATGACATATGAATGGGGATACGTACGGTATGGCAACCTCAACAATTGAAATAAAAATTTGGTGATTTCAAAAAATAAACAAGTTAATTAGCCTGAAATTTGACAACTCTCGATTATTTCCTGTTGGGCCACGTGAAATCTTTTATCAATTAACGTACGAGGGCTGCTATATATATTTCTGGCCTGGCAACACTGAGTGCTGCCAACTGCAATCTAACATTTCCATTGGAAAGTTTGTAATTTTTAAGCATAATCGTACTCAAAACGTTTTGACGTACGACCATTATTTGTGTTGTTTACAGTGACTTGAAAAAATTAATATAGAAAAAAAATGGAATTAATTCGTGAACATTTTCGTGCCATCATTTTTCACAACTTTCGACGTGGATTATCACGACAAGAGTGCATTGATGAACTTAAATCTTTGTATGGCGATGAAGCAACATCCTATAGCACTGTGAAAAATTGGTATAATGAATTTAATCGTGGCCGAAGCTCGCTCAAAGACGAATTCCGTGAAGGTCGTCCAAAAACGGCTGTTGTGCCAGAGAACATTGATGCCGTGCGTGAACTCATAATGCAAGATCGACATGCGACATACCGAGAGATAGAGACATCCTTGGACATTTCTTCCACCAGCATACATTCGATACTGCATGAACACCTGGCCGTAAAAAAGGTTTGTTCTCGTTGGATCCCGCACAATTTGAAAGTCGCTCAAAAAAAGGCTCGTGTCGATTGGTGCAAAGAAATGTTACAAAAATACGATTGCGGTGCTTCAAAAGACGTTTATAAGATCGTCAAAGGGTGACGAATCATGGATCTATGCGTATGAGCTCGAAACGAAACAACAATCGACCGTGTGGGTCTTCAAAGACGAGCAAAATCCAACGAAAGTTGTTCGTGGAACAAGCACTTCGAAGCAAATGGTCGCCTGTTTCTTCGACAAAACTGGTCATGTGGCGACTGTTCCGCTTGAGCAACGTAGGACGGTCACTTGTTTGCCTGAAGTCATCGGAGAAATTCGAAAAACCAACAAGAGAAGACGAATCATTGTTCACCATGACAATGCAAGCTCTCACACATCGGCTCACATCAAGAAAAAAATGCGTGGTCAACGATTTTCGTCGCCAGAAGAAGCTGTTGAAGTGTTCAAAAACCATGTTTTAGAGGTGTCTCAATCGGAGTGGAAAAAGTGCTTCGACAACTGGTTTGAGCGCATGCAAAAGTGTATAAATCATGTTGGAGAATACTTTGAAAAAACAATAAAACCATTTTTGATTATAAATATTCGCATTTTCACTATTAGGCCAGAAATATATAGAGCAGCCCTTGTATTAAAGTCCAACGCTCTTGGTGTTATTAGTGTCATGCGGCCAGTAATGCTCGAAAAATTGGCTTAAATTGTCCATTCAGAATGCGCTTCGTTTAGAACATTTAAGGTGGCCATATACAAGAAATCAATTTTAATATTGAACCTTTTTAATAAACTTAAATTTTTTTTGTTAATTTTTATAAGATAAAATTCTATAGTCTATAAGAAAAAACACCCTTTAAAGAAATAAATAATTTAAAACAATTAATTGTCAATTGAACTGAACTAATACTTGGATGAGACGACAAATGATATGGTTTGTGTTGGGTTGTATTTGGTTCGGTTTGGCATTCAATATTCTAGTCATATTATGTATATGGATTTCAAATATTTAAATGATTAACAAAAACACAATACAACTCAATATACACTAGACTTTCAAGTTTATACTACAACACAATGTACTTGTTCATTTATGTATATCAATTTATTCATTTCAGTTTCATTTTGTGTCTTTTTTTTTTTTATTTGAAAAAGAGGAATTAAAATAAAATGAAATAAAAAAATAATAATAAACATTTTGTTGACTTGGAAATATGAAATGTCACACTTAAAATGCAAATGTAATTCTATATAATTACATATTTGTATCCATATTATTATGGCATTATGAGAGGAAACACGTTTTTCTTACTCTGTCTTTTAAATGAAGCAGTTAATATTCGTTGTGCAAATAGGTTGGTAAGGCAAGTTTAAATTTTATTAATATGGCAACATTGTTTATACGTAAAGCCATTATGTTGAATCACTATAAGGATTCAAGAGCAGTTTACATTATTATTCGAAGATTAATTATCTGATTTCTATTTGAAATTATTAAAAATAGTGGAGTGCCAAAGAAACAGGTGGCAACCATTATACTATTGTACCACTTTCTTAAAATCTGTTATATATATTATTTAAAAGCCTTTAAATAAAGCTTTTGCAAATGTGTGTAACTAAAATTGAATTTTTGTTAAAAATGAAAACAACGGGGAAAAAAGTACTCAGAGAGATTTTTGGGCAAAATAAATTTATTTTTAATGCAATGAATTAGTTTTCATAAATTTTATTCTTATATACAATTATTATCACTAAATAGAAAAATTAGGAAATCTAATATGGAAAATCTGACAATTCCCAAAAAAGTTTTAAAAATTTCCAAAAATGGGTATTTTCAGTTAATTTTCTGTAATGACTTAAAAAATCTAGGAGTAAAATTTTACTTGCAGGGTAATTTAAATAATGAAATACTTAACACAGCTTTTGCGATCAAAAAAAAATCTGCCTGAGAAAAAATATTTGAATAAAAACTTGCGCTATTTTAAAATTTTTTTGTTTTTAAAAATTACATTTTTGTATAATTATTTTCTGCTATTTTAAAATTTTTTTGTTTTTAAAAATTACATTTTTGTATAATTATTTTCTGCAGAATAAAAAACCTTTAATAATAGAAAATTTATTATATACAACATTTCTGTTCGACGTTTTGCTTGATATTGCTCGCAACTGCGATTTCTATTTATAGGCGAGTTAAAACGTTTGCATTCTTCTAATATGAAAAGATCTGGCAACTTGATTTATTTTTATCTTTTTTAATTTAAAACAATATATTGTCGTTTCATTGCTTATAATCACCAAGTTCTCTATTTTCTTGCTACATGGCCGGTGATGCCTGTTTGCCATATACTTTATGAAAATACTAATGTGTAGGTAGTGCTAACAAAGGTTCGTATACAATATTATAGGTAAAATATAGTTTTCTACACCTAATCAATCAATTAAAAAACAGGGTGTGTGTCATAAAGAATTATAGAAAATTAATGAAAAACAGTTTTAACTTAAAAAAAAATAAAACTTTTAAGCAGACTGAGTGCAAATATTGTGTAAGTTTTATGTCATTTGTAAGTGTTAGAAAATTATATAATGGTTGGAGAAAAAAGTGTTTAACAAAATATGAATTTATTAATGTAATAAGAAAGAAGATATCACAGCCCGTATCAAATTAATTAATCTCCTTGCTTAAGTATGAAGTAAAAGGAAAAAAATTTATTCTGAGATATAAATTTATATTATGATTTAGGAGAATTAGTTGAACCTTTTCGTACCTTTTTAATTTAAACTTTTTTTTTAACAATTTCCAGCTTTAAAACATTTCAAGAAAAATATTTTGTTATTTTAATTATTTAACGACAATTTCACACTTGAAAAAAAACGTTCACAATAACAAAAATAAAAAAAAAAGAATTTAACTGCAAATTACCAGAACATTAAAAACGTTGAAAAAAAATTTATGACAAGTTACACATTTGCAATAAAATTATAAAATCAGTGTCATTGGCAGTTTAACACGGTTAATGTAAACGTTTTACTTTAAACCCGTTTGAAATTTAAAAAGAAAAATGAATTTAAGTTGATTGTTTTTTAAGCCGAAAATACTTAATGAACAAACCCGTCTTTGATTTTTTTGCTTTAAGTTAATATTTATTTTAAACTTATAGAACAGAACCTAAACAATAAATGAATAAATTTTTAAGTTGAGTTGATTGTCTGCTTTTAGTTGTATTTGTAATGGAAAGTTATTTTTTTTTTATAATTTTTCCAATGAAACATGACATTGATTTCATAAGATGTCGGATGTGTTGGAGTGTTGTCGGAAAACTAAATACAAAAAAAAAAAAAATTTCACAATTTGCTTAAATAAATATGACAATAAGTCATATTGACGAGTGAAGTGTTATTGTTCCTTGTTTTTTATTTATTTGAACAGTGAAGTTCATAAAAGTAGCACAAAATTTTAATTTGCAAAAAAATTATTAAAAATTTTACTTATTTCGCCACTTAAAAAAATCGTAAGAATTCGCATCATCGCTTAACTTATTTGTGTAAAAATATTTATGGCTCCGCTTTACAACTTCACGTCACCGCTTTCTTAAAGTTATTTTTTAATAATCGCATGGCCAACCGAATCTAACACACTTCACCATCGTGATAATAAGTCGCTTCTAGCAGAGCTCTATCCTTTCACTTTGTCCTCGTCCACACTTTGCAACTTTTGGTGTGCAATTCTTAAGTTTGTAGGTGAGAGAGAAAAGACGAGTAGAAATGGCAACACTGTTTCATGTACTTGCAATTCTCTTTTGTTTTCTCTTTCGTCTAAGCAATCAAGAACCAAATTAAAGAAACAAAATTTGAATGTTTGGACAGGAATGCAATTTTATAAGAGAATTTAAAAATAATTGCAGAAACAAAAATTGCATGTCTGGAAGAGGACTTTCAATATCAAAACTTACAAGTCGAATATACCCAAACACTAATCCTTCTTTCTTTTCCCGCTATCCCATAACATAATTCCCTATTTCCAGTTCAAACTATTGCAATGTTTGCTCCCTTCGAACGATATTTAAATTCAAGAATTCAAATACACATAAAAATTATTATTAAACAAGTAAGAGTGCTATATTCGTTTATGCCGAATCTTATATACCCTTCACTATCTACGTAAATCTAGTTTAGTGAAGTAACACCAATAAAAAAAGCAAATATTGGGGTAACGGAGAATTAAAAAATAAGAAAAAATCATTTTACATAAAAATGACATCGACTCTTAATGGGTTAAGCATTTTTCAAAAATTTTAGTATTTCCTTGAAGACCTCTTCAAAGGCTTTAAAATGATACCCATATTGATGTTTTAAAAAATTTGAAAATTTCAGAGCCCCGTAACTCGGAAAATATAAGCGAGAGCCAATTTTTTCACTTGATGTTTTTTTTTTCTTATTTTTTAATTCTCTATCGACCCATATATTTATTTTTTTGATTCGAGTTAATTTATTGTTCCAAATGACATGAAAAAATTAAAGGTAGGCGTGGTTTTTGGCCTGCTGCCTCGAAGGACATAGGTCGATCATGCTGATTTCCAATAGCACCTCTTTCGACAATATATGTTGCATTTATCTTTTTTTTTTTTGAAAATCAAGTTTGCCTCGGCAAACACTAGCACGGACGGACAGACGGACATCACTCAATCGACTTCGGTATGCATAAGAAGTCAGAATATATATACTCTATGTGGTCGGAAATGGATATTGTAGAAATAACACACGAAATGACAAACCTTTATTTATACACTTTTTTGCACTAAGTCAATTTGCCTCGTCTTATAAAAAATTTCACAAATTCAATTTGAATAAACTGTGTTCACAGTTTAGTAGCTCTATAGGTGCCCTTGATTTCCCAATAGGTTTGATTCTCCGAGATCGTAGTGTTTTGTCAAATCGTATTTGTTAAAAAAGTCCAGAATTTACTATACAAATTGTACTGTATGTATGGGAGAAAAAATTTATCGCATGCTACTTTTTTTTAAACGTATTTAACTTGACGTATTTATCTTCACACACATTTAAATATTTATTTCTAAAAGTTGATTGTTGCGATCTCTATTATGGCACGTACAGCCAACCTTTTGAAACCAAACTTCGGCCAGATCAATATTATCCAGATTTAAGAAAAATCATTGATTATGATGCGCCCGCCATTTTGAAGATATAAGATTCAAAGACACCGCCAGCGTGTAAGCCGCATCAGGCAGTTGGATTTTCTAGATCTAAGGGAGTCTGGAGGGTGCATTCGTTTCAACGCTGAATAATAATTTTGCGTCTGTAAATTACGCGAATTGATGACTGATTTTCAAAATAAATCTGAATATATTTGGCAGCTTGTTCAAACGTCATTTTATACAAAATAATTAGCAGGAGTGTAGTGATCATAAATGTGAAAAAGTGAACACAGAATGACAGTTCGTTTGGCAATTAAACGCCCTTTCGTAAGTTCTATAGGGCTTAAAAAATTAATTTTTTAAAACAGTTTATCTTTTGTGTCTGGAAAATCTATACAACATTAACAGAAACAGCTTTCTTTGGTAAAGGATGAAGGCCTCGTATAATCACTAGCACTAGATCGTGTACTTTGCTGAAAAAATGTTCGAAATTCACTATAGAATTTGTACTTTTTGTGTGAAAGAAATAATTTATCGCATGCTATATATTTTGTTAAATGTTTTTTTTTTAATTAACTATAGAATACATAATTCCATACTATGGACTTTATTAATCCGTAAAATATAAGAACCTAGAGCTACGATACTGTTTTTGATTTGATTCAAATATGTCATTTGGCACATCGTGGGTTACCCTGTGATCGTAGGTCTGTGCTATAAGACCACAAATCGCAAATGGTCTGAAATTAAATATTACCTGTGTTAAAAGTGGTTGAGTTATGGTGCAGAGACATTGATAAGTGGACCACTCGTATGCGCGTTGGGGGATAAAACCTTGGCGATCATTTATGATACCTCACAGGCAATTTTTTTAATTTTTGTCTTGATTCGAAACCCTTTAACAAACCAAGTATATTCGCTTTATTTTACATTAGACACTATACTACAGAAAATAAAAATATATATATTTTTTTTAATTGACTATAAGTTTAACATTTCAAAATGTGAGACTTTTTATCGTAATTCATCTCTTAGTGTTGCTTTCAAACGAGTTTAAGTCTCTTTGAAATTACAATAAAAATACAATATTTTCCAGAATATTTCTTTAAGTATTATTTTGTTGTTATCAATATATTTTTGCTGTAATATACTTTTTTTTCTTTGCAAGATTATTACTCAACATGTAGCTGTAGTATGAAAATTACTAATCGTGTCACACGAGAAATGTGTTAATAAATAAAAATAAATTAATCTATTTTTTTCAAAGTACTGTGTTGTATTTGAAGAAGTTTTGGGAGAATAAAAGCAACAAAGGAGGGCTACATATTCGCTGAAAATAAGCACAGTTGTTTGTTTTAAATATAGAGAAAAAAATATATGAAATCATTAAAGAAAGCAGGTGATTCTTGGCGCTGATTCATCTGTTAAAAATAGAAAAATGAAAATTCGTAAAGTAATGGAATTACAAATTTTTGTTTGAAGCAACAAAAAAATATATATATATACAGATTGCTCTTCGATTCTCACTTTTCTCACTGACGAAACAACAAAAGAATCTATTTAAACTTTAAATAAAAACTAAAATTGATAATCAATTGTGACAAAAAAAAATAACTTGGAAAGCAACACTGAGTAAAACAAAAAGCTTTTAAAGAAAAAATTCTGTGATGCAATTATACATATTTAAATAAATTAGGTGCATGTGCATGCATGCAAGTGTTTCGAGTTAAATTGCTTTGAAGAAAATTATCGCATGAGTTAAAAATTCTACTGAATTTTATTTAACATAAATCTATCACCATCCATCCCATCTCTGAAAATAAAATTCCTTAAGGCAACATATTTAGCTATTGGAGTTTAATAAACACACTACTAGAAGTCTTCCCCAATCATGTTTTTCTATCCACTTTAATTTTATTTAAATACCGTCCGGAAACTTATACCTATTAGTTTTTTTGTATTAACATTGGTTATGTTAAGTGATTAACATAGCTCTGTTATCGTAACAGAATGTGGCTAGGGCTTTAAATTTTAAAATTTATTTTTACACACAGTCAATCAACAAATTTTTATTCAAAATTAACCAAAAGAGCAGATAACGTAAAAAAATTATATTTTAATTTCCAAAAAAAAAAAAAAATTGAATATAATTTCCTAATTTCGCCAGCTGTGTATTAAGCAACAAGACGCAACCATTTTGGTACAAATGTGTCATTAAATTAAATTCTTTATTTCTACAAGTATTTTTTTTATAAAATAGATTTAACACGATTTCGTAGTTGTAAATTAAAAAAAAAAAATCTATAAGAACTCAAGTGTGCATTATCGCAAAAAGAAAAGAAATTCATTTTATACCAGATTAAGTTGCTAATAATTTTTATAATTAGCGATCATTTGTTTATTTTTATCGCTATTTAATAATTATATTTTATGCATTTATGACACATTTTTTTTTTTTAACGGGGTGGGGAATAAACACATAAACTACTAAATAACTGTTGTCATTTAAAAAAATGTGTGTGTAGATAAATATGTATATTACGTTAAGTAATTTTTTTTTTTAATATAGCATGCGACAAATTTGCTTCTCCATATACAGTTACGGACAAACAAATAGTGTCAAATAAAATACTCTAACTTTTTGTAGCGCGAACGTGGTTTCAAGTTCTTTTCTTGCTGCCAATAAATTTATTTAAAGTTTGGCATCATTTTAATGAGGATAGGACAGTCAATTTACGTCACCTATGGGGTCACCCTTTAATTTTAAGATTTATTTTCGTCTTAATTTTTGTTATTGGGAGCTATAATAATACGCATTTATTTTAACCTTTAAATAAGTGCCCTTTACAGTTGATAAAACAAGTTAAAAATATGTCTGTTGTATGGGGACACCCTTTAATTTTTAAGATTATGAACTGTTTTTAAAATGGGACCAATTTGTGAGCATAATCTACCCAATTACAAAAGATTTTAAAAATCGATTAAAAGTTCACTGGGTTCTGCTGGCACAAACATTAGAAAAAAAAAACATTCAGACGAATTGATAACCTCCTGCGGTTAAAAAGTAAGCGGAGTATAACAGTTCGTTTAACATTAATCTTTTCATAAGTTCTTTGAGGTTTTTAGTTAACTTGTCATACGATTAATCCAAATGCTGCTCAATATTAATTGCACCTTTTGCTTTCTCTGTCATCCAACTGACGATAACTTGTTTTATTTTTGTTATTATTATCAAAAATTAAAATTCTGATGTTAAAGTTGTTGTATCTCAGGTCAAAATTAAATAATTAATTGCCAACCAAATAAAAACAAATCTTAAATGTTTTAACAACATGTTTATTTAATAATAATTTTGCAACTTTTGCATTCATTCAAGAAAAAAAATGCAATAAAACAAAATTAATTAATTAAAAAAAAAAAACAATAAATAATTATCTTTTCGCATCATTTGCATATTTTTCAATATCAAATGTAAGAAAATCCGGTTTAATACAACTTTTTTGCGATTTATATTACAAACATAAACAATTCATTATTACCGGCCTCTTTTTTATTTAAAGAAATTTAAAGTTGATTTTTTAATATTTTTAATGAACTTTTGTTAATGCATTACAAAGTATTTTATTTAAAATGAAATGTTGTTTGCTAATTTTAAATTTTTTTTATTTGAAAAATAATTACAACATTAATTAAGATAGAAAAAAGGTGGCGATTTATTTCATTTTATTTATTGATTTATAAAAATTTTATTTCAAAACAAAGTCAAAAAGAAGAGGTCTAGATACCTCAATAGGACACCGAATTGGTTAATGAATGACGACACTACTCGGGTTGTACGCCAACTGGCCAGGAAGTTCATTCGTACTTATCCAAAAAGTTCCAACCAAGGAAGTGAAAACCCTCAGCATGAGCTTAAGCAGCGAGCAATAGTTACTACTGCACAAGCTGTCAGACACTTTGCTACTCACACTATTCCAGAAATCTTCAAACCGAAGAAGTTCAAGGATTTATTACCGAAGAGATCGAGTCTTGTCCAAATACGGAGGAGCCTGTACAGTCTGGTAGAAATTCATATTATTAACTCGATCAGGAAGCAACGCTTACTACTGCTCAAACTGCCAGACACTTTATTCAAGGGCAAACAAAGGCAGTACTTGCATTAAAATGCTGATTCGGCAGCGCACATCGTGTGCGAATGTCCAACATAAGATAAGCATCACATCCATTAGATGTGGATGCTATGGAAGACCTCGACCTACAGCAAAAGCCTGCAGCATTTATGCAGAACTGAGCAATAAAAGGAGAGGGGATGCTGCGAATTGGTTTAGAAGCCTGGGTTCATATCCCAGCCACCTCTTAATTCTAAAGCAATATTCCGCATTTTCGCAGATGTTATTCTACAGCATTAAAAAAATAAAGTGGCTTGGACATCTTCGAAAATTAAAATGCTTCTGCGAAACACCAAAGGCGCTGCAATACTGTTCTAAAAATAAACAGAATGTGCAATTGCAGGGTTGTGAAATTTAAAGCTTTCCATCTATCAGTCTTCTGCAACACTTTTCACCTTTACTATATTCCTTTCCAAAGAAGGTAACACAATTAATTAGTAGGATTTATTGCCTGAGCATTACTTTTCTCCAAAAAAGATTGCCATAGTTATAAAAGGAAAGCTGTCAATTATCAGTGGATGACTACAAATAACATGGACTTGGTGTTAAGAAGCAAGGTCGATATTCTTGGTTACATTTTTTACTTTAAACTTAAGAACGAAAAATGATTAAATTAGATTCCAAAAAGGTAGCGGTGTTAATCAGTATCACACCCCCCATTTAAATATAATTTATATAAAAGTGTTCCGTTCATCATAAACCGGTAATAAAAAATTCATTTTTATATAAATATTCACATATATATTTTTGTTTATATTTAATACCCCTCTGTAATCTTTTAAAGTCTTGTTTTGTTTTAAGTTTTAGCGTTTTTTTATTCTATGTTTTGATAGCATTGATAATTACGGTGTTGCCTGCTCTGTGATTTATCGTTAAATAGAGAGAGAGAGAGAGAGTAGTTAAATTTAATGTTGCCAATGTTGCTGGTATTTAAGGCATTTAAAAAAAAAACTCTTGGGGCATAAGATAAAAATCTTTAAATATGACTTAAAATTTTCTAAAGCAGAAATTTTTTTTTTAAATATTTTACTTTTTAAAAGTAAAACTTTGAATGTAAATTGCGGATGTACAAAACTTGTTAAAATAAATATAATTATTATTCAAGTCAATAAGCCATTTCAGTAATAGAATAAATATTTTTGTAACTATTCTGTATCATATAAATTGGAAGAAAAACAAAAACTACAATTACGTTATTTATTTATTTATTTGTTTGTTATTCGAGCAATTAACGTGTCAATTGTATTTGCAAATATTCTTGGATTATAAAATATTAAAAGAGACAGTGCTATAAGACCTTTTTCTAATTATTAGTTGGGAAAATATTTAATAAAAGGTATTTTAAATGTTGAATAATTATTGGTTTCAAGTTGATTTTTAGTGTGTTGAATAAAGCAAACTACAATGTTGCCACATCTTAATCATGGTGTGACGATTTTTAGAAGATAAAATGGCATGTAGAATTTTTTGCTTTTAATATTGAATTTTAAATGTTTTTTATTAATATAAAAAATAAGTTTGAGAGAAAAAAAAAATAAATTTTATTTTCACTAAATTTTTGAATTTTTAAAAATATTAAAGCAATTAGTTTTTGTCATTTTTATTTTATAATATTAACTTGATAGTTAAGCAAAACTTGTTTTTTATTTAAATATTTAATATCATTCATTTTGTTGTTTATGTGTTGATTGGCCAATATATATTATTAATTGTGTTATTGTTTTTTATTTAAGCTAATTAGGCCTATTCATTTTGATTTACCAACTGAAAAAATTTGTTAGAACAGAAGCTTTAGGCAGATTTCAAGTCTCTACACAATTCTATATTTTTTAAATCCTTTTAATATTTGTTGAGGTCATCATAATACAGCGTCTGTATAGCAAGTGCCTTATTATAACGGTTCTAGAGACAAGGGTCCGTGATGGACGGATATGGGAGCGATATACCAGGATTCAGTTTTAAGCCTTGAAACACAAAAATTAACGTGTTGTCAATTTTCGCTAAGATTTATAAGCAGATGTATAGCCGTTACCTCGTTTCTGTAACTAAAGTGAGAAATTACTCACATGAAAATACTCGTATAATAGGCATCTTTTTTACACCGGCCGATCAGAAGTATTATTCTGTGTAAACCAAATTTACTTAGCCCTATCGCGTTTGGCGTTTTCATACCAAAAACTCGGCGTTTTTTAAAGCTTTTGTAATAGATTAAAGATAGCTCGCAACAGTTATTATTAATCTATTATAAAATTGTCGTAGTCCTAATACGCCTACGCCAAATACGATAAAGGTGATTATAATATTTATATGTGAGAAATTTCTCACTTAAGTTACAGAAACTGGGTACCGATAATACAGACGTTATTTGTAAGGCAAGGTTAGGTTAGGTTAGGTTGCACAGGGCGTCGGCGTAATAAGACCGACCCACTTGGGTCCCAAAGGTCCCGTTGTGGAAACAGGATGTGCAGGAATCAGATTCAGGACCCTACGGCACCATCAAAGATCCAAATCCAAGCCACCCAGAGGACCGGATAAACAAGTTTATCCTAGCAACATCGCAGACAGATAAGTCTGCAAGACCATGCAGTCTCGTACTGCCGAAAATGGCCGCTCTATTCCCAGAAAGAGCTGGGCAGTGGCAGAGCAGATGCTCTACCGTTTCCGCCTCTTCCTCATCTTGAGAACTTCTACAGTAGTTATGATGCGGAAGATTCAGTCTCCTAGCATGGGTACCAATGACACAGTGCCCCGTCAGCACAGCCAGCAGTGTGCCCAGCTGCCCCCAAGGAAACCTCAGTAGATTTGCGGATATCCCACTATCGTACTGAGGCCACGATGTCCTCGAATATTTGTAAAGTTATTAACGAAATAGACTTTACAAAAACCATCCAGCAATTAATTTATCAAATAAAGTGTGACCATATCGTTCAGATTATTGTGGCGTTTTTGTCTTGGCCAATATGGGTCGAAAATTGTATCAATTTTATGTAACAATAATAGGATTGGTATCGCGTTAATCGTATATTTTTGGAAATTGTACAACAATTTAGCGCGATCAAAATTGCCACAAATTTTAGTTCTACACTTTCAGCGGTATTGCTGGCCTGGCATGGCACGGGACATATGCCGGTACGGTCAGAAGTATGAAATCGACCAGCAAGCTCCCGCCGGTAGGATGCTAACTCGCCAACCGGACGAACCATGATCCCTCGTATGCGCTGATTTCATGGGCTCATTGCCAAGAACCAAGCTCGGTAATAGGACGTTGTTAGTGCTGTTCGACAGCTTCTCGAAATGGTGTCAGCTCGTCCCGTTACGAAACGCCACTAACGAAAGCGCCGTAAAGGCATTGGGAGAGCGGATCATTTCACGTTATGGAGTCCTATATTTTCAGACTGATGAAATTTACACATTGTAAGGACTTGCTTCGAACTAAAAATTCTATGATATATTTATGATAATGAAACTATTTGTGTTTCAATACAAATGATTATTTAACTGATAAAAAAAAAATCGGGTTTTTTAACAAGTGTTCTTACGTTCTTCGAGAGAGTGTCTGTCAGAAATTATGGCGTCTTTTTTTTACTTTTCTGTCACAATGTTTTATTTCATCGCGCTACTACTAACGCACCGTTACCTATTTGAGATTAATTTTTTGCTCAGTGATTTAGAATTTTATGCACTTTTAGCAAATACTTTTAGTTTTCCCGATACTTAAGCTTTTTTGTTAAATCAAATCGCGAAATGATTAATTTTGTCTTTTAAATTTTTGCAAAAGAATTCTATAATTTTTGACGAAAGCCGAAATCATCACATTCAGTTTTAAGGTCGCCACTGAAAACTTTTGAAATGTGATTTTATAATACTTCACCTGGACAATAATTGCAAACTTATAAATAAATATGTCCTCTGAAATCTAACTTTTAAGGAGTCACTAAATGCGACACTCTTTTTTTCATAGGGATGACCTGACCATCGAATTGTTTATTAATCCAGAGCAAATTTATAAATTAAAAACAACTAAAACAATCATTTAATTTGTAACTTTACTTTAATTATTTTTATCTTATTTACAAAATGTAATCGTTTACACATTACAACTTTTTCATAAAAATTTGACGATTTTAAATTATTTTTATGTGGCAACACATATTATGCATGTTTATATGATGACGTAATACAAAAGAAAATTGTTTTGCGAAAAAAGTTTTTGTTTTAGTTGTTGTTTGTATGAATTTCTTTGTACAAATGAATTTGTTCTATTTGTTAAAATAATTATGGAATATTGAGCAGGTGTAAATTGTATAAATTTTTTATTATCACTTACGCAAAACATTTAGTACTAAATACAGGGAAATTAAAGAAAAATAAAAAGAGCCATTTTTTTCTAAATTTATTTTACAGTAGAAAATTAGAAGTGTTTAATATTTTAATAAAAATTATTGTTAATCAAGGTGTCAAATACTAAATGTTCTTATTTTCTTTCTTTATAAATAGAGAAATGGTTGCCATCCAATTAATCTTTTTACTTGGTGTTTTCAAAGGGAAAGAGTAGATAAGATATTTGATAAATTTGATTGATAAAAAAAAATGCCTAAATTTAAGGAGTTTTGTGAATCTGCGATATGTTATCTAAAATTGGTAGAGAAATTTTAATTAATTATTTTTTTATTTCTATCTTGATTAAGTGAGAAAGAGTAAAGGAAAGCATTGCGTAAAGAAGCTTAAAAATGTAAAAAAAATTACTACAATTGCTGATTGACCGCATCAAAAAATAAAACACGGAGCATTAAATGCTGGTTCACCCATTGTTTCGGAACAAAATTTTAGTTGTGAGAGAATTTTAGTTTTTTAAGAGTTTGTTCTGAAACGATTCACCCACTGCGAACAATTTTTCTGGAAAAACAAAGCTACCATATGAAACATATGTGTAAGCGAGATGTGTTACTTTACAAGCAGGCAGCACTGTGACAGAAAATTAAAATCACTGAATGCCGTTTTGTTATAAATAAATTCTAAATTAAAAAAAAAAACTTTCATAATTAAATCAAAAAATGAGGTAAAAAAATTGAGGTAAAAAGTCATACAAGCATTCTCTACCCAGCTTTTTCATTTCTGAAATAAGCTTCAAGGCAAGGGATTCATTCAAGCTTCGAGGCAAGGGATTCATTCATTCCGTGACACAATTCTTTAAACTTATTTTCTTTTATTTTGTGTTTTATTATAAATATACCAGGCAAATTAAGGCAGGTAATCTTAAGAACAAAACAAATTTTAAAAATAATTATTGAATATCAATGCAAACAAAGAACGAAAAAGTATGTAAAATATATATATATAAAATAAATATATTTTTTTGCTTGAAAGATTTTTATCACATTAATTAATGAAGTGGCAGCTCAGTTAAATTTTCTTTGAAAATATAAAATAGTTGGCAGCACAGTTTCATTGTTTCGGAACAAAAATTAAAATTAAACCAATTCAAGCTGAAATTGTTCCGAAGTGAGTTTACTCTTTTTCTCTCTCTCTCTCTCAAAAAATAAAACGTCAAACTACATATAAAAAAAAATGTTTCGGAACAAAATTTTTGTGGGTGAACCAGCCTTAAGGCTTTTACATTCTCAAAAACCAGTGCCCTCGTTTCTTATCAATACTCTCTTTACAAGTTAGTTTGAAAGGAGGGCTGGTACAGACAGAGCAGCTGCTAGAAGTATCATAGGCAGAAATGAACTTATCTAAATCTTCACGTTTGATTTCTTATGTCCAGCTGCATGCGCTGGCCAGCCTGATGGACAGTTAGATAAAATGAGCTAAGCTTCCATTCATTGCCTTGAAAAATTGTGATTTCCAAACTATTGCTGGAATTTGTCGTTAATATGAATAAGACCTATATAATTGAAGTAGTGTTACCCTTCGCCTACAAAGTCGCAATTTGACGCTCTGAGTTTTTTGTTAGATTTTTCTTTAAACTAATAATTTTGAGAATTTCTTTTATTTCGTTTTTTTTTTTTGTGAATTTACCCACCAAAACAAATTTTGTTATCAACGCATTGCAAGTTTCCTTATTCTTAACTTTTTATAAAACATCGTCGAGGGGACGAACATTGATCCCTACTGGGGACGAACATTGATACCTACTTGCTTTTTGCAAAATTAAACAAGGTAATGTCTTAAACGACTTTTTTGTGTGACTTTTAGTGCTACTTTTGGAAAAAACCAAGCGGTAACGATGAATCGAAGTTACACTGATGGAGGTGAAATAAGCCGTCAGTATTATCAAAATGAGACAGGGGAAGAGCTACTACGTTTAACGCAACAGAACGTAAAATAGGAGCTCGTATGAATTGTTTCAAGTTCTTGTTTTTTTATTTTGTGCATTTTAACGTTTTAGGAGTATTTTACAGGAATTTATAATATCTTTTCAAATAATTCATTTATCTAAGAAAAACTTATTTAAAAATAATATTAGACCATATGAGAATTATTACACAATTTGAAAATTATGTTATTCGTTTGTTCTGACTCCAGAAATGGTTTTTACTTTAACTCACTACTTAATACATAACTGATTTAGACAACGAGAGGAGAAAGATAAGCTCGTAGCAAAAGTAAAAAAAAACGCTACAATATCTTAAATAGAACTCGCTCAAATTTAATACGTTTGTAACCGAATTTAATTCGTGCCTACTCTTTACTGTAGTGCTCACGTTAACTCTGTTTTATTTTTCCATCATACCATTGTTAAAAAATTTTAAACTGGGATAAAGTTATAGTTTATGTTTGCAGGTGGGCACCCAATCAGTAGTTTGATGGAAGAATTTTTAACTGTTTATTGACATTGACATCTTTAATTATATACAATTAAAAACAATTAAATTTCCTGAAAAGTCACTGTCATTGCAAAACTTTTTCTTTGACAATTGGTGTGAATTTTTGCACATATAAAATTAATTTCAAGACAGGTTAAAAATTTCTTAGAGGCTTTAAATTGAATATTAAAAAGAAAACTTTTTTTTTAGTTTAAATAAATATCAGTCTACGTCACATGAAATTCAATGATAGAAAATGTTTGACCTGCACTGAGAAAAATTAAATAAAACAATAAGTGAAACGAATAATATTTACACGTAAACTTTAGACATTGAAATCTCTCATGTACTTTTGCTCAAGAGATTCTGCTATTTATGAGCTCTTTTTATTTGAAAATGAAACTGTCATTAGTCGAAAATTTGATGAAATACCCTTTATATTAAATTTGCCATTTAAATATTTCCACAATGTGTTTTTGTGATGCCGCGTATTTCATAGTAATTTTGAGATTTATTTTTGCCTTAATTTTTACTTTTTGCAATAAAACTTTAAATTAAATATTGCAAAACCGGTTACGATTTTAATTTGCTAAAAACTGTATAAAATTTTATCATCTAAAATGAGTTTTATTTAGTTCCCACATGTTGTCAGCATTGATATAATTACATATGGTTATTTGGTGCTGCCAGATAGCCCAAATTAAAAATATAACGTCAAACAAAAAAAAAAAAAAAAACGTTAAATGTATTTCTTTTCTTTTACAATATTATTTCAGAATATATTTCAGATTTAATCATCACTTTGATTTTATTACAAGATTAAACATTATATGATTTCTTATAAAACTTACCTTTTAATCTCTGTGTATTTCTAGCTCAATGAGGCATATCAATATCGAGAATAATTGTTTTTTTTTTTAATTTTAATTTTAAATATATACATACTAAAATAAATAAAGGTAGGGGACAAAAGACCGTGTGACGTTAACTCAAGCAACGAAGAAAACAACGAAATTACTTTAAAAAAATGCAAAAATAAAAAACCTTAGCAAAAAATGCAACAGATGACAAGGCATAAAAATAATACAAATTATATATAGAAAACAATTAGATTTACTACATAGTGAACAGTACGTAAAAAAGTTTTATTCACTTAGCAAACTTAAGGTAAAAAGTGGTTGCGATTCCCACTAAATTGAATTTGATTGTATTTAATTTCAGGTTATCATTCCAATTGAAAAAATGCTAATCGGATTAGAAACCAAATTAAGATAAAATAAATTCGGGAATTTTTGTTGATTATTTTGCTTCCGGTAAATTATATTTTTATATGATTTTAATAATTCTCATTTAGTTGAGAAAAAAATTTGATAAGATATATTTAAAGTTGTTGGGAAAAGATTTCTTGAAGTGCTGATTTATATAAAGACCTAATAGAAAAGCCTAAAAAAATATTGTCATTCATGACATTGCTTTACATTCTAAGTAAAGATTTTACCAGATCCGCTCAAGTGTTTAATTACGTGCTTAAGGTCTTAAAGCACAAAATTATCTTCAAAATTAAGCCTTAAAACAAACATTGCACAATTGTAAAAATAAAATTAAAAATATGCAAGGCAAATTACTGAGAGAACAGCGTGTGGACACATCTTACCAAAATAATTTTAATATGAATAATCCTCGTAGAGTTAGTGGGTTAAATAGTTGATGTTTACAGTGTATACAAGCTAAGCTAGATATAAGCGAGGAATATTGATGAAGAATGTAGCGTTTCAGAAAATGCAGCATTACATTCTGTTGGTTTCTATTCTTTCCTCTTTTCTTTGGAAAACGTCCGCATACATTTGTAAATAATTTTTCTTTCTTAAAAAATATTTTTCGGAAGAAAATGGTATTACACTTAAGCCAAAATTAATCTAATTAATTTTTTATAAAATCAGAAAAATAATAATTTTTAGTTTCTTTAATTCTATTCAATGTTGATTCTTTAATATTTTATTCAGGCGAAATTTAAAAGAACTTAAGGTAATTTGAGAAAAAATTTGTCGTTTCGAAAGTTTTCATTTTACAAATGTGCGTTAAAGAAAAATACAAATTAGCAAATCTGGCAACATTATGAAATGTTTCATCTCATAAAAAAATAATGAAATATGGCAACTTTCAAAAAAAAACTCTCCCCATTTGCAACAGAGTTGTCAATCAGGTTAAAGCAAAATCGCGAATTGGCTTAAATCACGCGTGACATTTTTTCAATATATTCATACTTTTAATGATGTCCTAAAAAGATTTGAATTTTACCAAAAAAATATTAGCGGATTGTTTGAACTTGAGCAATCACTCCCATACACGATACAAACGGCTTGATCAAACAGAAAATTTATTCTAGTTTGAATTAAGTTTGTGCATTTAATTTTGTTACTTTTTTTTAGCTATTTTACGACCAAGACCTTTTTTTTTTTGTTAAAAATGATTTATTTCTTATGAGAAGTTGACTTTTATTACCCAGCGTAAATAAATCTGTTGCTTTCAAGCGTAAAATGATAGATATTTTAAATAAATTCATCTATACGTTACCAAAGGTAATAAAATTTAAAAAAAAGTATTGTAATTTGTGTTGGAAGTACCCTGAATAATGTAAAATTTTTTATTTGTTAGAAAATTATATTTTCACATAAATATTTTTATTGCCTCTCCTGTACCGCTCCCAACAATTTCAAGCATTCTTTGTACTTTTGTAGGGGCCAATGGAAAGGTATTTTTGGGCGTTAGAAGTGCTAATCATGTGAACATGCAGATAGAGACAATCGATACCCAGGCTGCTATCTGGGCTGTGCCGACTAAATAAGTAGGGCAGAGTTCTCCTTGATCGTAGAAAAACGTACACTCGTAACACAAAATTTGCCATAAGATTTTTCCTTTAATCCGGATGTAGGAGAAGTCCCGAAAATAAGGACTTACAAAGTAGAAGGAGTCGACTAAAACTGCCTAAGAAACTGAAAAGACATCTTTTAGTTCAGTCAGCCTGCTAGAACACATTTCCAGAAGTAGGAGTATCCAGCAAGTGATTAAAGGGAGGATCCAGAAGGCAATTCAAGGCAACGTTGTTAATCCGGTTCAATGATAAACAAAAAACAGTCCTTATTTAGACCAAAAAAAAAAAAAAAAAATCAGACGAGACTGAAAAGAAATTCCTATGGCGGGGTTAATAATTTTATTTGAGGAAATTCGTTTGCAAAATCTCCCATCAGATGCGCAAGGAGAGGGTTCCCAAAGTGGCAACTCTGAATCTAGAATTGTTTGGTGCAAGCAATGATCCTTAAATGGGTTAAGTTCTTAAACCTAAAGAGGTAGAGGAACTTCCCACCAGATGTAGACAGGCTCACAAGGTACTCAAAAAGACCCTCGGCAGAAAGGCCAAAAAGATCGGATAACTGTGTTTGCTGGGATAACTGTGTTTGCGTTGACAGGTCGTGGGGATTTCAATCTGGCTAAGAGGTTCCTAGGACAACGGGCATCGATATCCTAAATGAGAATGCTATGGAAGTCCTGAAACTAAAAAGTATTTGAGCAGTTACAAGTTGGCCGTAGTGAACAATTACTTTGTCGTTTGATAAAAAAATTATATTTATAAAACGTAGTGTTGTTCACAGTTCGCCTATAACCACTACAACTGCACAGGTTTTAATAGCACTTCAACTTATAATTGACACGAGAAAATAAAATATTAAATTACATTATAGTATTTTCTTTAATTCACTTTTCAAGTTCTCAAATAGAATTTTTCCCTTTGCAAACGTTAAAGCTAATTTTGTATTAAATAAAAAAACAAAAACAAATCAAAACATTTTGTTTTCGACTGCAAAAGTTCGCACGTAGCAATATAACGTTGAAAGGATAGAAATAAATGAATAAAGAAACAACAACAAAAAAACACAAAACTGATGTTGCAAAAAATAGTTACATCAAATTTTCTAAGTTACTTCATTTAGTTGTAACAAGTTTATTTAACAAAACGGTTGAAATTGTTAAGAAATTTCGAGAAAAAATTATTACAAGAAATTTTAAAAAATTTTCTTCATCGTTTTCTTTTTTAATTTTAATCGTCAACAAATTGGCTGTTTTAAGCGATTTTTATTTACGATATATTCGTTTAGTTTTGAATTTTTATAAAATTTTTAGAGAATTCAAAAAATCGTTACGTTTTAAAATGAAAATAAATCGTAATAAACTTTTAATAATTTCGGGCGGTGTATTTATTTTTGCCATTCTAAATGGCTGGTTGATATTTCCGAAAATTTTAAAATACATTTTAAAGAAACAGGTGAATTTGAAGCCCGGTTCGGATGTACGTGAATTGTGGCAAAATACACCATTTCCTTTGCACTTCTATTTCTATGTTTTTAACATTACGAATCCAAATGAGTTTTTAAATGGTGCTAAACCTAATCTACAGGAAATTGGTCCATTTGTGTTTGAGTATGTTGAAAACCAGTGAATTTCATGAGTACAAAAATAAAATAAAAATCAAAATAATATTTTCTTTTGGTTCGTTAAGCGAATGGAAATCAAAATATGATTTGGAGGATGATGATGTTGAGGATACGGTTACTTATCATATGAGAAATACATTTATATTTAATGAAAAAGCTTCAGCTCCTCTTACAGGTGAGGAGCAGATCACAATGATACATCCCCTAATTGCGGTAAGTGATTGTATAAAAGTATGGGGCCACCTTAATTAAGTAATTGTCCAGCAGTTTGACTCATAGGGATGCCACAACAATTAAAAAATCACTAAGAAACTAAAATAAATTTTAATGAGAAATAAAAAAATATTTTAATATTTGGGGTTTTAAGCGCGCCAGGGGTTTAGGACCCTTAATTGTAAACCACTTTATTATCAGGAGCTTTGTTTTCAACACAGCTTGACGTTTCTTACGATTGGTGCAGGAAAATTTTTTCCAAAAAATTTTTAAATTTTTTTTGACAAAAATAGTCATTATTGAGTAGAGATAAATATGCAAAGTTAAATATTTTATGACGTCATGAGTTACGTCATTACATATTTATAAATATTTTAACGTAACTTACTACGTCATTAAATAGTTAAAGTTCGATTTTCCATGTTTCGGACATATTCAAACTTTTAGAACACATCGAAATTTTTGGGACACTTTTTTGGGACATATCCAAATTTTTGGGACACATCAAAATTTTTGGGACAAAAAATTAAAAATTTTATTAATCCACTTAAAATTACAGACTACGATCCAAGAATATATTACCTCATATTTGAGTTATATTTCATTTCGTAATCTTCTTTGGTTTAGCTACAACATAAAATAATCCCTTCGAGCATCGTCACTTTGGAATAAAACTGCTTTTTTTTAATTTAATATATTTTATGAACAACGTTAAAAGACTATAAAACGATGGTCAATTATCTTAAGTTTAAGTTGTAGCCCATTTTGTATCTTCTCTAGTTTGGCTATCTCACTACCACTCCCAGGTCTTGATGACATTGAATGTCATCAGTTAAGTTTTTTTTTGGTTTTTGTTAAAAAAAAGTAACAATTATGCGTTTGGAGTTTCAAGAGAACTCTAAAATCTTTACTAAAATCATATCAGGCAGACATTCTTTATGTAAATTTTCGAACACCCTTTAATAAAACGAGAAAACAATTGAATCATTGCTACGGAAGCTTTACAAACTATATTCAATTGGATAAATAAGTTGAGTTATCGATCTCGCTGGTGAACTCTACACAGTGGGATATTTTGCAAAAAAAAAATAATTAGGCCGATTTTATCGAAACTTTTGAAAAATGGCGCCATATTGTTTTCAAGTATATCATTTCATATCATATTACTTTCATATCGGGGATATGAAATATTTTAACCGATTTTTGAAACGATTATATTTTTGCTGGTTCTTTGTGCCTCATTCAAAATTATTGGTTGAAGAGGTTTTTGAAAATGCTTTTGTCACAATTCCAATGAACTTCTGCGACGATTTAATTGTATTAATCGACCAAGAATTCACTTTCATGTTGTACAAGAATTTGACCTTAAAAGAACAAAGAAAGTAATCGAGATTAAATTATTTTAATTCCTTCTACTCTAAAGTCACTTTATTTACCCATTCATTAGAATCTTATTTGCAAGGCTTTTACTAATATTCACCTGCATTCCTTATACTGCCTTTATGACTCGCAAATGCAATTTAAGATTATAGGCGAGTTAAAACGTCTAAACCATATTTATAAGGAAAGATCTGGTAGTTTGTCTTATTTTTTTTAAACTTGTTTTTATATACATAAGCATTTAAAAATAATATCTTTTGGGGTAAAATGATATAGACTTAAATTTTAAATATTTGTGCTTTAACAGCTTAAACTTGCTTGCTTGCTGGGTTAATTCTATCCGTTATTGCCTGTAGAATATCTTCTATGTATTTGATTTCATACAACAATTTTAAATATTTTTTTTTTTGTTTGTCACAAAATAAATTACCTCGGCATGTACAAAGAATTTAAAACATAAATTGTTTATAATTTTGCTAAAAATCAAAAGGAAAATAATTTTCCTAAACGTTTATGAATTGCTTATCACATCTAATTGCCTCAAATTACTTTATTAACGAGACACAACACAGAGTAAAACTTATGCATTTATAATTTCTTGAAATTGAATTTCTTATTTAAACCATAAACCAACAAACATTTTTATGTCATGTTATTTTATTTATTTTTCCCTCTTAAGTCAATTGCTCTGGTGGTATTACGTGAAAGGGCCGCTATGCTGGATTTAATTGTCAAAGCAATTGATATAATATTTCGGGATCAAACAGGTGTTATAACAGCGTCCTTTATGGATATATTCTTTCGTGGCCTTAATGTGGACTGTTCATCGGAGGAGTTTGCCGCTAAGGCTTTATGTTCGGCCTTTTATACGGGTGAAGTAAAACAGGCCCGACAAGTTAATGATACACATTTCCTCTTTTCATTTATGCAGGCGGTAAGTAGAGTATGGATAAAGGGAAACCAGAGTTGTTTTGTGATGTTTTTATTTTTTATTTTTACTCTAGGCCAATCATTCAGATGCTGGAAAATTTACCGCCTGTAGAGGTGTTAAAAATGTTCATAAAATGGGTAAAATAATATTGTTTGAAGATGAAACCGAACAAGACATTTGGCCGGGAGATGCATGCAATCAATTTATTGGCACCGATTCTACAGTATTTCCGCCATTTTTAGCTAAAGAGGAGGGACTGTGGGCTTTTACTCCTGATTTGTGCAGATCATTAGGTGCCCATTATGTACGCAAAACCACATATGCTGGATTGCCAGCAAGTTATTTCACAATGGATTTTGGCGATATAAAAGTAAGGAAAATATATACGAGAATTATTTATTTGTTTGTATGGCTTTATTTTTAAACTTTAAGAACACTCCCGAACTGCATTGTTTCTGTGATGACCCCGAAGATTTGGACACTTGCCCTCCTAAGGGGACCATGAATTTACAGCCCTGTACTGGTGGTCCATTCTTAGCCTCCTTGCCTCATTTTTATAAAGCTGATCCCAAATTATTGGACGCTGTTAATGGTTTGAATCCCAACGAGCATGATCATGCCATCAAAATACTTTTTGAATTAGTAATTACAAAAAACACACGAGAAACTAAGAACTTTTTTTAAATATTTTTGTTAAATATTCTTTAGATGTCGGGTACACCCTTTGCGGCGGCAAAACGTTTACAATTAAGCATAGATATAGAGCCAGTGGAGCCTGTTCATCAGCTTAGCAAAATTCCACGAGTAGTGCTGCCTGTGTTTTGGGTCGAGGAAGGAGTAGCTCTTAATAAAACCTACACAAATATGCTGAAATATACTTTGTTTTTGTATGTCGTGTCGTAAATTTTTAAAAAGAAATTTTAATTTTTTTTTTTGGCTTCTAAATTTTTAGGGGTCTACACTTCAATGTTGGCCTACGTTGGACCTTGATAACATTGTCTTTATTGGGTCTAATGGGTGGCGGCTATTTGTATATGAAAAAGAAGGATAGCCTAGATATCACTATACCACCCAAGGAAAATAAAATAAAACATATTAAACCTGTCTCAGCTAAAACGGTTGCTGATACCAGCCAGTTGCCATCTTTAGCACAAACTGATTTACGAGATCAAAAAGTGGAGGAGTTTTAGATGTCATGATTTTAAGAAAAAATTAGAAGATTAAAAGAGAAACGGACACATACATACAAGCAAATTTTAACACTTGAATTTAAATTAGAATTAAAGCACTTTAAAAATAGTTGACTATTAGGCCATAAACCATCTGGCAACTCTTATTTTAGTTTGTACAATTTTAAGAGAAAAACTCGGTGGTGTGATCTTTTGCTAAGGCTAAAAGTATAGAAAGAAATTAAAATGTTTTGCTTCAGCTTTAATATCTTTTTGTTTGGCTTTTGTAATTCTCATTGAGTTTAAGAAGTTTAATATATAAAAAAATTTTTTAGTAAATATGTTTAGTAGAGTTTATTAATATAAAATTATATGATATTTTCTTTTAATTTAAAACCTGATTTAAGGACTAAATGAAAAATTATGATTGAAAAAATTTATTATAAAATTATAAAAGAACAATTTTTAGAAACTATAACTTTTGCAATTTTTGCAATATTTTTTCTCAAATGAACCCTAATAAGCTTTCAATTAATAAATTCAAATGCATTTAAAAAGATATAATAATTAAGAAATTTAAAAAAAAGTACTTTATTGGAAAAAGTAGACTTTGTGGTTGCTGGGAAAGCAGCAAAAATTATTTTAAAAATTTAAATTATTTAAAAATTCCTTTATGGCGGCAATTACCTTAATTATAGCTTAAAATTATTTTGCCATGTAAATCTTATATAATGATTTTTTGCCATTATTTTGTCTTTGTTAATCCAATTAATATTTTCATTAAAGTAATGAAAATTTAATGAGTAGCAGCTTCAAAGAGCCTCTTTAAATTTGCTTTTATGTTTAAAAAAATGTTATATAATTATTTTAAATAAAAAAAAAAAAATATTAAACAAGTTTCATACATGCATTGATTGTATCAAAGATATAAATGTCATTGAATCAATTAAACAAATTTCTTTCTTTGGATTTCAATTAAATTTTAATAAGTTGCCTAAATGTAACTAGAAGATTTTGTTTTAAATACAACGCAAAAGATGGCTCATAAAGTTAAAAATGTCAAGTAGTTTAACTAATTGCACTGTTCTGCAGTTACATATTTGTATAAGGGGCGTGGCAAAAAATGGGCTTCTTAATAAGAAAAAGTCCCATTAATATGTAATACCATAACTCGAGAGCTTTTTATCCTTTTCGAGAAATAAAACAATTTTCCTTCAAATCATATGGTCACAAATATTTGTTCTACAGTCTCTAAATTATTCAAAATATAGTGGTGAAAAAAAATGTTCATACAATTTTGAAAAAAAAAAAAAAATTATTTTGTAAAAAATTAATATATTAAAATTTAATTGTTTTTTGTTAATATTCCTAAATGAAGGTAAACTACTAATAAAATATGCCCCAGTTTCATTAAAATCAATGCACAAATAGAAAGTGTTTGTTTTGCAGCAAAGTCTTAAGACCTTATTATAGGTCTTACGAAGTATTTACAATAAAAACTCGAATTAACATTTTGAAAACTTAAAACAGCGATAAATTTTTACTTACGCCCAAGACTGCAAATTCATTTTTATGTTTTTACAGAAGTAAATGTTCTCATTTTTAATCAACTTTCAAAAAATAGGAGGGTTATCAATTCGTGTGAATGTTGCATTTTTTTAATGTTTGTGCCTCAGTCAGTCATTTCTAAACCGATTTTGAAAATTTTTTGTAATTTGATAAATTATGCCTACAGATTGGTACCGTTTTTATAACCTAATTAACTTAAATCAACATAATCTTAAAAATAAAAGGGTGTCCCCATACAACATACTTGTTTTTTAAGTGTATTTTGAACCGTGAAAGGCATAACTCTTAAATTAAAAAAAACTGAGTATCGCTATGGCTCGCAATAGCAAAAAGTGATAGAAAAAATCTTAAAATTACAGGGTCTCCCCATAGGTGACGTAAGTTGACCTATGTATATGGGCCTTACTTTTAAACCGTTATAGACAAACTCTTGAAAATTGGACAAAATGTCAATTACTATGACCGTTATAATAACAAGTTCAAATTTTTAAATATATAAATTAAAGGGTGCCCCAATAGTTCATTTAGTTTTATGTATATGGCCACTTTTAAACACTTGTAGACAAGCGGTTAAAATTTACAAAGAACCTGTATTGCTAAGTCCGCTATCACAAGTGTAAAGTTTGTATTTGCAAAGTAAAGGGTGTGCCAAAAGTGGACATAATTTGGTGTATGTGACAGAACTTTTGAATCGTTATAGACAGACAGTTGAAATTAACAAGGAACCTGTATTGCTATTGAATTTAAAAATTAAAGGGTATTCCCGTAATTGATGTAATTTCACCTATATGGCCCTATCGTTATATACAAACAGTTAAAAATTAGACGGATGTCTAACATAGACAGACGCATATTATTTACCAAGAACCTGTATTACTAAGTCCGCCATAGCCGTATGTATAAAATTTATAATTGAAAATTAAAGGGTGTTCCAAAAGTTGATGTAATTTGATGTATGTGGCCTCAAACGTTTGAATCGTTTTAGAGAGGCAGCCGAAATTTATAAGGAAACTGTATTGCTAAGTCCGCTATAAGAAAAAGTATACAATTTAAATTTAGAAATTAAAGGGTATTCCCCTAGTTTGATGTAATTTGACTTATATGGCCGTATCTTCTGAACCGTTATATACAATTACTTGAAAATTAAAAAAAATGTCCACTACTTCTACTGGTATAATAAGAAAGAATATTTAAAATTATAAATTAAAGGGTGTTGCATAAGTTGATGTAATTTGATGTATTTGGCCAATTTGTTAACAACTGTAGCCAACCGGTTGAAATTTACAAAGAAACTCAGTACCTTGCTATAACAACAAGTATACAATTCGAATTCAGAAATTATAGGGTGTCCCAATAGTTGAAATAATTTTATGCATGTTGCCCAATTTTTAAGCCGTTATAAACAGAGAGGTAATTTTTAAGTCGGTATTTTTTTCCAGAATTATTAAAATATTGCACTAATATTTTAAAGAGAAAAAAAGATTGTGACAAAGTTCTCATTTTCAACCACAATAAGTTTAATTAGAACGTAGAGCTTTCTTTTCTGATTTATTTATGCACCATCACATGTGTGACGTAAAGTTCGTTCCAAACAACTAATCAATTTCGTGTCAAAAAAAAGTATTTTCGTGCTCTTTCTTAATAAGAGACAGAATTTAATATTCTTTATTGAAGAATAATGTTGCCATACTTTCAGTAACAAAATTATTGTTATAAATTTAAAGTACTGGCACTGCTTAAAATCGTACTTGCTTTTGTTTTAAGTTTATTTTTATCTTATTTCAGCAACAATAAAAAATTAAAATAAACACAAAGATTTTATCATGTTCAAGTCAATTATTTGTCATTTTTATCAGTCCTGAGTGTTCTTTTACTTATGCCACTTTAAAGAAAAATTATTAAATTGATAAGATTATGTACTTTTGATGTACTATTTTTGATAACGATCAAAAATTTATAAAAAAAAAAATAGTGAAAAAAAATGTTTATAAAATTTGGAGGCGTTCTATCATGAGAGAATTATGCTCTAATTAAAAAAAAAAACATGATCATCCAGGAATTTCAGATTATTATTTTGTCTTTTAACATTATATTTAAAGGAAAGTAACAGTCATGGAATAATCAGTACTTGCATTATCCATATTTGTTTTATCTTCCTTTCGCAAAGTTGTAGAGTAGCGCCGCTAGTGTTTAAGTAGGCCCTCTATCGTTCTAAAGCTGGCACTTTGTATTTCGGTTTTTTTAACCTGATAGAACTTACGAAGGGTTACTGTTAACTGTTATACTGCACTAACTTCTTGACAACTATGATCAGTATACTCTGGCAAATCATTATGACTAGATTGACGCTTAAGCAACGTTAGCAAAATTTTCGAGATTTATTTTTTCCAACCGTCGAAACTTCGCGCAGCTTATAAACGACTTTGCGATTTTAATGGCGCATTTAATGGTCCATCTGAGCCAGCCAACTGTCGAACTTTGGATAGATTTCATTCGACATTTTATCTAATGAATCAATAACACCAACGCCAGACAGAAAGCGCGTACTGAGGAAAATATAGCCGCTGTAAACGAAAGTGTAAAAGAAGATCTAAATTATTTATCGATTCGTCGTTGGTCGCAGGAGTTGAGGTTCTATCTGTCTACTATTCGGAAAATTTTGAGCATAGATTTTGTTCTACAGCCGTAAAAGATCCAGCTGGTGCATAAATTTAAACAAAAATAGCCAACATATGCGTCGCTCTTTCGCCTATTTGGCTCTAGAGCAGTTGAAAACTAATCCGATTTTTTATTGCAAAATTGTGTTAAGCTTAACAAACAAAACTGATAGACCCTAAAGGATCCATTATATTCAGAAAAAAATTGCATCGTTTTCGGTTGAGATTTACACGCTGGTGTCATCACTGGATATGTTTTCTTCAAAAATGAAGATGGAACTCGCGATACAGTCGAAGGATATCGTTATACGAACCATGATCAAATGTGTACAACAATCCAATCCAAGCGAGATAGTGTTTCAAGCAGGATGGCCCCCCGTACAATATGGCGGCCATAAACATTGACTTATTAAAATTAATATTTGATAATAAGTTTATTTCGACAAATGAATCTATCAAGTGGCCGCCAACCTTGTGCGTTTTGTTACCTATTGATTATTTCTTGTGGAACCACGTGGATATTCACTGGTTTATGCTGATAAGTCAACAACAATTGAAGCCTTAGAGGTCAACATTGTTGTTGTTATTTGTAACCTACGGCCAAGATATTGGTATTTAATGTGTGTGAAGATAAATACGCCAAGTTAAATACGTTTTTTCTTTAAAATGTAGCATGAGATAAATTTTTTTCTCCCATACATACAGTACAATTTGTATAGTAAATTCCGCACTTTTTTAACAAATACGATTACAGCGACAAAACCCTACGATCTCGGAGAATCAAACCTATTGGGAATCAAGAGCACATATAGAGCTATTAAACTTTATACACCGTTTATTTAAATTGAATTTGTGAAATTTTTTATAAGACGCGGAAAACTGACTTAGTACAATTTTCTAATATACGATGAGTTATGTGAGGGATTTTGTTACTGTGACCAATCCCTTCGATTTAGGAGAAAATAACCTATTGGGAAATCAAGGGCACATATAGAGCCATTAAACTGTTAACACAGATTATTCAAATTGAACTTGAGAATTTCTTTTATAAGACGCGGAAAAAGGACTTAGCGCAATCTCTCACAGAACTCGTATATGAGAAAATTGCACTAAGTCAATTTTCCGCGTTTTATAAAAAATTCACAAATTCAATTTGAATAACTGTGTTCACAGTTTAAAAGCTCTAGATGTGCCCTTTATTTCCCAATAGGACTAATTCTCCGAGATCGAAGGATTTGGCGACATTAACGAAATCGCTCACAGAACTCATCGTTTATGAGAAAATTAGACTAAGTCAATTTTCCGCGTCTTTGGGAGAAAAAATTTATCGCATGCTACATTTAAAAAAAAACGTATTTAACTTGACGTATTTACATTCACACACATTGGTATTTATCTCTCGAATAATTTTTTTCGATTAAAATTGAATTTTTTGTGTTATTTTTTACAACTTAAATAAATTTACCGATATATTTTCATTAAGGGGAGATTTACAAATTCCGTGGAAAGAGGGCGCTGTGTTAGTATTAAGAAAACTAATCGCGACGTGTCAACTAATCAAGGGTATCCAAAACGTATTTATTGTTCAATAAAGATCGTATATAAGGGAGATGGTTCTGCAATCATTCGTAAAGTATTGTTTAACTCACTGTTATGATTGGTGTAGATAGGGTCCATTCAGATAATGAGTAAAGGTTCACATTTAAATTCTATACTCGATTCATTCGCAATCAAATGCTATTACTAAGGATTAAGACAGTTTAATTTTAGAACATCCTAATTTTAAATGAACCGTTGCTTATCATTACCTTGGCACTAAAAAAGAATTCATAAACCAATTTACAATTTTATTAAAATTAAAATACCAATTGTTTTTTTTTAGAGACTTTATCAAACTATTTTAACTTTCCTAAGAAGTGAAAGGAAATTCTTAAATAATTGTTTAATTGTTTCTTTTAAAAAGATTAGATTTAATTTTTTTTTTGTAATTGCAACAAGTTTTTCTTTACAGGCAGTTGCTTGGATACAGCTTCGTATCAATAAGAGTTTAAATTTGTAAAAGGAATTTATTATTTGTTTTGTTTAAGCTTAATTTGCATTAATTAATTTATTTACTTGTTGCTTCTGTAACTTTGTACATTGTGATCGTACATTTCGTTTTTATTGTATTTTATATCATTTTGAAAAAAAAAAAAAAATACAAATTATAATTGATTTTCAATTGAATATGCATGACTTTATTTAGGCATAAAAATTGTTATTGTTGTTGCGTTTTATTACTTTTTTTGTGTTTGCAGCTAAAACTAAAACTATAAGATATCTCAAGTGGTCATGTTTTACTAAGTTTAAAAAAAACGCACGAAAGGGTGTCCTAAGATTCAAAAGCATTAAACAAAGAATTTTCTTAATGGGCCATTAACCGACCAACGTTTTTAGTTTTATTTGGGATTCCTAAAAATTGTGTTAAAACGTTTATAAAAGAACTTTGAACAGTGCGAATCAATAGGAAGTAGTTGTCTCTATGAGTTCGAATAATAGTTTGAAAACCAAAAATAAATCGATTAATATGTTATTCGAAAAAAATCCACAATTAATGTAGCAAAAATTATTGTATTAATCGAATAGAGGTTAAAGCAGCTCTTTAACAATGCTGCCACATATTTGCATTAAAAACACGAATTTCGTAAAATTTAAATTAAACAAGTAAGAGAGCTATATTCGGCTATGCCGCATCTTATATATCCCTCACCATCTATCTAAATCTAGTTTAGTGAAGTAACTCCTATTAAAAAAAAAAATTAGTACTGCATATAAATTTACTAAAAAAAAACCTACAGCTCTTAATGGGTTAAGCATTTTTAAAAAATTTTAGCATTTCTTTAAAGTTCTCTTTAACAGCTTTTAAATGATACCCATATTGATATTTAAAAAATTTTTTAAATTTCAGAGCCCCGTAATTCGGAAAATATGGGCGTGCTCTAATTTTTTCACAAAATTTTTTTTTTTTATATTTTAATTCTCTATCGCCCCATATATTTATATTTTTGATTGGAGTTACTTTATTCTACCAAATGAAAATTTTAAAGGTAGGCGTGGTGTTTTGCCAGCTACCTCTAAGGACATGGACCAATCATGCTGATTTCCAATAGCACCTCTTTTGACACTATGTCTGATCGATTGTCATATTTATTATTTTTTTTTTTTTTTTAGCTGATCTAGTGCCTCGGCAAACTTGGGTTCAATACTAACAAGGACGGACAAACGGACACCGTTTCGACTTCGGTATGCATAAGTCAGAATATTTGCAGTTTATGGGGTCGGAAATGGGAATTATAGAAATTACTCACGGAATGACATACTTTGTTATACCCTTTTTCCACTTTTTGTGGTGAAGACCATAAAAACGGCAAATGTTTTTGGCGTTTTTTTTTTCATAATATCCATTGACATTATGTTCTCGGTTATTATGACATGAAAACTACTCTATTAGAGATTTTTGCTTGATATGGTCACCTTGTTTTCATATACTTTTTTTGTCGTTAAACCAACCATTTTCTTGTGATTTAATTTTAGACCATAAAAACAAAACATTTTGAAATGAACGCAACTGAAAGTGTGTTTAAAAACAATTGTTTTCAAAAAAGTTGAAACAATTTAGTGACGAAATCTCACATAAAAATAAAGCGTAACATGTGTGATTGTGGCAGTTGTGGCTACACTTGTTTAATGTGGCTGTTTTTTTTTTTTTTTTTGCTTCAAATAAGAAACAGCTTCTGAGTTAATCTAATTATAGAAAATATTTCTTGAATTTATTAAAAAAATGTACTCGTAGTTCTACTTCAAATACCTTTCACTAAAACAGCTTAAAATATGTAAAAAAATTTTTCTTTTTTCACAATTCTAAAGTGACTCAAGCAATTGATGATAATTCTTGCAAAAGAAAAAAACCGACTTCAAAACAGATTTTAGCTGTCTGTCTATAACTTTTCAAAAGTATGACAATATACATCAAATTAAATGAACTATTGGGGCACCCTTTAATTTATAATTTTGTTTATTTATATTTTTTATTATAACGATCATAGTAATCCCCATTGTGTCCAATTTTCAAGCGTTTGTCTACAACGTTTCTAGAGATATGCCCATATAGGTCAATTTAGTTCAACTATGGGGACACTCTTTAATTTTTCGATTTATTTTTGTATAAATTTTGCTACTGAGAGCTATGGAGATACGCAGTTTTTTTTAATTTTAAAGTGGTGCCCTACACGGTTCATAATAGACTTAAAAAGCATGTATGTTGTATTGGAGCACCCTTTAAAATTTTTTGATTATAAATTGTTTCTAAACAGAACCAATCTATAAGTCTAACTTTTCACATAAAGTAAAAATTCAAAATCGTTTCAAAAGTAACTGAGTTCTTCTGCGGTCACAAGCATAAAAAAACATTCACACGAATTGATAACCTCCTTTTTTCAAGTTGGTTAATAAAAATGTAAGATGTTTCTAATTAAATGCAGTATTTGAGTTTAATTAAAAAAACAAATCTTCAATTTGTATAAATTGTCATATTATTCATGGGATTTCTTTTAGGAAAATTTTTCGGTGGCACATTCGCCTTCATGTTTGCGGAATATCCATAATGTTTCAAGAATTAGATGTGTTTGACACACAATGAGTTGCTGAGAACTAAAGAAACGATTAAAGGTAAACATTATCGACTAATGATATTGCATGTGTGGTGAGCCTGATTATTCTTAAGAATGAAACAGAACAAAACAGAAACTTGATGCAAAAACGTTGGCATAAAAAACAATGGCCCATAATTGAAGCAACACGATGTCCATAATTTCTTTTCAGGGTACAATTATTGTTTGTTTTTTATTTCTGTTAATTTATTTTTTTGTCACATACATACTCAGAAGCAAAAACAACAAGCTTTCAAATTCTTGAAAGTATGGCAACATTGTTAAGAGCATGCGTATTTTAAAATGAGAGAATAAGAAAAAAGGTTCTCAAAATATAATAGATTCTCATGACTGTTCTCTACAGTGATTTTTATATGTTTTATTGTAAGGAGCAGAGAGTTATGGCCCAGTTTGGTTTAATCAGTTACGTAGGACAATGATTATCTATGTGTTGCACGAACAGTACTCATATACCTGAAAATGTTGGGGGGGAAACAAATCAGATCTATTTACTAGATATTGAACCTGAATTATAATTTATTTCGATTGATGACGCATAATCTTGCTGCGCAGCCTGAACACTTTCTCAAAAATTTAATGCGGAATCATCACTAGACAGTTGGCTGATAGCATTAGGATCTCCCCCGTTGAACGTTTTTTTAAGCTTCCACAAGTGCTTACCGAACAGAAGACTGCTGACCAGTACTTTTGCGCGTCCTTTCGAAATACTGAACCCCGCATAATTTTAAAAGTATTCCTTAGACTAAGATGTCCCGTGGTCTACACATATACAGACTCTCCCCCCCCCCAATGACTTTCTGCATTCTAATTTCTTGCCTTTTCAGCCTTTTCTACGCCCAAGAGGTCTTTTATCAGGGCAGAACACTACGTGTGGGCAGTAGAGTAAATTTTTGTTCTTCTTGTCTTGTGGCGAACTCAGCCCTAACTACGAGGGCTGCTTTTTATATTTCTGGCCTAATAGTGAAAATGCAAATATTTATAATCAAAAATGGTTTTATTGTTTTTCAAAGTATTCTCCAGCATGATTTATACACTTTCGCATGCGCTCAAGCCAGTTGTCGAAGCACTTTTTCCACTCCGATTGAGACACCTCTAAAACATGGTTTTTGAACACTTCAACAGCTTCTTCTGGCGACGAAAATCGTTGACCATGCATTTTTTTCTGGATGAGCGGAAACAAGAAGAAGTCATTAGGTGCCAAGTCAGGGCTATACGGCGGATGACCCATAAATTCGACGTTTTGGCCGGTCAAAAACGCTCTGGTTTGAGCCGATGTGTGAGAGCTCGCATTGTCATGGTGAACAATGATTCGTCTTCTCTTGTTGGTTTTTCGAATTTCACCGATGACTTCAGGCAAACAAATTGTAGTGTACCACTCAGAAGTGACCGTCCTTCGTTGCTCAAGCGGAACAGTCGCCAAATGACCAGTTTTGCCGAAAAAACAGGCGACCATTTGCTTCGAAATGCTTCTTCCACGAACAACTTTCGTTGGATTTTGCTCGTCTTTGAAGATCCACACGGTCGATTGTTGTTTCGTTTCGGGCTCATACGCATAGATCCATGATTCGTCACCTGTGACGATCTTATAAACGTCTTTTGAAGCACCGCAATTGTATTTTTGCAACATTTCTTTGCACCAATCGACACGAGCCTTTTTTTGAGCAACTTTTAAATTGTGCGGGATCCAACGAGAACAAACCTTTTTTACGGCCAGGTGTTCATACAGTATCCAATGTATGCTGGTGGAAGAAATGTCTAAGGATGTCTCTATCTCTTGGTATGTCGCATGTCGATCTTGCAATATGAGTTCACGCACGGCATCAATGTTCTCTGGCACAACAGCCGTTTTTAGACGACCTTCACGGAATTCGTCTTTGAGCGAGCTTCGGCCACGCTTAAATTCATTATACCAATTTGTCACAATGCTATATGATGGTGCTTCATCGCCATACAAAGATTTAAGTTCATCAATGCACTCTTGTCGTGATAATCCACGTCGAAAGTTGCGAACAATGATGGCACGAAAATGTTCACGAGTTAATTCCATTTTTTTCTATATTAATTTTTTCAAGTCACTGTTAACAACACAAATAATGGTCGTACGTCAAAACGTTTTGAGTACGATTATGCTTAAAAATGACAAACTTTCCAATGGAAATGTCAGTTTGCAGTTGGCAGCACTCAGTGTTACCAGGCCAGAAATATATATAGCAGCCCTCGTAACCATCTTTGCAATATGTTAAGTTCCTTCATCTTTTCGAATTTGCAGAATCCGTTCAAGAAATTTGGATGATGCCCTTCCATTGCTAGTTCACCTTCTGCTTTTATCTGCTTAATGTTGATGTGTCTGTCCTCTATAAAATTTATAAGGACATATTCATTCATTTTTATTGTATTATCAACCCTTCGAATGTAAAAAAACTGAGGAGACAGATGTCTACAAATATTTTTCTGCTTTCGGATTTTACTAGCCCACTGTAGTAAAATACAAAAAAAATATAACAGCAAATCACAGAAAATGTGATAAATAAACAAAAAAAAAAATTGTCACATTTTTATTTATTTTTCACCTTTTTGCTGATTTGGCAATAAATCAAAATAAATTCATTTACATTTCAAAACAACAAGAATAAAAAAATACGAAAAAAAAAACAACAACACAATTTCACTTTTATGACATTTCGTTGTTATCGAAAATTAATAAACAAACATAGCGACATTTATTTTAGAGGGAAAATGAAATTTTCATGAATTCCTTATAATGAGCAAATATTCAGAAATGATTTAAGAAACAAATGAAAGAAAAACAATTGAAGAAACAGCAAAGAAAGCAAACATTTTAAAATTTCATTCAAAATTTATTCAATTCAATTTATTTTTCTTTAGATTTTTTATTTTTTTATTTTTTTTTGTAAAATATGATATGTATAATACAGTGCAGGGCAAAAATAATGGCATATCGTATGTTGTGTGTTCGAGTTATTTATCGCAAATATGTAAAGTGTGATTTAAATAGGTGTAGCACCACAAAGCGATATAAAGAAGAATTTCGGAAGTTTTGAAATTTGTATTTAATTTCAGAGTAAACTTTAATTAATTTTTTATTTGATTCAATTATATAATTAATTGAAAAAAAATTGAATCCATTATATATTTAAAAATAAACAACTGCCCTATGAAATAAATAATTATAACAATTAAATATTTCATTAAATATTAATAAGAAACAGTAAAGTGCAATAACTTTTTCTTCTGCACCTGCATCTATTTTTTAGATGTTCAAAAATTCAAAAATTGTTATTTGATGTCAGAGAAAAATTTAATTAAGTACTTAATTAATCCAATTGTATATTTAATTAAGAAAAACAATTTTTTAATTATATAAATAATTGAATCAATTTTATTTTAATTTAAAATAATGCATTTGTCTAATTAAATATTTAATTGAAACAATTAAATTTTTACTTAAGATGTACAAAACTTTTTCTGTGTACCTGCTTTCATTATGGAACTGCGATATTACACATGAAAAGGTTCTGATTGTTTTAAATTTTTTTACTTGATTTTAGAGTAAAATTCAATTAAGTTCTCAATTAAGCCAATTATATATTTAATTAAAAAAGCAAACAATTTTTTTTATTTAAAAAAAGTTATAAGAAAAGTAATTAAATTAATAATTTATTCAAAAAAATATTTAATTGAAAATATACAAATAGTTAATTGAAATAATTAAACATTTAGTGAAATATGAAAATAAATAAAATTAAAAAAAAAATTTTCTTGTATACCTGCTTTGGATTATCTTTTTTTTGCGTTAATTTTTAAACTTTTTTGATGATTTTGGCGATTTTTTTTTTATTGAATAAAAGTGGATTAAGAAAATCTCTATTAATTTGTATGTGAAAAAATAAAACTGAGTATTCCAATGCATTTAAACTGTTGACTGACTGTGGAGGTTTGGATTAATATATTTTTGAGAGGAAACTGCTCACAAGGAAAGTCGCCAGTTAGGGAAATTAGGTTGTGGTTTCCCACCCCCCTCAAAGTTACATCAAATATTGTATTCTTTTTATTTTCAATTTGTAATTTTATTTTCAAATAAATAACAATTGTTTGAATTAACCTGCTTTAAATTCTTTTTAGAAGAGTTTTAAAAAGTATTCTTAGAAGACTGACGTATATTAAAGTATTTTGCGGGCTTTAAATAATGACAAATGTAATATAATATTTGAACTAATTTCTTTTTAAATTCTTTATAAATGTCGTTATGTTGTGAAAAGTTTGTAATTTAATACTTAAAATTAAATTTAAATGCCTTAAAATGAGTGTGTAATTTAAAATTAATTTTTTTACTAGATTTATTTATTATTATTAGACTAAAAATAATGTTTTGTTTTGCTTTAACACTTCAGCGGGATTTTAGTATAAAAACGCTTCAGATGTGACCAGAGTTAAAAATTTTTCATTTATGAGCATTTAGTTATAAACATTTATGATATTTTTCAAAAACGAGATTTCTACGATTTTTTTTTCACGTTAATAAACGAACATCAATTTTTCTTACTACGATCATACATGAATGAGTGCGTCTCAGCATTCATACATGATACCGGATAAATAACATCATTCTCATGAATGCTGCTTTTCACCAGCGATGAGTTTTTCAGCGTTAAAAACTTCTCATTTATGAGCATTCAAAGATGAGATTTATGAAGTTTCTCATAAATGAAAAAAATCTATTTTTTTTTTCTTTTTCACGGTCTTTAACGAACATAAGAAAAATTGTGTGCCTGTGATCCCACATGAATGTATGTATGTATTAGCACTGAAGTACAAATTTTACATCTGCATATACTCCAAAACAAAAAAAAAAAAAAACAATTTTTAACATACGGCAGTATAACATAAAAAGTATGCGTATATACACACATGCGAACGCTTAATGAAAAAATATTTCTACGATCTTTTCACTAATGAAAAACTATTCAAATTGTACATTCTCATAAATGAGTACTTGCGTGAAAAAATTATTATTTCATTTTTTCACTTTTGAATAGAAAGAAAAAAATACATCATTATATTCATAAATGAAAAAAAAAAACAAAATATTTTCTAGACTCAAACATTTATGAAAAGAAGCAACAAAAATAAAATGTCTCACTATTCTCTCCTGCGTGAGAAGTGAGAGAGCATTTAGGTACTCTAAAAATGACTGAGTTCTTTTTTTAACGGTTAAAAACGGCAAAAAATGTTGAATACGTAACGTCAAAAAAGACGACAATTTCTTAGTGCTGAAATCACTAGCTGGTTGTCAAATAAGTAAATAACTTTCCTAATTTGAACTTTGCTTTAAAGAGAAAATTTTCGTTAGTTCTTTTGAAACGACACCTAAGATTTACATTTAAGAATGTTCCAAAAATTATTTGCCTTTATTTGTTCAAAATCATTGTACCATTTCAATTTTAAATACTTTTTTTCTAACGACAAACTTAGCTGTTTATTTTATACATATGTATGTGTGTGTGTGTGTTGTGTGGCTTTTTCTCTATTTGAATTATTTTTAGATTCAACAGGTAAGTTTTGGTATTAATTTTTTTTTTTAAATTTTTAAATTGAAAAATAAAAATTCATAGAAAAATTAAATATATTTTCGAACAATGTTTTTTATGACATCTTTAGTTCTTAATTATTTTGTTAAAATAAAATTCTCTACAAAACAAAAGAATAGTATTTATTTCTCTTTTTGTGAATTAATTATGGTGCCAAGATGTCTGTCAATGTTTACCGCAACAACAGAGTAATTCAGAAAATAATATGCCAACAAATATTTACAGTGTCGGAATGAAGTTAATAACGAAAGATGTTAATATTTTTTAATTTTAAATAAATAAAAAATAATTATAATTTAATTAAAGAACATTAAATTGTGTGCATTCAACTTTTTAATTTTATTCTTAAAAGAATTATTTTTGTGTTAAATATATATTGCTATTTTTTATAGCTGATACTGTCTTTGTTGCGAGTAATTTTCTAAAATAGAAATTTAAAATAACAAATTTTCCTTTTGTTTAATAGTCATTTAATTACAGGGTATTCGTCACATTATATTTATTAGTAACGTAATTGTTTATAGTGTTGGCTCTTTTAATATTCATTTCAAAATAACTACAATACACAGTGGGGGATTTCGTAATAAAATGCCAAAGGAAAATTTTAGCCGCCAAAAATATACGAGTCTGATTTCAATGCAAATTAGTGGAACTGAAGTTCCAGGGAGAGCGGCGCTTTAACGTTGGGCTTCCCTTCAACAGTACATTTTTTTTAAACAATTGTCAATAGTCTGCAATGAAATGTTTTCATGGCGGCCAAGATTGAGTCAAAATAATTCATCAGAACATATCGGGGCGTTTCAAAAAGTAAAAAAAAAAATTAAAATATAATTTATGATATTTAAGAGAGAGCTTAAGTTTAAAAGTAGGACTTTATAATGTCTGCTTCTAACTGCTTTGAATAAGGGAAAACTCGAGGATCTGAAAATTTTAAACAGTTGACAATTTTTATGTAAGTTTAAAAAAATTTTTGCTTTAGCTTATAATTCTCATTTGGTTCTACAAGAAATTATTTAACTTATTCAATTATTTTGGTTTAGCTTTTTGCTAGTAGTAAAACCAAAATGCTTTTAAGATTTTTGTAATTTTTTTTAAATGTAGTATTCAGAATTATCAATTGTAACATCTTTTCTCAGTTGAAAATTATACAAAATTTTGTTTAAAATAAAAATCAAAAAAAATTTTTTTTTGCAATCTTTTGGCAAAAATTCATTTTTCTCTTTAAAATTTTACCAAAATCTATAGGGTCCGTAAATGTTTCTAAAATTTATTTTTATGCAAAAAATTATGCTGAAAAATAATTTCCAAATTTACATTACTACTAGAATCAGAGAATTCCACAAAAAAACATACATATTTTTTATGAAAATATCAAAAATTTTAGCGTCAATTAAACGGATTACAAATACTCAAATTGTATTTTAAATGCTAAAACATATATTTTACAGTAAAAAAAACTTTTTTTTAATAAAAACATAAAATCCCAATTTAGGGAATTTCCAAAAATTTTTTGGGAATTAAAGGATTTGCATTAAGCAATCCTAAAATATATTTATTTTTTAATTTTCTAAATTAAATTCTAAAATTTGCATTACTAATAGAATCGGAAAATACCAAACAAGAAAATAAAATTTTGAATAAAATTATCAACTGTGGAGAAAAATTCTGCCCTAAATTAGACGGATTTAAATAACCCAAAACTGGTATAAATATTCAAAAATACTTTTTTTTATAGAAATGCAGTGAAAATTTCTCCCTCAAACGTTTCTTTAATAAAAACCGAAAAATAAACTAAAAATCCCATTTTTGGGATTTTTAAAATTTTTTGGGGAATTGTGGGATTTACCTCTTGATATGGTTTTTTTATTTTTCCATATTCTTAAATTTCTACATCTCTTTTCAAAACAATGATAATTTAAAAAAAATTAAACTTACAATAAAAATGAGCAATTTTCCCCTTTTTGCAAATAGTATTTTTTAAAATTTCCAATTAAAAATAAAATTTTTAAATATTCCTATCATTTTGAAATTGCAAATTTATTTTATTATTATTATTTATTTATTTTATTTTATTTTAATTTTTTTTTTTTTTGTACTCATACCCACTGTGCGTCATTGAATTGACAATATTTATTTCATGTATTCGCTAATGCTTAAACGCTTATTATTTTAATCGAATTTAATTGTCGGCAAATTTATTCTAAGTGAAAGGGTGGAGTTCTTTCCCTGTTTGTTAAACATATATTTTTTTGTAGACCTTGTAATTATTTACTTGAATAAATAATTCTTTTTTTTTTAAATTTAGATTTAATTTGAAACTGGAAAATTACTTGAATAAGTTATTTATTTAAACATAAGAAAACAAAAAAAAAATAAGAAATGAAAATGAAGTGGCATTAAGAACAAAGACTTTTTTATGGAGGCCGCTTGGATTCACTTTAATAAAATGGAATGAATTAAATAATAATTAAAAAAATTAAAAATCATTTAATTCGATTTTAATTGATACTGCAATTTCATAAAGGAAGAAATTATGGGTACGAATTATAAATAAAAATCAATGCTTTCAGTGTAAGCATCGCTTTGCCAACTTGTGTATATTTTCATTATGTGTTGTTGTTTTTTGATAACATCGACAACATTGTTGCAAACAAAAATCTCTTTGTATTAAATAATAAAATAAATCGTTTATTCACCTTTATTTATTTATTTTTTCTTTTTCTTTTTATAAATATATTTTTTATGCTACTGTCATCGTTGTCAACGGTGTTTTAAATAATTGTTATTGTAATTGTCTTTTAAAATGTTTACATTTGCAAACACACTCATTTATGTAGATTAAAATGCACATTCATTTATGCCAACACTCATTTTACTCATTGAAATCAAATGGTTTTTGTACGTTTGCCAATTTTTTAACTTTTGTTTTTCTTGCATTTATTGACCCAAGTAAACTGTTGTTAGCAAGTAAATATTATTAATAAAAGCAACGACAACAACAACAAAAACAAAAAATTAAATAAATATTTACTACAACAAAACATTACAAGAATATAGAACAATTAATGTCATTATTTTATTCTGCATATAAGAATTCTTTTCTCTTTTCTTCCCAGAGCTCCCAGATTTGTTTGCGTCGAATACCCATATGAAATGGTTTTTATCACAAAATACAAAAATCGCCTAAAAGTAATATTATTTTTATTCAAATCTATTTAAGCCTTAATATACATAGAACTATTTCTCTTGCACTGTAATTAATTTCATTTGTGCAACTTACAATTTGAGTTTATTAATAAAATCAATTCTTTAATAAATATTTCTACAAATTAAATGTTTGTGAAGATAAATACATCAAGTTAAATACGTTTTTAAAAAAAATGTAGCATGTGATAAATTTTTTCTCCCATACATACAGTACAATTTGTATAGTAAATTCCGGACTTTTTTAACAAATACGATAATAGCGACAAAACCCTTCCATCTCGGAGAATTAAACCTATTGGGAAATCAAGGGTACTTACTGTAGGGTAATTACCTGTGAAACAGTTTATTCAAATTGAATTTGAGAATTTTTTTTAAGACGCGGAAAATTGAGTGCAATCTCTCACAGAACTCATCGTATATGAAAAATTGCACTAAATCAACTTTTCCGCGTTTTATAAAAAATTTCACAAATTCAGTTTGAATAAACTGTGTCTACAGTTTAATAGCTGTATATGTGCCGCTGATTTCCCAATAGGTTTGATTCTCCGATATCGTAGGGATTTGTCGCTTTAATCATATTTGTTAAAAAAGTCCAGAATTTACTATACAAATTGCACTGTATGTATGAGAAAAAAAATTATCGCATGCTACATTTTTTTAAAAACGTATTTACCTTGACGTATTTATCTTCACACACATCAAGTTAATGGTGCCAGAATTTCTGAAGGTAGATTAATTATTTCGCTACAAATAAAATTATTATTTCTTATTAATTTTAATTTAATTCTCGTTTAGTTTGTTATTTTGGTCTTGAGTTCATTGCCGAAAAAACTCTACATACTAGTGTATGGCTCGTGGTCGGACAAAGTTTGCCACTTAAAACAGTGCTTAAACATCCTGAAAGAACATTCAATATACGAAAAAGTTAAATAATTTGAACTGAAATCTATGCCGTGCTTCAAAAGAAATCTGCGTTTTATATTGAAACTCTTCATAAAACTTATTTCGTTAAAAATATCCTGAGAGTGACTTTTATTTGCCAAGTACGCTGAAATATTTATTTAAAAACGATTTTATTAACACCTAAATATTTTAAGTATGGTAACATCTATTTCTCTTTTAAACGAACCACAGCCAGTATTCAGTGCTGCCATATGTAAGACTTTAAATAGAAGGGCTGTCAAACAGATAATTTGAAAATGGTAAATTTAATCGAAAATAAATTGTGGCAATAAAATAAATTAACTATTTCGTTTATAGAATACCTTAGATGTCAGAGCTGTGCAACGGGTCTTTGAAAAAAAAAATAATAATTGGATTTTTTAAAAGTAATTGCAGATATAAAATTATTAATCAAATTACACACTTCTTTGAACGTGTAACAGATTCTGTTCGGACTAGCTATGAGTCCGCAGGTGCAAAGCCGGAAAGGTTCAAGCATTTCTTTAGATTTCGTTTGTTTTTATCAATCCCAAGAAAATTCTTAATGCGTTTTTTTGCGAATACAATTTTATTTTAATGAAAAGTGTAGCATAATTTCAGGTACTTGAATTTTATTTTGGACCCTACCAGAATAGTGACGATAATTAAACCGTCCCTCATTTTTTACTGCATCGAAATATCGATCGGTCACTTCGTACAATAAAGTTGCTTTAACATTTTTAAAGGCGAAATTGAACAACTTATCGCAGCTTCGTTATAAAGGGTGTTTTTTAAGCATGACATAACTTGAAATTATAAAAAAATAACACTTAAATTTAATTTTGCAGAAAAATTTTTTTTTATTATTATTAGTAAATTTTAGCAAATCATTATGAATAGACTCGTTCTGCATCGTTCTTTCGCCGTTTGGGCTTTAGAGCAGTAAATAACTGACTTGTTGTTTTATCACTAACTTGCGTTCAGCAATGAAGATCATTTTTGGCTTAACGGGTTTGTTAATAAGCAAAATTTCCACTTATGGAGTGAGACCAATCCACGTCATACCCTACAGACTGCATTGCATCCTGAAAAATTCACCATTTGGTGTAGTTTACACGCTGGTGGCATCATCGGACCTTATATCTTCAAAAATGAGGCCGGATCTCACGTTACGGTTAATGGAGATCGTTACCGCACCATGATTAATGATTTTTAGTTTGACAATACAGATGAAATTGATCTGGACGAAATGTGGTTTCAATAAGATGGCGCTACGTGCCATACGGCGACCGCAACCAATGGGTTATTAAAATCAAAATTTGGCGATAAATTGATTTCGAGAAATGGACCTGTCAATTGACCTCCAAGGTTGTGCAATTTGTCACCTCTCGATTGTTTTCTGTGGGGTCACGTTAAGTCACTGGTTTATGATGATAAACCAGCAACAATTGACGCTTTGGAGGTCATTATTGTACGTGTTATTCAGGACATACGGCCAGCAGTACTTGAAAAAGTACAGTTTTAATTAAAAAATCTTGTTACAAAGATGCTTTATTAAATTCATAAAAAGGTGTAAAAAAATAATTGAGACCAAGAAAATGAAACGAAATGGCCTATTGTGTTTATTAACAACTAAATAAAAAAAATACCCAACATGTATTTTTAAATAATGATCGAAGGTTCTAGAAGTAAATAACAATGCTCACTAATGTGTCTGACATAAAAGTGGCAACACAGCACTTTCAACTACGCAATAGATGGCGGTAGAAATTCTCGAATATTCAAGAACGCCTAAAAATAGGGTATATAAAAGCAACGCCAATACGTGCTGATTCATTCGTATTGTGAGCGTCATCTAGTTAAGATCTTGTGGTACAACAATTAAAGTTGCCAGCGTGTATTATTAATCGCGAATAGTTAAATAGTCAAATAATTGATTAAATAAAGTGTAATTTAATTAAAACTCTAAAAGTTGTGTGTGTAATTATTTTGCAAATAAAGAACTCATACATAAAACGTTTATAATTTAAATAAACGTAACAATATTTTATAAGTTTCTTTTTGAAATTTTCTAATTAAATATCGATAAACACAACAGAAGAATTTTATTTAGTTTAACTTCATTCCCTTATAATACAAAAACTGATTCACTGGCAACACCGTTTAATACAAAATTGTTGCAAAAGTGTTGGTGCAAAATTGTGTATGTTTCGTTTCGGATATTCATTTAATAAATAAATAATAAAAATATGGCAACGCTAAGAAAATAATTGTCTACATTTAAAACTGATTTTATTTATGTTAAGACTTTATGAAATATTCATTTATAAATTTAAAAAAATAGATACAAAAAGCTAAATTTGTATTAATAAATAAAAATCAGTAATTAAAAATCCTTATCTTTTTCAACTTATTGATACAGAAAAATGTTACTCCTGCTCATGGAATTAAAAATCATTTCATTCCAAAAATTGTAAAATTTTTTTCTTTTTTAAAATATCAGAGCAAGAAATGTTTTCTATTTCCCAAAGGTTCTAAACTTTTTGAAAGGATTTTTTAAAACATTTTGCATTTCAAGTATTTAACATTAAGTTTATTGACAACACACAAAATATTAATACAAACATACAATTTTCTATACTACAATACAATACAATATACAATACTGTTGTTTCTGTTCAGAAGCCGTGATAATTAAATAACAATTGCAACTTGTTGCCACACGGTTTTGTTAAATTTCTCAAATTCCTTAAGACGCAAGTCCAGCTCATTTAGTTTATTAAAAACTGCAGAGAATTTTTCCTCATAAAGACCTACAATAACCTTAAGTTCTCGTCGTAATTGTTCGACTTCTTTGGTATTTTCAAATTTCAATTGTGTATATTCCTGTTGGCTGGAAGAAGGAATATTACGTAGCTTTTGATTTACATTATCATATTGCTGGCTATTAGTAGAATCTGCATAATATTCATCATCATCATCATCGTTATTTGTTTCTGTAATACGATACATACATTTAATGCCGTTTATATATTCCCCAGGAAAATTATTATCAAACACATCAGGTGTATAGGAGATTTTCAATGGTTTTATTATCATATCCATAAGCAATTGTAGACTATAACAATTCCAATTATTGCGGTGAATATAAAATTGTGATAATTTCTCTAGATACTTAAAGCTCGAAGGACCAATTTCTTGCAATTGATTGTTGGACACATTTAAAGATCTCAATTTGTTAGGAGAGGCCAAGAGGCTGATGGGTATTTCTTTGAGAGAAGTATTACTTAAATCAAGTCTCTCTAGAGAATGTATTTGCCATAAATCGGGTAATGTTTTCAAATTTGGATTATTAGATATATCTAACGTTATTAAATTGGTGGTAAGAGCCAAAGATGAAATCTGTTCCAAGGCATTGTCTTTTAGGCGTAAAGTTTCCAAATATTCCGGCTTGTTAAAATATAATTCTTTAAGGGCATTTTGTTGCAAATCTACATGTACAGCCTGACCATAAATATTGATACGATTCAGGGAACAATTTTTAGCCCATAAATTCTCCACATTTATTTTACCAACCACCAAGATTTCCAAGTTGTCATTATGGGAAACATCTAGATATTTTAACGTTTGCTTGTTAAAGGCATATTCTTCTATTTCTTTTAAAGCATTTCGTTGCAAATGTATGCTAAATAGGCGTGGATTAAGCCCAAATAAAGCATCATCTATAAACTGTATACGATTTTCGGCCAAATTTAATTGCTGCAGGGAAGGCATAAAGGAAAATATTTCCACAGGCAATGTTTCTATACGATTGTTGTGCAAATCTAAAAATGTAAGTTTCTCCAAACCTTTGAAGCTGTCATTGTGCAGTTTACTAATGCGATTCGAATCCAAAAGCAGAAAGGATAAATTGTCGGCCAAGGAAAAAACACTTGGTTTGATTTCCTCCAAGAGATTCTCGGATAATAACAAAATGCTGAGCTTGTCAGCGCCAAGAAAATTATCCCATTTAAGCATTTCCAAAGAACAATTTCTAAAATCCAATTCCTTTATCTTAAAGGCATAGAAAAGTTGCAGAGGGAAATTTGCAAATTTCGAGTCGACAAAAGTTAAAGTGAAATAGCTGTTGGGTTCTCTCACTTCATAGGTTGTCTTAGAGGTGAAACGTATTTGTAATTTATTGGCAAATGTAACCACCACATTTCTATCGCCATAATCCAGGCCAGAACACACACCCACATTGTTACATCTTTCATCATTCGTATACAATTGTATTGGCTGTAACTGTCGTCCTGCCACATCATCCTCATAATCCTCATCACTGCCTTCGTCAACATCATCCTGTAAAGATGTTTCTTTCTCTTCGGCCTTTATACTGGTTTCATTTTGTATTGTTTCTAATGTTTCACATTTAATCGCCCTGGCGATCGCTATCACTATGAAGATCAATTTATAGATTTTCATAGCAAATGAATTGCAAGTTATTTTCGATGATGCTCAATAATATTTTATTTCAATAGCGTTTGTTGTGTTCGTGTTTCAACGTTTGATTTTTAACTGAATATTTTGCGTTTTTTTTTTTGGAATTATTCATTAGAATTCTCTTCCACGTTTGACTGCACAATTTTTGTATTTTTGTATTTTTTTCTTATTTTTATTATTTTATTTATTGTAATTGTTCTATTTAAAGCTAATTTGCGATTATTTAGAATATAAAAGTAATAATTATATGTGAAATACATACATGCATATAAATTAATGAACAATATGTTTTAATAAATTCATTCAGGAATATTGCCTAACAACAGTGAGTGACAAAAGCTGTCAGACAGCAAAAAATATCTTTAAATATTTGGATAAGATAATTTAACTTAATTTTTATTTTGTAAAAATAATAATTGAAAACTGAATTGGAACATCTGACTACAAATGCCGATTATCTATTCAAACCCTAGATACACACGAGGCAACATCAAATGCAACAGGTTTAAATTTTTAAGTACAGACGAGGCAACCTCAACAGAAACATTTAAAGAAACATCAGTTCTGTGTATATTATCAGGTGTTTTTAAGCCCGATATAACTTTAAAGTGTAAGAAATAACACAAAAAAACTAAATTGTACTGAAAAAATTTTTTAGAAAGATTAGAACATAGCATTAATTTAAAGAAATAATTTCGGGCATGTGGCCACCGCGGCTGCTCATGACGAAGCGTATTCTGAAGGTCCATTTCGGGTCACTTTTTCAAGTACTGCTGGCCAATGTCCCGAATAACACGAATAATGTTGGCCTCCAAAGCGTCGTTGTTGCTTCACCAGCCTCACAGGAAATAATAAAGTAGTGTCAAATTGCATGACCTTGGCGGCCAATTGACAGGTCCATTTCTCGAAATCAACTTATCGCCAAATTTTGAGTTCAATAACTCGATCGTTGCGGTCGGCGTATGGCACGTAGCGCCATCTTGTTGAAACCAAATTTTGTGCGGATCAAAGTCATCCACATTTTCAAACAAAAAATCATTAATCACGGTGCGGTAACGATCTTCATTGACCGTAACGTGAGAACCGGCCTCATTTTTGCAGAAATAAGGTCCGATAGTGCCACCAGCATGTAAACCATACAAAACGGTGCATTTTTCAGGATGAAATGCAGTTTGTAGGATATGTTGTGGATTGGTCTCACTCCATACGCGGCAAATTTTGCTTATAAACAAACAAGTTAAGCCAAAAATGAGCCTCATCCCTGAACACAATTTGTTGATAAAACAACGGGTCAATTACTAACTGCTCTAGAGACCAATCGGCGAAGGAAGGAAGGAAGCATATAATGGTCTCGTGGCTTTAATTCAGGTGTAGGCCAAGATCTTTGCGACAAATTTTTCAAAATTTTCCGAATAAATAAATTTGGAATTTTTTTCCACACTTTCGTTTACGGCAGCGATATTCGCTTCAGAACGGAAATTCCTTCGACGAGTTGTTGTTATTACATCCTCTAGAAAGTATGTGGTACGAAACCTACCCACAGTTCGACGGATGGTTTGCTTCGACGGATGGTCATGTGCACCATAAAAATCACGAAGTTGCTCGAATTGATGACTGATTTTCAAAGTGAACTTGGATGATTTGATAGCGTTGTTCAAGCGTGAGTCTATTCATAATGATTTGCCAGAGTTTACTGAAAGTAATAGGAAAAAAATGTTCATCAAAATTTAAGTTTTTATAATTTCAATTTCTATTCTTAAAAAATACCCTTTATATGCGTTCAATAAAGAATGATTTATACCTGCAATTATTCTTATTAACAAAGTATTGAATGAAGAAGAAAAATAACCAAGAGAAGCTTAAAGCAACCCTCACATCGTGAGGGTTGTAAACCAAACGACACTAGACAAACCGTATAAAACCTAAAAAAACGAGGATACATTCTGTTAGAAAATATAAATTATCAAAAAATTTCGATATTTAAGGCATAATAAGTTTTAACAAGAAGCTCATGTTTCCGTCAATGCTTCCTAATGTGTATTTAACAAAATACTAATTAATCTTATACATTGAGAGAGGTCCAGATAATAATGTTAAATTTTTATTTTTTTAATTTTAGAAGCAGCCTATTTCCTTCAAATACGTTAGAGGACTTCAGGATAGCGATTACTGGAATCATCTGACATTCGAAGCTTAAAGCCAGATTGTTTAATTTCTTGTCAATATTAATTGCAAGTGAACCAGGCCGATACTTTTAACAAATTGTCTTTCAACACCTTGTGCGGAATATCATTTTTGCCTGAAAAAGTTTTCACTTATCAGTAATTTTAGTCTTTAGACCAGGAAAATAAAGTCAAAGTAAAGTGTCATGTTATGTCAGCTGGATTATTCCTTAACGTGACAGCAAGCTAACAAGTAGAATTGAGCGAACCCTTTTTAATAACACCCCTCTTCTCGTTCAGATAATGCTGTCAAGCCCTGTATGGATCCAGGTATTTTCCGAGATCTCCTAGGCTGCTCCTTGATACAATATATATGTCGTATATCAAATTTAATCTAAGAAATTTGGGTCTCCATTCCTCAACTTAATGGAAAACCGTTGTTTTTCGCCATATCCCCGCTCCCTTTCGCTCAGTGGCCAAATAACACTGCCAGCAGCCTAGAAAGCTCCATCTTATTCTTACTAATTAACGTTGCAGTACGCTTGTCATTACAACCCGGCTACATTTTCTACCGTCCTTTCAAGTGTCGAGTTAGTGCCATTTAAAACGCCGATAAATATCGATCGAAATTTACAATTAAATTTTACTAAAGTTTCGATCGATATCGAATGCCTTAATTTGGCTCCAGGCCAATTTATACCCACAACGCACTCGTTACATGCAGCTACCTAAAAGACACTGGGCTATAAGGCGGATGTTTTGCTTGATACCCCAGACTGGATAACGCATCCTTACAGTGTAGAAGAAGTCTGCGATTTCAGAGATAGACAGAAATACTTGGTAGGTAGTGGACGGGTTTACCTCTAAAGACACGTCTAAAGCGGTTGGACTTCTTGCCCGATGTAACAGAGGTTTTTGAAGTTGGGTAACTGCGTTAGTGGCAGCCCATCTGCCTTAAATCTGACCATTAAAAATGATGATACTTTAAAAGAGTCGAAAGTGAAATCTGGTGAAAGCACCCAATTCAATGAAAGTAAGGTTCTCGCGGGTAATCTTTGAAGTACTGAAATCGTGGAAAGAAAGGGATCGGAAAAGGGCGCATATATTTGTGGTATGCCTATCATCGATTTTAACATTAGCAGAGAATACGCTCAAGAGAAGACAGCACTTAAGAAGCAATCCCTAAAATCGAGTTAGTCGAAAGAAGGCTTCTTAGATTACTTACGGAATGATTAAACTAATTTTTCGATCTCAGACTCAACAAATTTAAAGAGGTTTGATTAAAAAAACTGATCGCTAGTAAACTGATATTTCTTGGTCGAAAGGACTGCAATGAATCCAAAAATTTTATCTTAGAGATGCTGACTACTCAACCACATAATGCCAACGTCGGTATTTAAAAACTTTTTCAGCCGACTGTTAAATATAAACTTATTCATGTTTCATATAAAATTTTGAAATATTTTTAATTATATTATTTCTATAATTTTTTTTATTTCGTTATATGTTTTTTTGCAAAGAACAAAAGAAAATAAAAATATAAAATAAAAAATTTTTATAAAAAATTTTTATAAAAAATTTTTTTTTATTAAATGCATGATGATTCGCTGGTTGCTGGAAATCATTAATTAATGTGTATCTGGTTTAGAGTCTAACGATTTTTTTTTTTTGCTTTGAATTTTTCGCCTTCAATTAACCATCCTCCTCCCTCTTTTGCCAATGTTATAGGAAATAAGCTTTAAACAGAAAACATTAGACAACAACCGCTTTTGGTGCCATTGTTGGCGATTCAAATGTTTTTTTTTTTTAATTCGTTTGGTTAAACGAAATAAAATTTTAATTTAAGCAGAGAGACATTTAAATTAATTGATTTATTGTAAAAATTATTTCTATTATTTGTATATTCAGGTATTAGAAATATAGAGAGAGAAAGAGAGAGTGAGTGAGAAAGATGTTAAACTTATAGGCAATAAGAAATATGCTGGTCATTAATTACATACTGACAAAGTTTAAATCAAATTGTTTATAATTGTTAAAAAAAAAAGAAAACTTTTTCGTTTTGCATTTAAAAAGCAAATTTCAAATATTTCAAATATTAGTTAGTATTGTTACATTTTGTTCACTTGTTGGGTTCTTTTGACAGCAAAATAAAAAAAAAACTTAATTATTATTTTCTTTGATGTCACTTTTGATATTCAGCTTAGAATACTTTGTGAAATAAGACACAACTTTTCTGTTCAACGCTTTGCTTAATACTGCCAAGCCAAAAGTAACTGTGATTTCTATTTATAGGCGATTTAAAACGTCTACGTTCTTCTTATATGGATAGATCTGGCAGCATAGTTTATTTGTTTTTTTTTAAATTGAATTTATTTCCATGTTGGTTTGAGCCGATTAAAAGAATGCTACAACAACAACAAAAAATGCGTAAGAGAATATACTGCTATGTCTGCATGAAAATTGATAATAAAATAAAACGAAGAGTATCCCAATAGTAAGCTAATTTTCATATGAATGGCCTTATTTTTGTAAGTCCAACTCATACTTGGCGGAATTTTTATTGTTCTTGTAAAACGAAGGAGCAATGGATCACGAGTTTAGATCTCGCCTTGAGATCGTGATACCTGCTGGAGTTCCTCCGGGAGTACTAAGAGTCTGGCTGAGCTAAACTAGTTTCAGATGAAGTGCTTTCGGGCTTTAAGGGTCATCAGTTCCCTGGTGAGCAGCACCAAATCTGGATAGGCAAGGTGGGTGCTTTTTGAAAGAATTCCCAGTGTCCTTAGTTATACTGTAGCCACGGGAACCGGTGAAGTCCCTTCGGGGTACACGTGGAAGCTGTGGTTTAGGTCCGTGTCCGCAGAGAAGGTGCGGTGCTGACAAAGTGTGCTGTTGCACTTTCAACAGGCGGGGTTGAATAGACTCCAATCCTGAAGCAAGAAATAATTTATGGTTTTGACAGCCAAGTTTTGCGTTGACTAGCGCCTTTCACTGGCTCTATTTCACTCAGTGTTAAGACCACCATCAGATAAGGGACTCACGGTCAGGTACGAACGTTAATCTGTATCACGTATTCCTGCTAAAGTAACACAGCGTTGTAAAGTGAATGGCTGCATAAGTTTCTTTAGTAAAAAAAAGACGGTCAGATCTAATAAGTGATATAGAGGAAAGAACTCCATAGAATCGAAGTAGCCCTTATGTAAAAAAATGTAGCAATGATTTAAACATTTATTACAGTAATGAAATAAAGAGAGCATAAAATAGTTAATGTGACCATGTCACAATCATATTTTTTCTCTGCACACAAATACTTCATATACAAATACTTCAATACTGGGGTTTCTTTCCCACACAATTTACGACAAAAAAATTTTATGATTTATTATTAAACATTTGTTATTTCAATATTGAAACTTTTAGGCAGCACAAATATTCTTTGTTTTGTGTTTGTCTATCAAATAAATAATATTCTTTATCTAAATGAGTGTAAGCAGATAATAAACAATTAAATTCATTTAACACTTTAGGAAACAAATTTTTTAAAGAAACAAAAGTTGAAAAAAAAACATGTTTAAAAATTTTAATTAAAAAAATAAAGTGAAACCCTTAAACAAAAGTGTGGTGGAGTATCAAAGAATTTAAATCGTAAAATACTTAAACATTTTAAAATATAGATGTTGTGGATTTTAATAGATTTAGACAACCTTCAAAAACAAAAAAAAAACAAAATACAAGCCTAAACATTACAACATTTTAGGAGCTGAATTCGTTTAAATGATTTTTGACAGCAATTTTTAACGAATTTAGTACACCTCTATACATACTGATGTCATATACAAGCTTCAATTTCCAACAGATCATTTGAAAGTTGAAGGCCAAAGTCTATTCGCCGAACAACTGTCAAATAAATAACTCAGTCACAATAAGAATTTTTCTAATTTGTTTCAGTCGCTTTATTTAAATCAAAGAATTTGCTAAGTACCGTCTTCCGTCTTACCAAAGGCATTCAAGGTTCACGACTGACTCAAGTTTCAGGAATTTACTGAAACTAATTAAAACGTAAAGCAATAGTTACTAGAATAGAAATAATATTGGTTAAACGAAGCGTGAAAGTTCATTAGTTGACATGAAAAGATTTATCTGTGCGATCGAATTGCTTCAATCCAGGAGAATGTTAGCATTGTTTCTTACTCTTGGACATAACATGAATCCAAGGCAAATACCAAGGGCCAAGCAGCATTCAAATCAACAGACTTCTCCGGTTAACATACGAGATCATTTTTTTAGAATGGAGGCAGTGTCATTCAAAAGGATACAACGATCACAGTCGAAAATAACTCGTAGCTATTGGACTGATTCGATTGTAAAAAAACGCGACCACATTTAATGTTTGAGAAGCTAATTTAAAAAAAATATATCATGCGAAAAATTTGTAGTTCCCTATATTAAGTACACATTCTGCGGAAAATTTAGGGATTTTTCCTAAAAAAAAATTAGATCAATGCGAAAATAGGCTACAGAATAAAAAAAATCCAAACGCGGTAAAAGCAGTGAAAATTTACAATAGACATTTGTGAACTTTTGAATTTGCTTATATTTGTAAGACAAAACGTACAAGATTTAATGAAAAATCTGTTTTAAGCTTAAACTTTTTATCGCATGCTATATTTCCTAAAAAAATGCTTAATTCAATGTTTAAATTTCCAAACTCTAGTATAAAGGTAAATACGTCGGGTGAAATCCCTTTTAGCGTGCGATACATTTTTCTCCATCTGCAGTGAAAGTTGATTTCCAAAGGATTTGAATTTGTAAGAGATTTAATTCCCCGATGTGCGATAATTTAATCGCATTAATCGTATTTGTAAACGAAAAAAAAACAAAATTAATTACAAAATTTGTATAATATGTATGGAGAAAAAATGTCGCATGCTATATTTTTATTTGTTTAATTCAAAGTACTTAATAATAATTTTTTCCAAAAGAATGAATTCGCCTAATTGAAATCATTTCGTGCATTGATCGCAATTGTTAAAATGAAGAATTTGTATTATAAGAATGGAGAAAAAAATTATCTCATGCTATATTTTTAAAATAATAAAATTAAGGCGCAAACGTACTTCAGTCTTGTTGGGTTTAAGAAATTCTTTATAAAATTTTCAAAATTTGACTTAGCTAAAATCAGGGATGGATATAGCAATAGGCATTGAAGCATTTAATCATATTTCTTAGAAAAATTTCAAAATAACTGAAAAATGTGCTCTTAAACTTTTTTCTATCATGCTATTTTTTCTAAAGGTGATTAGATTTCCCTAATTGAAATGTTTTTTAATAGCATTTACCATTACAAAAACCAAAATTAATTAAAAAAACATATTATATGTGTAGAAAAAAAATATCACATGCAATATTTTTTGAAGTGTATTAACTTCCATGATTTTATTTCTTCATTTTTTTGTAAAAATAATTTCATTCCTTTTTTAACACAAATTCTTCAGCGAACAACATGTATGTATGAAGAATAAAATTATCGCATGCTATATTTTCACATACATTCTAATATTAATTTTTAATATTAAAATATATCCTTATAAAAACTTAAAACGTCTACGTTTCAAATGAACCATAATTCACTTCGGCGTACGTATTCTTTTTTCCTATTAACCCTCAAAAGGCTATTTTTTTGTCTTTTCAAGAATGCCTAATAATAATTAAAACAAAAAAATCAATAAAAAAAACATTAATTAAGTATTTATCACAGTTTATCAAACTTTTAAATAAAAGGTTTTAAATTACGAAAAATTAATAAAATAGAAAGGGAAAAGAAAAAGAAAAATTTATATTTTTGTTAGTATTAATTGTAGATAATTATTTAAATTAAAAAAAATTTCAATTTCGAAAAAATTTTCAATTAAAGAAAAGAAGAAAATATTTAAAATAACTATTCAACTTTTAAAAATATTGACCAAAATTATTAACCAACTTTTTATTATAAAAAGCATTTTTTAGCACATTTTAAAAATAAATCTTATTTCAATAATTTCTACACTATTGTATTGCTTTTATTTAGTAACAAAGTTTCATACTCTTTGCATTAAAAAAAGTAAACAATTGGAATTTTCCTTTATTTACCAATTTATAAGATCTGTTGTTTTTTTTTTTTTTTTTTTTTTTGTTATTGTTCTCCTGTCCTTCCCAAATGATTTCACAGTTTCAATTTATTTGATTTTATATTTCAGCTTACTCAATTGCTACTGATTAAAATGTTTATATAAAATTTCATTATTTTTTTATATTTTATTCTGATTATTAATATTAGATTGATTTAAGTACTCCCCATACATCTATTCAAAAATATTGAACAAATTAAATAAATAAATAAATAAAATACAAAACAAAATAATAATCATCAGATTGTTTTGTATACAACATTCCTATTAACACATGATCGAAATGTTACAGTGGCTTAAGTGGAGAACAAATAAAAAATAAAAATGAAAAGTGTAACAAACAACTAAGCAAAGTTTTCCAATAGGGACAGGTAGACGGACAGTTGATTAGGCAACAGATTTATTATATAATTTTGGACCAAAAACAAAATTTCGTCGCAATTGGGGACGGTTTTTTTTTTTACTTTATGGACCTCGGGTTATGTGATTTAGGGTCAAAACCAAAAATGTTCACAAAATGATTTTAAACATTGACCCAAATTCCGATGAATAATCCTTTAAGTTATTTTCTGTTGTACTGCCTTGGACTTTCCTACATACTCTTGCGTGTCGTTGAATGTTTCAAAATTTTATTTCGCAACTAAAACTGGAGTACTTAGAATTCTTTACTTTAGAGATCATTCCTACGCGACATTTTTATAGTATTCTTAAGGAGGAGTAAATAATCCTTATTAATTATTTGTGATTAGTGTCTACCCTTAAGATCCAACGAGGTGGTGATGCCATATCTTTGCCCTTGTACCTTAGTCAGCTGAATCAAACTTACGTCTTGTTGGTGAAAGGGGTTGAATATCTAATTACTTTACTTTATTCGTGCTTGATTCCTTCAAATATAAATATTTCATAATATTCTCATGAAATATTTATTATTTTATACTAAACTACAAAATGAAATGTATTACTGCGGGGAAAGCATATCCATATGGCCATTTCACTACTGCTCTAAAGTTCTATTCATGTTTTCGCCCTTCCTTCGGATTTAAGCTCAATCTTCCAAGAGACCTAATTCATATCTGGTCAGAGACCTGTTATTAAACTATTGGTTGGAACTCGAAAATTGCCTATTTTTGGTTTCATTATCTATAAAGTTCTTGAAGTTTGGTTTCTAAATGTTTTGCAGATAGCAATTCGTAAAGAAGAAAGCGCTTTTTAAATGTGGGGTAATTTCCTTGTCCGACTTTGTGGCTCCGGCCCATTATCAAACATGTGATTTAACAAACGTACGCCGCCATCTACACCAGAACACAGTGTTTCTTCAGCAAGCCTTTAACTAATCGATGTTATTAGTTTAGCAAACATATGCCTTTAACCAGCGCAGCGATTAAGATACTAATGGGATTTGAACCTACGATCTTCTGTTTAACAAATACCCACAAACCTCTATGATCGCAGCCAACATGATTGCTCAACCTGCTGCAGCTAAATTTTTTTATTCTATTCATAAACACCACACTTCACTGGTGGTGGAATTAAAAAATAATTCAACTTCTTACCGCACACACCGCGGCAACAACAATATTAAATTTGTCTTTTTGGATAGTAAATTAATGAGAAGAAATTTTTTACCCGCTACTTATTAACACCCCTTTAACAGAAACGAACAAAGAAATTTGAAAAATATTAGTTTATATTTGAAAGATGACTAAAGCAGTTGATTTCTAGCTTAACTATATATCGAATAGCTTTAAGCAACGAACGAACGAGATCTAAATTAATTAAGCTTTGCACTATAGAAAACAGAAAAAGAGCAAATTCAATATTCAAATACTGCTGAACTACAACTGGTTCCCCCGGAAGATATTTTAATTACAACGTGTTTTACTATCTTTAGTTTTTCCTGTTCGGTTCTTTTTAATCATCGAATGTAGACCGTCTTGAAAGTGCTAGTTTTAATCTCTATTGCAGCCTTTTTTTTTTATTTTATTTCCCGTCGATGCCAATTTTAAACTTTTCTATTAAATTTCAAGCAACTTACCCGCCAATTTTATATTTTTAAAGTTTTTTTTTGTTCCTTGGACGAGCTGTAGTTTAAGGTTTAGTAATCCTAATTTAATATGAACAGTTTTTTTTTTTTTTGTGTTGTTAAAAACATAAATTTAAGTTCTTTCGAATGACAGCGAAATGATTTTGATAATTTATTAGGGGAAATTTTGTATTAATGAAATGTTCTCAATTAAATATGTTTTCTATAATTGATATAAATTGCAAACAAATGTTTAGTTTTATCTTTCTGTTGACAGTTTGACAGTGCAAAAATGGTACAAGAAGAATACTTAAGGCCACTTAAGACTCGTGGAAATATTAAACGAGTGATCGCAGATAAATGTTTTCAGAAATACTTTGTGCAGCAATTTACCAAGCTTTTATTCCACTATTTTAAGGCAGATCACGAAGGTCCTTCAATAATTTGTTACCTTAATGTTATGTTACACCTGAGTGAAAATAATGGGATCTTTAACGATCTTATAAACATAAAGACTCTTATGTATGAATTTAAGTATCTGTTTTCTTGATCATTCTTGCATCCCTTATTGAAAAAAAAATGAAAATCATCTGTATCGCTCTCTGCAAGATCTTGGTTTATATCACAGCCAGCTCAAACCACCCTGAAAGACATCATTATTAACCTGAACAGGGACTCTGGAGAATCGTGTGAAATAACGGATTTTTTTCTGCTAACAACTTTACATAATTTAGTGCTAGGCCCCTGCAAGTCCCAGGTTTTGGGGTTTTTGTGTATTTCGGAAGCCATTAAATCCTGCAAAACAAACATGTCCTCGAAAAGATCACTAATATAAGAGAACAAAACATGATGATTTTAAATCATTAATAGCCCATTTCATAACACTCGTTTAGTTCGTTTGCAATTCCATTAAAATTTTAAGCAAAACTTAATTAGTAACATCGATATCGTTTGTTACAATTGTTGATTAGGATCCCCATGTTCTCATAAAGATCAAAATATAATAAACTGGTTTTCAAAGAATTCAAATATTTGAATTTCAATAAAAAGAAAGATTTTTGTCATTAAAATTGCAGTAATTTCTTTTCTCACTGTGTCATACAAATCGTCCTCTAAATTTTCTCTAATCGTCATCTTTGCACTCTAGAATGAGGTTCGAAAAATTAATAAACTTTTAACTGCAAGGCAGGGAGAAACCGGTTGAAAAATCGAGCCGAGTGATTAAACTGACACAAACTTATTGTAGGTTGGAAGCGAAGAAACAGCATATGCGCGGCATAGCTTAGCCACAAAATAGTTTTTAAGTGTACGAATTTGACAATTTCGCACTTTCATTCTCAACTATTCTTGTCATATGACAAAGTTCCAGTGTTGCCAATGTGGCAAAATTTTGATTAAAATGACAAGCTTGCAAATATATATGGTTTTTACGATAAATTGAAAATAATATTGTTTTTATAATTTTATTTGTTTGACATTTCAAATGTGTTTTGTTCATATTTATCAAATTACAAATTTGTTAGTTAAAGGCAACACTGGTTGCAAAGGAGGTTTTAAGAAGCATTAACAGTAAAAAGAAATGCCTAATTGTTGTGATAAAAAACAAGTAAATGCGAGAGGATGTCAGAAAAAAGAAATTGAAAATCAAAATTGAAGTCGCAATGACAACACGCCAAAAGATTTAGTCGCTAGATCTGTCAAAATTGTAATAAGTATTCAAAAAATAGTAGCTGTGTGTATTTTTTTCTCTCTGCTTTATTAGTTTCAAAAAAATATCTATTTCTATGCAATCAGAGTTGCCTTTAGAGTTGCGTATATGTGTATATATTGTGTGACAATAGGCATCTTAAGACCCAATTTTTCTGAAATCTTTCTGAGCAAGACACGAAATTGGGTATTTGTATGATTGTCTAGGAAAGACATTTCAATTTACAGCAAATAATGGCAATAGCGTTGTAAATATTTTAATAATATATTTGAAATTGTTATATTATTTGTTTTACGTCTACAATCATACTAGACATACTGCAAGAATTTGTTTAAACAGAGATTCCTTTTTAAAATAAATAATAAAGTAATTATAAAATAACACCCACCTGTTGCTGCTTTAAGTAACCAGAAGTTCATTAAAGTTTTCTAACTTCCATCAACATAAAATAAAAACCTTTAATCACTTTCTTTGCTGTAATAAATCAACATTTTTTTTTTTAACTCGAAAAAATAAACTTTTATCTTTTAAAATTAATTTTTTAACACAATTTTTAATTTGTTTTCATAATTAAAATGTCAAACACTCAAAAGGCACAACATAACCGTAAAAACGCATAAACACAAATACACACACCACGCACAAATTAATTCGAATGCTGTTTGCAGCTCTCTTTCGCCATTCAATTATTAAGTAGTTGTTGTAGTTGATATGAGAGATAAACAAAGTTTTTGTTTTTGTTTTTTTTTTCTTTTGGTATTTATTTCATTTTGGATTGTTTTGTTTTGTTTTTACTGATTAAGCATTTGTTAATTGTTAATTAGTGATGACGTCAACTGAAAACATGATACAAATTAATTTTATTTATTACCACCAACTAAAAAATAATTATTTTTATTTAAAAAAAAATATATACTGATTAATGGCTTGATAAAAAAATTGAAAGGGATTTTAGAATTGTCTAATAGAGGTACATAGAGAATTGCCAGATGTTTAGGATTGTGAAAGTTATATGGAATAAAAAACAGAGATATTTTTGAATGACAAGGATGAATAAAAACTAATAAAGAATTAATTTTGTTGAAAGTGTATATTTTTTCAAGAAATGATTTTATTAATTTTAAATGTATTTTCATTTTTATCGTAGTTGGCTTTTATCTTGGTTAGCAGAATTTAGCCATTCAAAAAGTTATACATATGTATGTTATTATCAATTAATATTTCATAAGATTTTTAAGAAAAACTTTTGCTGCAGGGATGGTCACCTCCTGCCTTTGAAAAATTTTTCTACTGAGTTATTTTTTTTAAACAAGGAGTTTTGCTGCACTACAAATTTAAAAAAAAAGTTAGTCGCAATAAAAACTAAAAACGTGAAATTGCATATATTTGTCATATAAAAATATTTGTGTTTTTTACGATTTTCTTTACCACTTGGATTATTATTTATTTATATTTAAATTTGTAGTTAAGTTTTCAGTTTTTATATAAAGTTTGATTCACAGAAATTCCAATTTGAGGCTTAATGAGGCTTAAATGAACTTTCAAAATGTTGCTAAGGGAATGCTTAAATGAAAAATTTATTTTTGGTTAAGAATTTGCAGTGCATTTTTTTATTTTATTTTATTTTAATTTTAGAAATTTTAAATTTTTTTATAATTCTTTGCACAGTTTTTGTAAAATCTAGAAATTTTGAAGATTTTAAGAAGTTTTTTTAAGTGAAATTTTTGATAGAAACATTTTTAAAATTATAAAATATTTTTTTATATTTTTTTTATATTTTTTTTTTTATTTATTTAATTTCTTTATTTTATTTTTTATTTGTAACTTTGATGATGATTTGTGAAACTTTGCTTAGTTAGAAGCTTTGACATATTTTTTTTTTTTTTTGTCAAATCCCGATTAATGATGGCAGCACGATTTTTGGTACAACTTTCTAAAGGAAATTAATTTTTTTTTTGAACTCGTTTTTTGGGACTTGAATTTTTAATAAAATTTAGATCTTTAAGTCAATCCTTTTTTTAGTGATAATTTCTCTTTTTAGTTAAAATTTCGTTTTTCGTAGATTTTTTAATTTTTAATTTTTTTAATTTTCCACTTAAGATGCTGAATTTTTTTAAGCTTTTAAAGCAATATTTATTTTTTGTGGCATTTCATTTTTTTATTTGTCTTTCTTTGGGATAAAATTAAATTTTTGTGATTTTTTTTAAATTATTGTAATTTTTTAATGTGGGGTTTTGCCAAACAAAAGAATGTACAAAGGTTCGAGGCTTAAACGAAATTTGGATCTGCTAAATGCATCAATCTGGTTTGTTGGATTTTATAACAAAATATATTTATTTTTGAATAAATCTGATGAAAATTCTTAACATTCGAAAGGGATTTTCATACAAAACACATTTAGTTACATATACACTGAAAAACATTCTGCATTAAATATTAAATTAAAAATTTTTAAAAAATTTTATTTTAAAACAATTTAACAAACAAGAATCCATCCTTTGTCTATCAATTTAAAATCGTGTTCTACACAAAATAAAAGAAAAAATATTAATACACAATTTAAGTAAATTTTCCATTAAAACATCAAAGGGGGAGAGAAAAAGGTAAAAAACAAAGGAATTCATGCAAGACATTGAAATGAAATGAAACACAACACAAAAACAAAAAAAAAAACAAAATAAAACAAAAAGATACGTGACAGATCAAAAACAAAACAATTATTTTTGTTGTTTAAACAGCAACAAAATATTAAAAAAAATTACAGGAAATTAAATAAGAAAAATTGAACAAAAAAAAAAAAAACAATAATATTTTGATGATTTAGCAAAATTAATACACAAATAATGAAAATAGTAAATTGCAAATGTTTCATGGGAAATTACTGAGTTAAAAATATTCTCTCCATTTTACTTTAACAGCAGAGCTACCAGATACGTTTTTTTCCTCATCGCCAAATCAAGAAATTAAATCTTCTGTTATGGAAAGCAGTCTTCTGCTAAATAATTATTCGTCGTGTTAATGGACAGTTAGTGTTTCTTTTTAGACTTTTGATGATAAAACACATTATAAACATACAAATATATTTTGTACAACTACATATCGAAGCAAATAAATAAAAAATTACAATCTTGGAATTTACTCAATATTAAATTCTATAAAGACTTCGATACGACACCGTCCTTAATAGGGAAATTTGAAATAAAAGCAGAGATTACTTTGTGATACGATTAGATCCAGCATTTTTTCGCTTAAGGCTTTAAAATTTAACGCTCATTCGTACAAGCAAGAGGAAGATCCAAGTTTCATTTCTCAAAAAAGTTAGTTAAATCAAAAATTCTTAGTTACAAGTTAGTTTCGTAGCATGACTTATACCCTGTTCAGACCAGTTTTCTTAATTAGGTGAATTTAATTTTAATTGCGCAATTTAATCTGGTGTTCACACATGCTCAACTAAGCATATTCAATTGGAACAAGGCATATTCATTTTACTAGTATCGTCCGCCCAGCTGATTTCTCTTTTTATTACAAAACCAACATTGCTTTTTGTTGTTGCTTTGAAGTTGGAAGTGTCAGAAGCCATTTTCGTATGATCCGCCATTTTCTTTTTATTTGTTTATATTATTTACTTGCGACTTGTCAATTCTATGAATTTTTTCTTCTCACTGAACATAGTACCCAGAGTAAATATACTTGTTGGCAAGGGTTGCATTTTGCATCTTATTCAATAAGTGATGCAGTTACGTACTAATTGCTCAATTTATTAATTGACTTCTTATATGGTAAATTGAGCTCAATGAAGGCCTTAATTTTGTAAATTCCTAAATTGTGTAATTAAAGCGTATGTCTGAACAGGGTATTGTTAAAAAAATGATATACTGTTTCACTCTTTAAAATTACACGATGAATTGGTTGATCACGTTTGTAAAAAATTTAAGCAAAATCAAAGATATATTGTTTAATTTGAGTGATAGTGTTTTCTATACTTAATACATCAATTTTTGTGCAAACTTAGTATCAGAGGAATAACTGTTCCAATAAGGAGTAAGATATATACTAGATTAGATTATAGTGAATAGACAAATAAAAAAAACTAAAATATTTTTTGGTTGTCAATTCAATTAAGATCTTGTAAAGTCTTGATGAACAAAAGGCGATGTTGTCTTTTCGTGATCTTTTTTAAATTTTCAAAGAAGGATTTTATTTTCTTCATTTTGGCAAATCGAACACTCTCTACATATATTTACTCAGGAAAAACTTATATTTATTATTTTCATTTGTAACAGATGATTACATCGTCTAAAAATTTGGAGACTGTTCCAGAAATTTGGAATATTGTAATATATTTGAATATACTTTATAAAACGCTGACATTACATGCACGTATTATCAAGTATTCTCATTAAAAACAGTTCACAAATATTTTTTAGCAGAAATACAAGGCGTTTGGCGGATAATTATTTGGGCTAGCGAACTCTTAAGGTTTTATAGCAATTAATATTAAATAATTATTTTAGAGCTTAATTAAAATATTATAAATTTATAAAATTTTAGATCCTAAAATTCTTAAATAATTTAAGTTGTCGTTATGTTCTCTACCTTTTTTTCTTAAAAAGTGTGCCTCAAAGAAATTTTTTATTATAACGAAAATGTTGAACTTTATAACTGTTGATATAGCAACACATATTTAATACAAAAAAAACTAACTTCGTAAAATTAACTTTAGAAAAAAATAATTTTTAACTAGGTCGGCCTTGATTTTTCTATTTCTTTTTTGGTAAGATATTTTCAATTAAACTTCAAAACCTTTAGAACAATAAAAAATACAATTAATATTTTTGCTAAAATTTCTCCTATGATACGAGATTATCACTTTTACAATAATAATAAATAAATTACCATTTCAGACAGAAAGTTTGTTCTGACGTGATTCTCTATTTTATTAAAATAAAAATTTTTGGAGTTTTAAAGTTAGGTTTTCATTTTTTCGCAGATTATAATTGAGCCGACAACTAAAATTAAATAAATACAAATTTTATCGTCTATAAGAAAAACATTTTTTTTACTTTAAACAAAAAATTCTTTCTATTTTGAAGAATTTTCTAAGAAGTTCTTATTTTAGGTTAAAAACTCCTTCTATTAACACCTCAAAAGAAAATATCCGTTGCAGCTACAAAATGTTCCTATCTGGCAGCACAGTAAAACTCTCTTTGTTTTAAAAGTATTCAATTTACTCTTTGAATTAATGAAGTACTTTTTAAAGATACAAAAACAGCTGATTTAATTAATAAATAGAGAGAGGGAGAGAGCATTAATTTTGTATGGAAAAATTATGTGGAGTATTTTTAAGTTATTTGATCGACTGGAAGCATGGAAATAAGTTATTTTTCAAAAAGCAGAGAAGTAAAAAATAATTAAAAATATGTTTCATATTAAAAAGGGAGGATACAGAAAAAGAATAAAATTAAAAGTGAGAAAATAACAGAAAAAGGGAGGGTAAAATGTGTTATCTTATCCAGCCATTAATGTTCTCTATGCAGGGAAAGTTTTCTATTACTGCAGTTTTTCTTAAAAGTGTATATATTTTCCTTTTTAAACAACTGCCATCATTCAAAACTTCTTTTTTTTCTTGCCAACACTTTTAATTTTCTCTTTTGTAAACAAGAGATAAGTTTTCACATTTTTTTTAATTTTTTTCTTTTATGACTTTAAATTATAAAAGCAAATTTTTACAAAATCGCAGCTTTTTGGTTGCACAAAATGTATCGCAGTTGCACGTTTTTTTAATGATAACAACAAGAAACTCAAAAACATAAATAACAAACAACGCAAAAAGTTTTAAGATGAACCAAATTGTTTTTTTTTTTTACCACTTTAAAAAGGAACGCAAAACACTGAAAACTCTTTAAACTCTTTTATGTTAATTTTTTCGTTTATTCAGAAAACAAAAACACGTACATTTGGTCCAACAGTTAACGAAACACTAACAGCAATTGACCAATTCCAAAATGTTTTTCATGTTATTTGTAACAGAGATGGTAAACGCAAAATTAAAAATTGTACCAAACTGCATATTAAAATGTACCAGTTGTAGCTTAAGTTATCCAAAAGAGATTTCTTTAATTTAATTAATTTTATAATTAAGAATATTAATACATGAAATATATTAATAATCTAAAAATTACTCTATTAAAACAAACGTCTAGAAATGTAAGCAAAAATAAAGTCACTATTGATTATTGGTATTTTGTTTAAGCATTGATGCTTGTGTTTATTAGTTTTTTTGTCCACTTCTCAGTTGGTTAAAAAATCTTTTAAATATAATAGGCAGCTTAAGCTTATCCAAAATATGGTAGAAGGTTCCCTGATAAGTTGAGTTGAGCAATCAACAATCAATATTTGATTGTATTTAAAATATTTAGGTTATTAGCACACTGAAAAGTGAACCAAAATAAATGTCATTGTGGCAAACTAAATTTCTTTAATTTTATCAAATTTTTTTTTAAATGTTAAATTTTATTTCTTTTAGAAATTTTTTTTTTCATAGTTTAAAATTTTAAGTTAAAATTTAAAATTTTCTTTAGTAATTATTGTAGTATTTTAAATGGAACGATAAATATGGGAACATGAAAGCATTTTGTTGATAAAATGCATTAAAATAATACGTCACAAAATAAGTTTGTGAGTCGCCAGTTGAATCAAATGAAGCAGGTTTGATAATCATATAAGAAATAATGCATAATAAGGAAAAGGGAGTTGTTTGTGTAAAGTTGTCTAGGACTCTTCCTGCAATATTGGCAGCGCAAAGGAATGAACTTAATATTATTATTTGCATATGAAGCTTATTCTTGTAAGAAACCAAACTGTTGGTTTTGGGCAAAAAAAAAAAAAAAATACAAAAAATAGGCACTCGCTTTAAAATATTTTTGTATAAATATTTTATTTAAATTGTGTTGATAAATCGCGATATTTATATATGAAAGTATTTAAGGCTGCTGTGCCTTTGATTTTTTTTTTACAAATAGATAATCTTAGCTCGGCTTAAGTTCTAAGGCCTTATTCTGTAATTCTCCTAAGCAAAATTGCTTAAATTTTGAACTTATCCATATTTGTTTTCTCTAATTAATCGGTATCTGTAAGTCTATTTCAATAAATAAGAGGGTGTTAAGTATAGGGTTACATGTTCCAATGTCGTATTTGTAGCAAAACACTGCTTTGTTAAAATTAAATAATCTTAGATATGGCGATTTAGCTTAAGCAACTTACAGAATAAGGCTACTGGTATATAATAATTTCTATGTTTATTAACAAATAAATAAATATTATTTAAAAATACGTTTTCAAATTGAAAAGACAACTAAAAAATTATACACTATCAGAATGCTGAATTTAGCCTTTCCTGAAAATGCTAAGAGTGCTGTTGAAGCATGTAGCATGCCAGAAAATAGTGCTTTCCAGACTCCTAGCGCCAAAGTTTTCTTTAATTTTTTTTTTTTTCTTAAAAAAAGTTAATGCATATGCAATTAACGCCGAATAAATGTTATTCATTTGTTTTAATACTAAAATAATTTGACAATTAATTTAAATAAAAAAAATGTTTTTGTTTGCAATTGTCCCAAGAAAAGTACTTAAGCAGTCTTTGCCATCCCTGATTTGAGTAGACATATTACCATTTCATTCCGTTAGTATTATCTTAAGTGGTTGTTGTTCTAATTCCTATATTTAACACACATTTAAAAGCCAACAAAAGAAAACAACTACACCAACAAATCAAAATATACACATTTTTGCTTAGAAATTATACTGCCTTTGTTTGATATGGATGGAATATTAACAACAAAAATAAAGTTTTGCTTTGATTGCGAGAGAATAAGAAGCTTTTTGTTTAACAAATGTTGCCAGATGTGCTTAATTAGTAAAATGATCTTAAAATGAAAAACCTTTGGTAAGCAGTAGTTCTAATCACCCCTACGTGTTAAGCAACATGTTTTCAAAAAATTTTCTAAAAAAACAAATCTTTTAAATCTTATTATTTGTAATATGCGTTAAAGCTGCTGTAAGTTTACAAACATATGATAAATTCTGCAAACCTTGTTGCAACTACCAAACAAAAAATTATTAAAGGATTTATTTTATTAGTAAAAGTACAGCTAAGTGACAAGAAACTAATTTTTTTATTAGGACAAAACTAAACACCTGAAATTGGAAATCAAAAAATAACCATATCTATTTGTGTTGCGTTCTAGAATGTCAACAGAGTACGGCATAATTTTACAGCTTGTATAAGTGGAGACTGATGCAGAAAAAGTATATTAAAACTCGTAACATTAACTATTTGAAATTTTATTTTCCTTAAATCCTGAAAGCCTTAAAGTTATACCATGTTTCCACTGACTTGAAATCGACTAGTTATAAGGAAAACATTTCGAAGTATTTTCATAGAGCTAGTGTGTTAGTGAATTTGTGATGACATTTTCTTAGTAAAAGAAAATCGAAAAATATTTTGTTTTTGTAAAAAATTGTTTTTATTGTTATTTTCTTGTACACATTTTTATATATTTCCTTATTACAATATTTGTTAAAAAATCAATTATTTTTTTAACTTAAATTTAACGCCAATTTTCTTTTCTATTTAATTCAAGCACTAGAGTCTGTTTTAAAATAAAAATATGGTTTGTTATTTTTTTAGTATATTGTCGATATTTCGCCTCACCGTTGGGTGGCATCTTCAGAAAACAGGAAATAAAAATATTAATAATAATAATAATTGACACCTTTTTTTTTAAATTTAAGTTTATGTTTGGTAAAACTTATTATTAATAATTTTATTTCCTGTTTCCTGAAGATGCCACCCAACGGTGTAGCGAAATAACGACAAAATAATAAAAAATATTAAACAATATTTTTATTTTAAAACTGAACTAGTGCTTGATCTAAATAGAAAAGAAAATTAATTATAAAGCTTAAAAAAACAATAATATTTAATTAAATGAGGCTTTTACAATAAAAAAAACGCATTCAATATGAATACATGGTACGAAGTTGAACTTGAATATCCTAAATACAATACAGTGTTGCAGTTCGTAATAAAATAAATTAAGTGATTTAGTGGTTTTGGTAGCAAAAAAAACTATGGAAAATCAAGTAGAAAACATTTGATTTGAGCAAATCAAGCGCTTTTGACAAAATCACATGAATGGAAGCGAGCTATTCAAAATTTACTAGTACATCATTCATTTTTATAATATATATTTTTGTTGGTGTCACAAGCATTAGCGGTAAATGAAGAAAATATTTTATCATGTAGAGATTAAAAATTCCTCTCCAATCAGGCCTAATTATGCTAATAGTTATTAAACAAAATAGCCTCTTATTTGGCTTTACTTTATGCAATATGATTTCCATTACACCTTGTGCAAATACTTTTGAAATCGATATCTATACAAGCGTTAGAGTATTCTTTTGTTTTTATGTTTGAAAGTTTCAAATTTTACCCGTATAAGAGTCAGAGTGTACAAAACTATATTTTGCTTCCAAATTAACACAAATCACTGAACCCGAAAGTGAAATATGAAATTCGAAACAAAAACTTCAACTTGACAGCATAAGTAATGTTTTTTTTTATATAAAAAAGGAAGAAAATTGAGATTTGAGAACTCGTAGAAGATTTATTTAAAAATTAAAAAAAGAATTGTTACTGAATTAATTTTTTTATTTGTATTTTTATTAAGAAGTAAAAATTTATTACAACTATGGTGTATATTATTTAAAGAACTACGTAAAATACAACACTTTTGATCTTTATATCCTATATCAACCTTCTTTTTATGCCTTAGGAAATAAAGATCTTATTATATATCAATATTTAGTTTGTTACAGGACAGTAATGCAGAACATTAAGTTTTTTTTCTTTGCTTTCCTAAGTAATACGTGACCAAACCAACCGTAGAATGGCAACTAAAGTATTATTTTTTTCCTTAAAGAAGATGCTGCTGTATATTTATATTTATATTGCTTGTTAAAAAGTAAGTATCGTCACGGTGCGCCTAACTTAAAATTAATTATATATAATCCACTAATAATTTTTTAATCAGACTTTAGTTTATTTATTTGTTATTTTTCTCTTATTTATTTATTTTATTATGAAAGAAACATTCTTCTTGCTTAATAATATAAAATAAAATGTTAAAACACAATAAACTTTTAATACATTAGTAAACTAATAAACGTGCTTTTCTTATTAACCCATGGAAATCGAGGTTAAATGTAATACAGCGTTTCGAAAAAAATCGAAAACACAAATTATGTATTAATGTCATAATGAACAATCATCATTACAGCCTTCAAATATATCAGCCCAATTATAAACGAAAATTCCATGTGAGTTTTTTCACTTTTCCCTTTTCTCCCATTTTAAATTTTCCCCTTTTAATTGACTGCGGAAAGTAAAACAAAATTCAGGGGGAAAAAGTACGTATTATGAATTATAAAAAAATAATTATATGTAAATAAACAAAATAACTCCCTTCAAATTACGATAATGCCACTTTTTCATAATTATATTTCTTTGAAATTCATAATTGGACGAATCTTTTCTCGAAAACCCATATTGAAAATTGTTTAAACCTACCTAAAATCGTAATATATAAACAGAACAGTTCGTTCGATATATAAGATATATCCTTGAAGTACGAATTAATCATTTCAGATTATGAATATGAAAGCACACCAAGATGAGTAATGGAAGTTACAAAAACAAAGGGAAAAAGTTAATATTTTTGTTTTTCTACATTGTTTTAATCTTTGTTATAAATAATATAAAAAAAAATCGTTTTCCAAAACAAAAAATATTTTTACTTTCTCAATTCTTTATTTTATTATAGTGAGGTTTATTGTTTCTTTTTTGCCAAATACAATAGCACTTTATTAAAGCCACAAACTTTATTTCTATATTGTTGAAAATCACCAACATTTTAAATTATAAATGAAACCATCTGGTAACACATTTATCACATACAATTCCATGATAAATTTCAATTCACAAAGTTTCTGCACAAAGCAAATTCATATAATCGCCTTGATTCGGCAAAACAAAGATGCCTGTTTTATTATCATCTTGTTCCGCATAAATTTGTTTACATTTTTTCATTCCATTTAGTAAGTGAACACAATATAAATAAATATTTTAAAACAGAATGTATGTGTGCGTGTGTTTATATGCACATGTTTATATGAGTATTTTGGGGTAAATGAAAGCAGTGCTGTTTGAAATAAAAAATGTTTTTTAAATACAAATTTAAACCTTCCGACAACAACAACAATACAATCAATCAGCTGTATTTGACAAATTAAAGAGATAGGAAAATACTTTTAAAGTAATTATGACCATAAAAACATTGTGTATGAGGCAAAACAGAAAAAATATATTTTATAAAATAACGAATAATTGAGTTGGATTGTCAAGCACCAACTGCTGTTAACGTAACTACTTGTTGCTTAACCCTCAAGCAACTTGAGGGGGTTTTATAGGGTCTTTCATAGATTTATAATAAAGTAAAAATACGTTGTTTGACTTACCTGTTCAATATCAAAATCCCATTCTGGTGAGGGTGAGCGCATAGACCGTTCGGTAGGTGGTGTACCTTGGGCGGGAGAACCATGTGGTTCCTCCGGTATGACAGCAAAGCGGCCTCTATGCAGAATGGGAGATATAGTGCCATAATTCGCTTGAAAAAGAAACAAATATAAATTTTCAAACTTAATTAACTTGTATTATACTCGTAATCGATAATATTTAATAGACAGCGATATATGTTTTCAAACAGTGAATAATTTTCGATTGAACCGTAAACAAAACTTTATGCGTAGAACTTCATTCCATTGCTTTTCACGTAGAAAACTGCTGCATAAAGTTACCGGAGCTTTTTCGCTAGTTTATAGACTCAAGATATTAGTCCATTTTTAATTTAAATACAGACTGACCTGCGTCATGTGGATCTCCAAGCAGGTAGACTTTTATTGTTCTCTATTGTAGACTAGAGAAGACAATAGAAAAATACTTGTCTCGCTAGAGCCGCAGAGAAACATATTGAATATAAATGGAATGAATGAATCTGACCAAAAGGGTTCAGGAACATCAGCCTTTAAAATGTGAACTAGCACTTTATTAACGAGCGGACGCCGTCGAAAGCTGACATCTGTAGAAATTTCTGCACAGGGCAATGATAGAAGGAGAAATGTTCTTGTGTGTGAAGTTGAATTACCGCATGATTTGTTTTGGGTTTCTGTGAGCCTAAACCTATAAGTGACACTAGGCAATATTATGCTAGGTTAAAAAGATGGCAGTGTACAGATCCTAGAAGGAAAGTAAGAAACTCTTTGGTAGAAAAGCTAAAGAGGGAAGTTAGATGCGATCAGAAACGTAAGTGAGCTTGGTAAGAGTTCCTAACCTCAAAGTATTAAAATCACTAGGGGTGACATATTTGGTCCACCTGAAGATGGACTTACCACTGCGTAAAAATACGTGGCAAGACCAAGCATGTACTCGTTGCCGAAGAGCTGAAGATTATTTGAAGTCACACCGAGCTAGTTTTTTATGTCTATCAAGGACCCTCACGCATAACCGGAAAATGGACTTTTGTCTCTCCTTGCTGAAGATCTGAAGGCTATTTAAAGTTACACCGCGCTAATGGTTTATGTCTATTAAGGACCCTCACGCATAATCGGAAAATGGACCGTTGTTCCTCCAGGCTTCAGGTTTTCATGGTCATAGTGCTAGTAGTTACGCTTCAAGCCCCTGTAAGCTTGACAATGGACGTTGCCTTATAGCTCAGAAGCAATAACGTCAAGGAGGTGGAGTCTCTGTAATGTAATTTTACTTTATGAAAATAGAGTAGAGGTCAGATGTCGCTTACTTGTTTTCCTTTCCTAATCAACACTCAACAAAAGTTGAATTACTAACCCTACTGTCGGTCTTTCCTTAGAACGGTACGCACGCGCTTGCTAAGCTAGCTAGTTCGGTGAAATGGGCTGGGGTCTTGTTCCTCGGTTTAAGACCTAAATGCGTACAATTAATAAAAATCACGTGCGGTTTACATGCCCTTATTTTCAAGTGATTTTATAATTCCATTTTTTTTTTTACAGTTGAGAGAAAGCCAAGATGGTAGGCTTCCGTGGTCTCTTAACCCTCCCGTCCATGGTTTTTCGATGACCGAATTTGTAATGAAAAACCCCTATAACAATTTACCGAACCTTAGACTCCTGAAGCTCTACATATCGAAAGACTCTATTTCATTTTAAATGATCTTCATGCATTTATAAAAATAAATTTATTTGAAACGAATTCATTTTAAACATTTAAACAAGTATTTTTTTTAAATGTAATTCTTAATGATAAAGATTGTACCCTGACGAATAAAATGGGTTAATAAAGAAATATGTTTTAAAAGAATGAATGAGATAAACATGTATAAAAAAAAAATCATTCATTGAAACCAGAATGCAAAAATAATAAATTTATATAGCATGTAACTGTATAAAACGTATGTAAATACTTAACAGAGAGACCAACAGAAATGTTATTACAGAGAATATCGTAAAAATTCTCTTAAAAGAGTGATATTTATTTGTAATAATATCTCTGTTAGATTATATTTAAAAGAATAAAAAAAAAATATTTAATAAAGAATAAAAAATTTAACTTACACACATAACGACCAACATGTTCGGTATCCAACGTTGCTGAAGGCCTCCGGCTAATTGGTTTCGATGTCGGGTTTATACAAAAACAAAATTGATCAAACAGATTTTTGTTTAAGCAACAAAAATTTATCTTTGTGTGCAAATAATGATAATTAAGTTAGTAAGCTTAATCACATATAATTAGTGATGGTATTAAGGTAGAATGTACTAAATCAAAAATATTAATATTTAGAAAAGTAGGGATTTTAAGGGTTTAATAGAACATAAAGTTGTTTCCATTTTTTTTTTCTACAGAAAGTCAGGTATATAATTAGGTTCTATCTATATATATATAGAGTACTATTATGGCTTTAATATTGTTTAATATCGTGTAATTTAGGTGAAATGTAGGTTTAGTTAAATAGCTTATTTGATAATTTGGATGACTGATTGCTTAATTTAGCTAAGTTTTATAGGGTTTTAAAGTTCTTAAATTTAGTTTCTAGGTTAAATTAAGAAATTGGATTAGAGGTTTCTATTATACTGAACGGTTTAATTTCACACAGTAGTATTGATCATGCCCATGTTTAGATGATTCCCGATATTTAGGTGGCAATATTTTGTAGCTAATTGTTTCACGATGAGCTATAATCACGCTTACGAGTGGGGGATGATTATAGAAATCTCGCTGAAGAACAACGGTTTTTGCTAAGTGATTTCTTCCTAACCTCAACAATGATTTTTTTTTCAGAATTTTCTGGATTTTTCTATCCCTTCCTCACATTTATGAGGCTCTCGGGTGAAAACACGTGATCTTTGGACCGATGTCCACTGAAGCACCCGAGAGACCGAATAATACAAAATGGCGTATATTTAAATCCTAATAATAATAAATTCAGAACTTAGAACATAGTTTGTTTCAACAAATTTTTTTTTATTTTACCTTTATTTTATTTTTCACAAAATTAATTTAAATTTTATCAAAATAAATGAAAATTTTAAAATGCAAATTCTATAAGAATTTTTCTTTAATTATCTAATTTAAATTTTTTTTCTTTTAATTGATTAATTACTGCAGTTTTATTTAATGTCAACTTTCTGGTTTCGCAGTTAAAATAGAAAAGGAATGGAAAGAAAATATGTATTATCGAGAAACCTCGCTTTAAAATGCATTTTAATTGTATGCTATAAAGTTGAGAGCATATAATTATTCTGTGAGAATATAATTCTTTTAAAAGCTCGATATTTTTTCTTTTTTTTCTTTTAGAAAATACTGGGTTTTTTCCATCGATGAGCAAACTGATCGTCATCAAAACTACCATAAAAGTACCAATCGAAATAAGGTACTTCTAATAATTTCTTCTTAAAATTTCTTTATTAAATAGAAATGTTTTAATCAAAATACATGAAATAGTATAACCTACACTAGTAAAAAAAATATAAGTATATACGTCAAAAAAAAATTTTTTAATTTAAAATACTTTGAAAAAAAAATGTTTTAATTTGGGATTTTTGGAGGAAACGCACTGAGTTTATCATATATTCAAAAATTCTGATATTACAAAACAGGTTATGTCGAATGGTTTCCAATGATGAGACAAAAGCTGAAGCTAAGATTTTATATCTTTTGCGTGAAAACGTCCAAGATTTTTGCCAGACATATCCTGAAGTTCATAATAAGATGAACCATATTTAGCTACAACCTTCGCTTTCTCGAATTGGTTAGCAAGTTTGCTATTAAAATGATCAACAGCTTTAGACTGAGCGAAGTTTTTTCGGTATACAATTTGACCAATTTCAAAATTTACAGGACGTGAACGCAAATTATAGGTTTTGACATTTTTTTCATAAGATTTTCTAATATTGTCCTGAGCTTTTTGTCTTAGTATTTCTAATCTTTCGTCATGTTTCAAGGTGATGTCTGTATCTTCCAATAAATTAAGCTTACGCAATAGCGCATATGATTTACCATTTAACAACATATTCTGTCCAAATAGAAGATAATACGGAGAATAACCCGTACTAACGTGTACTGCACTTCTCAAGGCGCAACTAATTGAAGACAGTTTTTCATCCCAATCACGTTGTGATGGTTTCACATAAGCTCTAATCGCTGCTAAGACTGAGCGATTTACTCGCTCGCTCGCATTTGCCTGAGGCGAGTAAATTGCGGTTAAGTTATGAAATACATCGTATGAATCTAAAAATTGCTTGAACAGATTTGATCGGAATTGAACGCCATTATCCGTCGTGATGGACTCTGGAACTCCAAAAATATGGAAAATTCTTTTCTCTAAAAACTCAATAATAACATTTGCTGTAAATTTCTTAATAGGCTCTAAAAAATGAAATTTTGATAAGTGATCTAACACTATTATGATACCTACGTTTCCGCTTGTTGATCTGGGATAAGGACCAAGTAGATCCAAATATAACTTTTGGAAAATACGCACTGAGGGAGTGTATTGTCCCATTGGTGGACGTAAAATTTTATTCGTTGCCTTTGTTTGCTTGCACACTTCACATGTAAGAACATGTTCAGAAACATCTTTCGACATTTTGGGCCAAAAGAAGAACGTTTTTAGCCTACGCAAAGTTTTACCTACCCCTCCGTGAGCACAAAGGGGGTGATCATGTGATCGTTGTATCAAATCTTTGGTTAAAGTATGTGGGACCCAAAGTTTCCAAGATAGTTGTTCCTGAATAGGATCACCAGTGGCATATTGAATGCGTTTGTATATAAAACCATCAACTATCTTAATATCCGGTAAATATTTAGATTGTTTTTGTAATTTTTCAATAAGAGATAAATATTCTTGAGATTTAAACTCGGCTGAATTTAAGTCTATCTCGACTGAACTTTTCAATTCATTGACCCACAAATCGTTCTCATTAGTGTTATCAAGCTCATTGTTATTTTCTGAAAACATACGCGATAACGAATCTGGCACAATATTTTGACTACCTTTTCTATGTCTAATTGAAAAATTAAAACCCTGTAGCTTTAGGGCCCAACGCGCTAGTCTTCCATGTAAATCCGACTGACCCATCAACCATTTTAAAGACGCATGGTCGGTAATCACCTCGAATTCGTGACCCTCGACATATGCTCTAAATTTCTTTATAGCCATGATGGCGGCTAGGCATTCTTGCTCTGAAACTGTATAGTTTTTTTGGGCTGATGTTAGCTTATGGCTCATATAAGCTACAGGGACCTCATCTCCGTCATCAGTCCGTTGTGCTAGTACAGCTCCCACCCCATATTGACTTGCATCGCATTGGATTGAAAATGGCTTTGAAAAATCCGGGTTATGTAACACCGGTGCCGAACAGAGTGAGTTTTTGAGTTCTTCAAATGCCGATTTGGCTTCCTCGGACCACACGAATTTCTTGTTCTTCTGTAACATGTCAGTAAGTTTTGATGTCACAGTCGCATAATTTCGGACAAATCTCCTATACCACCCACAAATCCCTAAGAAACGTCTTAATTGACGGACGGACGTTGGTAACGGATAATCACGGATCGCTTTGACTTTGTCCGGGTCTGTCTTAATCGTGCCGTGGCCGATTAGATGCCCTAAATATTTAACTTCTTTCAATACAAATTTACTTTTCTCAATGTTAATTGTCAGATTCGCTTTTCTCATATGTAGAGCTATTTCGTGTAGTAAAATGATATGTTCATCAAATGTCTCTGTTATAAGTAAAAGGTCATCTAAATATATAAAAACCTGGGTCCTTAAGTGAGCTGGCACGACCTTGTCCATAAGTCTGGACATCGTCTGTGGAGCGTTGCATAAACCAAAGGGCATGGTAACGAACTGATACAATGGACGCCCAGGTACAGTGAAAGCCGTCTTCTCCTTTGACCTCTGATCCAACGGTATTTGCCAGAAGGCATCCTTGAGATCAAGGCTTGTTATAAACCTTGATTTCGGGAGTCTGCTGAGAATTCCGTCGATTAGTGGCAAAGGATAGGCGTCTTTTACTGTAACACTGTTTACTTTCCTTGCGTCCAAGCACAGCCGCACCTTCCCAGGTTTAAGCACCAATGCCACAGGCGATGACCAAGGACTTTGAGATTCCTCGATTACTCCTAACATAAGCATGCGGTCAATTTCCTCGAATAACAGCTTTTCAACAGCTGGTGAAACTGCAAAATGCCTTTGTTTTATCGGTTTATTATCAACGGTGTCTATTACGTGGGATACTAACGATGTCCTTCCTAATCCTTCTTTTGAATATGAGGGAAAGGATTGGATAGCTTGCTCAAGTTTAATTTTCTGCTCCTCATTTAAAACATGAACATTTTCTTCCGATAATTCGTTAACACTCATATTACCACTGTTAATACTATTTTCTACAAATAAATCTTTAGCTATTTCAAAAGTTCGAACAAAATCTACACCTAGATATAGATTCTGAGTTAGGTTTGGTATTAAAAGAAAATCTAATGTTTTGGATACACCTCTGAATATTACAGACGTCCTAATTTTACCAATAGCAGAATGCTTTGTACCATCAGCAGTTCTCAAAGATATCGAAAATTTTTCAAATGGCTGTTTGTTTTTCTCCAAAAATGATTTAGCATAAGTAGAACCGAAACAGGATACTGTCGCTCCAGTATCAATCATACCAACTACCTCTTGGTCAAAAATTTTTACTGTAGCAAATGGTCTTAAGTCAAAACGACTTCTATCAGATATCACTGCTGAGCAATATATTTTCCTGTTTTGCAAAACCTTTTTCCAAAAGTTTCTTAACCTAATGGTGGATCTTTTAGGTCTAGTATTTGGCTTGGCTATTGCTAATTCGCTACTAAAAATTCTTAGTTTGGCTTCTTCGTATCGTTTTAAGCGAACATGATATGGTTGGAAATGATTCGGAATAAAATCTGTTTCTGGAAGTTTATTAGGTGTTTTCAAGATATTTTGATTTATAATTTTATCGGTTTGACATTCTGTCGAAATTAGTATTGGGTTGCCTTTGTTTGTACTGGTTTGTTCGTGCGATTGCTTTTGTAGTTTTTTGGAAAGTTATTACATTTTGTGCAATTAGGTTTAAACACATTTGGGCTACCACATCCGTAGCAGAAAATATTTCTTTCACCTAAACAATCCTCAAATTTGTGTCCTTTTTCAGAACAATTCCAGCAAACTAAATCCTTAATCTCTTCAATTACTATTTCTTCGTCTGGTTCGAAACTTTCAGATGATATTTCTGAAACTACTTTTCTTGGCACAAATGTTCTATTAGATCTGTATCTGTTTAGTTCTTCCTCTAAAATTTCGTTCTTTCTTACATATTCCCTCAATTCTGAAATGCTACGTATTTTAAAATGTAAAATATCTCTACGAACATCGTGACGTAAATTACGCTTCAAAATTTCTACTAATTCTGATTCACCTATTGGAGTTTGAAGGCGGTCTAAAATTTTCAACACTGATTCGTAGAACTGATCAAATCTTTCACCTAATTTCTGTTTTCTAGCTCTTACTTGTTCACGCAAATCAAAATCTGTTCTTCTGTCTCTAAATTGGTCTCTTAATTCATTACACAGTGATTCCCAATCTAAATTTTGAGCAGTGCGGTGAAAACGCCAAAACCAATCGATGGCTTTCCCCGAAAACAAAAGATGAATGTGGCGACATAATGCGTCAAAATCTCCGCGTAAACTTTGTTCAGTGAGTGCACGTACCCGGTATATGAAGTTGTCTACTGACAAACCTTCTTCTTCTGAACCACTAAATTTTAATTGCCAACCAGAAATTATGGATGCAATTTTATCTGTAGCTAAAAGTAATGACTGTGTATTTCTATTTGGGTTCAAATTATTTCTATTGCGGGTATTTCTGTTCTGTGAATTTCTATTTTGAATATTAAGACTGTGATTTCCAAAACTATTTCTTACATTTGAAGTTTGATTCAGATTCATGTTTGCTAATTGATTTCTTACCGCTTCGTTAATTAAGTTTTGTAAAGAGCTATCACTTATATTGTGAACATCTGAATTTCGAGGTAAATTATTTAATTCGACATTATTTTGACACATATTTAATAAATTTTCTAAAGATTGATTGTTATTATTATTTGGGTTTAAGGTATATCTGGGAGTTTGAGACATAGTCCAATCTAATAAGTTTCTAGCAGGTGGTCGTGTATTTGTAGCTTTTGGAATGGCTCCTTTATTAATATATGATGCATTATCTGGTTCCTTATCTTTATTTGCAAATATATCATGAGATTTTAATTTATTCTGTCTACAAGCTTTTTGGCAAATAGGACAACATAAAGTTTCCTTTAAGACGTTAACGATACATGCCTTGTGAAAATTGTGATCACATGGGGTTGAAACAATAATGTCATCTAATTCATAATCTTTTTTGCAAATGGTGCACTGAGGTAAATTCACATTTTCATTCTGAGATGCTACATTTTCATCGCTATGAACCGACATAATGAAAAAGTTTTAATTTTAAATTGAATTGTTGTTTCTGTAGAACTTCGGTTTTGTCTTTGGTACGGCAGTGTTAAATTTAATCAAAAGCCTATAAAAAAAATGGATCCTGATTTCGTTCTTGTACAATTACTGAATAAAATAATGAAAAGTAACAAAGTAAATAGTGGTCGTCAGGTGAAATATTGGAGATACATCCTAAACGAAATTCCTATTCTATTCTTTCTGCTACCAGGCAATATCCATTCAATACATTATATGAGACATTAGATATATTTCAATATATTATTTTACTAAACAAAAAGGAATGAATAAGCTTTAAGAACACAGAGGTTTGTAAAAGATAATTTTCTACCTAAACACAAAAATTCCTCAAATGTTCTAAAGGTATTGCATTCTTGATCAAAAGCCAAAATGAAGACAAACACCAATATAAAATAATATATGTAAACATACCACAAAATTACTTGATTGAAATGTTAAGTTATGATGTTAAAAAATGAGATCCCCAATAAGACTAAAATCTGAACACTTTAGCTTTTGGGGCCCCACGTTGGGCGCCATTTAATTGTAATGTAATTTTACTTTATGAAAATAGAGTAGAGGTCAGATGTCGCTTACTTGTTTTCCTTTCCTAATCAACACTCAACAAAAGTTGAATTACTAACCCTACTGTCGGTCTTTCCTTAGAACGGTACGCACGCGCTTGCTAAGCTAGCTAGTTCGGTGAAATGGGCTGGGGTCTTGTTCCTCGGTTTAAGACCTAAATGCGTACAATTAATAAAAATCACGTGCGGTTTACATGCCCTTATTTTCAAGTGATTTTATAATTCCATTTTTTTTTTTACAGTTGAGAGAAAGCCAAGATGGTAGGCTTCCGTGGTCTCTTAACCCTCCCGTCCATGGTTTTTCGATGACCGAATTTGTAATGAAAAACCCCTATAACAATTTACCGAACCTTAGACTCCTGAAGCTCTACATATCGAAAGACTCTATTTCATTTTAAATGATCTTCATGCATCTATAAAAATAAATTTATTTGAAACGAATTCATTTTAAACATTTAAACAAGTATTTTTTTTAAATGTAATTCTTAATGATAAAGATTGTACCCTGACGAATAAAATGGGTTAATAAAGAAATATGTTTTAAAAGAATGAATGAGATAAACATGTATAAAAAAAAAATCATTCATTGAAACCAGAATGCAAAAATAATAAATTTATATAGCATGTAACTGTATAAAACGTATGTAAATACTTAACAGAGAGACCAACAGAAATGTTATTACAGAGAATATCGTAAAAATTCTCTTAAAAGAGTGATATTTATTTGTAATAATATCTCTGTTAGATTATATTTAAAAGAATAAAAAAAAAATATTTAATAAAGAATAAAAAATTTAACTTACACACATAACGACCAACATGTTCGGTATCCAACGTTGCTGAAGGCCTCCGGCTAATTGGTTTCGATGTCGGGTTTATACAAAAACAAAATTGATCAAACAGATTTTTGTTTAAGCAACAAAAATTTATCTTTGTGTGCAAATAATGATAATTAAGTTAGTAAGCTTAATCACATATAATTAGTGATGGTATTAAGGTAGAATGTACTAAATCAAAAATATTAATATTTAGAAAAGTAGGGATTTTAAGGGTTTAATAGAACATAAAGTTGTTTCCATTTTTTTTTTCTACAGAAAGTCAGGTATATAATTAGGTTCTATCTATATATATATAGAGTACTATTATGGCTTTAATATTGTTTAATATCGTGTAATTTAGGTGAAATGTAGGTTTAGTTAAATAGCTTATTTGATAATTTGGATGACTGATTGCTTAATTTAGCTAAGTTTTATAGGGTTTTAAAGTTCTTAAATTTAGTTTCTAGGTTAAATTAAGAAATTGGATTAGAGGTTTCTATTATACTGAACGGTTTAATTTCACACAGTAGTATTGATCATGCCCATGTTTAGATGATTCCCGATATTTAGGTGGCAATATTTTGTAGCTAATTGTTTCACGATGAGCTATAATCACGCTTACGAGTGGGGGATGATTATAGAAATCTCGCTGAAGAACAACGGTTTTTGCTAAGTGATTTCTTCCTAACCTCAACAATGATTTTTTTTTCAGAATTTTCTGGATTTTTCTATCCCTTCCTCACATTTATGAGGCTCTCGGGTGAAAACACGTGATCTTTGGACCGATGTCCACTGAAGCACCCGAGAGACCGAATAATACAAAATGGCGTATATTTAAATCCTAATAATAATAAATTCAGAACTTAGAACATAGTTTGTTTCAACAAATTTTTTTTTATTTTACCTTTATTTTATTTTTCACAAAATTAATTTAAATTTTATCAAAATAAATGAAAATTTTAAAATGCAAATTCTATAAGAATTTTTCTTTAATTATCTAATTTAAATTTTTTTTCTTTTAATTGATTAATTACTGCAGTTTTATTTAATGTCAACTTTCTGGTTTCGCAGTTAAAATAGAAAAGGAATGGAAAGAAAATATGTATTATCGAGAAACCTCGCTTTAAAATGCATTTTAATTGTATGCTATAAAGTTGAGAGCATATAATTATTCTGTGAGAATATAATTCTTTTAAAAGCTCGATATTTTTTCTTTTTTTTCTTTTAGAAAATACTGGGTTTTTTCCATCGATGAGCAAACTGATCGTCATCAAAACTACCATAAAAGTACCAATCGAAATAAGGTACTTCTAATAATTTCTTCTTAAAATTTCTTTATTAAATAGAAATGTTTTAATCAAAATACATGAAATAGTATAACCTACACTAGTAAAAAAAATATAAGTATATACGTCAAAAAAAAATTTTTTAATTTAAAATACTTTGAAAAAAAAATGTTTTAATTTGGGATTTTTGGAGGAAACGCACTGAGTTTATCATATATTCAAAAATTCTGATATTACATCTCGAAGCGGTAGAATAGACACAAATTATTAACTTCTTGTTAACTGAGACCGTGATCCCTGCAGGCTAACGGTTCCCGTGGTACTAGAAGTTAGTCACCGATCACTTTTCAAAAGTCTTTTACTTTTAGTTTCAGACTTCTGCCAGCCCAGGCCACAGGTTCTGCTTTATATCCCAGAAGTAGCAGTGTAGAAAGAGGAGTTTTCAAGACAGACATGCCTCCGTAGGGTAGAGTACACATACAATATGAATTTGTTTGTGGAATAACAAGTCGCACAGACTCTATTTCAAAAGTCTTTTACTTTTTGTTTCAGACTCCTGCAATCCCAGCTGACTGGTTCTGTCTTATATCCCAGAAGCATTAATTTTCTTATTCTTACTTTTCAACAATTGAAGCACATGACATTAGTTTTTTTCCCGCCTTTTTCCTTGTCCAAAACACAAACATATTATTACAGACATTTCACATATTTTTTGTCACTTGTTTAATTACGAAAAGTTAAAAGAAAACATTTTTTAAAATAAAATTTATAGTTTATAACTTACATGTTGGCATTAAACGAAAACGACCCAACGTTGTTTCTGGTGGACCTTGAGATTGTGTTGAGGTGACACGAAAGCGACCACGTCTAGCGGCGGCTACTTCTTCGTAGCCTCCACCAACGTTATTCGGCATTTTGTAAACGTTATTTTTAACTAAAATGAAAGTCAAGAAAAAAGAAGAAAAAAGTTAAAGTTTATTGAAACACTACACAAAGAATAAAAATACACATAGAAATTGGCTTCTTGCCAACAAATGTTTTCACAAAAAACAAAAAAAAATACCAAAATGTCGAAATTAGAATGGCGTGCTTGATGCATGTTAATGTCCTTTAAGCACGCAATGTAATTTAGAGAAAAACACAACAAAAACAAAAGAATACCAAAGAGAGAAAAAAATTTATTACAAAGTTAAAAAACAATGACATTGTTTAGCAACAATGTTGCTAAGTTTTTAAAAGTTATTGTTTTCAACAATTAAGTTCCTAAGTATTGTATCAGTTTTTTCCTACTCTATAATGAGCTGATGCTTGCTTGATTTGTTTTGTTTCCTGTCTGTTGTATTGGTGTAACTTTCTTCTCTTTATGATGAATAAACGTTTAATAAATCAATTGTTTTTATCTGTTGATACCTTGACATTCTCTTACTTATATTAAGTTCCTTCTAGTGTTTTTTTTATTATTTTGCCGCCTACTAAGGAAATGTCTTTTAGTGGGCAATTTTTCTTTTTCATTGTAAAAACAATTTTCAATCTAGGAAGAGTATGACATTTGTATGATTTGTCAAGGACGTACGTAGGAGAATTAAATCAAATTAAATAATTTTTACAATTAACGATTGTAATGTTATTCTCATTAGTTAGTGGTAGATAATAGTGGGAGAAAGGTATAAGGAATTCTTAAGAGCTCCTTAAAGTATACTTTAATTTAAATATTTCATGAGATTATTTTTATTATTTAGGATTCCCAGATTTTTTCAAAGAGAATCTCTACTTTATAAGCTTTTGTTCTCAGAATACCTCAGAAACCAGTTAGTTTTATTCTAAAAAACTCCTGAAAGTGAAGATACTTTAAGCACTAACGTTGTTAAAAATATTCATAATAATTTATACATTTTTAATGAATTATTAGCTGAGTTGACATTCAGAATTTTTTTATTTCTAGAGTTAAAAACTGTTGCAAATTATGGAGGTTTATTTTGAATGGAGTTTAGAACCCGACTAAACTCTTTCTACTGAAGCATTGCTTGTGGAGTAAACGCAAATTTTGCCAACAACTGCTAAATGGCCTCAATATATATAAACGTTTGCTTCAAATGTTTATTGTTTGGATTGAACCATTTTTTTTTTTTTTGGAGCAGAATGTTAATATTATCTAAAAAAGTTTTTATGGGAAATGTTTATGTGTGTGAAGATAAATACATTAACCCATTTGCGCCCAACTTTTGTTTTAAAAATTTGTGCTTATTTTACAAAAATATATTACTAAATGTTAGAAAAAATCAAGTTTAAAATTGTTTTGAATTTTATTTTATTATTTTTATAACGTTTTTAAATTTGTTCCCAAATGGGAACATTGGGCGCTTAGAAATTAAATCATATTATGGTATTTTACAAAACAATGCACATGTACTCCTCGATCACATTCAGCACACATCTTTCGAGAATTTTTTTTGCATAGTGCACAACGCTTCTGCTTGCCATCTGAAATTCCGGTAATCACATGTCCTGTTATAGTCCTATTTTGGTTGAGAGTTCTCACAGGACGCCCTAATATTTTGGGGTCTGAAAGTTGGGATTTAGATGTTAGATGTTTAGATGTTGTTGGTTCTAAATCTTTATCTTTTTTCTTTTCATTGAAGTGTATTTCCAGTTCACCAGGCACGTCCTTCAGCTTCGTAACTTCCTCCAGGTCATCTTCATCAATATCTTCACAGTCGGTCATATTATCTGGTTCAGGAGGGAGTTGCACTATTTCAATAGCACTTTCAGCACAAAGATTTTCATTTTCTAGAAGCTCTTCTAAGATTCCTTCAATTTCAGCAAGTTTTAAAGCTCGTTTGCTCAGCATCATTTAGGTTAGTAGGCTATATCGAAAGATTCCAATGTTCCCATTTGGGAACAAAATAATTTTATCTGTTTTAGCAAATTCAAAAGATTTTTAGCGCAACAAATAAATTGCTTTATTCAATTACGTACTAAAAATGCTAATAATTAAAAAAATCTCTCAAGTTCTTACTATTGAAACAACTTTATTTTTTAATTTGTTTTAACTTTTGCACAAACGTACCGCTTTCAGAAATATTTTCTCTATACTAAGCATTCAATATTTAAAGATGACAAAAATGATTATTATTGTATACAGACAGATGTAAATACCGTTATTTTGTTCTCGTGAGTGCGATCCATTGTTGCCATCGCTTAGTATTTGACATCTACTGCATGATCCCAATTGGGAACATTAGGCGCTAATGGGTTAAGTTAAATACGTTTTTTAAAAAATGTAGCATGCGATAAATTTTTTCTCCCATGAATACAGTACAATTTGCATAGTAAATTCCGCACTTTTTTTTAATATATAAATATATTTATATATATATATAAATTGATCAGATATATTTTCGAAAGATTTGCTATTGAAAATTAGCGTCCTTCGCGGCAGGGGGCAAAAAACCACGCCTACTTCTTATTTTTTCCATATCATTTGAAACAATAAAGTAACTCCAATCAAAAAACAAATATACGAGGGCTGCTATATATATTTCTGGCCTGGCAACACTGAGTGCTGCCAAGTGCAATCTGACATTTCCATTGGAAAGTTTGTCATTTTTAAGCATAATCGTACTCAAAACGTTTGGACGTACGACCATTATTTGTGTTGTTTACAGTGACTTGAAAAAATTAATATAGAAAAAAAAATGGAATTAACTCGTGAACATTTTCGTGCCATCATTTTTCACAACTTTCGCGTGGATTATCACGACAAGAGTGCATTGAAGAACTTAAATCTTTGTATGGCGATGAAGCAACATCCTATAGCACTGTGAAAAATTGGTATAATGAATTTAATCGTGGCCGAAGCTCGCTCAAAGACGAATTCCGTGAAGGTCGTCCAAAAACGGCTGTTGTGCCAGAGAACATTGATGCTGTGCGTGAACTCATAATGCAAGATCGACATGCGACATCCTTAGACATTTCTTCCACCAGCATACATTCGATACTGCATGAACACCTGGCCGTAAAAAAGGTTTGTTCTCGTTGGATCCCGCACAATTTGAAAGTCGCTCAAAAAAGGCTCGTGTTGATTGGTGCAAAGAAATGTTGCAAAAATACGATTGCGGTGCTTCAAAAGACGTCTTTAAGATCGTCACAGGTGACGAATCATGGATCTATGCGTATGAGCCCGAAACAAAACAACAATCGACCGTGTGGGTCTTCAAAGACGAGCAAAATCCAACGAAAGTTGTTCGTGGAAGAAGCACTTCGAAGTAAATTGCCGCCTGTTTCTTCGGCAAAACTGGTCACTGTTCCGCTTAAGCAACGTAGGACGGTCACTTCTGAGTGGTACACTACAATTTGTTTGCCTGAAGTCATCGGAGAAATTCGAAAAACCAACAAGAGAAGGCGAACCATTGTTCACCATGACAATGCGAGCTCTCACACATCGGCTCAAACCAGAGCGTTTTTGACCGGCCAAAACGTCGAATTAATGGGTCATCCGCCGTACAGCCCTGACTTGGCACCTAATGACTTCTTCTTGTTTCCGCACATCAAGAAAAGAATGCGTGGTCAACGATTTTCGTCGCCAGAAGAAGCTGTTGAAGTGTTCAAAAACCGTGTTTTAGAGGTGTCTCAATCGGAGTGGAAAAAGTGCTTCGACAACTGTCTTGAGCGCATGCAAAAGTGTATAAATCATGCTGGAGAATACTTTGAAAAACAAAAAAACCATTTTTGATTAAAAATATTCGCATTTTCATTATTAGGCCATAAATATATAGAGTAGCCCTCGTACGAAAAAAAATCATTAAAAATTATAGGTATTTTCTAAACTTTCCAAACTTACCACACACACACACACTCACACTTTTGCTTTGATGCCAAAAATTACAAAAAAAAAACAATCAAAAATTTTACCAAGAATTTTAATTACAACAAAATTGAACACTTTCCTTAAAATAATGAAAAAAGATGTTTAATTTGTTAACGGAAATTAAACCGCACAGTGTTTTATTTACATAAACACACATACACGTACACAAAATGTAGCTGACAAATTGCACACAAAATAATGTGACCCTAAATATCAATATAAATGTAAATTACAAAAATAGTAATTTAATATTAAAACAGAAATTTTTAATACATTTTTTTTTGTCCGATAAATCTTAAGATAAAACAATTAATTATTTTTTATAAAACGTTTTGCATTAAAAGAGAAAATTTAAGCAATTTATTTTGTCTTTTTTAAATTTTTGTTAATTTTTCTTTTAATTTTTTTTTAATTATTGTAATAATATATATAGAATAAATACATTTGTAAGTGTAACACTAATTTTATTTATTTTGCTTTTATTTTGACATTTTTCACTATTGACTTTGTAGGGTTTTATGCAATCTTTTCTTTTATTTTTGCTTTTTTTTTCGGGGCCAATAATACAAATTTCTTTCTTTCTTTCTTTCTTTTACATTTTCTCGATGTTTTCAATTAATTTTTTTAGGCATGAAAGTTTTTGTTTAAAACTGTAAAACTTTTTTTTTTAATAATTTTATGCTTTATGTATTTTCAAATATAATTTTGTTTTTCTTAAAACATCTTGGCAGTACACTTGGTTGAAATAATTGTTGGCTGTTATGGTTATGACCAAATAAATAGTATTTGAAAAAAAACAAAAGAAAATTGTGAAAAACATTATTTACTCATTCACTTTAAACAGGGAAAAATCTTTAAAATCAACAAACATACACACACACACACACATATATATATATATAGTTGCCCAAATCATATGGCAGAGAACAAATTCATATAAGAGAGATAACGTGAGAGAGATTTAAAGTGCAAGAAATCAGCGTTGCCAGAAGAAAATCATCAAATGCAGAAAAAAATCATATTTTAGGGAAAAAAATTATTTTTTCTATACAAAATTAAAATTTATAATTAAAATACATATTTTAACATACATATATTGTATATAATTAATTTATTATTATTAAGAGTGTACGAAGTTTTACAAAGAACTTTTACTATAACAAATAACGGGTTTCATATTTTTAATAATGTCTTGGTTAATTTTTAAATTATAGCAGGAACAGTTTCTTATTGCTGTGTAATCTTTTGCGTATAAGATACCTTGGAGAGTGGTGTTGTTTAATCTATTTCTATATTTAGTTTTTTTAAATGGACTTTCAAGAATATTCGTTTGACAGTTGCTGAAGAAATGACTTATTAAGTTTTGAACAAATTGTGACATTAGAAAAAACTGGAATGTTGTCAGCACCAGTTATTTTTGAAACTTTTGACAAATATTCCTCACAGCTAAGATTATCTAGAGTTGTAAAATGATCACTGAATTTTTAAAACAGAGTTCTCTAAATTTATTATTTAAATTTCAAATAACCTTTTCACCAATTAAATTTGGAAAATTGTGTATTAAGCCTGTCAGAGAATTTATTGTTCTATTTATAATTTTCAAAAGGTCAAGACATGAGATTTCTTTTAAAAACGTATCGTTAAAATCAAATACTTTTTTACATAACTCAATGCCACACAATTTTCAATAAATTAATTTTTTTCATTTGCAGTGAGCCTTGAGCTCACATCTAGATAGCCTTTCTTCGTTGTCAAGGTCGTGATTGAGACTCAGGTTAACATATTCTGATTGTATAAAATTGTCTAAAATTTCCCCATACATTCTATGTATTTGAAAAATTTTGTTTTGTTTACAACAAACTGATAAAAAACTTAACTTCACTACGAATTACAATTACAATTAAAGTAATATATACTTGAAATAAAAAAATCATAGTCTTCATAAATTAGAAATCATAATTTAGGGAAAGAAAAACTTCAACTCATATTTTGGTTCAAAAATCATTAAAAATATGATAAAATCATCATTTTGGCAACGCTGAGTGCAAGAGATGATTTAATCAAGTTTTGCGCATGAGATGAATCAATGTTACCATTTTTTCATTTGTTACTGTAAATTCTTTATTATCATGGTGCAATAATTTATTTTAGGAGTGCAGTTCGACAGCTGATTATGTATTTTAAACAGCTGCAAAACTTCAAAAGTTATTCAGTCATCTGGGTCAAATGAGATCACCTATTGAAACAACCATTACTTTCCAAATTTTTAGCAATAAAGATTCTTTGTAAATTTCTAGCGCCTGTCTACAACTGCTTAAAAGCATGGCCATATACATCAAATTAAATGAACTATTCTGTCACTCTTTAATTTATAATTTTGAATATTTGTACATGTTATTATAACGATCATTTAATTTCATTCTGTTCAATTTTCAAGCGTTTGTCTATAACGGTTCAAAACACTGGCCCATATAAGTCAACTTACGTCATCTAAGGCGACAACCTTAACTTTAAGATTTTTTTTTTTGTATTACTTTTTGCCATTAAGAGCTCAAAATACTCGTAAAAAACATGTATGTTATGTGGAGACACCCTTTAATTTTTAAAATTATGAACTGTTTTTAAAACGGAACCAATCTGTAAGCATAATCTTTCAAATAAAGAAAAAAATTACAAAATCGGTTCAGAAATAACTGAGTTTTATAGGCACAAGCAGATTAAAAAGCAACACTCAGAAATAATGATGGCCTCCATCTTTTTTAAAATACAATAAATTTGATAGCCTCCTCCTTTTGCTTAGTCGGTTTTTGTTTAAAACGATATAATACAGTTTTATGTTTTTAGTTTAGAACAACTTAACATATGATGAGTTATTTCGCGAAAATAACTTTAAATTATTTTGAATTTAAAAAAAATATACTTCAATATTACTTGGCTGTAAAATATAAATTTTTTAAATATCACAAAGTAGGTAATTTAACAAATACAACGGCTTTTAATATCTTATCAGAAAAAAAATATTTTACAACAAATAACAAACAAAAATCTTTGTAATAATCATTTAAAGAGAAAAATATTAGAATGTAAAGGGACATATAAAAAATATGCCGCAAAATATACTATAAAAAATTACTCAATATATGAAAAAATACCAACAAAAAGAAAACATTTATTGTCTACATAAAAAATGAAAGCAGTGCAAATTAAAAAAGTGTTTGCAAATTAAACACTCAATTAAGAAAATAAAATGAAAAAAGTAAATAAAAACATATACAAAACTAGACACTGGTAATAGAGATCCAATAAAAATAAAAATAAATAAACAAAGAAATTAAAGATTTTAATCGTTTAACTACAAGTAAACAGAAATAAACTAAACAAATGATAAAAAAAAATAGCAAAACCCTGGATGTATGTATGCGTGTGTGCATGCTGTTAAATCACAAACACGTGAATTTTACCTAGAAAAGTGCTCTCTTTCTCTCAATGGCATTAATGCATTTTCACATACACCATTGTGTTTGTGTTTATTAATATGGCTGTTATATACAGTGATGCCAGCTTGACATTTCTTTTAAAGTTGTTAATTTATATTTTAAATTCGTTTACCTTTCATCGATAGTGTTAAAATTTACAACTGCTTTAATTTGTGTTGGTTTAATTAAAAAACTCAAAAATAAGTTCCCCAGTACACAAAATTTTATGAATTATTTAAAATATTGGTACTTATTGCTCTTCTTATCTTTGTATTTTTTCCTGCGGATTTTAACGATCGCCTAGTTTTTTTCTAAAGATTGCATTTAGCTTCATATATTGAGACATTTTTATAAAATAATATTTATTGTTCTAAAAAGACTTAAGGCTGGTTCACCGGCAAAAATTTTGTTCCGAAACATTTTTTTTTTATATGTAGTTTGACGTTTTATTTTTTGAGAGAGAGAGAGAAAGAGAGTAAACTCACTTCGGAACAATTTCAGCTTGAATTGGTTTAATTTTAATTTTTGTTCCGAAACAATGAAACTGTGCTGCCAACTATTTTATATTTGCAAAGAAAATTTAACTGAGCTGCCACATCATATTATATGTACATATCAAATATATGTATATACGCATATAAATTTAAAAGGTGAAACTGCTTGCAAATTTAAAAAGTAAATTTAAAAAGTTGTGTCATGGATCTCAACGAATCCCTTGCCTTGAAGCTTATTTCAGAAATAAAAAAGCCGGGTAGAGAATGCTTGTATGACTTTTTACCTCAATTTTTTTTTTTTTTTACCTCATTTTTTGATTTAATTATGAAATTTTTTTTAATTTAGAATTTGTTTATAACAAAACGGCATTCAGTGATTTTAATTTTCTGTCACAGTGCTGCCTGCTTGTAAAGTAACACATCTCGCTTACACATATGTTTCATATGGTAGCTTTGTTTTTCCAGAAAAATTGTTCGAAGTGGGTAAATCGTTTCAGAACAAACTCTCACAAAACTAAAATTCTCTCACAACAAAAATTTTGTTCCGAAACAATGGGTGAACCCGCCTTTAAGATAATGTGAACTTTTTTTTTATTTATTTGCCGTTTACACAAATAAATTTATATGACAATTTTTGTTTTAATTTTTAAGAAATTATCAGTAAAATTGTTTCATATTGTAACGAATAAATTAATATTAATTTCGGCTTCAATTTATTTTTAATATCATTTCTAAAATATGAAACAAAAACTATTTGTTATGTGTGCAACGTTTTCGAAGCACAGGAGATACAATAAGACAACAGCAGAATGTAATACAGCATTTTTTGGATCGCTACATCCATCAATAACATTCTTTGCATCCATCTACCTTAAATAAACAACACTACGAATATTATCCATAATCAATATGAATTTGGTTAGACGAAGTCCACACACAACCCAACGATTTTTTGTGTCAAATTTTATTCATATAAATAACTAATTTATTATACCCTTCGTTGCTTAGGTGAAATTTTAGGGCCTTTGGCCCTAGGCTCTGTGTAATATATTATAGCCTTTGTTGCTAGATACTCCGATCGCGTGGTAGATTCATAAAATCGGTTTGGATCTTAGAGATATCTATATTTCAAATATCTTAACAATCTGATTTTGTTAAGATTCATAAAATTGCGCGCTTGTACTCTTTCCCACTCCTGCCTTCCTAATTTTTTTTTTCAAAATAATCATACAATATTATACCCTTTACAGAAATATCTAACAATGTTTAAAATTTTAGTGTAATCGGTCAGACCTAAATACCCGTTTTTCCCTTTTGTCTCTCATCTAGGTCCTAATTCTAGAAACAAATATAGATGAGTACCAATTTATGTTTCAAATTTCATTAAAATCAATTAGCCCAGACTTTGTTAAAATAAAATCAGACACATAAAAATGCCCGCTTTCCCTTTTTACTCCCCTTCTGGTCCGCTATTTAAAAAATACCATAATGACAAATATCTATCCGTGTTGCAAATTTCCTTAAAAATGGTTCAGTCGTTTAACCGTGATTGACGCTTGCAAAATAAATTTATTATTTTCGCATTGATAACATTTTAAAGTTGTAACGTACTTTGTGGATCATCGCTAATTTGATGCTTCACTATAAATTTTGTTTTAAAAACTTTTTAAAAATTCATTATAAACATAAAATCATTTAATTTGAGTCAAAATTCATTTTGAGGCAAAAAGATTAAAAATCGTCTAAAAAGCTTTGTCTGGCAATATTACAGGTGATTATTAGCTGTTTTTTTTTCATACACAAAACAATGAGAGTGTTTAAAGAGTAAAATTGCATTTAACAGTTATTTTCCTGCATTTTGTTTTTCTTTAAATTATTCTTAGACATTTAGGATTTTTTTAAATTTCATGATTCATTGTTATTTCAAAATAATATTATTTTATTTTTATTGTTAGTTAGATTTTTCGTTTTAATTTGCAAAGAAGTGACTGAACTTTGTTGTTTATTCATACATATTCTCAGATTATGAAATAATACTTATCGTCAATTAAAAAAAGGAGGATGATCCAAAAACAGAACATTACACACAATTTCACACACAACAACGGCCGGCCCAACAACATCTGTAACAAATGATGAGTAAAAGTGTTTCCATCCCTCTTGTAGCGAATGCGTTTGTATTTTATTTATTTATAGTTTAATCAAAAACAATAACAGCAGGCCAAATGCACAATATTTTACTTAAAATTAACAAAAAAAAATAAAATTATAATAATAATAATAATAATAAAAACGCAATTGAGACTTATAGAATTTTTAGTGCAGATACACATTTTAATTGATGATGATGAAATGTCTAGGTTTTCAAAAGCGTATATATTTGTTATCATTTGCAAGCAGCTGTGTGCAAATAAATTTAAAGCAAAGAGAAAAGTAAAATATAAATCGAAAAGTAAAAGAGATTTTTATTAATGGACGTTAATAAAAATATTTTATAAAAAATTCTTTCTGAAGAAGAATTTTTAAAAAACTTATACACAATCTATATATCGTCAGCTAAAATGAAAAAACCCAATAACTACCAAAAGAAAGTATCGAAATTGTTTTGTTTTCTTGACTTTAAGAAGATACATAAATGCAGGAAGATATATTTTCATTTCTTCAAAGTCTATATATCGCCAGCTAAAACGAAAAAACCATGTAACTAACAAAAGAAATATCAAAATTGTTTTCTTAATGGCAAGAAGATACATTTTCATTAAAAACAAAAAAGTCAACTGATAAACGGTTTCGGATTTTTTTTTGTTACATACATAATTTTCCATTTCAGCTGACGATATATAAAACACAAAACGTGTTTCTAGACTCTGAAAGCATAAAACCGATGTGCTCCAAATCGGTTTTATTAAAAGCAATTTTGTGGTTTTATTCTAAACGTGATTTTTAAATAGGATCACGAGGGGAGGACGTAGGGGACAATGTCAACCTCTTCGAAACTATGTAACCGATTTTAATGAAATTTAAAACATAACAGGATTCGTTAAGTGTTGAATGTTTAAACTTGAAAAATTGCGGTATTTTGTAGGTCCAAATATACATTGCTTTCTCCAGAGTTGGAACGCTGAAAAATCTTTGTATTTACACATCTGCCAAAAAAAATCAAATTGCTGTTTATTCGCCAGCATTAAAATAAAAATATTAATAAAGATAGAAAACTTCCATTTTTCCCAAAAATTAGCAATATATATTTGTATTACAGCGCAGTAGCAAATGCCGGATATCCATGTGTATAAAACGTCGCATTTAACTCTTTATAAGTGTTTTTTCTGTCAAAAAAGCATTTTGTTTTTTGTAACTACTTTAAATAAATATTAAATTTGTGCGCGACATGGAAAAAACCTTAAATCAAGGTAATGTTCTATGACAACGTGTAAATCCCAGGTTGAGTAACAATGTGTTCCCAACCCTGCAACCTAATTTGACAGCTGACAGTTTAGCATTTCACAAAACAAATGAAGTGATTTACATTTTAAATAAAAGTAATAAAAATAATTCAAGTTAAAATGAAGAATTTTTAAATACTTTTTGTGAAACGTAAGATCCACCACCAGAAATAGTGGTAACACTTGTCAACTGCATATATATAATCTTACATAAAAAAATTTTAGTATTTCCTTAAAGATCTCTTCAAAAACTTTGAAATGATATCCATGTTGATATTTAAAAAAAAATAATGAAAATGTAAGAGCACCGTAACTCAGAAAATGTGGGCCAATTTTTTAACTTCATTTTTTTCTTATTTTGTAATTTTTCTATAGCCCATATATTTATTTTTTCATTAGAGTTACTTTATTGTTCCGAATGACATGAAAAAAATAGAGGTAGGCGTGGTGTTTTGCCTGCTGTCTCGAAGGACATGGACTGATAATTCTGTTTTTCAATAGCACCTCTTTCGACACTGTATCTAATCGATTGACATATTTATCTTTTATTTTTTATTTATTTTTTTTTTGTAATACCAAGTTTGCTTTAGCACACACTTACACAGAGGGCTCTTAATGGGTTAAGCATTTTTAAAAAATTTTCGCATTTCCTTAAAGATCTCTTCAAAAGCTTTAAAATGATACCCATATTGATATTTTAAAAAATTTGAAAATTTCAGAGGGCCATAACTCGAAAAATATAGGCGAGCGCCAATTTTTTCACTTTATGTTTTTTTTTAATTTTTAAATCTCTATCGTCAGAAAAAATATACTTTATAGGGTCGGAAATGGATATTGTAGAAATTACAAACGGAATGACAAACTTAGTTAGACGCTTTTTTCACTTTTTGTGGTGAAGGGTATAAAAATTAGGGTCTGAGGTTTCCTTTTTTGCTTCGAAAATTCGAAACAAAGAAATAAATTAAAATTAAAATAGTATTATTTTCTGGTGGATTTTTTGGAAATAGACTAAAATGATTTTAGGTGATTTTTAGAAATAAAAACTTTTAATTTGGTGATTTAATTCGAAAACAATCTGGGAACCCTGCATTAAGAGGTATAAAGGCCGTGTCAGATAAAACTTTTGCTTTGCGTTGCGTTGCAAATTTGCTTTGACATCTAAGATAAAATGCACGAACTTATATGAAGTATGTCACATAAAGCACTTTTAACGCAAAGCAAAGCGCAAAGTTGGGCAACACTCATCTTTTTGCGCGCTTTGACAATTAGCTGCTATACATTTGTATATTATTTTTGGCAAAATCGAACGTAAAAGAGTTAAGAATTTTAAAATATTATTTTTTTATTATATATTCTTCCTTCATTATTTTTTTTAGAAAATTATGGAAGAAAAACTTATAAAAACAAACAATAATTAGGCGCTGTTAAAGTTTTTATTGTGACATACCTCTTGCGTTGTACGCTTTTTTTAAAGTTTGAAACGTCACGCAAAGCGATAAAGTTTTATCTGACACGGCCTTAAGATTAAGTTTTTCGCAAACATCAGATTCTGATTACATGGGTATTTAAAAACTTGGACTGTGCTGCGCCTTCAACGAATATAACTACATTTCCCAGTCCCTATATAAGAAGCCATTTAAATACTCTTTGCATTTGTCGTGCTGCATGTTAAATGAATTTTTGTTAATAAAAAAAAATTCCCTTGAAAATGAATTTGATCGGCTTTAATCTAGTTTTTTTTTTTTTTGTAAATCTATACTGACCTCTCTCTCTTTAATTGTAAATATTTGTATTAATCTTTTTCTATACAGTTATACTTTTAAAAGAGAACAAGAGTTATATATTAAATAATCAATACTCAATACATTGAAATCAGTAAGCGATAATTTAAAGGTACTTATTTTTGTCTAAAATCCGAAAATAAACTAGAAATTTATTTCGCAAAAAAAAAATTATCAACTTTTGCTTTTTTAACTGCTCATTGTTTAATTTAAAATAAAACAATACCCAGCAACATGATTTTAATTGATTCATAAACAAGATTATTTATTATTTAGTTCAATGAAAAAAAACACACACACACACACAGAACAAAATGTGAAAAAATTTGATCAATATCTTTGGGGTTTTTTTATTTTTATTATTTAAACAGAATGTGCATATTAAAAAAAATCTTAAACTTGGTCAGTTAAACCCTTTTTGCGTTAAACGTCACACCAATCAAAAATTTAAAGAAAAAATAAAAATCAGTTCCCCGACGGTTTTTAAAAGCAAAAAATAGATAACTTTTACGAAAAAAAGAAAATTTTGAAAAACATGAATTTTCAGCCACAAGTTAAAAAAAAATACCCAAAATCGAAAAATTTAAGAAAATTCGTCAAATATTTTCACTTTTCAAAAAAAAAAAAAAAAAAATTAGGGAAAAAATCGTATAAATCAAAATTTTACCCAAAAAAACAACGTGTCACCAATAAGTCACAAAATTAAAAAATTTCAAGATTTTTACCAAAAAGCAAATGCAAATGTACAAGACGAGTTACAGAGAGATCAGCAAAGAAATGTTTTGGGTTGTATGTGGACTTCGCCTTGATTAAATTTGTTGGTTAAATAGATGATGTTTACAATGTAAACAATCTAAGGTGCGGGTGTCCGCCGGGAAGGTATACTACTCGCAGCATTTCTACTGTAATCCTGGCTGTAAGCGATGTGGCACCGTCTTGCTGATAGCACATGTTAATCAAACCGAAAGCATACAGTTACGATGCAGCGTTATGATATCGCTCTTCATTCACAGTTACCTTTCCGCCGTTTTAATTTTCAAAGATATAAGGTCCAATGATTCCTACTGACCAAATTGCACTCCAGACTGTCACTTTTAATGGATGTAAAGGTGACTGAGGAATAATTTGAGGGTTTTTTATTGCCCAGAATCGACTGGAAAAGTCACATATCCATCTAAATTAAAATGTGCCTTGTCACTCATTATGATTTTTTTTTATGAAAATCGAGGTTGTCATGGGCGAGCTGTAAAATCCTATTAACGTATGTGCGGCGATGTAAATGGTCTTGTGGAAGAAGCTCTTGTGTTAACTGAATCTTAAATGAAAACAAATGCAAATCCTTGTGCAAAATTGTGTCCAAAGCTCCTGAGCGCGGCATTGAATTGAGGTTAGTGAATTGTTTTGAACACTTTTTTGAGCAGCAGTAATGTTTTCAGCCGATCTTGCAGTACGTTGTGGTCCATGCTTGAGCGTCATCGTTACGGTAATCGATGATCGTTGGTTTATCGAATATTTTTTTATGATAAATTTGTCACGTGTCTACTTCACGACTGCCAAATATGAACTGTCAAGACTAATGTTTAGCAAAGTGGCGGCAAAACAAAGATGCGAAGAATGTTGATGTAGCGATCCAGAAAATGCAGCATTACATTCTGCTGGTTTCTAATTTTTTTTTTTTTTTGTTTTCCTTCGAAGACGTCCGCATATATTTTTAAATAATTTAAAATTTTTAAATTTTAAAATACAAAATGAAATTAAGGGATTTTTAGAGGGAAATTTTTAATGTTTTTAGGAATTTTTCGGGTATTTATATTTTACATTATTTTAAATGCTATTGCTGAAATGGTAATACTTTTAATACTAGATATGTGTACCAAAAATTGATATATAGAAAAGGAGGAGAAAGACTTAAAATGCTTAATTGACAAGTCCACTTAAATATATGACAAATTTTTGAAAATAGAATTAATTACAGCAAAAGTGCATTGTACCTGTGTTTATTCTTAAATTTATTTAAATTAAAATAGTATTATTTTTTGGGGGAATTTTTGGGGATTTAAAATTAGATTCTGGGAATTTTTGGGAAAAAGCAGCTTTTGATTTGTAAATTTAATTTTAAAATAATCTAAGAGTCCTGCTATAAGATATAAAATATACGGCTCGTTGCGTCAAAATTATGCATCTATGGGAACACCCTTTAATTTTTAATTTTTTTTTCCACATTTTTTGTTATAGCTGACATATTCTGTGTAAATTTAAATATCTGTTTCTATTAAAGTTCAAAAGATACGGTCTATTACATCAAAGCCATATCTTTATCGGAACACCCTTTAATTTTATTTTCTACTTTTTTTGTCGTAGCGAACATAGCGCTTCATACTCTTAGTAAATTTCAAATCTCTGATTTTAAGGGTTGAAAAGATAAAGCCTATTACGTCAATATAAGGCACCTATGGGATCACCCTTTATTTTTATTATCTTCATTTGTTGTCATAGCGTACATAGTGCTGCATGCTCTGTATAAATTTTAAATGCCTGTATACTAAAAATGTTTAAAAGAAATTGACTATAACGCAAAATCATGCATCTATGGGAACACCCTTTAATTTTTTGATTTTATATTTTGATTGGTTTTTTGTTATTTTGAGCCTTTGACACACTTATTACACACAATGCCTGCCAATAAAACTTTAAAATATACAAAGAAATGACTTGTGTTGTAGGGGGACACCCTTTAATTTTTACATTTTATTTTCTTTTTTTTTTACAATTCAATCCATTTGTTAGTTCTAACCTTGCAAATAAACGAAAAAAAAAATTCAATATCGTTTCAAAATTAACTTATTTCTGAAGTAACAAACATTATAAAGATTATACACGAAAAAGTTTTTCAAAAAATTAATTTTACAAAAAAATCGAAAAATTGTTTAAAAAACGAAATTTTTCAAACATATTATTTTAGTGGAATATAATAACAAGTTGTTGTAAATATTTATTATTTTATTTGTCGTTTTTAAATCTTGGTTCTATAACAAAGAAATTACTTATTTTGTAGGGGGACACCCTTTAATTTTTACATTTTATTTTTTTTTTTACAATTCAATCAATCTGTAAGTTATAACCTTGCAAATAAACAAAAAAAATTTAATACCATTTCAAAATTACCTTATTTCTGAAGAAACAAACATTTTAAAGATTATACACGAAGAAGTTTTTCAAAAAATTAATTTTACAAAATAATCGAAAAATTGTTAAAAAAACGAAATTTTGCAAACATATTATTTAAGTGGAATATAATAACAAGTTGTTGTAAATATTTATTATTTTATTTGTCGTTTTTAAATCTTGGTTCTATAGCAAAGAAATTACTTATTTTGTAGGGGGACACCCTTTAATTTTTACATTTTATTTTTTTTTTTACAATTCAATCAATCTGTAAGTTATAACCTTTAAAATAAACAAAAAAAATTCAATATCGTTTCAAAATTAACTTATTTCTGAAGTAACAAACATTATAAAGATTGTACACGAAAAAGTTTTTCAAAAAATTAATTTTACAAAAAAATCGAAAAATTGTTAAAAAAAAACGAAATTTTGCAAACATATAATTTTAGTGGAATATAATAGCAAATTGTTGTAAACATCTATTATTTTATTTGTCGTTGTTACATCTTGGTTTTATAGCTGCACAGTGTAAAAAAATATTTTTGACACCTTCCCTTAATAAAGACAAAGTTTGAAAAAATTTTATTAATTTCTTTTTTTCAAATTTTGCATATTTTAGTGAAATTAACTGCTGGCTGTATGAATTTAAAAAAAACTTGCATATTTTTCATTTTATTTATGATTTATTGATTTTATTTTTTATAATTCGGTTGCCAAGTTTGTTGTTGCTATTGTGTTGGTTTTTAATATTTAACGGTCTAGAGAATGTTTTCTTTCGACGAAACGAAATATATGAAAAAAATTTTTATTTATAGAATTTATGTTGGTTTGCTGACGTTTTTCTTGGCCACAAAACATGTGATAAATGACATCACTGTGATGGTGTTTTAAAGTCTGTTATAAAAAAGTATTTACTTGTAAAAGCAAAAAGTAAGAAAAATAAACTCAAAAGAGGGTGGATTTGTTTGTTGTTTGAAACAACAAAATGAAAAAAAAAATCTTTAAATTCTTGTTAATACAATTTAATTTTTATTTTGTTTTTTTTTAGAGGGTTTTAAATAGTATTTTGTGTCTTTTTCTGTTGTGCCCTCCATCATCACTCTTTCTTTATTCGAGCAATTGTGCAATTTTTCTATGTACTTGTGCTGAAAGTTAAAAATAATATTTTTTTTTTAACAAAATTCAAAATAATCTTGTGCTCTAATGTCAAATGCGTTTATTGGCCTTTTGGCTGTTGATTAAAAATAATCAAATATTTAAAGAATTTTATAATAAAAAAAATCAAGAAACTGTTAAAGACAAAAGAAACAAATCATTTCAAATTGTTAAAATAATTGCCGTGCTTTTTTTTAACATGTGGTTTTTGCAATTTTGTTTTTAAACTTCTATTGGGCTGTTATATTTTGTTGTCTATTTTTGCAATTTTATAATTTTTTATTTTACGAAATAATAATAACAATAAAAATTGATAATAAAAATAAGATCGTCAGACGACTCGTTATTAAAGCTTTTATATCTGTTTGAAATGAATATGGATTTTTTTTTAATTTTTTTTTTTGTATAATAAAAAACTATTCATTTAAAATCCGGACGCATGACAGTGTTGAAAATTTTTGTGTAAGTTTGTACAAAAAATAAAATAAAAACGAATTTTTTTTAATTGCAAATTATATTTGAAATTTCAGCAGCAATTTTTTTTACTTGTTTTTCCCGTTCCGTTTTACTCTTAACCAGCGTTTTATATCGTTATATTTTTTACTTTGACATGCGGAGTTTTTTTATCTGTGGCTAGATTTGTACTCTCTTTTTTGCTAAGCATGCGACTTAAAAAACTTGCGCGAACTACTCGCAATAAGCAAACATGAGCCTTTAACCATCACAGTATACAGTGAATGCGGCAAGTCTTAAGCTCACCTTTACCTACGGACCAGTCACAAAATCTTTGTATAATATTACTTTCCTTTCTAGCTAAGGCTCGCCTGAAATATCAACAGCTGATACTTACGAGGGCCTGGCAACACTGAGTGCTGCCAACTGCAATCTAACATTTTCATTGGAAAGTTTGTAATTTTTAAGCATAATCGTACTCAAAACGTTTTGACGTACGACCATTATTTGTGTTGTTTACAGTGACTTGAAAAAATTAATATAGAAAAAAATGGAATTAACTCGTGAACATTTTCGTGCCATCATTTTTCACAACTTTCGACGTGAATTATCACGACAAAAGTGCATTGATGAACTTAAATGTTTGTATGGCGATGAAGCACCATCCTATAGGACTGTGAAAAATTGGTATAATGAATTTAAGCGTGGCCGAAGCTCGCTCAAAGACGAATTCCGTGAAGGTCGTCCAAAAACGGCTGTTGTGCCAGAGAACATTGATGCCGTGCGTGAACTCATAATGCAAGATCGACAGGCGACATACCGAGAGATAGAGACATCCTTGGACATTTCTTCCACCAGCATACATTCGATACTGCATGAACACCTGGCCGTAAAAAAGGTTTGTTCTCGTTGGATCCCGCACAATTTGAAAGTCGCTCAAAAAAAGGCTCGTGTCGATTGGTGCAAAGAAATGTTGCAAAAATACGATTGCGGTGCTTCACAAGACGTTTATAAGATCGTCACAGGTGACGAATCATGGATCTATGCGTATGAGCCCGAAACGAAACAAAGATCGACCGTGTGGGTCTTCAAAGACGAGCAAAATCCAACGAAAGTTGTTCGTGGAAGAAGCACTTCGAAGCAAATGGTCGCATGTTTCTTCGGCAAAACTGGTCATGTGGCGACTGTTCCTCTTGAGCAACGTAGGACGGTCACTTCTAAACGGTACGCTACAATTTGTTTGCCTGAAGTCATCGGAGAAATTCGAAAAACCAACAAGAGAAGACGAATCATTGTTCACCATGACAATGCGAGCTCTCACACATCGGCTTAAACAAGAGCGTTTTTGACCGGGCAAAACGTCGAATTAATGGGTCATCCGCCGAACAGCCCTGACTTGGCACCTAATGACTTCTTCTTGTTTCCGCACATCAAGAAAAAAATGCGTGGTCAACGATTTTCGTCGCCAGAAGAAGCTGTTGAAGTGTTCAAAAACAATGTTTTAGAGATGTCTCAATCGGAGTGGAAAAAGTGCTTCGACAACTGGTTTGAGCGCATGCAAAAGTGTATAAATCATGCTGGAGAATACTTTGAAAAACAATAAAACCATTTTTGATTATAAATATTCGCATTTTCACTATTAGGCCAAAAATATATAGAGCAGCCCTCGTATTCGTCTTCTTAAAAGAAGCCTACCAACGCGGCTGCTCAAAAGAATATTTATTCTTCATTTTAAAAGTTCTGTTGGGACTTGAACTTTCGGTCTTTTGTTTGCAGACATCTCTAAAAGGAAAGTTCATTCTTACGGTAATTGGATTTACGTTTTGGAATGACCCGAAATACATTCAGTTAAAGATTGTTAACTTAGCAACAGCTGCATCAACGGAAAGATGTTTTTCTCAGATAAAATTTGGGAGAGCTGTTACAAAAACTACAACAACCACAGCATACACTGCGGCTGTTCAACATTTTGAGCTTATTTTTCCTTTTATTTTCTTTTGCCACATACATAAACACCACTCTTGTTAGTGATGGAAAATTACAATTTATTTAGATTTATTTATCCACAGGGAGCAGCCCAAAACTCTGTTTTGAATTTTTTAGCTTTAAATTCTTGACATTCAAATCTAAAGAGGAAGTTTCTCTAATCCTCTGTCAGACAAAAACTTTAATATAAAACCTAACTACCGTATTCGTAAATAATTAAAATAGATTTGGAAGATTTTTAAGGATTAATTTGTATGGAAAATTTGTCAAGAGATATTTTAAATTTATTATTATATTTTTGAATATGGCAGCATGTATGGAGAGCCTTATGACCTCATGCAGGACATTTTTATTCAAACTATGGAATATCAAACCATAATGCCCTGTTTAGGCATGTTTTCTTAATTGAGTTCATTTAATTTTAATTGCGCATTTTAATTTGGTGTTCGCAGATGCTCAATTAAGCTTATTCAATTAGCACAAGGCATATTTATTTTACTAGGTAGTGTCGTCCGCCCAGCTGATATATCTTTTTATTACAAAAACAACATAGCTTTTTGTTGTTGGTGCTTTGAAGTTAGAAGTGTCAAAAGCCATTTTCGTATGACCCGCCATTTTCTTTTTATTTGTTTGTTTTTCCCAGAGTAAACATACTTGTTGGCAAGGGTTGCATTTCGCATTTTATTAATTATGAGCTAATTGCTTAATTTACTAATTGACTTCTTATATGGTAAATTTAGCTCAATTAAGGCCTTAATTGCATAAATTTCTTAATTGCGCAATTAAATCATATATCTGAACAGGGTATAAAGGAATTCATTTGATACCTTAGGTAGAAATATACCCTTAAGAAATATCACAACTTTGTTTCAGTTAAAAATCCCTCATTTGTGATCAATTGGTGAAGAGTTGACATCACAGAAAAAAATTTATTTTCTTGCCAAACTCAAGGCGAATTAAATATTAGGTGGCCGCACGGCTACAAAAACAAAAACATAATGTAATTTAGTAGTTGCAGAGAATCACATTGAGGTAAAAAATAGCTGACTCAACAAAAGAAAGCAGAATTCAATTTATTCTTTTGAAGTTTTGAAGTTGCACCCGTTGCATATTGTATATGCAGCAATACCTTACATTTCATGTTTTGGTTTTGAAATTGAATTTTATACAATTCACAATTTTTTACTTTTTTAAATTATTTCAAATTATTATTTAATTTTCTATTTTTAAAATTATTTTAAAATTTTGTCATTAAAGTTGAGCAAAAACAAAAAATCATCTGGGCTATTACACCACTAGTGAATTAATTCGCCTTGGCCAAACTCTTCTTATGGCAAAAAAAAACAACTTTAAAAAAAAAGAAGTTGCCAGATTTCTTAAAAACTATACAGGAGAGTCAAAAATACCGTTTTTTTTTGTTTCTTATTTCAAGACGCTTAAACTTGAGGGCTACAAGTCGGCGTGTAAAACATATCAGACCATCAATATACTGCTCATTTTTATTTTCCACTAAATCTGTTTTTTTTTTTTTTGATTCTGCTTACTACAGTAATGTAACGAATTGTTTTTTCTGATACTTTTTATTGTTTTAGTTTTTACTTTTTAATATGTTTAAGGCCGGATAATCCATGATTACTATTTTTTTTTTTGTTTTTTATTTTAGTACATTATCTTTAAGTCTTTATAACGTGTAGTTCTTTTAATTGTATGTTTTTACGTTCTAATTTTTCTATTATAATAGTTTCACCTAATTTTTTTACGACATAACAAAGCACTTGTAGCAACTTAGTTCTCTCAGGATGACGGCTAAGTTTGTGTTTACTTATGATATTTTTTTCTGATGCCAACGCATAAATGATGTCACAATAAAAGCGAGGCGAATATGTGCTATAAAGTCATTTGTTTAACAGTTTGTCGCATGTTCTATCTTTTGGCTTTGCTTGTAGCGGGTTTTCAGTTATTTTTTGCAACATTTTTTTAATAATTTCTATTTAAATCGGAAAATCTATTAAAAGTTTATTAAAAGTTTAGTCACGTAAATAAATATTTAAATTCGGTAAAATCTTGATAAAAAAAAACGCTAGAATTTGTTACAAAAGATCGATAGAATCAAAAAACGCTAAGCACGAAACTAAAGCTGGATAAATTGGAAAAAAATCCCTAAAAAATGTGAAATTTAAAAAAAAAATCACATTAACAAATTCCTAAAGTGGGCACAAGTCCATAATTTGTTAAATAATATGACTTAAGTAAAAAATTCTACTTTATCAGCTACCCAAAAAAATGTTTAAACTGAAATAGTCATTAGACCAAAAAGGGATTAAAAATAAAAATCTTGAAATAATTAAAAAAAAGCACACATTTAAATAAGAAGTTAAGAGGCATAATTTCCGAAAACCACTCAAAACTATGTGTGTAAAGATAAATACGTCAAGTTAAATACGTTTATAAAAAAAGTAGCATGCGATAAATTTTTCTCCCATACATCAGTACAAATTGTAAAGTAAATTCCGGACATTTTTTTAACAAATACTACTACAGCAACAAAACCTTTCGATCTCGGAGAACCAAACCTACTAGGAATTCAAAGGCACATATAGAGCTTCTAAACTGCGAGTAAACACAGTTCATTTAGATTGAATTTGAGAAATTTCAGAAAAAAATGCACTTAGTCAATTTTTCGGGTCTTAAAAAAATTTTTCGAAATCAATTTAAATAAATCGTGTTTAAAGTTTAATATGTCTATATGTAACCTTAATTTTGTAATAGGTTTGATTCTCCGATATCGAAGGGTTTGGTGTGACCAAAATCTCTCATAGAAATTATTTACATGAGAAAATTACACGAAGAAAATTTTCCGCGTCTTATAAAAAAATTCTCAAATTCAATTTAAATAAACTGCGCTTACGATTTAAAAGCTCTGTGTATGCCCTTGATTTCGCAGTACTTTTGATTCTTCGAGATCGAAGGGTTGGGTCACAGTAACAAAATCCCTCATAGAACTCATTGTATATGAGAAAATTGCACTGTCAATTTTCCGCGTCTTATAAAAAATTTCTCAAATTCTCTGAGGGCTGTGATTGCGCACATCATTTCTTAATAGGTTTCGAAAGATTTTGTCGCTGTAATCGTATTTGTTAAAAAAAAAGTCTGGAATTTACTCTACTATTTGTATTGTATGTACGGGATAATAAATTTATCGCATGCTACATTAAAAAAAACGTATTTAAGATCTTAAAAAAAATTTGTCAAAGAAAATAAGTTTTATTACGCAAAATAAAAACTTTTATAGAGCAACATACGTTATTAAGACGGAACTGATAAATAATTTCACAAACAACTGCTGAAGTTCAGTAAGAAAAAACGCTCAATTTCCAAATAACTTTCTACAATCAGAAAAAAGTTCAAAACATATTGTGTGTTGCAGGACACTACACACTCTACTATACTTTGAAATTTAACAGGTACAAAAAGAAAGAAATTAGCAAAGCACAGTGGGACAGAAAAGAAATATTTTGGTTGAGCTGAATTTCTAATTATTGTAGAAGAAGAGTATTTGAGCTTGAACTCTCCAAAAAGTCTGCTATATTTTTTTTTTTTTATTTAATGGTATTTAAATTTTTTAGTTTAAAATCCCTTGAAAAGGTCTTAAAATTTAAGTACAAAGCGCCCACTATTTTTGAAAAAAGTCCAGTAAGCTTTCCAAAATTCTGCTTTCTGTCTCACTGTGCAATGCTTAAGAGTCAATAAATTGCAAATATGTACCTACTTTTGTTAGTTTTAATGTGTTTACATGAACTACATTTTTAATTATTTCAATCTATAAATAATGAAAAAAAAACATCAAATATGTTTGAATGTTTAATTTTGAATAGAAACTTGTTTCATTTTTATTTTTTGCTTTATATTCCTTCAAAACAAACAATAATTTGTTTAAAAAATGGCCAGTTTGCTCTTTATAAACAAAAAAAAAAAAAAAATAGCAGGTTTAATAAATAACAAACCGTTAATAAATATTTGTACTCTCTTCTTCATTAACTAGTAAGCGTGCATGTGTGTATTTGCTTTCCTGTCATACTTTAGTTACCAAAGTTACCATTTTTGCCTTTGTGTAACTAAATTGACATTTCGGGTTTTTGTTTTAATTCTTCTTGGTTTTTAGTGAATTACAATATTAAAAATATAATCACTGAAAAACGTTTGTGTTTTGTTTTAAAATTTTATTGTACAAGCTGAAGCAGAAGTCCCACTACCATTTCGATTGCTTATTACTTTGTTCAAAGAAAATATAAAAAGTTTGTTTGATCTTTACATTTTTTTCTTTATGATTGGCTAGATGGTGACCGCGATTTGCTTTGCTACTTTTGGCTCCTTTTTAAGGCATTTTTCAAGATATCTTGCAACATCTTAAGCTGACTTACTTCAAATTCGTGACGAATATTGTCTTTAAGATGTTGTATGGTTTGAAGTTTATTCATAGGCTTTTGATTTAGAAAGTTAAATAGAAAAAGACTGGTGCTGTTAAACCCGGAGACCTGGCTGGCCATGCCAAGTCGCGATTAGGCCAAATTAGTCTTTGTGGAAAAACTGCTTGGCCATTTTCAAAATTGATTAGGTTTCCAGCATGAATATCAGACCATACAGTCCGCATGTGAACGATAATTTGTGGTTTTGTGAGCCACTGGACGATTAGAATATTTTTGACGCAATGCCACCTGAGTAGCATGAATTGAATTATTTTCAATAAATATTGTCACTATTTCTGCTCGTTCCATTATAAAATTTGGATGTCTACACAACGCAATGCTTAAAGCTAAACTGAGCTTAACGTCAAATAACCATGATAGCGCGCAATCGTAATGGTAGCGGGCCTTTTGCCCCACTTCTTATTTATTTTTCTTATCATTGTACATAAAGTCACTTAGTCCTTCTTTAAAAAACAATGTCATAAAATTATACTTCCTGTACAATTGTTAGTAGAAAGCAGAGTTTCATGAAACATACTTGTGAATGAACCTTACGATCAATATAAGAGTTTTATTTTTTCTATTTTATATAACTAACATTTAGCCGCTCAACTTGAAACTGGTCTAGGGGCTGTATAAGGAATGCAAATTATCGCTTAAGGATTTTTTAATGTTGTTAACTTCTTTGTTAATGCAGCATCCGCTAATCTTTCCGTTTTCGATAACTCTTTTATGACTAGAAAAAGATCCCTAAATAATTTAATTTAACACAACTAGATTTGTTTCTGTATGTGCAATGTTCTAGTTATTACAAACTTCCTCCTTAATACCAACTTTTTGCTTCAAGTAAACAATACGTGAGCCAATTTTGTGTTACTTTTTGGGACATCAAAACATAAACTGAATTAATGACTAAAAATTCGCATTAAACAAAAACCGCTTTATTTATTATTATTATTACCTTCACATTTTCAAAAATATTTCGTTTCGCTTAAATACGTGTAAGCAATAAATTTAATTTTAAAAATATAGATATCTGGCAACACTGTTCATCACTTTGCATTTTACAACATATAGTAAATTTACCGCTATAACTCAACTAATTCTAATCTCTGTCATGTATTTACGATTGTGTGATTGTGGTGCCATTGTGATTTACTGTAATCAATTGTTTATGGTATCGCAACTTATTTATTAAAATACTAAATTTAACTTTTGAAACAAACAAAAAATACAACACCTATAAAAAAAAATTTCAATTTTTTGATAAAAATCAATTACTCTCGCAAAGACTTAAAAAAGCAAAGGAAAATAATGACCAAAACACAAAAACAGCTGAGCAAGCAAGAAAGTATACATCATCATCATCATCAATTTAATGATGATGGACATTAACTGAGAGTGACTATGTTTTTATGCCTGGGTGTGTGTGAGTGTGCTGTAGCGCAAGCATATGTTGTTGTTTTATTTCTACCATAAGGTGAAGGAGAACAAAAACATTGTGAATTTGGTCTGCTTAATAGCAACTATTAAAGAAAAAAAAAAGAGGGTGGCAGGTTAATTTAAAGAAGGAGAATGAGCAAAATTATTTTTGTTCCTTTTTACTTAAAAAGACATAACAAATTTAAAAACAAATTTGATTTTAAGCCAAAAATTGAAAGTAAAAATAATTAATGTACTTTTTACCTTTTAAAACAGATGAAAGAAATTTTGCTTAAACAAAATATATTTTATTACATAAAAACACACAGGCACACAACTTCAGCACGCTTGCACTTTAAAAACACACTGCACTTGTTTCAAAAGATCTTTTTTGATATTATTTAACTTAAAAATTTGCTGGCTACACTTTTTTTTATTTTTAACTTTTCGGGAATTATTTTTAAATATTTACTTTAATGTTGGTTAAACAGGTTTAAGCACTTTTAAGAAAGAACATCTTCACAGCAACTTTTTTTTAACAGAATTTGTTTCCTTATTAATAAGGATTGTAACTTCTTTTTCACTAATGATTTTTTTATTGACTTTTAGGAAAATTTTGTTATTTTAAAGTTATGTTCCAAAACAAACATACTTCTTTTAATTTACTTTGTTTAAATTTTTTTGTTTTACTAAAGGATGTTTTTTATATTATTAAAATTGTTATCTGTGTTATAAAAAATATAACACAAGTATAAACACAACGACCGCACTAGACGAGCATAAGTTCACGACTTTTCTACTGTAAAATTCATTCATTATTGGTTTTACTTCCAGAATTGTTCTCTCTGTCTCTCTCTTTATATAAAATGTACTCAATTCTACTTCTTATATTTATGAAATCTAATTGGAGCTGCCATACGTTTTATTATTCTAATAGGATTTTGTACGTATGACATATATAAAAGCTTAATATTATAAATATTGGCGAAATTTTTTTTGAAGATTGGTTTCTTATTTCCTTGCTAAATATGTGTTAGATTTTTTAATTTATTTACTTAAAGATGAACAGTAGGCAAATTAAATATTTGTCTTTTTTATTTGTTTTTAACTATGTTTAGTTTAATAGGTTTACTTTTAAGAGTTTCGAAATATAGTAGGTAGAAGAAATACAAAATTTATTATTGTTTAAACAAAATAACAACAAGAGATTGGAGAAAACTGTTTATTCATTAGCTATTGTTATTATTCGGGATTGTCATAGAATTCAATCTTATCGGAATTGGATTTGAAACTGACTTTAAAATTATGTTGGTGTCAGGAAATCTAACGTTATTGGTTTTATGTTTGAATATAATAAATATTATTTTTAGGTGTCAGAGAAACCATTGTTATCGGTTTTGATATTGGAAACAAACTACAAAAGCAAACAGCTGAAAGATTTTGTTGGCGCTCAAATTTTTCTTTACTTAAGTTGAATATTTCTTACAATATGCAAATAAATAAATTGAAAATTGAAATAAACAACGGAAATATTGAATTATATTAATTAATTTTTAAAAATATTGTGCTATTTTTTTGATCTATGCACTGTTTACTTTAAACAGACGTCGGCTGAGTGGAAAATCGACATTTAAAGAAAACTTAAAGGTGAGTCTTGTAGTAACAAATATGCTACAACTGCAGTTATCATTGTTTATTATTTTTACTTAATTTTTATAGTTTATATTAAAAAAACAAACAGCTTTCATCAATATTTTATTGGAAACTTAGTTTGCCAAATTTTCACAACAAAATAAACATAAAAACAAGAAGAAAAAGGAATTATTCAAAACATCCTTTTCAAATATCGTTTTTATTTGTTTTCAAAAAAAAAAAAAAAAAACTAAGTTTCATGAAACCAAATGAAACTAATATTTTTTTACAAAATTGACAATAAGCAAAACCAACTTAAATTCTGTGACACCCCCGATGATTATTATAAACAGAACCGTACATATTACAGAAGCTGTCTGAGAAACGAAACATAAAATTATATGTGGGTCAGAAAACTCTTTAGCCCTTTTGGTTGATACAAGCCAGAACTTTTCTAGATTTGCAGACAGTTAACGTAATAAAAGGTACAAAGCCTAACTTCAGTTCCATATCCGAATAAATCTCAATTAACTCCAGGGAATAAATAATTTTTAAATTTTTTCAGATATAGATCCATTAGATTATATTTACTCCAGAATTTTCGTGAAAATATAAGACAGGGTTTTCCTAGCATTAGTTTGAAGGCGAAAAACTTTAAGCCGTCTTTTAAGACGGCCGCTACCATAGCATAAACAGGTGATAACAGTAGCGAAGTTATTCATTTAAGACATTACCAGAAATGTCAAACTTCGTACGTAAATTTTGACGCAGATTTTCACACATGGAGTTTGACATTTTTCGTGACGGCGAAAATGAATGAATTCGCCACAGTCACCACTTGGAAAAGATTTCGCCATGACCGCTAAAATGTCTATACGTCTTATGCAGCCATCTATTTGTAGTAATGAAGTTTAAAATTAAAGGGTGTCCCTAAAAAGACGTTATTAGAGACTGTTATAGGCAGACACTTGACATTGACACAGTGGTGTACCCTTTATAGTAAAAGCTATAACAAATTTAAAACTTAAAGGGTGTCGTCATAGAGGACAGGATTTTGGCGCATGCATATTGTCTTACCTTTAAGCCGTTATAAGCAAATTTTCAACAAGAAACAATATAATTCTGACAAAAAAAGACACCAAAGCAGACTTCAACTGCCTGTAAATTCAACCGTCTGTCTACAACTGTTCAACAGTTTGTCAGCAACTATTAAAATGCCCTTTAATTTCCAAATTCTAATTTCATACTTGCTGTTGTAGTAGACTTAGCAATCAGGTTCTTTGTAAATTTTACCAACTGATTACATTACATCAAATTACATTAACTACTGTAATACCCTTTAATTTATAATCTAAAATATTTATGTATACTTCTTCTAAGCAAAGTAGTTGACATTCTGTCTACTTTTGAAGTGTTTGTATATAACGCTTCAAATGATACGGCCATATAGGTCAAATTGCATTACTTTTGGGAACACCCTTTTATTTCTAAATTTTTATTTCAAACTTGTTGTTATAGCGGAATTAGGAAATTAGATTCTTTGTAAATTTTAGGCGTCTTTCTACAATTGTTTAAAAGTATGGCCCTATACATCAAATTAAATGCACTATTGGGGCCCCCTATATATTATAATTTTGATTTTAATACTTTTGACTATAGCGGTCATAGCAATCGTCATTCTGTCCAAATTAGCAAGCATTTGTCTATAACGGTTCAAAAGATAGAGCCACATAAGTCGATTTCCATCAATTAAGGGAATACCCTTTAATTTCTAAATTAAAATTTTAAACTTATTGATATAGCGCACTAAGCAATACAGGTCTCTTGTAAGTTTCAGCTGTCTGTCTACAACTGTTCTAGCGTATAGCCTTATACATCAAATTAAGTAAACTATTGGAGCACCCTTTAATTTTTAATATTAATACTTGTTACGGTCATAGCAATTGACATTCTATCCAATTTTCAAGCGTTTTACTATAACGGTTCAAAATATAGACCCATATAAGTCAATTTACGTCACATATGGGGGCACCCTTTAATTTTTAGATTTATTTTTGTATTACTTTTTGCTATTGGAAGATATAGTAAATACACTCATTTTAAATTAGTGCCGTTTACAGTTAATAATACACTTAAAAAACTTGTATGTTGTAAGGGGACACCCTTTAATTTTTAAGATTATGAACTGTTTTTTAAAAGGGGCCAAAATTTTCAAAATCAGTTCAGAAATGACTAAGTTCTGACAGTTCAAACATAAAAAAGCAACATTCAGTCGAATTGATAACCTCCTTCTTCTTTTTTTTTTTTTTTTTTTTTTGAAGTCGGTTAAAAACATAAAATTTTTAACTAAAGCTTGGCCCATATATTATGGTACATAACAATCATTACTGTGTAAAACCAACTCGAACTTGGCTGATTTAGTTTTCTTTGGAATTAATTTTTTTATTTTCTAATTTTTAGGTTGATATAGACAATAATTATTAACTAATGTAACAAATTTTGTTAAACACTACACTTAAGTTCGAGTTGATGTTGGTTACAACATCTTCGAAAAATATTTTTTTTTACATTTTTTTTTTTTTTTTTGTGAAAAAATGTTTAAAATTATTTTATTTTAACAAAAATTTTAGTTATAACTTAATGTTCTATTAAATTTATTTTGATTTATTTATAACTTATAAAAAATTACTTTCAGTTTATATTTTAAAAAATGCTTTTTTCCCATTTTTGTTGGGTCTTTTTAAATCGACTGGTCTAATTTTATAAAATAAGTTTTTTTTTCAGTTTTTGGCTTAAGTTGGAATTTTGTATCAAAAATACTGTAAAATTAAGGAAGTTGTTTTAAACTATTTATGTTAAAATAATTTTCGAATATGAATATATTTTTTACAAAAAAGAATCGCAACTGAATTACTAAAAAAAATATAAATCATGTCAAACACAAAAAATAGCTGCGCTCTTAAACCAGTTTACGGCCTTGAAGAAAATTTCAATTTTAGGCGAAAAAAAAAAATATATTACAACTGCTGACAATAGAAAAACAAAACTTGTATAAAAAAAAGGTTTTTCTTAAATAAAATCACACTGTAATCTTATACGGTTGGTTTGTTGCACTTGCTGTCGATGTTGTCATTTCCAAATTCTAGGAAATCAATTTCTTTTTATCCTCAAAATCTTTGTCTTTAGCAGCTGTTGGCTTCTTAATAGTCGCTGTTGGTTTTTTACCATAAAACATATCAGCAAACAGGCCAGCAAATACGAGTACAGCACCAAACCATTGTCGTGGTATCAAAACATTGCCAAAGATTACTACTGAACATAAAACGGTAAAGAATTTACGGGTTGTGGTAACTACGGAACAAGCTAGAGGACCAAAGCCGGCCACCATTAGGAAGATAAACAATTGCCCCAAGCAACCACAAAGAGCCAACAAAGCTAAATGAATCCAAAGTTCAGGATGGCGGGTTGCAAAATGTATGAAATCTTTGCCTTCACCTGTGGCAATCATTGCAAATCCCAATATGAGAGTACTCCATAAGTTCATTGCATACATCATTTGCTGACCTGAGGGGGCACTAGATGAACGCAAACGTTCTTGGACGGCACCCGTCAAACCATCCATAGACAAACTTAATATCAATAGTAATTCACCCAGGCCTGTTCTACTGTCACTGGCCGCTAAGGGTGTTTTGCCTTCTTTATACATAAACAGCACTACACCCACAACTATTGTGGTGACACAGCCATATCGTATCCAAGAATAAGACTTGCGGCCCAATAAAACACCCAAAATCATAACGGGTATAGGTTTGGCAGATTTACCCACAACTTGGGTAGGATAAGGAACCCAACGTAAAGCCATATTGGAGGAAACCATGGCCAGTAAATAAGTGAGAGCACTTATAGCATAATAACCGGAATGTGTGGCATCTTCTTTTTGGGGTTTCACAATTAATAAACCTAAAAAAAGTATTAAATGTTATATCAAAAACAAAGAAAGTTCCTTTTCATCACACCTACCTTTAGCAAATGCAAAATTACAGAAACACTGTACCCACACCAAAGCCAAGGCATAAGAAAATCTTTCGCCTTTAGAACCATCTTCATTGATTTGTTGCCCATAACGGCCACGCGTTATTTTTTCTTGTACAATTCCATACAAAAAATAACAAACGAATATGCCCAGAGCAAATATAATAAAGCGGCTTTTTTCCGGTATCATTTTTATAAAAAATTATTTAATGCAATTGGCAATTGTTCGTTGAATACTGTTACTTAATTTAAGTGTTTATTCTTAAAGCAAAACTAAACATTTAGTTTATTAAAGAGTTTCTTAAAATTTGTTTACTCAATTTTTGTTACTTTCAGAAGAATTTCTTAACACGTCAGTTAATTTTTGTTATTTTTTCTAGTTGTTGCTGTTTTGTTATGTTGAGTATGTGTGAGTGCGTGTATGTTTTTGATGGGGTGTTTACAGAAACAGCGTTGCCGTTTGCTCTTGTTTTAGTATTTGAGGTAAGAACCTTTTTGACAGCTGTTTCTCTTAAAACATCAATTTGCTATTAATAACAAAGGTTACACAATTGCTAATTCCATCAAAGTCCCACATAAAAAATTAGTTCGAAATAAGCAAAATATAAGGTTGCTGAGGTTTTACTTTGTTAAATCATTGAGAAATCACGAAATGTTTCTAGTTTCATGTTTAGAAACACCAAAATGTATCTGGCAACAATTTTTCTCGATGGGGAAGTAATATGACATGCACTTATTTCGAGTGAAAAACTGAGTATTCTGTTCAAACTTTCGAAAATTGTTATTTATTCCACTTTAAAAATTTGACTACTTGGTTGTGGTACCGTTCAATACCTCGATTTCGAAGAAAGGTTATTTTAAATTAAAGTTGTAAGCAGATAAGACAAAAATTTTATTTTTTTATTTATTTAACAAATATCAGTACAAAAGAGGCCATGTTAATGAATAAAGTATATATAAAAATGCTATGAAATAAATTTGTCTTTAATAACAGCATTTTTAAAATTATTAAAATAGTAAATTCTATCAAAGCTCAATCAAAGAAAATTGGTTGAACGAGTTTAAAAAAAAAAACTTACATTAACTACTTTTATTGAATGGTAAGAGCATTCACTTTTCACGGAAAATTATTTTTCTTACGATTTACTATTTTTTATTTTAGTTTATTAATATTTTTCCCCAAATAAAGACTAAAACATTATACCATATTTTACATAAATAATATTAAATAACTATTTATATAAGGAAAATTTCAAAATTTAAATCTTATTTCATTTATTCAAGCACGAATAAAGTAAATTAATTAAATTTTAAAAAATTCCGAATAATATATTTTATTTTACTTTATTTATTTTTATTACTTTTCATTTTATTTTTATTTTAATATTTGTCTTTTTTATTAATTCTTCATAATCATAAATTTGTAATAATTGTTATTTATTGATAATATTTATTGTAATCGATTATGGCCAAGAGGCTAGGTTTTTAAAAAACAAATAAATAAGATAAATTAACTTGTATATAATTGTTTTTTTCACTTTTATAATTAATTTTCTTTACTAATTTTTTAAGCACTAGGTCAGTTTATAAATAAAAATATTGTTTGTTATTTGTTATTTTTTTTAGAAAATAAATAAAATAAATAATAAATTTAATAAAAATAAATAAATTAACTTTTAATGAAAAAATATAACTATTTTGGGGCAAAAGCGTAACTTTTCCTATCCTTCCTGGCAACATTGGTGTTTACAGAAACACAACTGATTGTCAATTCAGAAAAAGAGAGAGCGAGAAATTGAAAACAATTGTTGACATTAAAAAAATATGTTTGCATTCTCGGTAGAATGATATCACAAATGGCGTTTTAAAAAAATAACGGCAATTAAAGAAGTTGAAGGTTTTTAAATTTGCTTAAATATTAAAAGAATTTTAATTGTATTGAGAGTATTTAAAATAATAGTGACACAAATGAAAATTAATTATTTTCTCTATTTCAATAAATCAGTTTTTTTTTAAATATTTTTAAGAGTAAATATCTAAAATTTGGAACAAGTCCAATTTACGGGCACCTCTCCAAATGAAAAAACAAGTTGCCTACGGGGTGTAAAATTCAATTCTAAGCAAAAAATGTTAAATGAAAAATTTGGCGGCAGCCCTTAGTTTCCGAGTTACGGGCCTCGGAAGTTTTTATGTTTAAGATGGCATATATCGAGTATTTGATGGCAGAATTGGACAATATGGGTATCACTGGAAAGGTAATTTAAGCGGTTATATAAGGGTATATAAGCTCTCTTACTCAAAAAATTATATACCAAGGTCAGTACACAAGCACGAAAATGTTTTAGATAAAAGACCTATCGGAATGCGTTTAAATTTTTACAGAAGATAGATACTAATGTTGTTAGTGGAATTCTTGCATAAAGTTAAATTTTGAAACATTTTCAGTTATTACACTCTTGCAGATCAAATGCCATTTGTAAATAACTTTTCTGTCTTAAAAATTTGTAGAAATTAAAATAAACTGAATCCGAAATTAATTAATTCATTATTCATAAAATAATGCACACAAATTGATAGCCTAATCCTTTTTTGAAGTCGATTAATAAACACACAACAATAAAATATTTTATTTTGAATTGATGTAAAAAATTTGTAAATTTCAGTTTAAATAAATAAATTAAATTATTATTTTTGTGTTATTATTATTAAATTAATTAATTTTCAAAAAAAATTTTTTTCATTTTTTTCTACTACTACTTCTACCCTGATTTAAGTTATAAATCGGGATGGCCATTTCGCTACCGCTTACTTCGCTCTGTAGGAAACTTCTAACAAAGATTTTGAATAAAGTAAAGATTTTTGTCCAAACAATAAAGAATGATTATTATGATTATTATTATTATTATTATTATTGTTTTTTTTCTTATATTCGTATGAAGTTACAATTAAAATGAGGGAGGACTTTATATGACATTTCCAATGTCTGGTTTGATTTCACTTCATTTACCTTATTAGACTTTAAAAACTTTATATGACAGCTATCAAAAATAAAGAGAATTTATAATGTGCAGTACTAGTTGAATAAGTATGTAAAGTTACTTTGAATAGTATTAAAATAGTGAAAATTAGATTTATTTTAACATGTAAATTGTGGAATAAAAATTTAATTAAAGTGTTAAAATAAATTTTAAAAATATCTTAAAATAACTTGGCTTTTATCGTTTAAAAAATTAATAGTTAATAATATAACTCTATTCTGTTCCGTTGAAAGACTCTTTTACTTAAATGTATTACAAAAACAATCCATGATACCGATTGTTTTTTGATCACCTGTGATAGGGAGTCTAATAATAAAAATGTCTATCTAAAGCTCTTTTATTGCACTTGTAGCTCAAATTGTACAACAAAATTATGAAATAAGACAGACGCTGACAATTTATCTTTTTACACATGTTAAATGTCAATAAGGGTTAAAAACATAATCATTTTCCTCACTAAATTGTACACGAACGAAATAAACGATTAAATATTGAATTGATATCAAACTCTTATCAATTATTAAAACAAAAAAAGAATATAAAACAGAAGACAAAATTTATTGAACACCTGGAAAACAAAATAGTTTTGATATTAAAAAAAAACATGAGATAAATTATTTTACCATGAAACAAATTTTAGTTACTTTGAGGGGGGTTGTATAAATGTTCGTTAAAACACGTTTGTGGGTGTAAAATGTACAACAAATTGACCCTGTTTTTTTCGGGGAAAAAAACACGCACATTTAAAATAAAAAAATTATAGACAAGTAGAAAATTATTTCCGCTTTCAAATAACAAAACGATAGTTTTAGTTGTTGTTTTATATGCCTTGAAATTAAAAGGACATTAAGGATGCTTTTAGAATGCTTAAAAAATGCGATAATAAACTCAGCCAGCCGTTAAATTTTTGGTGTTAAAAAACAATTAATAAAAGATTTTTATACATTTTTTCTTTCAAATTTTTGGGTTAAAAATTTCTAAATATAATTTTTAATGAAAAATGATTTTATAATTTTATAACGGTTTAAATTTGGTGGAAATTTTATCCAATCATAAATTGCTTTAGATAAATTGTTTGTCACTAAAATCTAAAACTTCATCTAGACAAGTCATCAATTGGTTCAGCCATTGAACAATTTCTTGTTCGATTATAAATCGCTTGCGAAGATCATTATTCTTGGTGACATAATTGTGTTCAACAAGAACCACATTTTGCTCAAATAACGTTTTCTAACATCAAATACCTCATTTAAGTTTAAAAGTTTTATCTTTAAAGAACGCTATTTGTGAATTGCATCGATGATGACAATACATTAACGCCTCAGTGTAGAGCTGCAAAACTATCGATAAATCGGCACATTTGCTGGCTTCGATAGTTTGCTTAAAAACTATCGATACTATTGATTTTTTTAATGCCAACTCTGGCAACAGTACCAGATTTAAACTTACTGATAGTATCGCTATCGGAAAAACAGCTAAATATAAAACTATCGATATTATTGATTGTTTTGCAGCTCTACCGCAGTGACGAGCCATCGACTTCTTCTGCCAAAAAACAATTTCTTGTTTACCCATGAAATCGATTCGTGGAGGTCATCTTTGTAGAGCTGCAAAACTATCGATAAACGGCACATTCGATAGTTTCGAAAAAAGTGCTTAAAAACCATCGATAGCATAGTTTCGATACAAACTACCACAGGCGCAATATTTATCGTCCACTCCAGAATCCGCCAAATCACTTTTTTTTCTTGAAAATGTTATAGAAAAAACGCATTGGACGGTCAGTTGGCTTCAACTCCTGAACCAATTGAACTTTGTATGGCGTAATATAAAGGTCTGTATGGAAAATTCGTCTCGACGGTGTCTCAGAAATGTTCAATTGCTTAGAACGACACGCACACTTTCTGCTACAGCAGCAATATTCTTGGGTCTACGCACTGTTTTTGGCTTTTCACGCTTTGGATTATCGACGAGGATGCCAGCTTCCTTCACTTTTTTCACAAGATAATGAACATACGGAGTAATTTTCGCACAAATTCTGTAACATTATCATGATTTTCAAAGTAATGTCACAATATTTTCCAGCGTTGTTCAAGCGTTCAGCGGAAGTATAAAACTAATTATCTGTCAAATCAGCCGTGAGCTAAGTGTTACCATTCACTAAATAAGCACTAGTTTAAAAAAAAAATACGTTAGATGGCGGACCCTGTACTATTTCCGAATAATAGTTCTTCCAATGAAAATATCACAACTTGGTAGAGGAAAGAAAGCCTCTTTTCTTTCGAAAACTGTATTTTCATGCCATTTCATAATCTTGCTTGTGATGCGACGTTATGAATACTGAGTCCCGTCGGCTTAATGCGGTTTGATCCGTTAATACGGGGATTCTGCTAAAAATATATAAAAATATATTACAGCGAGTTAAATGTAATGGCCTTTATTCAGGTTTGGTATCATAAGACTAGGGTTCCGCTTAAATATTTTCATTACTCGTATCTCTAGTTTACTTTCGATAGATGGCTTCGCGGTTGTCCATCAATTAAGGTTTGGGACAATAATACAAAGAGAACTGCTTTGGCTTTTGGTCGATTGTTCTGCCAAGATAAATGCTTAAAATCTTGTTATTCTGTTGAGATACTTAGACTGGTCGCCGACTAATAATACAATATACCCCTGATACATAATTTCGCTATGGTATGTACCAAGGCGGATTAAGTATAAGGTGATAGCGGTGGCGAATTCAATTCTTTTCCCCGGTATTCTAACTGTCAAACTCCATATATAAAAAATATATCTAACTGTTATACAGATTTTTTATATATAGTGTTTGACAGTTAGAATACCAGGGAAAAGAATTGAATTCGCCACCGCTATCACCTTATACTTAATTCGCCTTGGTATGTACCAAATTTTATTTATGGAGTTTGGGTATTATCAAGGCGAATCAATTACCAGGTGGTAGCGATGGCGAATTAATTGTTTTTCGCCGGTAGTTTAACTGTCAAACTCCATATATAAAAAATTTATCTAACTGTTATACATATTTTTTATATAAGGAGTTTGACAGTTAGGATACTGTCTAAAATGACTGAATTCGCCATCGCTACCACCTTGTAATTTATTCGCCCTGGGTATTATGTTACCAGCACAAAATAATGAATTCGCCTGCGCTGCCACATGGTCAAATATTCGTTTTGAGTACACCCATGCCGAAATCATGTACAAGGTGGTGGTAGTGGCGCATTTATTTATTATCGCCGTTACTAGAAATATCAAACTCCATATATAAAAAATAAGCGTAAAATTTTTTTGTATCAATGGCGAAAATTTACAAATTCGCCATTAGTACCACCTGGTACATGATTTCGCCATGGCTGCACATGTTACAATTTTGCCGTGAATTTTGTCAAAAATGCAATTTTTTCTCCAGTTAGCACACTCTCGCAATTTGTATTATTTCGTTATGATGCTACGCAATGAGAAAGAAGGAAAAAAAATAAAATTACATTAATCTTAAATAAAGCATTAAATTAAATTTTATTGTAATCTTTTATTCGATTGTTATAATAAAACATTATTAACTTAATACTATAAGTAATTAAAATGAATTTATAATATATCATTTACTTTATATTATATTAATTTAAAATTAACTTAAAATATACCACAGAATAGTTTTCGTATAATTTGAAATTTTCTTTTTTTTAGGAATTATTTTTTTATTCTTGTAAACGATTTCATTCCAAATTTTTTTTTATATTAAAAAAACGACTAGTTATTATTTAGAGACTAGAAATTTTTATAAATTCTATGACTAGAGTTCACCCGTGAAAGAGAACAATAAAAGAGAACTGAAGTAAATATCACATCTTAGGAGGAGGAGTTTTGAATTGTTTTATAATTTTAATATTTTTGATATAAATATAGAAAAGTGTTTATAATTACAGATAAGATTAACAGCCTCGAAGTTGTAAATTTGACTTTGAATTTATTATCTTTCAGATAATTTCGGTTTCTTAAGTTTACATTAAAAAAATACTTTTTACACGTAAAATTTTTTTTCTTTGCAAGTTGTGGAGAAAAATTATTGAGAAAAATATTTTTATCGTATGCAAAGAATGTTTACGTATGTACATCCATACGTATGTACGTACTATACAATTTACAAAACAAGATTTTTTTGAGGTTATAAACCGCCGAATGACACATGGTTGGTCATTTATACATTTAGAAATGTTTTTAATCTAAGTTTTTCCTCTTGATTTGTCTTCTTCAAATATTTTTGGACATTTCAATTTAATCAGCTGTGAAATTCTCATCAAATGCGAAATCATCTCTTTGTGATTTTTTTTGGCAGAGTTGTATTTTCCTTCTTAAAATTTTTCCGTTAATTATTTTATCGCCCAGAACAGATTATTTATTATCAGCAGAATTTTGTGAAAGAGAAAACAGATGAAATCATAACGTGTTCGAATAAAAAATAAGTCTGATCATTGAGCAATTCAAACAGTGGAGCAGGACCACTTAACGCAAGAAATATTCACAGTGAACCTGAGGTGTCTGAATAATATGCGTATAGGAAAGGATTTCAAAAAGCCTAATTACTGTTTTTTCAGTCACAGTAAACCTGAGCTGCCTTAATAATAATCGATAAGGAGAGGAGTTTTAAGCAGACCACTAACTTTTTAATTCTTTTTATTACTAGAGCTTAAAAACTATCGATAGTTGGTAAATTCGATCGTTTCGATATTTTGCTTAAAAACTACTATACTATAGTTTCGATATTTTGCTCAAAAACTATCGATAGTATAGTTTCGATATTTTGCTTAAAAACTATCGATACTATAGTTTTGATAGTTTGCATGATAACGATTGATACTATAGTTTCGATAGTTTGTATGAAAACTACTACTACTATCAAATTTTTTAAGAGCTAATTTTGAAAACTATCGCTATCGGAAAAAACCTGTCGATAGTCAGCTAAAAATAACCCTATCGATATTATCGATAGAACTATCGATTTTTTACAGCTCTATTTTCTACCCCACTTCATTTCTCAGTGATAAACAAAAAGTTCGGCTAAGAGCAACGACCTTCCTTCTCATGGCAGTGCTTTCTGATCGACCACCAATAATTATTAACTACGCTTTTCATCATCTAGCATTTCTCTTTAGACTTATAAATATGTGTTCTGCCATCTCGGCGTGTTTCAGATACATCTTGCTCATGGCCAAATGACAACTGAAGTGCCATTAGAGCTGCAAAACAATCGATAGTATTATCGATAATATCTATAGTTTTATTTTTAGCTGATTATTTGCAGTTTTTTACCGATAGCGACAGTATTGAATAATATCGAATCTATAGTATCGATAGTTTTTAAGCAAACTATCGAAACTATCAATTTGCCATCAAGGCAGTTATATAGATCAGTATATCCGATTCTATACAAATTACTCTCTTCATGTTCTTCTTTAAGTGCTTCATAAGCACCACTCTAGCTTCCCTGGGCATAAGTTTCATCTCGCCTTATGAATGATAAGCCTCAAAATTTCTTGTAAAAATAACTTTTTATATTGTTTTTAACCTTCTTAACTTGGAAAGGGAAACATTCGAGAGTCACCCTCTCTTGGGTAGGGGAACTTATCAATGCTAAGATGTCATGGGCAAGATCGGCGCACTGACACTTTCTGTGGCATTCCTCTCTCCGCCTATATGGCCAACTTTAGATCGGGCTCGGACAAAATGCCTTTTAAGATTAAGAAGGTCGCAAGTTCGAAACCTAGTGGCTGTGGTTAAAGGACAAAACAAATTCAAAGCTCATTGTAAAAGGATAGGGCAAGAGCAATCGGGACGACTCTACAATTCCTGAGAAGCCGCCGGAACTTTTCTAGTCTATCCGAGACTTCGAAAAGTTGTCGTATCAGTAATACGGGGCAGCTAGTGGATGAGAAGAAAACTATTCTATATCTTCCATACTTTTTACTCGTTCTATATCTTTACTATCTCTACGATCTGTACTTCTCCTCTTCGCAAATTTTTTATTCTCCGCAGGTTGCACAAAGATATCGTCAAATGAACCCAAGTGATCATAATCCGACTTCTGTGACTACCTATCTAACCTAACTTTATGCCCAATATACCTGCCAACGAAGGTACGTAACCTCAATTTACAAAATCAATAAAAAAAGATATATCGTTTGGTTTTAAAGTGAAAAAAAAAACTTAATTTCTCCTAACAAATTTTTATTGAAAACTGTAACATAACCTCAATTCTAAAGTAAAATCTGTAAATCATCATGATAAAAAATGTAATGAAAGAAGTGACTTCTTTTATGTCATTTCCTTCTAGCATAATAAGAATCAATGAGTTCCTTTAAAAGATATTTTTTTAAACATTCTTATCTTACACTTTCTTCGACCTAACCTAAGTTTTGTGATATTTACTAAATTTTGTTCTAACAATTGCACACAAATAAAATATTGCGAATGTTTTGTCTCTAAATTTATAAAGCATTTTGTTGATGCATTTCATTGAAAAGATCATGACATGTTTGGGTTGTGTTGGCGGCCACCGTTGCTGCCGACGCTGTGGCAGATACTGCGTCATTCAAAGATGAATTATCTATAGCAGAATCGGAGGAATGATTGGAGTTGTTCGAATTGTAACAACGACTTACTAACGGTAATTGTGTTTGCTGTTGAGTCTGAGGCTGATGATGACTGTGATGATGATGATGATGTTGATGCTGATTTGTAGTGAGTTGAGATCTAGGATCTTCAGGAGTCCAGGTGCGTGCATATAATTTACTACCCGGATAACGATCGCCACGACGATACCAAGATAATGAATGAGAAATACCACCAGCTGTAAGAAAAATGAAAAGGAGATAAATATTAAAGTTGGAAATTATACAATTAATTTTAAAAGCGGTAAAAAGAAATAAAAAGAAAAAAAACACACAAAAAGGCTTGTTAGGCCTGTTGAAATTACACAATTAATTTTAAAATTAAATATAAATTCAATTTTAAGCTGTTTATTGAAATTGAAAAATAAAAAAAAAAAAAAAAAACAAAATCCTTATTAAATCCTTTTTTGAAACTATTGTTAAAAAAAGGACTTTTCTTATTTGTAATGTTGTATGTGGGTATGTATGTATGTGCGTGCCCTTTTTATGGATTTTTTTCCTTCCTTCAAATACTGGCTCGAACAAATATTTGATTAAATAACACTTGAGAAAACATTAGTGTCTACATTACAATGCCATTAGTGGTAACGTTTGAAAAAATGACGTTTGAAGTGTCAAAGATTGTTTTTTTTTTGTTGTAGGTTTTTGCAAATAAGGGCGGTTTGAAAATCCCTAACAAACAATTGTTTTTGCAGCTGCATGCTGAGAGTATTTAATTGTGTGTTAAGAAAACATACACACACACACACACATGCACTGAAAAGGGCCGACTTTTTATTTGACAACTTCCAATCAGAATCGAGTGATTCGTTTTTCCAACAAAAAAAAGGGATGTTTAGCTTTAAAGCACCCCTTATATTCCTTCTGCCCATTTTATTAAAACACTTGTTTGTTCGTTTGTTGGTTTTTTATTGCTGACAATTTGTTCGAGTTGCTGTTTAAAATCAACAGCTCTTGAAATGCGGGTGTGAAATATTTCAGGTCCTCTGCCTTCAGCTCGATTGAAGATTTTCGTTCAAGTGCTTTATAATGTGTGGCTAATTTTGTATCAAATATAAGATCTTCCCCAGCAATTAGCATTTGTCTGAGGCACTTGTAATCATGGGAATAAAACAAGATGTTGCAAAAGCAGTGGGGTTGATGATGACAATCAAATTGAACATATGAAAGTTTAAGCCAGAAACAGAAGGTCTCCTAAGGAGGTATGAGGTGCCTAACTGTTAAACATTTGTTATCAATAAAAAACAAACAATAGAGCCAAACATCTCTGAATTATTCTGATTTGCCAGCTCAGGTTCGGATTGATTACTTTGTTGCGTTGCAGGAATGAATTCGCCTTAAATACCTTTTAAGGCATCTGTCTAAACGATGTTTATGCTAAAAGTTTTAAGAAATACCATATTATACATCTCAAGGGGCTTAAGAACTCCCACTGAAAACATTTAAATAATAAAAATTCCATAACCAAATGAATAATTTTAAACCGGCTTAAGTTCAGATATATTTTAAATTTGTTTAGTAAGTTTTTGCATTGCGTACAGATCATGATTTACCTAACGAATGGACACGTTATTATTATTATGAAAAGAGGAAAAAATGCGTGAGAAAGTGTTAAATAGGCTTCTTCTTCTGCTTGATTGTGCTGCCAGATGTTCAATTTTTAGTCCTTGCAGTGGCAGACGGTAACAGGCTGCTAGTTAGCTCTCGTCTTTACTTGGAGTTTGAATAAATAGTAGATACTTTTTTATCTCTTGTTTTAATATAGACTTACCGGAGCAAATGCAACTCTGTGAAAGACTTATCAGAGCAAATGCAACTCTGTGAAATGAATTCAAATTTTGATAACATCAAACACGACCCTGAGAAACAGATAGAAATAGAAGAGAAATCCTTATCGGAAATGAAAATAAATGGCTCTGAAGGAACACTGCCAATAAAGGAACCCGGAATAGATGGACAAGAATACTTTTAAAGAGTTAGAGGGGCAGTCCAATGGCAATAGCCACTCGATAGGAAGTCCAGAAAGTTTTTCTATTATAATCGAGGTGTCTTAAGCTGAAGCATAAAGTATTATTAAACCGTGATAAAAATGGAAGAAGAGAAGGATGGTGTCTGGGAAAGGTTGAGACGGTAGTGTGAATTATGTGCTGGATAGTATAATGTTGAGGGCAGACACATATTAAATGAGTGTTTTAATCAAAGATGACCCTGGGGACCAGATAGAAATAGACGAGGAAACCTTATCAGAGGTGGAAATAATTGTCTCTGAAGAAAATCTGCTTTTTATTAGCAAATTAAGGAACCTGAAGAAGATGCAGAAGAATACTTTTCAAAAATTAAAGGGGCAGTCCTGAGGCAATAGCCTCTTGACAGGAAGTCAAGAAAGTTTTTGATTATAATTGGGTTCTGTTAAGCTAAAGCGTAAAGGACAAAGTATAAGAGAGGTTACGACGGTTGTGCGGATTATGTGCTGGATAGTATAAGGTTTAGCGCTACGGGCAGACGCAAATTAAATAAGTGTCTAATGTAAGCTTAAGACAAATGTAAACTATTACGAGAGGCTCTAAGATGAACAAAAAGATCGACAATTACCAGGTGACAATCTAGATTAAAAACTATTAATAACACGAGACTCACTAAAAGTGAGGTATTCGTAATGAGGCTACACAAAGAATGGTCGAATGGTTCTGAAATAGCCCCTTAGCAGGAAGGCCAGTAAGGTGCTCAGATAAGTGCGTTATTGACTAAGATGATGGGCCGGAAAAAGCTATAGAGGGTAGCGCACATAATGTCTAAACATCCGGCTGGAATAGAACTTAGGACCACAGGCAAAAGCCTTTTAAGTGTGAATGTGATGGCGGATCTAAGCTAGCAATTAGTAGGGACTACGTCATAAGAAAGAAGGCCAACCAGTCACCAGTCTGAAATCTCTAGAGTCAAAAGTAAAGGCTGTTGATAGCACGTGACTGAATGATTGTAAAATTGCCGTAAATCGACATATCTTAAAGGGCGAAAAGGCGTCGAAAAGGAACTAACTAACGGAAAACGGAACGTTTTCTTCCGCAATGCTTTAACGCTGAAATGCCATACCTAAACAAAAGCGCCAACGCTATGTCAAAACAATAAAAACAGGGTTATTAAAAAAATAAATATAACATCCCATATAATTTTAACAAGAAAAAAATTTCTGGAGTATGAAATTTTATAAACAAAAAATGAATAATTTGGGTGATTTGGAGGACTTCGAAAATTTATTAGTGTTAAGGATGATGGCAAATAGACGTCAATGAAATCGAGAGCTTTTTAAAAGTCGGGATTCATATGAGTTTTATCTTATTTAGTTGAAAAAAAACCCAGAACTATTTTTCAAATCCACCAGGCTAAATCATGAACAGTTTAATGTTCTGTTGAATTTAGTTGAACCTTGGCTAAAAAAATTCTCCCACCGATAACCCATTGATTCAGAACAAAGGTTGTACACTACCTTACAGTGAGTACAGTCAACTCAATTATTGGTTGATTTGAACTCTATTATTTTATGTAAAACAGCTTTTTAGCTCATGGTAGCGCACTTCATGTTCTATCTATGAAGTTCCGAATAGGTCTGGAAACAACTAGAAGTACAATTATAGAGACTTGCAAGGTGTTGTGGCGTGTATAAGACAGTAATTACGTAAATCCACATAGTACTCAAGAGTGGGTAAAAATAGCGAGGAGCAATAGATGAAAACACATAACAATAAAATGTCCACCAAATTCCGGTTCAATCCTTATATTTATTATCCCTTTTGTCGTACAAGCATGGATTCTGATGAACCAGCTCTATAATTTTATCGCTAATATTCTTAAAAAAAAATAGAACAAGAAATTTATAACACTATGTTTAATTTAATAGATTTACTTACTTCCATTTTCTTTTTACAAATATATTTTTTATTTATATTTCCTTCAATTATTTATATTTCATTATTAAACGCCTTGTCAAAATTGGATTTTCCAATTGCAAATAGTTGCCGTTGCGTTGCCGCCGCGTTATTTCGGTATGCTCCATACAAAATGTACTGGCATGAGAACTTTTGACAGCAAAAAAACGCTTTCCGCCCTTGTTTAGGTATGGCTGTAAGGAAGTGGGATAAAATAGGGTAGTCGTAAATTATCTGTCGGGTACTACAATTCCTTGGAAAAAAAAATTCATACATGTGCAATAAATGCCATTGTTGACCTCAATATTTCATACAAAATTTAAAATTGGATCAAATCCTGATTTTGCCATGACCATTTTGCTTAAATTGTATAATACTAGACCAAAAGATGTGTCACGGACAACTCCTCAACATTCCTAATTTCTCTTTATCATTTGAAATTCATTCTTTTGTATTATTTTGTTACAGATTGGTGTGAACAATTGCCAGTCGTGCAGATTGCTGGATAACATTTTAAGTTTTTTTTTTTTTTGTTTTGTTTACAAAATCCTTAATGTATTTTTTGTTGGGGAACTTTAGCATGTTTTGCGTGTTTTAACACACAAAACCCCTCTTTCTTTTGTTAAATATTTATTTGTATCGTGTACTCACAGTTACTTGGAAAATTTGTTTTTTTTTTAGTTGCAAGAGTTGGTGCTGATAAATTCCAGCTGTTTAAGCTTTTCCAAATTCTCACAATTGTAATTATTTGGATGTCAGGACAGAAAAAGAAAATTATTATAGTGGTTGTTGATTTTGTTTTTATAATTTGTTATCTACTTTATGATAGAATCTAGTACCGAAGGTAAATACATATTTTTTTTTTATAATTTTTCTAAATGAATAATCATAAATATTTTGCTATTAGCAAATGGAGAAATTTATTTAAAAAAAAGAAAAGTACGTGCTTTCACCTTCAATAATCAATACCGGGAAAATGGCACAATACATTTAAAGTTTTATTTATATTATTTAATATTCCCGTGTTTTTAATTTGAAATATGTTTTATTTAATAGAAAAAAAATCAAATTTTATGTCAACAAAAATAAATAAAATATTTTAATGCATATTTTTTTTGTACCCTTCACCACATAAAGTGGAAAAAGGGTATATCTAAGTTTGTGTATAACTTATACAGTATCCATTTTCGACCCCATTAAATATATATTCTGACTTCTTATTCATAGCGAAGTCGATTGAGCGATGTCCCTCCGTGTTAGTGTTAATTTCAGAAAAAAAAAATTATAATCGATCATATATAGTGTCGAAAGAGGTGCGATGGGAAATCAGCATAATCGGTCCATGTCCTTCGAAGCAGCAGGCAAAACACCACGCCTACCTCTAATTTCTTCGTATAATTTGAAACAATAAAGTAACTCCAATGAAAAAAATAAATTAATGGAGCAATAGAGAATTAAAAAATAAGAAAAAAAACCATAAAGTGAAAAAATTGGCGCTCGCTCATATTTTCCGAGTTAGCGCTGAAATCAATGCTCTGAAATTTTCAAATTTATTAAAATATCAATATGGGTATCATTTTAAAGCTTTTGAAGAGATCTTTAAGGAAATAATAAAATTTTTTTAAAAATGCTTAACCCATTAAGCGCCGATGGTATTTTTATGTAAAATTATATATTTTATAGCAATTTTTTTTTAAATCTCTGTCACCCTAATATTTGCTTTCTTGATTGTAGTATTTAATTTTTCTTTTTATTTTCAGTCGCCCCAATATCAGCTTTTTTTTTGGATTGAAGTATGTACTTCACTAAACTAGACTAAACGGACGGACATCGCTCAGCCGACTTCGCTATGCATAAGATCTCAAAATTTATATACTTTATGGGGTCCTTTATAATAGATATTCAAAAGAAAATTTCGAAATAAAAGGTGAACCCATAAAAGACGTGAAATTACGAGGGCTGCTATATATATTGCTGGCCTGGCAACACTGAGTGCTGCCAAGTGCATTCTGACATTTCCATTGGAAAGTTTGTTATTTTTAAGCATAATCATACTCAAAACGTTTTGACGTACCACCATTATTTGTGTTGTTTACAGTGACTTGAAAAAATTAATGTAGAAAAAAATGGAATTAACTCGTGAACATTTTCGTGCCATCATTTTTCACAACTTTCGACGTGAATTATCATGACAAGAGTGCATTGATGAACTTAAATCTTTGTATGGCGATGAAGCACCATCCTATAGCACTGTGAAAATTTGAAAAACAATAAAAACATTTTTGATTATAAATATTCGCATTTTCACTATTAGGCCAGAAATATATAGATCAGCCCTCGTATTTAAGGAAAATTTCAAAGTGTAACTTTTAATAAAAAAAATATAACTTTTTTGAAGGAAAAGCGTATCTTTTTCATGTCTTTCTCTGGCAACACTGCATGTCTTGTTTATGTTGAAAATTTTCTCACACTTAAACTTTTTCTCTCATTTCTAATCGAGCATATCAGCTTTGTAACTACTAATCAAAGTAATCATAACCTACAAAAATGAACAAAATGAACATGTTTGAAACACCAGAAACTCACTTGCGTGTATGTACTTCAAAACGCCCACTAATTTGCAGCTGTTTATAAAATTCAAATTCTCAAATGAACCCTCTTATATGATAAATTTATAAAACCATTAAAACTTTCATAACAAAATATTCTAATCAAAAAACAACAAAAAAAACTTTCGATAAATGATCTTTCAAATATTCAAATTGTGATTATGAAAATATTTTCGTTTTACGATTATTTTGCAAGAAAAAAAAAAACACAAATGAAAATGTAATCGCAGATCTTCCATCAATGTCAAAACTTATTATGTTCATTGATACATTCAATGAGTTATTAAGAGTCTTGTGTTAAAGCTGCTTTTAGTTAATAAAGACCATATGGATTTGGTTGCGTTAAAAATAAAAATTTAAGAGAATTGCAAAAGATCTTTATCTTAAATGCTGATGAAGTTTTTTTTTCAAAACAAAACAGGCATTCAGGGTGGTTGATGGGTTTGTGGTGAAATGATACCGCAAATAACAAAAACAACTGCATTATTTTATATCCTGCTACAAGGATGTATATTCGTATTGCTATAAATTGAAAACAATATTGAGTTCTAATGATTAACAAAACTATAGAAAGAGAGTTCATGATGCGGCACGTCTGTCTGGAACTAATTAAAATTTTCACACTTTTTTCACTGTTTTTGGCTGACAGTAGTTTTGTTGTTGTAATATTTTATACGTGTGTATGTGCTGCAGCAGCATTTAAAATAAAACAATTTGTTTTATAACACACTAAATGTGCTTTTTTTTAATTTGTTGCAGTTGAAGATTTTCGTATTGAAAAATTTCGCTAATAAAAACGAAGATTTCGTTACGGTTTTTTGGTTAATAATTTTTCTATTCAAAATGTGTTTGATGTTTAAGAGATTAGGGGAAATATTTTTTTTTCATTTCCTTAAATGAGAAAAGTATATTCAGTGGAAGTAAAAAAGGGTTATTTTTTGAGGTTTCGGGAAAATGTTTAAAAAAAAATTTATGAAATTTTTTTTTAATATCATTTTGAAAAGTCACAACAATAATAAATTTTGAGTTAATTTTGTTTAAAAATTAGTACAAAAAATATTAAAATTTAAATAGTTCATGAAATATAGAACCGGTTTTTTAAATACAAGTTTTTTTAAATAAAAAATAATTTCCCTTTTGGAATTTAAAAATGATAATAAATATGAGCACAATTATTTCTCAAACTTCTGAATTGATACAAAAAAATACACTTCTGTTAAGTTATTGGGACCCACGAAAAAATTTTTTTTAAGTTCCCTAAAAGTTATAAACCTCATAATTTTCATTTATTATTTATTATATTATTTTTTAGGTTTCGGGAAAATTAAAAAAAATATATACTTTATATTTTTTTTAATATCACTTTAAAAAGTAAAACCAAACATTAATTTTGTAATAATTTTATTTAAAAATGACTACAAAAAATATTAGAATTTTAATTGTTTAAATAAAAAATAATTTCCCTTTTGGAATTTAAAAATGATAATAAATATGAGCACAAATATCTGTCAAACTTCTGATAGGATTTAAAAAAATACACTTCTGTTAAGTTTTTTGAACCCACAAAATTCTTTTCTTAAGTTTATAAAAAGTTATAAACCTCATAATTCTCATTCAGTTTATGGTAAATTTGTTGTAATTTTTGCTTTCTTATAATTCTTAAATAGTTTAATACAAAGCAAACGGACGTAAGGTAAGAAGATTGAGGGAACACAAATTTCGAGAACAGATTTTTTTAATTCCCAGATTCTATTCGAAGTGAATCCCTAAGCTGAAGGTACTACAGTTGTAATTAATTTTATTTGCAAAAATATACGATCCCTCTGAATACATATTTTCAAAACTGTCAAAAGAACTCTCATATAGCGCTCATATTTTTGGCATTTATGACAAGAGAATACTCTGGCAAATCTTTATGAATAGACTGGCAACGCTCCCTAATCATTTAGATTCACTTTTAAAAACAGTCATCAATTTGAGTAATTTATAGATGATTTCGTGATTTTTATGGCTCACGTAATCGCTTATCTGAGCAAGCGATCTGTCAAACTATGAATAGATTTCATACCACATTCTCCCTAAATGATGAAATAACACCAAAACGTCAAAGGAATCTAAGAATTGAAAAAAATATCGCAGTTGTAAATAAACGTTTGAAAGAAGATCCAAATTTATCAATTCGTCTTCGAGCGAAAAAATTTAGACTCTAACCATCCACTATGTGGAAAGTTTTTCGCAAGGATCTTCACTTCAGCTGGTACAGCAGTTAAAGCCACGACACCATCATGTGTGTCGTTCTTTCATCGATTTGGCTCTAAAGCAGTTTTAAATTGATCCGAAGTTTTAAAGCAAAATTTTGTTTAGCGATGGATCTAATTTTTTGGCTTAACGAAAATTTATCAATTTAAGAGCATTAACATGAAATTTCATGATATCGAGAGCTTCTAACGCAGTGATATCTATACCACTTTTAATTACAGATACAGAAGGGTTTCCACAAAAATAAGAAAAATGGTAGGAGAAGCAGCGAAGACCATCGGTTATTTTAAACTTATCTTTTGGTACTTGTTTGAACTGATGTCTGACAATACTGTGCTTTATAGCAGATTTAATTAAAACAAGTGAGGGTGCTATATTCGGCTATGCTGAATCTTATATACCCTTCACCATCTATGAAAATCTAGTTTAGGAAAGTAACTCCATTTAAAAAGACCAAATTTTGGGGTGACAGAGAATAAAAAAACTTGGTACTGCATATTTTTTTACATAAAAATTCTAACGGCTCTTAATGGGTTAAGTATTTTTAAAAATTTTTAGTATTTCCTTAAAGACCTCTTCAAAAGCTTTAATATGATACCCATATTAATATTTCAAAAAATTGGAAAATTTTAGAGCCCTGTAACTCGGAATATATATGTAAGTGAGCACCAATTTTTTATTTGATGTTTTTTTCTTATTTTTTAACCCTCTATCGCCCCATATACATATTTATTTTTTTGATTGGAGCTCTTTTGACACTCGATCGATTTTTTGTGATTTTTTTTTTTTTTTTTTTTTTTTTTTAAAATAACACGGACAGATAAACGGACACACGGATATCTCGCAATCGACTTCGCTATGCATAATAAGTCAGAATATATATACTTTATGGGGTTGGATATTGTAGAAATTACATACGGAATGACACCACTTTTTTGGTGAAGGGTATAACAAAGACAGGAATGCTAGGAATGCCTTCTCAACAATTAAGTCCTGTCCCCCAATATTTCTTTGTTTACATAACAGCCGAGATACAAATCCACCTCGTCAAAAAAATTTGACTTTTCAATCAAATTCACTGTCCGGTAGAGATTCTGTTAAGACCAAACTAGTGGTTCTTTGCTTGAAGTGCCGAGTTGCTGAAATCGATGGTGAGTCGACGTTCTTTAAGCTGAGTTCAGACTTTCATCAACGTTCTCGTCGGCCGTTTCGTAAAGATAAAACATTTCCACAGTTTGAAATCACTTCAATCGAGAAAAAAACACGAGACACAATGAAAGTAACGAAGAGAGTTAACTCTTTCCGTGGCACTATATAAAACTAGCTAAAATTACAACAAATTGTTATTTGATTTTACTTATTAAAGTAATTTATTGGAAAAAATGTAAAGAAAAAGTTTTATCTTTGTAGGATACTGCTCAAGGATGTGATATGAATTTAATACCTACGCGCTTATATGAAAGCTGTATTTATGAACGTCATTAAAGCAGGATTTCGTTTTGCTTAAATAAAGTGAAGCATCGCCATTAGAGCACATCCATTTAGTTTGTCTCTGATGGCCAGTCTTGCCACAGTGCGTACATCAACGTAGTGTAGCTCTTACTAGCTAATGGCATGACGAGGTTTATTGTATTTTAGTCGAACGGTGTTTCTATACCCTTCACCACAAAAAGTGGAAAAAGGGTATAACTAAGTTTGTCATTCCGTGTGTAATTTCTACAATATCCATTTGCGACCTCATAAATGATATATATTCTGACTTCTTACGCATAGCCAAGTCGATTGAGCGATGTCCATCTGTCCATCCGTGTAAGTGTTAAAATCATTTTGCATCGGCAAACTTGAATTCACAAAAAAATAAATAAATATGTCCATCAATCAGATATAGTGTCAAAAGAGCTGCTATTGGAAATCAGCGTGACCGGTCGATGTCCTTTGAGGCAGCAGGCAAAACGCCACGCCTACATGTAATTTTTTTATGTCATTTAGAGCAATAAAGTAACTCCAATAAAAAAAATAAATATATGAGGCGATAAAGAATTAAGAAATAAGAAAAAACATCGAGTGAAAAATTTGGCGCTCGCCAATATTTTCCGAGTTGCAGGGCTCTGAAAATTAAAAATCTTTTTAAATATCAATATGGGTATCATTTTAAAACTTTTGAAGATATCCTTAAGGAAATACTAAAATTGTTTAAAAATGCTTAACGCATTAAGAGGCGATGGCATTTTTATGTAAAATTATATATTTATAGCAATTTTTTTTTTTTAAATCTCAGTCACCCCAATATTTGCTTTTTTGATTGGAGTTACTTCACTAAACTAGACTTGCATAGATGGTGAAGGGTATTTAAGATTCGGCATAGCCGACTACAGCACTCTTACTTGTTATGCCTAGAGTTCAAAATTTTTCATTTATGAGCATTCAATTATAAACATTTGTGATATTTTTCACAAACGAGATTTCTAAATGAATGAGTGCGTTTTTAAGCATTCATATATGAACGAATGCGAAGTATTTTTCAGCGTTGATAACTTCTCATTTATGAGCATTCAAAGATGAGATTTATGAAGTGTATAAAATACACGCTAAATCCTAATAAAAAAAGAAAGAGTTTAAAAAGTTCTTAAAGTTTGTTCGTCTGTTGTAGTATCCCCCTCTACATATATAATTAGCCCGTATATCTGTGGTTATCAATAATTGCACGCAATTCAATTATGTTATGAACTTTTGGAATTTCTTAATTAATCAATAAATTATTTTTTTTTTGTTGTCTTCTTATTAAGAACTTAAAATTTTACTTACTTCTATCCTTCAATATGATCTTTTTTGGTGGTTCCTTTTGATAGTTTCTCTTCAAACTTAAGCCCGGTTCATTGCCATTTTTATCCTTTTTAACCATTTCGCTCAAAAACGTTATATAACTTATGGCCAACTTAAGAGTATCCACTTTGCTTAAACGTTTCTCATACGGCAACGTTGGTATATGAGATCTTAGACCCTCAAAAGCCTCATTAATACTTTGCATTCGGCGACGTTCGCGTAAATTAGCCGCCTGGCGTTGTTGTGCCACCTGTGAAGCACATTTTAAACGACGTTTAGTCGTTGAACGTCTGCGTTTAGATGATAAAAGAAAATATTTAAAAATACTTAATTAATTAATACATTTAGCAACATTTGAAATTTGTGTAAAAAGTCTAAGAAAAACCTACGTTTTTTCATTGTTTTCTTGATCACTATTAAAGCCACTACTGTAGGCATCATCATCGTCATCATCATCTGTATCGGAGCTAATATCATCGCCGAAAAAAAATTCCGAACTCGATGATGAAGAGCCATTAGTGGCCTGTGAACCTTCGAAAAAATGTCGAGCCATTGTAGATTCTAAATCAAAATTATCCATAGAAAACATTATGTGAAATTTGTTAATGATTTTGCTTTCCTTAAGTAAAGTGTAAAGGCGGCGGCGGTGGCGGCTAACGTATACTAACAGTTGTTTGCCACGTGTGGCCACTTACAACAAACGACAAGTGTTTCTGAATATTGAATAAAGAATTAATTGATTTATTATTTTGCCTTTTTTAATTTGTTTTCTTATCTATTGTATCAATTTGTTTACTGTTTTGTTGTGTTAATAAATATTTAGAAGGCATTTTGTAAGTTTATTTACTCATTTTGTGGAAGAGTTAAGAGTTACACTTTGTATTTTGGAAGTTTACACCTTTTTTTCTTTTGAAATCACAGTTTTAATTATTTTTCTAGTTTTACTTAATTCCGAAAACGTGCCTCCAATTAAATGGCACATGTTCTTGTTTTGATTCTAGTTCTTGTGGTTGTTCTATTTTACAACCGCCCGTCCGCGCACGTGTGTGTGTTTGCTTATACAAAACCAGCACTTGTTAACTGAGCCGTTTATTATTAAATACCATAAATATATTTGTTATTTCATAAAATTTATTCCTTCCGTTTTAAAGGTCTTTTCACTTCCGTTTTTCATTCACTTTTAAATGTTAAAAGAAAAATCCACTCATATCCTGACAGTTCAAACACTCAGTGGTGGTTCTTAATAAAGTGTGGTTGTTTTGTTTTTGTTTTTTTAGTTTTTGTTTTTGTAATCCTCTATCTATCATGGCTGTCGGCATACTTAAAAGACAAGGGGCGTTGCTTGATTTAATTCCATTTAACCAATCACAGGCCAGTGATATTTTTTTCAAGCAAAAAACAAAAACAAAAAAGTCTTGCAAAATGTTAATGAATTTTGTATCTTATAAAGCTTAATTTTAAAAAATTAAACATACGATTTTAATTGTTAAAATTAAGAAAATATTTCGGTTGTTACACACTGGGTAATTCATTACTTATGTCTTCTAAACAAAATAAATAAATCTTAAAAGTTCTAGCAAAAGTTACTTTTGATTAATCGTTCGGACCGGCCTAAAAGAACTAGGTAGTTCATTTTATATATCGTTTCTTTTTTACTCACTTTTACAGACCAACCTAAACCTCAGCGCAAAGCGCAACACTGTCTAGAGTCTATATTTAACGCTAAAATGTCATTATTAAACAAATAAAGGCCCAACTATAATGTGCATAAGCTAGCTTTAGCTTATGTCAAAAATTCAAAGAAAAGCCTGTCAAATGCTTAGGTAACTTATCAAAGAAATTTATGTGGCTACAATGTACTTATATGAATTTAGTAACTTTTTTGCCACAGTTGCACATTTATGTTTCGTAATTTTGCCAAAAATAATTTCTATATAAATCAACAAAATTTTTTAACTAAAAGGCTTTAAAGAAAAAATTTTATATATTTAATAACATTCACAAACACATTTACATATTTTGGTTTATGTTATAAGAAAATGTAAAAAAAATTATTACAAATTATTTTCTGTTTTGTGTTTGTGGCCAACCGTACTAAAAAATGCAACGATGTTCATCGCTTATATGGTATACATATGTGTGTATAAATACAAATTTAATTTAAATATTTTATAATTGTAAAAAATTGGCCATAAAGAAAAATGTTGATTTTTCTACATTTTTTAATGAATTAAAAATTAAAAAATTTAGCAATTTAGGTCTTAATTGAAATTTTTGTTTATTAATGTATAAACCAAAGCACAATCAGCTGTTTCCGTACGGAAAGTGCGATCAGTTTCGTACCTTGCATAAAGAAATGAAATTTAACGAAACTTGACGAAAAGTTATCTTATGTACATTATAGTTTACCACATATAATTTAATGTATTTGCACAGTTGTATAAGTTGGCATAAGCTGGTATATGCACATTATAGTTGGGCCTTAAGAGTGCAATATTCGGCTATGCCGAGTCTTATATACCCTTCACCATCTAAGTAAATATAGTTTGGTGAATTAACTCCAATCAAAAAAGCAAATATTGGGGTGACAGGGAATAAAAAAATAAAAAAAAATTGGGTACCGCATATATATACTTTTACAAAAAGTGTCATTGGCTCTAAAGGGGTTAAGCATTTAAAAAAAATAGTATTTCCTTAAAAAACTCTTCAAAAGCTTTCAAATGATACCCATATTGATATTTAAAAAAATTTGAACATTTCAAAGCCCCGCAACTCGTAGAATATGGGCGAGCACTAATTTTTTCACTTGATGTTTTTTTCTTATTTTTTAAATTTCTATCGCCCCATACATTTATTTTTTGATTGTAGTTACTTTATTGTTGCAAATGACATGGAAAAATTAGAGTTAGGCGTGGTGTTTTGCCTGCTGTCTCGAAGGACATCGGCCGATCATGCTGATTTCTAATAGCACCTCTTTCAACATTATATCTGATCGATTGACATATTTATTTTCTTTTTCTAACACGGATGGACAGACGGACATCGCTCAATCGACTTCGCTATGCATAAGAAGTCAGAATATATATACTTTATGGGGTCGGAAATAGATATTGTAGAAATTACAAACTTAAGGCCGTATCAGATAAAACTTTTGCGTATCAAATTCGTTTTGACATCTAAGATAAAATGCAGGAACTTATATAAAGTATGTCTCATAAAGCACTTTAAACGCAAAGCAAAGCAAAAAGTTGGGCAACATTCATCTTTTAGCGCGCTTTGACAATCTTCTGCTATACATTTGTATATTACTTTTGGCAAAATCGAACGTAAAAGAGAAAAATATTTTAAAATATTATTTTTTTTTATTACATATTATTCCTTTATTATCTTTTTTTTAGAAAATTATGGAAGAAAAACTTGTAGAGGCAATGAAAACTACTATCCACTTTTTACGTAAACAAACAATAATTAAGCGCTGTTAAAGTTTTTATTGTGACATACCTCTTGCGTTTTACGCTTTTTTCTCAAAGTTTGAAACGTCACGCAAAGCGACAAAGTTTTATCTGACACGGCCTTTAGTCAGATTTTTGTGTGATTAAATCGTGCATTTGTATATGATAGTGAATCCTGGCCTTTATGTAATATTTAGAATTATTTCAGCAAAGATTTGCTTTAAATCCAGTGATGATGTGGTATCTTCTTTTCATCAAAACCCGCTTAATTTTAATTTAGAATCACTGGAAAATCAAAATTTAAGCTGCAAATTGCTTAAAACAAGAGTATGAAAAAATATGTTCTAAAATCCCCCCTTGAGAGGGTTTACCCTGTTTCTACGTAAAGAAATAACAAACAACACTTTAATAACAGGACTTATAAAATCATTTGGTATATGCCGGTATCCGAATTATATTAATGAGAACAACAGCTTCTTATATTTTTCTACGTCCGTTAGGTGGATTCTTAGTTGATCGGATACCCGCTAGGGGTACTGGTTAAAAATTCGGACCCCTAATACCACTTTAGAGCAGCATAAGCCAGATACACCTGACGACTTGAATTTAAGTTTACCTGCGTAATTGCAGCTTTGCGCGCGTGGCCATTTTTTCAAGGAAACTCGTGTAAAAAAATATCATTAATGTCAGAGAAGAGGTTGATGAGTTGCACTTACATAAAATGACAATGACACCCTAAGAAATGTGGAACAAAACGTCAAAACGTTTTTTGTGATGTTCCTAAATCACTAAAGTAGTCTTCTTCTTCATATACACTGATGGAAGTTTGGCTAGAATATGGCTTGATTATCAAATAATAGCATAGCATCTAGTTTCAATATTTTTGACAGATTTTTATTAGATACCATGTTTCAAAGTATCGATACTTGATGTCGTTAAAAGGTATCGAGTTAGAACTTGCTTTGATTTTAATCATTCCCGTCGCTTGAATATGGATCATAGGGCTATAGGAAAGAAATAAGTATCGGGTTTATTAAGAGCTAAAAGTATAAAGATAAAAATTGCACTTAGTATAATAAACCGAAGTTTGGCAGAAAGCAAGAACAAATGTAATTGACGATTTTTTGAGTGAACATCGAAAAAAAGCTTTAGGTTGTGTGTGGACTTCGTCTAACCAAATTAATATTGATTGATTATGAATACTTTTCGTATTCTTAGTTAACAAATTATTTGACTTAAAAGATCATATTTACAATTTACACAATTAAAGGTAGACAAATGACGGTTGTAGCGACCAGAAAATGCTGCATTTCATTAAGCTGGTATGAAAATTTTCTTGTTTTCTTTTAAAAAGGTTCGCAAACATTTGAAAATGATTTTTCAAAAATAAACTTTAACCCATTTAATTATTAAAGGCCTTATTCACAATCAATTTTTAAATTGATTACAGGTTTATAAAAACAAATTTTGTATGGAAATTTTGTTTTATAAACCTCTTATAAAAATTGATTATGAATAAGGCCTTTAGGCTTTTTATTTTTTAATATTATTATTTATAATATAAAACTTAAATTATAAAAAAATAACACTAAAAAATAAATTTTAATGAAAAATATTTTCTACTCTAGCAAATCATTATGAATAGACTCACGCTTGAACAACGCTATCAAATCATTGAAGTTAACTTTGAAAATCAGTCATCAATTTGAGCAACTTATACGAGGGCTGCTCTATATATTTCTGTCCTAATAGTGAAAATGCGAATATCTATAATCAAAAATGGTTTTATTGTTTTTCAAAGTATTCTCCAGCATGATTTATACACTTTTGCATGCGCTCAAACCAGTTGTCGAAACACTTTTTCCACTCCAATTGAGACACCTCTAAAACATGGTTTTTGAACACTTCAACAGCTTCTTCTGGCGACGAAAATCGTTGACCACGCATTTTTTTCTTGATGTGCGGAAACAAGAAGAAGTCATTAGGTGCCAAGTCAGGGCTGTACGGCGGATGACCCATTAATTCGACGTTTTGGCCGGTCAAAAACGCTCTAGTTTGAGCCGATGTGTGAGAGCTCGCATTGTCATGGTGAACAATGATTCGTCTTCTCTTGTTGGTTTTTCGAATTTCTCCGATGACATCAGGCAAACAAATTGTAGTGTACCACTCAGAAGTGTCCGTCCTACGTTGCTCAAGCGTAACAGTCGCCACATGACCAGTTTTGCCGAAGAAACAGGCGACCATTTGCTTCGAAGTGCTTCTTCCACGAACAACTTTTATTGGATTTTGCTCGTCTTTGAAGACCCACACGGTCGATTGTTGTTTCGTTTCGGGCTCGTACGCATAGATCCATGATTCGTCACCTGTGACGATCTTATAAACGTCTTTTGAAGCACCGCAATCGTATTTTTGCAACATTTCTTTGCACCAATTGACACGATCCTTTTTTTGAGGAACTTTCAAATTGTGCGGGATCCAACGAGAACAAACCTTTTTTACGGTCAGGTGTTCATGCAGTATCGAATGTATGCTGGTGGAAGAAATGTCCAAGGATGTCTCTATCTCTCGGTATGTCGCATGTCGATCTTGCATTATGAGTTCACGCACGGCATCAATGTTCTCTGGCACAACAGCCATACAAAGATTTAAGTTCATCAATGCACTCTTGTCGTGATAATCCACGTCGAAAGTTGTGAAAAATGATGGCACGAAAATGTTCACGAGTTAATTCCATTTTTTTCTATATTAATTTTTTCAAGTCACTGTTAACAACACAAATAATGGTCGTACGTCAAAACGTTTTGAGTACGATTATGCTTAAAAATGACAAACTTTCCAATGGAAATGTCAGATTGCACTTGGCAGCACTCAGTGTTGCCAGGCCAGAAATATATATAGCAGCCCTCGTATACGATTAATGATTTTAATGGTGCATATAATCGTTAATTTTATAAGCAAAACTGCCGCATATGGAGTGAGACCAATTCACAGCATACCCTACAGACTCCATTGCATCCAGAAGAATGCACCGGTTGGTGTGGTTTACACGCTGGTGGCATCATCTAACCTTATTTTTTCAAAAATGAGGCCGGATCTCACGTTAGGGTTAATGGAAATCTTTACCGCATCATGATTAATCAATTTCTGTTTGAAAATATCGATGGCATTGATCCGGACGAAATGTGGTTTCAGCAAGATGGCGCTACGTTGCATACGGTGATCGCAACCATCGAGTTATTAAAATCAAAATTTGGCGATAAGTTGATTTCGAAAAATGCACCTGTTAATTGGCCTCCAAGGTTGTGTGATTTGACACCTCTCGATTATTTCCTGTGAGGGCACGTGAAGTCACTGAGTTATGATGATAAATCAGCAATAATTGACGCCTTGCTCGTGTTATACGTGACATACGGCCAGCAGTACTTGAAAAAGGAACATACAGTTGAACGTCCAGAATACGCTTTATCATGAACAGCCTTGGAGGCCATATGCCCGACATCATTTTTAAATATTTATGCCATATTCTGATCTTTCGATTAACAAAATTTTTTCATTGCAATTTAATTTTTTGTGTTATTCCTTGCAATTTACAGTTCTATCGGGCTTAAAAAAAACATCCAATTAATAAAATAATCATTATTACTCTAGCTCACCCCGTATAAAATAAAATGACAACAATATACTCATGTGCGAAATATCTCACCTAACTTACAGAAACGAGCCACTGCTCTGATTCTTTCTTTTACAATTATGTTATTGTCCCTAGAAATTGATTAATAGTTTCTGTTTCAACACAACAATTTAACGGTAATAAAATTTAATCCTTTAAGTTTCCTTGAGCTGCAAAAAATTAAATAATTTATAATAATTAAAATTACATTTTGTTTAAGTGAAATTTGCTAAATATTTTTAATATTTTTCCCGCTCGTTTTTCTATTTTTCTTAATTCCCAAGTGCAAATACTTAAATAAACTTTGAAAAAAAAATTACAAATTAAGTTTGTAATGAAAGGAAGGGTGCACTATTTCATTTTTTTAAGAACTGAGTGTCAAAATATAATTTTTCATTTTTACTCATCACCATCACCGTGGGCTTATCGGGCGGCCGCTACGCACTGTTTAACACAAACATGAGGGTTAAATTGAATCATTTTCATCATCATCCTCGATGACTTAAATGTTTGGTGTCCTTTTTAGTCGTTAAACAGAATGTAAAAATAAGGAGTGATGTATATGTAAGCATGAATGTGTGTGTGTTTTTAATTTGATGATGTGCTTTTTTGTTTTTCTTTAATAACCCACTTGACCGAAGATTAAAATGTTCTACGATCAACTCTAAAGCGATAATTGTTAGAAGCAAAATTTGTTCAACAAATTATCAAGAATTTTAAGAAAATATTAAAACCGATAAATTAAGAAGCAGTTTTCTGATGATTAGCACCTTAAGTACGTGATTGCTTTATTGGTCTGGGTGTGTATTCCAAGTGCTGCCACATTGTTATTCTTTTGAAGCTTTCTTTCACACTGATAAATATTACAGCGCCCTCTTTCGATAGTATTATATTAAAGCACCAAACTTGCTACGCAGTAAAATATAAATTAAAATGGCTGTAGCTTCTTCTTCTTCTAAGTTACCGTTTGAAATTGCAATGTTTTTAAACTAAATATTTCCATCACTCCTTTTACCGAAAAATATGTTAATTCGAAGGGTCGACGTCGGACATATTAGAGAAGATAAATTCCGATCCTCTTGATGAAATCCATAATGGATGGACGGATAGATTCTTATCATCACCAGGGATTTAAAAGGATGAAGCCACGTTCATCTATAGATTTCAGAAAAAGATAAAAGTCAGGGCGATAAATCAGTGCAGCATTATACAACCTGATATTTCAGCCATTCAAAGAGAAGCGAGCTGATTAAGATACCATAAGATATTGAAGGTACTGATAGCCACAATAAGCTTCTTAAGCCGTGTGTCCACTAGCAAGTTACTTGCGGAAGAACTTCTGCAAGTTCTTCCCGGAGTGTTTTCCCTTAAAGTAAAACTTGCGGAAGTTTACTTCCAGAAGTAGTTTTTAGAAGTTTTTACGACGAACTTGCGCAAGAAATTGCAGGAGTGTTTACTCATAATAATGTGAAAACAACTTCCAGTAGTTTGTTTTTTAATATGACAGTGTGAAAATGTCTTGTGGCCAAATAAGATTGGCAGCTGCAGTTGCAGCATATTTAATTAAAAAGAAAAAGCAAGGTAAAAAAAGAAACAAAAGAAGTGTTTGAAGTGAGAAATTGGGTGCTCCGGCGAGTAGATTTAAGTTTCTAAAATACATTACTTGAAGAATTACGGGCCGAATATTCCATGCAGCTGAAAAATTTCATAAAATTTCCAATGATGACTTTGAATACATTTTGTCTTTAATTAAAAAAAGTATTCAAAAGCAGGATACTAAAATTAGATTGGCTATACCTCCCAGAGACCGGCTTTTAGTAACTCTATGATTTTTGGCAACAGGTAAAAAACAAGAAAATGTTTTTTAATAAATTTATTCGTAAAATAACAAAAGCAATATATTTAATTCACTTTATTCACTTCTTCAGGCACGTCTTAAGCGTTGGATATTTCCTTTAAAGCGTTTTGTTTTTATAGTCTTTTAATGATGTGTCCCACAATTCAGGATAGTTTTCTTGTTTTTCAATTAAAACAAATATTTTTTTCAGTACTCCAAACGAATTTACTTCCATCCATTTTCATAAACTTCTGCAAATTTTCAAAACACTTGCCGTAGCGAGAAGTCGTGCAAGTTACTTCCAGCAAATAACAAACAGGTGTTTACACATAACTTCTGCAAGTAGTTTTTGAAAGTTTGCAACTTCTGGAAGTCGACTTCTACTACGCGTTTACGCGCAAATACTTATGGAAGTTAATTGTGCAAGTAACTTCCGGAAGAAAACTTGCTTAGGAGTGCTGAAAGCCTACACACTAGATGGCGAAACTTGTTTGGGCCCCAGGGCATAAGAATAGATAAACTGTCTACATCAGACGCCTATCCTCAACATTTGGAAAATAATCACTGTGTCGGAATGCTCAACATTTAGTAGGAATTGCTAATGACAGTGCAGACTAGATGTTTGAACGGAGATATATTCTCAATTTGAAAGTCACTCTGGCTCAAGTAGGGATTCTGAAAAGATTTTGCTTTAAAAACGAACAAACAATAATTTCTTGAGATTAAGTCATACAATCTTGGCTCATGTCTTATAATGATTGCAGCTTGGCTACAAAATTGATGACCTCTCTAAAATCATTTTAAATGACAAGCGGACCTATAAAGCCTTCGGTTCAAAAACGAATCTATTTATAAAGAACTTTTGCGTGTTAACAAAGTCATTGATTCTTGCCTAATCGCTAAGCAAAAATTTTTTTTAGCAATATGTTTACTAACGAGCAGTCATTTTTTAAAGAGTTGTGACTGACCCCACATTGATGCTTACATCGACTTATAGAGAACCCTATACAATTTTTATTAAACACTGAAAATATCTTGAGACAATATTAATTATATCGCCAAAAAGAAATTATAAAATTTTACACTAAAAAAACTTAATAATTCGTACTGATATTATTGACGAAATCGTCAGATATAGAGATACTTACAAAAGACAATGATACACTATCATGCTTTGTCATTTGATCTTTAAAAAATAGACTGCATGAAAGACTTTTTGACAGTTCTGTGCGATTTTATAATATTTTAAAAAAGTTCTTAAAATAATAGTTTCTATAAGATCAGAGTTGCATTCTGAACTACATCTTTCTTTAGTGACAGTGTGACACCTAAACACTTTTTTTCTTTCAATTTTTTTATGTAGGAGAGAATTCCATTAGATTTTTTAGTGAATTTATCACAGTGTTGCCGTTTGGTTACATTTTACATATTTTTCGTAACTTTTAAAGGCTCCACGTAAAATGTATAATTTTGTTATATTTTGAAAATTTTCGTAAATTTTCGTATTACTCCACGAGCCATCAAATTGGTATGAATATCATGTCGCACATTAATTCGCCTAACGTAGACACCCAATGTTCATGTTTCGTTCATGTGCAACCATCCTTGGCCGAACATTTGTCTGACCAATGATGTTCGCCATCAAATATGACTTTTAGTATGATTTTTCTATTTTTAATTCATGCCATCTATTGATCAAGAATGCAAACACTCTAGTTCTTGAAGCAACCCTGATGACAAAATTATGCGCAAACAGAACGAGAACATCTACACGTTTTTGCCACATACAAGAGCATGATACTATGTTTCCACGGAGCCCAATATTCTTGCTTCGCTTTTTTTTCATGATTCACAGCTCAATCACGACCGAATCAACGTGCTTCGCCATATAAAATTTTGAGAGCGAAGCATTTTGTTTTGAGACGATTCAGCTTGAATCTACTTGCGAAGCATGAAAAATTTCTGTCTTCCCTAATTTTTATCGCAAGTTTATCTGAACTAGCTGTATATAAATGTAAACAAAAAAAGTTAACCAATATTAAAAGTGCTGTGTGAATATGTGTTAATAAAAAAACAAATAATTATATTATAATTTAAAATTTTATTGATTACAAACACTAAAATTAAAACGAAAAACAAAATTTTAGAACAGAAGCCAATGTGAAGCATGTAGTATGTGTCGTGGAAACGGCATGCTTTGCAATCATGATTTAGAGAACCAAGCAAGTGCTTCACATTGCCGTCTAAACATGCTATGAACAAATTTATACCGTTGTTCTGCCGTCGTTTTTTTCAACTGTGAAATTATCATCATAAGAATCATTGGGCTAAAACATTTTTTCAAACTTTTTTCTATTTATTTTAGTTATCTTTTTGTTCAGTAAATAACATATCGCCTTGCTATCTTTTCTAAAATTTGAAATAAGTCTTCTTACTATATTTTATATAAATGACATTAAATTATTATTTATATAAAGAAAATTTCAAAATGTAACTTTTAATGAAAAATTGTAACTTTTTTGAAGGTAAGGCGTAACTTTTTCCTGTCCCAACCTGGCAACACTGATGAATCATGCAATTATGTAGGATAATCAGTCATAACTTTTTATTCGTCTACGATACTCGCTCTCAAGTACTTTCAAAGGTTTTTTTATTAAAGACTGTCGTGGTCATTTGGGTTAATACCTCGACTGTTGTTGTTGCTGTAGTTGTTTAAATCAATTCATTCTAAGGTTACCATCATAATAAACAAATTTGTTATTTTGTTTACTCGAGGAAAAAATAGAAATTTGTTGTTTTTTATTGTTGTTGTGTCTTTGTTGCAGCTGTATAAACAAATTATGTTTTTTGGCACTTATCATAACAGTAGTTATGCGTCTGAATGTATGCATTTTTAGAAAGGAAAATAGGAAATGCTTTAGAAAATGATTACTTGTGTTTTTTAAATTACTTAAAAGTAATTAGAAATTTTTATTTTTTAAGTTTTGTAGAAAGAAATTAAGGATTTAAATAAAAATATAAATGAAAAAATTCATTAATATTTTTTCTTTTACTGCTTTCGATTACCCTTTAATTTCTAATTTCAAAAATTTCTACTTCTTATATACCAGACAAAGTAGGGAACATTCTGTCTTATTTTCAGGTATTTGTATATAATGAATCATATGATCAATTAACGTCACCTATGCCGGAGCACATACGTTGTACTTTGACGTATTTAGCTGAAGTCAAAGTAACGACGGATGAGGTTGGCACAATGAGTACTTTGCCTACGGATATTAAATTAGCTGTTTACCTTTTCATCAGTGTTGTCAGGAAAACACAGGGAAAAAAGTTATATTTTTTCATTTAAAGTTACATTTTGAAAATTTTCTTAAATAAATAGTAATTTAATATACAAGGGCTGCTCTATATATTTCTGGCCTAATAGTGAAAATGCGAATATTTATAATCAAAAATGGTTTTATTGTTTTTCAAAGTATTCTCCAGCATGATTTATACACTTTTGCATGCGCTCCGATTGAGACACCTCTAAAACATGGTTTTTGAACACTTCAACAGCTTCTTCTGGCGACGAAAATCGTTGACCACGCATTTTTTTCGTGATGTGCGGAAACAAGAAGAAGTCATTAGGTGCCAAGTCAGGGCTGTACGGCGGATGACCCATTAATTCGACGTTTTGGCCGGTCAAAAACGCTCTGGTTTGAGCCGATGTGTGAGAGCTCGCATTGTCATGGTGAACAATGATTCGTCTTCTCTTGTTGGTTTTTCGAATTTCTCCGATTACCTCAGGCAAAAACAAATTGTAGTGTACCACTCAGAAGTGACCGTCCTACGTTGCTCAAGCGGAACAGTCGCCACGTGACCAGTTTTGCCGAAGAAACAGGCGACCATTTGCTTTGAAGTGCTTCTTCCACGAACAACTTTCGTTGGATTTTGCTCGTCTTTGAAGACCCACACGGTCGATTGTTGTTTCGTTTCGGGCTCATACGCATAGATCCATGATTCGTCACCTGTGACGATTTTATAAACGACTTTTGAAGCACCGCAATCGTATTTTTGCAACATTTCTTTGCACCAATCTACACGAAATGTCCAAGGATGTCTCTATCTCTCGGTATGTCGCATGTCGATCTTGCATTATGAGTTCACGCACGGCATCAATGTTCTCTGGCACAACAGCCGTTTTTGGACGACCTTCACGGAATTTGTCTTTGAGCGAGCTTCGGCCACGATTAAATTCATTATACCAATTTTTCAGAGTGCTATAGGATGGTGCTTCATCGTCATACAAAGATTTAAGTTCATCAATGCACTCTTGTCGTGATAATCCACGTCGAAAGTTGTGAAAAATGATGGCACGAAAATGTTCACGAGTTAATTCAATAATAACAAAGCTGAACGAAAAGCATACGAAAATAAAAAGAATAAAAAGGTATAAAAAAAATTTCATACCGATGGTACTCATAAGGATTTAAATAGGGACTCAATACTAATATTTCGGCATGAAAAAGAGCATGCTCTCGCCAATAAATCCGTTTTACATTTTTCTTTGAAAGATTGTGCTTCGATAGAATTTACTACACAATTATTTTAAAATACCATTATTAAAAACAAATTTGAGACTTATTTGCCTAAAACTTCAACATAAAATTACTGAAAATTTTTCTGTAATATAATCCGGCACTTCCTGAAAGAAATTAAAAGACAACTTTCTTCTAAGTCGAGCTATTGATACGGTTGTCAAATTTTGCAAGCGGAATAACTGACGTATCTAACAATTTTCGGAAGCTTGACAGAATGCTTAGTTTTCCGCACGGAATGCAGCTCATATTATTTCACAGTTGGAAAAAATTGTTGCCAGAAGCATTTTGCTGTTTCTACGCATGCAGCAAGAAACATTTCATGATTTCTCACGAATTGAACAGAGTAAAACTTGAGAAGCAATACTGCTTTTCATGTATCTGCAAAAAAAAAGAGTACAATAAAAACAGAGCGAGCAAGAGTTAAAAGACAACAAAGAAGAAGAAGAAGCAATTGATAGCTGTCAAAGTATTCAACATACGTCAAAAGTTGACCAACTTTCGTACTTTGCGTTGACGGAGACGTACTGATTGTGACAACACTCATAAGAAAACGTGTGACTTGTCAGTTGAATACGTTAAAGTTTAACGTATGACGGATTATATGTGCCCCGGCCTTTACGCCTTATACCAGAAGGCTGTGGTGGGTAAAATAAAAATTCTATTATGAGTGGAATGTATCATTAGCTTCTTCTTCTTTGGACGAAATTGAATTGATTTTTACTGTTATCGGTCATTCGAATCTACCTGCTAAAGAGTTTTTTATAATGCTCCGAAACAAAAATAGAATATGGAAAACATCTCATTTCCTAAAGAATTGGAAAACTTTAAGTAGAGTTTTTAACCGTTCTAAGAATTACAGATTTTTGTCCTGTAAATGATTGGAAAGAATCAAGCAAAAAGTTTCTGCTTTTGATATTCTCCACAAAAAAAAAAAACAATTTTTTTTTTTCAGAAAAATAAATCGGGAACAAATTGTTATTGCAGGTGAAGAAAATTACAGCAACTATTACAATCAAAACAATTTGCGCGGTATCTGTAAAAATTAAGTGACTGGAAAGACCTTTGTGGGGAGTTTATTTTACATGGGAACTATTCGGCTAAAGAACGAATTTTCTTTGAAACGCGTAGTGCGGTTCACTGACCAATCGACTATAAAGGGATGTGCTTTTGATGAAGATCGTATTGTGCGCAAGAAATCATGGTTTTCAGGAACAAGTTCTCTAATTTCATTAGAGCATATTCTGCTTTAGTAACAATGAATCACATCACACATAGCATAGAGCTGTATACCCCACTGTCACCGATGAGATTCTTCGGTTTCTCCTCCACTCGGTTAAGTAACTCTAAAATAATCTTTTAAGCACCGGAGCATACGTAAGAATTTTATTCTATTCTCTGTCTGACATAGAGAGCGAGGAGATCAAAGTGAGTAAAGTAGCTCTTGCACCGTTTTAGAAAACCAAGGCATTTGAATGTTTCCTTTGCGACTTGAAAAGAATATGCTTTTTCCAGCGTACATCACATTGAATTTTCATACTAAAAAAACCAACTTGTTCTGATTCCTTTATATCTGTATCAGTGATCGGTTATGAGTAGTGGAGAAACAAGTGGAGTTGAATCATGACTCTTATTTTTTTGTACTTATACGCATTCATACATTTTTCTGACTCACTAAACACCAAACATCTCAAAGGTTTGAACTACTCTGAGTATTCATACTTAACAACATGTATGATGTTGATGATTTCGACTCTCACTAACTCATTACATGCAGCAAAATAAGTATGATTCGCTAACGGAAAATAAAATACTCTGTAGAAGGTTTCACAGTGGCGTGTGGGATGCTTTTTTTTTATTATTTTAGTAACTTTAAATGTTTTTAGAATAATGTTTAGAGGAATGTTTATTACTTTCATAATGCTTCGAAGTAGAACCTTTTTAACTCTTGCATATATAATTCAAAAAGATTTTTACGTTTAAAAAACTGTTTAAAAAACAAAAGCTGCTTTGAAGAAAATTTCTTCTATTTCGAAAACATTTTTATGGGAAAATTAATTTTCGAGAAAATTTAATTGAAAATTTTTACGTGGCAACGTTCTTAGTGAAATTTTTTAAAGTTTAAAAATATAGTAACGAGCCCTATTACTAGTGGTTTTTAAGAAAGAAAGGTTTTATTGCTGATTCTACATTTTATTAGTTTTCATTTATTACATTTTCATTGATTATTACACACTTCTATATTGATAAAAAATATTTTATATTTTTATTTTTGTCCCTATATTTTAATGTTACAAACGCCGTCCTTTTGTAAAGTACTAAAGAATAGAACCGTAAATTTTTCTTGAGTGGCTTGAATGAGTTAAATGAGTTGTAAGTATTCAGAGTATTTGTCTAAAATTATGAATCTAAACGACATACTTCACGAATCATACATATCTGAGTTCGATGTCGACGTAGTACTCATAATCATACAACTTGTATTTATGAATCATTCTTATAGTGAGTGCGAACAAATCTGAGTACTAAAATTTAAATGATGTATACTCACTTAAATTTAAAATTTTGTAAGTAATTATGAATAGCGAAAAAACGACATATTGCCGATCACTGATCTGTATCACCCATATTTACAGATGAGGTAGCGCAGGTCGCATGTATAGTAAGAAAATCAGATAGGAGAAAGATAGTGATTGAAAATTATTTATTCCTTGTATTCTATAATTACAATAACTTATAATTATTCGTTTGGTTATAATACTAAAATAGTTCGAATAATAATTAATTTTAGAAACAAAAATTATTTACTGAAAAATTTTTAATTAATTTTAATAATAAACTTTAACAGTTAATTAAGATGTTCTGAAATTAGGAATATATCTGAGTTTTAGATTTTTAATTTATTTATTTAACTTTCGTGCAAAATTAAATAGTAAATTAATAAGCAATAAACTCTTATTATTGAAAACAATCAACCGTAACTTTTCCTATTTTCTCTTTTCCCTATACTTTTAACGTTCAATTTAATATTGCGGAAATTATTACAACACACACAATTGCTTTCAAGTATTTTATAATATTTATCATGACACGCACATACCCAAACGAAATGATCTTAAAAAATTTAATTATTTGTCAGAGGGGTGGGTTAAAAAAAATTCTAAATCTGCTTTTGTTCAACACAAAACTTTATACAAATTAAAAAAGAAAAAAAACATGATAAACAAAAAAGGTATTTAAAGGATCAAACTGAAGCTTATCTCACTTATACATCTCTGATTAACTCTCTGTCCATCTCTACGCATATTGTTCTCTTTCATATCATATATAACAGTTAATAAAATAATTATACATACACACTGAAAATATGTACAAAAGCAGAGTTTTTACTACAAAGCTGTATTACGGCGAAGTAAACAGCGTAAATAAATTGTTAAACTTCAGTGAAAAATTAAAATAATAAAGGAATTGTGTTATTATTTTCTTAAAATATCAATTAATTGGGATAATATATTTGCCACCCAAACGTCCACTTAACCTTCTATTTTCGTTTGAGGTTATTTGGCTAATCGCCTTTATTCAATTGGCCACACCTTTTGACTCAGTTTCCGTCAACTGTGTTCTACTGCACGCCTTTATAATCGCCAAGTTAAATTGGCCCACTTGATGCATATTGAGGTCTACTGCCTGCACTTTCAAAAACGTGTGTTAAAATATTTTTGGAGAGTCCAAAACCACTCCATTTATTTTAATGTAATTGCACATTTTTTTTATACTTCGCCATTGAAGCTAAAAAAAAACATTAAACAAAAATAGCTGGTGAGCCACTTGATTTTGTTTTTGGTAAAGTAACGGTAAATTTTTTTAAGAGACATTTCTCCGTATTTATTATTGTTGATGCTTCATGCTATAAACACAATCATGTCCACCGACCATTGACTACAAGATGTCAAAAATAGAATACATGCGTGCTTATGAGAATAATTCTTTTAGCCGCTACACGAATACACGGCTACTTTTGTAGCCCGTAGCCAACTTAGGCTAATTTCTATTTTTCTTGGCTACAAAAAACAGATTAGTGCTGCCAATACAATAAATGCATGAAATGGTGGTTTTAAAAACGCAATACATTTAATATCGCTATTAAAAACGCGAAAATTTTTTTTAGTGGCACCATTGAAAAATAATAATCATCTGTTCATTTGTTTACATTTTTCATTTATTTGGAGCATTTTTTATTTACTTTTTGTTTGCGAAATTTTCCATTTAGTTCTTTTTTCATCAATTTCTAATTTGTTTCATTTATATTTATTTTTTGGGTTTTTTATTGAAATTGGTAAGTATATAATAGTCATTTTTACTGTTTATATATATTTATTATATTGTTTAATGTAAATGTTTAGATTAATTTACATACAAATATGGACGTGGACACTTCATACACTGAAGTCTTTGTTTCCACAATTTTAGCAATAGTACTTATACAGTTAATTAAATTTTCTTGACACATTAAAATTTTTTTTTTTTTTTTTACACAAATACACTTAAAAAACTCAAGTTTGTTTTGTTTTGGTTAACTTTAATACATGTGTCAAAACAGATGTTTATTTTTTGTAGTTAGTGGTCGATAGTCGTTAAAAGAATTAAGTAGCTGGCGACTTAACTATTTTTGTAGCCAGCTACTTTTGTAGTCGGTAGTCGATGGTCGGTAGCCTTTGATTGTGTTTATAGCGTCAGTTGTGTATAAAAAATTAAATCGTTAAGATGGGACGACAAACAAGTATAGAAATTATAGAGCGTGTGGTCGAACTTTTTAAGGAAAGAGATATTGCTAAATTTGTTAATAAGAGCCGTGAAACCATACAGCACATCATTCACTGCGAGATGGTAGAATAGCAAATAAAATAAAAATAAGTTGTAGAATGGTATTTTCAGAACGAATTCAGGGGTTAATAGTGCAATTCAGTGCTCCAAAACTAAATAAAATGCTAAAACATCAGCTGGATATCCACGTAAACCCCATAACAGTAAGAAAAGTTTTTGGAAAACACGGCTAAATTGTAAAGTAGCTAGAAAAAAGCTTTTTATTAGCAAAGTAAACCGTCAAAAACGTCTGGAGTTTGCTCATAAATCCATTCTAAAAGATGTAAGTTTTTGGCAAAAAGGGCAGGTTCTATTTACAGATGCAAGTAAATTTAACTTGTTTGGCTCCGACGGTAAGCAGATGGTATGGCGACAAAAGAACTTCCAGCTTTAACAAAAAAATCTAATTCCAAGTGAGAAGCATGATGGTGGCTCTGTCATGGTTCGGGGGTGCCTGGCAAGCAGTGGTACGGGAAATCTGCAACACATTTCGGGTATAATGAACAAATTTGTTTATGTAGACTTTGTAAGGCATAATATTAAGCCGAGTGCTAAAAAACTGGGGATCGAAGAAGACTTCCAACTTTACCAGGGCAACGATCCCAAACATGAATCGTATGTTGCGCAAGAATAATTACTTTATAATTGGCCACATGTCCTCGAGGTTTCACCACAGTCACCGGACTTAAATATTATTGAAAATTTTTGGGACCTTTTTGAATACAGTATTAGAAAACATAGCATTACGTTACAAAAAAACCTTCTAGATGCTTTGAAATCGATATGGAGGGCTATTTTTTCTACATTTATACGGCATTTACACTATGCAATTTTTCATGAAACTTGCATGAAATTTTGTTTGTTTGTGGAGCAGAAGGAGTAAGCAATATGGTATTGCTTGAGTTTTGAGAGCATGTTACTGTTGCTAATGTATACTTTTAGATAACGCATAACCCTGTAACTTAAATAGAAAATTGAGGAAAAAATGCTTTAAAAAATTGCATAGTGTAAATCTGGACTTACCTGTATTTTGTTGGAATCGATGCACAGACGCCTACAAGCTGTGATTTTAACAAAAGTATTAATTTTAAATTGTACTTAATTTAAGTGGCTCACTTTCACTGTGAGCCACTATACATTCTTTCATACTTTTCGAAACAAGTGAAAACATACTCGTAAAAGTCTGAAGAAATAAAACATAATTTGACATTAGTCTACCAGAAGCCCATATAACACATGTGTATGTTAGCTCTTCCTGCGGCCAAGCGGCCAACTCTGCTTATTTTTGCACACTAAACGCGAAGAAAGAAAATTAACCAAATCTCCACTATTTATGGGCCGATGTTACTGAAATACAAGAGCATCTCTTTCGAAACTATGCCTGGCACATGCGTGTGCTTAAGTTCAAATTAACAAATTTAAGGACTAAAAAAACCGATTTTCACCCGATATATGGTTTAATTGCACAGGGTGTCCTCAAGGAATGTAGACTACTTCGTTTGTTTGCATTGTAATCCTGGCTGTATGCGATGTGGCACCGTCTAGTTAATACCACATGTTAATTAAGCTCAAAGCATCTAGTTAATACCACATGTTAATTAAGCCCAAAGAATGTAGTTGCGGCGTTAAAAAGTTTTCAAAATCACGCCGTTTTCATTTTTAAAGAAGTGAGGTCCAACGATTCCTCCTGACCAAGTTGCATACCAGACTGTCACTTTTATTGTAAGCAAAGTTGAGAGTTTTCCATCACCCAGAACCGACTATTCTGTTTATTCACTTATCCATCCAAATGAAAATGTGCCTCGTCACTTTTTATGATTTTTTCATGAAAATCGGTGATATCATGGGCGAGCTTTAACATCCTATTGGCATTTGTATGGCGGCATAAATTGTCCTGTGAAAGATAGCTGAAACTTAATAAGTGTCTTCCGAGGGTTATTTGTTTGAATTCCCAAATAACTGCAAAACAAATCGACTCGCGCCCCTTTTACCCAACTTTGCTGTGGGGTAACGAAGAAATAAGAAACTAAAGAGAAATAAAAAAAATATGAATTTAATTAAAACCATTTTATTTCAGAAAAAAACACATTATCACAATCGTTTAGCTGCAAATATTGAATACTTGTGAATGGGATCAATTTTTTCTGCAAACGTCTTCCCCTCGAAAACAAACTTGCTATTCTCTTCCCTGAACAAAGTTTCGAAGCCCAACTTTTCACCAACAAGCTGTGAATAGCGTGAAGTAAATACTGATATAATTGCTTGAGGTTTTTGTCCTTTTAAATATTCCGGTAACTGTTGTGATTCCACACAATTGCCCTGCTTCAGTTTAGCAGCATAATCTAAAAGATATTTTGTTAATGATACGGCAATACCCCGACGACCATAATCGATTCTTGTCACAAGAAAAGATAACTCAATAACACAATCAATTTGCCACATCTTGAAAATGTCGTTGGTACATTCAATAATGTGTAAATATTCGCCCACTGTCTTCATATTGGGTGTTTTAAAGGAGGCAAAGACTTTATCTAAGGTGATATTTGCTGACGGATTCTGGAAATGTAATTAATTTTTTTGTTTTAGAAATTATTAATTATAATTATTTATACCACAAGTTTATTGATGCAAACCGCCACTAATTCTTGACTTTTAATATCTCTGGCAGCGAATGATATGTTGTCTTTTAATATTGTTTTCACCAGAGTCATCAGTTCTTTAACGACTTCTGGACTTTCCGTAAGATTGCAGGCAATGCTTACACTTTCATACGGCATAAAGTTATTGCGAAATAACTAAAAAATATAAAATAAAAATATTAAAAAGAAGTTGAACTAAAAACATTTAACAAAACTTAGACTAATAATTTGGTTCCAAGTACATACTGATCTAGAGTTCTGACTATGGAGTGATTTATAACCCAGACTATAGACTGATCTAAAGCCCCGATTATTGAATGATCTGCAGTCCTGAGTATAAACTGATCTATAGCTCCGACTGATCTATAGTCCCGACTATAGACTGATCTAAAGCCCCGACTATTGACTGATCTATAGCCCCGACTATAGACTGCTTTATAGCCGCGACTATAGACTGCTTTATAGCCCCGACTATAGACTGATCTATAGCCCCGACTATAGACTGATCTATAGCCCCGACTATAGACTGATCTATAGCCCCGACTATAGACTGATCTATAGCCCCGACTATAGACTGATCTATAGCCCCGACTATAGACTGATCTATAGCCCCGACTATAGACTGATCTATAGCCCCGACTATAGACTGATCTATAGCCCCGACTATAGACTGATCTATAGCCCCGACTATAGACTGATCTATAGCCCCGACTATAGACTGATCTATAGCCCCGACTATAGACTGATCTATAGCCCCGACTATAGACTGATCTATAGTTCCAACTATATAATGATCTATAGTCGCACCTATAGACTGATCTATAGTTCCAACTATATACTGCTCTATAGTCCCAACTATAGACTGATCTATAGCCCCGACTATAGACTGATCTATAGCCCCGACTATAGACTGATCTATAGCCCCGACTATAGACTGATCTATAGCCCCGACTATAGACTGATCTATAGCCCCGACTATAGACTGATCTATAGCCCCGACTATAGACTGATCTATAGCCCCGACTATAGACTGATCTATAGCCCCGACTATAGACTGATCTATAGCCCCGACTATAGACTGATCTATAGCCCCGACTATAGACTGATCTATAGCCCCGAATATAGACTGATCTATAGCCCCGACTATAGACTGATCTATAGCCCCGACTATAGACTGATCTATAGCCCCGACTATAGACTGATCTATAGCCCCGACTATAGACTGATCTATAGCCCCGACTATAGACTGATCTATAGCCCCGACTATAGACTGATCTATAGCCCCGACTATAGACTGATCTATAGCCCCGACTATAGACTGATCTATAGCCCCGACTATAGACTGATCTATAGCCCCGACTATAGACTGATCTATAGCCCCGACTATAGACCGATCTATAGTCCCGACTATAGACCGATCTATAGTCCCGGCTATAGACTGATCTATAGTCCTGACTATAGACTGAACTATAGTCCCGACCTTAGACTGAACTATAGTCCCGACCTTAGACTGATCTATAGTCCCGACTGTAGACTGATCTATAGCCCCGACTATAGACTGATCTATAGCCCCGACTATAGACTGATCTATAGCCGCGACTATAGACTGCTTTATAGCCCCGACTATAGACTGATCTATAGCCCCGACTATAGACTGATCTATAGCCCCGACTATAGACTGATCTATAGCCCCGACTATAGACTGGTCTATAGCCCCGACTATAGACTGATCTATAGCCCCGACTATAGACTGATCTATAGCCCCGACTATAGACTGATCTATAGCCCCGACTATAGACTGATCTATAGCCCCGACTATAGACTGATCTATAGCCCCGACTATAGACTGATCTATAGTCCCGACTATAGACTGATCTATAGCCCCGACTATAGACTGATCTATAGCCCCGACTATAGACTGATCTATAGCCCCGACTATAGACTGATCTATAGCCCCGACTATAGACTGATCTATAGCCCCGACTATAGACTGATCTATAGTCCCGACTATAGACTGATCTATAGCCCCGACTATAGACTACTCTATAGCCCCGCGTATAGACTGCTCTATAGCCCCGACTAGAGACTGATCTATAGCCCCGACTACAGACTGATCTATAGCCCCGACTATTGACTGATCTATAGCCCCGACTATAGACTGATTTATAGCCCCGACTATAGACTGATCTATAGTTCCAACTATATAATGATCTATAGTCGCACCTATAGACTGATCTATAGTTCCAACTATATACTGCTCTATAGTCCCGACTATAGACCGATCTATAGTCCGGACTATAGACTGATCTATAGTCCCGACTATAGACCGATCTATAGTCCGGACTATAGACCGATCTATAGTCCCGACTATAGACCGATCTATAGTCCCGACCTTAGACTGATCTATAGTCCCGACCTTAGACTGATCTATAGTCCCGACTATAGACCGATCTATAGTCCCGACTATAGACCGATCTATAGTCCCGGCTATAGACTGATCTATAGTCCTGACTATAGACTGAACTATAGTCCCGACCTTAGACTGAACTATAGTCCCGACCTTAGACTGATCTATAGTCCCGACTGTAGACTGATCTATAGTCCCGACTATAGACTGATCTATAGCTCCGATTATAGACTGATCTATAGTCCCGACTATAGACTGATCTATAGTCCCGACTATAGACTGATCTATAGTCCCGACTATAGACTGATCTATATTCCCGACTATAGACTGATCTATAGTCCCGACTATAGACTGATCTATAGTCCCGACTATAGACTGATCTATAGTCCCGACTATAGACTGATCTATAGTCCCGACTATAGACTGATCAATAGTCCCGACTATAGATTGATCTATAGTCCCGACTAAAGACTGATCTATAGTCCCGACTAAAGACTGATCTATAGTCCCGACTATAGACTGATCTATAGCCCCGACTTTAGACTGATATATAGCCTCGACTATAGAGTGATCTATAGCCCCGACCATAGACTGGTCTATAGCCCTGACTATAGACTGATCTATAGTCCCGACTATAGACTGATCTATAGCCCCGAGTACAGGCTGATCTATAGCCCCGACTATAGACTGATCTATAGCCCCGACTATAGACAGATCTATAGCCCCGACTATAGACTGATCTATAGCCCCGACTATAGACTGATCTATAGTCCCGATCTTAGACTAATACCCACCGCAGCAGATTTATATAAAGAGTCATCTTGAGTCGCGGCTTATGGTCCAGGCTAAAAAGTTCATAGTATACGACTGGTAAAGAATACTAATTTGTCTATTTGATTATGCTGCTTTTAGGGCAGAGTAATTTCATTTAATTCCCATTGCTTTTAAAATTTATTTTATAAGCGTGACAAAATGTAGTTTTTTAAGGAAAAAAAACTATTTTATAATGAATATGCAATTTTGCACATTTATGGAAAATTTATGACTTGACACAAATTTAATAGCTTTTAAAAACAGTAATTTTAACTTAAAGTATTGTCAACGTATTTGGCACAAATTAATGTATTACAAATTGTTTCTTTATTAGCAATTACGATTATAGCTTTTTAATTTTAAAATGAGAATAATTATTTTCAAAATGATCAATATTAGTAATTTTAAAAAATGAAAAGGTAATTTTCGAAATTGGTACAGTAATTTTCATAATGAGAATATTAAAAGTGGCATCATGCATTAAAACAACAAAATGATAAAAACCAAAATAAAATTATATTCACATAATCATTGTATCTTTTTCAGCATTTTTTTTTTTAATTTTATCTATCATCTATCAAGCAATTTGGTGATATAAAATAAACATCATCCGAGTTGCGTAGTGAGAAAATAAACAATAAATTACGTGAGCATATCCATATGACCATTTCTTTAATGTCCCGTTAATGCCGATTTACATTCTGTTAGTGTCCAACTCTTTCCTATTTTCTTTTTAAATTACACAATCAATTTTAAATATTTTTTTTTTTCATAAACTTAGAAATAAAGTTAATTTTAATTCGAATTAAAAATATTTTATTTGGTTGTAAATAACACTTAAATAATTCGATTAATAATTTTAAAAATATTCATTTATAATTCATTTCAAATATTGCTATTCCCAAAATGAAAACTATTATATTTTATCTTTCAAATAGCTTTTTTTTACCTCCATGGCAGCATCGTGTAAATCCTCTGTTACTCTGACAATTTCCAATTGACCTAAAATTAATATTTATTTAATTTAAAAACACTTTCATTTTCGATTTTAAAATACCATCACAAATTAAGCGTTGCATTCTTGAAATTGTTAGTTGTAATTTTTTGTGTTCTTAAGAAATAAACTTTTGTCACGTTTTCAAATTTTAACTGACCGTTTAGCAACCCTTAATATTTGATACTAAAATGGAATACAACATTTTTTTTATACAAAATTTTTGAACGACAAAGCAAATAAATACTCATACGGAGTACTAAAGAAATTTAATTCCACTCTCAATTGAAAACTATAAACACAGTGCAGTGTTGCCAGGGGTAAAAATTTTAATTTTTTAAGTCTTGGCATTTCCTTCTTCGAGCTTTCCGATATCAATAATTTATTTGTAATAATCGAGCTTTGGGTCAAGTTTAATATAATTTTTACTATTTTCCTTTTATTAATTTCTCACTCACAGTGCTGAAAAAACGTATTCAAATGATCTTAGAATTTTATTTTGCCTTGAAAAGTATAATCTTAAGATTTTCCGAAATTTTTTAATAGATATTTTAGCCATGGCTTATAAAAGCTTTTCATTTTTTTTAATATAAAAAAATTGTTACTTTCTTTAATATAAAAAAGGAATTACAAAATCCTGGCAGACATAAAATTTGCACTTATAAATGAAATTATAAGACGTGAAACGTGACGCTGTGAGATAATCGGTATTCAAGTTAATAGAAAAATTTCGAAATGAACCTTTGCTTAGAGCTATGAAAATTTGGATTATGTTGAAAAATAAACATTAAGCTTTTCTTACATTTTACTGGCTTTCCCTCAGTCATTAAGGCCATCTTAAGTTACATTAGCTGTGTTCCCGCACTTCTTTTGGTAAATTTCGGTAAAATGAGAGTAAACAAAAATTATTCTCAATCAAAGACAGAAATGCCCAAAAGTACGGAAACTAGAGCTGCAAAACTATTGACAGTAGGCACATTCAATAGTTTCGATAGTTGAATAAAAACTCTCGATAGTCAGCAAAAAATAAAATTATCGAAAGTACTATTAATTGTTTTGCAGCTCGAACGGGAACACATCCCGCGGGATGCCAAACTTCAGTACAGGAACGCAACTCTATGATATTTTTGTGAAAAAACAAATTTTAATAACAAATTCATCTGGAAAAACAAAAATTATTTCTTAATGAGAAACACGCTTTCTTAAATTTAAGCTTTCTTGATGGCATTAAAAAAAGTTTTCATAATTTATTTAAAATTACAGCCAGTTTACAGAACACAATTTGCCGATTAGACGCACAAAAACTTTACCGTTTCCCATGTTTGGGTTTTAAAACGCGAATTTCATTTTGTTTTTGTAAAAAACATAACAAATGGCAATTTTTTTCTGGTTTATATATCGCGCATTGTAGTGTCAGACACGTCGAAAATAAGCAAAGAAAAAAAACCATTCGTCAGGAGTTAATATTGTTGGGCAACTGCCCATCATAACACTTTCACTTCTAAAAACATTTATTAGTGTTATACATACATTTAAATTATTTTTTTATTTTTATAACTATTGTTTAAACTTTATTATTTTCAAAAAAAATTTTTTGCTGATAAAAATTATAATATTATTTTGTTTATTTAACTCAGCTGTTTCTATTTAAGCGCCAAAGCAGGGCTACCATCATTTAAGGCAAAAACAAAAAATGTATAAGAAAAAAAAGTAAATAAAAAACATTAATTAATACATTGGCAATGCTACGATTTGACACAACATTAATTTATACGAAAAACAACGTAAGTTAAAAAAAAAAAAATCTGGAACGTGTTATACAGACGCTAATTATTACGTATTTGTCCATATGCCATCCGGTTTCGTTTCGCTCTTGACGTGTTCTATAAACAGGCTGTTATTTGCTTTATATTTCATACATATTCACTTAATTGTTTATAAATAGGAAAGTTTTTAAAAGTTATGACTTCTAATGTTACAAAAAAAATATATCAAAATTTAACCAAACGGCATCACTGTCGAATACATTAATTTAAAAATGAGATAAAATTTTTAAACACGAATAAGAGAGATACTGTGGAACAATTTATAAAAACTATTATTTCTTAATTAAACTTACAAACATGTATACTTACATACACACATAAACACAAATTCATCTCTTTAACAGTTTTACAATAGATTTTATAAGAAAACTTTTTAGGGAAAGAGGAAATAGTTTTTTATACCCACATTAACAGCAGAACTGCCAGATCGAAATTTTAATTTCGACGAAGTAATTTATCAAAATATATTTTTAAACTTTATTTTTTTGAAATTTAAAAAGAAATCAAGTGTAGAGAAATATCAAGGGACTTGTATCTATTGTATCTATTTATCTATCTACCCATCTATTTATTTATGTATGTAGAGACCTGTAATAAGTAGAGTAACGAAATAAAATAAATAAATAAAATATGCATAATCAAGAATAAAACTGGATAGATTGAAAAAAGGGGCGTAGTACCGCCTACACAAAATAAAATATTATTATCGTGCATCTAGAAAACTAAAAGGGAATTAACTTTGCAATTCTTGACAATTAATTCCCATATTTATTTACAAAGTCAAACAAAAAAAGCAGACTTGGTAAATTGGGCGTGGTGTCGCCCATGCAAAGTGAAATATTATTATCTTGCACCTAGAAAACTATAACAAATAGAGCCTTATTTTTAATATGCTTAGTATAGTGAAATACTGACTGGACAGTGGGCGTGCTAAGTGAAAAATTATTATCCTTATTAAAATTGAAAATTTGTAGGCTGACCAAATTTGAAAAAGACGGAAATCCTCATTATTTTTATTAATTTAGTTAATTTAAAATATTTCTTATGTCCCTTTCTTAATTCTTTTTAATTGTTTACATTTATCATCTACTCATTTCGCAGCATATTATTGAAAGCCTATTCTGGGACGTTACTGTGAGGCTCAAACTTTTCGTTGAGCGATAAAAGTACATCTTATGAACGTGTCCATTGATTTCATTAGTAATGTTGTCGTGATGTAATCGGTCAACACTGAATCAACACTGCTTTCTTCCGAGATTAATGGCACATAATAGTATATTTCAAGAAAAGAAAAAAGCGGATTCATAGCACTCATAACTTTAAAAAAAAAAGCTATGGAAGCGTAATAATCGTAAAAATATAAATTAAAGATCTATTAGAGTCTAAATGCATAAAAATTAAAATTTTACATAAAATTATTTTCATAACTTTAAGGCAGAACATAAAAAATAATCTGGTAGCTCTAATTATTACGGTTAATATAAATAAATTACTTTTCTAAACTTTAATTGATTTGAAGAATATACAAACGTACATACATACATACATACATACATACATCTAAAAACGAGAACAAACAAATTGAAAACGTTGTTTATTAGTTTAATAATATTAAATGATTTCTTCTTGCTATCAAAGAAATTTAAAACTTAAAATAGGTTTTGTTTATTTTCGTGCATTATGAAATTAATGTTTTTGTATTTTTTTAGGTTAAATTTTGTAATGTGTCAATGTCAATAAATTGTATGTTATAAAATAAAAACAAATTGATAAAATTCTTTAAGTTCAAATATCAAATAAATTTTAATAGAATTTAAATGCAATTAAAATTAATTGATTTAAAGGTATCAATGTCTATAGACTGGTCGTTACCCTTATTGTGTAATATGATCACACGTTAAAACTAAGATATATGATTCCAAAAACGGTATACTAAAGAAAATACTACAAAAAAGCGGGATTAAAAAAAAAAGTATGTATAAAAAGTATAGCGCCAATTGTCTTAACTTATGGAGTTACCAGACGCAAAATAATTAAACATACGATTCTCAAACTTATCACAAATATGCATAAGAAGTACATTGTATTTGAAAGGAAGAAGAAAAAATATAATCAGGAAGATTGCCAGTTAGACAGCTAAATATTTGTTCAACTTTTTGTGCTAAAGAGCATGTTAAAGACCGACAATCTTTTAAATTATAAAAATAACACAAAAATTCAATTTTAAGTCAAAAACATGATTGATTCGAAAAATCGAAATGTAGCAAATAACATTTGAAAATGAATTCGGGCATAAAGTCACAGCGGCTGTTTTTTATAATACACGTTCTGGGCTCCCACTCTTCGACTACTTTTTCGACCATTACCGCTATTAACGCAAACAATGTTGGCTTGTAAGGCGTCCACTGTTCCGGGTTGTTAGCATAAACCCGTGACTTCACGTGGAGCAACAGGTAATAATCGGGAGGTGCCAAATCTCACAACTTTGGAAGCCAATTGACAGGTCCTTTTTGGAAATCAACAAGTAACTGACACCATGCTGTTAGAACCATACCTCGTATGGATCAATGTTACATATGTTTAAAAAAATCATTGATTAATCTCCATCGGCCGGAACGCAAACTCCGGCTTCTTTTTTAAAGAAATAAGGTTCAATGATGCCACCAGCATGTAAGCCCAACCAAACGGTAAATTTTTCTGGATGTAATGGAATCTTTCGGATCCGTTTTAAATTGATTTCACTCCATATGCGGCAATGACTAAACACAATTTTGCGGTAAAACATTAATTTATTAGTTGGCCGAATTGATGAATAATTTTGTAGCGTTGTTCAAGCATAAATATAATCATAAATATCAAAAAGTTAGCGCCGTATGACATTTCGATTGACTATCAGCCCAATTATAAACAACAATTCCGTGAGAGTTTTTCCTTTTTCTCCCATTATGAATTTCTTCCCCTTTTTATTGACTGCGGGAAGCCGTTAGACAACTTGCATTTTAATCTTAGAACTTCTACTGTAATTTTGAAAAGACTCATTGAACTTCCCTCCTAATTATCTAGTTTTATTTTTCATTCATATTTATTTTTCTAATTTAAATTATAATAATAAAACACTAAAGAGATTTTATTCAAATTGGAAACCCAAAAATATGAAAACCTAGCGCTCATTCAAAGTAAAAATATAACATGTTGGCAAGCTTTATGCAATGGATCTATACGTTGATCATAAGCCATACCCTCAAAACTAAATAGAGTATAAGGTATTGTATTTAAAATACGAAAACCTAGAGCACGGGCAACTTTTTGGGAAAATATTGAAGTAAATATAGCGGTAACGGCTTGTGGACGACGTGCTCTTAAACTGGGATGTAGTTCTTCTAGACCTTTACCATTTTTAAGTTCGTTTGTTAAATCAATGGTATGTTTTGTTAAAGCCTTAGCAATGCCCTTGCGCCCCCACTGGGGTAAAGTGCCCAAAAATGTCAGCTCACACGTGCAATCCAAATTGAATTTTTTAAAAACATCGCATTCCGCATCAACAGCAATCATAAAATCCATTAAAGATTTAGCATTAGAAGTTTTGGTATTTTCATTACGGAATTTTATAAAGAACACATCTTCTCCCTCGTTATCGGGCATAAACTGTAAGGAAATGAAGCAGAATAATTTTGAAAAGATCTTTAAAATTTCGGTTATAAAGTTTACTTACTTGTATCTTATTAAAAGCCACAGCAATTGGTTTTCCTGTTGACTTTTCCAAGGCAATTAGCGATACACCATCATCCGCTGTAATACGACACAATTCTCTTAACTCTTGACGAGCTTCAACATTTTCGGGTAAATTGATTTTTGTCGCTACGCAAACAGATTCTTTTTCAAAAAAAGAATCATTTAAAATCTAAAAAAAAGTTGAAATTATTTAGTTAAAAATTATTTTTAACCAACTTCAAAAAAAGTAGAAGGTTATACAGAATAATATTGTTACGAAAGTAAGATCTGGTAACCCCTGTTGTTGTTCACAGTATGAGAGTGGTGAATAAAGTTAATTCAACTAATGGTGTGTGTATAGAATAATACCACAATTAGCTAACAAAAGCTGAGCAATCTCGATGTTTGCGTTGGTAGAGGTGCGTGGTGCAAAACAGGAGGTCTTGAGTTCAAAAACGTAACAATAGATTGGTCCCATTTAAAAAACAGTTCATAATCTAAAAATTAAAGGGTGTCCCCATACAACATATATATTTTTTACGTGTATTATGAACTGCGTATTACTAAAGCTTCCAATAACGAAAAGTAATATAAAAATAAATCTTAAAATTAAAGGGTGCCCTCATAATTGATGTTAATTTACTTATATGGCCTATCTTTTGAACCGATATGGACGAACGCTTACAAATTGGACAGAATGTCGATTGCTATGGCCGTTTTAGTAACAAGTATTAAGATTAAAAACTATAAATTAAAGGGTGCGCCAATAGGTCATTTAATTTGATGTATATGGCAATACTTTTGAACAGTTGTAGACAGACGCTTGAAATTTACAACGAACCTGAATTGCTAAGTCCACTATAAAAACAAGTATAAAATGAAATTGGAAGTTAAAGGGTGTCCCAATAGTTGATATAGCCGAACTTTTAAATCGTTATAGACAGACAGTTGAAATTTACAAGGGACCTGTTTGGCTAAGACCGCTATAACAAGAAGCTTAGAATTTGAATTTAGAAATTAAAGGGTGTTCCCACAATTAATGTAATTTTTTCTTTGTTCTGGCCGTATTTTTTGACCCGTTATATACAAACACCTGAATTTTAAACAGAATGTCCACTTCTTTGTTTCGTATAATAAGAAGTATAAAAATTTTAAATTATAAATTAAAGGGTTTTACAATAGTTGATATAATCTGATGTATATGGCCAAACCGTTGAACCGTTATAGAAATACGGTTGAAACTTACACAGATTTTTAAATCTACTACAACAGCAAGAATATAATTTGAAGTTTGAAAATAAAGGGTGACCCTATAGTTGCTCTAATTTGATGTATATTGCTAAACTATTTAAGAGTTCAACAATACGGCATTTACATAATATGGTATTGCTTGAGTCTTGAAGGATCGTTACTGTTGCTAATGTTTACTCTTAGATAGCGCATAACACTGTAACTTAAATAGAAAATTGAGAAAGAATGCCTCAAAAAATTGTGTAAACGTGGACCAAGTATAAAGATTGGAGATATAAGTGTGTCTCAATAGTAAGTGTTATGTAATTCATGTGGCCATGCTCTTGAACCGTTATAGGTAGACAGATGAAATCTGTTTTGAAGTCAGTTTTTTTTTTTGCAAGAATTATTCTGTTCAGATTACACGTGAATATTGTCAAATACTCTTTTCAAATGGTTCCGCACCAGCGATTTGGGTCAGAAGGTGTTTAAATGGGCTTGTTAACGTATTAGATAAAGAGTCTATTAGAAAGTGATGATTGTCGTAAATCAAAAATAAAGTGGCAACACTACATCAAAAAAATAGTACCTTTTTAGGGAAAATTCCTAAAAAACGGTATTTTTTACATTTTCTCAATTCACCGGCCTATTGTAACTTTTTAACGAAAAACTTGTTTATATTTTAATTTGTTCTAAATTTTATTTAGAATATAGCAAATGTCTTAAAGGTCTCATTAGTCTTTACCTTCTGTTGCTGTTCTATTCCGTGCCGTTCTACTTATTAAATTATTGTGATTAGTTTTATAATAAACAAAGAAAACACAATACACAACACAACAAAAAAACTACAATTACAATAACAAAAATAGCTTTGTTTTCATTTTGCACACAATAATAAACAACTTTTAAGTAACTGAACGTTGAATTCTATTTTCTACTGATTCGAACGGAACAGAACAGAACGTCAAAGTAATAACAAACCACAAATACACATTTTCCATTTAAAGAAAGTAAAGACTAATTTTTCCTTAATAATCTGATCAATAATAAGTGCACTACGCCAAAAATGCTAAGTGAAGGTTGACCAAAGTAAAAGAAATTGTAAGCCAATTGTTTTTCCAAAAAAAAAAGAGGGAACCTACACATGTACTAAGCACACTTTTATAGATATTTTCAAGGTCAAGTTCAATTTTAAAAATAAACTTTGTATAACATTTTAAAAAAATTCTATGTTCGAGGTACCCAAATTTGGTGGCCTATCCAGAAGCCCCACTTTACTCTAAGGGGTCGACCGTTCGCAGCATCACTGAGAAACACCTCTGCTTTATCTCTATGAAATTTCATTAAGATATCGTAACTTCTTCATGAGATACCTAATTTTTTCCAAAATAAATCAGTTTCAATTGGATCAAAAATAATCTTTGCTATCAAGAGGTCGTTCACATTGATCACCTAAAAGCTTTTTTAAGAGAACGGCACCATTACAATAAGCTGCAAACGAAATATTCCCTCAGAGTTTGTTTTTAATGGACCAGCACTTGGGAGCTGACTCTTTTTCATACACTCTTTTGGCACCATGAAAACAGGCAAAAAGAAGAAGATATTTTATTAACTGGTAATAGACCACAAATAGTTGAAAAAAATAGTGTTACACGCAAAAAATGCAAATACCAAAAAAAAAAAATATGGAACTTTATCGAAAAACATTTTTGATACGAATTTCACCTTGCGTAATTGCTTAAATTTAGCCCAGTGTATTTGGCATTCACCCTGAAAGATTACCATCCACTTACGTCCCCACGATTTACAGGGTACATATATTTCCTTATTTTTTTCAAGCACATTTTGTTTTGTAAACCCTATTTATATTTAACTTACATCTAATGACTCTTCCAACTTATCCTCCGTCAATGAACGAATCTCCACTTGACCTGTAATATAAATAATTTAAATATTAAAATATTACTTCAAATTTTATTTTTTACTTTAACTTACCATCACAAATTGTGTCCCAAAGTCTTCCATTATTTTGTCTCATTTATATATTTTAAAAGCAAACTATTCTATATCAACGTCTAGCAAGCAATGATTAGTTTTTCTTTTTAGTTAGAACACACAATGTACTGGTTGTTAGTTAATCAACTAGCATTTATTTGACAAGAAAAAAATTAAAAACTTTGTAAATTATTGCTTTTGTTTTAAATTCATATCATTATGAATATAATTGTGTTGAATAGAAGCTAATATGAGTAATAAATAAATAAGTGTTCGTTTAAAATTCGGACGTTTTAAATGACGTTTCTATCAAAATTATTGTGTTATCACTAAATGCAAGACATTGAAGAGTATTAGTACAAATAATTTGAATAAAATACTATTTAAAAAGAATATAATTTTTTTTATTTTATTGATTATTAAAAACGTTATACTTTTTTATGCTTATCTTCTATGAAATTTTGCCAAAAATACTTCAACAGCATTTTGGTTATACATTTCTCTCGTTTTTTTTTATTATTTATCGTAAAAGTATTCTCCTTGAAACGTACAACCATTTCATTATCGTATGTAGGAATGGAAAAGTTGATAAAATTGCACGTTTTCTGAAAAATTTAAAACTGTAAAGTGCCACCAATTCTTTTACCTACAATTCCTTCAGCTTAAATGAAGTAAAAGTCTTTTAAGGAAGAGATTAGATATGTAGTTTCGGATGTCTTATTAAGAGTAAGGGAGACATGATTTTTATTTTTAAAAGCTTTATAGCTTCAAATGTTATCAATTTCATTCATTTCAAACAGAATATAATTTAGAATATAATTTGAGCTTATTTTGACCAACAGTATTATTTCGTATACTATATGCCGCTTTATCTAGATTCTTATCTGGTGTTAATCTACTTTATCAACAACGCCCAAAATAAACAAAATGAGAATTAATATACCCTTTTTCATTCACCTCCAGAAATGGTAATTCTATTTTAACTCTATATATAAAATAATTTTATTTTTGAGCCTGAAAGTATGCTTGAATTTATATATGTTGTGGAACATTTATGTGATTTGCTATTCTATAAATGTTAAATAATAACTGTACTGTATAATTTAAGTCTTTTATAAACTATTCATGTAATTTTATTGAAATTTCTAGTATAAAAGTTGTGCTTGATATGCAATACGAAATATGAATAATCTCAAATAATATATTTTTCCGGCTCAGCTAGATCCAGACTGTGTAGATGACGAAACCACCGACTCTTAAGGGATACTGTTTAGAGGTGCCTCATATGACATATTTACCTCGGTGAAGAGGTCTAGAATAGGTTGCATAGGCTATCGGCCCAACATGTGAGACCGACCGACTTGGGTCCTAATGGCCCCTTTGTTATGCATGTAGATGAGAAGGTGGTCCTTAGGTCCGTCCAAAGCCGCGCAAGATCCAGTGCCAAGCCATCTTAGAGCACGAATAAACGAGTTTATTACAGTGACATTGCAACCCGAGAGGCCTGCACGACGTTGTAGCCTTGGATTGGTCAGAAAAATGCCATATCATTTACCTTCTCGTCCTGCCAACTTCTACGTCGTTGAACGGAAGATTTAACCTTTTAGCATGAGCACCAATTATGCAGTCAATACAGCCAAACGCATTCGTTTTTGCCCCGGAGTGGTTCGCAACAGATCTGCAGCCCTTCATATTGCGGCCACAAAAGCCACGATACCATACAGATAACCTCATTCAACCATTTAGCCTGTACGATTACCAGCAAGCCCTGCTGAGGAGGGTCTTTTTTAATTAGATGGTGGTTCGGATACCCCTGTGATATACACAGAGAAATTGTTTTGTCAGCATGATTTTATATTCTCTGACCCTTATCTTTCCAACTGCGATATATTCCTGGATGTAATATGAAAAAGCTGTTTGTAAGTCTTAATATTCATCCACATGCTGTCAATGTCTCCTACCTTCCACCCCTACCTCTCTACCTAATTGATAACGCATTTATCATTGCGTGTCAAAAAAAAATACATAAATTAGTTAAAAAGTGAAATAAAACGTTGACAAATATTTAACAATATACAGCTATTTTCATTTAACTTTGCTTTATCTAAACAAATTTCGTTTTCTGACACATGGATAGAATGTTATAACATATTTTCTCGATTGTCTTGTTCATTAAATGGTATCGTCTAAACCGCCCTTTTAAATGTAGTAATAATATAATTGTAACGGTTCTACAACATCAAAAAATAAAATATACAAAATGATGGTAATGCCATTAGTGGATTGGCAACTCTGCAGTCTGTAAAACAAGTATTTACACGTCAGCTGTTAAGTAAAAACAATACTGTTTGTTTTGTTTTGCCATGAATGTTTTTTCGCAAAATTTAAGCACAGTATAATTTTTAGTTAATGTAAAATCTTAAAATATTCGAGTAAATTAATTTATCAACTAAAGCCTAGAAGATCTAATGAATTACAAATAAGAAATTAAAAGTATTTAATCGTACTGCATACATATATCCGAATTAAATTAAATGATTAAATGCATAATACAATTCTTCAAGTGAATCATGGAAGTAACTATGACAACATTGTCTGTTTAAAGCAAACGAAATTTGCTGTTTAAATTATAAGTTTCTTTAGTAACCTGAACCAAAGTCGACCTTACAAAAGTATCAGAAAGAATCAGAATACAAAAAATGCTATTTTTAGATAAAATTTTGCCTTTAATATTTGTGTATATAAGACCATTTATTAAATGGTTTCTGCACACCTTTACCCGCTTATGTGAATTACAGCGCATCTGCTATGGAGCGAAGGCTGGAGCTAGTCGCACCAAACAAGTAGAACGTTCCCTGATACTGTCAAAGCAATTGGAAATAAAACAATTACTTAGAGAGTTAGATGAAGCAGCCGAGCATTGTAATGATCAGGAATTGAGAAGGTTTCCCTCACAAGCTAAAGCTGTTATACACAGAGTTAAAAATATAAAACCCCGCATACATCCAGATTTTGGTGCCTTGTTCGGAGCATGCGTTTTACAAATATGGAGCTACAAACATTTAATGCATGATGTTGAACGCTTAAGATCCGAACCTTATGACTCTGATAATTTTGAACATGAGCATAAACTATTGGCACTGTGGAATTATCTAATGCCTGAACAACCTCTGGATGGCAGGATTTCAAAACAATGGCAGGAGATAGGATTTCAAGTATGTATATAAAAAAATCTATTTGATTTGCGTTTTAACATTTTTGTTTCTTTTTTTTTCATTTTAGGGCGAAGATCCCAAAACGGATTTTCGCGGCATGGGAATTTTGGGCCTTGAAAATATTTTATACTTTGCCCGCGAATACAGAGAAGCTGCCCAACATGTTCTTTTGCATTCCATGCATCCGACTTTGGGTTATACCTTTGCCATTGTTGGCATTAACCTTACTGCCATGGCATATCGTCTACTTAAAACAGGCCAAGCTAAAACACATTTTTATAATGTTGCCCAAGCAACGAAACAGCCTTGCTCCTTAGTACATTTTCACAAATTCTATTGCTATTTATTATTTGAATTCGATCGTTTTTGGTTGGAATCGGAGCCGGAAAATATAATGGATTTTCGTGAAATTTATCAAAGTTTTGAAATCACAATAATGGAGGCTTTACAAAAGGATACAACGTTGTTTAAAACTAATCTTATTGTGGAGGATGTTTAGTACAATTTGAAGGATATGTATGCGTGTGTGGGAATTAAAAGTAGTAATAAATTAGTTAAGCTAATAATTGTAATTTTATCTGTCTTAATTTAGTGAGTGATAACGATAACGAAATAAAAATTAAGCCTTTGCGGATTGATTATACAATTTTTGGTTTTTTTTTAGTTTCTTTTACTAAAAACTTTTGCTAAATCTTAATTTTTGGCTACCAAGTTTTGTGTTTTATTTAGTAATTTGGAAATTTTATAAAAGTTTTACTTTTACGAATTCCTAGATTTCTTGATTGACAAGAAATTTTGAAATTTGTTCGCACTTTTTTTTTTAATTTTTTATAATTAAATGATTATTCTATATTAGGGAAAATCTGAGATTTGATTAAATCTCCAACAAAAGTTTTAAATTTTCTGAGAATTTTTGCATAAAATTTTACTTCTTTTTTCACAGAATTTTGTGCAATTATCTTGCAAAATTAAAATTTTTGAAGAATTTCTGATTAATTTTATATTATTGTGCTGAGTTATTACAAAAAAAAATAGACATTTAGTACAAGTTTTTTTAAAGGATTTTTAAACCAGATATTTCTGCAAATATTTGATTTCTAAATGAAATATCTTTGAATTTTTATTCCTTTTGTGAATTCGTGGTTATTTACTTAAATTCAAATTATTTGGAGAGTATTAATTTTTGGGCATAATGGAGGAAACTTAATAGCGATTTGATGGATTTTGAGTTTAAATCTATATTTTTTCTAATTTTTAAACCTTTTAAGTTTTTTGGCAAATCATGCAAAGAATGTGTGTGAGCTTGACTTTTTTTGTGGTGAAATTTATATTTTTTTTCTAAAATTTCTTTATAAGTGAATTTTTTTTATGAATACTTTATTTTTTTAATTTCTGCGTTTTTTTTTTTATTTTTGACAAAATTATTTTTTTTTTTTATTTTAAAATGCGGCATGAAATTAAATCTTTTTGTTAAACCAAGTACATAAAAAAGTTCTTAACTAAATGTCATTAACAAAATTGAATAGTTCTATTATTAGGTCTCCACTTTGGGACCATGAGGGATCCCAATTCGCACGAAAATTTTTTCTTACTTCAAAATTGGGTAAATGAGAGCGGTTTTGAGAGAATAAAGTTCTTCTTCTTCTTGCACGAAACAACCCAAACTTTTTTAGCTTGTGCAACAGCCTTAAAACACAAACTGAATACAAAATAAATTATTATTTCGTATTTTTGATTTATTGAAATTAATTTTTCTTATTAAAATAGTCAAAATTCTTTGAGTTTTTATTTTGTGTTTAAAATTTGGATTTTGTGTTCCCGTACTTTTATATAATTTTGTCATTTTATGAGAGAAAAAAAATGCTTGCACTCAATTTCACGAACTTTACCCAAAAAGAAAAGAAACAGACCTATTGTATCGTTTAAGTCTATTTCATATCTGTACCCCAAAAAAGTTTCAAGTCCTAAAAGCTTTCAAAAGTGTGTCCAGTGTTTAAGCTAACAGCTGTATATTCTTTATAAAAGAAGTAAGAGTGCTATATTCGGTTATGCCGAATTTCATATACCCTTCGCCATCTTAGTGAGGTAACTTCAATCAAAAAAGCAAATATTGGGGTGACAGAGAATTAAAAAATTAATGGATTAGGCATTTAAAAAAAATTTTAGTATTTCCTTAAAGATCTATCCAAAACCTTTAAAATGATTCCTATATTGATATTTAAAAAAATTTAAAAATTTTAGAGCCCCTTAACTCGGAAAATATGGGCGAGCCCAAATTTTTTCACTTGATGTTTTTTTCTTGTTTTTTAATTCTATTTATATTTTCTTTTTTATTGGATTTGTTTTATTGTTCCAAGTGACATGAAAAAATTAAAGGTAGGCGGTAGGTAGGAGTGCACCCCATTTTCCACTTTTTGTGGTGAAGGGCATAAAAAACAGCCAATACTTTTCTCTTCGTTATGTCTTTTACGCTCTCATCTTGCAGTTGTTTATAACTTAAAATACATCGTTATTTTTATATTCTGGTCCAGAAATTATAAGAAATAAATGCGTTATTTGCTTTATCGTTTTGAAATTTTTATTATTTTTTTTTTTTTTAAATTAAATAAAGTTTTACATTCGTTTGCTTTATATAGTTTAATATATAATTATTTATGTATCGGCGCAATATGTTTTAAGTTTTCTTTAAATTATTCATGCAGTTTTAGGTTTTTATTTTTCAAAATATTGACTGAAATATAAAACATTATTTTAATTAATAGCGACAAAAAAACTTTTATGCGTTAAAAATATTATATAAATAATTAATAATAATAAAAAAGCATAAAAATACTTTAAGCTTAAGAAACAAACACATTAATTCTTTAATATAATTAAGGAAACATAAGATTGAGCGGCCATTTTCTAGACATTTGAAAAATCTTTATTTTACTGAATAATAAAAATAAGTCTTTATGAATATTATATATAAAACAAAACATATATATGTATAAAAAATTATATAAATATAAAAATTAATTCTAAATCTATGAATAAGGAAAGTTCTTTTTTAATAAAAAAAAAATACCCATAAATGCAAGAAATTTTTTTAATAACATAAAAAACTGATTTTTTTTAAATAAATTTAATAAAAACAAATATAAATAAAAATATCACTTTAAATGAGATTTATGCATTAGTTAATCAATCGAGCTATATTCTTACAATCTAATATTATTAATAATTCTTTTTTATCTCTTGCTTAATTAATAAATATATTTCCTGTTTCGTTTTTTACTTTAGCAGCAAGCTTGTGATTTTGAGACAAAGTTTAAATTGTAAAATTGATTTAATTTTCTTCTAAGTATAAAAAAATCATTTGTTTTTTTTTCGTCATCACATTTAAATTCTTTTCGTTTTTCTTTTTGTTCGCTTCATTTGTTTAACGATAAAATTTTACTTCGGCTTCAACACAATCCTTCATCAATTCATCTAATTCTTCATTAATTTCAGGATGTTCGGCCAAATAGGCTGACACTTCCTCAACACAAGCAGCCTCTAAAGCTTTCAAATGTTCCAACGAGGCTGGCTTACGTTGACCATGTAATTTGTGCAATAATGTTATCTCATTGTCGGCTGGCACTTTTGTGAGTGGTGATATTTTTGGTTGCGGTGCAAAAACGAATGGCTTGAATACCGATTCATTGGCATTGGGCGTGGCAGTAAACCAATGGCATGATATACCATTATTACACAGTACAAAAACACTAGCCGAACGTGACGAAGCCGCATTGGCAGCTGATCGTAAAGTCTCAAACATGCTGGTGAGCGAATAAGAGCCATCGCCGGAAGGTTCATCACCACTCCACTCTGTCGAGGAGCTGGGTGAACATTCAAAACAGGCTGCAAAGTTAATATCACCCTAGAGGGAACAAAAAAATTTGTTTTAGTGTAATATAAGGATTTTTTTTAATATCCACATCAAGGCGAATCAATTACCAGGTGGCGGCAGCGTAGGCGAATTCATTAATTTTTGCCGTGTACACTACTGTCAAACTTCATATAAAAAAATGGGAAACAGTTTCTACCAGCAAAAAATATTAAATTCTCTAACGCTGCCACCCGATAATTGATTCGCCTTGATCCACATTATATTGAATCTTAATTTGAAATTACAATTTTTTAATTTTTTTATTCTCTTCATAGAAAAAAAAAAATCAAAATTTTATCATAGAATCGAAAATTCGCTCTATAATCAATAAATTTGAAAATTTATTATTTGGAATTATTCAAGCAAATTAATTTTAGCAGGTGGCATCGTTGCGGCAGCTGAATATTTTTTGGTTAGCTTTTTTATGTGTACAGCAGCTGTCAAAAGCGTATCATTTTATATAAAAAAATGCAGTAATTTTTTGTGCGTTTTTTTTATCATTGTAGTGGCGCTGCCACCTGTTTCAAACTCGTCTTGCAATCTTTTTTATGTTAATCTACGTTAATTGTGCTTTATTTTTTAATTGTTTCCAATTTCAGCAGTCAAAGCTTAGAAAATATTCAAAATAAACCAAAATTTGAAACTTTTATTGAAAAAAATAATAGATTTTTCTAATCAAAAACAAAATTAAGCTCTTATTTTTATAAATATATATTATTGCTGAAAAAATTACATTAACACAGCAACAAAGCTTAACAGTGGCTGTTAAATTTCGTTCTGTTAAATTTCAACAGATTCTGTTAATCTAGCGACTTTTAACAAATAACAACAATATTAAAACCCTAACAAAACTGGATTTAAAATAAATAATAAATAATCTAAAACGAATTTCATATTTACCTCACCATCCCAGCAGCCTAAAGTCTTTAAAGCATCACCCAAACTATGAATAGATTTGTCTATTGTTGAGGTCACCGCCATGCCATCACTTGGCAAGTGATGATAACCTGTGGTTAATAGCTGAGCAGCCCACAATTTGCTAGCACAGCTTATCAGCCAGACTTTTGAAGGATCACAGATAACTAAGCTAAACTTTGTATCGTCATGGCAATGTTTGGCAACTAAATCACCCACACGGTCCACAGCTGCATCGGCAGAGTCTGCTGAGGCCAATGTTAAACGTATAACATCGATTGCAGTTAAATCATGTTCATTGTCATTACTCCAAGTAACAGCCACACTGACATTACGCTCATTTGAACCGCAGTCACCACCCCAAACACCAGGTTTGGGTTTTTGCAAAATTATCCTCAAAGTAGAAGCATCATCAACCAAATCGTTCTATGAATTAAATAAAACAAAAAACATGTTATTTGGGTTTTCTTTGAAGAATTCAAAACATTTACCTTTCCCTCTAGAGACTCGAATTTATCATAAAAGTGTACTTCTTGAGCCACACCCAATAAACTTTCATTTTCGGAATTACGGCCCAAGATGACAGTGTCTGCGGCGCAATTTGGTTGCATGACAACGAAGCAATTACCTTGAGTACTCATTTTCCTTAGCGGTTTATTACACTTTTAGAAAATAATTCTAAACAAATATTTTCTTTCCCGAAACAAAAAACTTCCACAGTAAATTGATTTTTCTCAAGTATCAGCTGCCAACGTCAACGATTGAACAATAATAACACACACACACACACACTAAGAACAGTTGAAAATATTTTAAATAATCGTTGCAAATTCGTTTAAAGTTTAACTGGAAAAACTTTTATACAAAAAATAAAATCACATTAATTTAAAATTGTTTGAAATTCTTTAATTATTCACCTTTTATTCCCACTTTAAATGCTTCTGTATGAAGACAAACTTTTCTCTCACAAATCCACCGTGTATGCACAGAAGGGTAATATGCAGAGTAGTGCAGCTAATGTCCGATTAAAATTATTCATTCAAAATAAAAACCGAGACAGCTGAGAGGGTAAGAAACCCTAAATTTTACCCTATTGGAACATTCAAGCATGATATAAAAATCATGCACTCAACTTTGTTACAGGTTTTGAATTCAGGGTTTCAGAGTGTGTACAATGATGTTAAATAAGAGCTTTTTACCTCAGTTATGCATGAAAAACTATTTCAAAATATTCGAGAACTGATTTGTTGAAATTAATATCAGTCCTAAATAAGAACTGATATAATATATTAAATTTTTTTTAAGTATCACGATATTTATTAAAAAAAATTATTATAAGTAAATATTCCAGCGATTTAATTTAACTTAATTAGCTTTATGTTTAGAAGTAAATATATATAAGTAAATAAATATATTTATGAAGTAAACAAATAAATGAATAGAAATTATTTTGGCTTAAGTTCATTTATTTTTTACTTTCTAAAAATCTTTTTTAGAAAGAAAATTTATTTTACAAATGTATGCGGACGTTTTCCAAAGAAAACAAGAAAAATTAGACGCTAGCAGAATGAAATAAATAAATAAATATATTTATCAACTCAGCTTTTGCACTTGAAAAAATGAAATAAATAATTTTAATGCCAATTCGCTACTTCCTTTTCTAGATGCTGTCGTAACAGAGATATTTGTAATGTGCGTCTAACTAAAAGTGATAAAAGACGATGTATATACAAGGTCTGATCAGCTGTATACTTAACTGTCAAGTTGTCTTAAGATCTTGAAGGAAAAATTTGCTTGATTTCAATTCATGGTTAACTTAAAAGAAAAAATGTGAGTACATACGTTCCAGCATGAACATGTAGCCGCACAATTGTGTTCCAGTGTACCCTCCATACATGAGTGTAGAAAGAAAATAAGAAAATAGTGCAGCATTTGTTTTCCTATAGATATTTTCGTATTTGTCTTTTGGTTTTTTAACAAACACACAGTTTCGAATTGAGATTTAAAGTCAACAGTTTATATAATTTTTCATCAATCACATGGGAGTATTTATCTACTAATGACAGTAACATTGTTTTGCCAATAAACACCGAATAAGCATTACTTTTTTTATAGAAAAACCGTGTAAAAGAGAAAAATGAATAGTTTTCAATTTTCATAATCGAACAAAGTGTGTAGTGAAAATGCTGTGAAGAAATTCCTTTAAAAAACATAACAGTTATAGGCAGAAAATATTCAAAAAGGAGTTAAGAGCTTTGTTAATTAAAACATGTTAATAACAACCTAGAAATATTTGAGTTGAGGAAAAAACGCGATAATAAAATAAAGTTCTATTGTGAAGGGAGTAAAAAAAATATTGTCTACTAATGAAAAAGTACGTTCAGTTAGTAATATGATTTTTTTTAATTTGTACTCTTAATAGCTGTCTCGTTTTTTCATTCGTAAAATCTAATAAGAATTTTAAAAGAAAACGAGTCGTGTGTTGGTGTGTGTGTGTCCATGCAAAACTGCAAAGTGTATTTTTGAATTGTTTTTGATTACAGTTTTTTTTTCTTTTTCGTTTTCTTTTCTTCTTCTACATAATATTCTTGACGTCTACGTAAAAAATAATTTTAAGAACGTTGATGTTAGTGCTGGTTTGTTAAAAAATAATATTTTATTTAAATAGTTAATAAAGATAAATATATATACTTATATTAAAAACCAAAATATGATTGAAATGCCGCAGATATAATGGAAAAGTAAAAAAAATATTTTTTTGGAGAGCAAGTAAAAATTACATGCAAATCAGCTCTGAATATAAAGTGTGTGTATGTGTTTTTCGCTGTTAAGCCAATCTGGAGAAAATCAATAAAAATCTTCTGTAAAATTTAGGACAAGTGAGTTTCTCAAAAATATTAAACTTTTTTGTGCATAATTTTAAGATGTTTAATATATTTTACAAATTTGTAAAATTCAAACTAGTTTTTCACACTTGAGCGCTTTTTCCATTAAGGCGTGTTGCTTTTTCATACATACATTTATATGTACTGTGAAAATTTGTTTCTCGTTTTTTTTTTGCTTCATTGGCCCGCTAAGTTTTGTAGTAAAATACCACTTTATTACAAAAAGCGTTGTTTGACCACTTTAGAAGTGGCATATATTTACGCGCTTCTTTTTTTTATCCATATTCAAGTATTTCAGTTGATAGCAATTTAATTTGCTTTGTTATTACAATATTAGCTTTAAAAAAAATCAATAGATTTTTAGTATACCACAAAAATTTCGAATCTCTTTCATTCTTAATTTAAAAGTGCTTTTTTTTTTGTTTATTTATCTCATCACCATCATTGTTTTGATAACAATTTGTGTGGATGTAAATAGTAAAATTTACTTTACTTGAAATTTTAGCTATCATCCCCCACTGTTCTCCATTTGTTATTCACATACATACGAACATAAGCTTTTTCTTAGTTTTTGCCCTTCTTCCACAGTTACTTATTATTACAGTCAACCATCTTCAATATCCAACCATCCTCCCTCAAATTTTTATACCTATGTGTCGTGTTTTCTATTTGCCATTACTTTAATAACTTTAGCGTGTCATTCCTTTCTTTATTATTTTCTCAATTATAATGTAACATGTTTGTGCATATGTGTTTGTGTTCATTTAAGGTATGTCAGCGTTTTTTTTTTTTGTTTACAAGTAGAAAAATATAAACCTAAAATATGCTGTGTCCTCATTTTTTTCAGTTTTTATGGAGTAAATTTATTTAGAACAATTCAAATGCAATACGATGTTTGTACTGTTTTTATCTTTCGTAAAGCAAGAGTATACATTTTGGAAGATTTAGATAAATAACTACATATACATATGTTTATATGCACGTGAAGAATTGCTTATTTAATTTAAGTAAGTAGGTATATAGGTACACTGAGAAAATTTCAAATATCTACCTCTGCATGAACTTTTTTTTATAGATTTCATAATAAATATGCAATAACTTTGACCCCCGCTTCGTTGCCAATTGTACCTACCTATTTTGTCTTTAAATAAATCGGTGTCCCTTGACATTATAGTCTCGATTAATTAATTACTGTGGATCCATTGACCACTCCCACTTACCCATTTGAAACTTCCACGGGTCAACTGTGCGCTGCCTAAAAGTCTTAACACATTTTAAATGTGTAGAAGAGCAACCGAAGAATACAACATTTTACCGCCGTTTTTAACTTAAGTTATCGTCAAAGCTGCCAGATGAATTACTTGAAAAATCATTATTTTCTGACAAAGAAGTAGTCCAAATCGAAAAATTGTATATGGCAATTGTCAAAATACCTTATAGATAATTTAATGAAAAAAATAATGCAGCACATTAGTAAAATATGTGGTATTTAAAAAGTAAACTTTTAATTGTTGTTTATAATGTATTTTTAATATATCTTTGTAATTTTAATTGAAAATTAATGGAAAAAGTGGAAATTTTTAAAAATGTCTATTGCCAAAAGTTTGCTTTCTATAGTTTTGAAATACTGGGATTTATAAAAGAAATTTATTAAATTAAAAAACACGGAAAACATTTATTTAATAAACTAATATTTAAAAAATTATTCTGCTAATTTTTTAATATTACGATATTAATTATAAATCACCGATATTGATTATTGAAGGCGAAAAAATCAAAGTGCCTCTGCATAGAAATGAATTATCGTTTTGTTTTATTATATTTTATTTTTCATCATCTTTCAACTGTATTTAAGAGCCAAAAATAAGTCAGCCGTATATGGTGGAGAAAGAAAAAATAGAATCATTGTTGGTTATTGTTTTTTTGCTTTAACTTTGATTTTTGTCATAAAAAGGTATAATTTCTAAGAAAGCAAATAATTTTTATCCGCCAATCTCCTTCAGTGCTGCTTGATTTAGAATCCTCGTAAAAGTATAATAAAATCTAATCGTTCCCCCAGGGTTTATATATTCCTTAAAATTGAAATCTTTACGAGGGCTGCTATATATATTTCTGGCCTGGCAACACTGAGTGCTGCCAAGTGCAATCTGACATTTCTATTGGAAAGTTTGTAATTTTTAAGCATAATCGTACTCAAAACGTTTTGACGTACGACCATTATTTGTGTTGTTTACAGTGACTTGAAAAAATTAATATAGAAAAAAATGGAATTAACTCGTGAACATTTTCGTGCCATCATTTTTCACTACAAGAGTGCATTGATGAACTTAAATCTTTGTATGGCGATGAAGCACCATCCTATAGCACTGTGGTATAATGAATTTAATCGTGGCCGAAGCTCGCTCAAAGAAAATTCCGTGAAGGTCGTCCAAAAATGCTGTTGTGCCAGAGAACATTGATGCCGTGCGTGAACGCATAATGCAAGATCGACATGCGACATACCGAGAGATAGAGACATCCTTAGACATTTCTTCCACCAGCATACATTCGATACTGCATGAACACCTGACCGTAAAAAAGGTTTGTTCTCGTTGGATCCCGCACAATTTGAAAGTCGCTCAAAAAAAGGCTCGTGTCGATTGGTGCAAAGAAATGTTGCAAAAATACGATTGCGGTGCTTCAAAACACGTTTATAAGATCGTCACAGGTGACGAATCATGGATCTATGCGTATGAGCCCGAAACGAAACAACAATCGACCGTGTGGGTCTTCAAGGACGAGCAAAATCCAACGAAAGTTGTTCGTGGAAGAAGCACTTCGAAGCAAATGGTCGCCTGTTTCTTCGGCAAAACTGGTCATGTGGCGACTGTTTCGCTTGAGCAACGTTGGACGGTCACTTATGAGTGGTACACTACAATTTGTTTGCCTGAAGTCATCGGAGAAATTCAAAACACCAACAGAGAAGACGAATCATTGTTCACCATGACAATGCGAGCTCTCACACGTCGGCTCAAACCAGAGCGTTTTTGACCGGCCAAAACGTCGAATTAATGGGTCCACCGCCGTACAGCCCTGACTTGGCACCTAATGACTTCTTCTTGTTTCCGCACATCAAGAAAAAAATGCGTGGTCAACGATTTTCTTCGCCAGAAGAAGCTGTTGAAGTGTTCAAAAACCATGTTTTAGAGGTGTCTCAATCGGAGTGGAAAAAGTGCTTCGACAACTGGTTTGAGCGCATGCAAAAGTGTATAAATCATGCTGGAGAATACTTTGAAAAACAATAAAACCATTTTTGATTATAAATATTCGCATTTTCACTATTAGGCCAGAAATATATAGAGCAGCCCTCGTATTACGTGTATTGTAAACGGTAAAAGTCAAAAGGTAATACATAAAAACATTAAAAAATTTAAGGGTGTCCCCATAGATGATGAGGTAAATGGACTTAACCGTTATAGACAAACGCTTGCAAATTGAACAGAATATTGATTGCTCTGACCGTTATAGTAACAAGTGTTAATATTCAAAATTTTAAATTAAAGGGTACTCCAATAGGTCATTTAATCAATATTTATATAGCTGTACTTTAAAACAGTTGTAGACAGACGCTGGAAATTTACAAAAACCAGTCAAACTCTTGATCTCTTTTAGACACACTAAGTCTACTACAACAGCAAGTATAAAAATTAAATTTGGAAATTAATGGGTGCTCCTATAGTTGCTATAATTTGTTGTATAATCGAAACTGTTAACAAGGAACAATAGCCCTAAGTCTGCTATAACAAGTATAAGTCTATACCAATAATTAATGTAATTTGATGTATGTGGTTACATTTTTGAACCGTTATAAACAGACAGATAAAATCTGTTTTGAAGTCGATTTTTTTGCAAAAATAATTGTAATAATATTTTTATTTTTTACATTTTAACCTGTTTTGATCAAATTTCTCACTGCTAAACTAAAGATGCCATGTAAACATTTAAAAACATTACTTTTGTATCTATAACTCAAATGAGAAAAAAACCAATCTAAGCGCGTTATTTTTGATCTGACATACATATCTAATGTGCATACTTATAAATTATGTCAGATGTTATAACGTATGTAGGTATGAAAGTAAACTATAAATCGTGTGTAAATTGGTAAATTTGGCAGGCATGCGAAATGACACATGGATTTCAATACTAAGAAATCAGATGCAAAAGCAACTCGTCCATAGATTTGTTTTATTCTTGTTTGAAAAAGTATTATTTGAACTGTAATTTTGCCAAGTGCAAAACGGTATCTGTAAAAAAAGTCAAATTTAGTGCAAAAATCGTCAAGACATCAGCAAAAAACGTCAAATATGGCATCTATGGTAATCACGTCCATGCAAAGTTTCTAGTAAAGTGTTTTTAAGATTTGATGAATTTTCAAGAATATTTTTAATTAAAAACAGAGAATACGTAATTTTTATATTAGTATGCGGTCAAATTTTTTCCTATTATTTTTACAAGAGAACTGTAAAGCTTGAGGCGCCCAACGCAATAAAGGTGCAGATGTTTAAAGACTGAACCTTCTGCATATTGATTTCAGTTTTAGGATACACAATGAAACAAAAAAAAAAAATATACACACAGTACATATGCATAAACTGGGAACCTCTGCATCTCAATGATATAAACATAAATAAAAACAATAAAAATTTTGATGTAAATAAATCAAATTATGATTCCCTTATATCTTCACCTGAATATATATTTTACTTCCTGATTAAAAATAGGTTTTTCGATAATTTTTATGTACATGTAAAAGTGTATGTATATGCATACATATGTATAAATACACGCATATGTATACATAGTGTTTTTTTTTCATCGTACCGTCTGTTATTTTAAAATTGAATTAGAAATTGTTTTATTTTTGTTTTGATTATAGGTATTTGTTCTTTTGCTTTCTAAGATTAAGAATCTTTTAGTTTTACTTTTCTAAAGGTCATTAAACTTCAATTTATTTTGTTATTTATCTTTATCTAAATTCATAAAATTTTAAACGATTATCACAAATGGAACGGCAAAAACTTTGATAAACTTTTAATTGTCGCAAAATTTAGACGTCACAAAATAAATAAACATTAATAAGTAAAAGTATATTTTGTGCATAATAATCCAACTATATTTTCTTCACAGTAGTCAGGGAGGCTACTAATATGAATGAGAAACTTTGATTGTTTGTTGCTCTATCACGAGCAAATGACTCTACTGATCATGACGAATTTTAATTCACAGATAGGCCCTTTTTTGACATGTAGATAACATTTTGTGTAGTATTTAGAACGGGAAGGTGGCTCAAAAAGGACTTTATTGCGCCAGCAACTTTGTTTTTTGATAAATTGGGATGAAATGTCTTGAATTTATAAAGAAAACTCTTTTCTTATTTATTTATTTTCTATATGTAATATACACAAATCTTCACATATCATCAGCTAAAATAAAAAACCATGTAACTTACAAAAAATTCAAAATTTGTTTTTTTTTTATTTCGTATTTTACCTCCTGCACCCAATGAAAAATTGTTTCATTTTAGCTGATAATATATTCAAGCTCTTACTTACTTGCAGAAATAAATACAAATTTCATACTCTTCCTAAGAAGTCGAAGTTAATAAATAATAATTGGAGAAGTAGCACCTGATTCTCTCTCAGATTCTATTACAAGTACTTTCAGGTCACTTTGTTTTTGTGGTAAAACACGCCAAATTTGAACATACACTTATTTCGTTTTTCAGGTGTTAGTTGTGACGATTTAACGTCGTTTTGACGATTTTTTTAAATTAAATTTACATTTTGACATCTTGACGATATTCTGGCATCACTCATATTATTTTTAATCGACTTCAAAAAAGAAGGTTATCAATTCGTCTGAATGCTGCTTTTTTAATGTTTGTAACTGCAGACTTCAGTCATTTCTGAACCGATTTTGATTTTTTTTTAATTTGATAGATTATACTTACAAATTGGTCCCGTTTTAAAAACAGTTCATAACCTAAAAATTAAAAGGTGTCCCCATTAAACATTCATATTTTTTACGTGTATTATGAACTGTAAAGGTCACTTCTCTAAAATTTAAAATGACTGCGTATTACTAAAGCTCCCATAAATTTAATTTAAAAATTAAATGGTGTCCCTATAGCTGTCATAAATTGAGCTATATGGGTCTATTTTTTGAACCATTGTAGACAAACACTTGTAAATTGAACAGAATGTCGATTACTATAAACGTTATAATAACAAGTAGACATTTTCAAAATTATAAGTTAAAGGGTGTATCAATAGTTAATGCAATTTCATATATGTGCACAAACTTTTGAACCGTTATAAACAAACAGCTGAAATTTAAAAGGAACCTGTGTTGAAAGCTCCGCTATAATAACACTTATAAATTTTGGATTTCGAAATTAAAGGGTACCCCAATAGTTGATGTAATTTGATGTATGTGGCCGAACTTTTTAACCGTTATAGACAGAACGTTGAAATGTAAAAGGGAGCCCGCTATATCAACAAGTTTATAATTTGAATTTATAAATTAAAGGGTGTTTCCATAATTGATGTAAATTGACTTACTTGGGCCTATCTTATGAACCGTTGTAGACAAATGTTTGCAAATTGGTCAGAATGTCGATTGCTATGACAGTTATGGTCACAATTATTAATATTTAAAATTAATTAATTAAAGGGTGCCCCAATAGTTCATTTAATTTAATTTGGTGCATATGGCTATACACAGTTGTAGAAAGATGCTTGAAATTTACAACGAACCTGTATTGCTTACGCCGCTATAACAACAAGAATAAAATTTGGATTTCGAAATTAAAGGGTGTCCAATAGTTAATAATATGATAATAATAATATTAAAAATAAAGAATAATAAGTCAAATATTTAAAAACTTTTTTTAATAGCAATAATGTTCTGTTTGCTTATGACCAATTATCTTTGTTAAAACTTATTTCACCTTTTTCCCAATGTTACGTCAGCTTTTCTCCGGCTTCTTCGGGGAAGTTTTTTTTTATTAATTTTTTAATGGAAATTAAAAAATGTGATCTCAATTTGTATGATTTTACTTAAAATTTGTTTTTACTTTTTTGTTGTAGATAAACCGGAAGAAAAAATTTAGCTGCAGTGTGGATGGAGTTCTTCGCATAACCCCCCACTTCTAAAACAACAAAACAACACCAACAAAAAAAAAAAAAAGAAATATAAAAATTTAAATCAATTTATTTATCTCTGTGAGTGTTATGAAGCATTTTTGCAAAAATAGATTCACGCAAGCGTAAACGGTTCATACAGACCACAATGAAGGAGATGGTCGGCGGATGTTGTGTATGTTCAGATGAGCGTGGGTGGCCAGAAAACCCGCTCGTATATTGTGATGGCCAAAATTGTACCGTTGCTGTACATCAAGCGTGCTATGGAATCGTAACCGTGCCTACAGGTCCATGGTTTTGTCGTAAATGTGAAAGTCAGGAGCGTTCAACACGTGTTCGTTGCGAATTGTGTCCATCTAGAGATGGTGCTCTTAAAAAAACTGACAATCAAGGTTGGGCTCATGTGGTCTGTGCCCTTTACATACCAGAAGTAAGATTTGGAAATGTCACCACTATGGAGCCCATAATACTGCAATTGATACCTCAAGAGAGGTATGGAAAGAGTAAGTTCTGTTGTTGAGTTGCTATCAAGTTTGTTGAATAATATTTTGTTTTTTTGTTTTTTTTTTTTAAATTTAAGATTGTTATATATGTCAGGATTTGGGTAAACCACATCGGGCTACTGTTGGTGCTTGTATGCAGTGCAATAAATCCAATTGTAAGCAACAATTCCATGTAACATGTGCCCAAAGTTTGGGCTTGTTGTGCGAAGAGGCTGGCAACTATTTGGACAATGTTAAATATTGCGGTTACTGTCAACACCACTATAGCAAATTAAAGAAAGGCGGCAATGTCAAGACAATACCACCCTACAAACCCATAGCACATGATACATCTTCCGATTCAGGATCATCACCGGAAAAAGAAATCGATGCTACCATAAGCACTACAGCCTCCTCAACATCCGCAACCAGCATTAAAATAACCACAAATCTCACTTCCTCCACCTCCTCGTCATCAAAACAGCGAAAATCTTCGAATGCCAACAAACAGTCTTCATCATCTAGTTCCAATGCATTAGCGGGAAACCTTTCCTCAACATCATCATCTTCTGTACATAATCTTAGCAACACAACTGCGTCAGGTTTGACAGGAACAGCTACAACAAATCCTAATCATAATCCAACTAATGCAACATCATCTTCTACAGGTTTTAGTGGTAATAACTCTTTGCTAACAAGCGGTGCGGGCACCAATTCATCTACAAATTTGAAAAATTCAACGGGTAGCTCTTCAAGTAGTAGTTATAAGGACGGCAAGGACAGCAAACATAGTAAAAATATAAATAAAATATCTAGTTCCAGCAAGGACAAAGATAAAGATTCATATTCCTCTTCATTCTCCTCACGTGATTCAAGAGATAAATCCTCCAAGTCATCCAAGAATAAGGACTTAAGCTCTCTAAACAATTCCACAAATTCCCAACTGAATGCCAGCCTAACAGCAACGATTTCTTCATCTTCTTCCCTAACAGCTTCAAATCCCTTTTCCTCCGATCATACTACTGGTGTACAAAATCTTTCCACCAACAACAATTCGAATAGCAACATGTCATTCTCACAATCAAATTCTGGACTTATATCATCCTCCACCTCCAATGCTAAAGATTCATCGAAAAATCCCTTCTCTGCCGCCACAAATCAATCACATTCTTCAAATTTCCTTAGTGAATTACATTCGGATGGCACCAATCTAACATCTACGCCCATGGATATCATTTCGACCGGCTCTAATTCAAATGCGGCCACTAATTTAGGTTCAAGTTTTAATAAAAATTCAAATAATTCACAATCTTCATTGCCGGGCAATAATAATCACAATAGCAACAACTCTAGCACAAATTTACACATAAACAATACATCAAACTCGTCTTCGTCTTCGCTGGCTAAAAAACGTAAAAACGATTCTAAACTAAATGCTTCGGATGAAGTAAATAGGTAAGTCCTTTCTTATTGTTGGGGAAATGTTTTTGCCTTAATGTGGGATTTCTTTTTTTTTTCTCTCACATTTTCTAGTCCTTTTCGAGATATAATAAAAGATGTAACGGTAACCTTGACACCGCTAACAGATTTTGAAAAGGAAATTGAAAAGAGTTCTAAAAAGGTAAGTGACACAAGGATTTAAAGATTTAAGATAAAAAGGCTGTTGTAGCCTTTAAAGGTATAAAAATTTTTAAATATCAATTAAAGTTCTCAAAAGAATAAAATTATTTAATTTATATTTAAGTCCTTTTTCAAGAATCATTTTCATTTTGCCAAGACTCGTCAGTCTAACAGAAGTCTTGAATGTCAAGTGATGTAAGTAACAAGGCCAGAATTTGCTGTTATTCCTTTGTAGCTTTTCTCAATAGAAAGGCTTTTATGAAAACTTATGTTGTTTCCTCGCTTTAGCGCCAAAATAGATTTCTAGTATCCCAGACAACATGTGGAAAATTGTGATGCTTCGGCTTATTTGATTAAAAATTACAAGCTTCTCCTTTTTTTCTTTCAATTTGCCCCTATTCTTTTTGTTGGTTTAAAAAGCGCTAGTTCGAAAATATAATAAAAATTGGAATTTTCATTATAACCAAATTCAAAACTTCCTAAAAATTACTAAAAGTTTTTTTTAGTAAAAAACAACATATAAATTCACAAAAAAAAAACTAAATTTCATTAAAAAATCCTAGTTTCGAAAATTCGAAATTTCTCCTAATACTTAAAATTTAAAAACAGTCCTTTTTTAAATAACTCAGTAAGAGAAAATTTTGTAACAGCCAATTGTTAATTAATATAAAGAATTTTCGAAATTTAACAAAAAAAAAAAAAAAATATTCAGAAAACCAAAAGTTTTCAATTCTACAAAAAAAAAAAAAATTCCACAAAATTTAATTTTTTAATTTTATTTTTTTGTGATTTTTTAATCATTTTAAAAATGACAACTACACAAATGAAAGGACTTGAAGTAAAACTAGGAAAAAAAAAACTTTTAAAAAATCCCAAATATTAGAGATGAGCACAAGCCATATAAAAGAGTACAACACTGTCTCTTTTTCAAAAGCGAATATTGGCTATAGCTGTAAGAGAAATTTAGTGCATAGTAAACATAGAGGAAAAAATAAACAAGCACACACAAGTTTGTTGTGCAATAGTTGAAAAGACAATAGTGTTATGAGTACAACGAAAATGTTGTACAATACTCGGTGTTACACTTGTCAATTGCGTTGGTATTTATTAAGAGAAGAAACTTTGATTTTTTTAAACGCAATTTTATTTTCTTTTATTTTATTCAGCAACAAAGGTAAACAAAAAAAAGAAAAAAACTTGAGTCATACATTTTAGAATTAGAAAATGAGAAAAGAAGAGGAAATTTGTTAAATCGGTTAATAAATGACGGAGTTTTTGAAAGCCGATTTCTCGGATGGAAATTTTGTGTGTCCGATTCCCAAAAATATATTTTTTATACATTGTAGGCTTTAACCAGCATCTTCCAAAAGCACAAAAATTTTCAAAATCGGTTCATAAATATTGTCCTCTATGTCTATGTCTGTCCAAATCAAAAAAAAAAAAAAAAAAAAAAAAAAAAAAAAAAAAACAAAAATGATGGGATTCACCTGCATCAAAATCTGTGCACAAATAACGAACTTACAGTGGAACACACATTAAAAAACTGCAATCTAATTGAAAACCTCCTCCTTTTTGAAGTCGGTTTCAACAACTATAATTATTGGTTTTTTTAATTATGTATTGTTTTTTTTTTTTTAATAAAATGCATGTGCACATGTGTAAATACTTTTATATTATTAAATATTAGAACAATCTACCAATTTTTCCGTTACTAAAAAAGTCTGCACATTTTGGTGTTAAAAGGTCAAAATTAAATTCCTGTATACTCTGCAATATTGTCATGCTATGACAATAGTGTACAACAGAATAAATTGTTTTCACTAGTGAAATTTGAATCGACATAAAAATAAACAGTTCCTTTGCTTGACAAATGAATAAATGGTGTCGAATGCTTTTGTTGAATGAGTACAGTAGTATTAGTGTACTCATATTTCAAAAGCAATAAACGAAGAGAACACTTCAATAGTTAACAGTCAAGGCAGATTTATTTTACTAGGTAGTGTCGTCCGCCCAGCTGGTTTGTAGTTGGAAATGTCAAAAGTTCTTGTATTTTCCTTTGTTTGTTTACGAATTTCAAAAAAACACTAACAACAGGCGTTTGCGAGACAAAGCAAGCATGTGTAATGAGAGTAATTATCTTTTATTTCTCTTTGCGTTTTTGACGTTTCCAACACACAAAACAACAATAAAAAGACATGTTGTTTTTGTCAATGTTGTATTTGTTGTAGAGCCGCTATTACCTAGTAAAATAAATCTGCCTTGGTTAACAGTATGAAAACAAGCAAACATGACGCTTGCTTGGTTGTCTCTACCAAATATTCAATCTGTGAAAATAGCTATGTTTTTGACAACCCTGTGTTAGTTAACATATCCCTCACTCAAAAAATTAAATCACTTTAAAGGTGAACAACAGTATTTTTTTATATGTAGTTTGACATTTCTCCCACAGAGTAAGAGAAATGATTTTGTTTTGATAACTCTCAGCTTGATTTAATTTAACTTTAATTTTTGTCTAGACAAAATTGTACTGAGTTGCCACTAAAATTTTTTTTTTTTTTTTTCAAAAAAAGCTTAGTGGAAGGCTTAAATCTAGTTTAGCTCAAAAATGAAAAAAAATGGTCCATGGGGTGTAAAATCTAATTTTAGGCAAAAAATGTGAAATGAAAAATAAGAGGCTTACACTTAGTTTCGGAGTTACGAACCTCGAAAATTTGTATGTATAATATGGCACATATTGAGTATTTTATGACGGAATATTTAGCTAAAAGGGAAGAGAATTAAAAAGCTTCAGGTAAGAATAAAGTTGTTTTTTAAATAGAAATAATTGCCTATATCAAATAAATTTAGTTAGCGGCAATAGTCTACATTAATAATATTTCAAGACAGGATTTTACTTCAGAAAACAGGGGGGTTACTCTCTATTGCGATGCGAAAGCAAGCTCGATGCGATAAGTAGATGCGATAAGAGTACAATTTGATACTCTGTAATGTTTACGCAAACGCTTTCGCAAAAGAGTTTAAAAAAGTTGCTTCTTCTGGCAAAACAAAATAAACAATAGAGAAGAATGACAAAATGAAATGTCAAAATTTGTAAACAAAAACATTTATTTTATTAAATAATACACAAAGCTTATGTTCAATGCAAAATATTATTAATTACAAACATTTAATGTAGACTACAAAAAGATCTTTGACGAACAAAATGTTATAAATATAATTTTGTGTGTGTGTTTTTTTTTCTTATATAAAAATAAAAAATAGTTATGGATTCAGTGGCATTATGGATGGAGACGGAAAATGAACAACATTTTAAATGTAATTTCCATTTTGCGAATATAGCAAAACTTCTTCTGCAGTCTTTTTGTTTACTGTAACATGTTGGGTAGCATTTATACTTGCGCCAAAGCATTTTGATGTTAGCATCCCGTTGTTGGTTTTTTCATATCCAGAAGTTTGATCATCTACTCCTTCATCGTGCAATGCAATATTGTGAATCCAGCCACCCTTACTAGAAATGTTTACCTTATTCTTCCGCATAAATAAATATTTATGCTGCGTAAGTTTCATATTTATCAAAATACATTACTTGTTTCCTACCCTCTTCATCTCTTATAGAAAGTACATTATAATTAAGGCCGTCCGTCAATTTTTAGACGCGTTGTTTGGCATTCCCGCACTGCAATTGTCCCTTGGCCAAACCGCTGTGCTGCATATAAAATCAAATCTCGAACTGCCGTTGCCGAGTCTGTAACATTTTTGGCATTTCCCCAAAAAAAACTTAAAATTTAGATATAAATATAAAATTTTATTTATGCTTACTTACATGATTCGTTACCTTTGCGTTTGACAATTTGTTTGCGCAAGATATTTGCGTATAACGAACGATTTTGACATAAGCTTTCGTATTACTGAGTGCAGTGATACCATATTTGCGAAAGAGAATTAAATTAGATGCGAAAGAAAATACGAAAACGCAATAGAGGGTACCAATAGTTTGATTACGTACCATTTTTCTTTCGCATCGCAATAGAGAGTAACCCCCCAGGTTGTATAAACGTTAGTTATAGTACTTAATAAAGTTAAAAATACCGTTGTATATGATGGCCAATTGTATTTGTTGACCGCAGACAATAAATATTCTTTGGTTAAAAAGTACTGAATGTTTCATTATGTGATACGATAATGTAATATTTTAATTCGCGTCTAAGTTATATAATATGAATGTGACTCTTTTCCTTCTAAAGGTATCACAGTTACTTTTCCTCTGAAAATATCGAAAAAACAGATTTTTAAATATCAGTCCAATTATAAACAAAAATACCGTGCGAGTTCTTTCACTTTTCCCTTTTCTCCAATTATAATTTTTTTGTCTTTTTTATTGACTGCGGAAAGTAAAAAAAATCAGGGGAAAAAAGTAGGTATTATAAATTATAAAATAAAAATTATATGAAAACTAGATGACCCGTGCGAATATTTCGCAGCGTTAGTTGTCATTTTTGTAAGATAAAATAAAAGTAATTAATGGAAATTTTAGTAACTTCAATACATTTTATTAAAAGTATAAAAATATTAGAAATCATAGTATATCGTACATATTTACATTCATACATATTATGCTTTTATAATACTTCTTTGAATACAATGTTAGAAGTAATGACATGATCATCGTTAACTTTTTGCCCGTAGGAATCCTTAATACAAACAAAAATATCTGGCGGCATTGCCAGAATGGATTTTATTATGTAGAACTGCGTTACTATTAAGCGACCCTGTATTACCACACTTGAACAAAAACATATACAGCCCAATTATAAACAAAAATTCCGTGCTAGTTTTTTCACTTTTCTTTTTTCTCCAATTATAAATTTTTCCCCTTTTGATTGACTGCGGAAAGTGAAAAAAATCCGGGGGAAAAAAGTAGGTATTCTAAATTATAAAATAAAAATTATATGAAAATTAACAAAACAAACTCCCTTCAAATTGCGATGATGCCACTTTTTTATAATTTTATTCCCACGGAATTCGTAATTGGAGGAATCTTTTCTCGAGAAGAATTTTTTCCGTAGGAAAGAAATTCCGAGAGAATATTCATAATTGGGCTGATAATCATAATGACAACAGTATTATCATGCAGAAGCGACACTGCATTACCACACTTGAACAAAAACACATACAGCCCAATTATAAACAAAAATTCCGTGCGAGTTTTTTCACTTTTCCCTTTTCTACAATTATAAATTTTTCCCCTTTTGATTGACTGCGGAAGTGAAAAAAATCCGGGGGAAAAAAGTAGGTATTCTAAATTATAAAATAAAAATTATATGAAAATTAACAAAACAAACTCCCTTCAAATTACTGTGATGCCACTTTTTCATTGTTTTTCCCCACGGAATTCATAATTGGAGGAATCTTTTCTCGAGAAAAATTTTTTCCGTGGGAAAGAAATTCCGTGAGAATATTCATAATTGGGCTGATAATCACTGCATTATCATGCAGTACTATATAAAATATACAGCCCAATTATAAACAAAAATTCCGTGCGAGTTTTTTCACTTTTCCCTTTTCTCCAAAAAGGGAAAAAAATTCGGGGGAAAAAAGTAGGTATTATGAATAATAAAATAAAAATTATATAAAAATAAACAAAAAAACTCCCTTCAAATTACGATGATGCCACATTTTCATATTTTTATTCCCACGGAATTCATAATTGGAGGAATCTTTCTCGAGAAAAATTTTTTCCGTGGTAAAGAAATTCCGTGAGAATATTCATAATTGGGCTGATAATTTTTATTAATGAAAATATTAATTTTTCAATTTCTAATTATTTTTCGTCATTAGTGTTAAAAAAAGCTTTAAAATGAGATATCATTCATTAAATTTGATGCGGTGGTATGGGAGATATTTGCGACCGACAAAAAAAGTGCTTTAGAAATAATATATATGATAAAAAAGAAACTCCCTTCAAATTACGATGCCACTTTTTTATAATTTTATTCCCACGGAATTCATAATTGGAGAAATCTTTTCTCGAGAAAAATTTTTTCCGTGGGAAAGAAAATACGTGAGAATATTCATAATTGGGCTGTAACTTCAAAAAATTTCGTGTAATAAAAGTACAAAAATAATATATTCAAATATGGTTAATGAGCTTCTAACTTTTTTTTAGCTAAACTTGCAAAAAGCATCGAATATGTTTTAGATGCGATATCTATCACTATGTCGATACACTCTTCAAAAACGGATGATAATTCTACATGTGCTTACTTTTTTGTATATTTTTTTAGTGGATCTTTATTAACGTCTTTACTTTTATCCGTCCGTCAAAACGACAGATGACTAGCAATCGAACAGGTAATCGAATTCATATCTTTGTTGTTTAACAACACTTCCAATATTTCTACAAGTTCGTTAACAAATTATTATGATAGAAAAGTTAGATAAGGGTTCCGTAATATTCATACTCTGTAAAGGAATGTGTTCTGTGTTTCTTCCTTTTTCAGTACTTTAGAGAGAAAACTGTGGATATATATTTTGGATATATTAATAAGATTTAAAATCTTTGCAATTATCCATGTACTTTAATTTCTTTGCCGGACTTGGCGCACTACCGAAAGCTCGTTTATGACGTTTGTAGGTGTACCGTAGTCCTCGCTAACGTTTTTTGCATGAATGTATTAAATAAGGCAGTTGTAGAAGATATACTCGTATGTACATATATGTACATAAATAAATATTAAAATGATGCCATAACATTTTTTTGTTAAAATCGAATTGATATTCAAAAAGGTTGATATGTTAAGAGAGATTCGTATCTGTACTAAAAGTTACGAAAATTTAGTCATATATAACAAAATTATACATGTTACGTGAAGCCTTCAAAAGTTACGGAAAATGTAAAAAATGTAACCAAACGGCAACACTGATGTACATCAAAACGTTGAGATTATTATTGCGTTGCCAGATTTTAACTATTGTCATTAGTGTTGCCAGATCCCGAAATATAAAAAGTAGCCCTCGTTGAAGTCTCTAGTCAAGGCGAATTAATAACAGATATACTCACGGCGATAATGAATACAACACTGGTAAAAAAATATGTACATTTTGTTATTGTACAAATCTTCTTTGTGTGTCAAAAACAAAGGAGATTATAGCTTTTGACACTCGAAGAAGGAAAAATCACAACCGCAAAACATAGTCACCTGGGCTGTCAAGGCCACTTGATATTAATTCGCCTTTTCTCTATTGTCTACTGCAGTTCCAAAGATAGCGGCCAATGACAATACGGTTACGTTTTTACGCCTTGGGAACCGGAAGCCTTAAAAAAGAATTTTGAATCACCAAGATATTTTTGTTGATAATGTTTTATAAAAACAAGCGAAGCATAAAAAAACATCCGTTCCCTGGAAATGTCATTTATATTGAGAAAAATCATACAAATTACGTAATTTATAGATTCATGTGTTTAAAAACATGTGAATATCTTTTACTAAATGGGTGGATTACAAATAGCTCAAACTGTGATTATGTGGCTTTAGTGGTAACAATCATAGCAAAAAGTAAAAAGTGGTAAAACATGGATAACATCTTGCCACCCACTGTGCCTGTCTGTCTACTGTATTATTAACCCTGCAAATTTTCTCTCGTTTATTGAATGTAAGCGAACTTGTCCGTTCGCACAAAATTGCTGTTAACAACAGTGATGACGTTGTTGTTCTTCTTCTTAAACTGTATACATATTGTAAATAAATAACCTTGAAAGCATAACAAATCTATTAAAAATTATGTCTAACAGAGCAGGCACGTATCCCTTTTGTTTGTTATTTTATTTATTACATTTCCCGCGAAGTATCCTTTTTTTATGGAAGTCATTTTATTGCTGCTGTTTTTTTATTTCACTATGTGACACCTTAATTTAGTTTCATTTTTGTTGAAAAAAACACACACACACATATTTGTTGTTGTTGTCTTTTTATTTATTTATATTTCTCTAACTTATGACAGTGTAAATTTATTTGTGACAGTCATAAAATATTATGAGTTGTTTTATTTGTAATGTTTTTGTAGTTGTCTTTATTGTTGTTGTTATCTTGAAAACTCATTACAAAACAGCAGGGTATCATTTTTAGCACGTGTTGAAATTTTATAGCATTTTTTGCAGAATTTTTTTCTGCCTGCGTGACTTTTTTTGGGTTGTAAAAAAAAAAATTAACAAAATGAAAAATAGAAAATTAAAAATCGTTATTAAATTTTGCTTTTTTTGTTTAGTGATGTTTAAAATTGAAACGAAAAAGAAAAACAAATTAGTTACGAGGGGAAGTCAATAAAAAAAAATCATATAAACACTACGAAGAATTTCAAACAATGTAGTTTTATGGAAAATATGAAACTTCAAAAGACGGCTGGCTGGAAAAACCGACATTTGGCTGTGGAATAAAACACCTAGAAAATTTTTAGTTAAGTTAGGCCAAGTATGTATATGGAACATCTGCATCACTATTTAAGACTTAATGTAAGAAGTTAAGTGCCGCGTTTGCTCATAAACGAAAATAAACAAGAGTCATGTAAATGACTCAGAGACTACTTTAAAACTTCTTCATAGCAAAAAGCTAATAACTTTCTTCATCAACATACATACATAACTGACGATGAAACGCGAATAAACGGTTGTACAGTGGTGCAGGAAAAAAACATCATCAATTTGTAAACAACTGGACCGATTGAAACAAAATTTTACCCTCGAGTTTTAAAGCCAGTTTACACAACACAATTTACCGTTGAGACGCACAAAAACGTTACCGTTTCCCATGTTTGGGTTTTTAAAACGCGAAGGTCATTTTGTTTTTGTAAAAAACGTAACAAATGACAATTGTTTCTGGTTTATGTATCGCGCATTGTAGTGTCAGACACGTCGAAAATGAGCGAAGAAAAAAAACCATTCGTCAGTAGTTATTATTTTTGGGCAACTGCCCATCATAACACTTTCACTTATAAAAACATTTATTAGTATCATACATACATTTAAATTATTTTTTTATTTTTATAACTATTGTTTAAACTTTTTATTTTCAAAAAAATTTTGTTGCAGATAAAATTTTTTACTTGATTGTTTGATAATATTGTTTTGTTTATTTACCTTAGCTGTTTCTTTTTAAGCGCCAAAGCAGGGCTACCATCATTTAAGGCAAAAATAAAAAATGTATAAGAAAACAAGTAAATAAAAAACATTAATTAATACATTGGCAATAGTACGATTTGATACAACATTTATTTATACAAAACACAACGTAAGTTAAATGAAAAAATCGGAACGTGTTATACGGACGCTAATTATTACGTAATCGTCGATATGTCATCCGATTTCGTTTAGCTCTTGACGTGTTCTATAAACAGGCTGTTAATTTAAAGATTGAGCTTTTCAGGCCTTGCAGAAGCGAATTGTGACAGCTCCAAAAATATTTTCCTGGTCTTTAATCTATCATGGAAAGGCAACGGTAGCCTGCTGCTCATGTTGTAGAATTTTTGGTGTAACATGTGGAGTTGTTCCTGTTTGCTTTAATTTTGGGATAGACTGCAACTAGAAAGGGTTATGCCGGTCTAGAATGACTTCTTTCTAATATCGTCTCCCAAACGAATTCTGTGGGCTAATATTTTTTTTATACGGGAAGCATGTAGAGTTCTTTCTGACACAAAGGTTTAGGGAGAATATTGTTATAGTTGTCGACTGATAGCGGGCAATCCTTTCAGTGGCTGGTGAGGTGGACTGCCACAAGAAAGGGTAATTTCAGGTTTGGAGTGACTTGTGCCTCATATCTACTCCCAAACGAATACAAAGAGCTAAGAATTTTATTATCCAGGAGGAATGTAGATTTCTTTATGGCGGGAATGTTAAGAAGAATATTGTTATAGTTGTCGACATATAGAGCGCAATTCTGCCACTCTATTCTAATACGAATGCATCCAAGCTAATAAGGCCATGTGAGAAAGATCTTTCAAGGCTGGGCTAGGTCTCTGTCATGACCTTAGTTTCGGTTAAAACGAGTAGTAAAGAGCAGGCGAATGACTAAGCCAGAATATCTCTATTGCAATTGCTCAGTCGCTCTAGACTATTTCAAGTTGGTGGCATAATGTGAACAAATTAAGAGTTGCCAGCTTAACGGCGCTCATGCAGCTTAAATTGAAAGAATATAAAAAGGTGGCTGGAGTAATATTGAACGCTTGGGAAACTTCATGTTTACTTAGGCTTCCTTTTAAATGATCATTGTCGCAGCTGTAATGACAGAAAATGCCTCGCTTTATCTAAAAACGAAACACAAATTCCTCGGTAACTACATGGTTGCTGATCTTTGTGAGTTTGTTAAGAGCCAGCCTTGAAGGTAATGTAAGATAGCTCTCGGTTACAGAATGGCTTCAATGCTTCTTTCACTGTTATGTATCTTAGCTGACGAGTGGGGTATTCTTATCTTATTGTTGCGCGAAGCAACAACCACGTTAAAAAACCAACCATGAGTTTTAAAGTAAGGCCCCTCGGATAGATGGATTTTTGTGAGGCTTATTTAAACCCTGAAAAAATGGTAAAGCTCTCGCATTTATTCAACAATTTATTTGCATTTGAAAATTTCGAAATATGAAATGAACTTAGGCCAGCTTCTTTTTTTTTTCTTTTTATTATTGGACACAATTTTTTATTTTTTTACCCATTCTCCGTAAATTTGTTTTATTCTGTCGAATCTTTTACAAATTGCTCATTTATTTGCAAAATATTTCATTTCTGCCTCACTGTGCACTGTGTTTAAAGAAAAGGAAAATTGTGAAATTGGGAAGCAAGGCAACAACTAAGATTTGTTTTATATTTTCATGGAATTCCTCCCATCTCGAGTAGGAGGAATCACGAAACACTAGTGCAGTCTCGATGGCAAAACAAATAAAATAAAATTTGAATCGATGAAACCCCACACACAAATTATCTTTCGTAACAGGCCTAAGGCGTTCTTTATATTGTTGCTAAATTAAAACGAAATTGCATAGCCATACAATATTCAAATCCTCTTTTTTTGTCAGGATATCCATTTTTGCAGTTGTGTAAACTGCGTGAGAATTAACAACAATAACAAAATTCTTATTCATTCCTTTCGTGCACATTTTAAGAAATAAATCCTATTTATTCTTCTTTAATTAAAATTTTTTTGCCCTTAATTTTCCCGTACATTTCTTAAAAGATTTTTATATTAATTAAAAGAAGAAAAAATAAACAACAATTTAAAGCAACAGATAGAAATCGTTAAAATATTCTTTTAACGTTCTTACAAAAATACCGTTAATTGCCAGTCATAATTTGCATAATTCCTTGTTGCATTTAATACAACATACATATTTTCCTACATATTTGTTGTTGCTTTTTGTCTCTGATATCATTGTCGCCATTATCACGTGTCTGGCAATGCAGCCAACATGTTTATTTAATTTACCAATACATATTTACACACATGCTTGCTTGCTTGCATTGTAAAAGTAGTAAAGAAAATACACACACACACCGATTTAAGTAATGAATTTTTTTACTTTTTATTATAATTTGTACCTTTTAGCTGTTTATTTTAGACTTTGTTTTTAACTTTAAACAAAATGCCCTCCTCAAACACTTTGTTTGATTCTTTTTTTATTATTTTATAATTTTATTCGATTTTGTGTTTAGTATTTAGTTTTCTTCTTTATTTATGTTGTCTTGCTTAATATTTATTTACAGTTGTATTTGTGTTTTTCACTACATATCAACACTTTTGATTGAGATTGTTGCCAGATTTAAAGAACAGTTTTTTCAGTCTTAAGAATTTTTTATTGAAATAAAAGAATGTCAGTATGATATTCTACGTATTTAATTTTAATATTTTAAGACAAGCAATTTATTTTATTTATTAAAATTAAATCCATTTGTTATATGATATTTATTTTTACAAAATGTTTACCAAAAATTTTAATTCTTCCCAAAAGGTGTATGTACTTGGAACAAAAAACTTTAATAAAGAAATTTTATTTAAAACTGAAATATCTCAATGTTACAGAATGGGTTTTGTACTCTTCATTTAAATCTTCGGTTGAGTTACCAGCATTTTCGGGATGAGTAGAATCTAAACAAAATAGCTTGAGATAGCTACAGTGTAGCATGCTTCAACGAAAATCGCCAAAACCTTTAGTGTTTGACTCATTCATAGATTTCGATTCGGTTCCTAAACTCTACACTCTCAAGTTTTAAAATAAAAGAAATACTTTGAAATCAGTTTGTATAACTTTATTTTTCACTTTTCTACACGCTTTCAAAATCGAATTATCCAATTGCAAGTTTTTGACGCTGCACTGCAGGGCTTGCTTTATACATTTTGCAGGAGCATTAAAATTTTTGACGGATAGAAAACACTTGACGGGCTAATTTAGTTTTCCCTGTGAACAAAGAAGATAGATTGAAAATTAACGTATAATAATCTTTTTCAGTTCCTGTTATTGTTGGGCTGTTTGAAAGTTTTGAAAAATTCTTAATGTTTTAAGATTTTATTCTTCATTTATCTGGCAACTCTAAATTCTGCATGCTATCATTGTGTAAATAAAAAACCTACTAAAACAACAACAAAATAATAAAGCCACACAGACAAATTATTAAAATCACGTATGCACCTCAAGCCTGTACTCACTCCTACCGCCACACATACAGCGGGAACACTAGTCAAATCAAGTATTCAACATGCCAGACCAAAAGACGGACAATTAGGCATTTAACCAGCCAGTCAACCCAAACAAAGCAAATTATAACCTTTTTATTTTTTTATACAGTGTCTGCTTTGCCTTTTTGGTTATTATGTATCTAGATGTGTGTGTGTGTGTGTGTGCGTATATTTAAATTGCTACTTCAACCTTCTCTACCTGTTAAACACAAAAAATATTTAAAATTCTGAAAGAACAATAATACGATTCCTTAAGAAAAACTAATTTTAAATGTATGACAGACAGACAAAACAATTTTCTTTTACTTCTTACTCTGTATCCTTTCAAACAATTTCAAGACTTATTTGGTTTTTGAACCGAAAACAAAAATAATATTTTTTTACCTTTTTTTTTGCAAAATAAAATTATTATTTTTTTATATAACCCATAGGAGAAGAGACTTCCTTCCCACCTTTGATTATTGCCGTTTTTTTTATGGATCATCCCTTGTTTTTTGTTTTGTGTCTCTTTCCTTTTTTATTGTTTTTTTTTTTTTTTTTTTTTGTTTAGACCAGACCATTCAAATGTCTGGCAATGTGTCTGGCTGGGTTTTGGTCTGGTTTATTGGCTTGTTGCTCTATAACCCCCTCTGCAATCTCTAACTTTGCCTTGTTCTGATTTCTGTAGATATGTGAGTGTGTGTTTATTTTTTCATTCTCGTTATATTCGTTATTATATTTATTGTTAATAAACTTGAATCATTTTTATACAGTTTTTTTATGGTGTTGCCGTATTAATTTTTTTTTCGTCTTGAAAGGATAATTGTACGAAGGTAACACAGACTCTAATGCATTTGTAGTATGAATACAAGCCCAGGGAATTTTATAGAACTGCTCACTGGAAATCCAGGGGCGTTAGACTTTTAATAATTTATTTTAAAAAATTTTATCTGCAGCCATTTATAAGAAATAAAAGAATAAATAAATATTTATATTTTAATGTTTATTTCTTCTATTAGTTGTGCAATTTTATCGAGTTTAAAGTTGAAGAGCTGTTTAGTCCTTAAAAATATTTTTATTTTCATTCCACTACCTATCAAATTATGTTGTTTTTTATGGTTGACTGTATAAATATCCCACTTCTACATTAACACATTCCTTTTGAAGTCATGCTAGGAACTCAATTGGGACGAACGACGAATTTCGCCTAATACGACGAATTTGCCACCAATAACTCGCTGTGTAAATTCGTGAGGCCAATTTCGTCTGACGTCATGATTGGGTGCATTTTCATTTAGGTTAGGTTGCACAGTCGGCTGGTATGAGAAAACCGACTCACTTGGGTCCTAAATTGTCCCGTTGTGTTGCGTTAAAAGGGATGTGTAAAGGATCAATTCACGTCTCTATGAAACCATCAGATTCATCCCCAAACCGATCCGAAGACCGGATCTGCACAGACCGATAGATCTGCAAGACTATGCAGTCTCGCACTACCGAAAAGAGCCGCTCTGTTGTCAGAAAGAGCTGGACAATGGCAGAGCAAATGCTCCGTTTCCTCCTCTTCCTCGATCCTGACAACTTCTACAGAAGTCATAGTAGGAAGATTCAGTCTCGTAGCATAGGTACCAGTAACGCGGTGCCCTGTCAGAACAGCCACCAGTGTGGTGAGCTGTCCTCGGGAAAACCTCATCAGATTTGAAGATCTCCTACTATCATACTGAGGTCATAATGTCCTCGAAACCGTGCAGGTGACCTCGTTAGACCATCTGGTCTGCGCGGCCCCTTAAAGTTCCCGCTGAAATTAACCCCTACAACAGTTTAACGGGACTCCTACCAGTGGATCTATCTCCCGGTCTCTTAGCCGAATTCCAGATCTAGCGAGTTCGCCCGCAACTATGTTTCCGGTTATGCCCGAGTGTGCCAGCACCCAAAATAGTTCCAGGTTAGAATGTCTCGCCATCTCATCTAGAGGTGTACGGCATTCACGGACCAATCTGATGTTGTGTAGACACCCGATAAAATGTTTATTGCGGCCTTGCTGTCAGTACAGATCCGGATATCCTCTCAGCTTGAATTCATCCTGATCTAGAATCTAGGAATTAAGACGCCTTCCGTGACTCCAGTCTATACGAGTATAGACATCAATCACAACTCTCTGATGATCCATGTGAATCATCATGTTCGACGTGCTTGACTTTGATGCTGCGAATCCTATGTCAGACATGGGGATGGGAAAGCAGTAACCGATATTATCGGGAATAGCAGAGGCACATCCCAAGGTGGCCGCATGGCCATAGTCCTGTGGCCTCCATGCAATAGTTGCTTTCTGCCTAGCTGCCGAGTTCAGAGCCATGAGATTGGCCGGTAGCCAGTGCAGCATAGTAAAGAGTGCAACAGTGACCATCAAGGCCGAAGTACGCAGAATACGCAGTATACTGCAGTTTGCCATTCTGCCCAGGCGCGGGCCAACAAACGAGAATCCCATAGCCAGTAGCTGTGTTGAGGTTGATACCCCAGTTTCTGCGTATAGCCTTTCAACACACATAAGAATCCACTGAAGCATTGTCCGCCCGAAGTCGAAAATTAGGGTTCCATGACAGTTTGGAGTCCAGGATGATACCTAGTTATTTCGCCTTGTCAGATATTTATTATTTATTTATCGAAAAGAAATTACAATCGTAACGCAGACAAATATAAGTTAACGGTTAAGAATGTCTAAATTTATACTAGACTTGGCATTAAGGACTTCACACTAAGGATTTGGAAAATGCGAAGCTGTGTCGTCAAGTAAGTCCTGTAGCGGAACTTCGTCGTCTGATTTACTAACGGAAATTGATTTGGAATATGGATAACTTCTTTTTCCTGCGACAACTTAGTATTGACGAAATTTCGGATGTGCAGATACTGCTGTTTAGTAAAATTCGATTCAATTATAATTGATATAAATAATTTGTATATTCAGCAACCTTCAATTTTAGATCTTAACATTCACACAATATTTTCTGCAGTTTTATCAATTCTAGCTTTCTTTTTTTTTTTTTTTTTGCTAATCTACGCTATTTTGTTCTCTTTGAGCAATTTTGAAAACTTGAAGTTTATTCTTTAAGTGGTGAAGGAGGTTTTAAATAACTCGTTTCTCTTCTAATTAATAATTTCTTGTGGTTTTCAAAACGCGTGCTTTGTTGTTTGTTTTTTTTTACAATATGACAAATTGTTTACATAATAATTTGATACATTTCACCAGATCGCAATTTTGATTTTTGGTTTTCAATATTAGCTCATTGAACTATTTCTCTAAACAATTGTTGCTGAATTTTTTTCCATTTTAACTCTCTTTGGAGCAGAAAATTTCCATATTACAGAAGCTTGAAAATAGGCATTTAATATATATATGTATATAATTTGTTTATTATTTTCGTTTAAGAGCTACAACACCACTGTGCAGTGCAGGCAAACCGATATTGGGAACTTACAATATGTAACGAAAAATTCCATTAAAAATTATTCAGAATTCCCCAAGGTTTTCCTCTTTTTATGTAAAAAACTCTTCAACACCTATTTTCTCGTTCTTCATTAAATTTAAAAATAAAAAATACCTTACTGATTAAAAAAAATTTATTCTTAAATTATATTTGAAAAAATTTCTAACAATTTATGGCGAAATGTACCTACGTGAGCTAATAATATAGAAATTCCCCCATAAATAATCCCTAACATTTACGGCTACACGTATGATGATCATTTATGCAAATTAAACTCTTTACTCACACCTTCAATTAAATATACACACACACACACACAGATGATAGACATACTTTTTCTCTTCTCTCTGTCTATCTTCTTTTAACATGTAATTGCAGTTTACAAACAAAAGTAACGCAAGTGTTTTATAAATAATAATACACCTGGTGTTGTATAATCAGCGTAAATGTGTGACGAAAAATATGATGTGGATAAGATTTGTAACAACAAAAACAATAATATGAAACAAACTATCTTTTGAGTTATTTTACACCAAATATAACAACAACTAACACTTTTTATTATTAAGAAGTTTACTAATAAATTTATAATTTATGTAAATTCTCTTACATTTCTGTAATAGTTCTTGCTCTCTAACAGTACTTCGGTTATGCGAGCAAATACATACATATGTATGTATGTATGCATCTATGTATTCATATATTTCTTAAAAGACGGAAATTATGTAAAAGTATAAGACTTCTAAAAATAGTTAAAAACAAATTAAGTCGAAAAAAGTAAATATTTTTTATTATTTCAGCTTCTTATTACCGTTAGAACATAAAGATTGAAAAAAGTAAAAACTATAAGTTTTAGCTAAAATAGTAGTAACTGAAACAATAACAAATAAAATACTTATCAAAAGTATCTACAGCAATTGTGTTTGTTGTTGTTGTATGTGCATTGATATTAACAATAATAATAACAGAATATACATACATACATACATACATACATATAAAAAATATAGAGAAAACCGAAAAGGGCACTGACATTGGACAAACTCACAAACATACATACATACATTTAATTGTACTTTTGCTTGGCTTTTTAAGATTTTGTTGTTGTTTTGTCATTTCAAACACAATTGTAGTTTGTAGTTTTGTTTTTGATGTCTGTTGTGTTCTAATTCAATGTTTATTTATGTAGTTTTTTTTTTCTCTTTAACTTTTTCCTCTTTATTTTTGTTTTCGAGTTTTTATAACTTCCTGTCGTAATCGTAATCGGTGCAACGTTTAAAGTATTTAGCAAATGATAAGATTTTGTTGATTTTTAGTCTAAACAAATAAAGCTTAATATTTCCCTAATTCATATATAAAACCACAGGTAGTTTGAACTTTTATTAACGTTTTCTTGTTGATCTTTATTGTTACAGTTAAAAAAATTTTACTCTTTTTATTAATGCTCTTTTAGTACTTGTTTTTTTTTCTCTTTTCTCTTTATCGTTGATATTGTTGACATTATTGCCAGATAAAAAATGTTTGAGGATATTTTTGCCGTTTTTATTGTTTATTAATTATCATTCATACTTTGAACTAAAATTCGATTAAATTTTTTGGTCAAAAATACCTTCAGTAGTAAAGAAGAAAAATACCATAAGAAATAAATTAAAAGCTTGGGCTTCTTGCTAATCTTTTGCAAAGGAAAATTATTTAATTTCAAAATAGCGATATTTTCCCATAAGTCTAATAGACTTTTTAAGCAATGCAACTCTTTGACGGTCTTCTCATATTGTGGTTGCATTGCTATGTGGGTTTGAACAAGACGCAGATTAAGGGTCTAATTCTTTAAAACTCAACGCAACACTAAAATTATGTAGAATACAAAAACAAATTTTAAAATATTTAAAAAATTTGTTAATGTGTTTCATACAAATATTCAAATTTTTCAAACGAACGCAAACGCCACAAATTTAATGGTGTTGATTTCCTTCTTTTGCAATTTGGATTTTTGTTTTCTTTCTTAAAATATTTTGAATTTTAATTTCGTTTCTAAAAGAATTCTGACATTTTTTACGTGCATAAATTAAGAGCCTAAATCAGTGTTAAGTAAATAATTCCTTACAAGTTCCAACAAAAGGTGATATTTTTTGTTGGGTTGATTTTTGACTTTTGAGCACTCAAACCTTGCTTGATGGAAAGTTCCTGCTTTGCCTTATTAAGAATAGTATTGCCCGTTTATTAATTTTCTTTCCACGGTTGTTTAATTAAGGCATCATAACATCGATTATGATGTTGCCTTTAGTGCAAAACGCAACAGCTATTTTACTTTAAAGCTTTTTCCCACTTTAGGCTTTAAAAACTTTTAGGCTTATAAGTATTGCTCAGCTCATCAATAGTTTACCAATCGTCTTATTTACTTTGACACGGCCATGTGACAAATTTTTCTTCAATATCACATTTTATGTAAATGGATGAAAAAAAATACGTTTTTTAAAACATTTTAGCTGCTCTGTTTTTTCTGCAAAAAGATTTTTTTAGCTTTAAGTACTCTAAAAATAACATAATGACATCTTAGGTTAGGTTAGGTTGCGCAGGCTGTCGGCGTAAAAAGACCGACACACGTGCATGCTAAAGTTCCCGTTGTGTCACCTGGAATAGGATGTGCAGGGATCAGATTCAGGTCCCTACGGCACCGTTAAAGATCCATATCCAAACCACCCCGAGGAACGGATAAACAAGTTTATCCTAGCATCATCGCAGACAGATAAGTCTGCAAGACCATGCAGTCTCGGACTGCCCAGAAAGAGCTGGGCAATGGCAAAGCAGATGCTCCACCGTTTCCTCCTCCTCCTCTTAACAACTTCTACAGTAGTCATGATGCGAAGATTCAGTCTCCTAGCATGGGTACCAATGACACAGTGTCCCGTCAGCACAGTCACCAGTGTACCCAGCTGCCCTCGAGGAAACCTCAGTAGATTTGCGGTTCTCCCACTATCGTGCTGAGACCACAATGTCTCCGAGACCCTGCAATGACATCTTGATCAAAACATTTTGGATTGTAGACATAAACAGCTTTAAGAACTAAAACGGTTTTTTGAACTCCCCACTCTAAAGTTAAAAGAAAATACCTTAAAATACGAACTAATTGAACATTATTATTTCCTGCAATAATCAATCTAATCAATTCTCAGTAATCGATTATAAAAGTCTCATGCCTTGTTAAAATCATTAGGTTGGTAATCTAGTTAGGAAGTCCTTCCGCCAAAAAATTATTAATTCCACACTCGATTGCCAGGCTGAACAATCAAACCTGGCATGTGAGAACGGCATGATGATATGCCATCATACTCGTATAACAGGATAAAAATTTTGTTTGTCAACGGCACTGGACGGATTTCAAAATATTTAAATATTAAAACTCTGTCATCAAACCTTTCTTACAAGCAAAGTTTAACCATCTAAAACCCAATTCAACAAAAAAATACCAACAATCAATTTTTTACGGTGTATTAGTAGAATTTCTTAAACAAAGAAGTCATTCTTCGAAGATACCTGTTGACTGGATAAAATAACTACTTTTGCGTTCGTTAAAGCAATTCATCTGGTAACTTTGTTAATGAGAATTTTGAAGTTTTATTTTTAGTACATTTGTTTGTTACCAAAACTGTACAACTTAAAGACGTTATGTTGTTGCTGTTTTTTATTGCATACAAATAACAAAAGATATTGAGGGGGAAAATTATGCCTACGTGCAGATTATAGAAACCGGCAATGTCTATTATTCCTATGACAATGTTTATTTTTTCTCTTTTTGAACTCATTTTTATTTTTCGTTTGAACTTTTTTGTTTTACTTTATTGACCATGCTTAGGAAAAATTTTGTAATATGTTGGAAGAAAAGAGAGAGAATTTTTTTCTTTTATAAGTGCATCTGAGAGAGTTAAAGTGCACGTGTATGCGTGCGTATACAGTTTAGAACAAGAGATATTTTAAAAATACTATCCCATTCTCCTATCAATATCCTTTCAGCATGAATCAACCACCAATATATTAGTTCAGTTTCAGATTTTTATTAAGTATTTTACAAAAATAGTTGAGTTTTTAAAGCACATGCAACATACATATGCATCAGTTTAGGAGTATTATTAGTATTGATTTAATTTACTTTGTAGTTATTTAAAATCTTAAAAAGCTCTACTAAATATTAATTTCAATCTATCTTAAGATTTTTTAAAAATAATATATTAATAAAGTTAAAATATCTTACCGAGTATTTTTGTTTGTTTCTCATTTCCTAACATCCAACCCTGGTAATTAATTTATAAAACATGGTTCTCATACAGTTTAATTCTGTTTGTGTCTCTTTCACTTAATAGATTGTGTAGTGTGACCAGCTGAGAATATTTAAAGGGAATTTTTAATAAATATATAAAAAGCTAAATTTTTCTAAATAAAAATAATTTGAAAATTATAAACGGTAAAATTTGCCTACACAATCAAAAGTAGAGCCTAAAAAATGTGCCTTTAATATAAGAAAATTCTATTAAGTTTTCATAATTAGACTTATTTTACGGGGCTTGCAAAAGTAGGATACAAACAAAACTATTGCATATTTTTAAGAGCAAAGTTTTGCAACGCACAGCTTTTTTTTGTTTATTGTTAAAGCGATAAACAAACCCGAGCTTTGAAGGACTTACGACGCAATGGCCGTTAAGAACATTTTAAGCGATTATTTTCAATTGAGTCTAAAGCTATTAAAAAAAAATACATTTTTATTTTTAATTTAAATTGTTAATATGTATAGTGTAATAAAAATTATTTTTATTTTTATTTTTTTTTTTATTTTTATTGAAATAATCGCAAAAAGTATTTTCTTGCTTCATGAAAAAATTTTAGCAGCGGCGATATGTGATACTTGGCTCTGTAAAATGGAATAAAAAAGTAAACAAAATAATTCAATATAAAATTTTACAGTTGCCAAAAACTGAATGTAGAAAATATTTATCAAAAACCTAAACAAATGAAACAAAAATCGGATAAAAAAGATGGTGGACTGAAACTGAAATACAAAAAAAAAAAATTAGAGTAGTTTGTTGATACTTTTTTTTAATTATTTAAAAATCAGTTGTTAAAACAAATTTGCTACACGTTTAAAAAAAGCACTCTTGCTTCACAGCAGAAAATCGTTGTAAATATGCTAGACTTGCAGATATGTTACGAAGAATGAGTTTTGCTAAAGTTTTTCTTTTTATTATTTTTTTTATTTACATATAAATTAACACAAGTTTAAAACTCCCAAGTATGATCAGTTATGTAATGAAATTCGATCAATTGAAAAACAATTCGAATAGTTATCACTTTAGTTTCACCTTGATTTCTAAAGCATTCTTTAGGAGACTTTGCATGTAGAAAAAGATTCAAATTACATCTCTGCTTTGTATAAGCTCTATAAAGATAAAGTCTGTATTCAGGATAAACGAAGAGCTATTTGTCGGGACGGTTCAAAAATTGGCAGAATAGCTAGATATACAAGCATGTCACAGAACTCAATTCGGATCGAAAAGGATTTCAATTCCGTAAATTCGTTCATCAGGAAACGAAAACCTATAATTTTTTTTTTTGTTTTTTTTTGCGGAAAGTATATTTTACTTTCGACCGGAATTAAAACCATTCAGATTGGAATGTGTGATGAATTTTTTTTTTTTATTTTGACAGTTTTTTTTTTTAATAATTATTTTATTTATTATTTATTTGTTCGATTGCATTGCCGTCGTCTTTTAGTAATTTTTTTTAACTTTGATTTAATTCTATCGTCTGGTCACCCCAGAGAGTGAGTGCTTTTAGCTCAGTTTTTTTATTTTTATTTTTAGGTTAATAAACGGCTAGTAGTAGGCTTGTTGTTTTGTTATTTTTACTTACACAAATGTTTGTTGTTTTACCTTTAAATGTCTACATGAGTATGAGTTCTGAGCAGCGTTGCCACAGAAGAAATTGACTTCCTACCAATAAGTTTCAAAAATCCTACCAAAATCGTTCACAGCCTACCAAAAATTTACAAATGCATTTCTTGCACATAAACTCTGTTATACTCATTTGGTTTTTTTCCGTAATTGTTGAGATGGAAGTTTGTCTTTTTAGAATGAACACCCATCCCTTTCCTGGAGCCAATCAAATTCGCTCAAACATTCGGTTCTACATTTTCTTTTGACAGTTTCTTTACAATGTTCACTAAAAGTATTATATTATTTAAAAATGTTTTAAAACAAAAATTTTAAGAGTGGTTCTACCTGGTTGATGGAATTTCGTCTTCTGAAATTATATTTATTTCATTTAATTTTGGAGTTTTGATAAAAAACTGAAAAAAATACATGCAATATTAACAAATATTTATGTAATTAAAAGGAACGTATTTACAATTAAAAAAAATTTACTTATTTTCCAATTTGTCTGTTAATTTTTTTTAAACATACACTTGAAAATAAACCTTAACTCAAAAATATTGTTAATTTCAATTTCATAATATTGTTCGGGTTTCTTAAACCAGAGATGGTTATAGCTTTAATCATCTCTATGCAAAAAAGCAGAGATGTTTTTTATTACACCTAAAACAGTTTTTAAAAACAGTGGTAGCACTATTCAAAGTTATTGTGTATTTAATTCAAAGTTACATTTTTATTTTAATTTTATGTTCTGAATTTTTAAGGTGAAAAATTTACTATTACTAAAAAATTGCTACAGGAGGAAATCCTACCAATAATTAAACAAAAAATGCAACAAACCAACCAAACTACCAAACTGTTTTTTAAAAACGAAAATCTACCAAGTTTGGTCCGATTGGACCAAAGCGGCAACGCTGGTTCTGAGTAAAGGGAAAAGCCAAAAACAATGAATATAGAGAGAGCATACGTATTGTAAATGTGTGTACGTACGTTTGATTTCATGATATTTTTCTATGGCTATATAGAATTAACTTACCAACCATCTCAACTGTCAGTCAGTTGTTTAGACACAGACGCAGCATTAAAACGTTGAATTTTCATTAAAATACGAGGCGGACCTTTTAAATAAATATTATTTGTGTTACTTTTTCTGTTGCTTTCAAAAACAATTTTTGTTACTAAATTAAAAAAAAAAGTATAAACTTGTGTCTTGGTGTATTTTATTTTGGTTTTAACTTGATGATTTTTGTTGATCTGTGCTGGCTTCTTGCTGGTCGTATCGTATTATGTGTGCATTTTTAAGAGAAAAAAGTGTATGTTTTAAAAATTTACTTTTGCAATGCGTTTGTTGGCTGTGATTTTGGAGTTTTCTTTTTCAACGTGATTATTTTCATCGTTTATGCTTCTACTACTGACGTTTTGTTTTTATCGATTTCATACTTTTTTATTCGTCATCAACGCCAGCATAAACCAAACAAAACCAAACCAAAGTCGTCGATGATTGTCTCAATATTGTATATCTTTTACCGATTGTTTTAAAATGTGAATGTGTCTGTTAAAAATTTATAATTGTTGTGTGTTGGATATCTTATGCTCCACAATCATTTAAAGGCCATTGAATTGTATATATATTTTTGTTGTTGTTGTTTGTTATTTGTATTTAAACGTTAAAATAAATAATACAACAGAATATTAAAGTCCTACAAAGAGGAAGAAGAAGAAAAAGATGTTGTACAATATTAATAAAGAAACAACAGCAACATTTACTAGACCAGACAGACAGCACGACAGATTTTTTTTTGTTGTGCTTCGTTCGTTATATTGTTTTACCAATAATACAATAACAAAAAAATGCATAAAAGAAATAATAATAATAATGGTGGCATAAAACGTTCAAGTGTTGGTTATATATCTATTAATAAATCACAGTTGCATATAAAAAGTATGTAAATATATGCATAAAGGTACATAAGTACAGAAAAAAAAGAAACCATATATTAACATAAAATAAAATTAATAAAAAATTATTTTAATCAAAACAAAATGAATGAATGTGAACGTTTGAGTATATCTTTATTATGAATCAGAATCATTTAAATAAATTTTAAATTAAAAATAAAAAGAGAATAAACGAAAAGAGAGTATCAATTTTAAAAACAATCAATAAATAACTGTGATAATATTTTTTTTTTACCATAAAACAACAGTGGAATTTATTTTTTAATAAAAAGTAAAAGAAAACAGTAACTAGCTTAAATAATTAGCTTTTTTCAAAATGATAATGATGGATACCACAGTCGATCCATCAAATACAAAAAATGTAAATATAGTAACCGGAATAACAGCCATGGATACTACACCGCCACATGATGAAAATGATCAATTGGCTCCACCATCACACTCTGCAGGTACTACCATAGAGGCAGCCTTTACCGTAGTTGCAATGGAATCGAATAACAATAATATTGAAATGATGGATTACAAAGAGAGTCGCAAACATAAGAAAAAGAAGCGAGAAAAAAGAGATAAGGATAAAAAACATCGGGAACGTCACAGCGATCGAGAACATCGTGATAAAGATCATGATCGTGAGCATAGGGGAGAACGTCATAGTAAAGAGCATCGTGATAAAGATAGAGAACGTGATCATCACCATCATCATCATAATCCTCATTCAACATCTGCCTCATCATCGCCTTCTTCACTATCGACCATTTCGGCCTCAGCCTCGCCTGCCTCGTGTTCGTCTTCCTCAGCGGGAATATGTGTAACGGGTGCAACGGCAACTGCTTATCCTCACAATTTAAAAATACGTTTTCTTTTATCTGGGGTAAATATTTTACACATTTTTTATTTTTTTTTTTTATTTTATTATACGACGGCTGCTCTATATATTTCTGGCCTAATAGTGAAAATGCGAATATTTATAATCAAAAATGCTTTAATTGTTTTTCAAAGTAATCTCCAGCATGATTTATACACTTTTGCATGCGCTCAAACCAGTTGTCGAAGCACTTTTTCCACTCCGATTGAGACACCTCTAAAACATGGTTTTTAAACACTTCAACAGCTTCTTGACCACGCATTTTTTCTTGATGTGCGGAAACAAGAAGAAGTCATTAGGTGCCAAGTCAGGGCTATACGGCGGATGACCCATTAGTTCGACGTTTTGGCCGGTCAAAAACACTCTGGTTTGAGCCGATGTGTGAGAGCTCGCATTGTCATGGTGAACAATGATTCGTCTTCTCTTGTTGGTTTTTCGAATTTCTCCGATGACTTCAGGCAAACAAATTGTAGTGTACCACTCAGAAGTGACCGTCCTACGTTGCTCAAGCGGAACAGTCGCGACCTTTTGCTTCGAAGTGCTTCTTCCACGAAAAACTTTCGTTGGATTTTGCTCGTCTTTGAAGACCCACACGGTCGATTGTTGCTTCGTTTCGGGCTCATACGCATAGATCCATTATTCGTCACCTGTGACGATCTTATAAACGTCTTTTGACGCACCGCAATCGTATTTTTGCAACATTTCTTTGCACCAATTGACACGAGCCTTTTTTTGAGCGACTTTCAAATTGTGCGGGATCCAACGAGAACAAACCTTTTTTACGTCCAAGAGTTCATGCAGTATCGAATGTATGCTGGTGGAAGAAATGTCCAAGGATGTCTCTATCTGTCGGTATGTCGCATGTCGATCTTGCATTATTAGTTCACGCGCGGCATCAATGTTCTCTGGCACAACAGCCGTTTTTGGACGACCTTCACGGAATTCGTCTTTGATCGAGCTTCGGCCACGATTAAATTCATTATACCAATTTTTCACAGTGCTATATATATTTAAGTTCATCAATGCACTCTTGTCGTGATAATCCACGTCGAAAGTTGTGAAAAATGATGACACGAAAATGATCACGAGTTAATTCCATTTTTTTTCTATATTAATTTTTTCAAGTCACTGTAAACAACATAAATAATGGTCTAATTTAACTTTAAATTTATCGTGCTATTTTCCCGGTATTGATTATTGAAGGTGAAATGGTCGTACGTCAAAACGTTTTGAGTACGATTGTGCTTAAAAATGACAAACTTTCCAATGGAAATGTCAGATTGCACTTGGCAGCACTCAGTGTTGCCAGGCCAGAAATATATATAGCAGCCCTCGTAATTTATTTTTTTAATAAAAATAACAGTCAGCTTTTCGAAATCTAGTTAAGTCCTGTAATTAATTAATAACTTATATTAAAAGTTTAGACTGGATAGATCAAAATAAAAATTATTGGATCCGCTGTACGGATTAGTTAAGAGAGAACTCTTTGCGGAAAAATGCTTTTCAAGTAGAAAATTGCACTCGACTGACTCAGTGACTTTTATAACAGCAGAGGATATATTCAGGCGAGTCATTTTACAAAAAACGCCATTTCAGCGAACATTGTAAAAAAATACTTTTGGCAGTCAAATGGTCTGTCTGACTAAATATAACGGGTCCCGAGTCGAGAAAAAACGCCATTTCGGCAACTACTGTAAATAAATACTTGTGGCAGTCGAACGATCTGTCCAAGGAATATAGTAATTCTCGAACTGCCAATGTCTCATCGCTTGACCTGGCCAATTTAACGTTAGAATATCTAAGAAAAGACGCCATTTCCCTAACCCCTGTAAACAAGTGCATTAACAGTCTCTTTTAAGCAAGAAAATATTTTTAAGACTGCCACTGATTGGTGGGTGGATCAGTTTAACTTTAGAATATATTAATTCTCGGAATAAAGTTTAAGAGGAAATTTGTGTGGTTATGATTGCTAGGCGTGGTACTACTTGCGGACTTGGAAGGCTTGGACATTCGGCGCAAGACTGAGTAAAAAGCGAATAAAAAACTTGGCTTGCAGCCACCAAAACTGTAAATTAAGGACTTTCGCGGTCTGTCCAGTGGCCAAGTACTGGTACCAAGAAAACCATCCCTTTGGGTAGTAACGTGTTGGTTGTAGTTTGGATTATAATCGCAGGGAGGGTTTATAATTTCTTAAAGAAGGATGGGCATGCTCCTGCCAGCTATGATCCTAAATGTAGCTTCTCGTATGATATTTATGGGCACTGTTGGTCTAATTGACTTTACTTAAAGGCACCATTAGGTGTTTGCCATCGTGGGGGATGTAAACGTTAATCTCAAACACAACTGTCATTAGGAATGGTTGCAGAATTCCCACGCTTGTAAGGTAAACTCACGGCCTCCCTACTTTTGTTGAGGGAATATCTGAGTAGTGGGGTCTATTTAGACCTTAAAGTATCCCATTGAGAATCACGCAATGCAGTTATGAGCCGAGTATAACGAAATCTGTCTGAATTGTCGACGTTGGGATTTGGAGGAGAGTGTAGTTTATTACAGCTCCTGCCAAAACACTGAACTCTGCCTTACTTTAAGTGGATCAGTATTTGTTTCCATCATTTTTTGCACCCTGACAAAAGAAAAAAAAAATACTACCGTTTCTATGCCTTTTTTGCTCTTTCTTGTTGTGTCAGTTCTAATTAGATCTTTCACAAAAAGTTACAGGAGTCAAAGAGGACAGGTCTATGCTAATGACGGTTAGGGAAAAATTTGCGTATATTTTCAAAATCCAGTGTTGTATTTTTTTTTTCGTTCGTGTTAATTTTATTTTTTAATGGGTTGGTTTAATTGCCCAGAACATGTACACAACTTTTCCCAGGGGATTGTTTTTGACCTAAAATAATGTGGTTCATAATTGTTTTTCAATTATGTAAGAAACATAATATTGTTTTTGTTTTTGCTTATAACAAACTTTAATAAAAAGACACAACTGTTTTAAAGTTTACAAATTCTTTAAAGGGTTGCTCTCAATATAATTTTGATAATCGTTTGATAATGTCTACATTGCTTTTATTTTATTATTTAATTCCCAATTCCCATGAACATTAAGATTGTATAGCATTTCATTATTTCCTTCGTATAAATGTCATCTCTAATGGTTTCACAAGATTTAAAATCTGTACAGCGTTCGTCGTTGACCAGCTTGTTTTTGTTTGCTTTTTTTTCATTTTTTATTATAAAGTTTAATGTTATAGGAAATTAAGTTTAGGATTTGTTTGATTTAATTTTATCACCACCACCACCAATAAATAAACACGAAAGAAAAAAAAAGAGACAGAGAGAGAGAGAGTGAATTTGTTTTTAACAGATGGCCGCTTTCGAAACCAGAACAGATGCTGCATCAATCAAATGTGGTAAAAAAAATCCTATTAGATTTATTGAAGTATCTGATTGCATAACATTGAAATAAAAAAAAAAAAACAGGTAACAGTTCAACAAGTTTAGAATCGGCGCTTGTATTTAACATTTTTTTGCAATGTCCAATTTGTATTGAAAAGAATTTTATCATTAGAATAAACAGAATAATCTCTCTGAGAACAGCAATACAAAGAATACTTTTTTATTGATCGATTGATATAATTTATAAAGTTCTTCTTGATGGGCAATTAAGCGGCAATCCGATAAAACCGTCTGTTTTAACTAACTTAAATACAGCAACAATGATGTGAGTTATTATGTTGGTTCCACGAACAAGTAGGAATAACACAATATTCAAATAGACGCTTCAGATTTTGCTGGTAGTGCAATATTTTATTACACATTGAAATAAACGTTATAGTCTGTCCATACATTCGCCGTTATTAGGATTATTGCAAAAAATGCCGTTATTGAGCTCAATATTCCATAAAAAATTTTAATTAAGTTATTGTTCAATAAGTACGAAATTGTTATAATATTGAGTAAAACTAAAAAATACAACACTGTTCAGAAAAGTGTGTTTAGTGAGCAAAATTATCTACAATTATCTGCAAAGATATATGTCAACAAAACAAAAGAAAATATGGCGGGTCAAATAGAAGTTGAGTTTATTAATATAAAATTGTTAATAAAAAATAAAACAGAGTAATAAAATTAAAAAAATAACTAATTTTACTTTCAATTAAACTTTTTCCAGCAGTAAACTTTGAAAAAACATATTTTCCAAATAAAATAATAACAATTGTGTTTTTCAGCTGTCCAAAGCTTATTGGGATAAATAAATTTTGTATGTCTGAACACTAAATAAATTTTGTCAATAAACAGAATATTGATTCAATAAAAATGCATGTATGAACACACTATTACGATCATCCGGCCTTTAGCTTGTCCAAAATGTTTGGCTTATTATTGTAAACTGAGGACTTTACGTAGATTGCTCGAGGAGTGTCAAGTTGAGTGTTTACAGCGGCGAATTGAAAAATATTCCCCGTAATATGACCCAATCGCCAAATATTTCCTTCATAACTTCATAGGTTTGAGTGGTTTTAATCACAGGTAGATCACGATTTTGTCGAACTCTGGCCAGAAGGAATGGCCAGAGTTAACATTACTTTTTACCAGCTTATTGCGTTGATACTGACCACCACAGCATCGGCGGATTGCCCCGTCGCCAAATTTCTCCTTCGTAGTTTTAGCGGATTTCATCGCTTGTAGAGAATATTGTCAAATGCCTTATACTATAGTTCGGATATATCGATATTGTCGAACCAAGCGTTTAATTTATGGAAGGCTGAATTGAGAGTTTCAGGTCTTCTTCGATACTTCTCGCTACGGCAACGACGCAATTCATGTCTAGTTGATTCCTGATCAAATTTCATTATTTTCCTTGGTAGGAGGGCTGTTATATATATTTCTGGCCTGGCAATACTGAGTGCTGCCAAGTGCAATCTGACATTTCCATTGAAAAGTTTGTCATTTTTAAGCATAATCGTACTCAAAACGTTTTGACGTACGACCATTATTTGTGTTGTTTACAGTGACTTGAAAAAATTAATATAGAAAAAAATGGAATTAACTCGTGAACAGTTTCGTGCCATCATTTTTCACAACTTTCGACGTGGATTATCACGACAAGAGTGCATTGATGAACTTAAATCTTTGTATGGCGATGAAGCACCATCCTATAGCACTGTGAAAAATTGGTATAATGAATTTAATCATGGCTGAAGCTCGCTCAAAGACGAATTCCGTGAAGGTCGTCCAAAAACGGCTGTTGTGCCAGAGAACATTGATGCCGTGCGTGAACTCATAATGCAAGATCGACATGCGACATACCGAGAGATAGAGACATCCTTGGACATTTTTTCCACCAGCATACATTCGATACTGCATGAACACCTGGCCGTAAAAAAGGTTTGTTCTCGTTGGATCCCGCAGAATTTGAAAGTCGCTCAAAAAAAGGCTCGTGTCGATTGGTGCAAAGATGTGTTGCAAAAATACGATTGCTTCAAAAGACGTTTATAAGATCGTCACAGGTGACGAATCATGGATCTATGCGTATGAGCCCGAAACGAAACAACAATCGACCGTGTGGGTCTTCAAAGACGAGCAAAATCCAACGAAAGTTGTTCGTGGAAGAAGCACTTCGAAGCAAATGGTCGCCTGTTTCTTCGGCAAAACTGTTCATGTGGCGACTGTTCCGCTTGAGCAACGTAGGACGGTCACTTCTGAGTGGTACACTACAATTTGTTTGCCTGAAGTCATCGGAGAAATTCGAAAAACCAACAAGAGAAGACGAATCATTGTTCACCATGACAATGCGAGCTTTCACACATCGGCTCAAACCAGAGCGTTTTTGACCGGCCAAAACGTCGAATAATTGGGTCATCCGCCCTACAGCCCTGACTTGGCACCTAATGCCTTCTTCTTGTTTCCGCACATCAAGAAAAAAAATGCGTGGTCAACGATTCTCGTCGCCAGAAGAAGCTGTTGAAGTGTTCAAAAACCATGTTTTAGAGGTGTCTCAATCGGAGTGGAAAAAGTGCTTCGATCACTGGTTTGAGCGCATGCAAAACTGTATAAATCATGCTGGAGAATACCTTGAAAAACATTAAAACCATTTTTGATTATAAATATTCTCATTTTCACTATTAGGCCAGCCCTAATTATGTGAGTGTTCTGAAGTGTTATTGTCAGGCATGGAGCAAGAAAAAGCAATCATAAACCACCACTGATGCAGTTTTGCTAGGTGTTGCGTGCATCGGAGATTCTCTCGCGAGGGCAACTTTCTCGTTTATGGTTTAATTGTATTGACGTGATCCTGTAATTATAGTGCTACATACTCTGCTTAAATTTTAAGGGTCTCCCTATAGCGGCTTAAAACATGAAACCATTATACATGAAAATCACTCCTCTAAGGGAACACCCTTTGATTATAAATTTAAAACCGAGTATATTAAACACCAATTCAAGTGTTTGTTTGCTACAATTTTATGATAAATTTAATCGGTGACTGGTTTTCGAATTAAATCTGGTTTCATGATGATAATTTTTCACATACATTCATCGTAAATATCAAGAGGTAATAAGTGCAGTATAACAGTTTGTTTGACAGTTAACCCTTTCGTAAATTCTGTCGGCAATAAAAAAACCGCTGATATTATTTTTTTTAAAGCCTACTAAAAAAGCAACCTTGAAATATTCCCGCAAATTATATTTCATGAAATCTATTTACATAAATTTAGAAATAAATGTCAGCTGTTTTCATTCCCTTTTTGTTTCCTTTGAAGACCTCATGTTTTTTTTTTTTTTAATAAAACCTTAATATAATTCAGATTAACCCCAACTTATTACTTTTAATAGATGTAAATGTTTAAACTGAACATTAGAATAGAAATTATTTTTTGACAATCCTGAGAAAGCAAAAAAAGTACATGTGTGTGTGTGTGCAATATAAATTAATGAGATTCAGTGAAATTCTAATCCTTGAATAGAAAATAAAAATTAAGCAGCTGGAAGTAAAAGAATTTTCTTCTTAAAAAAACAAGAGAAATAAAAAACGATCCAGAATAATAATCAAGAAGAAGAAGAAAAAAAGGTTAGCGAATTTATAACATCTGCTTTTTAAAGAAACCAAACAAAAAAAATATTTAAAAAAAACTAGAAAGATCTAGTTATATAACAGGCTGATTTTTGTGCCAGCATATCCTGTTGCAAGAGAGAAAAAAAGGATAATAGGACACATACACACACGCACACATATCCACAGATTAAGAAAAAAGGGAAGCAAACAACTACAGCTGTTTGTTTGGTACTGCTTAAGAAAGTACGAATGCGTGTGTGTTTGTGTGTGTGTTCGTTTTCTTACACTCATTTTGTTTGTTCTTTTTTCCTTGTTTTATAATTGTACCTTTTAAGTACATGTTTTTTGTTTTTTATTTGAAGCTGCTGCAAATAATGTTGTTGCTGCAACACTTTAAAATAAAAAAAAGTAACCGAAATAATTTTGTCTGTTTTGTAAACGATGTTTTGTAAAGACTTTTTCTTAAAGAATTTCTATCAATTGTTGTGTCTTGTGTTGTACATTTTATCTCATTGCACATGTTGTCTTTAAATGTTTTATATTTTGTAAATGTGGTTCGGCAATTGGCAGGTGTTAACATGTGTTTTATTTCCTTGGCATCTTTTATAAAACTCCTGTGTGTTTTTTTTCCTTTTGTTGTAATATTTACAACATTATTAATCTCCCTGCTTAAGGATTAAAAAATTTTACAAAACAACTTTGAAATGAAGACATTCTTTTTGAAAGAAGAAAATGCAACAATTTCTGAGTTTAAGCAGCATAAAAACTTGTTTCATTCGAATGTAATGACAATCGTTTTATGTTTAATTATTCAGTATCCCTGATTAGAAGCGTTTTTCATGTGTTAGGTTTTTTCGCTTTTGAAAAATTTTCCAAAATGTAAAAAAAATGAAAAATAAAATTTAACATAAAAATGGCACGGCTCTTAAAGGGTTAAGCATTTTAAAAAAATTTTAGTAATTCCTTAAAGACCTCTTCGAAATATTTAAAATGATACCCATATTGATATTTTAAAAAATTTGAACATTTTAGAGGCCCGAAACTCGGAAAATATGGGCGAGTGCCAATTTTTTCACTTGATATTTTTTTCTTATTTTTTAATTCTCTATCGCACCATATATATAATTTTTTTCATTGGAGATACTTTATTGTTCCAAATAATATGGAAAAATTAGAGGTGTCCGCCCGCTATTTTTATATTTTTTGTGAATGCCTTGGCAAACTTGATTTCAACACCAACACGGACACCGCTCAGTCGACTTTAGAATATATACACTTTATGGGGTCGGAAATGGATATTGTAAAAATTGCAAACTTTGTTATACGCTTTTTCCTCTTTTTGTGGTGAAGGGTATAGAAAGTAACCTTTTACATTTATGGGCTTTTCTTTTAAGCAGTAAGAAAAAGACTTTTATGGCTCACGCATTTTTCTTTAAACTTATTTTAACACATTGGTCCCATTTAATTTTTTTTATTTTAGATAAGATGATCCGTCTACCCACTCCATGTCTAATTTCAGTATTTTTTTTTTTTTTTTTCACTTTAAATGTGTCACAAAAGTTTGCTACAAATCTGTAGATTCTTGATCAAATTTTCGTTGTTTCGCTTAATCGCTCTTTAAACTGTTTAACAGTGAATATTAATTTCTTTCTGCCATTTTTTTCTGCTTTCTTAAAACAAACATTAAGCAGCCTCGTTTACCTACTTTTTTGATGGATTTAACTTTACAAATGGATACCATCAACCTGTCTATGCATAAACTTCCATTTCATACATCTCGAAGGCATTAAAGCGAAAGAAAATTAAAATTATTGTTAAAAGTTGAAAACAAGAATAACAAACACCTGTTGTTTATCCATAAAAAAAGTTGAAATTTTTAAATAAAAGTACTTTTTGAAAAAATGAAATAGTACTATTTTTTGTTAAAATCGGAAGACACAGCAGAAAAATTATTTTAGACATTAATTATCCTTAAATAATTTGATGAGGTACCTTTTCATTACCAGGTAAGAATTTCCGGTTAGTGTTGCCAGATTAGAGGATTTCTGCCCAAAGTGAGAATAAAAAAATCTTGTTTGGGAATTTGAGATTTTTTTTGGTAGAAATTTAAAATATTTCAGGGACTTTTAAGGAATTTGTATTATTTTTTATTCTGTCGCTATGACTAATCGATCAAACAGATCCGTCACAGAACTCATCGTATAAGAGAAAGCTGCACAAAGTCGATTTACCGCGCCTTAAAAAAAAATTCTAAAATTCAACTTAAATAAACTGTGTTTGCAATTTTATAGCCTGGTATGTAACCTTGATTTTTCGATAGATTTAAATCCCCGAAATTGGAGAGTTTTGTCATTATATACAATTTTTAATACATGTGTGGGAAAATTTTATCGCGTTCTATATTTTTTTAAAACATAATTAACTCGACGTATTTATCTTCAGGCAACAGATAATTTGAGCAAATTTTGCTTAAAGTTTATATGCATGAAGATGTCGCTGGAGGAAGACAATTGGCGGACCTACCAGTATAGATGTGAAATTTTTTTACTTACGTACTAGTAAACCTTTTTTCGGCAATGAACTCAAGATCAAAAAAAAAAAATTAACCAAATTAAAATTAATACACAATTCCAAGTTATTATTTTTTATGGGAAATATTTTATCCACCTGCAGAAATGGTAACAATTTTCAGAAATATTTACTAAAAATTATTTGAGCAACGTGATTTTTTTTTTTTTTTTTTTTTTTTGATAAAACAGATATCGTGTTTTTTTTTTGGAGATAAAAACTGTTAGTTTAAGGTACCCGACTCTTAAAGTAATCTAGTAACCCTTCCTACCACTGATAATTCTACCGACAAAAAATTTCATCGACTCTTAAGCATTTTTTAAAAAATCTTAGTATTTCCTTAAAGATCTCTACAAAAGATTTAAAATGATACCCATATTGATGTTTACAATAATTTTTAATTTTCAGAAGCCCGTAACTCGGCAAATATGGGCGAACGCCAATTTTTCACTTGATGTTTTTTTTTTCTTATTTTTTAATATTCTGTCGCCCCATATATTTATTTATTTATTTATTATTTTTTTTTATTGGAGTTACTTCATTGTCTCGAACGACATGTACTGATCTTGCTGATGACCAATAGAACCTGTTTCGGCTTTATGTCTGATCGGTTTGCGTTTTTAAATTTTCTATAGCTAATATAGTGCCTCGGCAAACTTCATTTCAACACAAACACGGACAGACAGACGGGCATCGCTCAATCGACTTCGCTATGCATAAGAAGTTTGTACTCTTGGCCTTAATGATTTCTGGCTGTCAACACATCGTTGTTGACATCTTTTCGTATTATCGATTTCGAGTACGCGATATAGCGCATTAAGATGAAGTCCCCTTTCCCATTAAGTTATGGCTGGTGTGATCCTTTCTCTTATGCCAACAAGTGCTCAACATTTAAAAGCATAATGCGCTGTGACCTTAAAGCCTGCTAATTTATAATCATAAATTTTTCTTTCGAGCTCATTGCAACACTTTTTTTAAGGGTCCCAGAAGGTTTCAGGCATAATAAATTTATCCGAAAAGAAAAGATTTATTATTTTCCATTTTAAAATAAAAAAAAAATAAAAAATTTACGAAAAAAAAAACATTTAACCTTGAAATCCTTCGAACACTAGAATTGATATCAAAACTGGTAGATTCCTCAGGAGAATGGGGGGCCAAATCACCGCATTCGATATCGAGTGCACATTCGTGTCGAGAAATATTTCGATGGCTGTAATTTTTTGGATCAAAGTATTCGATCGAAATTTTTTCTATTTACTACTATTTTTTTACAACGCCGCAAACATATGACAGTAAGAAAGACAAAACAAAAAATAAATTAATCAGTGAAAACAGTAAAACTGTGCAAAAAAATAAACAAACAAGGCTCATTTAAATGGGATCAAATATATTTTTGTATTCCTCATTATCGGAAACGGAGGACGAGGGCAAAATAGCAGTCATCAGGAGAAATATTTGTTTTGGGAGCAATTTGAACACTGAATTTTTTTGGCACTGGTTCCTGGGAAATCTTTGTCTTCACATTCACTTTCCCTAAAAGCATTTAAAATTACATTTTTAAACTACATACTCTATTGAAAAAAGCAGGAGAATTAATACTAACATGTTTAATTTCTTCTAACTAGGAGCGGGGACATAATAAGACTTTCGTCGTTGGGTACCTCCTTTGAACATAGAGGAGTTTCCAATAAAAAAATTAGTTTTGCCATATTTTTAAAAACCCCTGATCATTAATTTTGTATTTAAAAATGCAACTTAAACCAGGATTTTAAAGAAATTTATTGTTTTTTTTTTTTAAATCTGGTAAATTTCTTATAAAACCTAAAACTCCTGCTCTTATACATACTTACATACATATTTCAAAAATATGATTTTTTTTTATATTTTTAAAATAGGTACTTTACTACTTACTTATACTTTATCTCCTAAATTAAAGTTAAAAAAAAAAAATAATTTTTTGGACAACCAAATTTCTAGGTGTTGGTTCGTTGGCTTTACTTTTCTGAAGAAATGAAAATTATTTTTATTATACTAAAATTATGTGTTTATTTAAAGACATTTGTTTCTGGGGTACTTTTTCGTGTGTCACTTAACTTTTAGTGCTTTTAGTATATAAGATTACAGCTTTCACAGTAATTAAAATTATAATCTAAAAATAATTAAAATCAACGGCAAATTTTTATGCTTATTGTGGTTAGACGCTAGAAACCGAAACAATTTTGATAAAAATGTTTACTTTTCCCACTAAACTATAAAAACATTTTATGATATCACAGTAGAAATTATTCCCTAATTATATAAAACATTAAACTAAACTACAATTAAATTATCAGATTTTAAAGTTTTGTGGGGTTTTGATAAAAAAAAGTTTTATTTCGTAGAAAACATCTAATAAAACTTTAACAAGATTAAGGTATTGTATATTTAAGGCGAAAAACATTTAAATAAAATCGCTTCGATTTAGCAGCACCTGCAGGTTATAAAAGAAGACTTTTTTCGAATCTATGAATAATTTTCATAATTTTAGTGAAGTTAAAAAGTTAAAAAATTAATTTTTAAACATTTTATTCTTTATCTTAAAAACTTTATAATTTTATTTAAAACTACTACTTACGAACGTATACATGTAAATTATCCATTTCAAAGCCCCTCTGCATGCTTTCAAGGAAGCGAATGTTTTGTCGTTTTACTTTGTTTTTTGACAACTTCCACTTATTTGCTTTTATAAAAACATCATAAATATTTGATTAAGTAAAGAATTGCACAAACACACTGATGAAAATACAAACAGGATGTAAATGCTGCGCAGATGTTTATGAAGAAGTCACGTAGGCCAAAAAAAAAAAAAAATAAAACATTAATACAGCAGTCAAGATGCAGTACTTGCTGACAAACAATTGAACAATGTAATGTAAAAATAAAAAGGACATTTTTAAAAATTACCAATAAAATATTTTTATTTTAGTAAAGAAAGTTTTATAAAAGTATACAAAGAAAAAAACAAGTGACCAAGCAAAAAAACTAAACAAAAACAGTTAAGGATTTCTCCCCAATACAAAAAGAAAAAGAAAAAAAAAACAACAGAGTTAAAGGCAGCGTGAGAGAGAGAGAGAGAGAGATAGAATCAATTTCAAAATAAAAATGTAAACAAACCCCTTAATAAATGCAATATTCATTGCCATACTGGCTGCTTTAATAGCAAATAGGTGATTTTTAGTTCAACTATTAAGTCTGGCAACAATGAACGAGTGCATTGAAGTAAAAGTAAATAGAAGTTACAAGTAGTTATGGCAGTTACCATTGGCTTTGTAATTTATTGCGAAACTTTTTTTCTTTTAAATTTTATTTCATTTATACCCCTTCTCGCTTGATATTGAAATAAAATAAAATTAACAACCCTTGAACGAACGTCTGTTATAAATAATTTTAACGGATAAAAATTCAATAAAAAAAAAAATAGAGCAAAGGGGAATGAATGAATGAAAAACAAATACACAAACATAACCTCAATTTTTTATTTTAAGTTTTTGTTGTTGTTGTATTTTTTACTGTAGTTTTTGTTATTCATTTCTATGATTTAAAAGGGTTGTAAGTAAAATAACAAACATTAGCTGAATTGATGTTTGGTAGGTAGTTTGTGTTATTTCCCATAAATAAAATTTCATAAATTTACTTTAATTGTTTTAAATAATAAATATCATGTTTCCTTTAAGGAAATATTACACATAAACGAATGAGTCAAACAAATCCATTTAGTTCATTATTTAATTCGACAAGGGATTAAATTATTTCCGTTACGCAATTTTTATTTAAAGCTTAGGGTTTATCTTGCTAAGATTAGTCTGCTAGCGCTATAGAAACATACATAAATATGAAAGTCTGCGTGTTTGGATGTTTTTTGCCTAATGAGGCATAACCCTCGAACTGATGGTGATGTAATTTGCATTACCGTTAGATCTTTATGCAAATTAACATACAGGATATATTTGTTCTAGTATTTTGAACTAAATAGCTATTTTAAGTAAAAACTTAATTCAAGCATACTTTTAGGCGTTCGAAAAAGCTTGTCTTGGATCTTTTTAAAAATTTGAACATATGTGAGGGTACCGTTTTGAAATACTAGCAACAAACTGGATAACGCCTAAAAGCTGTTTAATCGATTTTGGAGAAATATTAATTACAGATATATTTTAATCCGAATAATATAATTTAATTTCAGATATATTGACCTACAAATCTGGTTGGCCAAGGTTCAACCCTTGCGGCAATCAAAAAATAGATATTCAGAGTTAATCTTACAACATGCAGCCACTTTCGTCGGTACTTCTTCATAGCATATTCGCCGGCGAAGTAAAATAACTAATAAAGTGGCTATAACCTTCTCCTTTTACCACCTGTCTTATCTCTTATCTATCCCTTTCGTAAAAGAACGAAAAAAAACTAAATGGGTTTATGCTTGAAGTGCTAAAATAAATAAATACAGGTTATGTTGAAGTTATGTTCTAGAAATTTGAACCGGAAAAGGACAAAAAGGTTAGCTGTAGGTTCGTTGGTTAATGAATAATGACCGACTACTCTGCATAACATTCCACTATGTGCTTATTTTCTTAAACTGAAGAACTTTCTTTACATTCTTGACATTTATTGGCATTTCTACATAAACTGTACTTAAATGAACACAGTCAACGCTTTCACTTCGACATTTCGACTTCTACATAAGATGATATCTAATTCTCGATCAGTTTTATTTTTCGTTTAGTAGGAGTTTAAAATTTCGCTTTAGTTCAGGTCTATCCTAACGATAGATTACTTGGAGATTGATTTACTTTAACGCTCTAATGCTCAAGTTCACCACTAGGCGGGAGAGAAATAAAACTGTTATATAATTTTTATTTTTGAGAGTATTTCATTAATAAATAACTCTTAAGTATAAATTAAAGCTTATTTTATCGATAAATTTTTATTTTGTGGCAACAATCCCAGGGGTTTGTTATATAGAACACTGTCATCCTGAATTAGATTGGCAACGGTCTTTTTTTATTCTCTGCGAAAAACGTCAATATGTTGCTTTGAAAAAATAATAGTTAAAATCTGTAAATCGGCTACAAAAAAATACTGGTGAGTTTCTAAACGTTCAGTTGACATAAATATTAAGTTTTTATTATAAAGAATACAATCGCTACTGGATATGTATGTTTTTGCTCGACCGGCTAGAGGCGAATTAGGGCATTAACATAGCAATTTATTATTTCATAATATTGTTACTTTTTCCCTTAATATTACTACAAACGCAGCCATCCACGCTACACTCCTGTGTTACTCCAGCAAGACATGAACTACTCGACATTTTGTTTAGTAACCTTAACCATCCACAAACGACTCCACTACTGTTACACTTCCCTGCGCTAACCATTACCGTTCTTACTTTTTATTATAAAGGGCTTCTTGACAATTATCTGTTACTCTTATATTAAAATATCCGCCATGGGTTTACACATTAATTGTCTTTTTTCCGGGAGGTTTGCACTGCTGCTTCTTATTTTTCATTTGTATTCATCTCCGAAAGTGGGCTCGAACTCATAATCGTCTGTTTTACAGCAAGCAACCATTAAGGTTGCTCAGCTTTTGTTAGCTAACTGTAGTATTATAAGATAACTTTCAAGTCAAGTTTCGTTAAATGTATGCATGTATGTATGTATGAATTTTAAGATAGTAAAAAAATCTGCCATCACGGATAATACGAGGGCTGCTCTATATATTTCTGGCCTAATAGTGAAAATGCGAATATTTATAATCAAAAATGGTTTTATTGTTTTTCAAAGTATTCTCCAGCATGATTTATACACTTTTGCATGCGCTCAAACCAGTGGTCGAAGCACTTTTTCCACTCCGATTGAGACACCTCTAAAACATGGTTTTTAAACACTTCAACAGCTTCTTGACCACGCATTTTTTCTCGATGTGCGGAAACAAGAAGAAGTCATTAGGTGCCAAGTCAGGGCTGTACGGCGGATGACCCATTAATTCGACGTTTTGGCCGGTCAAAAACGCTCTGGTTTGAGCCGATGTGTGAGAGCTCGCATTGTCATGGTGAACAATGATTCGTCTTCTCTTGTTGGTTTTTCGAATTTCTCCGTTGACTTCAGGCAAACAAATTGTAGTGTACCACTCAGAAGTGACTGTCCTACGTTGCTCAAGCGGAACAGTCGCCACATGACCAGTTTTGCCGAAGAAACAGGCGACCATTTGCTTCGAAGTGCTTCTTCCACGAACAACTTTCGTTGGATTTTGCTCGTCTTTGAAGACCCACATGGTCGATTGTTGTTCCCTTTCGGGCTCATACGCATAGATCCATGATTCTTCACCTGTGACGATCTTATAAACGTCTTTTTGCAACATTTCTTTGCACCAATCGACACGAGCCTTTTTTTGAGCGACTTTCAAATTGTGCGGGATCCAACGAGAACAAACCTTTTTTACGGTCAGGTGTTCGTGCAGTATCGAATGTATGCTGGTGGAAGAAATGTCTAAGGATGTCTCTATCTCTCGGTATGTCGCATGTCGATCTTGCATTATGAGTTCACGCACGGCATCAATGTTCTCTGGCACAACAGCCGTTTTTGGACGACCTTCACGGAATTTGTCTTTGAGCGAGCTTCGGCCACGATTAAATTCATTATACCAATTTTTCACAGTGCTATAGGATGGTGCTTCATCGCCATACAAAGATTTAAGTTCATAAATGCACTCTTGTCGTGATAATCCACGTCGAAAGTTGTGAAAAATGATGGCACGAAAATGTTCACGAGTTAATTCCATTTTTTTCTATATTAATTTTTTCAAGTCACTGTAAACAACACAAATAATGGTCGTACGTCAAAACGTTTTGAGTACGATTATGCTTAAAAATGACAAACTTTCCAATGGAAATGTCAGATTGCACTCAGTGTTGCCAGGCCAGAAATATATATAGCAGCCCTCGTAGAGGTAATCACGGTTAATCGGAACAATTTGAAAACATTGCAAACAAAGAAAAAAATAGACTGACTGATGTTTGACCATTGCGGTTAATCGGGGCTTCTGCAGCATTTCAATGATGTCAGAATGTATTTTTGTATGGGGTCTCATAATATGGATTCATACTCCAGCATTGATTATTAACAAAGTATTTAGTATTTTTAATAAATATTTGTTGAATTTAGCAAAAAGTTAATTTACCTTTCCAATTACTTTTAGTTTCAGTTTGAATGCTTTTAAAGGGCTGCAATGATAAACAACTGTACAATTTGTTTTTTTTTTTTTTACTTTATCTTTATTCCATTTTCGTATCACTTTTCTAAACTATAAAGTTCACATTTTTATAAGCATTTTAAATTCAAGCGGATTTTCCTTAATAACAAGTTATTACTTTAGAATAAATAATTTAAAAAACGAAAACTCTGAAGTTGACGATCACCACAAACTAGGAATTTGAGGTTTTACAAACAACCCTACACCACACAGTCATTATTTGTAATTTGGCTGTCACTTCATCATTGATGTCGATGTTGCTGGCGATGCTAAAAAAAATGTGGTGCAAATTACAAGACATGAACTCTAATTAAATATCGATTTGCAAAAATAACAATTTAAACGCAAATTTGCATTCGCCGACATGCAACCACAAATGCAAGTAAGCCACGCAAGATATATGCGTCATCTGGTCTGGCTACATTTACTTAAACGTAAACAGTTATTATATATTTAAATGATCCTTTTTATTACATTTTGTTTTGACCGCATCCTGTTTAAGAATAAAAACAACAACAAAAATATTTGATTGATCACTACTTTTATTATTTGCTTGATTTTTTTTTCTTCTTCTTTTATTTCCGATAATTTTGAAAACTGTCATTCTTTTAGCTGGTTTTTATTTTCTTCTAAACCACAAAAATTAAATTAAATAAAAGCAATAACAAACATCACTAAATCATTGAAAGCTGTTCAAAATGCTGTTGCAAAAACAAGAAAACTTTTGCTCCTGCTCAGCGGGTGTTGTTGGTTGACTGCATTTTTATGTGGTGCGTAACTGCAGCCATCCGTTGGTTTAGTTTCTTTGCTCTTTTATTTTTGTTTCTATTTTTTTTTTGTCCATTTGAGATTGGTTTATTCTTGTTTTTGCCTGACTTGTATTTATTTTATTTATTTGTGTTTTTAAGAAAAGCAAAACTGGAAATATTAAAATCATTTCATTTTCTATGTGTGTCTTTTTTTATTTTTTTTATTATTTTTTTTTTGCGTTAAAAACACAGATTTGTTTCTTTCAGTTGTTTTAACTTGTTTAGAATGTTGAATGTTGAATAATGAATACTGAAAAAAGAGCAAAAGTTTTTTCCGTATTTAGTAAAAACAAGCAACAGTTTTTATTACTCTTATGAATTGGCGGTTATAGGAGAATATTAAAAAATTTTTAAATGATATTTATTATTTGGAACTTTTTTTTTTTAATTTTTTTAACCTTAACTTAAGGATTTTATGAAATGTGCTAGGGCTACTATTTTTATTTCGGAAACTGGCAACACTTATGTCAAAAGCTTAAATCTGGCAACTCCATAATAAACGTGAGGCGCTTTCACTCTCAATAAAGGCCAGTTTAGACGGTATGACTTTACGTACGTAAAATCTAAGAGTAAATAAAATTAAAATCTATCCGTATGAAAAAATAGAGATTAAAAATCGTATGATTTCATTGTTATGTTTACACCATTGGTGTTGAATAAAATGAAGTAAAATTGAAACAGCTGTTGTTGAAACAATAATTGTTTACAAAAATATTTGTGATGCCAACTGAGTCTATTTTGCACTATATTCAGTGGTTTTTGTGCTATTTTGACGAGTTTTACCTTTAAAAAGTTAGCATTATTAAGAAAATGCAACCCTGATCTAATGAAATAATATAGTTTTTGAAAAATTTCAAAAAATAAAGAGAGCCGTACGACTATCAAATTTCCATCCGTATTTTCTCTCAATGTCTGACAGTTTCATTACATATTATGTTTAGACGATACCACTTGTACTCTTCTACACAAAAATTTGACATGTCGTATTACTTGTAGTATAATGTAAACCGCACTTAATCAATAACGGTGATTTAATAATTTAATCAAGATAAAAATAGCACGATATTTTTTTTTTTTTTTAATTAATTTAACAGCATAATAAAGTTTGACATTTTTTTTTAGCTTGATGTACAAGTTACTTTTTTATAATTTTGTTAAATATATAGTAACTTAATTTAATTTATATAAATTATAGTAAAAAGTTGTATTCCATATTTCAGGGAAAATAACAAGGCAATAAGTTCATTTACTGAACAAAAAAAGAAAATCGTATGAAAAAAATGTTTATGCCGCTTATACTCATGAGGATTTAAATTAGGACTGTATGGAAAAGTGCATTCAATAAAATTAGCTAAAGTATTATTTTTTTTAATAATTCCGTTTGATCCTTTTCTTTGAATGATTAAGCTTCGACAGAATTTACTACACTATTTATTTTAAAAATACTGTAATTAAAGACAAATTTGAATCTTATTTGCCTTTAACTTCAACATAAAATTACCGAATATTTTTCAGGAAAGATTTTGTTTATTTCAAACTAAATTTTTTTATGGGACTTTGATTGCATTTGCAGGTAACCTTTGCTATGAAAGTCGAATTGATATGTTAAGAAAGGTTAATATGTTACCTCAAATAATGAAACAAGCAGTGTTTTAGTGATATTACTTCATTTCGTCACTGTACTATAAGTTACAAAAATTTGGCCTGATATAACAAAATTGTACCTTCAAAAGTTACAAAAAATTTAACCAAACGGCAACACTGGTTTTCGTTGAATTATTTTTCAATTCTTTTTATGGCACGAAAGCACTATTACAACAAGTGAATTTTTGAGCAGACAAAACATCGAATGTATAACTCATACTCGGTATTGCTTGGTCAAGGATATAAGAGCGCCGAAGAAGCAGTTGTAGCATTCAAAAACCATGTTTTTAAGGTGTCTCAAGAAGAAAATGGATTAACTGTTATTACAAATGGTTCGAACAAATGCAAAAGTGTATTGATCATAAAGAGGAATATTTAAGACATTTTCATTTAAAAATGTTTGTTATTATTTGCTATTCCCGAAATATAAATAGTAGCCCTCGTCCTACTGTGCGGAAAGCATCAGTAGATTCTAAGCAAATTTGGTATAGTAAATTCAAGATTCTTATGTTTTAAACTTAATTGGTTAAACGAGAATTGTATTTAATCAACAAAGTAAAATGACAACAAAATGCAATTTTTTATACAATTAACTAAATGAATTCATAACAATTATAAAAAAATACTCTAGTACCCTAATGGGGTTGTCGTTAAAAATGCTTTGAAACCAATTAATAATTTGTCAATGCTAATGATTTTGTTTTTCAACTAATTGACGATAAAATCTTTTTTTAGTACAAAGCATTACCCTTGTTAAAAATAATAGCAATTCTAAAAAATCATTAGCATTATTTATTAATGATAATGCCATTGGCAATTAATTAGTTATTTAATTATGTATGCTGTTTACTTATATATATTTTTTTTTTGAGGTTGAAGCTTAATTTTTATTTATTACTTTATTTTAAATCAACAAAATTTTGAGAATGTTTTAATGTAAGCTTTTTATCAAGAAAATATATTTTTATAAATAAAATATTTGTGAGTGAAATTTCAATAAATCATAATTTCTTGCACTGTATGTAAACTTTATTAGGCTACTGTAATTAAATTTTTTAATGACAGTTCTTAAAACACAACATTTACAATTATGAGGAAAGAAATTACGAAAAAAAACGACACTACATCAATGAAAACTTAAATCTAATAACAAAAAAAAAAAGCTTTTTTATCAAAAACTTTATATTATTTTATACTTATAATTTTAATCACCCTCCTGCTGTGTTGCAAGGCTTTATGGTGGTAAAAAAAAAAGCAAACTTACTCACACCCTTATCACACATGTCGTCAGACATACAATTTTCAAATAAAATATGCGTTTAGATGCACATGCATATTTTAAGTTGTTTGTATTTTTAGTTTATTATAATTTTATACTTGACAACAACCTCCACCTATAACACCCTCTTTCTCTTGTCTCCTCTCAAACACCCGTTTGCTCTGTTCTCTCTCCCTCTCTCTTATCACCAATATTTGTTGTTGTTATTATTTTTATATTTCTTGTTTGTCATTTCCTTGTATTATGATGCTTATTCTTAAAATATATGAATTGTATTGTTGCTGTTTTTGTGGTCTTAGTACATTCAACCTGTCGCTCTAATGCATTTTTATGTTTTATATTCAAGTTTCTATTTTTTTTTTAGTTATATTTCTACACTTTTTTTCTGTGTAGTACTATGAGTACAATTTCATTTTTCGTATCTATACTCGTGCATTCATATCAACGGCAAATGCTTCAAACAATGACGCTTTATTGTATATTACAACATTGACTTTTGTTGCTATTTCCTAATACATATTTCTTTTTCTTAATTTGTTTTTTTTTCTTATGCCACGATTTAAACTATTGTTAGTTTTTTTTTTTTTTTTGTCTTTGTCAGGGTTTGCATTTTTTCTTTAAACCTTTTGCCCAAATATCTATTTGTGTTTTAAAAAATTTCTCCCAAGAATACCGTTTAATTAAATTATGTTTTAGAATATGAATGTCGGCTGAATCGCAACGAAGCTGAGCGATTGTTATATAAAATTCGCCACCAAAAGAAATGAAAAATAGACTTAAATCAACTAAAAAACAGTCACCGATTCTTTCCGTTAGGGCTGTCATCACTGTCTACTGTTTATTGGTCAAGATTAGCAAGCGCTTTTGATCTGAAGACAATAAATAAGTCCAAAATTATATTGGTGTTTTTATTATTAATTAAATCAGGACTATCTTCTTTTTCATTTAACTAATCTTTCAATTTAACCCAGTATTAATTGAAGTTGATAATTATGAGTGGTAGTTAATACTTTGTAGCATTACCATACCTGAGCAACAAACTATGGCAACATTATTTTTGCAAATGTCATAACGTTATCAAAAGCAACACTGTGTTTTCTTAAGAAAAATAAAAAAAATGCGCAAATATAAAATAATTTAGATATAATTTTTTTGTTTAACTTTTAAATTAATAAAAGTATGCCCTGTGCCGTTGAAATTAAAATATTTTCTAATTTTACACCTAATAATCTTTAAATGAAGCGTCGTAACAAAAATTCGCTTAACAATACAGTGATATAGAAATTTTCTTGAAGAATACTTTGAATTTTAAAAATTGTCCTGTTTCTACGTGGACGATTTACATTTAGACAATTTTAACAGCAAAGTTAAAAATTTACGGGTATAACGGTCGGTGTATGGGCAAAAATCGGTCCTCTTGCCGGCGTGTAGAAATATTTGCTGCAGCTTGATTTTAAACGTCCACCTTCAAATGCGTTCGTTCAAGTTGGCTCATGTATGCACCCACAGAATTAGAAAGGATGGGTTTTATATATATTTTATATACTTTTTTGTTACCATGATACATTCTGTAGGAAAGGGATAGATAAGAAATAAGGCAAGTGTTACAAGGAGAAACATAAAGCCATTTTTTTAGTTGTTTTACTTCTCCGGCGAATGTACTATACGGAAGTACCGACGAAGGAGGCTGCATGTTTTAATGTTTATTCTGAATACACATACATATGTATTTATGGTATTAAGCAGAAAAAAACATTTATTTTATATTTTTTTCTTTATTGGGTTATTTGGCCAATGTTATTTTGTTTTTAAGTTCCGTTTATAAGCTAGTATGACCAGTGTTTCCAAATGTAAATAAAACTAATTTATTTTTAAATTTTTTCCCGACGTTTCGTCAATTATTTGTTGACTTTCTCAAGGAAATATAGTTAAATTATTTACACAAACAAAACAATTTTAAGATATAAAACTTTCCAAACAACATGAAGAATAAGTAACATATAAAACAAACGTTACAAAAACATTAATTTAAACCAAAAAAACACAAATTAACTTAGTATCACCGTCCATTCCAATATTTTTTTAATTGCCGCAGGGTTTGAACCCTGGCCAACCATATTCGCAGTCAACGTGCTTACCACCTTGACTACAGCGACATGCATCTAACCAGATCAATTAAAAAAAACTAAACTTCTAGTGTGAGATTATAATCGTGGTTTTTATTTAAGCGTTCGCTTAAAACTAAAAAAAAGCGACGTCTGTCAGCTGTCACTTGTTTTTATACTTTTAAACTCTTTCTTTTCAAACACTTGTTTTTCAAAATTATTACAAATTTACAAAGGTAAACAAATAAGATTTAGCAGTGGCATATTACTCCCAAAAAGCCTGCTTGCCTTTCTTCATGTACACACAAAATGTATGAATCAGACTATAATAGAGCAGCCTGAAAGCTAAGCAATTGCAAAATTCGATTTTGACAGTGCGTTAGGAAGTGAATTTGGCTGCTTGTTTGTTTTGTTATTGTTGAATAGTAATGATAATTAAGTTAAATTTTCAGGACAATCAAGCGATATTATCTCTTCTTTATTCTAATGCAGCGGGTTCTGTCAAATAAAATGGGTTAACATTACTGTTTAAGACACAAAGTTGACACTATCATTTAGGTATGACATTCCAGCGCAAAAGTTATGTATCGGATTGCATTGAGCCTAACGCGCTAACTTAGGTTTGGCTGTTGCTGTTTTCCCCATTCACTAAAGGTATCCCAAATTCCTTAAACTGGCAACACTTGTCTTTATTATTACCTTTTTTTTTGCTACGATATTTTTTTGATTTTGATTTTTATTCTCTGGTGAGTTTTTTTCTTTAATTGTACTCTCTTTCACTGCTATTGAACAGTATGTGTTTGCATTATGTGTTGAATTGCTTTATCGTCGACTTTATTTATTTAACACTCTCTACACACTATTTACAATTTCTTAGTAAAGCGGAAGTGCACATTTTAGTGGGAAATTAATGAAGAAGGCAACAAGAAAAAAAATACACCCAATAATTAACCCAAATTAAATTTTACATGCTGTTATGATGAAACGAGGGTGGTTTTATAAATATTTAAAGAACCATTATTCCATTAGCCATTACTCTTTTAAAAAGTGAAACTTCTTTTAATTTAATTTTTATGAAATTATTAGCTGAACTATATAACTATACAACAAATTAATTAAAATTTAATTTAGGCTCAAGGTCATATTTTTTTTATTTTATTATAAATCTCTAAAAATTTTAAGGAAAAAAATTCATTAACAAATGTATGTGGAAGTTTTTTAAATAAAACAAGAAAAATTTGATACCAGCAGATTGTAATGCAGTATTTTCTGGATAGCTACATCCTTTATAAGCATTTTTCGCATCTATCTATCTTATCGGCGCATCTAATAGTTTCGATAGCTTGATTAAAAACTATCGATAGCATAGTTTCGATGGTTTTTAAAAACTATCTTTACTATCGGATTTTTTAAGTGCTCATTCTGGCAACTATCCGTATCCGATGCTATCGCTTTCAGAAAAAAAAAACAATCGATAGCCAGCCAAAAATAAAACTATCGATATTATCGATATTTCTATCGATTGCTTTGCAGCTGTAACAAGAAGTGTGCAATATAAATTTGATTAGACGAAGTTCACACAACCCAAAGCATTTCTTTGCTGTTCTCTCTATAACTCGTCTTTTACATTTATTTTTGCTTTGTACCAATCTTCGGTATCACTACGAAATGGATTTTTTATTTTTAATCATTCATACTTGTTTCCTCACATCAATTTTTATTCACGGAAATGTGACGAAACAAGTTTAATGAGAATTGAAATTTTAGCATACATGGGAATAATTAATTAGATAGACTAATTAACTGACGATTTCATTAGCATTGACTGATAAATAATGGGAATGATTTTTTAGCATTATCATTATTTTTACTAATGGTAATGTTTTTTATGAAAAGTTTTCATTGATAATTAGTTAAAAACAAAATCATTACCATTGACTAATGATCAAATTTAATTTTTTAAATTTTTTTCAATAGTAATGAAAAAACCAAATTATGATATTTAGAAACTGAAACCGAAATTTAATTCCACAATAAGAAGTATTTTCTAGCACAATCCCGTTAAAAATTAGGCTAACAGTTAAGTAGGCTCATAAAGGAGAGAAAATTAACCCACCCACCAACTTTTCTAAATCACCTATAAAAAGATATGAATTTTTTAATGTGAATTATTTTTCGGAGCATAATCTTTTGAAAAAATAAAGCGGAATTTTTAGTCTTGAAGATCAGCTACTTTGTATAAACTGTGCGTTTATCATTTCATTATAGCGTATAGATTTTAATGCTGTTTATAAAGAGGTACTTGCGTTGAAAGCAGCTACAACTAAACTAGAATTGAAATAAAATTGGATTGAAACTGTTAAAGAGTTTTATTTTGCATTAAATTTTACAACAGCTGAACTAAACTAAAACTGTCCAAAGTAATGAAATATTGTTGTTCGAGATCAAGATTAAATTTTAATTGAGCATAGCTTTAGTAGCGGGTGTTTCTATTTTAAGACCTATAGAACTTTAAATTGTAAAAAATTATATAAAAATTAAAAACTAAATCAAAACATGTCAAATAATATTGACCATATTGTCATGCGGCTTTTCTTGACAAACCTCATTCTGGACGTCCATTTTTGGTCCTCTTTTTCGAGCATTTCTGGCCGCCACCAAGGTGTCAATTGTTGATTATTTTTAGGCTGGTGACTTTACATGACCCCACAGAAAATAGTAAAAAGGGTTGTGAATTTGGGCGACGTTAGAGAACTTTTGACATCTCAATTTTTTCAATCAACTTAGTGCTAAATTTTTATTTCAATAATTGGATGACTGCGGACCTCATCTCGACCTCACCAATTTCCTCCACATTTTCAAACAATAAGTCCTTTATTATTGTGTTGTAGCGCTCTTTACCAAACGGAGCTTATTTCTGGATGTATGGAGTCTGTAGGAGTGTCTGTTGTGCATGGGTTGCACTCCATATGTGACAATTTTGTTTGTTAACGAACCTGTCAAGCCTCATCGCTGAACACATTTTTACAATTTAATTTGTTAAATTAAATTTATGACCATCTCTAAAGAAAATCTGGATAATTTGGTAGCGTTGTTAAAGTTTAAGTTGTTCATAATGATTTGTCAGAGTATACTGATCATAAATGCCAAAACGTAAGCGCTGTATGACAGTTCGTTTGACAGTTAACCATTTCGTAAATTCTATCGAACTTAAAAAAAACTCCCCGTAGAACTAATTAAACTTATTCTTATAATCTGAACTTCCTCTTTCTGAACTCTTTCTCTCTGTCGTCCTAGAGAAGTTGATCCACAAATGTTCAAAAACTTTAATGCGCCTATACAACACCAGAGCCGCTGCAACACGTGCAAATGCTATGTTGTGAAAAATTACTACTTTCCTGGAAGAAATATTTAATTTTAAACTTTTATCATAAATTACACTGTGATCTTTTATTGCTATAAATAAAGAATACGATTTTTTTAAATTCTATACGCAAATTATTAATCAAAAAAATATTACTTCCTTGTTTTTATTTGCAGCAAAAAACCGAATTAAGTCCACCAGCACATCAATCATTGGGTAATGCCGAAACAACTTCACAAAATAGTCGAGATGCTGTTGTAATATCAACAACATCGAACACACACTCATCTGCGAACTCCTCCAGTACGGTTGGCAATCAATCTTCGACGCATCATAAAACGAATGCAAATGAGGGTGGCAAACATGCAACAGCTTCAGGGACAGCTTCAACAGCACAGCATAAAACTGCCTCATCATCATCCAGTTCATCAATATCGGCCAAAGAAAGAGAAGAACGTTATGCCGCTGCGCAGGCAGCAATAGCAGCTGCAAATGGTGGTAGTGTAACAACAACAACACCAACAACAGCTGCTGCGGCAGCAACAACTACAGCAGCGTCCACCACTGCTGGTAATGCACCCAGTTTATATGTTTCCGTGCCACTTTCAACAGCAAATGTACCTGGAATTAATATACCAACGAATACAACAACAGGAGGTAAATAATTTTAAATAAAATATTTCTTATTAAATTCATTTATTTAAAAAAAAACTCCGTTTTAGAACACTCAACAGCACAAAATACCCGCTCAACTAGTCAACAACAATCATCTGCCTCCTCATCAAACACTGCCGCCAACAATAATACATTAGATCGTCAATCACCTTATAATATAACAACGTCATCTGCATCCTCTCCAGCCGCTGCCGCCGCCCCACAACATGGTGTCATCTATCAAAGCGGTAAATCACCAAATCCAACTGCCACACATTCGTCATCCTCCTCATCGGCAGGCATTAATCTAACCGCCTCAACAACAGAAACTGGCAATTTAAAAATCAGCTATGAAAAACAATCATCCAGGGTCAGTCAAATACAGGAACAAGAATCAGTCCCAATACGTAGATCGAGGTTGGTATAATTTTGTATTTCACTTTTAATTTCAAACTCACATTAACACCATTATTTACTTTAATTTTATGTATAATTTGTTTTATTAAAAGCTTTCTCAAAAGTTTCTTTAAGTTATAAAATAAGCTTTTAATCGTATAAACAGAGTTGGGTGGATGAAGGTTATAACATCTCTGATTTTCTGTTTTTTCCTTCTTAAATAAATTTGCTATTTAGTTTTTGGACCAGCAGTCTTATTTTATAAATCGCTTAAGCTCAATTTCCATCGCTAAAAAAAATTAAAAAAATCTATTTAGCGATTTTTGACTACAAATGCTATTGTGAAACTCTTTTTGTCGTATATTTTACCCTGGAGTTAATGTCGACGTCGTTGACGGCGTCAAATGTCAAAAATAAAGTTGAATCGTATGAAATTGTATGAGAGAAGTTAATCTCAACGCGTTGCAACGCCGTTAAAGTTCAATCTGTTTCAACTTTTTCGGCGTTGGAACGCCGTCAACGACGTCGACATTAACTCCAGGGTTAAGCTTTAGATATCGAGATAAAGATTCAGCTACGCGAATTATAGAATAACACAGGTCGTTTTTTCTTAAATAAACAGATTTTTTGTAAAGTATTTATAAAACCTTTAAATTCACAGGCGGTCCAGAATTTAGAAGTGTCACTAAATCTTTCAGAATGTCTTGTATTTTAGTATATCTGGCTTTTCCAAAATTTTTTTTTTTTTAATATCAGGCCAAGATATGCCCAAGATGAAATTAAGGTTAGAACAAGCTTGGTACTTACTGGCTTTTTTTTTAAATGGGCATGCGTAACGATTAAAGAAAAATGAAGATGACTTAAGTGAAGAAGGAAAAAATTGGTGTTGAAAGAAACATTCATTAAAAAATTTTTTCAAAATAAATTTGCAGCATTTGATGAAAGATTTTAAAAAGCCGGTACGTTTAAATCTTGTCGAACAAGCAAACGATTTGTTAGCGGATTTTTTTTCTTTTTGACACTTGCTTCACAAATCTTTCGTTTTGTTCACAATTGTATTTTAAAATGAAAAAATGTTGCAGAAGTTTTACTCTGTTTTTACTGTGGAAAAACATATGAAATGTTTCTGGCAACATTTTATTAAAGCTGTGAAATAAAGCAAGTAGGCATTATTTCAATGGTTTTTTTTTTGTAATTGTAATTTTCTGATTTTTACTTTTTGTTTTCGACTAAAAATATTTTTGCTATCTGATTTTCATTTGACTAATGGTTCGATTATGTATTGCAACCGAACTTCAGTTGCATTCTCACTTGCCGAAACTACATTACAGATGGCAACTGCCGACTAACATCTGGCAACTTCAGTCGCCAAATAGTAATATTATCGTCAACCGTATATTAATGGTTGCCTTGAAGATTTTTCGAGTGGAAAAGACGTTTGTTTAAACAGAAAATTAAAAATATATTTTTTTTAAGTGTAAATATATTTTTTTGCCTTTAAGTCTGGTACTCTGTTCAGTATTTCATGCGGAATGCTGTCAAACTACATATATAAAAAATTGGTATGAAAAAGTCATAAACAAAAATGTTGCAGAAATTGTACTCTGTTTTTACTTGGGAAAAACATATGAAATGTTTCCGGCAACATTTTATTAAAGCTGTGAAATAAAGCAAGTAGGCATTATTTCATGCGGAATTTTTCAAACAACAGCTGATCATATGTCATTTGCTTTTATTTTTAAATCAATGTAGTACACATGAAATTCCTCTAAATCGCTAGATAGACACCACATTTTAAATGTAAAATTTTCCACATGAAGTAATAAATGTTGCTCAACAATTTTCACAAATTCGAACAGAGTACCAGGCTTTAGATTTAGAATGCTTTTTGCAATTTGTAATATTTTACTATTTACCACTTTTTTTTGACAATTTTCTTTCACTTATTACACTTTTTCATTAAGCTAACTTTTTCCCACTTTGTTTTTTTTTTTACTGTTTCAGTTGCTGATCATTCAAAATAATGTTTTCGATAACTTCTCGGCAACTAAAGAAAGTTGCCATGCATAATATAATTTTTTTTTATTATTTATTTATCGATATCTTTTTCAAAAATTATTGTAATTCTTATTCTGAAAATAATCAAATCAACGAGTAAACTTTGATTTAGCAATACCTATGTGTAAGGAAAGTTTATAATTTTGGAAATTTCATAAAATATAAAAATCCAAAAAATTGCAATAACAAGTCAATAAAAAAGAAAACCCATAAAATAAGAATTACTCCGACCAAAAAAAGTAAAAATCAGGAAAAAAAAAATTATTTCAGAAAAAATAAAAAAAATAAAAATTTAAAAAGCGTACGATTTTATGAAAATATAGTTAAATACCATCAAAACGATGTGCTGGACTTGGCTCTCGAATATTTGTCGATTTCAGTCGCCGCCGGTGACAATTTGATATGGGCTTCGTTTACTGGTCACTAGGTCTCCTCTGTAATATTCTGATACCTTTTCTGGAAAAGAGATCAAGACTAATTGTTACGCAAAGTATTAAATAGAAGCAATGTTTTAAAGACAGAATTCAAAAAGTAATCTGCCCTTTTGAAGAGATAGTAAGATTTAAATAAATTATTTTCCAATACATATTTTTAAAACTTCTCTCTAGGGCTGCCAGAGAAACGAAATTTTAATAACTCTAATTTATTTTCTTTTACTCCCCTAACATAAATTTTCTACTAAACAAAAGATATAGGAAGTCAAGCCTCCTCCTCTTCCCAACTTTGTTTATACGCTTGTGCATGCATTGTTTATTGTTTTATTTTATTTTATAAAATTTTATTTTATTATATTCTATATTTTTTTAAATTTCTTTCTTCTCCTTATAAATCTATCTTTAAAAATGTCTTTGGTTATTATTGATTGGATTGCAATTATTATTCTCGCTTTTATATATTAAAACAAAAAAAAAAGTAAAATTTGCTATTATTTTGTATTCAATTATTCTACACAAAATTCTAAAGACTGGTTGCTGTACAAAATTGCGACGGGAAAATTGGTTACAAAAATTCTGAAATAAAAAAAAATAAAAAAAATATTTAAAACAAAAAGTTTATTAAACATAAATACATTTTAAAAATAAATAAAAATCACAATCTATTGTAACTTTAAGATTATACGAAACACAAATAAAGTAATTGTTAATACGCTATTGCGTATTATGAATATAAATAAAATTTTAATAAAATACGAAATACGAAAAGATGAAATTACAATAGATTGTAAATAACAAGCCAATTTCCCTAATTTTTTTTTTTTTTTTTTTTTTTTATTAACAAATATGTATATGGCGCTTCATGTTGTAGCAAAATGTAAAATTATACCCACTCCATGTCCAGGAATACTCCTCTTGTCCTCTGAAAGCTTTTTGCCTTAATTTTATCATTTCATATCATTTCAAATAATTCATTTGCTAATACTGCCTGCCCTCTGACTTAAATCATTTCCTAAATGTTTTTTGTTTAAAGAAAGAAGAAAAAATCAATAAATAAAATTAATTGTCTTTTTGTTGTTATTTTCATTAATACATCTTCAAGCTTCTACCTTTCAAGAACTAAACTCACATTTTTATAGTTTTTTTTTCGTACACACATAATAACAGATTTTTTTTTAATTTAATTAAACTAAGAAATGATAAAAATTCAAAGGAAATATACAATTTTGTTTCTTCTTTTTTTTCTCTCAATGTTTTTTTTTTTATTTCTCTTTCCACAAAATCTTGTTAATAAAAATAAATTCTTGAATAAATTTGAAAATTTTAAATTTAAATAAAACTACATTATTGCACGACTGTTTGCAAACCATAAAAAATACACAATAAAATGGAATAAAAAAAAAATAAAATAGATCGCGCTCAGGTGAAAGTAGCATGTTGCAAGCACAGCAACAGCAACAAAATGCACAAAAATCCTCTTCCAGATCTGGCAAAAAAAGAGCTGCCTCTAATAAAACACAAATGAGCACAAACAACACTGACAACACAAGTCCACCACAAGAGAAATTGTCAAAAACATCGTCCGCTGCTTCAACGTCATCATCACCCGTACATCAACATGTATCGCAACATTATCGCAGTGATATGACAACACCAACACCACCACCTACAGCTCCCTCGCCACTATCATTACCGCCGCCCAGTAGTACACCCACAACCTCAACACGTACTTCTACACCAACATCTACACCTACGGCCACACCCTCAGCCTCACCGATAGTTATGATGCACAGTGGTAATAATAGTAACAATGAAAATACTACTTCATCATCAAATGCTGCAGTAACCAGATTGCAAGCAGCATCCTCCTCATCATCGACGTCTACGTCGTCAGCTTCACCCGGAATAAGAAGAAAAAGTACAACACCATCACTGTTGCCAGCATCATCGAATAATAACAATAATAATGCTGCGACTAGTGTAACAGCAACCAATCTAACTAATTCGAATAGCAATAATAGCCACAAAAATAATAGCAACAGCAACAATGACCAAAGCATTTCCTCTTCTTCTACTTCATCTAATTCTTATACTAATAAAAATACTAGCGGTAGCAATTTTAATAATACTCTAAATAATACAACAAATAATTCATCAGTCACAGCAAAAAGTCTTTTAAGTAGCAGTAGCAATAGTAATTTAAATAGTAGTAATAATAGTAATAATAACAATAACAATAATACAAGTAGCAACACAGATGTTGCAGTTGTACCAACTCCACCAACCAATAGCAATAAACCGTTGAATAAAAAAATGTTGAGAGCTCAACAGAATCAGCTGCAACAGCAAATGGCTGCTGCAGCACAAGCCAACAGTAATACAGCAAATAGTCAATCATCTTCAAATACAAAACAACAGCAACAACAGAAACATGTATCGCCTGAGCGTTTGAACAAAGCCAACAATAACAACAACAGCAATAATAATAACAATAATAAAACTAATAATTCGAATATTAATTATTTGAATGCTACTAATGCTTCTGCAACATCTGCTTCTTCATTATCTAATACTAAAACAAATTCTTCTTCTGCTACCGCCAGCACTACACACTCCTCCTCTTCTTTAAATTCCTTAAATTCCTCTAATAGTGCAACAAATTCTAATTCCCATACATCTATCTCCTCTTCTTCAACTTCAACAATTACTAATGTTTCAAATAAAACAAATCAACAAAAGTTGATACAACATCAGCAACATCATAATGTTGCTGCTAATAACAATGATAATAGTAATAGTAATAATAATGACGTTATAGAAATTTTGCCATTAACAACAATTTCTACAAATTCTCTTTCTTCTTCTACTACCCTGCCTATAACTACTACAACAACAACAACAACAATATCCAACTCTACCACTATAACTGGCAATAATCAAAATAACTATAACAATAATCCTACAAATGCCAACAACATTCCCCCCAATACCATCCAACAAAACACTAATAATCAACACAACACCACTACTACCACCACCAACACCACCACCACTGCTACTACTACTACTACTACTACCACTACCAATAATAACAACAACTCTATGACAACCAACACTGCTACAACATCCAATAAATTGAACAACAACAACAATAATAATAATACGACTTTATTGTCATCTTCAATGACGACAACAACAACGACAACAACATCAACAATTAAATCCAATAAAACTTCAACATTCGCCAATGTTGCCAATACCACTATATCGCCATCAACATCATCATCATCATCATCATTATCAAATATTAGGACACCTGATAGTGGTGTATTCTCTTCATCATCATTTAATATCAGCAATGCCAGTACCGCCAGCTCATGTTCATCCTCATCTTTGATTGGCAGCGGCGGAGGTGGCTTAAAATTTTCATATGAAGCCCAAACTGGTGTTTCATCTCTACCGCCCAGTATTGATACAAATCTAGCAAACTCTGCCACCATAAAAGATTCACCACCCAGTTCACCCGGTTCAGAGGCTGGTTCTCAGCGTAAACGTGGTCGTAAAGCAAAAGATTTAAGCACAACGGCTATTAACACTTGCTCCAACAGCTCTAACACAAATCTTGTAAATGTGGGAAATGATCTCAAAGATATTAAAGTATTTCAAAATGGTAATCCTCTGTCAGCAATAGCGACGACTTCTAGTGCAGCTGTAACAGCTGCTGCTGCCGCTGCAGTCTCATCATTAGCTCCGGCTGTCTCTACGCCTACGATAAATGTTACCACTGCGGCTCATATGTTGGGTAATCAAATCAATCCAAATAGTAGTGTGGCCCAAAAGTTGTCAGATCAATTAAGTATGGAAATACAAGATCATAGTATATATAGTGCTGATCCGCCAACGCCACAATTTGTTGGTGTACCGTTTCCGGGCAAAATGGTAAGTAATTCTTCTTGTAATATTTTTATTTTTTTATTTAATGAATTTTATTTCCGAAATTAAGCAAATATGTTCGCATTATAGAATATTATAAAGAATTCATGTATCCTTAGAATTTACTTATATTCGCACCAAATGCTTGACTTTGTTAAGACTCACTACATGTTTCTAGCTTCATGTTTATTAACACCAAAATGTTTCTGGCAACGATTTTTTTTAAACGCGAAATAATATAATCTCTACTTATTTCGTGCCTGTAGCCTGGTACTTTGTTTAGTTTTTCCAATGCGAATCAATTACCAGGTGGAAGCGTAGGCGAATTCATTAATTTTCGCCTTAAGCACTACTGTAAAATTCCATATATAAAAAATCTGTGCATATTTTTCATTTATGAAGTTTGACAATGTTTACCAGCAAAAAATAATGAATTCGCCTACGCTGCCACCTGATAGTTGAGTTTTTCATGCGAAAAGCTGTCAAACTTAATACATAAACAATTTGTATGCAAAAGTAATGAAAAAAGTTTGCAGAAGTTGTACTCTGTTTTTACTGTGGTTTCCAAAAATTCTGGCCAGATTTATCAAAGCTTTGAAAAAAAGCAACAGCAAATCGTACGTCAAACACGTGAAAATATTAAAACGTTAAATTCTTTCAACTTGCGAGGTAGACACCACATTTTATATGTAAAATTTTCTAAATGAAATAATCAATGTTGTTAAAAAAAATTAAAAAAAAAAAACAGCGAACAAGGCTGCATACTTAGAGCATAGTTCTCTGTTATCATTTGGTGTGAAATGTTGTAAAAATTCCATATAAAAAAAATTACTGCGAAAAAATAAGAAATAATGTTGCTGAAGTAGTACTCTGTTTATTTGTGAAAAAGTCGAGAAATGTTTCTCGCAGCATGTTTTTTATGAAAAAAAAAAATGTTTCTGGCAACATTCGTACGGAATTTGTCAGCAGTAGCTACAGCCTAGTACTCTGTTCCATTTTGCGATAAATGTTAAGCAACATGCATATTTCGCTTGAAAAAATTTACAATTAGCAACTAGTGACAATACAGCAGTTTAGAAGATAATTATCGTTTTTTTTTTTTAATTTAAAAATTTACTGAAGACGAAGAGAAATACTCATTCAACTCACCAAGCTTATGGGACTTATCCCATATATGTTTTTGTATTTTAAATGCAGTAGTGAGCAAACGATTTTCTGCGTCATTAAATTTATTTTTGTCTTTTTATTCTTTAAATGTAATTTAAATTTTTTATCAATATGAAAATTTATTATTTGGAATCTTTTTAAATTTAATTTGCTTTATTCGTGCTTAATTCCTTCAAATTTAAGGAAAAATAAAAATAGTTACTAAATGTTTGCTGTGTTTTTGTATAAAACATTTTTGAGTTGTTGTTGCCTTTGGCTTATTGATTCAATGGAGTTATCATTTAATTAGTTTGGCTTTTGATATGAGACTTTCTGTTTTTCTATACAAAATTTTGGTAAAATCCACTGATGAGCTATTTGAGCAGTAGTGAAATTGCCATATGGATATGCTTTTCCCGGAGTAATATATTTCTTTTTTTAGTTTAGTTTAAAATTTGAAGGAATCAAGCACGAATAAAGTAAATTAAATTTTTTATTTTAAATTTTTCTTTCTTAAATTTGTTAAACACGAAAAATTAAATCAAAATGAAAGGTCTGAAAATGGTTGCCAAAAATTCCTTACGAAAAAAGTGCTGCTTATGTTATTTCATAGTTGAAAATAAATGTTTCCAGAAACATTTTTTAGTTTAAAACATGCTGCGAGAAAGATTTCGCGACTTTTTCACAAATAAACAAGGTACTACTACAGCAACATTATTTCTTATTCAGCCCAATTATAAACAAAAATTCCGTGCGAGTTTTTTCACTTTTCCCTTTTCTCCAATTATAAAATTTTCCCCTTTTGATTGACTGCGGAAAGTGAAAAAAATCCGGGGGAAAAAAGTAGGTATTCTAAATTATAAAATAAAAATTATATGAAAATAAACAAAAAAAACTCCCTTCTAATTGCGATGATGCCACTTTTTTATAATTTTATTCCCACGGAATTCATAATTGGAGGAATCTTTTCTCGAGAAAATTTTTTTCCGTGGGAAAGAAATTCCGTGAGAATATTCATAATTGGGCTGATTTATTTCGCCGTAATTTTTTTATACAGACTTTTGACAACATTTGGCACGAAGTGATGAACACAGTACTAAGCTTAACCATGAAATAATAAGAGCTCCATTTATTTCAAGCCTAAAGCCTGGTACTCTGTTTAGTTTTTTATGCGGAATGCTGTCAAACTACATACATAAACAATTTGTATGAAAAAGTGTTGTGTTGTATAAAAGTGTTGTTTTTACTGTGGCTACATTTTATCAAAACTGAAAAATTTTCCGCATGAAATAATCAATGTTGCTCAACAATTTTTACAACGAACAATGTTGCATACATAAGGCAAATTTGAACCGTTTGTTCCTTGTAAAAAAAAAAGTTTGAAACGAAAAAAAATTTTTTGCTGATGTTGTAAGCCTGGTACTCTGTTCAGTTTTTTATACGGAATGCTGTCAAACTACATACTTACATAAAAAATTTATATGAAAAAGTCATGAAAAAATGTTGCAGAAGTTATAATCTGTTTCTACTGTGGAAAAACATATGAAATGTTTCCAGCAACATTTTATCAAAGTTGTGAAATAAAGCAAGTAGGAATTATTTCACGCCGAATTTTTAAAACAACAGCTGATCATATGTCTTATGCTTACATTTTTAAAACAAAGTAGTACACGTGAAAATAATAAAACGTTAAATTCTTCTAAATCGCGAGATAGAAATTACATTTTAAATGTTAAATTTTCCGTATGAAATAATCAAAGTTGCTTAACAATTTTCACAAACTCGAATATATTAACAGGCTTAATTGTAAAAAAACAACAAACAATGTTGCATAATTAGGGCAAATTTTAATCGTTTGTTTAGCTTAAGCCTTTACGAAATGGTAGCAAAAGACCTTGTAAAAAAAAGTTTAAAATTAAAAACAATTGTTGCTGATGTTAATTTCTTTACATTTTGTGAAAGGTAGAAACATGTTTCTGGCAGCATGTTTTTTCAACTTTGAAATATTTCTGGGAATATTTTTTTACATGAGCTGTTTTTATTTCGCAAGAAGCGTTGCATACTTTGAGGCAAAAAAAAAATGACTAGTTAATTGTCTAATTTTTTAAGCGAAATAATTAAAGTTGCTCAACAATTTTCACAATTTTGAATGAAATACTAAGCTGAAGGTAGTTTATAATAAATTCTAAATTGTAAAAGGCCCCTTTACAACTTATCAATTCCAGCATTTGTTTAGTTTTTGTGCAAAAATTGATTTTGTATAGTCTTTTGAGAAAATGCATAAACTGGGGCATTAATAAATCAATAAAGAATCTAAACCAATTATGATCGCCGAAGTTCTAGAAGAGATTATTTTTGAATACTCCAATTTTCTAGGCTGACAATAATTATTACATAATCAAATTGAAGTTAATTAATATATATTTGTTTGTTTTGTTTTTTATTTAATTCAGCGTAATACGTCTACACCAGCTGCAACATCCACAACAGTGGCATCTACCGGACCTAGCCCATTGGCTTCAATGTTTGGCAGTGGAGCAAACGGTAACTTATCTATACCACAAAGTCTAGAACAATTATTGGAACGGCAATGGGAACAAGGTTCACAATTTTTAATGGAACAGGCTCAACACTTTGACAGTAAGTTTATCTTAAAATATTAAAACTAAATTGAGTTATAATTATTAATATTAATTAATTTACTTAAACAGTTGCTTCACTCTTATCCTGTTTACATCAATTACAAACGGAGAATGTACGTTTGGAAGAACATGTTTCTAGTTTAATAGCACGCAGAGATCATTTATTAGCTGTTAATGCTAGATTAGCTATACCCTTAAATACGAATACAACACAGAGTCAAGGTAAGTGAGAAGATGTTAACAAGAAATTGAGCACAAGTTGTTTGTTAAAATAGAAACAAAGAAAGAAAAAAAAGTAAAATAATAATAATAAAAAAAAAACTCTGTGTCTGTCACTGCTTAAATACCACACAATTAATCAAATTACAATAAAACAAAATATGGCTTTTAAACAAAGAATAACAACGTACAAAAAATATATAATTTATAATTATTACTATTATTATTATTATTCAAACACAACTAATTTTAAGCTCTGGCTTTGTTTTTTTTTTTTTAATATAAATTTAATACATACACATCTTTAACAATAATTAGTTTCTTTTAAAATGTTTTCTATGGATTTTAAGTTTCCAAAATATCAATTTGTAAATATCTACATCAATTACTACTCACTATTTTAACATTTTCCCATTAAATGAAATACACCTGCAAAATTCATTATTTTATACTATAAATTATACTTTAATGTGTATTATAAATATTTAATTAAATAGTTTCCACCCCAACTTTAAGCTTAAATAATAAATAAAATCATTTTCAAATTAATACATTTTCCTTTTTATAAATTTTCTGCCTAAAAATTTGTATTTAATTATTATTATTATTATTAATTATTATTACTATTATTATAGCAACGTTATTTCATAAACCATGTTTTATTTAAATTTATTTTAAATACCACTTACATTAATTATTATTATTTAGCTTATAATAAATTCTTTTTTTGAAATAAGTTTTTTTTTATCTAAAATTTTATTTGTTTAAAAAATAAATAAAAGTTATTTAATTCTTTGTATTAGTAAAACACAAAAAAATAAAAATAAATTAATATAAAAAAACCCAAATCAGTTTAATAAAGAACAATTCTTTCAAAACAAAATCAAAAAATGCAAAACAATTTTTAAATATTTTTATTTATTTTTTAATGGTGGCGCATGTCTCTTTATCTTTTTGCTATTGTCCTTAATGGCCTTTCCCTGGTGTATTGGATCCATATTATATTATTATTCATTCATGTTTTACACCTTTTTTTGTTTGTAATAAATTTTTAATTAACGCACATATATTTATATTCATTCACATGTAAGTACATAACATCAATATTCCTTAAAAGGCTAAACAACTTTTATACCTTTATTAAAAATTATTTATTCAATTCACAATCTTTTTATATTGTTGTTGTATCGAGTGTATAATAATACCAACAATGTAAACTTGTCCTTGGCAGTTTTCAATAAAAACTCTGTTATCATTCTATAACTTTATTTTGTTGTCTACTACTTGGTGCTATCAATCAAGTGAATGCCTATTACCCCCTGTTTACATTAGACAATGCTGTCATGACAATAACAATACACGCACAGTTTTTCACTAATACATGTACACATTTCAATTGTCTGAATTACTGTCTTGAATATTTTGAAGACAGTAAACAAGACAGTGGTTTGACGTATGCCGACAAATTTTTTTATAATTGCTTTAAATAAATGAAATTTTAATTAAATTATTATTTTAATTACTAAAATTTTCTTTGCAAGTCAAGATGAAGAACAATTAAAACAAGGCGAACCAATTACCAGGTGGCAGCGTTAGAGAATTTATTATTTTTTACTGGTAGAAACGAATGTCAAACTTCATATATAAAAAATAGTACACAAATTTTTTATAAATGGAGTTTGACAGTAGTGTTCACGGCGAAAATTAAAAAATTCGTCTACGCTGCCACCTGGTAATTAATTCGCCTTGAATTAAAATATACAAATTACAAGGCGTATTAATTTACAGGTGGTCTTAATAGCCCAGCTGTTTTTTCTTACTTTCGACAGTGTTGTCAAAGTTTCAAAATAATTTAAAAAATAAAAAAAAAATTTCAAATAATTTTAAAAAGTAATATAAATTGTTATTTCATAAAATTAAATTTCAAACCCAAAAAATTAAATATGAGGTATTGCCAAGGCGAACCAATACTAGGTGGTCGCTATGGCGAAGTCATTAATTTTCGCTGAAACCCTAAATGTCAAACTTCATACATATATAAAAAAAAGTATGGCGAAATAATACAGGTGGTCTCGAATTCATTGCTTTCGCCGTAAACGCTAAATTTCAAACTCCATGTAAAAAATATATGTTTGACATTTAATGTTTTCGGCGAAAATTAATGAATTCGCGATTGTGACCACCTGTACGCCTTGGCCTCGACTTTGTGTGCGTGTCATTTCTAATTTTCTTAAAACTCAAATTTAGAAAAATGCTTTTTAATTATTTATTCCAAAGTTCTGTAGACAGTTTTTAAAATTTTCCATTTAAAAAAATAAAATGTGGTGACAACTGTTTTAGTACCATTATAGCGGTAAAATTAAAAAACAAGCATTTGCAAAACAAAGCAGGCATTTTTGTTGAGAGCAATTATCTTTTATTTCTCTTTCTGTCTCCAACGCACAAAACCACAATAAAAAGCCACGTTGTTTTTACAAATGTTGTATTTGTCGTAAAGCCGCTACTACCTAATAAAATAAATGTGCCTTGGATAATGGATTCAAAACTATCGTCCATGTTCTAGCAAATTCTTACCGCTTCAAATTGACGATCATGGTTTTAAATAGCACAAAAAATGTTTGTAAATCGCAATTACTGGAAGTCTGGCGGCAAGTATGTACTGAGACAAACTGACACAGCTTGTTACAATTAAATTTTTAGGAGAACATCCTCGAAAACATGCTGAAATAAGTTAAGAATTTTGTGTTTAAAAAACACGTGTTTGTCAGAACGTGGACGGACGTACATATGATCTTTTTTTTTTTTAGCTGATTTTGCTTGTCTAGCAGGTTGTTTTTCAAGGATTTTAAATAAATAAAAAAAAACACTGAAAATTTTAAATTAGCAGAGAAACATTTTTATGTTGCAAAATGTTCGCTTTAAAAAAATGCCTTAAAACCCTAAAATAATTATTACAGTAACAACGGCGGGCGGTAGCAATAGCACAACAACCTCCGCTATTCAAGCCACAACATCAACCGTTAACTCTACACCAACTCTAACAACAGTATCGGCTGCCACAGCTGCTTCGTTGGCAACAGCAGCTACAACCTCTATATCGGGTACTACATCCTCAAGTACTTCCAGAGTACCAACAGGTGTAGCCCCAGCGGCAAGTAATAAAAGAATAAGTCGCTTAACATCATCCGCATCTGCAGCTGGCAGCACTATTGAAAATGGTTTAGATTATAGACAAAACTCCAATTCATTAAATAACCCAGCAATGAGTGGCACCTCAATGCCCCCAACAGCCATGAGGTAAGTTTATTGTTATTTGAAAATAAGAAGCTTGAATAAAAAAAAACTCTTACTCTTTAAGCTAAAGATTCAGTTTCAGCGGGCACCATTAAACCTTGTCCCATTTAAAAAGATCCCTCCCAATTGTTTAGATATTTTTTTCCGAAACCATTTTTTAGTTGGTTTTTCTTGTTGTAAAGTACTTTCTTCCCTTTAACCTCCTTTGAATTGTATGTAATAGAAATAACGCGCTATTTTACTAACTGATTAATAATTTTTAATAAAATTTCATAATACTCTCTCGTTTTAATGTGTGTGCGCTCTTAATTATTGAAAACAAAAGAAAAAAAACAAAATTTTTATAATTTAAAGCCATAAATTATTGTGTTGTCTTTAGTAGACATGCTGCTTCAACGTCAGCGGCCACGCAACTAGCACCAACAAACACAGCTGCGGCACATAGCAACAGCAATAATAGTAATAATAACAGCGGCAATAATTCTAACAGCAGTAGCAATATGGCAAATATGCTGCCTGCAATGTCATCATCATCATCTGCATCATTATCATCATCGTCGGTTGTGCACGCAACTACTGCAACTTCAGCAATGCCACCAACAGCAGCATCTATAAATCGTTTGCAGCAGCAGCAGCAGCAACAACAACAGCACCAGCATCAACAACTTCATCATATGCATCATCAACAACAACAGCAACATTCCCAGCAACATCATCATATGCAACATGTTGCTTCCTCAATGCACCAACTTCCTCCCTCACAACATCAGCAGCAACAACAGCAGCAGCATCAGCAACAGCAACAACAGCATCATCATACGCACTTATCGTCTCATACAACAGCACATGCCACTCATGCAATACACCATGAACCTCATCCAATGACCACATCGCGTATTGGAGGTAATGTAACTTTAAATACTACCAATACTGCTGGCAAACATTTAGGCGCTTGTACCTCGTCCTCCTCCTCTACATCAATGTCGGCTTTACTAAATGAAACGGACCTTATTAAACAGACAGCTGGTGGTGTTCTGGCCTGTGGTGTTGGTAGCAGTAGTGGCGTCAATCCATCTTCTACCACTACCCACACTCCTTCTTCTTCTTCTAATTCTACCGCTTGCATACCAATCGGTGTTGGTGGTCTTAGTCTAACTAAATCTTGCCTAAATGACATAAATAATACGACTAATAATAAAAACATTGGTGGCGGTGTTGGTGCTAACACCTCTTCTTCTACTTCGGCTACTGTTTCTACGGCCGTCAATTATCCAGGGCCCTATAAAGCTCATCTTCAGGTAGTTTGCCAAAGTTAAAAAGTTAAAGCGCCTCTTATACTACTATACTTACATATGTATGTGTAATAAGAAAAATTAACAAAAAAAAAAACATCCATAAAAGAAACAAAATGAACACGTTTTATGTTAAAACTCATCTCATATTCATTCATAATGCTTGTTTGTGTGTATTTTTCTTTTTGTAATTACTACAATCAAATGTTTAGCAACATAATGGCGCAACATTTTTACAAGCGAGAGAGTTTTTGTTTTGGATATTGTTGCTAAAACTAAAAGACCCAACAGACGGACTCAACAGAAAAAAAGAAGTCAACTCCTTTTTGGCGCGTTTGTTCTTTCTTTGTTTTTATTCAACTCAATTCATCACCTCATGTGTATATAAAATGAATTTAAAAAAATATTACCATCAATATGTATTTGGCAAAGAATTAAATATTATTGTTTACGTTTTGATTTTATGTCACAAAATTTCACATTGATCATCACCACCAAACCAATACCGCAAAAAAAAATATATATATATATATCAACAACACCCAATAAGAACCAAACACCAACCCAACCTTTTCTTATATGTTCCCTACCCCCAGCAACATATTTATTTAATTGCTGTGTTTCATATTCATAGATTTTATAAGAACAAAAACATATTTTACACTCGTTTTTCTTTCTAGACGTAAGTAAACATATTTTATTATTTTTTTTTTTGTGTTGGCAACATGAAACATATTTAAGATTATATAAAAAATTATATTGAAGGTGTACTGAACATTTTAAAAAAACGTTGTCAAAAGCCGTACAAATCACTGAAATAATTGAATTTTTTTTATAGCAAATATTAAGAAAAACTATTGTTCCATTTCTGTAAATTCGGAAAAAATTTACAAACGAAATATTTCAAATGTTATAGTTCGTTCAAACAGGCACCTTTATTATGATTATCCCAATAAATGCCATTCTTAAGCTCAATATTACATACAAAACTTTATCTAAGTTATTGTTCAATAAGTATGAAATTCTTATAATGTTGAGTAAAACTTAAAATACAACACTGTTCAGAAGTGTGTTTAGTGAGCAAAATTATCTACAATGGCATATGTAAACAAAATGAAACAAAACAAACAAAAAATATGGCGAATCAAGTAGAAGTTAAGTTTATTATTTTATTTATTTTTTTGTTCTCTCTCCAGTAAACTTCGAAAAAAACAAATTTTCCGACTAAAATAATAACAAATGTGTTTTTCCGGCTGTCAAACGCTATTGAGCTATCTAAATTTTGTATGTTTGAACATTAAATAAATTTTGTCAATAAACAGAATATTGACTGTAAAAAAGAGCATGTATGAACCCACTATTAAAATCGCACAACAACATCTGTTACTTGGCGATAAAACTATTCATGAATAGTTGCTTAAGCGAATGCTAATTAAACCCAATTTACTTTCCAAAAAAAATCTTTCAAAAAATCTGATTCGTTTTCGAATTGAAAGTTTTATCACTGATTTAGTTTAACCCTTTGACACGGGAATTAATTTCGGCCGTTGAAAAATTCTATATATTGTTTGATTAGCTTAAATAGGCTTCAAAGAACATGTGTAAAAAATTATGGGGACAAATTTTTATTCCAAAGTGGATTTTGAAGATGTACATTTTATTGTAAAAACTGCTTCAATCTAAAAACTATTTCACTTTATTTTATTTTTTTATTGATTTTAAATTTTTGAATACACATATGTACATAAATAAAAGAAACATTTAAAAATTCGTCAAAAAAATACGCGAGAAAATTCGATTTTTTGTTTTTTTATTTGAAAATAAACTTTCACATATGCGGGGCTGCGTCGATGATGACTAGGCAAAATATATAAAAGTGATCTCAAGTTGGATTTAAATCTTACAGCCTCTTTAGAAATTAAAAAATAACATCACAACGAACCTGCAACTGCAAATTAATTGCATGTATACTAAAATTTCAACCAGTTATGGGTTGATAAAATCGACGTACATTATAATGTACGCCACGCATCAAAGGGTTAAAGAAAGATTATTGACACTGTAGTTATTTAATATTAAAAAAAATATATAGCAGATTTTCAGCAAGTGGTGCTGAAATTAAGTGTCATTAAGTCCTTAACCTCTAAAAATCTTGGTGGACTTTACAGGTCATAAACTAAAAATTCCTAGAAGTGAAAAAAATAATATCAGTGAATTATAATCGAATTTTTAAAGTAATCACCCCTATCATGAATATATTTTCACTCGAAATTTTTTCCCTTTTCCCCAAATTGCAATCGTAAATAATTCACGTGAACAATTTTTCACTTAAACAAAAATTCCCCTTATCGGGATTGATTTTTTCCCTCGAAATTTTTTCGCTTTTCCCTTAGATTTGTTCACTTAAATTTTGCTGGGGAACTGCATACATTATGACCGTTTTTATATGTTTTAATTAGAATATTTACATCAATAACACATTTTTTTAATTCAACATCAATTAGTGCAGTGCAGACTGACATTATGCTCTTCAAGATGCGAAACAAAGAGATTTATCTATTGGTTATAAATTTATGAAGATTTTTTATTAAAAAAATATTTTTTAAATGATCCGATACAAGAATTTATTTTATTGAAATGTGTCAGTACCAATGTCTAGGGTGGCTTAGGCAGGCAGCCGTATTGCCACAGCCCACTTGGGTCCATTGATTGGACCTTTTGTGTCTAGGGTAACTTCAAGGGCTTTTAAGCGTCTTGCACGTCACGTTCTTGAAATAAAATTGTTCTCTGTTGTAGTATCTCCTCCTTTTGCAACAACACAATAGCACCAATCATTAACATTTCTAAATTTTTCATAGCTTTAAAAAAATTTGAATATTTTTTTCCCTATTAATATTTTTTTCTTTCTAATTTTTATTCAGTACGAATTGATAGCGGGAACAAACGTTCCAATGAAACTCACGATAGCAATTTTCCTTTCATGGGGAATGAAAATTTCATGGGAACAAAAATTTCACATTTTGTTCACGATAGGGGTGATTTTTAATAGCTCAGTACAGCAATCAAGGAGTGATACTAAGTAGATCATTTCCTTAAAGGGTCCTATAAAATCTTCTTTGTTTTCGATCGACCTTCTTACTCATCACCAAGGGTCCTGCATTCTGCCTGAGTTGTTTGATCGTCGGCCGATATTTTTTCTCAACCCTTTTCTTTAGGGTCTCATCTAATATCCAATTTCAATATACTGCTAGCTGTTATACTCATTGCCGACCAATGTTATCTGCTCGCTATTTGTATTGCCCTTCCAGGCGCAGTTTTAAAGCATAATTTTTCAAAATTTTTTTTTTAGTCAACTTGATAATTTTTTTTAATCAACAATGTACTTTTACAGCTTTGAGTTGTTTCAATTCTATCCAAGTGCCATATTTGCTCTCTACTTAAGTACTTTTTGAGCACCATTCTATTAAGATTCTAGTTTTCCTTCACAGCCAATCACTGTTAGCATTCAGTCAAATAGAACGAATGGACACCGCTTTAACAAAACCAAAACACTTGTCATATGAAGTATTAACTACTGAGAAGAGTATTAGATCTATCTGGTAGCCAGAAGGTTATTAATTCTAAACCCAATGACAATGATGATTAAAAGAAAGTCATTGTTGACATACATTTTTATACTCTTCAGCATAAAAAGTGGAAAATAAAAAATTTGTCATTCTGTTTGTAATTTCTACAGTATCCATTTCCGACCCCATAAAATATATACATATATTCTGACTTCTTATGAATAGCGAAGTAGATTGAGCGATCTCCGTCTGTCCGTCCGTGTTACTGTTGAAAATATAAATAAAAAAAATGAAAAAAAAACATTATGTGAAAAAATTGGCGCTCACCCATATTTTCAGAGTTATTGGGCTCTGAAATTTTCAAATTTTGTAAAATATCAATATTGATATCATTTAAAAGCTTTTGACGAGATCTTAAAGGAAATATTAAAATTTTTTAAAAATGCTTAACCCATTAAGAACCGATGGCATTTTTATGTAAAATAATACATATGCAGTACCAAATTTTTATTGTTATTTTTTTTTTATTCTGTCACCCCCATATTTGCTTTTTTGATTAGAGTTACTTCACTAAACTAGATTAACATAGATGGTGAAGGATATATAAGATTCGGCATAGCCGAATATAGTGCTCTTATTTGTTTATAATCGTCTTAAAGATTAAAATTTCACTTAGTCGTCCGACGGTCGTTTCAAAAGGACAACAATGAAATATTTCTAAAAATTCAATAATTTATTTGAGTGATTTGTACGGCACAAACAAACATAAGTACTTAAAGTGGAATTCGAAATTGAGAAGGAATTTGTATCAATCCTACTGCAAATTCAAGGCGAATAAAATTACAGCAATTGAAACTTCCATAGAATTTAAATGCAAATTTCGATCGACATCGAATGTAAATAAGTTAAAAGTTAAAACCTGGTACTCTGTTCAGTTTTTCATGTGGAATTCTGTTGAACTTCATACATAAAAAATTTATATGAAAAAGTCATGAACAAATGTTGCAAAAGTAGTACTCTGTTTTTACTGTTGAAAAACATATGAAATGTTTCTGGCAACATTTCATCAAAGCTGTGAAATAAAGCAATTAGGCGTTATTTCATGTGGAGTTTTTTAAACAAAAGCGAATGATATGTCTTTTGCTCACATTTTCAAAACAATAAAACGTTAAATTCTTCCAAATCGCGAGAACGACATCACATTCTAAATGTAAAATATTACACATGAAATAATTAATGTTGCTCAACAATTTTCACCAATTCGAACAAGTGCCAAACAAAAAAAAAATTCACAAGGCGAATCCAGAAATTTCTAAAGAGGAAGAAACTAGAAATTGTTTTTAAAATATGTGTAGAAATTTTTCTGTTTCAACGCTTTCCAACCAAAAAAGTTTCCTTACTTTGCCATTTCTGCAATAAATTCTGGAAAAATTTCCTACAGAAAATTAGCAGTAAAAAAATCACTGGCGATCTCGGGTTTATTAAATATATCAATTCGCCTTGAATCGGCTTGAACATTCCCCTCAAACTTATCGATTAATTGTACTTTTGAGAACGATTTTATTATCACACATTTAAATAAAAGAAATTTTTATTTTTTTATTTATTAGAATTAAAACAAATTATCTAAAATACTCTGTGCTATTTAAAAACTAAAAACAATTTTTTTTAAAATATGTTGAAAGTATAACAAACTTATGTATGTATATAATTAAAAGTTTTTTATCTTAACAAATTTCTCAAACAGTCACAACTAAGACGAAACGATAACATACCAAAGGCCAGCTGAAATTTATATTCACCTGAAGAGCCAACAAAATCAGCAAAGAAAACCAATTTAAAACAAATTAATAAACACAATAAAGATGACAACAAAAAAAGCCATCGAAAGGTTATAAAAACAGCCGAAGAGCCAAGAAAATCTAATGACCTGAAACCTCCCGAAATCATAGCACTTTTATCATCCGACGATGAAGATTATGAAGATGATGCAAAAAAGCCAACCACTTCTACAAACGATAAGAAGATATCGCTACCAGATGATGGCAAAAGCAAAGACAACAACAATTTTAGCCGCAATGACAACAACAACAACAACAGTAGCACAACAACTTTTATAATAAATGATAGTGAAGAAAGTGATTCATTACAATCACAATCATCGTCTCAACATTCTGAAAACTACGAAGCTGAAGATGAAAATGAAACGGAAATGAAAGCAAAACAACAACAACAAAAATTGTTAGTAACATCATCATCATCATCTCACACCCAACAACAATTGCAACAAGTCCAAAGATTTTTAAAAAGTTTTGATACAACAAACAATATGGAAACGGAAAGATCAGCGAACACCTTAAAGGAATTAAGAACTTTTCGCCAAATACCTAAACAGCAGTTAGTGACAGGTTTAACTAAACCGGCAAAGTTTAAGATATCAACAAAATTCTTAAGAAAGCCACGTAATAAATTAAACAAATCCCAACAACATCAAACACAACATATAAATTCTACAACGGAAGCAGCAGCAGCAGCTTCACAAACAGATGTGAATTTTTTAAATATAAAAATCAGTAGCAAAAACAGTAACAACTGCAGCAGTAGCAGTAGTAGTAGCAGCAGCAGCAGTTGCAGTAGCAGTGGCAACAACAACAACAACATCATTATCACAAATACAAATAGCAATGATGAATCGATAGCAAAATTAAAAGATTTTTCTATCGATTCCTTATTGAATCATTAAATTTAAAAAAAAAATAATAATTTAAATTAAAATTTAACCCAGATATTAATTATATTAAACAATAGAAATAGTAAATATGTATGTATGTATGTATGTATGTATTTTATTAAAAATTTTGCTTATTTATTAACAAAATTTCTTTTTACTTTGTTTAAAAAGAATTTAATTATTATTGATAAATTTGAATTGTAGTAGAAGTACGTTTTAAGTACTAGAAACTGATAACAAAAAATTTTGTGTATAAATTTTTTTATTTGATAGACTTTTTTCTTATTTTTTTTCCTAAAATTTAAACCATAGCAAAATCTAATTAATCCTTTCTGTATTCATTAACCAAACATCTAACTAATCACCTTTTATCTAAATTCTCAAACCTATTTTGTTTTAGATTAGCAATAACATTAATTAAATAATATTGTATATTAATCAATCGAATTAATTAATGAAATAAAATAAAAACAAAACTTAAGAATGTTAAAAAAGTTCATTAATTTAAAATTATTTAATTAAAATATTTTATGTATAGAAATACACAATCTCTTAAGTATTGTAAAAAATAAAATTTGAAAATAGAATTTGAAACAAAAGAATTTTTTCTTTTCATTAAGAAAAGTTAAAAAAAAACGTTAATTTTTTTTTTCTTAACTAGTTTTAAGGAAAACTTTTCGAAGTCTATCCACAGAGTTGAAATGTTTTGAAAATTCGAATTTGTGACGTAACACTGACATTTTCTCCGTAACAGTGCAGTCACACGGTCAAATTTTCGTTCAATTCTCTTTCAAAAAATTTACACATTCTGCTTGACAAAATTCACAAAAATTGAAAGCTGTGACGTAGGCTGCACGCCATTTCAAAGCAAATTTTGAAGCAAGATGTCGTCAAGAAAACAAATAAAATTTATTTGGAGGAAAAACTTCAATCAGCTGTTTTCTTAAATGTAATTTGAAACGCTCAATTGAACGAAAACTTGAATGCAAATTCTCAGCAAATTTTTAAAGTGTGAGTGTATTAGTAAAAAAAATGAGAGAAATTTGAAAAATTAAATGAATGTAATTTCTACAATGTCCTTTCCCGACCCCATATTGTATATACGTCGGTCCGTCCGTGTTTGGGTTCAAATGCCTAGGCAAACTTGATTTCACATAAAAAATAAAAATGGTACGAGGGCTGCTCTATATATTTCTGGCCTAATAGTGAAAATGCGAATATTTATAATCAAAAATGGTTTTATTGCTTTTCAAAGTATTCTCCAGCATCATTTATACACTTTTGCATGCGCTCAAACCAGTTGTCGAAGCACTTTTTCTACTCCGATTGAGACACCTCTAAAACATGGTTCTTGAACACTTCAACAGCTTCTTCTGGCGACGAAAATCGTTGACCACGCATTTTTTTCTTGATGTGCGGAAACAAGAAGTCAGGGCTGTACGGCGGATGACCCATTAATTCGATGTTTTGGCGGGCCAAAAACGCTCTGGTTTGAGCCAGTGTGTGAGAGCTCGCATTGTCATGGTGAACAATGATTCGTCTTCTCTTGTTGGTTTTTCGAATTTCTCCGATGACTTCAGGCAAACAAATTGTAGTGTACCACTCAGAAGAGACCGTCCTACGTTGCTCAAGCGGAACAGTCGCCACATGACCAGTTTTGCTGAAGAAACAGGCGACCATTTGCTTCGAAGTGCTTCTTCCACGAACAACTTTCGTTGGATTTTGCTCGTCTTTGAAGACCCACACGGCCGATTGTTGTTTCGTTTCGGGCTCATACGCATAGATCCATGATTCGTCACCTGTGGCGATCTTATAAACGTCTTTTGAAGCACCGCAATCGTATTTTTGCAACATTTCTTTGCACCAATCGACACGAGCCTTTTTTTGAGCGACTTTCAAATTGTGCGGGATCCAACGAGAACAAACCTTTTTTACGGTCAGGTGTTCATGCAGTATCGAATGTATGCTGGTGGAAGAAATGTCCAAGGATGTCTCTATCTCTCGGTATGTCGCATGTCGATCTTGCATTATGAGTTCACGCACGGCATCAATGTTCTCTGGCACAACAGCCGTTTTTGGACGACCTTCACGGAATTTGTCTTTGAGCGAGCTTCGGCCACGATTAAATTCATTATACCAATTTTTCACAGTGCTATAGGATGGTGCTTCATCGCCATACAAAGATTTAAGTTCATCAATGCACTCTTGTCGTGATAATCCACGTCGAAAGTTGTGAAAAATGATGGCACGAAAATGTTCACGAGTTAATTCCATTTTTTTCTATATTAATTTTTTCAAGTCACTGTAAACAACACAAATAATGGTCGTACGTCAAAACGTTTTGAGTACGATTATGCTTAAAAATGACAAACTTTCCAATGGAAATTTCAGATTGCACTTGGCAGCACTCAGTGTTGCCAGGCCAGAAATATATATAGCAGCCCTCGTAATCGATCAGATATAGCGTCGAAAGAGGTGCTATTGGAAATCATCATGATCGGTCCATGACCATCCAGGCTGCAGGCAAAACACCACGCCTAACTCTAATTTTTTCATGTCATTTGGAACAATAAAGTAACTTCCATCAAAAAATAAATATGTAGGGCGAAAGAGAATTAAAAAATAGGGAAAAAACATCAATTAGAAAATTGACACTCGCTCATATTTTCCGAGTTACGGCGCTCTGAAATTTTTAAATTTTTAAAATGTCAATATGGATATCATTTTAAAGCTTTTGAAGAGATCTCCAAGGAAATACTAAACTTTTTTTAAAAATGCTTAACCCATTTATAGCCGATGGCATTTTTGTGTAAAATTATATACAGTAGTGTGCAATAAAAAGAGCCACCTGATACCTAATACTTTCACTCCTTATAAATCCCTCATGCAAAAATAGTACGCATAAAAGAGTTGTTCCACTAATTTTTCACATCTTCTAAAAAGTAATCCCGTTATGTTTAAAAGTAGCTTCAGCGCCATTATTCTTCATTTTATTATCAGTACAAATTTGGATGCGAAAACGGGTGTGCAATAAAATTGAAACAGTTTTGAAAAATAATTAAATTTTACAAAGTAAATTTCTTTTTTTTAATTAAAATTATATAAAAAGGTAAGCTTAGTGTTTTCGAAGTAAAATTTTAAAGGAATGTCACAACAATTTTATATAATAATATTTACAATGGGCAGAGAAAAATATTATACCTTTAAGAGCCGGGAGACAATAAAAAAATAACTCCATAATAAAGAAAAAAGTTAATTTTGCGTCATGTAAACAAAGATCCTCTTGTCACCTCTCTATTCTTAAAAAGGAGCATAATCTAGATGTTTCTAGCTCAACCTTCTTGTTAGAAATAATTTGAAGGCTAGAAGTAGTAGAAAGGTAAGTAAAAAGCAGCTAAAGAAAAGATTAAAAAAGCACCTAAAGAAAAGATTAGAATTCGGATTGAAAGAAGAATTAATGCCGTATGCCGAATTGGAAATACCGATTCGATGGGTGTTTCAACAAGACAATGATACGAAACACATAACGAAGCGGGCAAAAGACTGGTTTTAAAAACAACGTTTTAAGCTGGCCGGCGTAGTCCCCAGACTTAAATCCTAACGAGAACATATGGCAAATAGTAAGACTGTGTCTTCGAGGAACAAATCCATCCAATAAAGACGAACTTTGGATTTTAATTCAGGATCCGTTCAAAAATATTTCTGCGGAAACCTGCGAAAAACTTGTGGACTCAATGCCAAAACGATCTAAACGAAGTACTCAAGTGAAGAAATAATAATTAATGAGAAAAAATCCAGTCAGTAAACAAAAAAAAATATTTTAGGTAACCAAATTATTGGCTCTATTTTTATGCAAAGGCAGGATCTGGTGCCTTGTAAAAATTTTATGGATAAATTTTTATTTAAGTTTTGAATTTCCACATTTGTATTATTTTTGTATCATTTAGTTTGTGAGTAAACCAAATTGTTTTTTATTTTTTTAATATTCTGTCGCCCCAATGTTTGCTATTTTGATTATAGCTACTTCACTAAACTAGATTTTTAAACATACATACATATATGCTGAAGAGTATATATTCGAATATAGCACTCTTATTTTTTTAATTTTTTTCTTTTAAACATTTTTAATTACATTTTTTTAACATAATATTTTATAACAATATGAATAGATAGCAAAGAGTTAAACTTGAATATCCGAGACACAACACAGTGTTTGGCCGACTTCCTAAACACAAGTTGCAATGCATATTTACAATGCATACACTTCGTAAATGCAAATGTAAACTTTCTGACAACGTACAATGTTCCTAATTGCTTGGCAACTCACTTTAATGAGTATCAGAAGTCAAAATCACGCATCATTTTTATTTTGTATGCAATCATTTGAGCTGCAATGGCTAAGTATTTTCTTGTTTATTTTTAAAATGAAATTTGAATAAAAAATGTCATCATCCATTAATTTAATGAATTCTTCAGAAAATATGTATTTTGGATCACCGGGATTTTTATTGTCCTTAACAAAGTTGCTCATTCGTTTTTTTTTCATTTTAAATGGGGGTCTATAGCAAATCAATATTTTTTTAGAAGATTTGACCTGAGATAATTCCTCAGCACTTGCCAACAAAATGGATAAATAATTTTGTGTAACCTCTATTTTTTTAAAAAAATTTATTCAATTTTATAAAATGTTTTTGACATTTGTTTTATGTATGAGTTGCATAGCGACGTTCCTAAATGCCAATAAAATGCTAAAAATGTCTCTGCAACGCAAGTTTGCACTTAAGACATGTTTAGCATTGCATACACATTTTTTTGAATTATGCACTGCAACAGGCGTTTAGGAAGTCGGCCTTTTATAGCCAAAGCCAGTTCGAAAAAACATATTTTTGACATGTTTTGAAATAAATCAAGTGATTTAAATGGTTCTCGTAGCATGCAAAATGTATGGAAAAGCAAATAGCAAATCACTTGATTAAAGCAGGCAAAGTGATACATACTCAAAAGATAAAGTCATACACATACGTAAAATTGAGGTCTTTATAAGGATATCCTTTAATTTTTAACTTATTTTTATTATTTGTTATTATAGTTGTAACAGTAATAAAACTTCTGTAAAAATTTAAAGTGTTTAGCTGTCATGGTTTTTAAAAAAGAGGACCGCAACAGACGAACCGATATTGATTGACTTTTAAAAAGTATCAATGCAAAGTTTGTATACTGTTTTATTACCGTATTTTAAATAATGTTCGTATGCAATGTTGCGAAACAAAAAAGCACTAACATTAAAACTGATGTTCTGATTTCTCTTTTACATTGTTGCTAACACTTATCGACGCCGTTTTAACATGGTATACATTTTCAATGTTTTGTACTGCGGCATTATTGTAAACGATGCTTTGTTTGAATACAAAGCAATTGACGTTTTGGAAGTCAGCCATTGTAACAATAGGGTTACGTTTATACCCCTCAGATGGTATTGTATATTTTTTTATTGTATTTTTTTTAAATACAAAAAGTCGAATGCCTCAAAAAAAATTAAATTAAAATTTCAAAAAAATTTGAACTTTTACCAAAAAGTTAAAACTTACTTAATTTACAAAAAAATAGAATATTCCATTAAAAAAATTGTATATTAAATCAACAAAAATTTACTTCTATCAAAAAATCGCATTAAATTGAAAATTTAAAAAAATATGTGAGCTGGTTTTTTTGATAGTGGAATAACTCCATTTTTTATATATTGTTGATCTTTAACGAATTTGAAAAATTATTACAAAAAACGAGTTTTTTAGCCACACATGTAGTTATACCTTTTTCAAAAATATCATATTAGAAGGAATAAAAACAGGAGCAAATTTAATTCCGTACTTCCGTAGATACTGAAATGAATTTTTATGTAAAAAGTAACAGTTATGTGCGATTTATTCCGCTTTTAAAAGAAATATTTGCGCGATACAAATGTACAACGAAACTGTTATTGTTTTATGTCAATATAGAACTCAATGAAAATTGTGATTGTAATTATGGAGAGAAGCTGTCTATAGCACATGAAAATTAGCGTTAACTTGGTTTTTTTTAGTGGACTTATACCACTTTTAAAAAAAAAACCAGCTCATATATACCCATATTTTGTAAAAAAATTTGTATCAAACGTTTTAAAATAAATAAATTTAAAGCATCAATAAAAAACTGCATTTTGTTTTAGATTTCAACATAACCTTTAAAATCTTTTGAAAGAGAATTTTTTTATTAAATTAATACAAAAAAAAACAATTTCAATGCGGTAAAAATTCGAAATTTCATAAATTAAAATTACATTAAAAAATATTTTAATTAAAGAAAAAAAATATTTCGCTGAAAGATTAAGGTTTCATCAATAAAAATCGATGTTAACCAAAAAAAAAAAAATCTGGAAAATATTTACTCAAAATGTGTAATTTTCCAAGTAATGAAAAAGGAACATAAAAGAGGAAAATCTAAATAAAGAAATTGAAAAGTAAAAATCGATTTTTTTCAAAAAAATAAAATAATTACAACATAAAACGGATGATCACAAAATTCGAAAAGTTATTAAATTCAGAAAACTTCCAAAACGAATATTCAAAAATAACTAAAAATACGAAACTAGTATAAAACATAAAAGTAAATAATTAAAGTTTTAAAAAAATTGAAACTCAAATAAATAATTTAAACACATTCATGAAAAGTCGAATTTTCCAACAAAAAACTCTGAGAATCGTATTTTATCGAAAATGTCAAAAATTAAAAAGCGATGATTCCATGCAAAACAGATTGATAACCAATTATTTCCTTAAATCTATTTTTATCTATAATTTGCCCTAAATATCTAATTTAAAAATATTGAAATTTTAAAACCTTTTCTAAAAATTGAGTTCAATGTTCAGGTGATAAATTTAAATTTTTGCATTTCATAATTAAAAAATCATTTCTTCAATCTTGAACATCTATAACGACTGCTTGTTTTCACATTAATTATTTATCGGTGTGGGAAGAGGAAAACTGCTTGAAAATAATGATAACAAATGCTCATATCTCTCAGTTTTATTATTCATTACACGGTAATTAGAAGTTAAAAACAAAAGAAGAAAAAAGAAACAATAAAAAAAATTATACAAATGAAAGTTACAACCAAACTTTTTAGATTCTTCAATATCAATTAGTTAGTTGAAAGAAGTCAAACGAACAGACAACAATCATGAACAAATATCGGTTACTGATTGTTATATTAAGTGTTATAATATTTTATCGCACGGAAGTCACAATTAGTCAGGGTATAATTAAAGATTGTATTTCTTTTGATAAAATTGATTTAAACTTTTTTCATTTTTTTTTTTTTTTTGGAAAAGTTTATTCAAATCATTCTGAAACACGTTTTGCACAAATACGCAAATTATATCCGAAAATTTCGAATATTGGCGAGGTACGTTATTGGCGTATGGCTCGCACTGACAACTTGAAAGATCATCCCTGCAAACGTGAATGTGTCAGCAATCAACGAATGACCTGTTATTATTATATGGTTGTACATTATGATGAAACAATGGGCCCAGGTTGTTCACGTTATTTAAACGTAGAAAATCGTTATATATATGGTAATCGGGAGTACATTAATCCATATAATCTTCAGGAATCTAATAGTCCAGGAGATTTTGATGATTGCAAATATGCTGATGGTGTACCGACTGAAATAATGGTAGTGAATGGTCAATTGCCAGGTAAGTTGTTCGATTCTAAGGACAGAATAAAAAAATAAATGGTTTGTTGTTAAAAAATCCTCCTTGAAAGGTTTGCAAAGTAAATTAATTTTGAATACTAAAATATTTAATTAACAAGTAAAAGAATATACCCTTCACCATCTATGCAAATCTAGTTTAGTGAAGTTACTCCAATCAAAAAAGAAAATATTGGAGTGAAAGCGAATTAAGAAATAAAAAAAAATTTTTTGGCTGCATATACATAATTTTACATAAAAATGCCATCGGTTCTTAATGGGTTAAGCATTTTTAAAAATTATTATTATATCCTTAAAGATCTTATCAAAAGCTTTAAAATGATATCCATATTGATATTATAAAAAATTTAAAATTTCAAAGCCCCATAACTCGAAAAATATGGGCGAGCGCCTGTTTTTTCACCTGATGTGTTTTTTCTTAATTTTTAAATTCTCTATCACCTTTTTTTATTGAAGTTACTTTATTGTTCCAAAGAACATGAAAAAATTTGAGGTAGGCGTGGCGATTTGCCTGCTGCCTCGAGGGACATGGACTGATCATGCTGTTTTCCGATAGCACCTCTTTCGACACTATATGTGATCGATTGACGTATTTTTTTTTTTTTTGTGAAATCAAGTTTGCCTCTGCTTGCTCGATTCGATGGCTCGTGAAGACGTACGGTTAGCAGTCCGTTTACTACGAACTGCCTGATATGGTGTTGTCTTCAAATAGCTTGTGTGGAATGTCCATTTTATCATTAGCTATTTGCACATATAGATATAAAATGCGAGTTTTTATTCGCGCCGCAAAATTATCTTCATCAATATTATCTGCACTTAAACGTGCTGCACGAGATAACAGTTAAAGCATGTTGCAACGTGTATAGCTTTGTTGACAGTTGAAGTTCGCGACGTCTGCAAAATTTAAAAACACGTCGATTCTACTTTAAATTACCAAGGGGCTGCTAGTTTCCTCCTGAGGAGTGACGTAGGAACTACCTTCCAATGTGGAAATGAAAAGAGACAAAAACAGTTAAAATTTCCTGCAACCCCGTAGCATGCCTTAAAGGATACTTTTTTTGAAGCAAAGTTCTTTCATTTTTTCCATGACGTCGTTCTTCATTTGAATGTTTTATTAACTGATGAAGCTCAATTTTGTGGTTTTTGAAACGTGATGGTCAGCGGACATCGTTACAGACGCAAGGTTACTAATTCTTGTCTTAATTAACGTAGCAGACATAGTAGTCTCATATACCACTTAGCGCGGAATATAAATAACTTAATAGATTTAAAAGAAACTTATGACAAGAGATTAACTTTCTGAAATAAACAAACCTTCTTGTTCGCAAAATTTGACCCCAATATCGGAATGTCTAAATCGGTAAACCAGAATTGAGGGATTTTGTAAGTTTTTCACTGTAATACACCAGCCACACCGTTCATATTTATATATTCGGTATTTAGTTTCGATTCAAAGTGTCCTACCGTCATTGGCGTAGGAAGGCCTGTTTAGGGGGTGTTAATACAACCCTAGAACCAATGAAGCCTCCCCTATAACTTGTATCGTCTTATGGAAATTCTAATTTATAACCAGTGATTAAAAATGCTTGACTATTTTCAATGCATATATAGTTGCTTAACTGTTGCTGCGGAAAAATGTGCAGCAAAAGCAAAAAATTAAAGAAACGCATTTGCTTTAGTTGGCTACATGTTTCTTTCTGCAGCAAAGCAATCAGCAAAGCAATTTCATTAAAAACGTTTACTGTTGCTTAAGCAATCTGTTGTTCTTTATTTTTATTTTTGCTTTTGCTTAACTCTTTCTTGCTGTTACTTGCTGTAACTTACAATACGTAAGAAAATACATTTTCAAAACATTGTTTTTATTACACCATTAAATGGTATTTTTTTTTTTTTTTCTTAAAAAGCAACAGCAAATGAAGAAACAAACATCAACTTATTGCTTAAGCAACAGCTGCAGAAAGAAGCACATAGTCAGCTTAAGCATATACCTTTCTTTCTCTTTTTTTTTTTTTTGCTTTTTGCTGTTGCTTCGTTTATAATAAACTGTTTTGTAAATGCTGAGACATTTAGTTGTTTATTTGCTGAAAAAAATGTAAGCAAAGCAGAGACCCTGTTTATAACACAGTTTTTCTTTACGTTATGGGACTATAGCTCCCTCCAGAAAAAATTCTAGTTACGTTATTTTCATACGCTTTTAGACAAAATCTCTCTTTATGTTTGTGGTACAAGCAAGCAACTTAGATAATGGGCCGCCTTATTGTATGAGTAAGAATTCGTTTTTTAATTTTAAAAAGAACAAACCGACGATTTGTTCACTTTACCAAAATTTGGCTATTAAACTTTGAAACTCACTAAAAGCAGCAGGTTTACCAAATCTTAAGAGCGAAGGTTTCATTGTGTTCTATACACACCCCTTTCGAGGAACTATTGAGTCTCTAATCTGCGATTAGAACATCAAAATGATATGTCATCAGCAACTCTCGAGCGGCCGTATGAAAAACAAAACTTCAGCATAAAGTTGACATGAATGACGAAACTTGGCAGGGTCACAGCGAACTCTCCCATACTATTAAACACTAAAAATAGTCACAGAATATAATTATGGGACATAACTACACTCTTCAGTGATTTTAAATGTCGAAACATTTCGTCACCCATGCTACGTTTTAGTCATACGTAATGCCGTAGATCAGTTAATATTTAAACTAAGAATTATTATATTAAAATTTATCGATTTTATAACAACCGACGCCGTAATGTTCAAGGGTAGTTGAAATTGTAGACCATACACATCACGTTTGACTATCGGACAAGAACTAATTAGGGCTTCGGACAGGCTTAAGTATCTGGGTGTCACCTTCCATGAGAATTTTGAAAGCTGTCGCCATATTGACGACATTTTTGAGAGAAGCAAGAGAATTAACTCCGCATATCAGGGAGCTCTTAAACATAGGGGGCGGTGTCTTGATAGGAAATTGGATCTTTTGGTGTACCGCCAAATTATCTGGCCTGTCATCTCCTACGCCTTTCCGGTTTCGTTTGGTTCGGGATTTCATCGAACCTAATGGAAAGACTACAGAGATAGAAGAGATTAGTTTTGATTGCTTGTCTTGGGCTGAGGCCTTTTACAGGGCGAAATGGCGAGATTCGCAGGCCATCATGTATGTAGATTAATCTACAGCGCGATTGATTTTACGTGGGTGGATGTCTACATGAGAGAAAGAACTGTGAAACTTTTAGAGGGCGCACATTCCTTAGAGAACTCCTTGGTGAGGAAATGCTTCTCTGGAGGATGCCAAGTTATTTGTCTTCGGTTTTGTTTTTGTAGTTTTAAAATATTGGTTCGTAAGTTATTTTAAATGTTTAATTTTTAAAGTTTCACTTTGGTATTTTTTTGGGAAAGTAATTATAAATTCACTAAATATTTTTTAATTTCCCATTTGAAAAACAAAAACTCATCTTAGGTCTTGCTATAGAAGTATGTTATGGCGATACAGTTGTGGCTGATATAATCAATAGTATGCATGAAACAACGACTGTACATTGGCATGGAATACATCAGACTACTAATCCTCACATGGATGGAGTACCTCATGTCACTCAGTATCCTATAGAACCGGGTCAGGCATTTCGTTATCGCTTTGAGGTTGATCATGCTGGTACTCATTGGTGGCACAGTCATACAGATCATCAAAGAGCATTTGGATTAGCTGGAGCAATGGTGGTCCGTCAACCGCGTAAAGTCAATGTTCATGCTCAGCTGTATGATTTTGATTACACCGAACACATAATAATGTTGCAAGATTGGAATTATGATTTGGATGAAACAGTTGCAAAGAATATTCTAATAAATGGTTTGGGACGAAATCCAAATGATAATTCAAAACCGACACTGTATTCCAAATTTACAGTAGCCCGAGGAGGACGCTATAGATTTCGTGTTATATTTAATGGCATCACTAATTGTCCGGTCAGTTTGAGTATTGATAAACATGATCTGACAGTAATAGCGGGTGATGGCAATGATATTGAACCAATAGTGGTGCAAAAAATTACTCTTCATGGTGGCGAACGTTTTGATTTTGTATTGAATGCCAATCGTGCCGTTGATAATTATTGGATACGTGTCAAAGGTTATTCATTATGTCAAGTCAACAAAATACATCAAGAAGCTGTACTTCACTATTTGGGTGCTGATCGTTTAACAATGCCTCAAGGACCTACACCCAGTTATGCATATGAGCCACCAAATGCGATTGAATTTAATGGTTTCGATGTTACCAGCTCGCCAAATCGCAAACGTTTTGGTTTGAATGATGCCAAAGCTTTACTTTTGAAAACTAAACCCATTCAAAGTCCCGATATAACATTGTACACCAGCATGAATGTAATTATTCGTGGAGGATCTTTTCTATTTCAAATCGATGATATTACATTTACAATGCCAAGAGTATCGATGTTACAAACACGTAATCTGGGCATTGGCAAACTATTTTGCAATCGTACTCAACAATTAGGGTTGGGCTTTAATTGCTTGAAGAGACTTTGCAAGTGCACGAATGTTTTACAAGTTCCCGCTTTCAAACACATCGAAATTGTCATATCGGGAAAATCGAATACTGCACATCCAATACATTTACACGGTTATACGTTTCGTGTTGTCGGTATGGGTGTGTTGGGCGAGGACAAAATTGATAAGGTAATTTTGTTTTGATTTTAATTTGTATTTTCCTTATCGTCATACAAAATGTAAAACAAGAAGACAAGAAAAATTAAATCATAATTGTTTAAAAAAGGCAAAAGAATCTAAAGAAGAGATACATACATACATACACATGGCGTTAAATTGCATTCATTAATAAATACATACATACATACATACACACATTAATTTTTATTTCATTAATAAAGTCATTCAGGGGTGTCATAGAAACCAATATTGGTTTTGCTAATTGTCGGTTTTGAAAACCAATATTGGTTTCATTTGGTGTCACGAAACCAAGTTGGTTTTGTTAATTTCGAATGTAAATAAAACCAATATCGAAACAGCTGTTGTTTACATTTTTATTATTTTTTATTTTAGAAAATTGACAAAATATTATATTTTTTCATTAAAATATCAGTTTAAAGTGTTTTTTGTGAAAATTATTAATATCAAATAATTAAACGGTGATAAGTGCTTATAAATAAAATAAAATGACATCAGCAGTTGTAGCATTTTTGTTGTTGAAAGATGAACGCTCAGAAATTCGATTTCTTAGAGATCACAGCAATCCACTTGAACTGCCGGAGACATCGTAAGTACATTTTTTTTACTGTGCGCTAATATTAAAAACTGCTTTAAAGTTTTATAGCTAATTATCGTTTAAACAAGGAATCTTTTCGTATGGTGCTTGACAGTATTGAAGGACACTTGACGCGTTGTAAAATTCTTCCGGTTTTACAACTTGCTGCTTCTTTGCGATTTTTAGCAGAGGGATCTTATCAGAGATCAGTCGGAAACAATTTAAGCATAAGCCTAGGTAGAAGCACTATATCACTATATCGTGAAGCCTTTTGCTAAGTCCGGATATTTTTCCATAAATTCCATGATTATGGTATTTTTTGTATTATTATTATGTTTTCCCCTAGAAAATAAAAAGATAAATGCAAAAATTTTTGTTTTCATAAAGCAAATATTAAATTAATTTACTTACATTTATAAAAAATATCCCGCTGCAAAAAAATAAAAACGAAAGTGCGCCAAAATGAATGAATGAAAACTGACAGCTGTTAGCTGCTTGGTTTATTTCCAATAACCACCAAAGCATTTTTTCTTGTCGGTTTTAAAACCAATTCTGACAATATTGGTTTCTATGACAACCCTGATTGTCTGTTTAAGTAAATCCTTAAGATAATCGAGTAATTTCGATTTCTGACACAATTGGTCTTTTCGTTAATGAACCTCTGCACTGCATCAGTAAATTTAAATTTTTTAAAATGTAACACTGAAGCAGTTGTAGAGCAAAAATCAGTTAAGCGCAGCATAAAAGCTGCTGTTACGCTAAAATTATACACTGTTCAGACCACTCAGAAGTGACCGTCCTACATTGCTCAAGCGGAACAGTCGCCACATGACCAGTTTTGGCGAGGAAACAGGCGACCATTGCTTCGAAGTGCTTCTTCCACAAAAAACTTTCGTTGGATTTTGCTCGCCTTTGAAGACCCACACTGTCGATTGTTGTTTCGTTTCGGGCTCATACGCATAGATCCATGATTCGTCACCTGTGACGATCTTATAAACGTCTTTTGAAGCACCGCAATTGTATTTTTGCAACATTTCTTTGCACCAATCGACACGAGCCTTTTTTTGAGCGACTTTCAAATTGTGCGGGATTCAACGAGAACAAACCTTATTTACGGCCAGGTGTTCATGCAGTATCGAATGTATGCTGGTGGAAGAAATGTCCAAGGATGTCTCTATCTCTCGGTATGTCGCATGTCGATCTTGCATTATGAGTTCACGCACGGTATCAATGTTCTCTGGCACAACAGCCGTTTTTGGACGACCTTCACGGAATTCGTCTTTGAGCGAGCTTCGGCCACGATTAAATTCATTATACCAATTTTTCACAGTGCTATAGGATAGTGCTTCATCGCCATACAAAGATTTAAATTCATCAATGCACTCTTGTCGTGATAATCCACGTCGAAAGTTGTGAAAAATGATCAAGTCACTGTAAACAACACAAATAATGGTCGTACGTCAAAACGTTTTGAGTACGATTCTGCTTAAAAATGACAAACTTTCCAATGGAAATGTCAGATTGCACTTGGCAGCACTCAGTGTTGCCAGGCCAGAAATATATATAGCAGCCCTCGTATATGATATTTCTGTTTTTGCCATACTGTTGGATATACTAGTACACGTCTTTAGTACAAGTTAAAGTCTCACACGCAATGTTTTATGCACATTTACCAACTGCAGGTTTACCATTTTATTAGTTTAAATTAAAATCTGCAAAAAAAAATTTGTTTGTTTCCGAAAATTGTAAGTTTTGCTTAGGGTTGTTGTTCTAACTTAATTTCATTATTTGTTATCATAAACAACAACCGCAGAAAGACGAATGAACTTGCTAAATTTCAATAGCAAAATTTTCGAAACTATGTCTAATCGATTGGCGTATTTAGATTTTCTTTAGCTCATCTAGTGCGGATAAACGGATGTACGTATATCGCTTTATCGACCTTACTATGCATAAGAACTCATAAATGGGGTCGGAAATGGATACTGTAGAAGTTTTACCTGTGATGAAGGGTATTAAAAGGGAAAAGTTTTTATTGATTCGAATTAATCAACATAATGAAAAAAATCTTTAAAAAATGTTGCATTTGTTAAATATTATATTAATATTATTTAATTTTTTTTTGCAACATGTATTCATTTTATCCACTAAAAAAATCTTCCATGATTCCATGAAGTAAAATATTTTAACAACACGATTTTCACTTAAAGTCAAACAAAAAATTAAATGATTCATACTCCTTTACATGCATCCACTAAGTTGAGCAAAGTCGATCGAGTATAAGAATTTTTGTCTATTTTATTTCAAAATATTCTGCTGATCTCTTTAATTTTTTACAGATAGAACAAATCGATCGCCGTAATCCACTGCCAAGACGTCTAAATAAGGCACCATTGAAAGACACCGTCCAAGTTCCCTCCTACGGATATACAATTATACGGTTCTATGCCAATAATCCCGGCTATTGGATTTTACATTGTCACATCTCCACTCATGCGGAAAATGGCATGGCGGCTGTATTACGTGTTGGAGAAGATACCCAAATGAAAATGTGTCCTGTTAGTAATTGTGGTTTATGTAATTCAGTGTCTTAAACACAAACTAATTTTAGTAAATAAAAAAATAACATACATATATTTTTTTAATGTATGCAATTATATGTATGTATGTGCACATCTTTTATTGTTCTCAAAACAAAAACTCAAATTTTTTTTTTTTTTTGTGTCTATTCATATTTTAAAGAACACAGCTAAAATCATTAGGATATGCCTCAGCTTTTTTAATGTTATTAAAAAATCAAAAAATTTTGATTGAAACGTTAGATATAAATACGTTTCGGAAATTTTTTTACATTACCCTAGAGTTAATGTCGACGTCGTTGACGGCGTCAAATGTCAAAGAAAAAGTTGAATCGTATGAAATTGTATGAGAGCAGTTAATCTCAACGCGTTGAAACGCCGTAAAAGTTCAATCTGTTTCAACTTTTTCGGCGTTGAAACGCCGTCAACGACGTCGACATTAACTCCAGGGTTATGTTAAAATGAGCTTCACTTAGGCCCTTGAAATATTAAGTTTAATTCGATTTTCGATCTTCGCTGGCTAACGAAAACCGGATATCGTTTGTCAAATTAGTATTATGAGTTGGTAGCACTGTCAAAAATTTCGTTGAGCAACGAATTTTCAATCGAACACAATTTTGCTTTCGATGGTTTGTGTCAGTTTGTAAAACTTATTGAAAATGTAAATATTTGTGCATTTTTTTACAATTGGTGGCAATAAATTATTTTAATTAATAATTATTTTAATTTTTCGTTTATAAATTAGTAAAACAATAATATTTTAGTGACAGCTGATAAACATGTACTATTGTAAATAATCTAATTGAGTAAAATTCACTATAGCTCTATTTTTATCGAATGTGCGCCATAATACCAAAATTAAAATTCGTTCGATCAGCTCTTTCGACTACAGCCGAAGATCGAAAGTTGCTCATAATAGGCACCAAAAATTTTCAGACCTAAAAATGTCAGAAGTTTATTTTGCGCAAAATTTGTTTATAACCAGAACCAATTTTGTTATACTGACGTAATATTGTCGACAACAAAGTGAAAACACTTTTGATTCGAATTCTGCAATTTTAAAAAATTGCATTTGTTTCTTTTTTTTATGTTTTCTAGGCAGAAAAGACCTTCGTTATTCGAAGATAGTATTTCTGAGAACTTTTAAGTTTTTTATTTTTTAAGATTCACTCCATTAGTATTTACTAGCAAAGCAAGATTTTGAATCGGTTTAAATTTGAAATTTGTAGAACTAAATGCACATTCCACTACAAAGCGGTTACTTTTAGTTGTTTACGAATGAAATCAATACTTAATATAAAGATTGTGTAATTTAATCAGATTGAAAAAAAAAGTTTAAACATATTTTCTGATATCAATAATTAAATTTTAATAAATTATGCTACAAGTCTATTCCTTCTTGGGCCGCTAGTATGGCTTTAATTTTCATAAGCAGTTCTTTTTTAACAGCATCGGGTACTATTGCTCTGGCCTTTGGAGTAACTTCAGAAATCAATTGATCTACTTTGATGTTGTTGCCTTTATCCTTGATAATGGTACGGCACATAAGACGTACTTCGTCACGCCAACCACATTCAGCTAAACGATTGCATAGCAAATCTTTAAGTCTAAAAAAACAGGAAAGTACTCCTTAAAACACAAATTTGTTTAAATGTTTTCTACCAATGTCAACGTACCTGGATCTATCACCACTTAAAATCGTCATTTGATCTACAGTTTTTGTTAAAGTCATTTTACTTTTTTATACAGCTTTATTTTAAATTTTTATACGGCAATATTTTATTGGTTTTAAAAATTTTTGGAGATTTTTTTTGCGAAATTGCTCAATAATTTTTGTTTGTTTACATTTAGAAAATTTCATTATCGACCTTATGTCAAATGCACAGAGTTGCTGTGAATCGTATTAACATTAGTACAATTAGAACAAGGCAAATTGATAACAGGTATACTCACGGCGAAAATTTTTTTCCTTCTTCGAGTGTCAAAAGTTAAAATCTCAAGGCAAATTGATAACAGGTATACTCACGGCGAAAATAAATACAACACTGCGATAGAAACATGTACATTTTGTTTTTGTACAAATAGTTTTCGGCTGTCAAAATCAAAGGAGATTTTAACTTTTGACACTCGAAGAAGGAAAAAAATTTTCGCCGTGAGTATACCTGTTATCAATTTGCCTTGTTAAAATCTCCTTTGATTTTGACAGCCGAAAACTATTTGTACAAAAACAAAATGTACATGTTTCTATCGCAGTGTTGTATTTATTTTCGCCGTGAGTATACCTGTTATCAATTTGCCTTGCAATTAGAAAAGACAGAAAAACAAAAAGTACTTAGACATGGCCAAGGCGAATTAATTCAGGTGACTGCACGGCTACAACAATGCAACAACACAAAAAGCAACAAGGATTTTGTCGCTACAAAATCTAGGTATGTTGGTTAAAACATTAAAAATATATATATAAAATTAAAAAAAAAAACAAAAATAAATTACAATTAAACCTCGACTAACCGGGTCTGAATTAATCGGTAACATCATTTACCGGCATGAGGTTTTTTATTTATTCCCTCTAAAATCCGTGCTTTAGATTTAAAGCTCTATTGACCGTTCTTTACATCTATTATCTGTGCAGCATTTATATGGTATTAACATATTGTGTAAACCTAAATACAGTGCTTCCGCCTTTTTAAGTTCATGTGTCCACACATAATTGCGCTTTTATTTGATGGTGCTAACACCTGTTGTGGAATGATGGTTTACGGCGAAATTAATAAATTCGCCATCGAGACCACCTGCAGTATTTCCCCATGGGCCGCCTGATATTATTTCGCCATGATAATATGTATTAAACGTATTGGCCGCAAGGTTTGTTTATTATTTAATAAAATAAATAAATAAAATGATTATATTTCTTAAACTGCATTGTAGCTATCAGTTTTTTTATTTTCTTATCAGGAATTATTAGTAAAAAAAACTTACATTTTTTAAATTTATCTATTTTTGACAATTTTTGTAATTTTCGTTGACAACTGCAATGTATACATCTGATGATCATTTTCGCTTGTGCGTTTACCTATATTATTTCGAAATTATTTTTGTTTGAGGCGAATCAATTACCAGGGGGCAGCGAAGCGAATTATTTTTTGCTGATAAAAAGTACTGTCAAACTTTAAATATAAAAAATTTACGCAGATTTTATTATGTTTAGGGTTTGACAGTAGTGTTCTCCGTGTTAATGAATTCGCCAACGCTGCCACCTGGTAATTGATTCGCCTCATTTTTGTTTTTGCAGAGCACCTCGTTGATGAGGCGACTTAACAAATAGAATATTCGTTCTATCAATATTTGGTAACCAGTTGGTTTCTTTCTCGGGCGTTTGCAGCAATATGTCGAACTTTTTTTTTTTTTGTATTGAAAATCAATTTTTTAAATTTACAATTATTCAATTTTTAAAACATTTGCAATTTTAATAAGAAAATCTATTATTTGGAATCTTTTTTATAATAATTTACTTTGATTGTGCTTGATTCCTTCAAACATAAATCTTTCATGTTATTCTCATGAAATATTTATTTTTTTAAATGGAGTTCTCATTTAATCAATTTGGCTTTAAGTAAAAGACTCTGAGATTTTCCTTACAAAATTTGGTTAGAATCCACTGATGAGCTATATATGAGCAATAGCGAAATGGCTTTAATACATTTCATTTTTTAGTTTAGTTTAAAAAAATAAATAAATATTTCATGATATTCTCTTGAAGAAATCAAGCACAATTAAAATAAATTATTATTTGATTTTTTTTAATTTTGGCAACAACGTTTAACATAAACAAAATTTAGCTGGGCTTTTACGAACTGTTGTAAGTTAATTTGCCTTGAATGAACACTTCTTCCGCATACTTACAATATTGAAAAAATAAAATATATTAAATCCGGTTAGCGCAGCCGCATGTCTTTTTTTTATTTGAAATTTTCTAACTTAAATGTGAGTTTGCAAATTGAAAAATATAATTTAAATGTCGAGAATAGCTACTGCACTTTTTTTAATAAGTTATTGTGCCAGGATTTTTACTAATGGTCTGAGTGGCAAACGTGAATCAATAAAGTTTAGGCACACCATGACACTATGATTTTCATGAGTAATCCCTCAATAATTTAGGATCTGCTTAACTTAATAAAATAATAATTACTGCTATTACCTGAAATATATTTGGCATTCCCAGGGATGATAAAAGATTTTCAATAGAAAATATATTCTTTGTTTAAAAAAATTATTAAACTTAGCCAAATTGCAAATTGTACACATCTTTTATTTTCAAAGAAAAATAGTTTAATCACTTATAACTACCGTTATAAGCCATTATGATGTATCTGATTAATTAATAAATACTTTTTTATGTACATCATTAAACTATTTAATTTTTTAACGTTAAAATTAAAAAAGTTTTTATTATTATGTTATGCTAAACACAGTTCTTTCACTTTTCGTTTAACTTTTTGCCAACATTTAAAATACAACTCAGTGCTACCAATTTTCATAATTGAGTCAATTAAACACAGCTGTTCAGAGCTGACAACATTGAAGCGTAAATAGGCAAAATTAGTGAAATGAAGTAGGCGTCGTCTTTAATTGTTGGCAAGCATATAAATACAAGTGTAGTGTAGAAATTTGAATCATTCGATATCTGTTTGGTAAGCTTCATAGCCGGCTGCTCCGAACTTAACGTCAATACAAAAAAAGCTAATTTCTTCTTGTTTGTGTGTTAAAAGAAAAACTAATTTATCAAAATGGTAAGTTTAAAAGTGTACTATAATAAGGGATAGTGAAGTTAATTAAATTTGCAAAAGAAAAAGAAGTCATGCAAATGTTTGCCAAAATTTCATATGTGTAAAGTTAATGCAGAGAATTTCCAACTACGTACGTGTCATAAGATACAGAAAAAGAAGATATTGAAATTTTTGTGCAATTAAAATTTTTACAAATTATTATAAAAAGATATTTAATCTGTTGTAATTTCACCGGTTTAACGTTTTACAATAAAAAAAATAGTTGTCCACATTTCTCTATCTTTGCCTGCCGCACCCATGCATTAACAATGTGTACATAACATGACGTCATTTTTTTCTGCTGCCTTATGTAGTTTCCTAATTTTCACTACATATAAACATTTTTCTTTTTAGCGTGAATGTATCTCTATCCATGTTGGTCAAGCTGGTGTTCAAATCGGTAACGCCTGCTGGGAATTGTACTGCTTGGAACATGGTATCCAACCTGACGGTCAGATGCCTTCTGATAAGACTGTCGGCGGTGGCGATGATTCTTTCAACACCTTCTTCAGTGAAACTGGTGCTGGCAAACATGTTCCCCGTGCTGTTTTTGTAGATTTGGAACCAACTGTAGTAGATGAAGTACGTACTGGCACCTACCGTCAATTGTTCCACCCTGAACAATTAATCACCGGTAAGGAAGATGCCGCCAACAACTACGCTCGTGGTCACTACACAATTGGCAAGGAAATCGTTGATTTGGTTCTCGACCGCATTCGTAAATTGGCTGATCAATGTACAGGTCTCCAAGGTTTCTTAATCTTCCACTCCTTCGGTGGTGGTACCGGTTCTGGTTTCACCTCCTTGTTGATGGAACGTTTGTCTGTGGATTACGGCAAGAAATCAAAATTGGAATTTGCCATCTATCCTGCTCCCCAAGTTTCCACAGCTGTTGTAGAGCCATACAACTCTATCTTAACTACCCACACAACCTTGGAACACTCCGACTGCGCATTTATGGTTGACAATGAAGCCATCTACGATATTTGCCGACGTAATTTGGACATTGAACGCCCCACTTACACAAACTTGAATCGGTTGATCGGCCAAATTGTTTCATCCATCACTGCTTCCTTGCGTTTCGATGGTGCCCTAAATGTTGATTTGACTGAATTCCAAACTAATTTAGTGCCCTACCCACGTATTCATTTCCCCTTGGTCACCTACGCTCCCGTCATCTCTGCCGAAAAAGCCTACCATGAACAATTGTCTGTTGCTGAAATAACCAATGCCTGTTTCGAACCTGCCAACCAGATGGTTAAGTGCGATCCTCGTCACGGCAAATACATGGCCTGTTGCATGTTGTATCGTGGTGATGTTGTGCCCAAGGATGTCAATGCCGCCATTGCCACCATCAAGACCAAGCGCACCATTCAATTCGTTGACTGGTGTCCCACTGGCTTCAAAGTCGGTATTAACTACCAACCACCCACTGTTGTGCCCGGTGGTGATTTGGCCAAGGTACAACGTGCCGTCTGCATGTTGTCCAACACCACCGCCATTGCCGAGGCTTGGGCTCGTCTCGATCACAAGTTCGATTTGATGTACGCCAAGCGTGCTTTCGTCCATTGGTACGTAGGTGAGGGTATGGAAGAAGGTGAATTCTCTGAAGCCCGTGAAGATTTGGCTGCCCTCGAAAAGGATTACGAGGAAGTTGGTATGGACTCTGGTGATGGTGAAGGTGAGGGTGCTGAAGAATATTAAGCAGCCAAAAAACAGCAAAAAGAAGCGTGTATTGAAATTATTTTCGACCTACTTAGCTGAAACTCAACTAAATGTTCAATATACTTCTAAAAACTCTTAAAAATGATAACGAATCCTTGTAATTTTTTTATTTTTAAAATTTAAAAAATTAATGAAAAGAAATTAAAAAATGCAACTCAGATCTTAAAAAGAGAAGCTATGACAAAATATTAAATAAAATGAATGGCTAATGCTGCATTAATTGAAAATTAAAAATAAGTCTTATTTATTTTAATGCATAAGATAATTCGTCTTAAAATAGATTTGGAAGTTGGTTGTTAAAGGGCAGCAAGAGATATTTAGGAATGGTCGACAAAAGTTTAATGAACTTTTCAATTGTTTCTTTTACCTTATTGAGGCACTTGACGAAAGGCTGTATGTATGCATGGCGAAATAAAAAGTTCTAAGAATGAAGAAGAAACTTCCGTATTTCTCAGATCTTTTAAGTGATGATTCATAGGGCGTCGTGTTTACGTTTAATTCTTATTTTGCCCCCCTCAATAAGTACAGTATTTTTATAACATGCATTGTTGCTTTTTCTCTACGTTCTATTTTCAGCCGGCAGCTGCTTTGAATCATTTTGTTTTTGCTGTTCTGTTCTGACTTCATATTGAAGATATTTTTGTGGTGGATTTTTTTAAAGCTATTTTTGTGTTAAGATTTTTAGTTGTTGTAACTCACACAAACTACCTTTTGAGGCCATTTAAGTAGACGTGTTATCTACTGCGATGATTCATTATAGTATATAAGGGAACAAGTAATTTATTTGTTGCTACAGTTTAAACCTACGTTCAGTATGTTAGGAATGAGTTTACACATCTACAAACATACAATTTTATTAAGCTTTAAAAATAAGAGATACATGGAGGAAGTGTTTTTATAAAAGTTGAATTATTTAATTGGAAATAGAACAATATTATGCAATTTCTGGTTTGCCAAAACCTACAAGGTAGTTACACAACTTTTTAGAAAAAATAGGGTAGAAACTGAAAAATAACAATTTATAAATAATAATTAATGCTATTTTAATTTTATTGTTAGATACCTATTTCCTGTTCAAAATTTTTACTTAATCGACATGAACTGAACTAAATTTTTGGGAAGACTCCCTAAATTATTCAGCCCAATTATAAACGAAAATTCCGTGTGAGTTTTTTCACTTTTCCATTTTCTCCCATTATAAATTTTACCCCTTTTGATTGACTGCGGAAAGTGAAAAGATTCGTGAAGAAAAATTTTTTCGTGGGAAACAAATTCCGTGAGAATATTCATGATTGGAATGTTTAGCTGTTTGAAGTTGGTACTGCTTATCAATAATAATCAATTCGAACGTAAATAGTAATCAGCACAATCATTCCATGTCCTTCGAGACAGCAGGCAAAACACCACACCAATCTCTAATTTTTCATGTCATTTAGAACAATAACGTAACTCCACTTAAAAAAATAAATATATGTATTGGGTGATAGAGAGTTGAAAAATATGAAAAAAAATCAAGTGAAAAAATTGGCGATCCACCATATTTCCGGAGTACGGGCCTCTGAAATTTATTTTTTTTAAATATCAATATGGGTATCATTTTAAAGCTTCGGAAGAGATCTTTAAGGAAATACTAAAATACTAAGAGACCCCAAGTTTTTGGGGTTGTTACTCTCATACACATGGATAAAAAAAACCGTCACAAGCACCCAGACGATCTTTAGTGGACGAAGGTCAGACTCCATCGTGACAAATTAACAACTCAAGTTCACTCCAAATATCTTTATTACGTAAAAGATATGTATAGATATTCCTGCAAGAAACTAAAAGTTAAAAAAATAAATACGCTATTCTACTAGTGAAGGGTATATAAGATTCGGCACAGCCGTTGTAGCACCTATTACTTGTTTTATTTACGTGTTAGGTAAGAAATGTTGGAAAAAATAGAGAATTCATCAAATTGGCAAAAACAAAAAAGTTACGAACTCAGCACTTTGAATTTAAATTCGCAGCAAATTGATTTTATTATAAAAACGGAAATTTACCTTTTACATGATGACATTGTATATACATCTATACATACATTCATATAATGCAGAGGATTGTTTTTCTTTTAAATGACGAACCCTAAACTTTGGCAGCCATCTGCCAACCAACTGCTCAAAAAAAAAATTATCGACAAAACTGTGTGATTGTGTGTTATACATGCATATGCAGTACAGTTATATGTAAGTATGTCTGCATACAATATACAAATTTATTTACCTAAATACTACATGCTTGAAGCCTTTGCAGTTTGTCTACCCTTAAAAATTATATGTACATCATTCGGGTATAGATATATACATGAATAAATACTTACCATAGTTAACGAATGTTATCGATTTTCTTCTTCCTCTTTAATGTTTTAGTGTACATAAGAAAACAATATCCTTTTTAAGAACCTGCAATGCATGAGTCATCAATGCGGCATGTTAAACTAAGTCAAAGGAAAATTTTGTTTGAAGGTCAGTAAAGAGGTTAAGAAAAAAAATCAACTTGTAGTATTTGTATCTAAAAGATTGATTAGCAGTAAGCAAAAATTAAGAAAATTTTTATGTATAATAAAAATAAAAAACTTTTAAAATGTATTTAAATTAGTATTCGATTTCTATTTTAGGAGTTTAGGCGTTTTTGAGTAAAGAAATTTCTGGATGTCGGGGAATTTAAAGTTATCGTTAATTTAATTTTATATTACTCGATGGTGAAAAATTAAAAAAAAACAAATAAAATATGATAATTTATTTTTGTGTAAAATATGATTATTTTTGTGAGAAGTTTCCAGAAGAGCTGAGTTTATTTAATAATGTAATTTTTTGATTTTTTTTTTTGGAAATATTTTATATTTTTCCCAGAATTTTTTTCGCTTTCCGCAGTCAATCAAAAGGGGAAACAATTTATAATTGGAGAAAAGAGAAAAGTGAAAGAACTCGCGCGGAATTTTTGTTTATAATTGGGCTGCTAGTGACAATTATCACGAAAATAATAAAAATGGTTTCAGAAGATTTCAAGACGTACAAATCGGTTGAATTTCTGACACATTTTTTACGACTGCTATACTCTACGTCAACTGTGTATGGTTAAGTACAATCGGTAAAGAACGAAAAATTTTAGATTTATTTTTGTTTTGTAACTATGAAAACTTAATGCTTCGGGTTTTTAAACAATTTGAACAATTCCTTACAAACATTGTTAATATCATAAACATGCAATTATTTTTTTTTCAGGTATTCAAGAATTTTCTTTTGCTTTTTCAGTGTCTGTTATGTATTACGAGAAGTAACTTTCCAAGCACACACCTGTTTCTTCAACTCTTTTCATGCTTGAAATCATTTATTGATTTACTCAACATTTTATTTCTAATACTTATCTCATCTTATATATATATTTTTTTTCTATTTTTTTGTTTCGTATATATTCAATAGTAAGTGAAAGTGTGCATCAAAATGCATTAATATAAGTTAAGAAACTGGCAGACTTAGCAGATGTTTTTTTCTTGAATATTTTTGGGCAGTATTGTTTTTGACTCTCCAGGTTTCTTGTTCATAGTTCGATAAGTGTTTAACTTATCATGTTCTTACATATTTAGTTATAAATTTGATTTAAAATAATTATTTTTTATATTTCTTTTTGTCTTTTATGAAATAATGTACTCCATTGAACACCCATCCACAGCCATCATCGCAAAATCAATAAAAATGGATTCAGCAGACTTCAGAAGACCTTAAGACGTAAAAAAACCGTTGAAATTCCAACACCGACTTAAAGCTTAAAATTATTTCAATGAAATAACACCCTAAAAGGTTTTTTTTAATAACAATTGTATACAAATAAAAGCCCACACAACCAATCTAATGAATCTTGAAAAAGTATAAAAAAATTTTTTTTCTGACATCACAATGTAGGCAGTTTAAAATCAATATGAAATCTATATAAGTTGACTATTAAGCTGTCTGACAACACTTTTCCAAACACCTACAATACCTCACTTTAATAATTAAGTATGAATGTATTTATAAAATAAAATTTTACAAAACAACGCTAAGCTCGATATTTAATAATAATTTAATAAAAACAAGTGCCTTAATATGGCAAATACTTTAATGTTAAGAAAAGAGAAAAAACAACAACACGACATAAAAGTCAAACTGGTTTTCCTTCTGTTGTCACTTGCTTTTTTATGAGAAAAAACAAAATAACTTTGAAATTTCTCTTATTTTTCTAGACTCTAATTGGACCTATTTTCAAGAAATATTTTAATAAAACATAATTTAACTTAAATTGTTTTCAATTGCTTACTTCATTGAAGCAATTTTGTATGACATCTTTTAATTTTCACCCGAAATAAAACCAGATGTACTCAATTCAATTCATGTAAGTGAGAATTTAGGGGTCATAACCAAATCCCATGAAATCATTATTTGAATGACATAATAAAATTAAATATAAATTTCTTACAAAACAAGTATGTACATTGCTTTTTTAAGATTTTTAAATGAATAATATTGATCTAATCAAAAATTAACAATTTTTAAACAAAAGTTAATTTTTGCATGTAATATTATTATTATACAGTGATATACTTATGTATATGTATGTATGTTTATATCTATTTTGATGAAATTTTCTTAAATAAATTACTTTTAAAATTTCATTTTAGCATTACTCCTTGGCTTTTATATTCAATCATTAATTATTATTTTTATATAAGTTTTCTTTCATTAACATTTTGTAAATGTCTAACTTTTATCATAAATAATGCTCTAAATATTAAATACATAAATGTGTAGGCCTGGGATTAGCATTTAAAGTATGTGTGAATGAAGTTTGTTTAATTTATGTTAAATCCATATTTCTTATTTCCGGTTTTACTCTATTAAATTTTAGATGGTTGGCAATGTCAAGCAACAGAAGATATATTGAAATATATTTAAATATTGGTAGCACTGTTACAAGCATGCCATATTTGCTTAATTTACTCAAAAATTATCCGTTACATTAATTTATTTTTGTGTTTAAAATTATATAAAACATTTCATTTGCTTAATAAATTAAAATACATCTTAATTTATTCATTTATATATAAAAAGAGAAAAAAGCATTTTGTACTTTTATATGGACTGTGCGTTTTTTGTAATTTATTTATTCAAAGCAACATTTCATCGGTAATGCAGTGCTTAAACCAAGGTTGGTTCTTTCAGTTCCGTTGCAATTTTGTTAGTGATGTTAAATGGAGAATATTATGACATATTACATACTTTTTTAATTCAACTAGCGTAATTAATTAAAAAAAATCCTTAAAGGAAAATGATCACAACGATTTATTGAACAAAAATTCTTTAATGCATTAAGAAAATATCAAAAGAAAATTTTTTACTAATTTATATATACAAAATATTATTTTCTTTGCTTGAAAATTATTTTGTTCCTCTATTTTAAATTTTACTAATTCGCATGAAAAGTTCTTTTTTAAAGAAAATGGCCGGAAAAAAGTATGCTATTTATAATGATAATGAAAATTTTTTGCTTCTTGTAAAACAAAATGAAAATTTAAACTAAAAAGTTTAGATGACAAAAAGCATCAAACTTTTCACCGATTATCAGTTTTTATACCTACTGAACAGACGTTCAACATAATTGTATTATTTTTTGTATTTTTTTTTTTTTATGAAACTTTGAAAATATCATAAATATTGAGAAAACATTATCACAACCTTTTGTGTGTTTTGTTGTATTTTATTTATTTTTATTAATTTCTAGATGAATTTAAAAATTTAGAAATAAGAATTAATGTTCGAGTTTACTTGTACTTTCAAATTTTATTTAATGGAATATTCATTTATTTATTTTTTTTTAATTTTAAGAGTTATAATTTAAAGGTCTTTATAATATTAAGCATAAATACAATAAAATAAATATTGATAAAAACTTTACTTTCCATCTCTGGGCTATAGAATTTTAATTTATTAATAGCAAATCAATACTAATTAGTAAATAATAAATCAATTAAGTTCAGTTTTTTTTACATCACATTTATTTGCTATTTTTTTAAGCGCAATATGTAAAATCAGTTTTCTTTGCTGCTGCTTTGTTTTGTTGTTATATTTATTATAAATTAGTGTATTAAGGTTATAAATTAATTACACATGCATAACTTGCGTTGACACTCCTTGAATATTTTTGTATCTGCCTTACTCTCCTATTGTTCTATAATCGATCTTTCATTTACTCCTCCTTTTCATTTGACTTACATATGTGTGGTTATATGTATAAATGTATGTATCGATATAAGCAACAACAACAACAGACAGCAAACTATCTTGTCAATTTTACAACGTGGCGGCAAAAATCAAAAGAAGCCTCGTTTGACGCTTGACCGCATTATTAAATCAATTTTTGCAAATACTCGTAGTAAATAAAACGAAAACGCTAAGAATAAAAAAGATAAAAATAATAAAAACTAGATAAAAAACTTTGATTTGATAGAAACCATTGCGTGTAGTCATGAAAATAAAATCATTTAAAATACATAAATTCCAATAAGAAAATGAACACAAACAAATTTAAATCTATCATTAAGAAGTGAGTGGAAGTATTTAAAGGTATGTTTTCCTAATTAATATTAAAATATTAGAAACCTTAAAATAAAACAAGAGTGCTATATTAAGCTATGCCGAATCTTATATACGCTTCAACATCTATGTAAATCTAGTTTAGTGAAGTAACTCCAATCAAAAGCGCATATATTGGGGTGACAAAGAATGAAAAAAATTTTTTATTTAATATTGCATATATATAATTTATCATAAAAATGACATCGGCTCTTAATCGGTTAAGCATTTTTAAAAAATTTTAGATTTTCCTTAAAGGTCTCTTCAAAACCTTTAAAATGATACCCAAATTGATATTAAAATAAATTTAAAATTTTCATAGCCCCGTAACTCGGAAAATATGGGCGAACGCAAATTTTTCCACTTGATGTTTTTTTTCTTATTTTTTAATTCTCTATCGCCTCATATATTTAGTTTTTTGATTGTAGTTACTTTATTTTTTCAAATAACATGAAAAAATTAGAGGTAGGCGTGGAGTTTTGTTGGTTGGTTTTTTGCTGCCTCGAAGAACATGGACCGATTATACTGATTTCCAATAGCACCTCTTTCGACGTTATTTATGATCGATTGACATACTTATTTTTTTTTTGTGAAATCAAATTTGCCGAGGCTACAATACTAACACGGTCGGACAGACGAACATCGCTCAATCGATTTTGCTATGCGCAAGAAGTTAGAATATATTGTTACGAATATTAGATCTGGCAACCCTTGTTGTTGTTATCGGTATAAGCGTGGTGAATAACTTAACTCAACTAATGGAATAATAGAATAATACCACAATTAGCCAAACAAAAGCTGAGCACCTCAATGGTTGCGTTGGTAGAGGAGCATGCTGTAAAACAAACGATCATGAGTTAGAGCCCACCTTCGGACATGCGTACAATGGTAAATAATAATTGTTATAATGCAATTAAAAATTAAGAAGCAGCAGTACAAACCTCCCGAGAGGCAAAAGATAATTATTGTGCAAAGCCATGGCAGATAATTTAGTGGCATGGCAGACGTGAGTTGTGGCTGTTGGATTAAAAGAGATACGTGATCAAGATTAACGTCATTTCCTGCCTGTGAAGACTTATATGACGGTGGTCTTACCACTGAGCATAATACAAAGCGTCAACTAGCGCCCCCCATAGGGCGTAACCGATGGGGTTGCAACTTCAAGAACATGGCTTGCAGGCCCATGAACTTCCCCTTGCTTAAGGGTTGGAGACTATCCAACCCCGTCTGTTGAGAGTGCAACAGCACACTTCAGTCTATTCCACGCCTGACCCGCAGATATAGACAATTTAACCACAACCACCACGTGTACCCCGAAGGGACCTCACCAATAACCGGCTACAGAGATGGGCGGCTCTCTGTATGGGCCACCGGTTCCCGTGGCACCCGTTTTTTATTGTTATTAATTTAAATATAAATTATTAACAAAGGGAAACTGGTGGAAAACCCCGACAGTACCCAACTGTCTATCAGCTTTGGTGCCTGCAACACCGGGGGTCTGCTTCCCCCTATACCCCCGAGGACCCTCGTCTGCACCGTGGTTAGATCAGCACAGACTCTTGGTGCCCCCGGGGGGGCGATTAAAAGAGATGACTGGCTCGGATAAAAAGAAGTATTAGAGATATGTCTGTGGATAGTTAAGGTTACTAAACAAGGCATCGAGTAGTTCATGTCTCGCCGGAGTAACACAGTAGTGTATCGTGGATGGCTGCGTTTGTATTAATAACGCATGTTTAGTAAATACGAGACCATGGGTTTACAAGACCGGTAAGATCAAGAAGAATAGCCAGAGAAAGCCATAAAGTAAAGAACACAAAATTAATAATGAGCCACAGTGCTATTTGCAATCAAAAGAATCCGTACGTTTGTTCTAAAAGGGAAAAACATAACAACATATACATATACTTTATGGGGTCGAAAATGGATATTGTAGAAATTACAAACGGAATTTCTTCTTGATGACTGGCGAATAACATTTTAAAACATTCTAACTGTAAATTAAAATATTTCCTTTACATTTTAAGGTACATAAGACTACGTTTTACATTTTTTCTAAAGTGCATGAAGTCTCCCATTTCTTAGGGCTCAAAACCAGGTAGACTTTTATGCCTCGACGTTGTGCTTCTGGGGGTGTAAGGCAACACCTGTACGTGGAAATGTAGGACCTGAAACGAGGAGATAAGTATTTTCAAAGTCCGACTAGTACCTGAACTACTGATACCATGGAGCTAGTAGCCTACAGAGAATAGAATATAATATTTTTATATTTAAAAGTTAATTGACTAAATGATAATTCTCATACGGTAGATAAAACAAAAAAATAAAAAAATCTAAAATTTCAAACAAAAAACACAACAACATTATTTTAAATCCATCTTCAATTTTATTACACAATATTCATATTCAATAAGTAATTGAGCACAAATGACGTAAATAAAATAAAATTAATATTTAAAAAGTTTTTATATCTCTAGCAGGCAGGGAAAATTGCTTATTATACAATAAGTAAAGGACTCATTTGTGACTCAAGTACATAATAAAAATTAATAATAAAAATAATTATTTTTAACTTTTGTTTAACAGTTCTTTTAAGGCAAAAAACTGCAAAGTGAAAGAATCGCCTACTTTTTTTAAAATGTTTGCATATGTTTTCTTTATAAATATTAATTAACAGGAAATGAAAGAATATGTTTGTGTCAGCATAGTATTTTGTTACAAAAACATTAGTTTTACATTAAATGTATTTTAATAATGTGAATATTACATGTGTTAAATATGTACTTATTAAAGACATCAACACAAGTACGTACATATGTAGGTATGTTTGGCAATTAAGAAAAAAATTCAAAACTATTAAAAATTTAAGTGTTAAAATTCCACCATAAAAAATGGAATATTAAAAAATAATTTCCTTGTTTATGTTATATTTCCTCCCCTTTGTCCCATGAAAATATTTAAAATTGAAAACAACTGCTTCAAACAAATATCACTCTATTCAACCATGTTTGAAGCACATGTCTTAACATGGGCAAAGAAAATACTTTCAGAAATATTTTTGTTACTAAAAAGCAGCGCCAGAAAGTAACATTTTTCGTAAAAAGAGCTGTAAAGAAGGGAGAATGATATCGAACAAGTGTTCCCTAATATCTGTTAGTCTAGAATATTTCAAAAACGATTTGGGGTTTTAATTTTCTACTACAACAACAAGAGCACACCAACTACAGACTGTAAATTTTTAGAGAACAATAAAAAATACAATGAATTATAAAATGGTTAATTTTTTATGTAATTCTTATAAAAAATGTTAAAAAAAACAAATTATAATGACCAAATAAACTAACTGTAAATTAAAAAATTTTTTAAGAATTATAAAGATTTTGCTTCATCAGAGATGGAAAACAAAGTTTTTAAATTGGCTTGTAAAATTATTCTTTTTGACTCTAAACGAACTTTAATAATTTTATAACGAATTAATGATTTTATTGGTAAAAATAAATAGGTAGAAAAATTTGTTATAGATTTTTTTAACATATTTGCCTAATTTGAGTTTTGATTTTTTCGCATATTTTTTTAATAATGTCATATCATTGTGTAAAGACTTGCGTTAAAACTACCGTTAGAAGTATTTTTTAATCATTGTTGTATACGATAGGCCCAGCAAACTTGAGTTGTGAAAATATAAAGGGTCATCCAAAAAACGCGCCTACATGTTTCTTTTAAATAAAACACAAACTATTTGCATTTTTTTCAAGCTGTTTTTTTTTTATTAAAAGTATGGTCCATTACAATTATAAGTGGAATAGAATATCATTCAAATGTCCACCACGACTGCGTCTGCAGACATCAATCCGAATATCGAAATTTTCAATGTTATTTCACGAATTTCAACTTGAATGTTGTTCTTTAGATCATTAATTGTTTTTGGCTTGTTACCATACACTCGACTTTTCAAAAAACCCCACAAAAAAACCTAATGGTGTTAGATCACAGGACCTTGGAGCCAATTGAAATCTGCATTTCGTGAAATTACAGGTTGAGGAAATTTTGATCGCAAAAGCGTAATGTTTTCTCGAGTTGTTTGACATGTAGCACCGTGTTGCTGGAAATAGACGTCAGACACATCAATATGATTCAACTGTGTCCATAAAAAGTCTCTCAACATTGATTGGTATCGCTCAGCATTCACAGTAATAGCATGTCCAGCATCATCTTCAAAAGAAAAATGGCCCAATGGATCCATTTGCCCAAAATGTACACCAAACAGTAAGTTTTTATGGGTGTAGAGATTTTTCATGAATAACAAGAGGATTTTCATCACCCCAGATATGATAATTTTGCTTATTGACGAATCCATCCATTCTGAAATGAGCTTCGTCACTAAACAAAATTTTGCTTTGGGTATTTTTCAAAGAACGCCCATTTTCATAATAACTTTGAATGAGTAAACGCGTTGTTGCAATGTATACCTGTCCATAGTTAAAACTGTACTACCTTCTAATAAAACAAAATGGCTTATGTCATTTGAAAAGATGTCACGTGTAAAAATTATATAGTGCTGACATCTAGGCGTCACATTTGGATGACCCTTTATTTAAAGTGCAATTTGATTACAAAAAAAAAAAATATATAAAAAAATAAATTTGTTATATTGGAAGGAAAAAATTACTTAAAGGAGGAGTTCATCAGAAGAATTAGTAACCGGTTTTAGTAAACAAAATACCCCAGCTTTTTTGAGGCGATCATAACTAGTGCACATAACTTCATAGTTATAGGCTTCTTGTATACTGTAATTAAAATTGAAATTATTAAAAAAAAAAACAGACAAATTCGACACCAGCATAATGAATGCAACATTTTCTAAATCTCTGCATCGATTATCAGCATTCTTTGCATCTATATACCTTGGGCTGTATAGATTGTAAACATCATCTATTTAACCAACTAATTTTTTACGTAATCATACAGGAAATATTCATCCATTTATTTTTTGTTTATTATTAAGGGCTCATTCACACTATTATAGAAGTCTTACGACTTGAATTAAATTTTGTAAGAAAGAAATCTAATGAGAATTGTTGTGATTGTCAAAAAATCCAACGTAACATATGTTTTGTGTCTACACTATCACACTTTAAGTAAAATAAAAATTCTCAGGAAGCCATATGAATTCGAAAGGAAACTTTAACCATTTATTTCTCGTAGCTTTTGCGTTCATAAAGTGTACAAAAAATAATCACATACTATCCAAAAACTTGCAAAAATGAGGGATCCTTCCTACTAAACTGTTCCAGCTTAATTTATTTCAGAATCGAAAATTTTAATAGCTTTTTTGTTTCCTAAAGAGCTCTTAAATTTATAGCCCTAAAGATACAAATATTTGGGTGTCATATAGGAGTCATAGAGTGAGCCATTTTAAGGCATGCTCCCTAGTTGGGTTCTTCTAAGAGTCTTTTTTCGGAGTATTCATTTAATGGTTGGCTGGGATATGAGCAGCAAATCAACCCTGATAAAATGAAAAATCATAGTGTTTAAAATTTTTTTTTTTAAAATGAACTTGTATTATGGGATGTCAAATTTCTTTTCGTATTACTTGACATATATGTATGCACATTATATTTGCTTTCTTACTATCACACTTTTTCATAATACTAAGGTATTTGAAAAATCTTTATACTCAGTATTACAGTGTGAAATGGGCTTAAGAAATATTATTTTTAAAATTATAAGTTAAATTTTAAAGAAAGCAGAAATAAAGGGTGACAGCAAAATGTAATGCGGTATTCTCTTAATCTCTATATCCTATATCGCATTCTTTCAATTTGTTTAGACAATTAATTTAAAAAAAAAAATTTAAAACTGTACTGGTTTACCGTGGTAACTTTCAAGTTCAACTGTACTTGTTTTGCCATCCCTGATCCCCATACTCTGCATAATGTTTATGTTAATAAGTTTGAAATAAAACGTTAAAGTGACTGGCAAAAATTTAACTTTAGTAAAATAACAACGTGGGAGGCTTTAAAATGTTTATATTTATTTCATAATTTGACATTCAATAGTTACTAGCAGTACCCTACGCATTTTATTACATTCAAATTAGCTCTTTATCAATGACTTATTTTTTTTTATTTCAAATTTGTAACGTTTTCAACTGAAAACTTCGGAAATAGAATTAGAAAATTATTTAGTAAATTTTATTACAATTATTAGTGCCTACACTTGAATGATTAGTATCAGTAGTATAAAGCAACGAAATGGTAAAATAAAAATTGCTGATGTAATCGTGTTGTTGTTGATTCGAAATTCATGAATATAATTATTTTAAGAGTAGAACTACAATTTCTAATAAATGTTTTGTGCAGTCAACACGCGGTCTTGGTAATTTGTGTAAGTGTTGAGCTTTTCAAATATGTGCCAATTGTCCATTACGGAAACGCTTTCGCATTTCTTCTTGTGGTCCCTTTGATTCTTTGCTCCGCATTTGCTCAGCATGATTTAGAATTTGGGCCAGGACATAATTTATGGCCTCGTTGAAAGATGTTTATTTAACTTTTTGACAAGCGTGCAGATCTAGTGGAACTATTGTCAGCTGTAAGCATTATCTTTGTTGACCTGATATATCTACTTATCAGTCACCTTTTAAATAAAAGAGTCTGATTATATCTATTAAAAGCACTTAAATGAAAATTTGAAAAATGCAACCCTTTTTCTAAGACACGTTTTAAAACTTTCTTTGTTGTAAATTTATCGATCTTCTGATTTGATTTTGTTGATACTTAGAGAAAATTTCTCTGGTTAATGACGTTTTCGTTTGACCTCTTGTTTAATTAAGTAAACGCTAACATGTCTATTTTATTTTTATTAATAGGCATTCAAGCCTTTTATTGTTTATTATTTATGCAAATTTACAAACTTAATAAACACCTGTTAATAAAATTATGTTTTGAATTGACAAACTCTAAGTTTTAAAACTTTGATTAACCTAACCTCAGGTGAAATATGTAAATGTCAAAAAATCTGTCAAATTGATATTATTCATGACACATGCTATGTTAATTTGATTTAATTGTCAACAAAAACATCCGTAGATGTCACTAATTATAAAATAAATACAACGAGCATGATTGAAATACGTATGAACACCTAAATAATTAAAACTTGAAAAAATAATTGAAATTATATAAATTTTAGAATAAATTAAATAATTACATGACCACTGGCTAATTTGGAACGTGATATAAGTATGTACATAGTATGCTAGTACATGTGTTGTATAAATATTTTTGCAGCTGACTGTAAAGTACACAGCTACAAACATATCATATAATTTTTGTTGTAGTTATTTGTCTATCTGCCAGTTTAAGTGAACGATTTAGATCTTTTAAGCGAAAGTGAGAGCAACTATCAAAATGTTTTATTAGTTTTCTTATTTTTTATACACACATATCTACATACTTACATATTTACAAATCTACTTTTCTTTTCTTTAATTTAATTTTATTTCTTTTTTTTGCAATTTATCATATGTGAGAGTGAATGTAAGCCATCTTCAACGCCATCAACAATCGGCACAATATTAAAATGACGTTTAACTTAAAAAATTTGGATATATAAACAACAGATGTTCATTTAAAAAGGTAAACACTAACGACAACAGCATTGACAAATACAGCAACAACAAAAACATAACAAAAATGCCGATCAAAATTGATTAAAAAAAAATTATAACACAAAGCCTTACAATTTCGACTTCAGTTGACATTGAGAGTTAAATTGTTTAATGTAAATAAATTAAGTATACAATTGAACATACATACTTACATACACACACACATTTAAAGTTCACACTCTCCAGTAGTATGCAATTAAAACGAAAAGAGAGCAAGATAAAATAACAAGACAATTTGTCCTCCTCCTATTTCTTTAAAGAAAGTTTTTTTTTTCAATAACAATGAAGTTAATTTGGTGCTTTTTGTCATTTTTTTTTTGCTGCTGGAGATTAAAATGTATTGATCAATTATTTAGAGTTTTGAAGGTTTTCAGTTTTAATCTTTACACAATTAAATTGTACTTAAAAAATTTGCAAATTGTTAAATATTTTTTTATTATTATTTATTTTATTCAGGGCTCGAATTGCATATACCAACGGAGAGAAGGAATCTTTTCAAACGTTTCAGTTCCTAAATGAAAGGAAGTTTAAAGACATAGGTATAATGAACGAAGCAAAAAATCATTGATGAGATAGTTGCAGCAGCACATTCGACGCTGCATAACGACGATTTCTAAAGTAAAATAAAAAAAATTTAGGGGAAAAAAGTAGGTATTATAAATTATAAAATAAAATTTATATGTAAATAAACAAAATAACTCAACCTTCAAATTACGATGATGCCACTTCTTATTTCGTTCCCACTAATTCATATCTTTTCTCAAGAAAATTTTTTTCCGTATTCACAATTTAGGCTGTATTTCTGACATATTTTTAGGCTAAGGTCCCCCATAGTTTCCGCATTTAATATATGTCAGCCCATTACCATAAGTTTTACTCTAGCCACTTCTGAACATCCGCTACCATTTTAGGTTCTTTCAAACTCAGTCCACATATTTCATTTTCGATTATAATCTTGGCTGTATCCAAGCAATTTATATGGGAATTCTTTCTACTGGTTTCTTAGGAGATTATTAATCCATTTACATCTTGTCAGGTTTTCTCTTCCATACCTTCCGGAATCTTCCATTGACTTATAATAAGTGAAGCTCCTTCAGGTATAACTTTTCTACTTCTTTCAAGGCTTCCTTGTCAATCTCTCTCGAATTCTTACATCCTAATTTAATTTAATAAAAATTCGAATTCATGTATACAGATATTTGCATACAGTTAGGACTAACTGATGACACCGCGTCATCGTCAGAAGTTAAACTATACGCCATACGTAGTGATGAATAGCCCTAACCTTGTGCTTGATAGCCGACAGCACTGAAAAGTAAGCTTAACCTGTTAAATGGAACTTAATAGTGGCGATATGCTTCATCATTGAGCAATAATTTTATGGAAGGAAACGATAACTGAAATACACACAGAAATTTAAAAAAAATTTAATTTATAAAAGAGCTTAATATATCAGACTACCTTCCGACTCAACCAACGTTAAGAGAACAATTTCTTTGTGTGCTAAGTTAACTTGAAGCTTTGGCAATAGCTGCCTTTCTTTTGCAACGTGTGGTTAAATAAATTTAAATATTATGTAAAAGAAAACTCTAAGATATGCTGTCTTCAAGCTTCCATATTTCGCTCTTGACTATGTGTGAATAAATTTTCTTTTCTTATTAAAGTCTTTTACTGTTAATCGTTAATTGAAATTTATAAGCCCTTCAAAACACTGCATTAGTTCAAAATTAAAAAACAAATGTTCAAAAAATTTTATTGGAAAACACTATTTCTTATGTCGTAAAACTCAGATCATTAAAGAGTTTCAGCTAAATTAGTTCTGTTGACAACATGGATTATTAGTTAGTGCAAATAAATGTATGCGTGAATAATATTAACATATTTTGCGTGGAGGCGACCAAATGTCAAAAACCACAAATATGTTTATGTCAATAAAAGGTAAAATCGCATATTTTCATTCATACTACAACCGCTTACAAATTACAGCGCAGCAGAAATATACACAACAACAACGTCGACTGATGTCTAATGAAGAAGAAAACAAAAAAAAAAGCTACAATACGGCATTTTAGACATAATGAATGGTTTCACTCATTAATTATAGACGATCGTTAGATTAACAACAGTGACTATAAAAGTAAAAAAAAAAACAAAAAAGAAAAAATATTTTGCCAACTACAACAACGTTAAACCCACAAAACAAAGAAAACTTTTCTTAATTTAAACATATGACGCTGTGCTATGATGATGAGCGAATCATTCAAGAAACGAGAACGGTTTTAAAAGGTTTTAGGACTTAAAAAAACAGGTTCATTGTAACTTTAACCGTCTGTACTTCTACAACTGTTCAAAGGTATGGCCATATACATAAAATCAAATGAGCCATTCGGTCACCCTTTAATTTGCATTTGTTCTTTGTTAGTTATTCAAAAAGTTATAACCAAAGTATAAAAGGGATGATAAGTCTTCTTTCTTTCCTCGATCTAGAAATTATCTATCGAGCACTTTGTATTTAAAACAATGGTGAAGCGGCCTCTTAGAAGGGCAGTGGAAAATAAAAAAACACTGCTTAATTAAGCGAAAAGATCAGTAAATCGTTCTTATCGCTTCATATTCCACAATTGCAGCGAATGATTTAACTAATCGCGAAGAAATTGCCTTTTGCATGACTAAATTGCTCTCTATGCGAAATAATGTAAAAAAGTGTTACGAATTAGATTAGAAGACGAGCATAGCTTTGGGGTAACTCGGAATTAGGATTAAAAGAGGTGCATCTAGATTTGTTTTTATACCCTATACCACAAAAATTGGAAAAAGGGTATAACTAAGTTTGTCATTCCGTTTGATATTTCTACAATATCCATTTCCGAACCCATAAAGTATAAATATTCTGGGTTCTTATGCATAGCGATGTCGATTGAGCGATTTCTATCTGTACGTCCGTGTCAGTGTTGATATAAAAAGATTTAAATACGCTAATCAATCAAACATAGTGTCAAAAGAGGAGTTTTTAAAATCAGAAAGATCGGTCCATGTACTTTAAGGCAGCATGCAAAACACCATAGCAACCGCTAATTTTTCCATAACATAAACAATGAAATAACTCCATTAAAAAAAAAAAGAAAACAAATATATGGGGCGATAGAGAATTAAAAAAAAAAGACAAAAGCATCCAGTGAAAAAGTTGGCGCTCGCCATTATTTTCCGAGTCACGGGCCTTTAAAATTATCAAATTTTTTTTTAAATATTGATATGGCTATCGTTTAAAAGCTTCTAAAGAGATCTTTAAGAAAATACTAAAATTTTTAAAAAATGTTAAATCTATTAAGATTTGATGACATTTTTATGCAAAATAATATTTTTATCTTATTTTTAATTCTCTGTTACCCCAATATTTTCTTTTTGGATTGGAGTTACTTCACAGAATTATACATATGGTATAAATGATTCGGCATAGCCGAATATAGCGCTCTATTGCTTGCATTTCTAAACAGTTCAAAATAGTAAAATTCATTAATTTTGCAGTTTAACAATTGTATATATTTTAATTACAGTTGACACAGATGTTCTAAAAACAATTATGCAAATAAAATATTTTAAACATCCAAATTATAAATGCTACTTTATTGTTTTAAGAACACTTTAAATGCATCCCTCGAAGAAGCTGCATTTTTGTTTGTTTGGGTTTGTGTATATGTATGTATGTATTTGTATGAACCGTATGAATTTGCAACAATACTAACAACTGCAAAATTGAAACATACATATTATAAACAAGCAACAATCTTAAACAAAGCAAAAAGTCAAATATGAAAAAAAAGGAAACACCGACGCCACAAGATCACTCAGGCAATGAACAAAAAAATTTGCTAAAAAGAAAAAAATTATATTACAAAAAAATATGTAGCTGGCAAAATGTTGTTCTCCTTAAGCAAATAACTATAAATATGAGTATAAGAAAATATCTAAAGAAATCAGTGTTTTTAAATTGCTCTCTTTTATTTTGCTAGAGTAGAAATATGTAAGTCTGTGAGTGCGAGTGCAAGTACAAGTACAAGTACTTACTCGTATTTGCTTTAATAAATTGTTATACTGTTGTACTGTTGGTGTTGTATGAGCCGCACACATCACTTAAACAAGTTTGAAAAACAACTTGTGCCGGATGACATCACTAGCAAAAATGAAATAAAAATGTTATTATTTTTGTTTCTGTTTTGTGAACATGAAAAATACTAACAAACCCATACAGATGTGTGGCAAAAGAGACAATTTCAAGTAATACCAATAAGCCAATGGAGCTGTGTATGTTTATCTTATACACCTTTGCAAAAATTTACACATGCAGGCCAACAAAAGCAAACATCATACAGGCGATAATGTCTTAACTTTTGTTGGGAGCATAAATTTTTTAAAGAGAACAAACACTAACTGCTCTTTGGAAGTGAGTGGGGCTATTAAATTTTAAGCTACATATTTACAAAATAAACGCAGTGTGACAATGTATAAGGAGGGTAAGCTTTGTTGTAGACAAAAGAACTTCCCCTGTTAGCTTTTAACATTAAAAAGAATTTCCCACGGTATACTGTTATCTTATTGTTCTTTCTCAAATCAATTATTATTATTAGATTTATTTCAAATGGCATATTTATGTAGTTCTTGTGTACTTAATGAAACAAAAATCATCAAAATTAAGTTGAGGTCTGAAACACTGTTATAACAAAGATATAAATTAATTGGCGTCAGGTTAAAAGTGTCAAAGAGGGACGATTTTTTTATTTATTTTTTTTTTGAAATTTGATTTAAAAAATGGCAGGGGTACATAACCACAGCGCCAGGGTATCTCACAAATTTTCAAAAAAGGTAATTAGTCTCTCCAAAAACGGAACATCGACCTATACCTTCGTATAGGAAGTGATAAATCCTAAACAGGATATTATAGTATTAATGATTATATTAATTTTTTAATTTTATTTATTTGAAACCAGGATGGCTTTTTAGTAAAAGCCAGTTGATAAAATAACGTGCGCGATGCGTCTTTGATTATAACCTCACTTTTTTGAAAAAGGAAAATCTGCTCGCACGCAGATGTTTCCCCTTCGAGATAAAGTAATAAACTGGAGTATTTTTTACTTAAAATAAATAAAAAAGGTAACTGACAGTGAAAAACTGCGTTGCTTAAATTGGCTTAGGTGGAAAACACAGGAAAAGAGCAAAAATAGATTTTAGCAGAAATTGCACACCTTAATCAAAACACATAGACAATAAATCACTTCATTTTGATTAGTTGCAGAAAATATCTCTCTATTTTATTTTTACAAATCTTTGGATGCCGAAAAAATAAGTAAGAGTGCTATATTAAGCTGTTCCGGATCTCATATAACCCCTCACCATATATGTCAATCTAGTTTAAAGAAGTAACCTTAACCAAATAAGTAAGAGTACTATATTCGGCTATGGCGAATCTTATATACACTTCACCATCTATGTAAATCTAGTTTAGTGAAAAAAATCCTATTTAAAAAGCAAATAGTGGGGTGGCAAAGAATTAAAAATTAAAAAAAAAAAAATTTGGTACTGCATTTATATAATTTTACATAAAAATTACATCGGCACTTAATGGGTTACGCATTTTTAAAAAATTTTGTATTTTCTTAAAGAACTCTTCCAAAGCTTTTAATTGATACCCATATTGATATTTAAAATTTTTTTTAAATTTCAGAGACCTGTAACTCGGAAAATATGGGCGAGCGCCAATTTTTACACTTGCTGTTTTTTTCTTATTTTTTAATTCTATATCGCGTCATATGTTTATTTATTTTTTCTTTTGGAGTTACTTTTTTTCCAAATGACATGAAAAAAGTAGAGGTAGGCCTGCTGCCTCGAAGGACATGGACTGATCATGCTGATTTCCCTCTTTCGACACTATATCTAATAAATTGACTTATTTATATTTTTTGTGAAATCAAGTTTGCCTCGGCAAACAACACTAACACGGACGGGCAGACGGACATCGCTCAATCGACTTCGCTATGCATAACAAGTCAGAATAAATATACTTTATGGGGTCGGAAATGAATATTTTAGAAATTACACACGGTATGACAATCTTATTGTGTATATCCTTTTTTCCACTTTTTGTGGTGAAGGGTATAAAAATAACACAGAAAAAGGAAGTAAAACAGCCAAATGTCTGACAATGAAAAAAAAAAATCATCTTTTGTTTAAGTTTTTCTTATTTCTTTTCTTATTTTCTTATTTCTTTTACTAAAGGCCATGGAATTCAAATCGAATTCTTTCCTATTTAGAAAAATTATGAAAATCACGTACGTACATCCTTTATCTTTTAATTTTATTTTATTATTAGCTGTTGTAATGGCAATTATAATACAACTTCAGACAATGTGGCGAAAACAATAGGATTGCTTTTTTAACCTTTGAACTGACAACACTAAAAACACAGAAAACCTTGTCCCTTTTACTTAAATTAATTTATTCATTTCTTCTCTCACATTTAATAAAACTAATGAATCTTGAAATATTTTAATTCCCTCCCACTAGTTACGTCACTGTTTATTGATGTACTAAAGTGTGAGAGATAAAAAAAGAAATCTATTAAACTGACAAATTCAAAACAGATAGTCTGATACGCACTCCAAATTGTTAGTATCTCACTTGTAAACATGGTTGCCAGAAGGATTTGTGGAAAAAATCGTCAAAAAATAAAGTTTATCCAAATGGTCAATGTGTGGGAAAACTGTTTTCAATAGACTTATTTGTTTTTTTCTATGCGTCTTTTGATTAAAAATTAACTCGCTTTCAACGAAACTTAAGAATAAAAATATTTGTAGAAAGTTTCACAAGCAAATTTATCAAAAAAAAAAATATTTTAGCTGTTAAAAAGATAGTAAAGTTTTATCAAATGAGCATCATGTATTGTGAAAATGCAGAAATTAAAGTGAGCGCTACAGAGGATATGAAGTAAAAAGCTGTAAAAAAATACTGCGAACAGTAAAGCCGGTAATAAAACATCGGATTTAAATATATATTTTGGAGAGCAAGAAATTTGGTTTTTGGTTAAGAACTCACAAACTATCGTAAAAAACATTGAATCAATTGGATAGTTTTTTCAATTTAACTGATTTAAATGATATTAAATAAATTGATAATTCAGATTAAAAAATAAGTTTTACTGACAGTATCCTAACATAATTGCAATTCTTAATGCTACCGCAAAAGATTTTTTTCCAAGGAAACGCTCTGCTAAGAATGAACTCAACTAAAACTGTCATATTTACTTCTACATTTTTAATTTTTGTAAAATTGTTCTTATGGTGGTGTAAAGTAGCGAATTTCAATTTTTCTATTTTCTGGAATTTATTCGCTTTGAGTCATTTAAAAGTGGTAGTTTTTAATTAGAAATATCCCGTTGTAAGAGCTGGGGTAGAAAAACTGAAACACTGAAATTAGCAGCGAGTTTAAGGTTTTTTTTTCATATAGCATAAATTATTTATACCTCACTCTTCGTGAGATATGCTGCAAGTCTAGCATTTTTACAACGAAGCGAGAATGTGTTATTTAAACGTATGTATATTGTAACAGCTGATTCTTAGAAATTTAAAAGTAAGATTCATAAATCGTAAAAGCCTAAAGTTGTTTTATTTGGCTATGCCGAATCTTATATACCCTTCACCATACATGTATAACTAAATGTACATATAAATCCACATAAGAAATTCTTTCCCACCATTAAATTTTTCCGTGCAAAAAGTATGGACATTTGTAAGTTTTGCTCAGGGTAGTTGTCCCATCAACTTTTGTTTGTATTCATGCTGGTGGTTGTGTTTACTATTTAGTACTTAGTAAAGTCATCTATTTTATGTAGTACTTAGTAAAGACAGCCATCTGCAGGAATAAAACGAAAGTATTTACTAAAAAGTAAAGACAAACACCTGCAGAAATACAAACCAAAGTTAAAAAAAGACATGGAAAAATTAAATGCAGGCTTGGTTTTTACTCGCTACCGACTTGGACTGGTCTTAATGATTTTCAATAGTAAGCTTTTCGAAACTATGTCTGATCCTTATTAATTTTCTATAGCTCATCTAGTGCTTTGGGAAAGTTGATTTCAACACGAATGCAGATGGATAGACGAATAGACTGACATTGCTCAAACGATTTCGCTATGCTTAAGAACTCAGAATTTATTTATTTTATGGGTTCGGAAATGGATATTGCGGAAATTACAAATGGAATGACAAACTTAGATATACCCTCTTCATCCTGTTAATAAGATAACTTAAGCAACTTAACAACTGTGCAAACACATTAAATTATATGTGGCAAACTATAATGTACTTAAGAAAACTTTTCGTTAAGTCAAGTTTTTAATTTGATTGAAAATGTAAAATTTGCCCTGCAATAACTTTATTTCAGTAACCAGTAAAAAAGTCGTCAAAATTATCAAAAGTTTTTAAATCTGGCCGCACAGACAATGAATGCTCCAAACAAAAATTTATATTTATACTCACTCCCGTTAGTGCTTTAATTTGTTTACTCGCCATACATACACACACACACATACAAAAATATTTTACTGAACAATAATTTAGCTTTGGCTAAAATGAATGAACACAGCAAACACAGATACGAATGGGGATAGATAGAGAATTTAGGTGTTATACACATGCATACCTTTGCACACATTTATACATATATACATACATAGTGTATGTATGGATGTAAGAATACATTTATGGCACTTATGAACTGAAAGTTGTTAGAGAATTGAGTAGCATATGGCAGGCAGTCTTGAAAATATTCGCGAACTATGCGGTCGCATTACGATGATTTCGCTGCTGGCGAAACAAAAAAATTGAGTAGCACAACAATTGATACAACAAATTATAACAATAATAATAATAGTATTATTAATAACAATAATAATAGTAATGGTGCGATACCATATCACGCCCGTGAAAATTCGCTGCCATTCAGTTACGGGCAGATTTGTAAAACATCAACGCCATTAAGGCCAACTAATACTAACGCTACATTGTCGTCGACGTCAACGATATCACGTAATTATTCTAACAATAAAAACGGTAACGAGTATGATTTCGATTTTGATTTCGACTTTGGTTTAAACTCTACAGGTCGTTCGCATACTGGTCTCGGTTTGGATTACGGTTACGGAAAAACCACAAATCATAATAATAGTGTTTTTAATGGGAATGGAGGTGGTAGTGGTAGTGGTGGTATTAAAGATGTCAGTTTTAATTTATTGACACAAAGTGAACGCGATCGTGATCGTATTAATTTGTACGGTGGTTTGAATAGCGAAAAATATTCAAATGAAAGTTGTACGCAAACAGTGAAATATAATAATCAAAGTAACAATAATATTAATAATAATAATAGTGGTTTTAATTTCAATCATTTTAAAACGGCAGATGAAACAGATGCCAGTATGATAAAATCCCAACCACGTCTTACTAGTCCTTTGCTGGTACGTAAAACGTTAAGCAATGGCAACAGCAACAACAACATAAGTAACAGTAGATCACCTACGCGCTCCACAACCAACACTATTGCAAATACCTACCACTACAGTTTTGGTAATAGTAACAGCAATAGCAACAACAACAACAACAGCTACAAAAACGGCAGCTTTATTGGAGACAACAACTTTGACAAGTTTGGCGAAAATGGCAATATCAGCAATAACAACGATAGCTATGGCCACAAAACAATGTACGGTTGTAGTACTGGTGCTGGTGCTAGAGGTGTTGGTGTTGGCAGTGGAGTTGGTGACATACTAAACACAACAAAAACACCAGCTCGACATGATTTTGATGAATTGCTACGTGAGCGTCGTGAGAAGGTTTTCAACGATTATCGTTCAACATCAACAACAACATATGATTTGTCCAGCTCACCAAAGGTCTCTCCAGTGCCACCGCCCAGACGTTTTGCCAACGGCACCATACAGTTGCCATCAACATTGCCGACTACGCTCAGCAACAAATCGTCGTCATTATCATTGTATCCTCCACAAATACCCAATCGTAGTCAGAGTCAGAATAGCAAATACAATTATGATATTGAATTCAATCTTAATTTGAATGAACGTTACGAGGATGAAGTTGACAATGTTGACATATTGCGGCGGCGTACCAATACAATAGATACTTCATCACAACCACAAAAGTATTTGCAACCGAAACAACAACAGCAGCAGTTGTATCAAACGCGTGACATTCCATTGGTAGCATCATCGTATGTAGAACGTAATTATCACACAATTAGTTCATCGGCATCTGCGCATGCCAAAAATAGTAACAACAACAACAACAACAGCAGAGAAACTATAAGTCCAACCTCAATGCTTGACATTTATTCAACGCCTTATGATGAGCGCATTGCCACATATAATCAACGTTCAAATATGATGCAGCCTTTAGAGGCCACAACAGCAACAGCAACATCAACAACAATACAACGTACACAGCGTTCAACTGACTATGCCGCATATGGCAATGGCAACATGTTTGGTCATGAGCATACCAATCATGGTCAAACAATGACGGATAGAGAGTCGTCACCTATTTATGCTACCAGCACGAAAAAGGTAACATCATCATCATCATCTATACCAGCAGCTTCAGTGGCAGCATCACCATCTTATCGTAACGTCAATGGCAATAATGCAATAATTTCTTCAACGACAACTTTAACTGTGGCGGATTATCCCTCACCAACCTCCGCACGCCCTGAAACACCAGCATTTCCTGTTACGCCGCGTACACCATTTGCTGGTGGCAGCAATATCAACGGCTATGCCTCACAAACGGCCACTATAAACAAACATATAAATGGCAGCTATCAGCAACATCAACTGCACAATCAGCAACAACAGCAGCATCAAACTTATCAGCCTGCAAATGTTGCCAACAACTACTCGACGGAAACAATTTATGGCATTAACTATAGGCCGCGCCTTAATTCTAGTCTATCTATGGCCAACAGTGAGCCACAAGAAGTTGCTGCTCATTTAGTGAAATTTGCTAAAGATTCGTCGAAATTCTGGTACAAGCCAAACTTGTCACGTGACGAAGCTATTTCTCTACTAATCAATGCTGCGCCGGGCACTTTTGTTGTTAGAGATTCTACCACTTATAAAAATGCTTACGGTTTGGTGTTGCGTGTCGCCCAACCACCACCTGGATCGACCAGTACCGGCAAACCCGATGAATTGGTGCGACACTTTCTAATTGAACCCACTACACGTGGTGTGCGTCTAAAGGGTTGCGTCAATGAACCTGTCTTTACTTCCCTTTCGGCATTAGTTTATGAACACTCCATTAATCAACTGGCCTTGCCTTGTCTATTGCGTATACCCGAACGTGATCTAGTGCCGCCACTAGTTGAGCATACACCAGCCCAAAAACAACTATTAACGCAAGGTGCGGCCTGCAATGTACTTTGGCTATTCTCTTGCGATACAGAATCTCTAACCGGCGAAGAAGCCATACGCAAGGCCATACGTCAAATGTATGCCTTACCTGCCCTACCCACACCCACAGAGGTTCACTTCAAAGTGACCCAACAGGGCATTACCCTAACAGATAATACACGAAAAAAGTTTTTCCGCAAACATTACACAGCCGATATTATATCATATTGTGCCATTGATCCCGATCATCGTCTGTGGACCATGCAAGAGCATGGCAATGATAATACAACTGTGGTGGGAGCTCTTAAGAAAACCATATTCGCCTTTGTGGCCAGACGCTCGGCTAGTTCTAAGGATAATCAGTGCCATATATTCTGTGACTTGGCCATCAATCAACCTGCCTCAGCTATTGTCTCGTTTGTCAACAAAACTCTTCCCACAGAGAAGCAAAAGAATTATGTTCTCTGAGAACAGGATGTATTGAATTTTATAAGCGGTAATTGTAGCAAAAGTATAGAACTAAAAGAGTTAGGCAAATGTCAGGAAACGCTGACAGCGATGATGTCAAAAAAGAAACATGTAACATTTAAGTTATAAAGAAAAACAGGAAAAAGAAGAGAGTGTTTTTTATTTCTATTTAATACTCTTGTTAATTTAACAATTTGCATGCTTTGTTGTCATTGAATTTAAATTTAGCTAAATTCTATTTATAGTTATTCAATAATAAATTTCGTATTCCTTTAATTTACATATTTTTAATAGACAACTCGTCATAATGAGAAAATTAACAAATATTTTGAGCTAAAAGCTCTTACAACGAATACACTTTAAAGTGGTTTTTAACTAAAGTGACTCATGTCGTGTTTGGCAAAATCTAAAATTGTTTGCAGTCAATTGCAAATAAAATGAAAATATTTAAAGGCATACAAAATGTTTAAGTTCTAAAAAATAATTTTAATAATTGAATGAAACAAATATTTAGGTCAAGGCGAATTCATTACAGTTGGTTGTAATACCCCAGCTGATTTATGTTTATGTTCATCGTTATTGTCAAATTTTTAAAATATTAAAAAAAAAGAAATTTTGTTCAAGTGTTTTAAAAAGGAAAAAAGTTTTACATTTAAGAAAATAAAATTTTAGAAAACAAAGATAAAATATGAGGTATTGCTGCATATGCAGGAGAAAGTGTCAAATAATGACAGAAGGATCAGTTAAATTAGACTTGTTTTTGGCATCAATGTGGTGCTCTGCAATAACAAAATTACTTAAGGTTTTTATTTTTGTAGCAGTGCGGCCAACCATTACTCCTAATTCGCCTTGGTTTCTGTAATTTTAAATTCAATATTTTAGAAAGTGACTTCGTTATTTATATATATTTTTATAAATCTTATGAAAGTCAAAGTGATTATAAAATAATGTTATATACAACTTTTATATTCTACTCGAAACTGAACTATTTTTAGATTTTTGGTGTTCTTTCCCATTCTCATACTTTCATGTGGAAAATCCTGTTGGAACACTAAAAATATGAAAATGTTCTACTTTCGATTGGATAGCGAAATGGAATCCAATTGAATGATTAAACTTAATAAAATATGAAATTTCTACTAAAAACTTTTTGAAACTACTTTTAATTTTGCTTAATAACAATCATTTAGGAAATTAAAATTTATTACGTACTCTTGTTCTAATGCTTATAAAAAAAATTTTTTTCTAGAAAATTTCTGCAGTGAACACTGAGATATTGAAAACACGGTCTTGTATCAAATGAACCATTTAATGAAAAATATTTTGGGATTTTAAACATAATAGCAAAATAAAATTATTACGGAATGTTTTATAGACTTTTTGGGAATTTAACCTTTCATTATGTGACAGCAAAATTTTATAATGTTTTCGAAATGCTTAAGAAATACTTGCACAATATAAAGCCATTATTAAAATTTATGTAATAAACAAAAATTATTTCTCTTAGAAAAATAAAATATCTGAGTCAGAACTTTGCATTTTAAAATTATTCGATTTTTTGTCTGAATATTTTTGACTTTTCATAGAAATACTTAATTTATAAGCACTATAAATGTGTGTACACAGGTATTTTCATTAAATTTTACATATTAAAAATGTTTCTTAAAATTTTGAACGATAAAAAGTTACGTATTTTAAAACAAAACTCTTAAATGAGAAAGTTTTAATTTCTCTACAAATGACGTCATCGCCTGTCGACCTGATTGTAATTTTTCTGTTAAGTTAATTACGAAGATGAACAAATAAATAGCAATTGCTTTTGTGGTAGTAGAGAATAAGAAAACACATAAGAAAATTGTTAAAGAATTTTGTTTGTATATGATTTTTGTAGTTTGTACAATTTAATTATAACTATAAATATAACAATAAATAAAATATTTTTAAATATGAAAAACATAATATACGACCCGTTGCCATATTGTATACTCTCTATAGGTATAAATAATAACTGTTTAATTACATTGCATACAACAACAGAAATTGATTCTACTCTGGTATTACTGTAATTTTTTTTCTTCTCTGTTTGGAAAGCTTTTTGTTGTACTAATTTGCACACATTCATATGTACGCGTCAACCATTTTTACTTATTACTTATTTTAATATTAGATATTTTTTATGTTAATTAATACCTATTAATATTTTTTTATATTATTTATTACGTTTATGGTTTTTTTCACCTGAACGCAAAGAAAAATTATTTTTTTTAATTTTTGTCTTGTTTTGCTTGTTTTTTGTGTGTTAAAAAAAATGATAACGTATTACCGTTGGTTTGTTATCTAGGTACATACAAACATACCTACGTACGTATGCATGTACAGAGATTCAATCAATGAATGAGTCATTTTGTCAATGATTTAATCAATTACACTTGTAAATTTTTATTTGTTATACACACACACATTTGTATAAACTAATATTATTTAAAAAAATAATTATTAATTAATATGCCTACATACGTATATGTATGTATATTTACATATATGTAATTATATTGTATATAACAATTTTTTTTAATGAATTTTGTTAGATTTAAGGTGCCTAAACAGTTCAAGGTCAGTTTAAGCTTTTTTTTCTTACGTTCTATAAAAATATAAAAACCGTTATGTTGTCTAAATTAAAACATTTGTATTTATTTTTTTTTATTTAAGTCAAATTAATTAAGTTGTAAAAATGTATGTCTGCGTATACAATTTAACACGAATATGTATTATTTACAGACACGTAAAGTTTTTTTTTTCAAAAATACACATTTAACTGATCTTGAGTGAGCAAAAATCTTTATTTTAAGAATTATTAAATATTAACACACACGCGCGCACATGCATACATATTTATATTTAATGTACTGAACGATATAAAAATAAAACGCCGACCCCAAATAAAGTAAATTTGGTAATAAAATTTAAATAAAAAAAATTAAAAAAATAATAAAATTAAAAAAAAACTTGTATTGATAAAAATGTAAATGTTTTTCATTACTTTTGGTTAAGCAAATTGTAATATGTATTAATGGTGGGTATAAAACTAAATTAAAAATAATATTGGAGGCGTTCACCTTAACAAAATTTTTTTTTTGTAAGACTTCCTACACCAATCATTTTTTGGTACTTATTAGCATTTGTCCTTTACAGGTCTGATAGCACTTTAATTTTTATATAGACATCACTTTCTTTTAGAGCATATTTTTCGAAAAGTATATAAAATAAAAATATTGTATATTGTATACATGCAAGTCTACAACAAATACAACATTAGAACAAAAACAGGCATTTTGTTTGTGTAAAATCATGTTTTATGTCAAAAAATAGCTCAGAGATGGCAAAGTGGATAACATGTTATGTTTTTTCTAACTAAAAATTAATATGAATTTTATTTAATTACTATAAAAAAATAAGAGAATGACCTTTTAATGCCTCTATAAATCTCAATTTAAACAAGAGTTCAGTAAAAGGATGTTTACTGCAACTTGAGCTGGAAAAGTGTAATTTGTAGATGAAAAGAAACGCGTTCAAAAAACAAGAGAAATGTAAAGCAAAATAAAAAAAAGTGTAAACAAATTTTGATACAAAATTTAAAAAACACGCACACAAATAAAACTATCAGTTGAAGTTTTTTTTTTAATTGTACAAGAATTCAAAGTTGTTGTATTAAAAAAGTCTTTAGTACAATATGAGTAAATAACTTACAATTTAAAAGGCCTTTTGTACTAAATAAAAATTTAGGTAACCATCCCTGGTTATTATTGCTTTTCTTGTTCTTTCGATCTGTTAGTTTAATTTAAACTGTTATTCAAATTAAAAATAAATTTATATTGAAGAAATCTTAAAAATTTTTGTTTTTTTTAAGAAAAAGCGCAAATTGGGAGCAATTTAATTAAAATATATTTTTTTATATCAGCCTTAATTTGAATGTAAATATGAATTTACATTTAAATTTATCTGAAACTTAAAAATAAAAAAATTTAATTTAAAAAATTAAAAAAATCCTAATTTTTCTAACTGCCTTTCTCTTTCAATTTGTGGCGTCTGAGTTTATTTAATATTTTTATTTTGACTTTTCTTTTGGTTTTGAATTGAATTATTCTTAAGGCAGCAGATGAACATCATTTTAAATGTTTATAATTTTTTCGGCTGCTGGCGCTGCTTCATAATTTTTTATTCCAAAAGTATAATTTATTTAGGCTAAAAATAATTTTATAATAAAGTGTGTAGCATCATCTTTTTCAACCTCATCATTATCATCATAATTTTCGGCATGATGATGATGATCATGAACGCAATCACCTATCAGCAACATCCAACACTACCTTTCATACACACTAACACTAACAAACTGAATGAATGGTGGCGGCACTTTTATTACGCGAACCAGTAGCTAAAAACAGCAGATTGCTTCATATTTTCTTTTCAATTTGTGTTCAACTTATTTATTTATTTATTTCTTTTTCTTTCTTTTAAAATTAATACACGTTTATTGAAAAAAATTGTTATTTTAATTTGTGCTTTTTCGTTTTAATTTTAAAATTTTTAACAATTCAAGAGAGACCTGCTGAAGACGAGAGGAAAGAAATTTGCTCTTAATTCTAAGTGCTGTAGTTGTTATTGAATTGAAAAAATTTAACGAATAACCCAACAAGGGGCGATAATATGATTTAGAAAAATTATTGAAAATTTGCTTTCTTTAAATGTTTAAGATAGAAGATTAATGGTAAATACATATATGTATTTCGAATATTCCGGGACCCAAGTGAAGGCAACATGAAACTATCGTAAAACTTTTTCTAAAAAAAGTCATGCCTTAGAGGTATGAGAGAGAGAGAGAGAGAGAGAGATCTTATAGTATCGTAAAATTTCCAATGCACTTGTAAAATTCGTATCGTAAAATTTTCAATGTTAGAAACTTTACCCATGTTAAAAGGCTGGTCTTCTTAAATTACTCTGAGTCTTTAATATTTGAGATATGGATCGAGGCAGCCTAATAAATAGACCCCCACTAGTCTTTGCCTGGACCTATTTGCCCTACAGCGGTAAATATTGACTCAGCAAAGAAATGGGAAACTCAAGAAAGGGTTCCACTCCGGTCGACTGATTAATAAGCTCGTTAGTTTCTACCAGCACCAATAAGAATGAAAAAGATATTACGAGGGCTGCTATATATATTTCTGGCCTGGCAACACTGAGTGCTGCCAAGTGCAATCTGACATTTCCATTGGAAAGTTTGTCATTTTTAAGCATAATCGTACTCAAAACGTTCTGACGTACGATCATTATTTGTGTTGTTTACAGTGACTTGAAAAAATTATTATAAAAAAAAATGGAATTATCTCGTGAACATTTTCGTGCCATCATTTTTCACAACTTTCGACGTGGATTATCACGACAAGAGTGCATTGATGAACTTAATTCTTTGTATGGCGATGAAGCACTATCCTATAGCACTGTGAAAAATTGGTTTAATGAATTTAATCGTGGCCGAAGCTCGCTCAAAGACGAATTGCGTGAAGGTCGTCCAAAAACGGCTGTTGAGCCAGAGAACATTGATGCCCTGCGTGAACTCATAATGCAAGATCGACATGCGACATACCGAGAGATAGAGACTTCCTTATACATTGCATACATTCGATACTGCATGAACACCTGGCCGTAAAAAAGGTTTGTTCTCGTTGGATCCCGCACAATTTGAAAGTCGCTCAAAAAAAGGCTTGTGTCGATTGGTGCAAAGAAATGTTGCAAAAATACGATTGCGGTGCTTCACAAGACGTTTATAAGATCGTCACAGGTGACGAATCATGGATCCATGCGTATGAGCCCGAAACGAAACAACAATCGACCGTGTGTGTCCTCAAAGACGAGCAAAATCCAACGAAAGTTGTTCGTGGAAGAAGCACTTCGAAGCAAATGGTCGCCTGTTTCTTCGGCAAAACTGGTAGGACGGTCACTTCTGAGTGGTACACTACCATTTGTTTGCATGAAGTCATCGGAGAAATTCGAAAAACCAACAAGAAAAGACGAATCATTGTTCACCATGACAATGCGAGCTCTCACACATCGGCTCAAACCAGAGCGTTTTTGACCGGCCAAAACGTCGAACTAATGGATCACCCGCCGTACAGCCCCGACTTGGCACCTAATGACTTCTTCTTGTTTCCGCACATCAAGAAAAAAAATGCGTGGTCAACGATTTTCGTCGCCAGAAGAAGCTGTTGAAGTGTTCAAAAACCATGTTTTAGAGGTGTCTCAATCGGAGTGGAAAAAGTGCTCCGACAACTGGTTTGAGCGCATGTAAAAGTGTATAAATCATGCTGGAAAATACTTTGAAAAACAATAAAACCATTTTTGATTATAAATAATCGCATTTTCACTATTAGGCCAGAAATATATAGAGCAGCCCTCGTATACATATGTTTTTCTTTTTTAATTGCAGTAATCAACAAACTCTTTTCCGTGTCAACAAATTAATTTTTCTCTTTTTCTCCTTTTAAATGTTAACTTTTTTCATTATCCAAAAAAATATATAAAAAAATCAAAACAAAAAATAAATAAATCAAAACAAACAGTCTTGAAAAATTGTTTTTAAAAAATTCCCTATGAAAAAAGTGCTGCTTGTGGTATCTCGTAATTAAAAAAATGTTGCAAAGAACATTTTTTGGTTGAAAAACATGTTGTGAGGAACATTTCACATCACAAATAAGCCATGGCGAAATAATACAGCTGGTCATTTCTTTCGCCGTAAACGCTAAATGTCAAACTCCATGTATAAGAATTATGTATAATTTTATTTATAACGTTTGCGTCGAAAATTAATGAATTCGCCATCGAGACCATCTAGTATTATTTCGCCATGAAATAAACAAAGTACTACTTTAGCAACATTTTTTCTTATTTATTTCGCAGTAATTTTTTTATATGGACATTTTCAACATTTCACACAAAATTATGAATAGAACACTATGCTTAATATAGCAAAGTTATACAAGCTACGTGAAGACTTCAAAAGTTACAAAAATTTTAACCAAACGGCAACACCGGTGATGCAGAAATTTCACCTAATATTTCTCATTCCGGAACTGTTATACATATTTCATTAGGTTTTTTATAGCATTTATTTTAAATAAACTAAAATTAAAAAAACAAAGTTTTTTATATCTTTATGGTATATATGTATTAAAAAAAGTCGTCCACAAAGTGGTTCGAATTTCCGAACGTCTACTGTAGTCAGATCCCTGTATCAAAAGCTTCCACAAGTTATCTAGGGTCCTTTGAAAATCCGATATATGTACATAACTCAACCGACAATGTAAATACATTTTGTTTAATAAAACTAATAAATCAAGTATCAATTCAAAACTATTTTTGATATGCAGTTTTTCTTATTCACCATTCCTATAAATTATAATGTAAATAAATAGAGTCTCGATTAATTTATGACTCCTTGAATCGCAATACTCTTGAAACAATTTAATTATTTTTTTTTTTTAGATTTTTTATTGTTTTGCCATTGAAATATTTTTCACCCGTTATAATTTTTGTTATTTTTTTAAATCAAATTCCTTTAAGATGTACATTAAACATTGTTCATGTTGTTTTATTATTTACGTAGGTACATATGTACATACGTAAATAATATGTACATATGTATGTATAAAGTTATGAGTTCAATATGGCACAAATACCATAATAATTGTTCAATTTTATTTACAAATTACTTTGCCTTTAAGATCTGTTTGTTCGATTTTTTTTAATAGACAAAAGAGAAAAAAATAAGTGCCTACAGTAAATATACATGAAAGAGGGGGGAAACCAAAACATTCAGTTGTAAATGACCCAGAAAAATTACTCCCCTCACAAAAATTAACCCACTATACAATTTATTTATAATGACACCATTTTTCATAATGCTAACGTTAACTAACTTTGATGTTATTTAAATTACTGATTTATTACAAATAATTGACGCTATTTATGGTTATTGTTATTGTAATAATTTATGTAAATTTATTGTACCCTAATCAATGGAAATATAATTAATTAAACAAGTTTTTTTTTGTTAACAATTTCGTTCAAAAGGTTTTTATTGTTTGTTAAAATAAATTAGTTTCTAATAAAAAACAAATCACGGTTGTCATTTGGCAAAAGTTAAACAGAATTGTTAAAAACCGGAATCATTAAGGCTTTGATATGTTTTGGGTATAAAAAATAGAGTTATTTATTTATAATTAGAAATAGAAATAAAAGAGTATATTTTTATCAACGTACATATTAAAATGTTATTCACAATTGTTTAATTCACAACTTATTTGTGTCCGTGCTATAATAACTGAACAAATGTTGTTGGTAATTTTTATGTATATAAACATTTACTACACCATGTATGACATTCTTCCTCCATATGTTTATTGAATGGCGCAAAATGATATCAGGAATGGAAAAGTCAACACGTTTTTCTTATGTTTCTTATATGTTAAGTAAATAATTTTTTTTAAGCTTCACGTTGCATTTGGAAATAATTTTATGAAAGTTTTGTGTACATTTTATAAACAAGAATTTCAAAGAAATTAACAATTTTCTTCATTATTTTAACGGAAAGTAAATGTTGCCATCTGTCAATGTACAAAATATTTTAGGTTGCCTACACGTAAATTTATTGTAATTATTATAGTAAATTTAATTTATTTTTATTAAATTAGAAGTTGAACTGTTGATATTTTCAATGAATAGAAATTGATTTTGGCTTAAGTTCATTTTTTAATTTATAAAAGACCTATTTTTTAAAGAAAAATTATTTTACAAATGTATGCAGACGCTTTCGAAAGAAAACCAAAAAATTATACACCAGCAAAATGCATCATTTTCTAGATCGCTACATCCTTCATCAGCATTCTTCTCATCTGTCTAACTTAGAGGTTGTGTACATATTATTATTTACAAAGAAAGTTGTTTAAAAAGATGAAATTTCCAGTTTTTGTGGTGAAGTTTATAAAAAATGAACTTAAGCCGAAATCAATTTCAATTAATTTATATTATAGTGAGTTTTTTAATGAGATTATTATTGTAAAGAGACATTAAACGATACTTGATGAAAAATATCAAAGATTTTTTACGAAATTGAGTTTTTTCGTGATTCCAATGCATTTCACACAGATACACCCTGTCATAAAATTTGCTTGCAATAGCATAAAATATAACGGGGTTTTTTTTTTTGAATTTTTAATATTACATTACAGTTTCTATTATATTTTTTACGTTCTCCAGTAAAGTTACAATTATACGAGTTAGGGCATTTCTACATGAGACCAGCGATATGCAGAAATTAAGGCATATGAAATAAGATGCATCCAAGGCGATCTTATTGTTTCTTGCTGGACTAAGTGTGTCAAACAAAGCTGACTGAAATATACACAAAAAGAAAGTTTTAAATAAATTTGAAAAATTTTTTAGCAATTCTTTTTTATTACTTGAAATTTAAATAAATTATAACGTTGTCAGAAGCTATTTTTAAATCGTGTAGTTAAGGAATTATGCATACAAAATGGCATGGTATAAGGGAGTTGGCAGCTAGAAGCAATTGCCATGGTTGCCCTCACCCCCCAAAACTCTTTGTTGGGTAGGGACACGCAATAAAAAGCGATATATTAGTTGAATATGCATATCTCTATTACACTAGCGCATTATAACAGTTGGAAAACTTCTAATCGTCTCCTGTACCGAAAGAATTAATTTTTAAAATCAGAGCAGGAATAAATTTTATTGTTTGTGAATTAAAAAAATGGTATTTTGAGGTTATGTTGAAAATTCTAAAAGTGCAAAAATTATTGTTTTAAAAAATAAATACTAGACGACTATGGCAGGGAGTATTGTCATAAACCAATATATACGAGATCTGAAAATTCATTTCTTAACTCTTCCCACCTATCAATAAGCCTTTTGACTCATTCATGTGCACCGTCAGCTCAGAACGAACCCCTAAGGCTATCCATTTGAATAATGCCAGATGTACTAATTGCATTATTGTATGTTATTATTTATTTAAAAATATTTTTGTATTAATTTTTAGTAAATATTTCTTAATATTTTTTTTTTTAATATTCTCAATTTAAAATGAAAAATCGCAATTTCATTTGAAATCCCTCAATTTCATTTGAAATCCCTCAATTTCAAATAGAAATTCGGAATTTTCTCAATTTCAAATTAAAACCTTTCATTTGGAATTTTTTCAATTTCATTTGGAACCTTCTCTATTTCAATAAAAAATTATGTAAGGAAAATGGGCGAGTGTATTTCAACATTATAACTTTTATTTTATGGCAAATTATTAATAAAAAAAATTTGGAGAGTTACTATCTCTCCATTCATAAAATGTGTGTAATAAACAAACAGACACTAATTTTTATTATAATTAGAGTTATTGCAATTATTTACCTTTATTCTAAATTTTAAGAGGTACAACTACATTTTTATGTACTAGCAGTGCCCACGACTTCGCCTGCGCGTCATTTCTAATTTTCTTGAAATTCAAATTTAGAAAAATGTGTTTTTAACTATTTATTCCGAAGTTCTGTAGACAGATATAAACATTTTCGATTTTAACAAAATAAAATGTGCTGACAACTGTTTTAGTACTATCTTTAATTTCTCTACGAAATGACATATTTTTTACCAAAAAAATATTCTGTATGTAAAATTTGAAAATTTTATTCAAATACATCCAGCAGTTTTTACGTGATGCAAACACAGACAGACAGACGGACAGGCAAAAAAAATTTTACAAATGTTTCATGTACATTACAGTTTAATTATATGTATAGAAATGTATAGAATTTCCATCTCTGTAATTAATTGAAAAAATGTATGTGTGTACATGTAATAAAATTATAAAAATACCGTTTTTGTACGTGAAATACATAAATATTTTTTTTTAATTTTTTATGGTGGCGCAGATAGTATTCAATTTAGAGCACGAAACACCAATTTTTGGAATTGTTGTCTGTGTGTCTGTCGAAAATTCTTCACGCGCAAACTACTGTGTGGATTTTAATAAAATTGCACGTAAAGTTACTTTAGCGACCCGGTTAAGTTAAAGGACACTTTCTTACAGCCGTGAAAAACTTAATTTGCAAGAGGAAACAAAATAAAACAAGTAAGATTGCTATTATATTCGGCTATGCCGAATCTTATATACCCTTCACCATCTATGTAAATCTAGTTTAGTGAAGTAACTCCAATCAAAAATGCAAATATTGGAGTGACAGAGAATAAAAAAATAATTAAAAAAATTTGGTACTGAATATATATTATTTTACATAAAAATGCCATCGGCTCCTAATGGGTTGAGCATTTTAAAAAAAATTTAGTATTTCCTTAAAGGTCTCTTCAAAAGCTTTTAAATGATACAGATATTGATATTTAAAAAAATTTTGGAATTTCAGAACCCCATAACTCGGAAAATATGGGTGAGCACCAATTTCTTCGCTGGATATTTTTTTCTTACTTTTTAATTCTCTGCTTTATTGTTCCAAATTCCATAAAAAATGTGAGGTAGGCGTGATGTTTTGCCTGCTGCTTCGAAGGATATGGACCGATCATGCTGATTTCTAATAGCACCTCTTTCGACACTATATCTAATCGATTAACACATTTATTTATTTTTTTTTGTGAAAACACTAACACGGACGGACGAACGGGATCGGAAATGAATATTGTAGAAATTACACACGAAATGAAAAACTTAATACGAGGGCGGTTCAGAAACGTATTAGCCTAGCACAAAAAGCGCAGTATAAACAGAAAAAAGTTAAGTGTTTTGGAAAAGTCCATCTCTGTTATGAACACGTGTTAAATTTTGTTTCGATCTGGCAACTCCTTCATATAGAAACAGGTGTTCAAAAAAGATGCATGCGCAATGTGAACATTTTTCAAGCTTGCTTGGATCGTTTAAAGCGAAATAAAATGAATTTTAAGCGTCGTTTCATAACTGTTGATGAGACATGGATCCACCACTATACTTCAGAGACAAAAGAACAATCCAAACAATGGATTGAAGCTGGAGGAAGTGCCCCAAAGAAGGCAAAAAAAATTCAATCGGTTGGTAAGGTTATGGCAACGGTTTTTTGGGACTTCAAAGGTATTTTATTGATTGACTATCTGCAAAAGAGTAAAACAATAAATTCAGAGTACTATTGCAGCCTTTTGGATCAATTAAATGTACAAATTCGAGAAAAACGTCCTGGCTCACAGCACAAAAAAATAATTTTTCATCAAGACAACGCACCAGCGCACAAGAGTGTTTTAACAATTGATAAAATTAACGAATTAAAGTACGAGTAGCTTGCAACTTATTCTCCTGATTTAGCTTCCAGTGACTTTTACCTGTTCCCAAATCTAAAAAAAACCTTGCTGGCAAGCGTTTTACCTCAAATGAATAGCAAATTACAGTTGTACTCTACTATTTTGAAGACCTTGAGGAAAACTATTTCAATCAAGGGATAGAATTGCTAGAAAAGCGTTAAACTAAGTGTATTGAAGTTTGAGGAAATTATATTGAAAAATAAAAATATTTTTTAAAAACTAACTATTTTTTTTCATTGATAGGCTAAGAAGTGTTTGAACCGCCCTCGTATACCCTCTTTTTACTTTTTGTGGTCGAAGCTATAATAAAGGTGAAATCTTTCATAAATTTTTGTTTGAAGACAGCAGGAGTAGAAAAGTAAGCGGGGTATGTAAAATTACTAGACAGGGCTTTTTCAACACCTGCTGTGAAAATACTTTTTTCAGAGTTGCATTTTGATTTGAAGTAACGCCTTAAAAACAACAACGGATTCCAGATCCAAAATGAACTTTTAAAAAAATAGCAAACTGATTGCATTGATAATTTCAAAGGAGAAACATAGGAGGAAATACGTAAATCAAGTAGATATAGTTTACACAGTTCAAATTTTGAGGCAATAAATTGCAAGGAATTTAGTAAAAAAAAGTGAAATTGCACTACATGAGATTTTAGCGGAGATTCACGTTACAAACAAATCTTTTGTACAGAGTTGTTTTTAAAGAATCTGATTTGAAATGAAAAAAGGTAAATTACACATTTACATTGCACGCTTTCTATGTGTAAAGCTTTTTTACCAATTCAGCCTTTGTTGAATCTTGTTGTACAACGGAGCCCGCAAAAAAAAAGAGCTTATGACGGCGAATACAATATTGACAGTGTGGCACCTAAACACACTTTTTTTTGCGATTTTTCAAAGTAGGACAGATTTCCATCAGATTTTTTTTTAAATGAATTGTAGGATTGTGTGGGATAGTCAGGCCTTTAATGAAATTGATAATATTATTAAACCCTTCACCACAAAATGTGAAAAAAAGGTATAATTAATTTTGTCATTCCGTTTGTAATTCCTACAATATGCATTTACGACCCTTTAAAGTATATATATTCTGAGTTCTTGTGCTTAGCGAAGTCGATTGAGCGATGTTCGTCCGTGTTAGTGTTGAAATCAAGTTTGCCTTTGAAAAATTTTAATACGCCAATCGATCAGACATAGTGTCGAAAGAGGTCCTATTGGAAATCAACATAATCGGTAAATGTCCTTCGAGGCAGCGGGCAAAACATTGCACCTACCACTAATTTTTTCATATACGAGTAATTTATAACAATAAAGTAAATCCAATAAAAAAAAAATAAATAAATGGGGCGATAGATAATTAAAATATAAGAAAAAAATTCCAGTGAAAAAATTGAAGCTCGCCCATATTTTCCGAGTTACGGGTCTCTGAAATTTAAATTTTTTTTAAATATCAATATGGGTATTATTTAAAAGCTTTTGAAGAGATCTTTAAGTAAATACTAAAATTTTAAAAAATGCTTAACCCATTAAGAGCCGATAACATTCTTATGTTTTAATTCTCCGTCACCCCAATATTTGCTTTTTTTTTGTGTGGAGTTGTTTTACTAAACTATATTTACATACATAAATGGAGAAGGGTATATAAGATTCGGCGTAGGCGAAGAAAGCACTCTTAGCTTTTTTTAAATAACTTTTTGTTTTCAAAATACACATCGTTATGTGTGTCGTTTGCCAAAAGTGAACACCTGATTAAGACCTTTTCCAAAAATATTATGGATTTCTTTTTTAGTTTAATCTTCTTTATAAGAAATTTACACATAAAATTGATTTCTCTTTTAGTTATAATCGGGATTCCGTTCAACAACATTAGTCTTGAGTCTAGACTAATGTAAACATTCTTTGTCAAATTTTATGAAATCAAAATAAAGTCATGTTTGCAACATTAATTTTTGACCAAATAAAACAAAATATAAAAAATATCAAATCACACAAACTCCATCCCAGCCATTTCAATCAAAACATTTGAACACTTGGCATGTTTGTGCTTTTGTGTTGTTATTTATTAATTTATTATTTTTTTTTGTCGTTTAATATCCAACTTGTTGATAGATGTGAAAACATTAAATGCCCACTTTGATGGACATTTTGTAGTACAAGTATTTCAGTTTCAAACGATAATTGTTTTAATTTCTTAATAAACGTAAACAAACAAAACAACCGTTTGGAGCGAAGTACAGTGGTTAAGAAAGTTTTTTTTTTCTTATAATTGAAATGTTTAATTAAACACCTGAAGTATTGAAGATAAAACAAACACTAAATCGAAGTAGATTTCTGAGAGATGTCACCTTTCAAAAGGCAACTAGTAATTTTAAGGAAAATTACAGTTCAAATTTCATTCCCTAACAACTTTTTCTATTAAGCAGGAATTCCTTTTAGTCATTAAATCTTTGTATTTCCAAGACAAAAAAAAAAAAAAAAAAATACTTGAAGTTCATGACACATCGGCACCATATTTTTAATATTGGGTAAGATAATTTAAGTCAACGACTTTAGAAATCCCTGATCGAGTATAAAGGCTGGGGCAAATAGAATCTGCCATACGTTGTACTTTGATGTATTCAGCTGAAGTCATAGTAACGACGGATGAGGTTGGCACAATGAGTACTTTGCTGACGGATATTAAATCAGCTGTTTATCTTTTCATTATTATTATTGTTGTTATTTTTGGCCACCAAATTTCGATTTTTGTGTGTATAATCTTACATTTTAAGCTAATAAGGTCTAAATTGATCCATGTAAATAAAACACAATTTTTTATTACATATTTCCCCAAAGTTTCGTTAATTTTTTGTTCACTTTCTCAAGGGGACGTCTATTTATTTAAAAAGAAGAAAATTTAACACAGTTACAATTAAAAACAATTACCGCGAAAATGTACAGAAATATGTTAACTTACAGTATGACAGTACAGTACAGTTAACATTAATAAAGTAAAGATTTAAAAAAAAACAATAAAAAACAATATTAAACATGAATTAACAAACACAAAAATTTAATTTTAACTGTTGTTGAAATTAATCCCAGTTTATAACTGGCGCTTAAATTGTCTGTGTCCTCTTTAATGTTCATTGTTTTGTTTATTTTTTGTTGTATTCTGAAGCTTTCTATGGTGTATCTCTTTTTCTCGTTGTTTACTTTAACTAGTATTTTTATATTGTCAAAATCAAGCTTATGTTTTGTTTGTGTTATATGCTGAGACAATGCTATGTTTTCTCTGTTTTTGTTGACATCAGCTTTGTGCTCATTTACTCTTGTCTCTAAACTTCTCTTAGTTGTTCCAGTGTAAATAATATTGCAGTCTGTATGTATAATCTTACATTTAAAGCTAATAATACCTAAATTGATCCATGTAAATAAAAAACAATTATTTATTACATATTTCCCCAACGTTTCGTGAATTTTTTGTTCACTTTCTTTATCTTTTTATCAATGTTGCCAGGCAAAAACCAGGAAAAATTACGCGTTTGCTTCAAAAAAAAGTTACATATTAAAATTTTCCTTAAATAAATAGTAATTTATTGTAATTTATATAAAATATAGTAAAAAGTCAGGAAAAATAACAAGGCAAAACAAATTCATTTACAGAACAAAAACAAAACGAAAATATTAAAAAAAATATAAAAAAAACTTAAGAAGCAAAATTTCTTACCGATGATACTGATGAGGATTTAAACTAGGACTTAATACTTATATTTCTTTATGAAAAAGTGCATGCCATTCAATAAAATTAGTTAAAGTTGGATTTGTTTAATAAATTCGTTTTACTTTTTCTTCGAAAGATTAAGCTTCCGTAGAATTTACTACACTATAAAATGATAGTTTTTCTTTCCCATTTAAAAAAATGTTATTTGTAAAATAAACAGTTTCTACACCACTGTGCAGCGTAAAAGCCAACATTTAAGTTGATTGGTTGCTGCTGTATACTGGGGGTGATGTAATAAATAATTGAACTGGTCATAGAATTTGTTCAATTTGATGAAAATATTCAACAACAACAACAATGACGACAACAAAAGTTTATTTTTTTTTTAATATAAACACGTACGTATGTATGTATACAAAAGTTTAGATAACTCCTACGAGAATTGTTTATCTTATAAAAATAACCTAGAAATTTTTCTGTTGAAATAAAAATTTATATTCTCATAAACGGGCTACTGCTTCTCGTTTGTACGTAATGTAAACAATGAGCACTAATTAAATGTTGTTGAAAAATAAATTTATATTTATACATTCAAACACACACACACATACATACGTTTATATATATTTTTTCGCAATTTCACTTGTTTGCAAATTATTGTAAATATTCCGTTTCAGAAACAGATGTTACTCTTGATCATTTGATCTGGATTGTGTTAAAAAAAATTTCATGGGATTAAAGCTTATTGCCAATTAAATTGTAAGGAAAATAATATAAACTTAAGAATTTATTTTTAATTAAGAACATTGTGAAATCTAGATAAAAATTAATAAATTTTTTGTATTTTAAATTTTGTTCAGTTCCAGATTGATACTTGTTTATTTCCAGTATAGCTTGAGGTTTAGTTCGACTTTAATACTGGTTGATTTCTTATTTAGTTTTATGTCAGTTTAAGTTAAGTTGTCATTTACACTTCAGTTGTGGTTCAGTTCATTTAAAGTAAAGTTCATTGGTGTAAATAAGTATGTCGGGATAGTGGTGATCCATACTCCATAACTACTTCAACCTTTCGTGGGATTTTTCCTTTCGTTTAAAATTTCTAATTTAAGGGTTAGACGTTTTTTGTTACTTTAAAAGGCTCCACGTAACATGTATAATTATGTTGTATTTGGCCAAATTGTCGTACGAGGGCTGCTCTATATATTTCTGGCCTAATAGTGAAAATGCGAATATTTATAATCAAAAATGGTTTTATTGTTTTTCAAAGTATTCTCCAGCATGATTTATACACTTTTGCATGCGCTCAAACCAGTTGTCGAAGCACTTTTTCCACTCCGATTGAGACACCTCTAAAACATGGTTTTTGAACACTTCAACAGCTTCTTCTGGCGACGAAAATCGTTGACCACGCATTTTTTTCTTGATGTGCGGAAACAAGAAGAAGTCATTAGGTGCCAAGTCAGGGCTGTACGGCGGATGACCCATTAATTCGACGTTTTGGCCGGTCAAAAACGCTCTGGTTTGAGCCGATGTGTGAGAGCTCGCATTGTCATGGTGAACAATGATTCGTCTTCTCTTGTTGGTTTTTCGAATTTCTCCGATGACTGCAGGCAAACAAATTGTAGTGTACCACTCAGATGTGACCGTCCTACGTTGCTCAAGCGGAACAGTCGCCACATGACCCGTTTTGCCGAAGAAACAGGCGACCATTTGCTTCGAAAAGCTTCTTCCACGAACAACTTTCGTTGGATTTTGCTCGTCTTTGAAGACCCACATGGTCGATTGTTGTTTTGTTTCGGGCTCATACGCATAGATCCATGATTCGTCACCTGTGACGATCTTATAAACGTGTTTTGAAGCACCGCAATGGTATTTTTGCAACATTTCTTTGCACCAATCGACACGAGCCTTTTTTTGAGCGACTTTCAAATTGTGCGGGATCCAACGAGAACAAACCTTTTTTACGGCCAGGTGTTCATGCATTATCGAATGTATGCTGGTGGAAGAAACGTCCAAGGATGTCTCTATCTCTCGGTATGTCGCATGTCAATCTTGCATTATGAGTTCACGCACGGCATCAATTTTCTCTGGCACAACAGCCGTTTTTGGACGACCTTCACGGAATTTGTCTTTGAGCGAGCTTCGGCCACGATTAAATTCATTATACCAATTTTTCACAGTGCTATAGGATGGTGCTTCATCGCCGTACAAAGATTTAAGTTCATCAATGCACTCTTGTCGTGATAATCCACCTCGAAAGTTGTGAAAAATGATGGCACGAAAATGTTCACGAGTTAATTCCATTTTTTTCTATATTAATTTTTTCAAGTCACTGTAAACAACACAAATAATGGTCGTACGTCAAAACGTTTTGAGTACGATTATGCTTAAAAATGACAAACTTTCCAATGGAAATGTCAGATTGCACTTGGCAGCACTCAGTGTTGCCAGGCCAGAAATTTACATAGCAGCCCTCGTACTCGTATAGTCTACCTACTAATAATAACAACAAAAAATACATTTTATGTCTTTGGAAGAATTTATAAAACATAAACAAAATTAACTTAAAAATTCGCTGTTCGAAACCTAAGTAACTTTTACATTGTTGCATTTCTTGCGAAATATTAACTAAAACAACAACAAAAATTTTAAACAAAAATTTTAGTCTCGTTTAAAAAATAATTTTGGTTGATTTTACGCATTTAAGTAGTACCAATTCTTTAGAAGTGAAACCATGACGTGAACACGTTATGGATCAGCTTTTAAGCTAAAAATTATTGATGTTTTAATAACGGTAAATCTCAAATTGCTATGGCAAACCAATTGAATACTCGTATTAATAAATCAATAGTTTCCCGACTTTTAAAAAAGTATAAAGCTACTGGGAAAGTAGAGCAAGCCAATAGCGGTGGGCGACCTCGAAAAACTTCTAAAGGGAACAGACCAGAAAATTTTCCGTCTAGTTAAAAAATCCATTTATTTCGTCGAAAGACATAGTGAATGAGCTTGAACTTCAGATTAGTTATTCCACAGTAAGAAAACGTTTATTGGAATAAAACTTAAGGAGCTTCATGCCATCTAAGAGGCATATGCTGACTAAGAAGCATTTAAAAAAGAGGTTTGTTTGATTGATTGCAACGTAGTGTCGGATTTTCTCAGCTTTTTGGTTGTTTTAGGTTGGATTTTGCTAGAGCACATATGGATTGGACTATATCCAAATGGAGAACTGTTTTGTTTAGTGATGAATCTAAATTTAAATTACTAAATTCAGATGGAGTTTGCCACGTGAGAAGACCAAAAAGAAAGCGGCTACATCCTCGGTACTCAAAAGCCACAATAAAGCATGGGGAAATGTGGTGTGGTGTTGGTCCCTTTGTAGAAATTCAAACAAAAATGGACCTTTTTGTTTACAGAGACATTTTAGCAACTAACATGCTTAACTATGCTGAGTGGGAAATGCCACTTCGATGGGTGTTTCAACATGACAATGACCCAAAACACTCATCGAAATTAGTCAAGGATTGGTTAACAGCTAATGGGGTTCAAGTTTTGGATTGGCCACCTCAATCGCCAGACTTGAATCCCATAGAGAACCTCTTTGGAATTTTAAAACGGAGAGTTGGAATTCGACGCTTTAAAAATAAACAGGAGTTGATGAACTGTCTAAAATCAGAGTGGGAAGCTATACCAACATCTATTCTATCGAATCTTATTGAATTTAAAGATGCGCTGAGGTCGTAAGAAACAAAGGATATCATACCAAATATTAAAAGTTGCTTTGGTTTTGAACAGCGAATTTTTAAGTTAATTTTGTTTTTATTTTATTATAACATCCAAAGAAATGGAATTTAATTTTTGTTCTTATTTTTAGGTTATAGACACATTGTGTAGTAGTAAATAAAAAAAAATATTTTTTATAAATTTATTTAAAGAAAAGGTATGAGTCTTCTATAACTTAGTGGGAAAAAGTTGCTTCGGTTTCGAACAATACTGTATATGTTTGTCATTCCGTTTCTAAATTCTACAATATACATTTTCTACTTCCTATGGAAAGCGAAGTCGATTAAGCGATATCCGCCTATCCGTCCGTGCTCGGGTTGAAATCCAATTTTCCAAGCTACTAGATGAGCTAGAGAAAATTTAAATACTCCAATCGACCAGATATATTTTCGAAATTTTTATTTTGAAAATTAGCGGGCAAACTACCACGCCTGCCTTTAATCTTTTGTCATCATTTGAAACAAATATAGTTTAATGAAATAACTCCCATCAAAAAAACAAATATTTGGGCCGATGGAGAACTAAAAAATAAGAAAAGAGTAAAAGGAAAAAATTGGCGCTCGCCCATATTTTCCAAGTTACGGGGCTCTGAATATTTAAAATTTTTTAAAATATCAATATGGGTATCATTTAAAAGCTTTAAAAGAGATCTTTAAGGAAATACTAAAATTTTTTAAAAAATCCTTAACTCATTAAGAGCCGATGACATTATTATGTAAAATTAAAAACTCAATTTTTTTGATGTGTGTGGCCATACTTTTGAACCGTTATAGACAGCAGATGAAATCTGTTTTGAATTAGTTTTTTTTTTCGCAAGAATTATTCCTTTGTTTGAATTTTATACAAATAAATGTAAACATTTCTTAATAAAAAATATATTACAAACAATTTTTTTTTTCAAATTTAATTAATTAAACTATTTCCACACTTTGTATAAATAACTTTTCCTAAAGTTTATTATAATTAAAAATTCAATATCAATTTCATATCAGACAGTTGTCACTGTCTGTAACTGCCCTTGTCTAAGCTAAAAATTAAGAAAAAAAAAATAATCTTATAAAAATGCTACGTATACATAGATATATTTTTTAAAACTTATATATTACATATACATATATATGTATGTATGTATTATACATTCAATACATTCCTTTTGTTTATTTAAATTTTACAAACGTTTAAATATTTAATTAGCAATTTGAGTTAATGGAAATTAAAAATGCAAATACTATCTATGAAATTCTAATATTCAAATTTGTTTTTTTTTTACTTAATTCGATTTCTATTTTGCACGTTTATTTGTATTTTGAAATGTAAAATAAAAAACTTTTAATCTTTATTTTTTAATCTTTGACTTTGAGGGCAGCGCTTTTTTATGACTTATTTACTAAGCAGAGATGCTTAAGTAAAACTCGTAAAAAAAACTAGGACCGGGTAAAATTTAATAATTTCAGTAGCACTTTAGTTTATTTCTTATAAAAACAAAAACCTTTCATATCAATTTTTTCTCAAAAATAAAATTTGTTACAATTGCTCGGTAGTGGCCTTTCGTCGAAGAAACCCAAACAGAGCTCTATATTAAATCGGTAGGTAGACAAGTATCAAAAGTTTGGACGAACTTCTTACCTAAATTGAGCTTATGATGCGAACATAAACTTAAATATTTATAAACGATTTTTATTCTTATCTTCTTGATGGATAATGTCCGCTGGATTTTTGGCTTTTAGCGCATCCACGCTTTTGCTAATGACCATTTTTCTTTGGGTCCTTGGTAAGTTGGGTCTTATAGTAATTTAGGCGAAAATTATTTAACGAGTTTTGTCGGCAAAAGAAAATGAAACGACATCCTTTCTACTACTTAAGAACTTTGCGAAAAATGTCACGTCGGATAATCCTTAAATTAAAATGTTTAACATCGCTATATAAAAATAAATAAATATATATAAAATAAATAAAAGCTAAATATTAAGTTACTATAATACTTTCTTCGCAAAGGAATAGAGAAAAAGAGACGTGATATGAAAAAGAAGAGTGTTAAGACCATGATTCACATCATACTCAGTCGTACGATCTATCAAAAATTGCATTTGGACCCAAAAAGTAGTGTGACAGATCTGTACGATTTAGTAATCTTTTGAAATAATTCATAAAAAAAGGGCTGTCCAGGTGCATAACAAAATAGTCCTGACTTTTGAAAGAAAAAGGAAATTACTCTCTGAATGTGACAAAGTTGTCCGAAATTGCTGGAACGCAAAATAACACAATTGAACATTCTAAAATAGTAATAGTGCTGACTTTTTTAAATAAATTTTAATTTAGTGATTGTAGACGCTTAAAATGAAAAAAAATATTTTAAAAACACAGCATTTGCCTCATTGCCAACAGCTGTAAAAAGTGATTGAATATAAAAGGTATAAACCAAGGCGAATTGAATACTAGCTAATTGCATGAGGACAAAAACAAAAAACGCATGTATTTTGTTTTTTGTAAATTTACTTGTACTTGTCAGTAAAGGCCGTGTCAGATAAAACTTTTGCTTTGCGTTGCGTTGCAAATTCGCTTTGACATCTAAGATAAAATGCACGAACTTATATGACATATGTCACATAAAGTACTTTTAACGCAAAGCAAAGCACAAAGTTGGTCAACACTCATCTTTTTGCGCGCTTTGACAATTAGCTGCTATATATTTGTATATTATTTTTGGCAAAATCGAACGTAAAAGAGTTAAGTATTTTAAAATATTATTTTTTTTATTAAATATTCTTCCTTTATTATTTTTTTTAGAAAATTATGGAAGAAAAACTTATAAAAACAAACAATAATTAGGTGCTGTTAAAGTTTTTATTGTGACATACCTCTTGCGTTTTACGCTTTTTTTTCAAAGTTTGAGACGTCACGCAAAGCGACAAAGTTTTATCTGACACGGCCTTAAGCAACTGACGAAAAATAAAAAGAAATTTATTAAAAAGTGTGTATATATGGAACAAATCTAGTTTACGGACGCAGCTTTAAATTAATAAAAGTTGCCTACGGGGTGTAAAATGTAATTTTAAGCAAAAAATGTTAAGTGACAAATTTGGGGCTGACCCTTGGTTTTCGAGTTACGGACCTCCAAAGTTTGTATGTACCATATTGTGTCCTTTGTCATATCAAACAAAGTTCCACTCACGCGTTCGTACTTTTTCTTGCAAACCGCACAATAACGCATTTTTCAAAATGTATATTTTGCTTAAAATGTTTTTAATTTACAAATGTTTTTCGAAGAAACGTTTTCTTTTTTAGTAAGTTTTTTGTTCTTTATTTAATATTCTTACAGCACTTTTTGGCACACACACTTTTCACTTTTTAAACAACGATTTTTTGTACATTCACTTTTTTTCAAATTAATTTTTCAATTTTATTTTCAAGTTCAAAATTTTTTAGTTTTTTTTAATGGCGCGTCACATAAATGTAAATAAATTTTGACGTTAGCTCGGAGAAATTTGTAAAGCGTAGTTTTGCAGTTTTACCTAGTATTCAATTTGCCTTAGTATAAACCAGTTATTATTTAGAAATTTATTTATAATTTTTTTGCAAAATGGAAAACCAAGTTACTATTGTATGTTCTTCTTTCTTCAAATATTTTACATAAATTCAAATACAACTGTTTGAAAACTCTAAAATGTTTCCTAAATTCGTCCTCGTATATTGAGACACCACATCTACTAAATATTTATTAATGCTGTTTCTTTTCGCTACTTCGAAAGCAGCAAGAACTCCAACAAAAATTTCTTCCCATCTTCTTCCCAATTAAGTCCAAAATGTAGTTTTGATCACACTCACTTAAAGTGTCCATGACTTTTTCAATGATCTATAAAAGCATATTTTATTAAAGCAAGTGATAAATATCCACAAATATATGTACAAGTACTTACAACTACAAGTTTATTTGAAAAATCCTTTGAGTTATTTTAAGTAAAAACTTTATGTATATATTTAAAAATTATTTGATTTTTAAAGTAAACAAACACAGCTGGTAATTTAATCCTAGTCCGAACTTACCCAAAGAAAAAGTTTGTACAACTTTGCACAGGAAATGAAAAATTTTACTCTCTCATTATCTCTCGAAATTGTACAAAAATTGTTATCTGGAAAGCTTTTGGACAAATTTGTATGAGTTCGGACTGTTTTGTTATGCATCTGGAACAGGCCTAATATTTTTATTTATGCTATCAGGGTTGATTTTTTAAGATGATGATAAAAAAAAACAACAAAATATTAAAACCGTATGGTTTTGATTTTTTTTTTTTTTTTATAATAGTGTGGCACCTACGACGCCAATTTGTAACGATTTTTAACTAGGGTGTCAGACGATCAAGTTTTCATTCAATTTTTATAATTTCTCTCATTTTTTTACCAATACACTCTCACTTTAAAATCTTGCTGAGAATTTGCTTTCAAATTTTCTTTCAATTGAGTCTTTCAAATTTTCATTCAAGAGAACAGCTGATTGAAGTTTTTTCCTTCAAATAAATGTTTTTTTTTTGGTTTCTTTACGACATCTTGCTTAAAACTTGCTTTGAAATTGCGTGCAGCCTACGTCACAGCTTTAAATTTTTGTGAATTTTGACAAGCAGTATGTGTAAATTTCTTGAAAGAGAATTGAATAAAAACTTGGCCGTGCGACTGCACTGTTAAGTAGGACAAAATTCTGTCAGATTTTTGTGTGATTAATTCGTTCGATTGTGTATGATAGCGAGTCCTAGCTTTTAGCAAGCTAAGTTTTTAATAACCCTGCAATTGCATATTGCAGGGAAAACGGATATTTTGCTCCCTTTTACTCTGAAATGCAATATCTACACAAAAGAGCCAAAATGTACGGGCATAAGAACTTTTGACAGCAAAAACACTTTCCAGTCGTGTTTAGGTATTGCTTTTATACTAGTCTTAACAAGTCATTGATATACATATGTATACATATTGTTTTGAGACGATTCATCTTGAATCTACTTGCGAACCCTAATTTTTATCGCAAGTTTATCTGAACTAGCTGCATATAAATGTAAACAAACGAAACGAACAAAAAAGAAATGACTGTTTTAGAAATAAAGTTTCATCAGCTAACTAGGGTGTCAGACGATCAAGTTTTCATTCAATTTTTAAAATTTCTCTCATTTTTTTTACTAATACACTCTCACTTTAAAAACTTGCTGAGAATTTGCTTTCAAATTTTCGTTCAATTGAGCCTTTCAAATTTCATTCAAGAGAACAGCTGATTGAAGTTTTTTCCTTCAAACAAATTTTGTTTGGTTTCTTTACAACATGTTGCTTAAAAGATTGCTTTGAAATTGCATGCAGCCTACGTCACAGCTTTCAATTTTTGTAAATTTTGACAAACAGTATGTGTAAATTTCTTGAAAGAAAATTGAACAAAAACTTAACTTACAGTGCAGTCACACGGCCAAGTTTTTGTTCAATTCTCTTTCAAGAAATTTACACATACTGCTTGTCAAAATTCACAAAAATTGAAAGCTGTGACGTAGGCTGCACGCAATTTCATAGCAAGTTTTTAAGCAAGATGTCGTAAAGAAAACAAAAAAAAATTATTTGAAGGAAAAAACTTCAATCAGCTGTTCTCTTGAATGAAAATTTGAAAGACTCAATTGAACGAAAATTTGAAAGCAAATTCTCAGCAAGTTTTTAAAGTGAGAGTGTATTAGTAAAAAAATGAGAGAAATTTTAAAAATTGAATGAAAACTTGATCGTCTGACACCCTAGTTAACTTAAAAAAATATGATGCTCGACACTGCAATGTGATGATGAGACTGTTTGTTTCAAATACGTACAATTTATAATTAACAATCCAAAAATTAATTTTCGGTACCTTGTTTTGTACTTTTGATGGTACTTTCGATTCCTTAAATGGTTAAAAAAATTGTAAACTTTATGTTTCCACTATAAAAGTTTATTTTTTTTATCTTTAAATAACAATTAACAATATAAAACTTAATTATGTTTTTTTATTATCAAACTTTTAGAAAGGCGGCAAAGTTATCTATTTTCTATTATTTTAAAAATTAATTTCCGCTAGTCTTCACATAAAATATCAACGTATATTTATGTCACATAAAAGCTTAAACACTGACGTATTAACATACATTACTACATATTACGTATGTACATACATGTGTTTATACTCGTTTGTAATATTTTATAATAATAATTTAATAAACTACACTTTAAATAAATAAGAAAAATAATATATAAAAATTAGAGCTCGTATTCCTCTAGTTTGCAAATAAATAATAGCAAATCATCTTTTTGAAATTTAATCTTATCTTTAAAAAACTGCAAAAAAAAGAAGCAGAAAAACTATGTACACATGTGAAATAATTGTTTAATAATAACTAAACAGTAACAAATCTAATAAAACTGTGCATTCATACACAGAAATATGTACACATGTGCATGCATACATGCTTGCGTACCATACTTACACACACCGGCATACGTACATTGAAACATATACAATTTGGTAGCAAAAACGTAATTAAAATGGAACTTAAACTGTTGCTGTTGTGTCGTAAATAATTGCAAAAAAAAAAAAAAAAAAAACAAACCGAGATGACATAAATATGACGTTGAAATAAAGGTATGAAATCATTTTACAAAAAGAATTTTATTTTTTTTAGAAATTAACAAACTGACAAAAACAGGCATGTCATACTTTACGATCGGAATGGTTTTAATTCCGTATAAGCAATTCTGACGCTTACCTCTAGGAATCATTTGAAACAATAAAAAAACGCTAATCAAAAAAATAAATATATGGGTCGATAGAGAATTAAAAAATCAGAAAAAAAAAACAAGTGAAAAATTGGAGCTCGCCTATATTTTCCGAGTTATGGGGCTCTGAAATTTTCAAATTTTTAAAATGTCAATATGGGTATTATTTAATAGCTTTTGATGAGTTCTTTAAGGAAATACTAAAAATTTTTAAAAATGCTTAACCCATTAAGAGCCGATGACATTTTTATGTAAAATAATATGCAGTACTTAATTTTTTTCTTATTTTTTAATTTTCTGTCACCCCTATATTTGCTTCTTTGATTCGAGTTACTTCACTAAACTAGATTTACATTGGCGGTGGAGGGTATATAAGATCCGGCATAGCCGAATGTAGCACTCTTACTTGTTTTATTATTTTTAGAAATTAACAAATTACATGAATGAAAATTTAATATTTATTATCAGCCAATCATACTATAAACTAATATTCCGTGAAGTTTTTTCTCATATTATAAATTTGGTCCCTTTTTTATTGGCGACGAAAAGTGAAAGGTTTTAAGAATTATGAGGAAATAGAAAGTGCAAGTAAAGGCGCGGATTTACTGTCTTACACAATCGTACGATTTAATCACACAATAATCTGACAGAATTCTATCATACTTTAAAAATCGTTCCACAAGCGTTTGTCAATATGTGTGTATGCACACCTACCTACACCGCCATTTTGAAACGATTTTAAAAGTAGAACAGAAGTCTGTAAGACTTTTGTGGGATTAAATCGTGAGGTTGTGTACGATAGTGAATACTGGCCTTAACTGATGCTTTTTAGAACGCGCTGCGCATCAAGCTCTAAACACTTACTGCCATCCCTAAATGAGCGCGTAAAGCGCAAGATAACTGTCAAAATTTCTCATGTACATACAAAATGTATGAAGCATCCCTAAATAGCTTGGCGTTAACGCTTAGCAATTGGAAAATCCAATTTTGACAGTGCGTTAGGAAGTGAAGTTGGCTGCTCGTTGCTTTGTTTTGTTTTGTTATGGCTGAAAAGTAGTGACAATTTAGTAATTTTCAAGGGAATCTAGCGGTTTTATCTATTCTTTATTCTTATACAGCGGGTTTTATGAAATAAAATGAGTTAACATTACTTTTAACGACACGAAGTTAACGCTGTTATTTAGGGATGACATTTCAGCGCAAAAGCTATAAATTACATTGCTTTGCGTCTTACGCGCTAATTTAGGGATGGCAGTTAGACGACAGAAGGCAGCAGACAGCAAACTGTCAAAAATAAAATACATGTGTTTAAATAAAAACGATTATTTTAACGACATCAGAGCAGCACGACTACACGACAGCATTTGCTGCTGCTGCCAACTTATGCTATTTTCTATTTTGACGGGCGGCCATAAACAAATATAGCATTGCCATTATACATATAAATTGGAAAAATAAAAACAAAAACTTTTTTTAATATTAAACATAAAAGAACATTACAAAATAGAGCTGTGTCGTTCGCAAACGAACGGCTTAAATTGACCGAATCAATCAAGTGAACGGAATGATCCGGTCATTTAAATCCGGTCTTTTTGTTCAATAGCGTACGGGTTAAATTGAACGGATGACTTAATTGAACGAAATGAGCCAGATATTTAACCGGCTCCTTTCGTTCAAATTGACCGATTGAACGAATGAATCAGTCTTTGATTATTGACCGTAAAAGACCGGTCACTGAAACGAACGACCGGGCACATGTCTATTACAAAAATACAAAAAGGAAATAAATTTATGTGTTTTTATAGTTTTTCGCGATATTATTACATTTTTTTGTCAATAACTTTAATTTTATTCTTTATAAAATATATGTATGCGGTATCCCTCAAATTTGTATTGCTAAAGTACACAGCTGTTGTTGCTGTCTTCAAAATAATTACGAAGCTTACTTCAGAGAAGCATTTGAAGTTGGCAGCATTTGAAACCGTGAAGTTGTGAAGTCTGCTGTCGTCTAAGTATTTAGAGCTTCAGATGCAGTGCAGTGATACATTTTCGAACAAGCCCTATGTACTTATACTTACTAATACCTCCGGATCCAGTGATTACGAAATTGAGATTGATGGAAGGTAAGGCCTCTGTGAATATGCTACGAAATGGCTGTGGTCAAGACTCAGTTTTCGGTAAAAGTCAATAAAAAACTATTAAAAAATAACAAATACTTTCGAATACTTGAATAAAAAACGCCTTAATATGCAATCAATTCCCATTTTAATTAATAAAATAACTCTTTTACGACTCTGTCTTTTTAACAAATTAAATGAAATTAGTTACCAGTTACTTTAATATCATATTAAATTCAACAAACAATTGTAATGAAATAACTCTCTTTAAAAGTACAACAAAATTTTTTTTATTTAATTTATTTATTTTTTTTTTGTTGTTAAAATGGTGTTGAAAGCATGTTTTTATTGTTTTATTTTATTTTTTTTTCTAATTTCTATTTTTTTATTTTTAATTGGTGTGGAAACCATTATGTAGACGACAATTTATAATTGTTGTTGTTATTTACGTTGGCATATGTCACCCTGACACTTGTTGTTGGTATCGCTTTTGTTTGAAAACTTTTGATTTCATTCACACGTTTACAAATTTATTTGTTCTTTGCGTATTTATGACTCCATTACAACAATCAACGTCAAACAGCGCAGTGATAAATTACAAAGCTGAAAGAAAATTCCAAAAATACACATATTACGTTATTGAAAAATATTGGTCAAACAATAAAAGCACAGTGGAACAAAACTATGTGTGCGTGCGCGCTTATGCAATCTTTCAATGTAATTTAATATTAAAGACCTTTGCTCTAAATACAAATTTTATAATAATTTTTTTATTACTCTCTTAAGCTAAAAATCTGAAAAAAAAACAATTCAAGTATGACTCTTTGTTAAATGAAGAGAAATTGTCACTTCAACCTATTTGAGTGGTTTAAAAGAGATTACGAAGATACTTAAGGCCAGGATTCACTATCATACTCAGTCGTACGATCTGTCAAAAATTGCATGTGTGCTCAAAATGTATGATAGTGTGGATTAAAAGTGTATGTGTGTGACAGATTTTTTGACAGATCTGTACGATTTTATAATCTTTTAAAATAATTCATAAAATATTTTTCTCTATGCGATCAGAGTTGATTTTTTTAAGATGATGAGGAGAAAAAACAACAAAATGTTAAAACCATATGTTTTTGCATCTTTTTTGTTTAATAGTGTGGCACCTACGACGCCATTTTGGAACGATTTTTAAAGTAGGACAGAATTCTGTCAGATTTTTGGGTGATTAAATCGTACGATTGTATATGATAGTGAATCCTGGCCTTTAGTGACAGTTTTTTTTTGTAATTAATACTATTGAGCTTTATGTTGTAAAACAAAATAAATAATAGAACACATCTGTCCTAAAATAGTCCGTAATAAACGGGTCATAGACATTTAAGAAAATATTTAAAAAATTATTTTTAGTGATACAATAAAACTTTTTAACACTCCTGCACCTGCGACGCCATTTTAAAACGATTTTTAAAGTAGGACAGATATCTGTCAGATTTTTGTGTGATTAAATCGCGCGATTGTGTAGGATAGTGAATCCTGGCCTTAAAATATTTTTCTGTATGCGAACAGAGTTGATTTTTTAAGATGAAGAGAAAAAACAACAAAATATTAAAACCATATGTTTTTGCATTTTTTTTTTTTTTTTTTGTATTATAGTATGGCACCGACGAAACGATTTTTAAAGTAGGACAGAATTCTGATTAAATCGTACGATTGTGTTCGTGGGCTTTAATGTAGTCCTATTTAGAATATTTGTGCCAACTTTCCAGTAGGAAATTATTTCTCTTTTAAAAGACCAATAGTATAGGTAAACTTTAAAAATTTTCCTACTTCCACTTCCACATCCTATTTTACTGTCCCGCCAATTTTCCAAACTTATTATCTTTCTTTTTGGCTCAGATCTTAATTGGCAATTGTGTAGTAATATTTAACATCTTGGACGTTCACACGCATCTGCGAGCACCAACTGTAAGCTTGACCCGTCTTTATTTTCGTTTTAATCATATGGTATTTGAAGTTGCTGAGTTCTGCCACCAAATGAAATCTAAGATTTGGATTTTCTGAGAAATCTCGCCGCTTAAGGGAGGGTTCAATATGTACCTTTTTCTTCTACTTTAAATGAGGAGTAATGTGGTACTTTTAAAAACGGGCTTCTTTCGACTGCACTTGACTGTTTAAGCGTAGCCAACCAACTTTAATTTGTTTCGTTACCTAAGTTTTTCTTTACTGCCGTTGGAGTTTTTTTAGTGGTACCGGTCTTCTTTTCAGGCGTATAAAGTTCCATTAATCTTGTGGTTCTATAATTTTAGAATCATTTGAATTTACAGCAGATCGCCAATTCTCATTACTCCGGCGAGGATTGTATAAGTGAACATATTCCGCATTCTAAATAATTGAGGGTTTTCACACTAGACTAATTTTTAATCCGCACAACTTTTGTTCTTTCGTATTTACACTAGACTAATTATGCTGGCATAAAATTGTGCACGTATACTCAGCTTTGTGTGTGTTAGTATTTTCTTTGTTTATTTCCCGCAGAACCTGTGTCTTCATAAATGTGTATGTGTTAGTTTTGTTCTGCTTGTGCGGGGTTGACGCTGGTTGAAAAATTGTGCCAACCAAAAACCACTCTCTTCACCGAAAAAGCCTACAAACTGCGATTTTATGCCAGCACAATTAGTCTAGTGTGAAAACCCTCATTCAGATGTAACACCCTATCTGCTTAATATACAACCGACTTATATTTCAAGAATTGGTGAAATAATTTTTGAAATCGAAGTAATTTTGAAAATAAACTATTTAGCACCTCAAAAAAAGTGCCATCTAGCGGGCCCAATTTATCGAATCTATTACTTTTTAAATACAAGAAAATATTAATTAAAATCCGATGGAGATGAAACAAATAAAGGATTTATTTGTGTGTTTTAAATTACGTCAAATTCGATTGAGCAGGGTAACAAGGCCCACTTTCCTCCAAGTATTAAAAAAATACCTTGACTATGGCGCTGTCTAGATAAAGATCTATCTTTGTTTTAATTTTTTTAACAGACTTAAAAAAAGACGTAGCTTATTAATTCGCCTGTTATTTGTGCGAACAAGCATTTTGCCGCAGTTGTCCATTTTTTTTTAGAAATTCCAACACTTTATTTGACCGAAAGCAAAAAAACATCTCACGCAAGGCGAATTAATACAGGTGACCGCACGGCTACAACAATCCAACAACACAAAAAACAACAGGCAATTTGTTGCTACAAAATTATGTATGTTGTCAAAAAAATATTGTAAAAAAACAAGCAAAATAAAAAAATATATTTGATGAAAAAAAGTGGTTGTAATTTTCAGAATAAGAAAATTATAAAAATTAAGCTACATAAAAATAAAAATACAGGAAAAGTGACCAAAATTCTTTTGTACCACTAGTTTGCCCAAATCACATGCATCGTTCCATTCTTGCACGTTGACCATTTGAAGACTAACATAATCTTCCACAAAAAAACCGAGAAATTATAAATGTGTTAACAATAATTTCACTACCTTTGTACGCATATTTTTATTATACACATCAGGAACTGCAAATACAGTTCCATGTTGTGGTAGTTTTCTCTAGGAATTTCAATAGTTTGTTTTCTATTAGCAATCAAAAAAAATTAAATGAAAAAAAATTTAACAAATTATTTATTTTTGACAAATTTTTTTGACAACTGCAATGTATACAGCTGATGGGCTTTTTCGCCCGTGCGTTCACCTGTATTATTTCGCCATGATCTCACGGCAACATATTTTAATATCTCCGAAATGTCAAAACTTGTGCGAATTGCCGATTAGCCTGTCTATAATTCTCTTTAAAACAGCAAGAATGTTTTTAGCGATTTCATTCACCCCAAAGATTAAATGGTCGACTAGGAAGTGAAACGTAAAATTATCATTTGATTTTTAAAAAGAGCAAAACTTCTTACATTTTACCCTTCCTAGTCAAAGACTACATTCTAATTTTCTAGCTCAGTTAATTCCACCTTAAATACAAAATAAAAAATGAGCAAAACATATTCCATTTTAGCACAATGAGATAATTGTGTTGATAACCTTTTTTGAGACCTGTAATTTTCCAAACTAAAAACAAGAGACATTTTAAATTACCCAGCAAACATTTTGACTTAATTTTTAAGGCATTTTTAGAAAATCGTTAGGCTTATTTTTTCTTTTACATAAATTAATGGATAGACAGACCTTGTGCCTTTAAAACATTATTTCTATTGTTTTAAAAACATTTTAAATTAAAATCTAATTTTACTTGTTTTATTTTTTAAAGTTAAGTGTGCCTTGTTGTACTTGACGTCATTAACATCGTTAAGTTAGAAAAGAATTTTAAGTTTAATTTATAAAATCATCTTTTTATCTTTATTAAGTGAAAAATTATTCAAGTGGTCTTCACTTCACTTTATTTAAATTGAATTTATTTTTTTAAATAATTGTTTTTTTTTTCTATTTTTGTTTCTTTTTCGACATACACAAGAATATATTAATAAACAAATAAACAATAAAGACTCAACACAATGAAATAACAATTTGTTTAAAATACAATTAATTGCATTAAGGACTGAGATGAAATGATATTTCAAAGAACAGTATAAATGTAAACTCAATTAATAATATAATAGGGGGTTTTCACACACGATTAATTTTTAATCCGCACAACTTTTGTTCTTTCGTATTCACACAAGACTAATTATGCTGGCATAAAATTGTGCACGTATACACAGCTTTGTGTGTGTTAGTATTTTCTTTGTTTATTTCATGTTTGCCTTTCGTTCGTTAAACACATGCATAAATTGCGGAACATACTTCGATAAAATAAGTTATGATGAATTGGCAGTTAATTTTAGGAGGAATTTCTTAACTTATGCCACATTTTCACAAGATTTCAATTAATATTTTATTCATATTTGACAAAAAGTTCGTTTTCAACGTTTTTCCCTGTAAAATACATATAAAAATCAACTTAATTAACTTTAAACTTAAGTGCTGTTTCTGTATTACAGGCGAACAACTCGTCTGAAAAAATTATATAAAAAGCACTGTTTTTTTATTTCTATATTCTATTTTTATTTCTATATTAACCGCCAGAAACAGCATGTTAATTTCCCTTGATAAAATATAAGAAAATTGAATTCAATCATAACAAATCTCAATCATGTACATAATTACATCATTTTCTTCATATTTATCTTTACTCGTCGATGGACAACTAAACACTAAAAATCGCTCTGCAAAAAAAGACACGCAGAACCTGTGTTTTCATAAGTGTGTATGTGTTAGTTTTGTTCTGCTTGTGCGGGGTTGAAGCTGGTTGAAAAAATTGTGCCAACCAAAAACCACTCTCCTCACCGAAAATGCCAACAAACTGCGATTTTATGCCAGCACAATTGTTCCAGTGTGAAAACCCCCATAAGAATTATAAATATAATCCAAATTATAAAATTGTGGTTTTTTCATCAAATTATTCTTGGAACATAGTTTTTGTACTTTATTAATCAACTTTGAAAAATTTAGGTTATCAATTCATCTGAATGTTGCGTTTTTATGTTTTTGACTGAAGAACTCAGTAATTTCTGGACCGATTTGAAAATTTTTTGTAATATGATTATGCTCACAGATTGATCTTAAAAATTAAAGGGTGTCCCAAACTTCTGAACCGTTATAGAAAGACAGCTGAAATTTGAAAGGAACCTTTTTATAAGTAAACTGAATTTAGAAATTAAAGACTGTTCCCAAAATTAATGCAATTTGACCTATATGGTCATATCTTTTGAAAATTAGATAGAATGTTTACTTCTTTGTTTGGTATAATAAAAAGAATAAAAATTTTAATATATAAATTAAAGCGTCGCAGCAAAAAATTAGACATTACCTTAAAAAGTACTTGCCATATAATGACTTACTTTTGAGATTGCCATATTTTGTTACTCGCTTAAAAAACACATTACATTAGTTCGCGAAAAAGAGCGCAGTAATTGAACTAGTTCCAAAAGTTAAAAGAGAATCCCTTAAAATATGTACTAATGATCATCATTGTTTCCCACAATAATCAATGTAATTAATTCTCAGTAATTGATTATAAAAGTCTCATGCCTTGTTAAAATCATTAATTAATGATTAATTCCACACTCGATTACCTTTTCTAATTTTTTTCTTTTGCTGGGGTTTTACAGTAGCTGATTTTATCTGATGTGTATGGCGAAGCTGTTGAACCGTTTTGTTTTTGCAATAATTATGGCTTTCTTGAAATAGTACCGGCAGTGGCAATTTATTATAAATGCTTAGAAATTCTAGTGTCAGGCATTAGGAGAGAAGTGAGATTTGAAACACATGTTTTTATAAGTTACTTTTTGTTAGAGTTGCACGTTTTAACGAACGCTTACCTCTGGAGAAGGGTAGCGCGAGCCGCCCGAGCAGGGTATAGTGAGCTAAAAATAAAGGATCGATTTTTCGAACTTGAATTTATCAGTAACTGCAAATCTTAAAGTCCAAACAAACAAACTGAATATATGGTCTATAAAATCTTAAGTCTTATTTGCCACGTAAAATGTATTAAATTTATCGGCAAAAATTTTAATTTTATAAAAAAAAGAAACGTTAAAAAATCGAAATAATGATAAGAAGTTAAAAAAATAAGAATAACACTTACTTTCACCATAAAAATCAAATAAATCACCAAACAGATTGACTTAAAATATGGGAAGATCCACCAAAAAAAAAATTTACATTTCCGGAAAATTAAAATTTAAATTATCGAAATATAACCTCCAAAACTTATAAATTTCATAGAAAAAAAAAAACACAAATTTTGTTCCAACCTAAAATTTTATTTAAGAACTGGAAGTGATTTGTGTAGAATTATAATTATAGTGATTAACGTAAAATTATAAAATAAAATATTTTTATAGAAAATAACAGACTATCTTATGTTGCCAATGTGTTTAACGCAATGTTAAAAAAAGGTTGGCAAGCCAAACAAAGTTTCATCTCTAAACAGATGTTTTGTTGTGTAAAACAGTGGCAATCTTTGAACCTTCCACATTGCGGTTTTTGTTGTTGGTTTTTTTTAATGCATTGCTGGAGACCAAAATAATTTTCATCAGCAGACATTCCTGGCCAGTTTCAACATTTAATAAATTTTCAGCTTTTTATCAGGTATTTTTATATTATTTTTTCCTGAAAATCAGCAACATCAAAATACTATAATTTTTAGTGGCAAAATGACTGATGAATTAATCGCTAAATTTCAAACACTTGGCATGAGTGAACAAAAAGCAAGAGAGACGGCCAAAAATGCAAGTGTAAGTAAAAATTTGCAATCAGTTTTGGAACTCTGTGGCAATACATCATTGGCTGAAGGAGTAGGTATGTTGCTGTATCATATGGCTACAAAACTTAAACCTCAAAGTTCCGAACATTTGCCCTTGTTGGTAAGTTATATTGTGGGGAGGAAACTCGATTCCACAATGAGAGTTGATGCTGCTTTGGAATATTTGTTAAAGCAAGTGCAAAAAAAGGGACAAGCTATTAATTTGAAAGAATTCGAGGAAGAGTGTGGGGTCGGTGTTGTAGTGACACCCGAGGAGATTGAAAAAATTGTTCAGCAACAGGTGGCAAAATATAGGGATGCTTTGCAGGAACAACGTTATCATTTCAACTCGTTTAAAATCATGCAGGAGGTAAGAGAAAAACTTAAGTGGGCTGATGCTAAAAGTGTAAAGGCTGCCATAGATGTGGAAATTTTCGATTTACTTGGTCCTAAAACTGAAGAAGATTTGAAACCGTTAGCTAAAAGTGACAAGAAGAAAGATAAATCTAAAACTGCGAATAAGCAAGAAAATAAAGCGGAGAATATTAAAAGCGAGGAAGAAAAATCTACTAGCGATGGCGCTAATACTATAGCAGAATTAATGAAAACGAAAGTACACTTTCATGCTCCTGGAGAAAATTACAAGACAGATGGTTACGTAGTGACTGACAACACTGAAAGCCTACTTAAGGAACATTTGAAAACCACAGGAGGTAGAGTGCAAACACGTTTTCCACCAGAACCAAATGGCATTTTGCATATTGGTCATGCCAAGGCAATAAACATTAATTTTGGTTATGCTGCCGCCCATAATGGCGTATGCTACTTGCGCTATGATGATACTAATCCCGAAAAGGAAGAGGAAAAATTCTTTGTGGGTATAAAAGATATGGTAGAGTGGTTAGGCTATAAACCCTACAAAATAACCCACTCTTCCGATTATTTTCAACAATTATATGAATGGGCCGTAAAACTCATTAGCAAAGGATTGGCCTATGTGTGTCATCAAACTGCCGATGAAATGAAGGGTTTCAATCCTAAACCCAGCCAGTGGCGAGATCGGCCTATTAAAGAATCTTTACAGCTTTTTGAAGACATGAAAAATGGAAAAATTGATGAAGGGGCAGCTACTTTAAGATTAAAAATTACATTAGAGGAAGGAAAAGTTGACCCGGTAGCTTATCGTATTAAATTTATACCTCATCATCGTACGGGTAGCCAATGGTGTATATACCCAACGTATGATTATACTCACTGCCTGTGTGATTCCTTGGAAAATATAACACATTCTCTGTGCACCAAAGAATTCCAGTCAAGGCGATCTTCATACTATTGGCTGTGCAATGCTTTGGATATTTACTGTCCAGTGCAATGGGAATATGGACGTTTAAATATGAATTATGCATTAGTGTCTAAACGGAAAATTGCAAAATTGATCACGGAAAAAATTGTTAACGATTGGGATGATCCTCGTTTGTTCACTTTGACCGCATTAAGAAGACGTGGCTTTCCAGCTGAAGCTATTAACAATTTTTGTGCTCAAATGGGCGTTACAGGCGCCCAAATATCTGTTGATCCTTCCATGTTGGAAGCAGCTGTTAGAGATGTTCTTAATCTTACGGCACCCCGTAGATTGGTAGTGTTAGAACCTTTAAAAATTACTATTAAAAACTATCCTCATAATGGTCCCATAGAAATCGAAGTGCCTAACTTTCCTCAAAATCCCGATTTAGGTAGCCATAAAATTATCCTAGATCGTGTGATATACATAGAACAAACCGATTTCAAAAAGCAGCCTGAAAAAGGTTACAGACGTCTTGCTTCTGGCCAAACGGTAGGCTTAAGACATGCCAACTTGGTATTGAGTCTAGAAGATGTTAAGGAGGATGCTAGCGGTCATGTAATCGAACTCATTTGCGAATGCCAATCTACGGATAGCGCTGAAAAGCCAAAAGCTTTTATACAATGGGTGTCTCAGCCTCTAAAAATCGAAGTGCGTTTATATGAACAGCTGTTTAAGCATAAAAATCCCGAAGATCCCACCGAAGTTCCTGGGGGATTTTTATCTGACATTAGACCTGACTCTAAAACTGTATTGGAATCGTATGCTGATCGCTCTTTAGCAGACTGCAAAGTTTACAACAAATTTCAATTTGAACGTATTGGTTTCTTTTCAGTAGATCCGGATACAACGAAAGAAAAGTTGGTTTTTAATCGTACCGTGGGCTTGAAGGAAGATGCTGGTAAGAAGTAAATAATCTAAATTGTTTTGCTGCCCTGCTATGACATTATCATGAAAAGGTTTAAAAAAATATAAGCTTTAAATTGAAAAATTCGTATTGTTTTACTTTACAAACTTTTGTAACAAATAAACATTTGTTAAATATATTTTGGACAATTATTTCAAGATCAAGATTTATTACAAAATTTTTTTTATTTGATTAAATGATTTGATTTTTGGTTTGCAAACTTACGATTTTAATATGGGGGCAAAGTATCAACCCTAATCGCTGGTTTCGTCTAATAAATTTGCTTTAATATGTACTGTACTTAGCTTTAAAGCTTTTAGTTGTCCTAATACTAATATATCATCTATGGCCTTTTTAGCAAAAAACTGTTGTTGAGGACTTAACTTGCGAAACCCACAAGCCCAGGCTTGGCCATAAATAGCAGCTTCATCCGTTAAAATTGAAGACTGTTCTATATTTTTAAACTGAAACTTATTGTAAGGGTCATGAGATTTTAAGCGCAATTTTAATCTTTTTTGATTTGAATTCAACTTTCTTGCAAAACAAGTCCTTTCTGATCCAGTGTTTTCTGAATGGTTTAGGTGATTTTCTGGTGAAGATACATTCTTTGGCTCTGTTGTGGAATCTTGAACCGACGCTGAATTCGTCTGTCGCATTTCAAAAACAGGGTTATATTCAATTGAGGACTCTGCAAGCTTATTTCTATTGTTACTTTTGTGCTCTAAACGTAACTTGGACTTCTTGATTTTTTCGTAGTGTAAATTTTGTTCATCATCTGTCATGTCATCTTGGTTAATTGATTCTGTATTCAATGCTTCATTTTCTATAATAAATTCATCTTTGGTAATCGACAGACCCTGTAATATTCAATAATAAAAACTAACAGTTAAAATATGTCATGCATGAATACAGGATCTTACCATCATTGTCATATCTTCGTCATATTGGGAATCCATCGAAACACCATTTCTATTATACTTTTCCTGATCCAACAGAAATGATAAATGATCAAAATACCACAATGATGGATTGTGTATCTCTTTGGGCTCTTTTGTTTTCGAAAGGCGCATTTTGCGAACTTCCCGATTAAAGTTTGAACGAAATGTATTAATTTTACGTTTTACCGATTCTTCGCTTGCCTCTGGTTCAACTTCTTGTAGTTTCTCTACTAATTTCTTCAGTGCCTGTTTGCGAACTTTACGATTATTATAGTTTTCATCTTTTGTATGCCAAAGGCAGGGTAAGCTGTGGTAAATTTCGATGAATTCAGACCAAAACTCTTTATATTCTGTGAGTGCCATGATCACGCTTTTGTAAATTTTACTGCAACCATACAGCACAATCATAAACCACAAACGATTTTAATCATTCAGCATGCAGTCGTATGATGAAAGCATGAAACTTTTTTAAAATAAAACATATAGATGTCCCTTTCTACCGAAAAAGAACTAAGCGCAATAGAAAACAGCTGTCTATTGTTTACATTAAAGTCCAAGATAATTTTTTATTTATTTAATAAAATTACAAGAGTAATTGGTAAACTGAACAAATATGTTATATCTGTGACATACATGATCTGTGGTAACATACATATATTGCTACTGAGCACCTGCTATAATAATTAATTATTTTTAAATTTGTATATTGTCTAATATCAGTTAAGTTCGGTTTTGCTTGAACGTTTTATAATATATTAAAAAAAAATTTACATGTGGTTTTCTATCCTACTTTTTGCCTTCTACCATTATTATATGGTAACCGAACTTTGTTTTTATTGGTGGATCTGTGTATACAGGATTATTGACTGTTGAAATGGGCAGAGCAAAAGCGGCATCTTGAAATGGACCCACCATAGCGCCACGTATCTGCCAACCTAAATCACCACCTTGCCGAGCCTTATCTTCACTATAAGCAGCTGCCACTTCGGGAAACTTTTGACCGGCTTTGAGTTTCTCCATGGCCTCCATAATTTTACCTTGTTTCTCACACAAAATATGCCTCACCTTAACAGCATTGCCGCCTTTCTTGTCCTTAGCTAAAAGCCAAATACATATGTATAAGCAAAATTGTAGGAAAACAGGTAATGCGAAATAAAAAACCTTTCTCGTCTGATGATGCTGCTCCCTTTTTTCCAGCAGCGGAGCCCTTATTATCCTTTCCCTTGTTATCTTTTTTGGGTGGCATTTAGTTTTTCTATTTATTATTACTTTTGTAAGGTTAGGATACATTCATACAAAACAAATGTTAAGTCATGTAATACCAAGTTCTTTTTTATTATAAAACTTGGAAACACTTGTCTTGAATTACAGAAATAAACATTTTCTATAACTATCTCTTTTCTTCTAATGGACTTTCGAGACCAACAAATACGACTTTCTTGAGCTGTTATAAATTGCGTATTGCTTTCTCTCCTTTCTGTCAGAGAACTGAAAAAATAAAGTTCATCAAGCTTTTTATCGTAAGTGAAAATTTCGTTTAAAATCATCATATTTTATAATAGTAATACAAATTTAATTTAATTTTATAAAATTTCGTTTGTAGATTTAATATTGTTGTAAAAACATCAGTAAACAGTTCACAGAATGCCTAAAAATAAGGGAAAAGGTGGTAAAAATCGTCGTCGTGGTAAGAACGAAAATGAATTCGAGAAACGTGAATTGATTTTTAAGGAGGATCAACAAGAATATGCACAAGTTACAAAAATGTTGGGAAATGGCCGCTTAGAGGCAATGTGCTTTGATGGTGTCAAACGTCTATGTCATATTCGGGGGAAACTACGAAAGAAGGTAATACACAAAATTTCTTCATTTTAGCATTGTTTTGACAACAAAGCAAATATAATATTAATTAATAGGGATAATTTTTTATTCTTTGTGAAAGTGAATTAAATATTATGGCGGTATGAGTGTGCAAATGATTTCATTGGGGTTGTGTTTAACAACCTTGTTTATTGAATGTGTATAAGTATATAATTTACAAACACTAGTTTTGCAAAAATTGTTTTGATTACCACGATTACAAAGAAGATTTATACATTAATTAGGTATATTTCAAACAAGTTTGTGAACACACATCCAAAATCAAGTAAAGTGCAAAAACACGAAAATAAAAAGAAGTCGGTTAAAATGTGCTAAACGATTAATAAACCTTGTCCTTAAAAAATGTATATCTATATTGTAGACCAAGAACGATAAAACAGAATATTGACAAATGAAATAGTAACTCAATTATACCTCGCATATTCGTTCTTAAGCATAAGGATCCTTCTTTTACCAACGTTACTCATAGTTAAACAAGCTGGGCATAAGATAATCAAAAGTTTGTAAGTTTTCCGGTAAATGCGTAATTTAATTGTGGATTTCACACAAATCGAAAATCGAGTTTAACAGCTGTGGTTTTTCAAATCGCCGCAATAAAAGGAAACAAAAAGCTCCAAAAGCCAGGGACCGTATCTATGATTATTATACCCTACACCACAAGTAGAAAAAGGCTATAACTAAGTTTGTCTTTCCGTTTGTAATTTCTACAATATCAATTTCCGAGTTCTTTTGAGTAGCGAAGTCGATTGAGCGATGTCCATCTGTCCGTCCGTGTTAGTGTTGAACACAAGTTTGCCAAGGCATAAGATCAGCTAGAGAATGTTTTAATACGTCAATCGTTCAGACATAGTGTCGAAAGAGGTGCTATTGGAAGTCTGCAAGATTCGTCATGTCCTTCGAGACAGCAGGCAAAACACCACGCCTACCTCTAATATTTTCATATCAATTAAAACAATGATGAACTCCAATCAAAAAATATAAATAAGAAAAAACATCAAGTGAAACAATTGGCGCTCGCCTCAATAAATTACATAACAATTATTCCGCTACTGAAAACAAGAAATAGATATTAAAGTCACAAGTAGTAGTAATCTAAGTAATCAAGTAATCAAGTAATTATTCAACACATGAAATGAAAATATTCATTGATATATGTATGACAGATTGTATAAATTCATGCCTATACAAACTGTTCCTTAAAAGCTCATGTAATAGCTTAATCTTATAAGCATCCACAGAACAATCAAACATATTCGAAAGATATTGGTAAAACATTATAAGCTCGTACCACTCTCAAACAAAATGAACGCTCTAATATGGGATTTTATATAGGAATTTTCAATTATCTATTTCTTTTGAAGACATCTTTAAGGAAACACTAAAATTTTTTTAAAAATGCTTAACCCATTAAGAGCCGATGACATTTTTATGTAAAATTATATATACAATCAAGGACTAAATTCTTCATACATACCAAAAATTTCATATATTCGCCAAACAAAAAGTGGAAAACAATATTTTTCATTCAACTCAAAAAAAAAAAAAAAAAAAAAAAAAAAAAAAAAACGATAAATCCAGAAAAAACTAATTATAAAGATGGACAAAAGTGTTCATACAATGTAGTATCTTCTGTTTTAATCATATTTTGCAACCTGTAATTATTCAAATACGGTTAGTTTCTTGCAATCGACGTAGGCCCCCGTATCTGTTGAACTATTTTTTTTTTGGTATTTTTGTATTAAAATAGTTTTAAATTGTCAAGATGAGTAAGCGTAAAGAAATTGGCATGGATGTAAAAGATCTTATTGTTCAATAGCGTAAAGCAGGAAAATCTTATCGCGAAATTGGCAAACATTTTAAAATACTTTTAGCCACTGTCCAATACATAATCAAAAAGTACAAAAAAACTGGTTCCGTAGACAATGAGCCAAGATCTGGACGACCGAAGAAGCTCTCTAGGCGAGATGTCAGTTTTATTTTAAGAGAAGTAGCAACAATTGCGAGAATATCAGGGCCTTAACTAGCAGAAAAGACCGAAAATATTACGGATAAGAAAGTTCATCCAAAAACGGTTCAAAGAGCGTTACGAGCTAAAGGGTATGCAAGGAGAGTTTCCCGCAGAAAGCGGGACTTCACCATGAATTTGCAAAAACACACATTAAAAAAGGCGCAGACTTTTGGAAAAAGGTATTCAGCGTAATTATGAATATTTTCACGGAATTTTTTTCCTACGGAAAAATTTTTTCTCGAGAAAAGATTCCTCCAATTATGAATTCCGTGGGAGTAAAATTATAAAAAAGTGGCATCATCGCAATTTGAAGGGATTTTTTTTTTGTTTATTTTCATATAATTTTTATTTTATAATTTAGAATACCTACTTTTTTCACCCGGATTTTTTTCACTTTCCGCAGTCAATAAAAAGGGGAAAAAATTATAATTGAAGAAAAGGGAAAAGTGAAAGAACTCGCACGGAATTTTAGTTTATAATTGGGCTGATTGTTTACGGATGAAATCAAGATTAACTTGTTTGGAAATAACGGGCGTGGAAAAGTTTGGCTCAAAAAAATACAGCACTTGAGCGAAAGAATATTGTGCCCACAGTAAAACATAATGGTGGCAACGTAATGGTTTGGGGCGCCACTGCTGCATCTGGAGTTGGTCGGTTGGTGTTTATTGATGGTATTATGGACCGATACTATTATAAACAGCTTTTAGAATGCAATTTGCAGCCATCAGTTGATATCTTGGCTCTTGACCAGGGTTGGATCTTCCAACAAGACAATGATCCCAAACATACAGCGAACGTTGTGAGAGATTGGCTGATTTATCATGTACCAATGTAGTTGAAGTCGCCTCCACAATCACCGGACCTAAACCCGATTGAGCACGTTTGGGATATTTTAAAGCGAAAAATCGGTTATGTTAGTGTTACCAACAGAGAAACGTTAAAAGAATCATTACAAAAAAATCTTGTCGGTTCAATACCGAGACATATGCAGGCAGTGATTAATGCTTACGGCGGGCCAACAAAATATTAACGCTTTAAAAATTAATCTAAAACTAACTATTTTTTGGAAGTAAAAAACGTACACTTTTGTCCATATTTATAATTAGTTTTTTTTTTTTTTTGCATTTATCGTTATTTTTTGAGTTGAATGAAAATGTTGTGTTTGTTTCATAATTAAAACGGAATTAAATGTGTCTGGTACACAAAATAATTTTTTTTTTGCACTTTTTCTTTGGCGAATATATGAAATGTATGAAGACTGTAGTCCTTGACTGTATGTACGAGGGCTGCTATATATATTTCTAGCCTGGCAACACTGAGTGCTGCCAAGTACAATCTGACATTTCCATTGGAAAGTTTGTCATTTTTAAGCATAATCGTACTCAAAACGTTTTGACGTACGACCATTATTTTTGTTGTTTACAGTGACTTGAAAAAATTAATATAGAAGCAATGGAATTAACTCGTGAACATTTTCGTGCCATCATTTTTCACAACTTTCGACGTGGATTATCACGACAAGAGTGCATTGATGAACTTAAATCTTTGTATGGCGATGAAGCACCATCCTATAGCACTGTGAAAAATTGGTATAATGAATTTAATCGTGGCCGAAGCTCGCTCAAAGACGAATTCCGTGAAGGTCGTCCAAAAACGGCTGTTGTGCCAGAGAACATTGATGCCGTGCGTGAACTCATAATGCAAGATCGACATGCGACATACCGAGAGATAGAGACATCCTTGAACATTTCTTCCACCAGCATACATTCGATACTACATGAACACCTGGCCGTAAAAAAGGTTTGTTCTCGTTGGATCCCGCACAATTTGAAAGTCGCTCAAAAAAAGGCTGGTGTCTATTGGTGCAAAGAAATGTTGCAAAAATACGATTGCGGTGCTTCAAAAGACGTTTATAAGATCGTCACAGGTGACGAATCATGGATCAATGCGTATGAGCCCGAAACGAAACAACAATCGACCGTGTGGGTCTTCAAAGACGAGCAAAATCCAACGAAAGTTGTTCGTGGAAGAAGCACTTCAAAGCAAATGGTCGCCTGTTTCTTCGGCAAAACTGGTCATGTGGCGACTGTTCCGCTTGAGCAACGTAGGACGGTCACTTCTGAGTGGTACACTACAATTTGTTTGCCTAAAGTCATCGGAGAAATTCGAAAAACCAACAAGAGAAGACGAATCATTGTTCACCATGACAATGCGAGCTCTCACACATCGGCTCAAACCAGAGCGTTTTTGACCAGCCAAAACGTCAAATTAATGGGTCATCCGCCGTACAGCCCTGACTTGGCACCTAATGACTTCTTCTTGTTTCCGCACATCAAGAAAAAAATGCGTGGTTAACGATTTTCGTCGCCAGAAGAAGCTGTTGAAGTGTTCAAAAACCATGTTTCAGAGGTGTCTCAATCGGAGTGGAAAAAGTGCTTCGACAACTGGTTTGAGCACGTTTGAAAAACAATAAAACCATTTTTGATTATAAATATTCGCATTTTCACTATTAGGCCAGAAATATATAGAGCATCCCTCGTAGTACTCATTTTTTTTCTTATTTTTTAGTTCTTTGTAAGTTATTTCACTAAAATAGATTTACATGTATGGCGAAGGGTATATAAGATTCGGCATAGCCAAAAAAAAAAAAAACGAAATTAAATTGTTGCAAAACCACAAGATCCACCGCCAGTAATTGTAACACTTTTTAACGAGGAGAAATAGGTACAAACTTTTTGATTTTGTTAATCGACTTGCTAAACATATCTTAAGTAAATAAAACCTTTTTTAACAATCTTTCGTTCGTGTACAAGCTCTTCATAAGAAAATTTTTTTCAACAAACTGCTTGGTAACAAATCTAAGATGTTTAAAAACTATTTAAAGAGCACAAGAGTGTAAAATTTTAAATTTTATTTTCTTCTTTTTGAGAGTCTCAACTATTTCAAGAGGAAATTATTTGAGTTACCATCTGCATTTTCGACATGAATGATTAATTACTTTAAAAAATTTCACAATAAATTTTTTTCTTTATCATAAAAAGATGATTTCTATGAAAATAAAAAGTCTTAATTGTATAACAATTAAGTAAAATAAAACTTATTTATTAATGAGATCTTGTTTTTACAATAAATTAAAATTTTAACTTAATTCGAGAGTTTTAATAAGTCTTTTTCTCATTTTATTTAACTATTTTTTTTTTATTTAAAATTTTATTCTAATATTTTTTTGTATCCAATCGACGAAGGCTGAAACTCTAACAAACACCGATGGTGCATTTTGTTGACCACAGGGTATTTTGCCCCAAGATACAATACCAATAATTGTATGCTCCTCTTCATCATAGGTATAATCATGATTAGTTTGTATTAGTGGTCCTCCAGAATCGGCTGTACATATACTAACGCCTCCAGTTAGAGGACCGGTACAAAGATTTGTTTCATGCAATTGCATACCTGAGGCTGCCAATACCTTTTCACATAGATCCCAATCCAATATTGGCATATTAGACTGCTGTAATTTATGAGGATATTTGGGTACAATTGTCATTGACACATTGCCCCAGCCATACAAGGTACCATAACCTTTGGGCATAACATCTTGTTCTGGCAATTTTACCGGCTGCACAAATTGATCAAACACCAATGGCTCTTTTGTATAGATGAGAGCAATATCATAAGGATTTACACCGCCCAAGAACAATTCATGTTTAATATAATAATCAATTTGGCGTCGTTGTACATTTTGAGATTCAGTGTTGTCATGAATGTCATGACAACCCGCCACTATAACAGAATTAGCCACCATTTGAGGATTGTTAAGGCAATGGGCTGCAGTTAGTATCCAATGTTCATTGATAATAGTACCAGCAGAATAGTGCATCAGACCATCTTCAGGTGTTATAAGTTGTATGGATACCACATAGGGGGCCGTATGTGGTCTGGCCTCACGTTTGGCCAAATATCGATTGCACCACAATGTTTGTAGACTTTCCACAGAAGCTAAACGATTATCCAAATAACCATAAGCTAAACTTGTAGTCGTTGATAATCCTTGTATTCGTCTGCCCACGTCAACGCCTCGTCTTACGGACAATAAATTTGAATTACTGCTGGCCAAGACCACCATTGGCAATAAAGTTGTTATTAAAAGTACATAAATATAATTTACACAACCAGACATAATTTCTTCGTTTACGATGTTTAAACACACTGAACACGATAATAATTCCGTTTTGATTTGCTTTTGAAAATTTGATTTCTTGCTACACTGATTTCTCTAACACCTGATTTTAGTTGGTAACAGTTCCTTTTAGCTTGTTGTGTTTCAAATTAACTTAAACAACCAAATGTTGCCTTGTATTTATAACAAAATTAAAATGTTTGCAAAATTATTCTTTTTGCTTATGAAAATGAATTGAATAAACGATTTTCTAATCTTCAAATACGAAGTGTCTCGTTATCATCATATCTAAAAGTCGTAACACAATCATGCTCATTTTCTTTATCAGCTAAAACGTTTAGACTTTTTATATTGATGTCTCGCTGCTTTTTTAAATAAAAACTCACACAGCTGTTTCCCCATTTATTTAAATGGTTTTTTAAGTCCATATTTTTTTAAAGTTTTAGCGAGTTTCACGGCGTTCCTATACAATGAAAATTATCATGGCATCGGAATTTCTACATTTCGCATTTAATTTGATATTCGTTGTTGTTATTTCAAATAATACACAAAAAAACCTCAACAGCTGACGTATACAAAGCAAGGGTAATTTCTACAATATCCATTTTCGCCCCCATATTCTGACTTCTTATGCATAGCGAAGTCGATTGAGCGATGTCCGTCTGTCCGTCCGTGTTCAGGTTGAAATCAACTTTGCCAATGCACTAGATGAGCCAAAGAAAATTTAAATACGACAATCGATCAAAAGTAGTGTCGAAAGAAGTGCTATTGGAAATCAGCGAGATCGGTTGATGTCCTTCGAGGCAGCGGGCGAAAGGTCACGCCTTCCTCTAATTTTTCCACACCATTTAAAACAATTTAGTAGCTCCAATCAATGAAACTAATAATGTATGGGCCGATAGGTAATTAAAAAATAAAAAAAACATCAAGTTAAAAAAATTGGCGCTCGCCCATATTTTCCGAGTTGCGGGCCTCTGAAATTTTCAAAATTTTTAAAATATCAATATGGATTTCATTTAAAAGCTTTTGAAGAGATCTTTAAGAAAATACTAACATTTTTTAAAAATGCTTAACCCATTAAGAGCCGATGAATTCTCATGAATAGCGAAGTCCATTGAGCGGTGTCCGTCCGTGTTAATGTTGCCTTGATGTCAATCGATTAGATATAGTGTCAAAAGAGGTGCTATACGAAATCGGCATGATCGGTCCATGTCCTACGAGGCAGCAGGCAAAACACCACGCCTTCCTCTAATTTTTCCATACCATTTGAAACAATTAAGTAGCTTCAATCAATAAAACTCTTATATAGGGCGATAGAGAATTAAAAAATAAAAAAAAAATATCAAGTAAAAAAATCGGTGCCCGCCCATATTTTAGGACTCACGGGCCTCTGAAATTTTAAAATTTTTGAAAATATCAATATGGGTATCATTTTAAAGCTTCTGAAGAGATCTTTAAGGAAATACTAAAAACTGTCTGCCTATTACATTTTGAAAAAAAGGGTTCATATACGTGGTACTCAAGCTACATATGTCTTTGTAGGGCACTCTTTGATTTTTATATTTTATACTGTTTAAAAAATAGGTACGTTTCTGCGGGGACACTCTTTCATTTTAAACATCTTTTTACTATTTGTGGTTGTAAAACTTCCGTTAAAATTTAAAGTGTTTGGATGAGGAACCTCAAAAAAGTACCACACATACGAGTGCTGCTATATATATTTCTGGCCTGGCAACACTGAGTGTTGCCAAGTGCAATCTGACATTTCCATTGGAAAGTTTGTCATTTTTAAGCATAATCGTACTCAAAACGTTTTGACGTATGACCATTATTTGTGTTGTTTACAGTGACTTGAAAAAATTAATATAGAAAAAAATAGAATTAACGCGTGAACATTTTCGTGCCATCATTTTTCACAACTTTCGACGTGGATTATCACGACAACAGTGCATTGATGAACTTTAATCTTTGTATGGCGATGAAGCACCATCCTATAGCACTGTGAAAAATTGGTATAATGAATTTAATCGTGGTCGAAGCTCACTCAAAGACGAATTCCGTGAAGGTCGTCCAAAAGCGGATGTTGTGCCAGAGAACATTGATGCCGTGCGTGAACTCATAATGCAAGATCGACATGCGACATACCGAGAGATAGAGACATCCTTCGACATTTCTTCCACCAGCATACATTCGATACTGCATAAAAACCTGGCCGTAAAAAAGGTTTGTTCTCGTTGGATCCCGCACAATTTGAAAGTCGCTCAAAAAAAGGCTCGTGTCGATTGGTGCAAAGAAATGTTGCAAAAATACGATTGCGGTGCTGCAGAACACGTTTATAAGATCGTCACAGGTGACGAATCATGGATCTATGAGTATGAGCCCGAAACGAAACAACAATCGACCGTGTGGGTCTTCAAAGACGAGCAAAATCCAACGAAAGTTGTTCGTGGAAGAAGCACTTCAAAGCAAATGGTCGCCTGTTTCTTCGGCAAAACTGGTCATGTGGCAACTGTTCCGCTTGAGCAACGTAGGACGGTCACTTCTGAGTGGTACACTACAATTTGTTTGCCTGAAGTCATCGGAGAAATTCGAAAAACCAACAAGAGAAGACGAATCATTGTTCACCATGACAATGCAAGCTCTCACACATCGGCTCAAACCAGAGCGTTTTTGACCGGCCAAAACGTCGAATTAATGGGTCATCCGCCGTACAGCCCTGACTTGGCACCTAATGACTTCTTCTTGTTTCCGCACATCAAGAATGAAATGCGTGGTCAACGATTTTCGTCGCCAGAAGAAGCTGTTGAAGTGTTCAAGAACCATGTTTTAGAGGTGTCTCAATCGGAGTGGAAAAAGTGCTCCGACAACTGATTTGAGCGCATGCAAAAGTGTATAAATCATGCTGGAGAATACTTTGAAAAACAATCAAACCATTTTTGATTATAAATATTCGCATTTTCACTATTAGGCCAGAAATATATAGAGCAGCCCTCGTATGTATAAATGTCGCTCTCAATTTGTTCAAATATTTGACTACAATTGCATGGTTTTTCATAAAGTTAAACGATTTTATCAATACCGTTATAGTAGCGGTAATCAAGGTAGCAATGTCAGTATTCGTAACGGTATTGGTTACGAGCCACACAGATTGATAAGATATCAACGGAAAAAAACTTATTAACACTTCTTTGCTTTGTATAGAAATTCCTCACTTATGACTCAAGCATAAAATTAATGAAAATGTAGAGGCTTACCTCATCATACCTTCTTATTAAACATTTTTTTCTTTTTTGGGAATTACCTTTTTATTAGCAAATCATACATACTCAAGTAATTACTCTCTTGTTAAATATCCATATGTTTTAAAGTCAAATTTCGTCATACAAACATTTCCCGTTTGTTTTTGTGTTTTTTTATTTCTTATCTTCTTCAAATGTTTGTAATTGAAAACTTTGTAAATATTATACTTTCTCAATCCTACGTCTCTGTGTATCAGTTATTGGTTAATTTTTATTTTTGTGAACGACCTGTTCTTTTGTATTGTAAAGAAATTGAAATAATTATGGAAAAACCTGACTTCAAACAATATTTTATCTGTCTGTCTATAACGGTTCAAAAGTATGGCCACATACATCAAATTACTTTAAATATTGGGACACTCTTATATTTCATTTCCAAACTTTATACTTGTTATATTAGACTTAGCACTACAGCTCCTTGTTAATTTCAACCATCTGTCTACAACTGTTCAACAGTTTGGCAATATACATCAAATTACAGCCTCTTTAGGGACACCCTTTTAATTTCCAAATTCAAATTTTATACTTGCTGTTGTAGTAGACTTAGCAATTAGGTTCTTTGTAAATTTTGCCGTCTTTCTATATACATCAAATTACATCAACTATTGTAGCACCCTTTAATTTATAATTTAAAATCTTTATACTTCTTATACCAAACAAAGTAGTGAACAATCTGTCTAATTTTTAAGTGTTTGAATATAACGGTTGTCGGTACGGCCACATAGGTCAAATTATATTAATTTTGGGAGCACCCTTTAATTTGAAAATTTAAATTTTAAACTTGTTATAGCGCACTTAGTAATACAGATTCTTTGTAAATTTCAAATGTATGTCTACATCTGTTCAAAAGTATGGCCATATATATCAAACTAAATGAACTATTGGGGCACTCTCTAATTTGGAATATTAATACTTTTTACTATAACGGTCATAGCAGCCGACATTCTGTCCAATTTGCAAGCATTTGTCTAAAAGGATATAAAATATAATTTATATAAATTATGGGAACACCCTTTAATTTCTAAATTGAAATTATAAACATGTTGATTTAGCGGACATAGCAATATAGGTCCTTGTAAGTTTCAGCTGTATGCCTATAACGGTTAAAAAGTTTGGCCGCTAACATCATATTACATTAACTATTGGGACACCCTTTAACTTTTAATTTTACGTTCATAGTTATTGACATTCTGTCCAATTTTCAAGTGTTTGTCTAAAACGGTGCAAAAGATAGGTCCATATAGGTCGAATTAATAATCTAATGAAATTACAAAAAATTTTCAAAATCGGTCCTGAAATGACTGACTTCTGCAGGCACAAACCTTAAAAAAGGCAACATTCAGACGAATTGATTTTTAAAGTCGGTTATAAGCAAAAAATATAGGTCTACAAGAGCAAATCGTGAATTCCGCTAGCGTCAAATGTTTTTTTTTTTTTACAATTAATATCATGTACATACTGTTACGTTTTTCTCTTTATAGCACAAACGTACGGATTCTTTTGATTGCAAATACCAGTGTGGCTCATTATAAATTCAGTATTCTTACTTCGTGGCTTTTTCTGGTTATACTTCTTGATCCTACGGTCTTGTGAATCCCATGGTCTCGTATTTGCTAAACATGCTGCCATCCACGCTACACTACTGTGTTACTCCGGCGAGACATGAAGTACTCGATGCTTTGTTTAGTAACCTTAACCATCCACAGACAACTCCTCCAGTACGCCTTTTGACCCCTTTATCTTCGCTTTAGACAACTTTTTCACCTTTTTTTTTTAATTCCACTTTTTAAAGTTTCCATTATAAGTTTCACAATTAAGAGTTGTGAACAACCTCGTCTCTTGAAAAACTGAAACTGCTGAGACGTAAATCTGTATCACGTACAGCCTTTATCTAATGGCCACAACACACGTCTGCCATACACTGTTGTTATGCTGTTACACTTTTCTGCGCTAACCGCTACCGTTCTGACTTTTGTTTTAAAGGGCGTCTTGGCAATTATCTGTTACTCTTATATTAAATTAGACGTCTCTAATAAATTATCTGACACGACTTTACACAATAATCGCCTTTTGCCTCTCGGAAGGTTTGTATTGCTGCTTCTTAAGTAAGTTTTAATTGCATTTTAACAATCATTATTTTCCCTTGTACGCATGTCTAAAGGTGGGCTCGAACTCACGACCTCTGTTTTGCAGCAAGCACCTCTACCAACGCAACCAGGTTGCTCAGCTTTTGTCGGCTAATTGTTGTATTCTATACACACACCATTAGTTGAACAGGGGTTGCCAGATTTTATTTTCGTAACAATACATATTGCACTTGATCAACAAGAGGGTATTAACTCAAAATTTTAAAATTTTCAGTAGAGTCAAAAAACTGTTTGTGGCCACATTTTAACAGAATTTTAAAATTCAAATATACCATAGGAAGTAAATTCCATTTAAAAATATATTTACATCGGTTTTTTCCTAGAAATCTGTGCAAGTATTGCAAAAAAAAATCAATTTTTTGAGTTAATACCATTTTTCTGAAATTTTTCGATCATAAATGAAACAAATTTTATCAACAAGACAGTATCAACTCAAAATAAAACCAAATTGAAAAGAGACTCAACTCAAAATAATACCTTTTTCATGAAAATGTACGAATCAGTTCCATGTTAACTTTTGTATTAACTCGAAATAATACCTTTTTGTTGAAACAAAGGTAATCAGTACATTAACATGAATATGGTCTCAAAAGTGGTTTTCGAGATGAAAGAGTAAACGGAATACGTTGAAATTTTTACAGTGGATAGATAATGATGTTGTTAACTGATTTCTTGAAAAAGTGATATTTCAAAAATTTTGAGTTAATACCCTATTGTTGATCAAGTGCGATATGTATGGGCTTCCTTAATTCTCATTTAGTCGAAAAGTTTTATGTCAAATTAGAAGTGTCAATATTAATTAGTCTAGTATTTCTGGATTTGTGCTTAAAACTTGAGAAACAAATAAAAGTTGAACAAAAAAGTCGTCTTGCTCTTGGGGATCAAAAATAAATTTACAAGGTTTTTTGCTGCAGACAATTCCTTTTTTTGATAACCGTAACTATAAAATGTTCGAATGTACCTAAATAATTCTTGCAGAAAACCACTTATCCTACAGCTACAAGTTTTTAACACAAACTGTTTGTTAAAATTTATTTAATAGATCAAAAGAATTTTAATCGGCTGTTTTCTAGAACGTAAACTAAAACACTCAACTTGATTTTGTAACTCTTGCTAAGTTAACGAATATAGAAACGCAAATTTCAAGTATTTGTCCATAACTGTTAAAGAGATAAAGGCGCATACGTTAAATAATGCCCGCATTAGGGACACCCTTTAATTGTTGGATTTAGATGTATCTATAAAGTTCTGCTATTAGAAGCCGAATCAATACCCCTTTTGTGAAAGTTTAAAATGGAATTTCGTTATATGTTTTCTAAATAAGAGCAATCAAAAAATTTTAGTATCGGTTCAGATATATGACGAAATTATGAAGCAACAAATATAAAAAAAAAAAAAATAAAGAGTGCTATATTCGGCTATGCCGACTCTAATATACCCTTCACCATCTATGTAAATCTAGTTTAGTGAAGTAACTCCATTAAAAAAGCAAGTATTAGGGTGACAGAGAATGAAAAAATAAAAAATAATTTTGGTATAATTTTGTGTATAATTTTACATTAAAATGGCATCGGTTCTTAATGGGTTAAACATTTTTAAAAAAGTACTTCCTTGAAGATCTTCAAAAGCTTTAAAATGATACCCATATTGATATTAAAAAAAGATTATATTTTAGAGCCCCGTAACTCGGAAAATATAGGCGAGCACCAATTTTTTCGCCTGATGTTTTTCTCTTATTTTTTAATTCTCTATCGCCCCATATATTTATTCTTTGATTGGAGTTACTTTATTGTTCCAAATGACATGAAAAAATTAGAAAAAGGCATGGTGTTTTGCCTGCTGCCTCGAAGGACATGGACCAATCACGCTGATTTCCAGCAGCACCTCTTTCTGTATCTGATCGATTGACATATCTTTTATTTATAGCTTCGCCAAACTTGATTTCAATACTAACACTAAACTAAGACATACCCTTTTTTCCACTTTTTGTGGTGAAGGGTATAAAAATACATTCTTTCATTCTTTCAAAGTCTGTTCAAAATAACCGTGACCTTAACTTTATCAGCCGATTTTACTGATTTTGCTTTTTTGTAGGGAATTTACTTGATAAAATAAAAACAACAAATGTATTACAAAATTATTTAAAACAATTTAATAACAAGTTAAAAAAAGCAAAACTGTGCATGACTTCGAACTTTCCGTTAGATAAGAGGGTTTAGACTTTTTTTTGATTATTTTTTGCAAAGTCTTTCAAATACCCAAATTCATCGATTATCAATACTTGGGGGAAAATACGCAACAACAAATCATAGTTACGTAGAATTGTTCAAAATTAATAATTTATAAAAAATTCTCAATTACAATTTTTTTAAATGAGTCTTTTTGAGATGTTTTTTGAAAATTATTAAATTTACAACTTAAATTAGATAAATGCTGATTTATAAATTATGATTTGTTGAATTATCCTGAATTTATGCTTTAGGGTTTAATTTAGCAGGAACTCTTTAGGGCCGCGCAGACTAGATAGATGGTCTGAAGAGGTCACCTGCACGGTTTCCTCGATGGCAGCTGGGTACGCTGATGGCTGTGCTGACAGGGCACTGCGTCATTGGCACCCATGCTAGGAGACCGAAACGCCGACGGCCTGAACAACCTAACCTAACCTAACTTATCCTGAATTTAACGGTTAAATATAAATAAATGTCATTATGAAATTCTTATATCTACCCAAAAATAATTTTTCGAATGTTAAGCAGTTTGATAGACAAATCGTGTATCATTATCACTTTTTGTTGAGGCAAACAGTTCGATCCATGTTCTTCGTTCATTTACTCTTTCCAGGCTGCTTATTTTGATTCGAAAAGAAAATTCTTCGAATTTGTATGTCTTATAAATTGTGTTTCGAACGTCTTTTTTCGTATCGAAATAGAGAATAAACCCCCTGGTTTCAATAACATGCATTCGTTTCTAATACACACTACTAAAAATGATCGAAATTGGTGCTCCCATTTGGAATTTGACACTGTTTTAGAAATCGAATTATAGTGACCATTTATTCAAGTCTTTATGTTGCATTTTGCAAAAATCATTTTTACCTCGTTTCTGTAACTAGAAAAAATGTTCTCCCATAAATGTACAGAGGGTGAGCTTGAGTAAATCACGAATTACATATTTGTTCCTATTTTAAATAACACTTTGGTTTTTGTAACATCGTTTCCTATTATAAGTTGTGACGACGTTCTATTATTAGATGAACCAGAATGACTCAAAAAGAAAATTACATTTTTTATAACATCATACTTTTTTTATTTTAAAATTAATTGATTTTTATTATTACACACAATCTGGTGCGTAATTAGAAAAAAATTCAAACAAATATTTTTATGATTTATTTATACGGCAAAGTCCAATTTTTAAACGTCAGACACTCATACTTTTCTTCGATAACAATTGAGCTGCACGTAAAAAAATTAATACATATTTCCTTTTAAAAATTCACAATCTATTATTTTGTAAAAGTGACAAAAAAAAATTACGTCATATTTTTATTCTATGGAATTTGTTTAGCTTCTTAACCTTTAACTACTGAGGTGTGGTAAATTTTACCCTCATTACCCATTGTTTTTAACTTTTAGATAAGTGACTATGAAATAAAGTTCTTGTTTTGTTATTTCCAAAGTTTAATTTTTTTGATTTTATGATTTTATTTAATTAATTATATGTTAATTTATTCTTTTGAAAAAAGAAAATTAGAAAATAAAAGTTATCTGCTAAAATTTTTGATAAAAAAAATGGGGTAAAATTTACCACGACCTCAGAACTTACGTCAAAATATTTCACCTCAGTAGTTAAAGGTTAAAGAATGAACTCACCACGGTGACTGATTATTTATCTATCTATCGCTCAACAATGAACATTTTAACTGTGATTACAATTTTAAATTATACGACAAACATATGTAAAGGGTGGATGTGATGAATTTCAATCAATTTTAAAAGACAAATCAAAAACAAACATTTAAGAGGAAGGTTATCAATTCCTGTGAATGTTGCTTTTTTTAATGTTTGTGCCTGCAGAATTCGTTCATTTTTGAACCAATTTTAAAGTTTTTTTCTTTGTTTAAAGTGTGATGCTTACAGATTAGTTACGTTTTAAAAACAGTAAATCTTTTAAAAAATTAGAGGGTGTCCCCATACAATATTAATATCATGAACCGTAAGTCACCACCGTAAAATTAAAAAAAAAAACTGCTTATCACTATAGCTCCCAATAGTAAAAAGTAATACAAAAATTAAACTAAAAGTTAAAAGGTGCCCCCAACGGTGACTTTATCTTTTGAACTCTTATATACAAACACTTGAAAATTAGACAGTATGTCCACTACTACTTTGTCTTGTATAATAAAAAGTATAAATATTTTAAATTATAAATTAAAGGGTGTTACAAAAGCTGATGATTATATGGCCAAACCGTTAAACAGTTCTAGATAGACGCTTGAAATTTTCAAGAAATCTGTATTGCTAAGTTAGGTTACGTCAGGCAGGCAGCTGTGTTGCTACAGTCCACTTGGGTCCAATGATTGGTCCCTTTGTGTTACCTGCTGATAGAAGGGAGAGAAGAAGAAGAAACAGAGAGAGAAGATTAAGGTAGGAATTAAAAAAATGGGGATAAAGAGATGAGAAAGACAGAAAATACCGCGGGTCTGAGAATACGGAGAAGGTCCAAGAAAAATGCAGAGAAAAATCCGCCAAGTGAGATCAGTCGACCAAAGTGTGCGCTCATCTTCTGAATGAGTCACAGTGTCCGGTTGTGGGCCTGTAAAGCACCTACTGTACTTTAAGAAGGAACTAATCCTACCTGGACCCATTGGCGATATATCGGATAGACCATAATAGTACCGCTGACCGAAATATCTCAGCCGTATACACCCCACCGCGGGGCATTGACAAAGGAGGTGTTCCACCGTCTCCTCTTCCTCCTCGTCCTGACAACTTCTGTAAAAGTCGTTAAAAGAGATACTCATTCTCCTAGCATAGGTTCCGAATAGACAGTGCCCAATGACCGCAGCCACGCAGTCGAACCCTCGGTAGCTGCAATAGTTCAGCTACCCTGTCCCGATCCAAATAGGGCCACATTGTTCTAGCGGTCGAACATGTTGACTCATTAGACCATCTGGTCTGGGTCAGTTCGTAGGTAGCAGCGTCGATGCACTGTCCGCAAGCGGAGAGGGGTATGCCACAGAAGATGTCAATGGCAACCTCGTCAAGCATCGTTCCCCTCTTAGCCAGTTCATCGGCAACGAGGTTGCACAAAATGGTCCCATGTCCCCTCACCCACTTTAGGGTATATTGCTAAGTCTGCTATAACAGCAAGTATAAAATTTGGGTTTAGAAATTAAAGGGTGTCCCAATAGTTGATGTATATGAATGACCTTTTAAACCTTTGTAGACAGACAGCTAAAAGCTGTTTTGAAGTTGGTTTTTATTTGCAAGAATTATTTAATATTTTTTTATATATTCCATTTTTAGAAACACATTGATTTTTTACGTCGCTCGTAACGTGCATAAAATATTAACGGTATTTTTTTACAATTAACGTTAATATACTTAACAAATATATTAAGCATTTCGGATATTTTTAAGCTTTTAGTTACGTAAATATAATAAGAAAAAAAAACCAAGAGTATTTTAAAATCCAACTGTTTTGCTGTGAGAATTTTAATCAGTACAGAATCATTAAGTAAGGGAGGAACATAAGTTGTGGGAATAAATTTGTTAGCAATAAATTAAATAAAACGTTTAGCATAAAGAAAGAAAAACTATTGAGTTCTTATGCATAGCGGAGTCAACAGAGCGATGTCCGTCTGTCTATCCGTGTCTCCCCGACACAACCAAGGTTCAGACGAAATGCTCTGGGGGTATAGGTGCAACCAGTCCCCCGGTGTGTAGGCACCAAATCTGGATAGACAGTAGGATACTGTCGAAGGACTTACCAGTGTCCTTAGTTATACTAGCACCACGGGAACCAGTAGCACATACTGTAGCCGGTTATTGGTAAGGTCCCTTCGGAGTACTCGTGGTGGCTGTTGGTTAAAGTTGGTGTCTGCAGGGAAGTGCAGTGGTAACAAAGTGTGCTGTTTTCAACAGAGGGGTTGGATAGCCTCCAACCCTCAAGCAAAGGGTAGTTTATTGTCCTGCAATTCATGTTCTTAGAATTGCAACTCTGTGGAGGGCGCTACTCGACGCTTTGTATTTCACTCAGTGGTAAGTCCACCGTCTGGTTAGGCCATATTGGCTAACGCGAATCTTGATCACATCTGTCTGTCCGTGTTAGTATTGAAAAATAAAAAAAAAATGTTTGCTAAAATACCCAATCGATCAGACATAGTTTTGAAAATTTTGTTGTTGAAAATCAACAAGACCGGTCCATGTCCTTCGAGGCAGTGGGCAAAACACCATGTCTGCCTAAAATTTGTCCATATCATTTGGAACAATGAAGTAACTTCAATAAAAAAAATGTATGTGGCGATAGAAAATTAAAAATTACGAAAAAACATCATGTGAAAAAAAGTGTCGCTCGCCCAATATTTTCGGAGGTTCCCAATATTTTTTAAGATATCAATAGATAAATGGATATCATTTAAAAGCTTTTAAAGAGATCTTTCAGAAATTACTAAAAAAAAAATTAAAAATGCTTAACCCATTAAGAGCAGATGACATTTTTATGTAAATTTAATTGGAGTTACTTCTTTAAACTACATTTACATCAACGGTGAAGGGTATATAACGTGAAGGGTTAAACGAAATTCCCAAATCATGCATCTAAAATTCAAATTTAGGAATTTTTCAACCCTTAGAGAGGAAGTTCAGGGATAACATATTTAGCAAATTTGTTAAATTTTTAATGCAGCAATCATCTTCGCAATGGCACCGCTTATAAAACCAGAAAAATTATTGATTTATTAAAAATTTAAAAAAAAAGATTGTGGGCCAAGCGAATCCATAGCAACTGAATGCATTAGCTAATGTGGCCTGCAGATGTATTTCTAAATATTAAAATGGTTTCCTTTTCTGATTGACAAGATTCGCCTTTATCAAGATATTTCAATCCTAAATCTTTTTTCCTTTTGGCTGAACTTTATTGTTAAAATAAAAGAAATAAATTTTATCTTACAACTGCTTTCATCTTGTAAAAAAAAAATCATCAAGACTGAGTTTTGTTTCATCATAAACGCTCATGTTCGAAAAAATTAAACACGAATAATTAAATGCTTCAAATGTTTAAACAAAAAAAATTTTATGATTTTTAAAGAATTCTTTAATTTTTATTAATTAATTTTTTTTCCAAAAGGCAAAGAAAACTAAACTTTTGTTTTTGTTAATTCCGTTTGTAGGTTTGGATCAATCAAGGCGATATTATTTTGGTTGGTCTTCGTGATTATCAAGATGCAAAGGCCGACGTTATTCTTAAATACACATCAGATGAAGCTAGAAATTTAAAAACGTATGGTGAATTCCCCGAATCTGTACGTATCAACGACACGGTCACCTTTGTGGAAGATGGTTTCGATGAAGACATTGAGTTTGGTGATGAAATCAGTTCAGATGACGATAACGACTCTGTGGACAATATCTGATTAAGCGCTAAATCTAAGAGAGACATAAATCAAACTGCAACCACAACGGAAGAGGAAGAATTAAACAAAGTGAAAAATTAAAAGAACTTCAGAATAACATTTTTAACAAATTTCAAATGAATCAGTAAAAAAAGGAAGGAAGGAAGCCAGAAAATTATTTTCAAAGAAAAAAGTTTTTATTTTTAAACTATTGTCAACAGAGTTTTGGAAAGCAACAATTAACAAGAACAAGCGAAATAGTAAAACTAATTGTGAAAAAAAATTATTTTTCATAAGGAAAATAAACATAAAAACATCATCTATTTTAAATAAAAAATTCTAATTCAGCAAATATTTACGAACCAACATTAAATTGCAGGCAAACAGACAGACAGACAGACAGACACCACGTCTAAAGTACTCTCTTCTCTTCTATATTTTTTAATAAGCAAAAGAGAAAAGAAAATTCAAAATTTAAATAATTTTAAATGCTATAGAGAATAAAAAAAGTTATACAAATAAAAATATTTAATACTAAAACATTAAAAAATATATATATATATAAAATTCAAAGCAAAAAGAAAAGAAAAAATCATATAAAAAATAAAAATTATTCAACAACAAAAGAACTACATATTTTTAAAACACAAAAAGTAAAACAGAAGTCCCCCTAACCCCCTTATACATTAATAACTAAATTATATAGAATATAGAATTTTATTATAAAAAAATATATATAAATTTAATCCTTTGAAAGTGAAAATTCAATAATAAAAAAAAAAATTTACACTACAACTATAAAAGAGAAAGAAGAATGAAAGAAAAACACATTTCTTTTTAATAAGCCAGAACTTTGGAATTTGTATTCTTTAATAATGAAGGTTTTCTCTTACCTTTTCGAATAGAGTATTTTTAAAATAAATTCTTTTTGAAAATTTGTTAATTAGCTGCTGTTTATTTTTAATTTTGAAACAAACCTTTCTGTGGCTTAGTTTAGTTTTTGCCTTAAATAAATAAAAAAAACTCTATATTTTTTGGATGGTGTTCCTTTTCACAATATTTATTTTATTATTTTTTAATAATTTTTTTTGTTTAAGAACCTCTTTATTTTTTAATAGTTATGTTATTACTTATAAAGAAATATATGTTATAAAATTCTTTGTTAAAATAAAAAGCAAATCAATAGTTTAACTAAGGAAATAAAATGTGAAAGGAAGACTCAAAAATATGAACGTGAATGGATTTTTATTTGCTGCCCAGATAATTATTACGCCCAGCTACAAACAATGACAATAACAAGCAACAATGCTATATTAAGCTAGGCCGAATCTTACTTGAGTAACTCCAATCAGAAAGACAAATATCGGGGTTACTGAGAATTAAAAATTAAGTCCTTTATAAAATTTCACATAAAAATGTCATCGGCTCTTAATGGGTTAAAAAATTTTAGTATTTCCTGAAAGATCTCTTTAAAAGCTTTTAAATTATACCCATATTGATATCTTAAAAATTATGGTGCACAATATTAGTTTATATTTCCGGGAAGATATTGGTGAAAATGTAATATTATGGTGAAATTTAGATGGTATATTCCAATTACAAGGCAACTTATCTTGCTTTCTGACTTCTCGGTTTTAATACAACAAAAAAGCCCAATTAAAACTGAAAAGGTCAAGAAAAACAGGCGGTCGCCTTTTTTTACATACCTGCAACATTTATGGCCCGATATTGCTGTGCAGCTCTTTCGAAACTATCAGCCCAATTATAAAAAAAAGTTCCGTGAGAGTTTTGTCCCATTATAAATTTTCCGCCCTTCTAATTGACTGCGGAAAGTGAAAAAATTCGGGAGAAGAAAGTAGGTATTATTAAAGAAAAATTATCAGGCATGTCACAGAACTCAATTCCGATCGACAGTGGTTTCAAATCCGCAAATTGGTTCTACAAATTTTTTTCGTAATGAAACTACTTTTGAGTTTCAAAGTGAAATTTAGTTTCTTTAAAATTTTGTTATTTGCAGTTTTTAAATTTAATTTTATTATGTGTCCTTATTTTGATTAGCCTCGCTATTTATTTTGTGAGCGAAATTTTTCCAAATTTAAATAAAAAGATGAAGATTTAAGAAGCATTTTTTTTGAAATAAGCAAAATCGATCGGAATCAGAAGAAGGTTAAACAAAATCGATCGAAATTGTTAATACGGAATTTAAACGATTCCGATCGGAATTTGTGACATGCCTGTATATATAAATAAACAAAAAAAACTCCCTTCAAATTACGATGACGCCACTTTTTTATTTTTCCACGGAATTCATAACTGGGCCCAAATCGTCGCATTCGTGATCGAATGAATTTGATCGAAATTTTACATTTTGTGATCGCCGTACTCGATATCGAAAAGCTTGCATCGAAATTTGAGATCATGGCATTCGATAACGAGTAGTCGATCGAATACCTTCACTCAAAATCTTTTACATTTTTAAACAAATTTCGATTCGAATGCCGCAATCCGGTTATTCGATACGTCACGAAATTTTACTCGATACGAAACCTCACTCGATCACGAATGCGACGATTTGGGTCCTCGATTTTTTCCGTGAGAATATTCATTAATGGAGTGATAATCAAATACTATACTTTTTTGATTCATTCACCCCTATCGTGAATACGAAGTGAAATTTATGTATCCATGAAATTTTTATTCCCCTCGAAGTAAGCTCAGTGAAAATGTATAAATTAAGGCTTAAAAATAAATAAATAAATTACATTTTTGGATACGAATTAACAATGTTATTTCAAGAACGCGACGTGCAGTCGCTTATTACTCCATGACCTATTTCAATATATTAAATTTTTGTATCAGATTTTTCATTTAATCACATTTTTAATAAAAAATCTTTATAAAATTACAAGCATAATGTCAGTCTGCACGGTAGTAACGGGAAAAAATCAATCGCGATAAGGGAAATTTTTGTTTACGTGAAAAATTATTCACGATTGTAATTTGGCGAAAAGTGAAAACATTTCGAGGGAAAAGATAGGTATTCATAATGGGGTGTTGTTTGATCATATTACTAGCCGTATGCGAGTCTTCTTCGAATCATATTATATGCACATTTCTAATTGTATTTTCTCAAAATCAAACATTGCAAATAACATTTTGCTTATTTTTTATTACGTTCGTTAGCGAGTTATTTCTAATTTTCTTAAAATTTAAATTTAGAAAAATGAAGTAAAAAAAATTATTTTACATTTGTATCTCTGTTTCTTTTACGAATTAATGTATTTTTTGAAAATTAAAAATAAAAATTATTGGAATAACGCATCCTAACACGTTAAATATGTATAAATCAAAAATTAATTCTAATAACAGTCGAATTTCATTTTGCTTTTTGTACTTTTGTTTTAAAAACAAGTCTCTTTCTTTGCGTTTGTCGGAATTACATTCGAGTCCCTTTTTAATTAATTTTGATTAATTAGTTTTAAGTCATCTTGGTTAGCCTTAAAAGACTCACTTTGGTGATTTTTCTAAAAACAATCTTCCAAATGCTAACTGGAAATTTTCAAAATTATGAGAATATTCGTAAAAAAAGTGTGAATATATTAAAACTAGAAAGGCAAAGCTTGATCGTCTAACCCATGGCGAAAATATACTAGGTGGTCGCAATGGCGAATTCATAATTTTCGCCCCAAACGTGAAATGTCAAATACCATATAAAAAATATATACACATTTTTTATGTATGGAGTTTGACATTTAGCGTTTACGGCAAGTGATAAATTCGCCATCGAGACCACCTGTATTATTTAAAATAATACAGGTGAACGCACGGGCGAAAAAGCCCATCAGCTGTATACATTGCAGTTGTCAAAAAATTTGTCAAAAATAAATAATTTGTTAAATTTTTTTTTAATTTAATTTTTTTTTTTTTGATTGCTAATAGAAAACAAACTAGTGAAATTCCTAGCGAAAACTACCACACATGGAACCGTACTTGCAGTTCCTGATGTGTATAATCAAAATATATAGTGAAATTATTGTTAACACACTTATAATTTCTTGTTTTTTTTTTTTGTGGAAGATTATGTTAGTCTTCAAATGGTCAACGTGCAAGAATGGAACGATGCATGTGATTTGGCAAACTAGTGGTACAAAAGAATTTTGGTCACTTTTCCTGTATTTTTACTTTTATGTAACTTAATTTTGATAATTTTCTTATTCAGATAATTAGCCACTTTTATTCATCAAATATATTTTTTATTTTGTTTGTTTTTTTTTTACAATAATTTTTTGACAACACACATAATTTTGTAGCAACAAATTGCCTGTTGCTTTTTGTGTTGTTGGATTGTTGTAGCCGTGCGGTCACCTGTATTAATTTGCCTTGGTCTAACCCCTAAGCAGGGGAAGAAGACGATGACTGTACTTGAATAATATTTATTGAACATAGCAACTTTACAAATTATGCGGCCTGAAAGATGTGGAGTAGGCATTGCATAGTGTGAGTACGTCCAGCTTTATTAGAACCAGTAGTAATTCGATGTGGAGACAATAAGTGACCCCAGTCTTAACCATATATTCCAGGAATTATACAAGACAATTACCAAAAATAGTTACGCCAGAGTAATTGCTGCGAAGGTCGATTCTCTCGCTCGAACTTTGTGTTTGTTCATCACTAAAGAACGAAACCGGGGTTCTGAAAATGTTTCCAAGTTATTGCGGTTGTTTCAGTATCTTTCCGGATAACTGACGATCCCGAAATAAAAAGAGGAGTTTTTTTTTTCGAACGCACCAAGGGAAGAGTGTCTGCCGTACAATGGTTTTTATTTATTACCTTTATGTCTACAACACCAAAAGTAGTACTTTTGCTCGTGTTAACTTTATGCCGAATCTTATACACCCTTCATCATCTATGTAAATCAAGTTTAGTGAAGTAACTCCAATCAAAAAAGCAAATATTGTGGTGATAGAGAATTACAAAAAAATTTTTTTTGGTACAGCATATATATAATTTTATATAAAAATGACATTGGCTCTTAACGGGTTAAGCATTTTTAAAAAATTTAGTATTTTCTTAAAGAACTCTTTCAAAGCTTCAAAATGATAGCCATATTGATATTTTAAGAAATTTGAAAATTTCAGAGCACCATAACTAGGAAAATATGGGCAAGCGCCAATTTTTTCGCTTAGTGTTTTTTTTTTCTTATTTTTTAATTCTCTATGGTCCCATATATTTATTTTTTTTTGACTGGAATTACGTTATTGTTCCAAATGACATGAAAAAATTAGAGGTAGGCATGGTGTTTTGCCTGCTGCCTCGAAGGACATGGACCGATCATGCTGATCGCTTGACATATTTATTTTTTTGTGAAAACAAGTTTGCTTCAGCAATCACGGACGAACAGACGGACATCGCTCAATCGACTTTGCTAAGCATAAGAAGTCGGAATATATATACTTTATGGGGTCGAAAATAGATATTGTACAAATTACACACGGAATGACAAACATGTATATATATATATACCCTTTTTCCACTTTTTGTGGTGAAGGGTATAAAAAAAAAGTGTGATTACACTGAGTCACATTCCCCATAAAAACGATTTATGCCTGGAATTAATTGTTAAATAAAAATCATTATTTGTTTTCGTACACCAAATTTGTGGGTTGTGTATTTGTCACTTATTAAAATTGGTGTAATATTTTTTTTGTTGAAAAAATTTCAAAATTTATTACATTTTCAAAAATAGAAAGCTTAAAAAGAGCAGGATAATAAAAAAAAGTCTAGCGATCAGACCTAATCAAAACAACAACAACAAGTTAGCGTAACGAACAAAATTAGTATGTGTGAGTAAGTAAAATGAAATGTTAAGGGGAGAAAAAATTTATATTTTAAAACCAACAAAATTAATTGAATTGTTTAATAATAATTTAAAACTTTGCCAGCCAAGTTATTTGTGAAGTTCCAGAATCCTGCACCATAAATGCAAATCCTTGTGATGCAGCTATGGATTGTGGCGATTGTTGCCCACCGGGCAGCAATTATTGTCAAGCTCCCCTAAATTATCCTCCTTGTGCTCCGCCATCCGGGGATTGCGCCAATCAACGATGTGATTGTGGCGATTATTCGAGTTGCTGTTATCAACAGCCCTGTAGAACTTTACCCATAAGGCCGGAAACCCATATTATGCGAGCTACAGAACGTCTAGAAACCGATACCATTTATAAACGTTCTTATCCTGGCAATTATGGACCTTGCCTTAAAGCTAACCCTGTTAAGCCTGCTAACAATATGGCGAAAATTAATGCACCCATGGAAAAATGTACTATTCAAAAATTATCATATATGCCGCATCCTTGTGCTGGGCGTACAGCTCCCATCCGGCCAAGAGATAATTGTTTAAATTTTAGGGGTCCCCTATATGCCATGACTTCACAGAAACATGATTTTATGCCAAAAGGTTATTGCAGACGAAATCCCATTATGCCCACCAATGGCATATATCCGTCTCGTGAACCCATAGAACGCTGCACGGTCAATAGATTATCGTATATGCCAGTGGATGTGTGCAAGAATCCACCTCCAAAGCCTATAGTGCAAACGTACAGCTACTGCCGGCCCACAGCACCAGGGGAACAGTGCACAATACAAAAGTTGAGTTATTTGCCCGTGTGTTTGCCACCCAAAGAACCAATGCCTTGGGCAGAGCACAATCGCTGCCCCCCTCCCAGATATGAAAATCTTTGTACCACATATAATTTGAGTTATATACCAAATTGTAATCCCCATCGTATACCACCGATAATGCCCCTTAATGGACTTAAATTCTTTGGCACTGACTGCAACGATGGCAATACCGTCTACAAACTCAGTTATATTGGCAATGATGCCCGCTGCTGTCGTCCTAATCCCGTTTTACCTATGCACGGCATCGAAATGCCCCGAGGTACAATGGAAAAATGTACGGTTCAGAAATTGTCATATCAACCAAATGTTTGTGTCGCTCGTACTGCTGCCATAAGACCACGTGAAAATTGTATAAAACCTGCAGGCGCCATGTATTTTATGACCACACAAAAGCATGATTTTGTACCGAAACCAAATTCACGTCGCAACCCTATCAAACCGCCCACATTAATTTGTCGTCCCACTGGCGGCCTAGAAAAGTGTACCGTTAATAAATTGTCCTATATGCCTGTTAATGTTTGTGAATATCGTCGTCCACCGGCCGTTGTACCACCTGTTGGCATTTGTCGTCCCCAGGGACCAATAGAAACTTGTACTACATACAAATTAAGTTACATACCGAATTGTATAGGACCCAAAGAACCATTGCCCTGGGCCAGAGCTTCAAGTTATGTGAAGCCTACAACACCGATTGAGAAATGCACCATACAGAAATTAAGTTATGGTCCACCGGGTACATTTTCAAGATGTGGAGGTAAGAAAAGTATATTCGCTTAAGCTCCATAAATCTTTTTTTTTTTGAGTAAAAAATTTTAAGACTTTTCAAAATGTCGATTTCGAAATTTAATTTAAATTTTCGGTATTCTAAAATTTTCACGAATTTTTCATAAATTCTAAATAACAAGAAGAAGAGATATCTCGAATACAAAACCTAAAACTTTATATTTCTTCCATCAAAATCTTTTGCTTATTTTCGAAACTTGAGTTCAAACCTCAAGAATACACCTCAAGATATTGATACATTTATTAACTAATTATTACTTTATTTAATTAACTTTGTATAATTTTGTACTAAAAACAAACAGCCGTTTGCAAATGCGATTTTTATTCAACTGCGAGTTAAAACGTCTAAACTGTTGTGATGCGAAAAGATATGGCAGCTTGTTTTAGTGGTCTTTTATATTTATGTACGTGTACGCACGCAAATAAGGGGAACTTATTGTAAAATTTTTTAAATATGCTATTGCATGTATGGGTGGCATACACACACATACACTTTAGAGTATTTATGTTTCAGTTGCGAAAAGGTATTAAAATCTAGTTTCGTAGCAATTTAATAACAATATTTTCTTTTCTAAAAATGGCCACCGAGCAGTTTTTTTTTATCGATTTCACTAAATCCATCGGCCTTCAGTACTTGGTGAGTAGCGTAGACTAAGAAAGATGAATACCCATAGTAAATAATGAAGTCGGTGGTGAAAGTCACATTATCGTGATAGTCAAATCAAATAAAGTATAAAGACTTCCAAACAAAGTTTCACCAAAAGAATTTTAAATTTATATTCTTAAAATATAGTTTTTTCCAGAATATTTATATCTTTGATATAATGAAGATAATGGGTTCAACTTGGGATCGGCTCTGCACTACCTTTTATTAAAGAATCTATTGAAATATAAGCTTGAAAATTATAAGTTTTGCTTAAATTTCTGAATAAATCTCACCAGTTTATTTTTTATCATAAATACAACCACCTGCAGAATTATAAACGCGTGGTGTTTTGCCTGCTATCTTGAAGGACATGGATGGATCTTGCTATTTTTGAACTGCAAAATTTTCGAAACTATTTCTGATCGATTGGCGTCTTTAGATTTGCTCTAGCTCATCTAGTGCTTTAACAATGTTGTTTTAAATAGAAACACGAGCGGACAGACGGACATTGCTTAATCGACTTCGCTAAGCATAATACCACGCCTACTTCTATTTTTTCTATACAATAAAGTAACTCCAATCAAAAAAAAAAAAAAAAAATATATATCCCTTCAAATTGCGATGATGCCACTTTTTTAGAATATTCATAATTGGGCTGATAATTTTTCTTTTATAATTCATGTACCTAATTCTTTTTCTCCAAATTTTTCCATTTTCCGCAGTTAATCAAAAGGGGAAAAAATTTTATAATGGAGAAAAGGGAAAAGTGAGAAAACTCGCACGGAATTTTGGTTTATAGATGGTCTGATTATCAGCTCAATTATATAGCCCAATTATAAACATAAATTCCATGCAAGTTTTATCACTTTTCCCTTTTCTCCAATTATAAATTTTTCCCCTTTTGATTGACTGCGGAAAGTGAAAAAAAATCCGGGGGAAAAAAGTAGGTATTCTAAATTATAAAATAAAAATTATATGAAAATAAACAAAAAACTCCCTTCAAATTACTGTGATGCTACTTTTTTATAATTTTATTCCCACGGAATTCATAATTGGAGGAATCTTTTCTCGAGAAAAACTTTTTCCGTAGGAAAGAAATTCCGTGAGAACATTCATAATTGGGCTGTTTAAATTTTTTCCCCTTCTGATTGACTGCGGAAAATGAAAAAAAAAATTTTGAAGAAAAAAAAAATAGGTATATGAATTATAAAAGAAAAATTTTATGTAAACAAACAAAATAATTCCCTTCAAATTACGATGATGCCACTTTTTTATTATTTTGTTCCCTTGGAATTCATAATTGGAGGAATCTTTTCTCGAGAACAATTTTTTTGTGAGACATAAATTCCGTGAGAATATTTATGATTGGGCTAATAATTTTTCATTTATAATTCATACCTTCTTTTTCCCCCCAAATTTTTTTTTCATTTTCCGCAGTCAATCAAAAGTGAAAACGTTTATAATTGGGTAAAAGGGAAAAGTGAAAGAACTCGTACGGAATTTTTGTTTATAATTGGTCTGATTATAATTTTTGCGAAGATTATTTTCCTGTGAAAAATTACCATTACATTCTTATTTAAAGCAGACGAATGGCGACCTCTGCGGAAAGTTAAAAAAAAAGTAGGTAGCATAAATTGTAAAATAAACATTATTAGCCCAATTATGAATATTCTCACGGAATTTCTTTCCCACGGAAAAAATTTTTCTCGAGAAATGATTCCTCCAATTATGAATTCCGTGGGAATAATAAAAGTATAAAAAAGTGGCATCATCGCAATTTGAAGGGAGTTTTTTTTTTGTTTATTTTCATATAATTTTTATTTTACAATTTAGAATACCTACTTTTTTCCCCCGGATTTTTTTTACTTTCCGCAATCAATCAAAAGGGGAAAAATTTATAATTGGAGAAAAGGGAAAAGTGAAAAGTGAAAGAACTCGCACGGAATTTTTGTTTATAATTGGGCTGTATTTGAAAATAAACAAAAAAAACTCTCAAACTCTCAAATTACGATGATGCCACTTTCTGTTATTTTGTCCCCAAGGAGTTCATAGTTGGTAGCTGAATACGTGTTTTTATGATTATTAGGGTAACAAAGTTTACTTACTTCTTTAGAAAATGCGTTATTTGTTGAGAGCGAGCATGTGTAGGTGATGTGTTTCACTTTCTTTGTGTTGTGTACGTAGGTCCGCACGGGCCTGTTTGGCGATCAGTGCTTATGTATATTAACATTTCTTAACTTTTTTTTCGTTTCAGCTTGTTGTGCTCAAGGTGGTAATGATAATGCACGATACCCTAAAGCTGGCATTTGTTAAAAGAATTGGAATAAAAGTTATGTGTTTGTAAATAAAATAACAAAGAGAATAGCAATACTATTTAAGCCTTGTCCAAACGTTAATAAGAAACAAATTGTTAAATAAAAACAAAAAAATTTAAATATATTTTTTAATAAATGTTTAAAAATGTTTTATTACTCTTAAACTACATCCACTTCTAAAATTTCCTTTTATATTTTTACTGCCGTATTCATAGAATATAAAAATTGATTTGAAATTTATTTTAGGACAAATATGTATGAAATATTTGTCATAAAATACATTTGAAGGTTATTTTATTTTCTATGAATATGGCAGTTAGTGTTAGAAATAAAATTTACCTTAAGACTAAAACAAACATTGATTCTAAGCCAATTGTATAAGTTGACGTTTGATGCCTTCACGACGTTTCTTTTCACGTTTCTTACGCTCCTGCGTAGCTTCACGAAACAATTCCACGCCTTCACGTTCCTCGATGTCGTGTTGTAATAGAGTCAAGCCATGCAAATTAAGACCAATTATATCTCTTAATGAACTAACGTCTGTTTTCAAGGCCTTCACCAACGACTGCAACAAGGGCTTCATATGTTTGGCTCCAATGATGGGTTTCATGTGGACTTTAAATAAAAACATGATAACTTTAGCCAGCAACTCTATTTCATCGGGTCTTTGTTTCACAACGTGGGGTAATTTTTCTAACAGCTCACAGACATTGGCGAATGGCAGTAAAAGTAAAGCTTCTTCCAAATCTGAGGCACGAATACGTGCTAGTGTTGCCAAGACAAAGTCATTGGGAGTTTTTACCTCTAGAGCACGCATTAAGGGATGCAAATCGGGTTTCTCGTCCTCGGCGACATCATATTGCTTGCAAATTTCCAAACATTCCAAAATAGATTCAGCGGCCTTTTCGGAGCCTACAGTTTTGCGTGAGGCCAACTTAAGTCCTGGCAGCAAAGGTACCGTATGATCTTCCCCAGTGGCTAATTGTTGATTTTCCATTTCTTCACGTTCCTCCTCCTGTACGTCTTGCAAAACTATGGGCTCATCGGTGCGTTCAAACAAACGCAAACAGCGATCAGAACCACAACTCACTAGATAACGGCCATTGGAACTAATGGCCAGATTGTAGGCCTCTCCCAAATGTCCCGGCAGTGTAATAATTTTTTCAAATGTATCTGCATCCCATTGCTTTATTTTGCCATCTTTGCCACAGGTGAAAAACATATGAGTCTTGGGTATAAACTGCAAACCCATAACGGAATCATCGTGAGCAAACAAAGATCTATGACAATCACCAAAATCTAAACCCCATATTTTGACATTACGATCTGCAGAGCCGGTAGCTATTAATGTGCTGTCATATGAAATGTCCATACACAAAACGGGCAATTTGTGACCATACAAGGACAGATAAAATTTAAAGGTGTCAAGAAAGAAAATCTTTACTGTAGCATCCAAAAGTCCCACTGCTAAATATTTCATGTCAGGACTGAGTTTAACACACATGACAGTTTCTTCTAGTTTCAAAGTGTTTTTATGCAGCAACGATAAAACTTTGCCCTGTACAGATGGATGATGATGATCGCCCTCAATTTCCATAGAGACTTGAGTATTATCGATTAACTCAAAAGTCCAGATTTTAACTGTTGAATCGCTGCTGCCTGTAACACAGCCTTTTTGATCGGGCAACAAGGCCATCGACCACAATTCGTTTTCATGGGCTGGAATTTCTTCGACCACATCAGCAGAGCCCACATCCAGAATCAACAGTTTGCCAGACTTAAGACCCAATAAAACATAACGATCGCCGGGCACGAATAGTGAACACAAAACATAATCGGTACTGACTGTTCTTAAACATTGCATTGAATCTCTGTTCCAAAATTTAAAAGATTCTGCTGAACCGGAACCAATAGCCAGAGCATCTGAAGAGAAACAAACACTACGCACCTCCGACTGATGACCCTGTCTGTTGAGAGATCTTAAAAGTTTAGCGTTTTCTTGTGGATTATTGGACTTCTTAAAGCCAGCCATCATACTGTACAATTGCAATGTGTTATTGGCTAAACTCACTAATATTCTCAGTTCGTCTTTGGCCCCCAACAGCACATCAATGGATTTAATTTTTTGTTTTACCTTGATGCTCTCCAACCTCTTTATTTCATCTGAGAGTGATAAATTCTTTGAAATGTCATCATTTTCCAAATCAGTAGATTTCTTAGATTTTTTTAATCTTTTCTGTAGACGTTTTTTGGCCTCCTCTTCACTACAAATGTAGAAATTTTCTATTAAATCATTTGTGCCATGACACGTTATTATTCTTTCTGAGGCATCGGCTACCAAATTAACACAACGTCCCTTGCCGGCTCTCTGTATAATACCGCAATTTGTTACCGTTATGGGACTTATGGTATCCTCATCGTCAATCGACAAACCCTCGACAGCAACATTCAAGCTTTGATTTTCTGTTTGCGTAACATCTCTAGGTTTCAAACGATACACATTCATCGTAGACTCTCCACAGCCGGCTATCATTATATCATTGACAAAAGCCAAGGCCCACACTTCGGTTCGATTGTCGACTATAGTTTTGAAGCAAAATTGTGTCTCTAAATTCCAGAATTTTATTTGTGTATCCTTTGAACAACTAACGACAATGTTTTGTTCTTTAAATTTTTCCATAAAATGAGCATCCGTTACAGGTGCATTGTGACCTATAAGACGTTGACAACCAGCCTGTTCTATAACATCAACAACCACTAGTTCGCAATCTAAGCTACCGCAAACTAAACGTATACCTGGCTCATCGTAGCGCAAAATCGATATGGCTGACTTGTGAAGAGCCAATGAACAAACTGAAACTTCAGGTTGGGTTATATCGAAAATTTCTACGACACCATCATTGTAGCCGACTGCAATGTGCAAACGATCGGGTGATACTCTAAGAGCAGTTACCTCCTGTTTATCACGCCTTAAGGTTAACACACGTTCGCCCAATCTGTTGTAGGGAAATGAATAGAAGAAATTTAATTGGTTGTTTTTAATGAAAATTGTAATGTTATTGATTGATAACACAAGCGGTTTCAGTAATCGAAGATTATTGATTCTTTATTAAAAAATTCTGCTTTGGCTTAAATACTGCCCAGACCGAAATTACAACTCTTCCTAATAATACTATACCATCACTGCCAACACTGTGAATCCAAAATTACAAAATTTTTAACAATACTGTACCAGTTTATTACTTTATCTCGATGGGGGAACATCTGCGTGCGAGCAGATTTTCCTTTTTCAAAAAAGTGAGGTTATAATCAAAGACGCATTGTGCACGTTTTAGTTTCAACTGGCTTTTACTAAAATGACATCGTGTTTAATGAATAGAATAACAAAATTAATATAATCATTTATACTATAATATCCTGTTCAGGATTTATCACTTCCTATACGAAGGTATACTTAGGTCGATGTGCCGTTCCTGGAGAGACTAATTACATATTTCTGAAAATTTGTGGGATACCCTGGCGCTGTGGTTATGTACCCCTGCCATTTTTAAATTCAAATTTCAAAAAAAAAACAAAAGTTAATTTATAAATGAAAATGTTTTTATTTCTTCTGAAGCTTGATGTCTACTTGGACTCTATTGATAGAAAAATTGATTGAAAAAATAATTTCATTTTAATTTTGTTATTTAAAAAAAAAAAATCTAATTTTTTGTTTCCTGTTTCCTGATGATGCCACCCAAAGGTGTGGCGAAATATTGAAAATATAAATAAAAAATTTTTATTATTTATAAAACTGACCTAGTGCTTAATAAATTAGAAAAGAAAAACTATTTAAAAAGGTAAAAAAAAACATTTATATATGATAAACTTTTAACGAAAGCGTTTTGTGAGTGAGATACATACATCATACTATTATACAAACATATGTACGAGGAACATCGTGGCTTAAAAAGATAAACGGTACTGTTTTATGTCGAAGGCATAATCTCAGGAATCATTCAATTTTTCATTAATTTTGAATACGTAAAAAAAATTTGTGCACACATCATGACTAAATAAATAGCAAATTTCTAAGCTAAGTATGTTATTCAATACATCGCATTCAAATACATTAAGAATTGTTCATGAGATAATATTTATTTTAATTGTAAAGTTTTTTTTTTCATAAAATTTTCAACTCACCTTAAATCCCAAATAATCACATTTTCAGCTGCAGCCGCAACCACGTAACGACCTTCAATTTTATTGTAAATAACAAAATTAACATTACTACGACCACTGGCAATTATATTAAAACTATCAATCGGTCTATAAGCTAAATATTGTTTAGTTAAACCCATATTATGTTACAATTATCCGAACAAATTTTCTCAAGATTAAAATTTGTACATAAAACAAACCACCATCAGCAACTTGCACGTGTTGATGTTTGTATACAAATAACAAGAAGGTAAATTCAACAATATTTAGAAAGTGAATCACAAAACAAATGTCAAAAATGTTATTATTAAATATGTTATTTGTGTTGCCGTACTATTTGTATCAAAATTACCTATTAACACATATGTGGCAATATCATTTAAACTGTTTTTAGCAAGCATGCGCATTAAATGCTGCATACTTTAAGGCTACCTTAATAAAAAAGATTTAGAAAATAACAGCAGCAGCATCCCTTAGTAGAAAAAAATATATAAAGGAATTTTTTAATCAAAACTAAACTTGTACTTTCTCTTAAAAACTTATTTAGATAAAATTATTACTTTATAATGGCTGCCTATCAAAATGTTCCTGGTAATGGAGGTAAATAGTTGTTTTTCTGATATATACCAGTTTTAAACTTTATTTCATTTTACACACTCCCTTTTGTTTGTTTATTTTTTTCTAAGATGATTTAAACAATGAATCGGTAGAAGTTTTACGTGAACGTTTAAATACCATGAAACGTTTAATGGCTGATCGTACTGCCCAGCAACAACAAAATCCTGCTAGCACCGAAGAAATATGGTCCACGCGACGTCATACTTCGACCGGTGTCATTGATGGCAACTTTCTAAGCATGGCCTTTGGTGGTGCTTTATTAGTGATTGTATCGGTTTCAGTGTATGCATTTTATAATCTTTATCATGCCATCTTAAAGAAATTCCCCTCTAAGCATGAGGAACTATAAAAAGGTGTTCATCAGACGTATTGTTAGGTTTTAAGATAAAATGATTCTTATAGAATGTAATAAATGAAATATAAAAAATTGAGCTTAAAAAATAATTTATTGTCTTATTATATTTTTAAGGTAGTTTGAAAATGTTTTCGAGTTTTAAAAGGAAAAAAATAAAAACTTCGAACAAATCTAAAGTCTAGAAAAATTTATAGTTTAAAACTTTAGAATATTTAGAATTTTGAGATTAAATTTATTCTCTTGAATATTGATAGCATCTGTATAGTGGTAGACGTTGAAATCCTAGCAGCTATATCGTTCCTTCTTAGCAAAAAATTCAACAACTTAAAAAAATTACATAGTGCATGTACTATGAGGTTAAAATAGCATCAGGCAGTTTTTATTTATGCAAAAAGTGTAAACTTTTGATAGTTCGAAAATTCGAACTTCTTTCGCAACTAAGCAAACATTAAATGGTGTACGGCTACGAGGTTCAAATAGCATCAAGCAGTTTTTATTTATGCAAAAAGTGTAAACTTTCGTTAGTTCGAAAATTCGAACTTATTCCAAACTTAGCAAAAATTAAATGATGTATATGCTCCGAGGTTCAAGTAGGATCAAGCAGTTTTTATTTATGCAAAAAGTGTAAACTTTTGTTAGTTCGAACTTCATTCGAAACTCAGCAAACATTAAATGGTGTACGGCTACGAGGTTCAAATAGCATCAAGCAGTTTTTATTTATGCAAAAAGTGTAAACTTTCGTTAGTTCGAAAATTCGAACTTATTCCAAACTTAGCAAAAATTAAATTATGTATATGCTCCGAGGTTCAAGTAGGATCAAGCAGTTTTTATTTATGCTAAAAGTGTAAACTCTTGTTACTTCGAAAATTCGAACTTCATTCGAAACTCAGCAAACATTAAATGGTGCATGTACTACTAGGTTTAAATAGCATCAAGCAGTTTTTATTTATGCAAAAAGCGTAAGATCTTGTTAGTTCGAAAATTCGATCTTCATTCGAAACTCAACAAACATTAAATGATGTATGTGCTACGAGGTTCAAATAGCATCAGGCAGTTTTTATTTATGCTGAAAGTGTAAACTTTTGTTAGTTCGAAAATTCGAACTTTATTCGAAACTCAGCAAACATTAAATAGAGTATGTTCTACGAGGTTCAAATAGCATCAGGCAGTTTTTATTTATGAAAAATGTGTAAACTTTTGTTAGTTCGAAAATTCAAACTTCATTCGAAATTTAGCAAAAAAATAAAAAAAGTGTGTGCTACGAGGTTGAAATAGATTCAGGCAGTTTTTATTTATGCTAAAAGTATAAACTTTTTTTAGTTCGAAAATTCGAACTTTATTCGAAACTCAGCAAACATTGAATAGAGTATGTGCTACGAGGTTCAAATAGCATCAGGCAGTTTTTAATTATGAAAAATGTGTAAACTTTTGTTAGTTCGAAAATTCGAACTTCATTCGAAAATTAGTAAAATTTATTTTATGATCCAGTTATTATAATAAACTCTTACGTGGCGCCTTGGGAAATTCCAATTCTCGAGAAATAGTTAAACAAATATTGCAAAATCGATCGATTTGAAAACTAGATTTTTTGAAGACTTATGTTTTTCAATTGATTTCAAATCAAAAAAGAAAAACAAAAAATTTTTAAAACAATAAATAATAATTTTCAAATCGAACATTGATGAATCACATACTGATATCGGAAAACATTTCATTCTTTTAAGAACTCAATTCGACAGTGAAAAAGCAAAAGTGACAAATATTCAGTTCAAAAATTAGCACTTGACAATAAAATAAATATCTAATTTGAAGTGATTAATTAAAATTCCCTAAAAAATCGATTTCGAAGCATAAAAACGACTTTTTCAAGTTTTTGCAATACAATTTTATTACACATTCTTTTTGTTTTATTTGTTTTTAAGCAATTTGTTTATAAATATTGAAAAAAAACTCACAATTCTATAAGAAAAATATGCAAACAAAAATACGTTTTTTTGATTCTCTCATTTAATACAACTTTAACATTTGCGGCAATTAATAAACTTAAATTAAAATGGGCACTCAATAGATATCAATTAGCAACAGCACTTTGTTCTATAACCAATACAAAAAAATTAATAATTTTAATAATAATAAATTAAATTTAAAACAAAAAATGTTCACAAATTTATATACAATTACAAAAAAATTGATTAAATTCTTAAGTTACATCAGAGGAGTAAGCGGACAAATTTTAATTAAATACATTAATACTTAACAATTGAGAATTGTGACTTTTGTTATCAATTAATTAATTTAATAATACAAGTTTAATGATGGTATAATATTGGAAATACAAATAAAAAACCGTTTCTCAAAAAGATATCGATTTGAAAATTTAATTATTTAATTACTTCTTAAAGTTAATTGTTTCGTTTTTTGTTTATATATTTTTTTATTATTTGTGTAAAGTGTACGTGTATAGGAAAATAATAATTTTTACAATTTCGTTTAAAATACTTTATAATAAAAAAGTGAATATCTTTCTATCCTTTTCTTTTACAATTACTTTATTTATATTATGATTTAGGAATTGTTCAAGTTTATGTGTGTGTGTGTATGTATGTATATAATTAGTTCAAAACTTAAGGCATTGGTATATTAGAGGGCACATGTTCAAGAAAATTGGCTGGAAATTGACCCTGGCGACCATTTACTTCTCCAAACAACCAGTCTTCATTTATTCTATATAATATTGTTACTAAATCATTTTCCTAAAACAAAAATATAATTATAGATTTATAGAAAATTTCTGTATACTGACTTACTTTTAATTCCAAATCACCCTCAACTTCAGCTGGGAAATTGTATAAAGAACGAACAGTTAAATTATTACTATTTGCAGTTGATGCTTGATATGTTGGTGTTATCGAGGCAGACGAAGATTGTGTTGAGCTTTCACTCGATCCAGTACTGCTGGGTAGTGGTACTTTTATATCAATATAATTTATGGGGAATATACCTTCACAGCCAGATCGCGTACGCCCCTTATACCATTCTGCACTTACTTGTTCTAATAAATATATTTTTTCATTTTCCTGCAACAAATTCAAATACTTTAACGAAATTCAAACAGAAAAAACATTATAAAATAAAAAATAGATTAATCGATAACTTGAATCATTTATAGAAAATCAATAAAAAAAACAATCTAATCTTTATCGACAATATGAAAGTTTTACCAAAAATTTAAATAATCATTTATTTTTTATAGATTACTTTAAAGACAAGTAACATTTAGCAACAACTTTTATAGAAAATTAAGCGACAGCAAGAAAATTATTCAATAACGCAGTTTTTGCTTTTTCAATTTTTTTTATAACGCAAATATGCCATAAGAAATTAATCGATCACTTAAACTTGCTACAGAAATAAATCAGTAGCACGAACTTGTAGAAAACTTATGGACAACATGTGTTTTCTATAGAAAATCAATCGATAACATAAAGTTTTTATAGGAAATTGATCGATAAAAAAATTTTTCTGCAGGAAGTTAATTGATATTAATTATCTGTAGAAAATTAAATGATAACATGATATTTCTATAGGAAATTAATCGATAACATTATTTTTCTATTAGAAATTAATCGATAAAATTATTTCTCTAAAGGAAATTAATCGATAACATTATTTCTCTAAAGGAAATTAATCGATAACATTATTTCTCTATAGAAAATTAATCGATAACATTATTTCTCTATAGGAATGTTCGATAACATTAATTTTCTATAGGAAATTAATTGATAACATTAATTTTCTACAGGAAATTAATCGATAACATTAGTTTTCTATAGGAAATTAATCAATAACATTAGTTTTCTATAGGAAATTAATCGATTACATTAATTTAATATAGGAAATTAATCAATAACATTAATTTTCTATATGCAATTAATTATTAGCAATAATTTTCTGTAGGAAAATAATCGGTGACAAAAATTTTCTATAGGAAATTAATCGATAATAATAATTTTCTACAGAAAGTTAATCGATATGAATTATCTCTAGAAAATTAAAAGATAACATAATATTTCTATAGAAAACTAATCGATAAAACGATATTTATATAGGAAATTAATCGATAACATGATATTTCTATAGAAAATTAATCAAAAAGATTTATTTACTATAAGAAATGAATCGATAACATTAATTTTCTATAGCAAATTAATCGATAACATTAATTATCTATAGGAAATTAATCGATAACATTAATTTTCTGTAGGAATTTAATCGATAATATTAATTTTCAATAGAAAATTAATCGATAATAATAATGACTAATCTTTAACATCAATAACAAAACAAACTTTCAATAAAAAAAATTCAAGTCAAGTCCATTTAAAAATTTTATCAATACTTACTCTAAAACTCAAATCTCCTTCCTCCGTACTATCAAAATCGTAAAGCGCGATACCATGTGGTGGTTCTATAGGTACACAATTATAACCTTCGGTACCGGAACTGAGTTCAATAGCATCGATCTTGCCTGTTATGACATCTAAAATTGAAGGCTTTTGTGTTGTTGATGATGATGCTGCAAAAGATGATGATGACGTTATGGCTGTTGTTGTTGTTGGTGGTGGTGGTGGAGGTGCACATTTAGGCATGGGCGGAGAGGGTGGATTCATAAAATTATCTGAATAAATGGAGGAGGAAGCAAACGTTAAAGGTTTGAACAATAATGGTGGTTTGGGTGCTTTAGGTTTCTGAGAGATTTTCGGTTTTATAATTGTGGGCATATTGAGCGCGGGAGCTGGAGGTAATAAACTTTTACCGTTGCATAAAGGATTATCACTATTGGTTTGTATACGTGTATTTATTGTGCTGAGATTTCTTACGGGAGCAGTACCAATACTACCGTATCGAGGTTGTATAGTTGTAGTTGATGCAGCTGTAGCATCTGGATTGCCAAAAGCATCAAGAGCCTGCCAAGGATCTAAGGGACTGGTCGTAGCTGGTCGAGAACGTGTTGAAAAATCATCTTCAAAACCACTCTCGGGCTGTGACACACTGCCATTATTGGGCGAACTAAAATTGGAATCTGAACTAAAACTGTCTACGCTCACACAATCGCTGTTGGATTTCTGTGTAAATGTTGGCGAACTAGGAGGAGAATCAAAACTTATTAATTGAGCTTCTGAAGCAACAGTTTGTTGTGATGTTTGCTGCATAGACGTAGAGATTGAATTTGATGTGGTGTTCCAGGCACTATTCCAATCTGTACTTAGTGAACTGGATGCGCTAAACCCGTTGGTTTGTGATGTTGTTAAAGTCCTGGTAGACGTAGTGGATGTTGTTGTGCCGTATGCAGCTGAGCCGTAAATACGTGATGAAACATTGCTGGCTGTTGACGCCTTGGACGATTTTTTCTTTAGATGGAATATGTTTGTTAAAATATTGGCTGAATGTTGTGCTGGTGGTGTGGGTGCAACAACCTTTTTTGTAAGCACTTTTGGTGGTGGGGGTCTGGGTGGTGGTTGCTTTTTATTATAATTTCCATTTGTTGTTGACTGCGTTTGAGGTTTCGATGACGACACCCCTCCACCTGTTAATATGTCAAACGGTGAGTCATCCCAGTTGGTAGCTGGTGCATAACGTGCTTGAGGAAATTTTCGCGTGATTGAGCCGGTGTTATTGTTAATAGCTCCGTTATTGTGTGCTTTTGACGCCACCGGCTGTTTTGGTGGGGGTGGCAGTTTTATCGTTAACTTTGGTACGGTGACATTATGTTGGCTGCGTTGTGATTGTTGCTGCTGTTGTAATTGTAAACGCAACTGTTCTAGACTAGCATTTGCATTTGCAGCGGCATTTTGTGCTCGAGATCCAGGTGGTGCAGGTGCTGGACGTGTTGGTAAGGTCATGCTTTATTGTAATCAAACAGTCTGAAGCCTTTTATTTACAGACGAATTCTAAAATGAAAGAGAACAAAGAAACATTAAAAGATTTATCACATTTGAAATGCAATTTGCATGTACTTATGAATAAATGTAATTGTGTATAAAAAAGTTTACATTTGGTTTACACATCTTTATTGATTAAGATGACAAGTTTCATTTACGTAAAAAACAACAAACAAAAAAATAAACGTAAGAGAAAAATTATGAAATTATATTGAACATGCTAAAAATAATTGCCGTATTCACAAGCTCTGCTAAGGTGTAGGTAGTATTGCATACTACCTTTTGTTTACTTCTTTGTGAACAACCATTGTATCAGTATGCCATTGTACATTGTACTTCATACGTCAAAAAGTAAATAAGAAGAAGAAAAGTGCTAATCATCATTTGATATTTATAAGCCAAATAGGGGAGAAAACAGAAAAAAATAAATTAATAAATTTTTTGTGTGAGGATGAAATTCAAGACATTTTTAGGATGAACCTAATGTACTTGCTCTCCAGTCGCAGAACTATACATTTAGGGCTACCAAAATATCATTATGGCATAATCGGGTTTTAAGATATTTTGATGAAAACAGATTTCTTCTTATGATACGACTACGGCCAGAGGAATTTGCCTATATATTCAACCTTATAAAAAATGACGATGTTTTTCACACAATTGGCGAAAGGCTCCAACTACGCATTGACTTGCAGCTTAAAAATGTACTTTACTGCTTGGGATCTTCAGGAAATGGTGCTTGTGTTCGTAAGGTAGCATCTCTTTTTGGTATAGGTGATGGCGGTACCATACAAAATATTAGAAATCGAGTCATTAAAGCAATATTAAATCTTAAAGAACAGTTTTTATATTGGCAACTTTCTACTTTCTAATAAATCAGTCAAATCAATAAAATAAATAAATAAAACTAATAAAAATATCTTTTAATTCAATTTAGTTTAATATAATTCACACATGAACACAAAAATAATAATTCATTTAAACATAAAACATTTAAACAAATACAACGTTTGAAAAACATATGAAAAAAAGTACTAAGTGTTGTATCGCATGTTTGCATGAAAATTACCAACAACACAGCTAGCACCGTTGTATTTTGTTAGCACTTAGCACGTACTAGGGGGCTTGTGAATAGGGCATATAATTATATTGCTGTTCATTTGTTTTTATGCATTAAATCAAAACTAATTTCCAAAGCTGGAAAAATTTTTATTTAAAACCTTTATGTTTTATATTTTATTATAAAATTTACTCGTATTTCTTGGAACGAAAAACTGACATAAGACTTAATAATCGATTAAAACTGGCTATCGGAAATTTAAGTTTATTTTCTGTGGAAAATTCATCGATTAATAAATTTTCTACAGAAAATCTCTCGATTAAATAGATTTGCTAAAGAAAATTTATCGATTCGCTAAATTTTCTACAGAAACTAAATCGATTCAATGAATTTTCTACAGAAAATTAATCTATTCGGTAAATTTTCTATAAAAAATCAATCAATTAAATTTCCTACAAAACATTTATCGATTAAGTAACTACCTTACAAAAAAAAATCTATTAAATAAATTTTCTACAGAAAACCCATCAATTAAAATCTATCGATTATATAAATTTTCTACAGCAAATCTATCGATTAAATAAGTTACCCATAGAAAATTTATTGATTAAAATAATTCTCTACAAAAATTTATTGATTAAGTAAATTTCCTACAAAATATTTATCAACAAAGTAAATGATTAATGAATTTTCTATAAAAAATTTATAAATTAATTAAATTTCCTACAAAAATTTAAACATTCACTAAATTTTCTACAGAAACTAAATCGATTCAATGAATTTTCTACAGGAAATTAATCGATTCGCTAAATTTTCTACAACATATTTATCGATTAATTAAATTTCTTACAAAAAATTTATCTACTAAATAATTTTTCTACAGAAAATCTATCGATTAAATAAATTACCCATAGAAAATTTATTGATAAAGTTAATTTTCTCCGAAAAATTTATCGATTAATGAGATTTCTACAAAAAATTTATCAATTAAATAAATTTTCTACAAAACATTTATCGATTCAGTAAATTTCCTACAATAAATTTATCGATTAAATAAAGTTTCGACAGAAAATCTATCGATTAAGTAGATTTTATTAAAAACATTTATCGATTTTTAAATTTTCTACAGAAAATCTATTGCGTAAATTAACTTTCTACAGAAAAGCGATCAATTAAACACATTTTCTACAGAAAAATTATCGATTCACGAAGAAGATTATTCGATAGCTTTTATATTATAAAATTATCGATTACGCCTTTTTGCTATAGATCACTAATATCGACTCACTAAATTTTATACAAAAAATTTATCGATTTACTAAATTTTATACAGAAAATTTATCGATTTACTAAATTTTACACAGGAAATTTATCGATTTACTAAATTTTATACAGAAAAATTATCGATTCGCTTAACTTTCTGCAGAAAATTTATCAATTCCTTAACTTTCTACAGAAAATTTATTAAATCATTATATTTTCGACTCAATGAATTTTCTACAGAAATTAATCGATTAAGTCATTATTTTACAGAACATTTATCAATCAAGTAAATTTTTTACAATAAAATTTTTGACTGCGTTAAGTTTTTATAGGAAAGTCATCGCACAAAAAATATATCGAAAAGTTATCGATTACTTTAATTTTTATAAAAAATATGTCGATTACGTATACTTCCCTAAGCAATTTTGCAATAATCTATATTTATTAATTGTTTGATTAGTAAGAAAATAACGGGATATAGATATTTCCATCATAGTTATTATAAAACTAAAAGAAAACGTAAATTTTTGTAACAAAAAAAATTAAATTATAAAATTTATTACTTTATTATTTAAATTTACTACACTTCCCAAAAAATCTTCTAATTTTTTTTTTTAATGATAATTATAATTATTTTGCAATAAAAATTAAATCAATTGTTCTTTTTGTAATTTCATCAGTAGAGTTTTAATTTAGTATTTTTTTTTTATTAATTTTATGCAACTTCAGCAATGATTCATATTGTTGCATGTGTTTGCTGTTTCGTTTTTTTTACACTTTTTTTGATTTGTTTCCAAATGTTTTTTCTTCAATTTGAATTCATTTAATTTTATTGCTGAGACATTCTGTAGTGATAACTTTGTAAGCTCGTAGCAGTATTTTTTAGTATAATCAATTAAGCAATTTTTAGTCAGGCTTAAGTTCATAAAAGAAAAATTATTTTCATTTTTTTTTTACTTTTTAAAGAAAGCGGATTGTAATGCTACTTCTGGATTGATTTCTCATTTTTTAATAATAAAAGAAAATATAAAAAAAATTTAAGATTATTATAACAATTATAAGTTGCGAGAATATTTAAACCGGCTTTTGTAGAATGACATCTGGGGTATAGGGCAGCTAGCTACTGCTTAGAGAGTCTCAAATGTTTAATGAGTTGAAATGGAGATTTGGATTCTTGAAACATTAAAATCAGTGATAGACACCTTAAAAAACCTTCTGATGTTGATGTCTTTTCTTAAAGTGGGGTATTCCATCTTGCAACAAGAGCTGTATAATCTAAAAAAATATATTTTTAAAAAAATTCATGGAATCCCCTTTTGCACATCACGGTGCATACAAACTTCAGTTGAAGGTGGGTTAAAAAAAAATAACAATACTAAAAACGCCAATTAATTTTTTAACCACACTGAAGTGCAACCTGTCATTTTTATGAATTCAATAACAAGATCCTTTTGCTGCTGCCCGATGAGACTGTAGGGATAATTTTTTCGTCCTAAGCATTCAATTTTTTAAAGACGAAATCATAAAACAAGCGGAAAAATATTTGCTGAAGCTTGAAACACATCAAGACCACTAGTCCGCAACATCATATGATGGCCACTAATGCGATGACTACGGTTTGGATTCAAATCATACGACTACACGCGGGTAGCGACGTTCTTTTTTATTTCCACAATAAAAGTCCGAATCTTTAACAAGCAATTACGTGATGCTGAAGTTGCTTTCTCCATCAGGTTATAGTGCAGCAAGGTGCAACTCGCATATGTTTATACGTCACCCGGGTACTATTGCTTCGCCGCTTCGGAATTTCTACATTCGTTTGTAAAGAGTGCTCATGTTAACAAATTTTAATTTTTTTAAATCATTTATTAAAAAAAAATTTTTTTGGTTTGGCGGGTTTAATCGCCATTTTGTAGAATTTTCTAGTATCAACTTTTTCGGCATCGCTAGATATCGTTGTAATCACATTTTATTTTATCTGTTGCTTAAATTAACATAAAAACTGTCAAGTTTCTTAACTAAAGACTTGTTTTTTTTTAAGCCGAAAACAGTGCATACACCCGAGAATGTTGCCGCTTTGCCAGAAAGTGTTCGTGAAGCGCCATCAACATCAATTCACTGACGTTCTCAACAATTGAACATTTCGGAGATATAATTGAGACGAATTTTGCATAAAGACCTTGGTATGACGCCATACAAAGTCCAATTGGTTCACGAGTTGAAGCCAAGTGACCATCCGTCATCCGCGTTTTTTATAGCATTTTCAAGAAAGAAAAAAAGTTATTTGGCGTATCCTTTATTTACGACAGTAAAGAAGTGATAAAATTTTACAAAATTTTTTAACAATTAATGTGAAAAGTAAATATACAAATGAAACCAAACCTTGTTGACAGTAGAACATTTTTGTGCTTCACTGTATATGCGGACTTTACTTACGTTGCTATTACACCAATCAGCGATTTAAACACAGCTGCACTAAATCTATATTTTATTTTCTATAATTTGTCAACATATAAAAAAACTCCGTAATTCCAATATTTTTCCTTTTTTTTTTGTTGCTTATTTAACCAATAACTCGTTAAGACATAACGATTATTATTTCATAATTACGCGTAACGTAAAAAATATTAGTTCAATAAACTTGATTAATATTTTATGGCAAATAAAAAAACTGACTGCAGCAAATTAAAAACAGCAAAAAAAGGTATAGGAAGTTAAAAAATGCAACAAAAAAATTATATAAAATTAATGATCCATTTTGTTTTATTTATTGTGAGTTGAAAGTGGAACACATTTAAATTGTGAGTTAAGGTTTTTTCTTTTTTTTCTTTTTTTGTTTTGCTTAGCGTCGATGCTAAGAATGTTATTTCTTTTAGTTCTCTTATCAGCATTTTTATTTTTATTCGTTTTATTTTACATTTTATTATGCTTTTGATTGTAATATGTGCAAAATTTAAATATCGTTAACTTAACATAACGCTAAATAAGTTCCGGCTATAAATAATAAAAAAAAATTAATCAAGAAAATGTTCTAATCTTTCGATACATCTACATATATTTAGCACAACAAGTGTTTGCTTGTCGGAAATTTTCATACTTTCTTATCAGATATGCAGTTGGTAAAATAAGGAAATTATTACTTTTTTTAATATTTAACGTGGGCGTGTCACTTTCCATGCAAACTAAAGGCCAGGATTTACTATCATACGCAATCGCACGCTTTAATCACACAAAAGTCTGACAGAATTCCAACCTACTTTAAAAATCGTTTCAAAATGGCGTCGTAAGTGCCACACTCAAAATGAATTCATATGAGGTATACTTACAGCCACAATGAATACAACACTGCCAAAGAAATATGTACATTTTGTTTTTGTACAAATCGTCTTTGGCTGTCATAAGATCATAAGTTTTGACGTACGAAAAATTAAAAATTCCGGGGCGCATAGAATCTGCCATACGTTGTACTTTGTCTTTTTCAACTGAAAAGTTAAAATACCTGTTTTCTTATGAGTGTTGTCACAACCAGTACGCCTCCGTCAACGTAAAGTACTAAGGTTGGGAAGCTTTTGACTTACGAGGAACACTTTGAGAGCTATCATTTGCTTCATCTTCTTGTTTTGTGTTCGCTTTTGCTGTACTTTTATGATTTTTCTATCCGTCAACAAAGAACTCATTGTGTCAACCTCAGCTGTCGTTACTTTGTCTTCAGTTGATTGCGTTAAAGTATAACGTATGACGGATTCTATGGTTTTAGTATTTTGTTTGTTTATTTTTTTTTTTTGCTCTTGACTTTAAAAAATCAACTCTGTTCGCATAGAGAAAAATTTTTTATGAATTATTTCAAAGGATTATAAACTCGTACAGATCTGGCAAAAAGTCTGTCACACACATACACTTCTAATCCACACTATCATACTTTTTGAGCGCATGTGTGCTCATTTTTGACAGATCGCACAACTGCCCTTAAATATTTATTATCATGTTAATCAGTAACTGTAGGATTGCAGCCGTGGCGGACAAATGCCGAAAATTATATTTGAAAAATAAATGCCATTAAATTATGTACAAGATTAAAATAAATAAAAACAAAATTCATTCCACAAATATTTCTGTCTTGTATTTTCATTTTTAATTCTCATGCACCTAAAGAAAATAAACACTCATTACATCCTTTTTCAGTATTCCTCGTGACGTGCAATTAATTTCGCTAAATTTATGTCATAAATTTGGTTGTTATTTAACCCCAAGTGGAATAAAAATAAATTTATTTAGATACTTTTATTGCTTCAATATTGTGCAAAATATTTGTAATATTTGCCATCACTTGAAACATTATCGATGTGGGGGCACTTTAATTAATTGCTTTCTAACAAATTTATTTACAACCTTAACATGCGATTAGATAATGAAATGCAGCAAACAAACAAACAAACAAATGCAGAAAATAATAGCAAAATGAAAAAAAAGCAAAAACATTCTTGCATAACAATAATTTATTTATTTATAATTTATGTATGTCTTGACCAAATGTTGTGGCAAAAGGAGAAAGAAAAATTTAAAATTAAATAAATTATTTAACAAATACACGTACAAACATAATTCCATGTTTGACACAGCTTACTTTCAATTAACTACAAATTCGTTTTCTAATTCATTTTTGTTTTTTAATTTAATTTCAAAATTAAACTGTCTCATTAGAAAATGTCGGTAAAAAAATTTTAAAACGCTAAAACAAGTTAAGCAGGTTGGCAGCTCCAATCCACGTTGTTATGTACAGTGTTGTCTATTATGGCCATTTCTAACCAAACGTGGCGATAAAAATTTTAAAATGGCGAGAATCGGCATTTAATATATTTTGCGAAATTTTTGGATATTTTTTATGATTTTTTTCTACGACATCATTGCATTTAAAGGTGGACTAAAAATGCACATATATTGGCGTATTAACTAAATTCGCTTTGATTACAATATTTATACGTACTTTTTATCTGCCTTGTATCTATGTACAAATATATATTAATTTTAGAATTAAAAGTCAAATGGAAAACGGCAGTTAGACAAAAAATAAAAATTGTTAAAATAAACGAGATATTGCATCGGCAAAAAAATATTATAAACCTAAATTAGCGCGTAAAGCGTAAGATATCTGTCAAAATTTTGCATGTACATACAAAATGTATGAAGCATCCCTAAATAGCAGGGCGTCAACGCTAAACAATTGAAAAATCCAATTTTGACGGTGCGTTAGGAAGTGAAGTTGGCTGCTTGTTGGTTTATTTTGTTTTGTTATGGTTGAAAAGTAATGACAACTTAGTTATTTCCAAGGCAATCTGGCAGTTTTACCTCTCCTTTATTTTTATACAGTGGGTTTTATAAAATTAAATGAGTTAACATTACTGTTAAAGACACAAAGTTGACGCTCTTATTTAGGGTTGACATTCCAGCGCAAAAGCTATGAATTACATTGCTTTGCGTCTTACGCGCTAATTTCGGGATGGCAGAAAGAAAATAGCGATGAATTAATAAAAAAAAATAAAAGAGGAAAAACATTTACAAAATTCTTTTTTTAATATGGACAGCATTGATTTTTGCACAAAATTTTAAACTGAATTAAACAAGACTGTTTTAAATGTAATTTTACAAGAAAGTTGTTTTCCATATTTAAAAAAGTTGCTAAAAGGAATGCTTGGTTGGCTTCCAGAAAACATATCTATTTTTGATGTTTATTGGCAATTTTAATAATAAATTTTCTGCAGTTCAAGACGATTTAAAATGATTAAGGGACCGTAATTAAGCACTTGGTATTTATGAAACAGTTTTTATACTCTTCACAATAAAAAGTGGAGAAGGGTATAACTAAGTTTGTCATTCCGTGTGTAATTTCTACAATATCCATTTCCGATCCAATAAATGTATATAATCTGACTTCTTATGCATAGCGAAGTCGATTGAGCAATGTCCATCTGTCCGTGTTAACCTCGGCAAACTTGATTTCACAAAAAAAATAAATAAATATGTCAATCGATCAGATATAATGTCGAAAGAGGTGCTATTGGAAATCAGCATGATCGGTCCATGTCCCTTATTTGGAACAATAAAGTAATTCCAATCAAAAAAATAAATATATGGAGCGATAGAGAATAAAAAATGAGAAAAAAATTGGCGCTCGCCCACATTTTACGCGGCTTTGAATTATTTTAATTTTTTAAAATCTTTGAGGAAATACTAACATTTTTTTTAACCCATTAAGAGCCCATGTCATTTTTTATGTAAAATTATATATAAAATGCAGTAACAAATTTTTTAATTCTGTCAGCCCAATATTTGCTTTTTGACATTAAATAGATGGTGAAGGGTATATAAGTTTCAGCATAGCCAAATATAGCACTCTTACTTGTTATAACTAATATTAATATTTTTTATATTGGCGATATTCGACAAGCCATTTGGCAAGAAAGATCGAAAAATCTGGCAACACTGGTTATGTGAAATATTATTCAAGCCAAGGCGAATAAATTATAAGGTGGTAACGATGGCGATTTCGTTAGTTTTCGCCGTACGCCCGAATGTCAAACTAAATAAAAAAAAAAATTGCCTTGCATTTTTTATATATGGAGTTTGACAGTTAAACTACCGGCGAAAATTAATGAATTCGCCATTGCAACCACTTTATATTTGATTCGCCTTGATTCAAGCGTATAATGTAAGATGTGTTTATTGCAGATTTTATAGTTGACGTAACGTATCGTAACAAAAAAATAATTCATGTTTTCTAAATTTTGAAAAAAAATAACACAAAAATTTCAATTTTAATAAAAATAATTATTTAATTCGAAAGAAAAAACAAATGATGCTGTTCTTGACAAAGCGCATTCCGGATGTCCATTTCTGGGACTCTTTTTTGAACATTGCTGGCCGTATATAACACTTATTATAACACTAACAAAGCATCAGCTGCTGCTGGTTTACCAGCATAAACCATTGCTTTGACATAGACATAATCCATAGATATTAAATCGCACGACCTTGGAGCCCAATTGACTGATCCATTTTTTAAAATCTACTTATACTAAAATTTAATTTAAATAAGTTGATAGTTGCGGTTGCCATATTGCACGTAGCACCATCCTTTTGAAACCACATATCCCATAGCCACCCGGATCAATGCCATCCATATTTTCAAACAAAAAATTTATAATGGAGCGTTAAATATTTTCTTCGACAGTAACGCAAATACTGATTTTATTTTTGAAGAAATAAGATCCAATGATGCATCCAGCATGTAAACCACATCAAACAGTGTACTTTGTTCACTCACTCTATATGCGTTAATTCTATTTATTCACAAAAACCATTAAGCCAAAAATGATTCGCATCGCTGAACACAACTTTGCGTCGTTATGTTGGACGAATCGATAACTGACTTTTTTTTAAAGCAAATCTTCAATAATTTGAAAGCTTTGTTGAAGCGTCAATCTATTCATTACGATTTTAAAAATTTGACTAATCATTAACGTTAAAAAGTAAGTGTATCATGATAGTTCGTTTGACAGTTGACACTTTCGTTAGTTATATCGGGCTTAAAGACTCATTCTTTATTTTATTTTCAGTTAAGAACAGAATGCATTACTGCAACATTAAATCTTTTAATGTAAAAATTACAGAGTAAACTGTTGGTTTTTTATTTGCATTGTAAGTTTGAAAAGAGTACAAAAGAAGAAAAAGAAGAATTAAATAAAAAAATTATAAAACGTTTGCCACATTTTAATCAAAAGTGGGTGTGTCTTACATGTGTTAACAAGCTTTTTACAAACTGAAATTTATATTCAATGCAGAAGATAAACCGTTAAAAAACAAAATGTTTAATTTTAACAAAGAAAATCGTTTAAAGAATTTTTAATAAATAACACTGATTGAAAAGAAATAAATTAATAAAAAAAAAAAAAGAATTATTTAAATTTTATATGCGTGTGTGATTTCTTTTTATTAATAATCACTTGATCTTTGGTGCAAAAAATTTGTTTTTAAATTGAGAAAACATTATAAAAAAATTTAAATAACAAATAAAAAGAAATCTTTATTGAGAGAAAATTTACGCAGAGACAATACAATTAAATGAGGTTTATTTCATTTAGTAAAAAGTTAAACGAACTGTTTTTAAAAATTTATGTTATTGGGAACAGTAATTTACATTTATCATATCATTCATCACTTTCTAGTTAAACTTTTCAGATGTTTAAAGTAGTGAAATCATTAAGGACAATTAAACATTGTTAGTGTCGAAATTCAAACTTACGGATAAGAAAGCGATTGTTTTTTTTATTGAGGTTTAAGAATTAGAAATGCTTAAAGAACTCCCTCTAATTTAATTTTTAGTTTTATGTCAAACCATGGCGAAAAATTTATATAAGGCGTTTAACATTAGCCAAGGCGAATTAATTTTACCAGGTGGCATCGTTGCGGCAGCTGACTATTTTTTACTTAATTTTGTTATGTGTAGAGTAGCTGTCAAAAGTTTATCATTTTTTTAATCAATTAAAAAACCAAAGCTTACTAAAAGGTAAGAAAAAAGAGCAGTAATTAGTTGTGTATTAAAGTTTACCATACTCTTAAGTGCCTGTTTTTTTTTAGTATTGTATTATTGTAGCGGCGCTACCGGTCTTATAAATTCGCCTTGACATTACCATCACCCAAGGCATATCATTCCAGGAATTCGCCATCGTGACCACCTAGTATATATTCGCCTTGCCACCACCTGGAACATAACTTCGCCATGTGTCAACCTCTCATTTTTAAATTGTCTCTATTTTTTAATGTTACTACAATGGCGAAATAATACTAGGTGATCGCGATAGCGAACTCATTAATTTCACCGTAAACGATAAATGTCAAACTCCATATAGAAAAAATATATAAAATATTTTTTACATGGTGTTTGACATTTAGTGTTTGCGGCGAAAATTAATGAATTCGCCATCGAGATCACCTATAATATTTCGCTATGTTTGCCAAAATTTTCAAATTCCAAATATTTTTGTCCAAATAATAAAGACTAAAATCAAAGTTTAAGCAAAAAACAACAATAACTAACTATGATTTTATTTTTCTTTATCCACTGTATACGGCCGACTTTTTTCGATACGATAACTTATCATTGCTCCATGCACTTGCACTTTGAGTTTTTTAAATTGTATTTTATTAAATGATTAATTTTTCAGTTAGGTTTAGGTTGCAGCAAAAATATACACCCTTATTCTAGTTGTCGGCGTCGTCGTCGTTTTAGTTTAAATATCACTTCGTATCAAGGTCGGCGTCGATTCAATGAAAATTTTTCATTCTATAACATTTCTGTGACGACGTCGACGGTTTATCGATTTTTATGAAATGAAAATGCACCCCTAAGTTTTTTGTTAAATTTTATTTGTGTTTGATACTTTTATGGTAAACTGTTTTCCAAAAGTAAAGAAAATTTTGATTTAAATGATGATGGAAGCTCGAAAAAACAAAAACTTGTGTTGGAAAAAAAAACTTCTTAGACAGAATTGCATTTTTTTTAATTTGCCGGATCGCACGTATGTACATATGTTTTGGCTGTTCCTGGCTGTACTTCTGCAGTAAATCAGTTTGATTATTTCATGGCCATTTTCTTTATGAAGGTTTGCCACAGCTCCTTCCAGCGGACTGAATGAAAATTGTTTAAATATTCCGCCGACAGTGGCTTTACACTCCTCTTTTTGAGCAACCACCTTTTTTTATCACATTGAATCTTAAATTTCGCCATACCTTAAGTTATTTTTACAAACTTTTTTATAAATCCCTATTCGATTCTTAATTTTGTTATCTTTTTTCATCCATCTGCTAATCTTCTAGGCGGGCCACGAGAATTTAGAATTTCCAATTTCTTCCCATTTTTCTTTAAAATGTAATGAAGCAGTGCCTCTGCGAAAACTCAGTGCAAAAGATGGATTCTTCTGCAGTTCTTCCACCAATTTTTAAATTGATTTGCATTTGTAAACTTCACTTTTTTATAATTTTTAATGTTATGTTTGGTTTAAATTACTTCCAGTCGTCATGCAAAAAGGCGTCGACAAAAAACAGAGAGATAACTTTTTTCTTAGCCATTTCCCTAGCATTTTTTTAAACAAATATGATGACCGCGACAAAACCCTTCATTCTTGGAGAATAAAACTTATTGGAAAATCAAGTTTTCTTATTGTATAATTTTTGTATAAGACGCGGATTTTGTGGAATTTTGTTATCTTGACTAAGCATTTCGATCTCGGAGAATAAAACATAGTTTTTAGTATTTTTCTTCAAATTGAACATAATTTATAGTCCAGCCATTGAAGAAATAAACGTTTGAGAATCCGTCAACATTTATTTTTCATACTCCTAAATATTAACGGTGACTCACCCCAGGGAACAATTTATGCCACACCTTAATAACGTAACGACTTCGATAAAATTTTAAACTAAAATGGGTCTGCTAGTTGACACTTAGAAATTTTCTATACAATGCCATTTGACAACACTGGCGTGTTTTTTTCTCTTCACAGGTTTACAATAACAATGAATAATAAATAAAAATAATAAAAGAATAACAACATAAACAACAGTTCAATAAAGTTTTGTTTTTTTTTTGTGTTTTTGTTTGCGAAAACACTAAAAGTAACGGTCTTTTTATTTGATTAATTAAAAATTGTTATTATTTAATTTGAACATTTTAACTCCAGAAAATATTTTAAAATTAAAATTATGTTTTCAAAGGCAGCTTTTTAATAATTAACATTGTTATCAAAATTAAATTTAAAACGGAAGTTAATTTTTTTAAATCTTTAACTTTTTTGTGTATTTTTATATTAAAAAAATATAAGCGGTAATCAACATGGTGTATTAAAGATTAAGTGAACGCCTTAATCTTTTAATTAATAATTTTTTTTATTCCAAAAATTATATACAGTAATTTTGCTGCTGTAGTGTTTTTCATCAATCAAGGAAGCCAATTTAGCCATTCGACCATATCACTTTGTTTTCTATCGTTCATGAGTCAAATTTTTGGCATATTTTACGCAAATTTTTTATCTTTTTTGGTAAGCAGTGGCTTCTTTATTTTGGCACACCTCCTCAAGCCGGCTGACCTCCGAGTATTTCCTAACAGTTGAACAAAAAAAAAAATTAATATTTTCACTTTTAATTGATAACCCCTCCTCCTCTTTTTTAAGGCGGTTAAAAAGAGCAATTGCTTGTTTGTAATTGTTTTTTTTTTTTTTTTTGTATAACCTTCACCACAAAAAGTGGATGAAGTGTATAACTAAGTTTGTCATTCCGTATTTAATTTCTACAATATCCATAACCGACGCCATAAAGTATATATATATTCTGACTTATTATGCATAGCGAAGTCGATTGAGCGATGTCCGTCTGTCCGTCCGTGTTAGTGTTGAAATCAAGTTAGCCTCGGCACAAAAAAAAATATATCAATCGATCAGATATAGTGTCGAAAGAGGTGCTATTGGAAATCAGCATGATCGGTCCATGTTCTTCGAGGCAGCAGGCAAAACACCACGCCTACCTCTAATTTTTTCATGTCGTTTGGAACAATAAAGAAACTCCAATAAATAAATAAAAAACGTAAATATATGGGGAGATAGAGAATTGAAAAATAAGAAAAAAAACATCAAGTGAAAAAATTAGCGCTCGCCCATATTTTCCAAATTACGGGGCTCTGAAATTTTCAATTTTTTAATACATCAATATGGGTATCATTTTAAAGCTTTTAAAGAGATCTTTAGAGAAATACTAAATTTTTTTAAAAATGCTTAACCCATTAAGAGCCAATTGAATTTTTATGTAAAATAATATATTTGCAGTACCAATTTTTTTTTATTTTTTAATTCTCTGACAGCCCAATATTTGCTTTTTTGATTGGAGTTACTTCACTAAACTAGATTTACAGTAGATGGTGAAGGGTATATAAGATTCGGCATAGCCGAATATAGCACTCTTACTTGTTTTTTATTCAACTTATGCGTTTTCATTCATTCCAATTTTTTTTATATTTGCAATCACCTGTAAGAAATTAAAAGAAATAAAAAACGACTCATGCTAATGCTTTTTTCTCGTCTACCACGTGCTTGATACATCAAATTTTTTTTTTTTGATGGAAAATCACGCATTTTGATCAATTATGCGTTTTTCATTAAGATTTAAAACAATGAAAACAAAAGGCAACTAAGCGAAAGATTAATGAACTTGAAACAAACAAAACAAAAAAGGCAGACAACAAATAAATGTGTTTCGAAATTTAAAATTGTTGTTGTTAATTGAAGAATACAATTTTGCAGTAGGTATGTTTGAAGATGAATTATTAAACAATAAAGTTAAATAAATGTTTTAAATACATCAGTTTGTCAATTTCATTTTTTAGTGAACTTAAATTAAATGTTATGTTTATTTCTTCCATATTCAGCAATAATTTAATTTCTTTAGTTATTATTATTAATTTGTTAAAATAAATCCTCTAAAATTTAATCTTCAGATCAAAATTAAAAATTAATTAAATTCCCCATTATTCTAGTTGTCGACGTCGTCGTCGTTTTGGTATCAATATCACTTTCTGCCAGTCCCACGATATCGCAAGTGTTCGTTCGTTCGCACAATTACATTCAAAACAAATACAAATTCTAAAAAATTGTTTTTGTTTTACATGTAACTATCCGAACGAACGATCGATTGCGACATCGTGGGACTGGCAGTTTGTATCAATGTCGGCGTCAATTCTATAAAAAAATTGCGCTCTATAACATTCCTGTGACGACGTCGATGGTTTATCGATTTTTATGAAATGAAAATGCACTTCCCTAAGTTTTTTGTTAAATTTTATTTGTGTAAAATGTTTTCTATAAGTAAAGAAAATATTGATTTTATTAATGATGAACGCTCGAAACAAACAAAAACTTGTATTGGAAAGAAAACTTTTCTGGCATTCCGCTGTTAGTGGCTTTACACTCCGCTTTATAAGCAACCATTTTTTTCACTTTGAATCTAAAATTTCGCCATACCTTAAAAGTAATTTTACAAACTTTTTTATAAATCCCTATTCTATTCTTTAATTTTGTTACTTTTTGCCATCCACTTGCTAATCTTCTAGGCGGACCAAGAGAATTTAGAATTTTTTCAATTTCTTCCCATTTTTCTTTAAAATTGCAAGGATCAGTGCCTCTGCGAATATCCAGTGCAAGAGAACCTTCACTTTTTACATTTTCAATGTTATGTTTGGTTTAAATCACTTTCAGTCGTTATGCAAAAAGGCGTCGACAGAAAACAGAGTCACTTCAATACAATATCGTCGTCACTTTTGTTATAGAATACAAAAAAATCTTTAAGCAGTAATAGATAAGTGTCAATAACGACAAGTAGAATAACAAATCGAATACGTCGACACATATCAGCATTGCCATGTAACGACGCTGACAACTAGAATATTTGTGATTATTTCTATTTCAAGCTTTATTTACTGAATGAGAGTTCGAGATTTTAAACTTTATAGACTAAATGAGAGTTAAAGACTCTTTAAATATTTTTCACTTTCTTTTTAAAACGTCTTATATTATTAAAACTTAAAGTAAGGTTTTAAATAAAAATTTTTTATACCCATTAATCTCCTGGAAATAATACTATTTCATTTTAAATCCATTAAAACATTAATATATGGGCATCTCCATCAAAAAATTAAAATTTATTAAAATGTGTTTTCTTGTTATAGAAAGATATTTAGTTTTCACTGATTTAATCAATTTAACCGCAAATTCGATTAGCAAGATGAACAAGCAGACTTTAAAGTTGCACAATCATAATTTTTTATTTATAAAAATGTTTTTTTTTTTGCCTGTTTTCTTTAATATTATTCTCGTTACGAGAGGTGATATAAAATTACAATAAAACAGAAGGAGTTTATGTTCGTGCCCGCAAAAATTTAAAAAATTAATTTCTAAACCAATTTTGAAAAATGTTTTCTTTATTTGAAAAATTGTGCTTGTAGATTGTTCTCGGTTTAAAAACAATTTATAGTTTTTAAAATTAAAGGGTGTCCCCATAACTGCGTAGCACTATAGCTTGCAATAGCAAAAAGTAATTCAAAAATACATCTTAAAAGTATAGGGTGTCCCCATAGATGACGTAAATCTACCTATATGGGCCTAACTTTTGAACCGTTCTAGACAAAGGCTTGAAAATTGGACAGAATGTCGAATACTGTGACTGTAATAATAACAATAATAAATATTTAAAATTAGAAATTAAAGGGTACCCTTTAATTTGTAATAGCTTATGTTGTCCGATGTATGCGGCAAATCTTTCGAACAGTTATAGAAAAACGCTTAGAATTTTAAAATATATTTTTTAAGTGCGTCAGCAATTAGAGCTGTCGTTTTTTTTTATCAATGTAATGTCACGTTTGATTTTAAAGAATGTCGTTTATTATCAATGCGTCACAACTGTAGGAGATAAGCCAAATTAATTAAAACAAAGGTTTTCACGTTTTATTAAATGACAACAAGTAAATTATTAAGTAATAAAATTTTAGTTTTTTTTTTTTGTCTTTTCAAAGTTGGACACGTTCAACAAAGTAAGTATCATATTTACTATCTATCAAGGAAGAGTGCTTATTCGGTTATGCCGAATCTTATATAACCTTCACCATCTATGAAAATCTACTTTAGTGAAGTTACTCTAATCAAAAAAGATCTCTTCAAAAACTTTTAAATGATACCCATATTGATATTTTAAAAAATTTGAACATTTTAGAGCCCCGTAACACGGAAAATATAGGCGAGCGCCAATTTTTTTACTTGGGGTTTTTTTCTTATTTTTTAATTCTCTATCGCCCCACATATTTATTTTTTTGATTGGAGTTACTTTATTCATCCAAATGGTATGAAAAAATTAGGGAAAGGCGTGGTGTTTTGCCCGCTGCGTCAAAGGACATGGACCGATCTTGCGGATTTTCAATAGCACCTCTTTCGTCACTATATCTGGTCGATTGGCGTATTTGCAAAGGCAAACTTGATTTCAACATTAATACGGACGAACAGACGGATATCGCTCAAACGGCTTTGCTACGTGCGAAACCCTGCATTTAAAATTTCGCTCAAAATTAATCCGCAATCCCTAAAAAAGTCCATTGTAGATATAAAGGCGGAATGAAAATAGAGAGCAGAAATTCATATTATTACCATAAAATTAGTTTTTTCTATTTTTTTAACCTCAACGGCTACAGACGTAGACCTTTTAATACATACGAGTAAACACATGTATATTTTATTGTGTAACCCAAACAGAAAATATAACTATTTGGGTTTCACAGCTCATTAGAGCATCGTGTGTAAAACAAACCTATCTTTTGCACCCACTTTGTGTTTAAAGCAAAATTAAAATATGACGCCGGCAATAGTTTTTTTTTACTATTTTAAAAACTTAAAAATAAAAAACAAATGTGAAGAAAATGTAAAAATAAGTTTATATTTTATAGAAGAAAAAAAAAACAACAATAAACAATTTTTTAGTCGTCAAAACAGTTATAAATCGTTCGATGTGGCAACCTTACTTTTATAAATTGACATCAAATTATGTAAAAAATGGCGCCGTTACAATTATTTTTTATTTACATATAAAATTTACTTTAAAAAACATAATGAAGGTTTAATGACATTCATTCGGTTCCATATTTACAAAATAGGTTTACTACTTACATACATACATACATACTAAGATATATTATTTTATTTTATTATAAAAAATAACTAGGTAAACAACTGTTGAAGAATAACGTTTTACATACATACATACCTATGTATGTACATGCCTATGAGCTTTTAAAGTTGTATTCACAGTACATATATGTACGAATGTATGTACATACATACACATACGTATAGATGATATGTATGTAAGTAGGTACATTGTATTGTACTTTTTTATACCCGTCATCACAAAAAGCAGAAAAAGGGTATAACTAAGTTTGTCATTACGTTTGTAGTTTCTACAATATCCATTTCCAACCCCATAAAGAATATACATATATTCTGAGTTCTTATGCATAGCGAAGTCGATGTCCCTCTGTATGTCTGTCAAGTTTGCCAAGGCACTAGATCAGCTGGAGAAAATTTAAAAACACCACTCGATCAGACATAATGTCGAAAGAGGTACTGTTTGAAATCAGCAAGATCGGTCCATGCCCTTCGAGACATCGGGCAAAACACCACGCCTACCTCTAATTTTTCCATATCATTTGGAACAATGATGTAACTCCAATCAAAAAAACAAAATATTAAAAAACAGAATATTAAAAATAAGAAAAAAAGCATCAAGTAAAAAATTGGCGCTCGCCCATATTTTCCAAGTTACGGGCCTCTGAAATTTTCAAATTTTTTTAAATATCAATACTGGTATTATATAAAAGCTTTTGAAAAGATCTTTAAGGAAATACTAAAATTTTTAGAAATGCTTAACCCATTAAGAGCCGATGTCATTTTTCTTTTTATATTTTAATTCTCATCACCCCAATATTTGCTTTTTTGATTGGAGTTTCTTCACTACACTAGATATACATAGATGGTGAAGGGTATAGCCGAATATAGGACTCTTACTTGTTAACATTTTAACATCACTTTTGCCTGTGCCATATCACCTATTTATATTGTTAAAAACATTTCAAATTAATTAAATTATTTTTAATTTAAGCTTTATTGAGTAAATGAGTTAAAGATTTTAAACTTTATTGACTGAATGAGAATTAAAGACTCGTTAACATATCTTTTACTTTCCTTTTGTAACGTCTTATTTTATTTAAACTTATAGTAGGGTTTCACATTCTTTTCGAGTCTAGTTTGATTTAAAAATTTTTTTATTCCCAAAAATCTCGTTGAAATAATATTATTTTATTATAAATCCATTAAAACATTGATATATGGGCATTTCCATAAAAAAAATTAAACTAGATTTACATATTTGGCGAAGGGTGTATAAAAGATTCGGCATAGCTGAATATAGCACTCTTACTCGTTAAGTAACATTTTAACATCACTTAAGCATGTGCCATATCACCTGTTCTACTTTATCAGTATGTCAACAATATGCTACAATTTTTTTTTTTAATTTTTGAAACCATAAAATTCTTAACTTTTTCAAACAGCGTTATTGCAATACCAGTATGTCTTCTTAACAAATGCTACTTACATACATACGTATGTATGTATTTATGTATGTATATTAAAATAAAACGGCTCAAAAAATCCATTACTGAGAATAAGACGGAGAGTACTCATTGATGTGTCAAGTGAACTATAACATTTTAATAACAGCAAAAAAACATATGTGTACATATACATACATACATATGTATGTATGTACATGCAGATCCAAATGAATAAAATTGTTTAGGCGTCGTTATTCTTTTATCGATCATTTGTATTATAAGAAGAAAACTATTTTTAACAAATAATTTACAACTCATTAGTTTGATACAAAATGTTTAAGATTAAACGATTAATCAAACAACGATTCTTAATTCTTTAAATTAATCAATCTTAATTTAATTTAAAAATTGTCATAAAGATGATAACGTATCAATCAATAAGTTAAGGTCCCGATCTGAACGTCAATCAGACAGACTTGCTTTTAGTTTTTAAGTAACAATAATTTAGGTGAAGTTACTTTTTGAAAATATTGACAACTGTTCGTGTTTTCTCTTCATTATTTTTCATTATTAGCAGCTTTTTCGAGCCAATTCGGGACATTTACAAATATTCTCTGCCATCTTAGCCTCTATCAAGCACAGTCTACAAATATCATCTTCTTCGATCGACATCCTGGCCAGATTATACTTAAAATATCCATGCCCTGTCACTTATGCAGTTATCCAGCTTAAGGTAGTTATTTATATCTGTTCACCTTAGGGGTCTTATTTTCAAGGGGTATAATTCCTTAATATTGAGGAGTCCCTGTATGTAACTTTGTATCACTCTCTGTCCCTTTGCTGGTGTATAGAACATTAACCCAGGTTTGCCAGATTTTTTACACAGTTTCATTTATTTCAATATTACGAATTGGGATTTTTTTTCGTTTAAAATTATTTGTAATAATTAGGATTACAGTCGGCCCTCGATTATCCGTGATGGTCGGGACCAGAAGCATTACGGGTAATCGATTTTCACGATTAATGCTTCTGTCTAATCGTATGCAAAGAAGAGAATTCCCATATTATGTAAAACTCATATTGTATGTATGTATGTATGAATATGAAGTTAAAAAAAATAAAATTCTGCCATTTCGGATAGAGGTAATCACGGTTAATCGAGGTACCGGTTAACCGGATCACGGATAATCGAGGCCCGACTGTATAATAATTTTTTAACTAATTCTGTCTTTAGTAAGTAAGAGTGATATGTTCGGCTATGCCGAATCTTTTACACTCTTCACCATCTATGTACATCTAGTTCAGTGAAGTAACTCCAATCAAAAAAGCAAATATTGGAGTTGGAGTGACAGAGAATTAAAAAATAAAAATTGGTATTGCATATATATAATTTTACATAAAAATAACATCGGCTCTTAATGGGTTAACATTTTTCAAAAATTTAAGTATTTCCTTAAAGATCTCTTCAAAAGCTTTAAAATGATACCCATATTGATATTAAAAAAAAATTGAAAAATTCAGAGCCCCGTAATTCGGAAAATATAGGCGAGCGCCAATTTTTTCACTTGATGTTTTTTTTCTTATTTTTTAATTCTCTTTCATCCCATATATTTATTTTTATTTTATTGGAGTTACATTATTGTTCCAAATGACATGAAAAAATTAGTGGTCTGCTGCCTTGAAGGACATGGACCAATCATGCTGATATTCAATAGCACCTCTTTCGACGCTATATCTGATCGATTGACATATTTATTTATTTATTTTTTTGTGAAATCAACACTAACACGGACGAACAGACGGACATCGCTCAATCGACTTCGCTATGCATTACAAGTCAGAATATATATACTTTATTGGGTCGGAAATTGATATTGTAATCAATACACACGGAATGACAACCTTAGATATACCATTCCATTTTTTGTGGTGAAGGGTAAATTAAAAATAAATATAAACTGTGTTTTTATTGAAAATTTAAATTTTTATTCTCTTTCTATTTTATTGAATGATTCTAAATAATTCTCATTTAATCAGTTTTATTTCAGACTCAAGTAGCTACAGTTTCTTAACAGAATTTAGGTAAATGCCACTGGCCCTATAAATATGCATTAACGCAGTAATTCATTGTGCTGTTTTTCCAATGATGTATAATTAATGCAAATTAGACATGTGCCCGGTCGTTCGTTTCATTGACCGATCTTTTTCGGTCAATTATCGAAGACTGATTCGTTCGTTCGATTCGTTCAATCGGTCAATTTGAACGAAAGGAGCCGGTTAAATATCTGGCTCATTAATTAATCCGTTCAATTTAACCCGTACACTATTGAACGAAAAGACCGGATTTAAATGACCGGTTCATTCTGTTCATTTGATTGATTCGGTCAATTAAACTCGTTCGTTCGCGAACGACACAGCTCTAATGCGAATACAACAAAGTTTTTTGTTGATACAAAATATTATTTTTTTCAGGAACAAACGTTAAAAATAATGATTGCAAATAATAAATTTTCCATTGATTTGTGTTTAAGATGAAAAGAAAAAAAAGTTATTTAAACAAAAAAAATTTGTAAATCTGAGCAATAGCTTTTACTAACTGAAGCTCTGAAACACTTAACCGCATTAAACATTAACATTTCTATAATTGTATGATTTAAAGCAAATCTGACTTAATTGCACTCGCATTTTATATATTAAATGAGTGTGTCTAAGTTTTAATGAAGCATATCAACTTTGACCTACTTAATTTTAAAATTTTTAGTCAACTATTTAGCTGCTCACATCTGAATTGTAAAAAAATATTATTGTTAAATAATATTTTACATGTGGGAAGTGTGTAAGTATGAGCGAAGCGAGGGTAATCTAAAAAGTTTCTGCCAATAGTTTTTTTTTTCATTTTAATAAATTTTTACTTTTGAATATATTTTTTTTCCAAACACCAAATTCATTGAGGATGCAAGAAACTATTTTTTATTGGTTAGTATTTCATTTAATGCTTGAATAGGAAGAATGGATTCGCTAGGTTTAAAAAGAATTAATTACATTTAAAGTTTTACGACTTTAATTTCATATATGTACATATTTTAAACGCATGTAAATTGCTATGAAAGCTTTCGAATCAAACTAGAGTGGTCAAGTTGTAACATCCGGTGCTCTCTTCGCTATGTGGTTTTAAACAGAGTTGAAGATTTGTTTTATCCCTACTTAAAAGGGCCAATGCAGTTTAATATTAAATTATTCCTGAGCGCCGATCATTAGTTTGCTTCCCCTTTTGCATTGCTCTTAACGCAAGCTGAAAATACATTTATTTCTCTGGAGTGTTTAATGTCTGTTAAATTTCTGTTATTTGTTTATTCATGCAAAAGCTACATGAATCATGATTTTTTAGAGATTAAAATACAATATAAAAATTTTTGCGTAAATTTTGGGACGCCGTTTATATTTCACTAGCGGACCCGGCGAATTTTAAGCCTTCAGAGATACTTTAGAGTAATAATACAACACAAATATTTAAATTTTCAATGTGATTTATTGGATGGAATCAGTAAAGAGCGATTTGATGCACAACATTTTATACAAAAATTCAATTTTTCGATTTTTTTCAATTTTCCACATTTTCCGCAATTTTCCATAATTTACACTAAAAACTTTCTTTTATCTGATTTGGAAAGCCATTAAGGAATAATTTCACGCAAAATTTCATACAAAAACTCGATTTTCAATTTTTCCAATTTTCCGACTTTTCCAGGGGAATTTTCCAAAGTTTTCTTCCGTAAAGACCTTCTCCTCGAAAATACAAATAATTGACAAAAAATTTTACAGGAATCCTTTTATGAATTACTATATATTTTTTACACCATTTTTATGTGAATAAGATATAGAATAGATATAGATATATAAATATAGATATCTATTACATTGTTTTACAGATGAAAATAAAAATACCAATTTGTACAGAAAAAAAAAATTTAGCAACATAATGTTAATTTTCTTTATTTCTTAAACCGGCAATTTGCACACAAAAACAAACACCTCCTTTTTTGTATGCATTTTTGTTCGAAACCAAAACTGATAGTAATATTACGGAACAAATTTGTTTTTTTATTAAATCGAATGCCATAAATTAATAGAAATGCCCTGTGACTATTTAATTCTATTAGTACCAAGTACAAAATGGTATAAAATGATAAAAAAAAAACGCTTCAACAATTACAGTAAATATTTTTTCAATGAATTCTCCATCTCTCTTGGGAATTTGAAATCTCTGCAAAAGAGAATTAAAGAGTTTAAATGAATGCAAATGTGGAAAGAAAAATAAACACAAACAAAATAAAGCTCTTCTGTTGTAGAAAATTTACATTGATAAGAAATGGCGCTTCATACAATTAAATGGCATTTATTTTGGTTTTTCACAGACGTTTAATTTTTTTTTCTATTCACAAAATATATACATATGTACATACATACATGTACTCGTATGTATGTATTTATGTGTTGAACAAAATTGAACGTGACTTTTTGCGAAATCGGTTATTTTATTGCTTTAGTTGACAATTGACGTGTATAGTCAAAAAATGCTAAAAAATAGCAGAAAATAAACAAAACAAAGAAAAAAAAAATACAGCAGCAAAAATAGCAGGCGTAAACAAAAAGGGGTGGTTATATAAAACATAAAAAACCAAAAGAATTAAACACGATAACAGTCGAAGAAGCAGAACACAACAGATTACACTTGTGTCATATAGTTCATTTTAGTGAACGCTCATTTTAGTTCAAAAATTAAAAATTCAAAATGTCTTTTTAGTTCAAAGCTCGTTTAGTCCCTGTCCAGACTTGAAATTCTTATTAATCGAACTTTCAAAAAATTGGTGCTATTTTTCCGAATATATTATTTAAATCACCGATTATTGAAGGTGAAAGCACGTCTCGATGGCCATTTTACTACCGCTCGCTTCGCACTTCTCACAATATTTTACGTGCTTTCACCTTCAATAATCAATATCGGTGGCTTAATTAATTTGATTAGTTTAATTTTATATTTATTTTATTTCCCATGTCTTTAATTTTAATTATAAAATTGCAAGTGCCCGTGTATAAAGCAAAAATTAAATATCGTAGTGTTTTTGGTGATATTTTACTTGTCGTTTTTATTTTATTTTTCACCATCTTTGAATTTTATAAAATAGCCGTAAAAAAGTCAGCCGAATACAGTGGATAAAGAAAAGTAAAATCATGATTGATTATTGTTGTTTTTGCTTTAACTTTGATTTTTGTCTCTACTTATTGTTTGGAAAAAAATTTTTAGGTCATTTAAAATATTTGTGAGAAGTTTCCTGAAGAGCTATGTTAGCGGTAGCGAAATGGCCATTGAGACGTGCTTTCAGCTTCAATAATCAATATCGGTGATTTAAATAATTTGTTTTTTAATTTAATTTAATATTTTCGTGTCTTTAATTTTTCGTTTTTCCTCTCTCAACTACAAACTCAAGCATTGTGCAACAAAGTTGCAAAGTGTGGACGAGGATTTAATTCAAATGATCTTTTAATTCAAAATGTATTTTTAGTCCAAATATTTTTTTCGCAGTTTTGTTCAAATCTAAACATCTATTCCATCCCTGGCTCGAAGAATATTTAGAATTATGGGCTCTCCTTTCTTCGGGACTCTTACAGAGCTATTATCTCACTCTATAGGGGAGATAGCGAAGTTCATCCGGGAATCTTCATGGTTCTCAACTGGGTAAGGGGAGTCGCGCTGTCTTCCTTGTGGTATCAAAACGGGCTATTATATTGTGCTCACACCTGAGCTTCGTCGTGAGAGGCTGCCACTCCTAACTAACTAACAAAAATTAATTGCTATTGTAGCTCCTGATCTGGTAACATTCTATTAGACTAACAACAGCTGCCAGTAAAATCTATTCTATCTATTTTAAAAGCTACACATCTAATATATTCTTTTATTTATTTCACGAATCAAGACAAAAGGTAAGTAACGTACAATTTCGAACTAGTTCATTTAGTTCAAGCAAGGGAATAGTTCAATTGAAGTAGTTCGTTTATGAAATACCCAACCCTACTACAGATAGCAAAAATAAGCCACAAAGATGCAAAAAAAAAGTATGTTGATGTGTTTGTTTTTAAACTTAAAGGAATAATTAAAACAAAGAAATGGATTGCCTCACAAATCAGTTGTTGTTTTAATCGAGCAGTTCCGAGCAGCTCACTCGGGACCGATCAATCGATCCCTATGTGATGCTCAGTAGGGCAGAGGAAGAAAAAATCTGCGATCGCTTCTACCTTTTCCCCATTGTGGCAGTTGCTACGGAAGTTATTCCTAGTACAGATTCCTGGTCTATAGGCTCCAATAATCATACCCCCTCAAGTTAGTCTCGCTTGCCCTAGACAATAATTGTTAAAATGGATTATTATATGGTCCAAGCTACCTTTTTATTAGACAAACTATTTTTAAGATTTACATTGCTGCCTGGAATAAGGACCTAAGCGTAAGGTGCTGCAAACACCCGCCGAATACAATGCGTATGGCCCCAATCCTTGCTTGAGAGCTGGAGACTATCTAAACTCCCGCTGCGCCATTGGAGGCATTCTGTTGAGAATGCGAAAGCAAATAGAAATGTTGGCCAATCCTCTCCACAATATGGGTCTAAACCACAGCCCCAACGTTAATCTCCGAAAGGCTTTGCCAAATACCAGTACAGGGACCGTAATCCCTTCGTGCTACCGGCTCCCGTACTACCAGCAGTTGAGTCACTGGTCGGACTGCGAAGGTTCTTATGTCCCAGTTTTAAGCCCCTGCTATCTCAGACGGTTGGTTCCGTTATATGCTCCCTTAAGCAAAACGTCAGGGCGTCAAACTCACCAAAACATAGCGTGCCCCCCAGGAGTTTGGCAGCATTAGAGTTAGACAGCGTCAATAAGGCGACCGCAGGCGATCAATGCCGCATTGTAGTTGAGTGCAGTTAATATTTTTGCCAGCTCAGCGACTACCTGGTTGACTCATGTTTCCCTATCTTTTCTCACAGTTAAGGGCGAGTGTTAAAATCTCCCACATTCCATTCTCTGGATTCTTCGACAAGGTTTGATGAACTATAAAACCATTCATGGACCTAATTGCCACTTGTAAATATTCGAATATCCCTCTTTGACATCATTTTGTTTTGTACATTTTTTTATCTATTACGGCAAGATTTAATAATAAATCGTTAAAAAAAATAGCTTAAAAATTTTAATTCCTCTAAGTACAATAGGGAGTATCAAAGCACACGAGTTAAAGAGGATATTATTATTTATTCTTATTTTTATATTTTTTATTATTTATTCTTTTTTTTCGTGTGTATATTACAAAATCGAAATTAGAACTAACATTATTTATTTTTCATTTGACAAAGAAACATTATTATTTAAAACATGAATTGTGATCGAAAATATTTGAATATAATAAAGTATATAAATTACAAGTGAACAAATAAATAAAGTTAATAATAATAACAATAAATAAGTTAACATAATTAATAAAGATAAGTAAACAATACATATATTTCATATAACTCCCCTAGCCTTTGTAAATACATTACTCCTGGAATGTTACAATTTTATTACATTAATACAATATTACAATTATTATTAAATATCTTTTCTTTTAGTGTAATTTCTTCCTGTAATCTTTCTCTCAAATTTTATATTAGGCAATTCTTTTTGATATTTAAATATTCTTTTGACTATTTGTCTATCACGTTTACAACCATTTTCATCTAAAAAATTAGTTTTATTTCTTTCTTTAACATCTTTTAAAATGTACTTTGGCTTTTGTTTAAGGTTTTGAAAACCAAGGTTTTTTACTAACTCTCTTTCCTTATATGCATGACATTCTTCTCTTTTTTCATTCATTTTATTTATTCTTTCGATCTTTTTATTATGAACAATATTATGTAATGTTTCCCAAACAGATTTATCAACTTTATTATGTAATAGATCTATTGGTTTATATCCTGTTGTGCTATGTATAGTATCATTATAAATTTGTACAGATTTATAAACTAAAGTTTTATCATCAATATCTTTATTATCTTTATCTAATTTAAAAAGTCTTATGTGTTCATTCAGTGTTAGGTGAAAACGTTCTATATCTGAATTACCAGTGTGGGTGTTAGGAGAAGTGAAATGATAATCTATATTTTCTGAATTTAAGAAATTTTTAATGTATGCTGTTTTAAATTCATTATCAGCTATAATTTTGTTTGGTTTGCCTAAGACAGCAAATCGTTCCCTTAGCATTTCCACTATAGTTAAAGAATTTTTATCATTTAAAGTATGTATTGAAACGTGTTTTGTAAGTTTATCAATGCATGTTAAAAATGTTGTAGTTTTATTTAGAAACCAAATATCAATATGAAGTATTTCATTTGATTTTAAAGGAGTTTCAGTTATATATAATTTAGCTTTTATAGGTTTTCTGTCGTATTTACACATATTACATATTATGCAATTATTAATAAATTTGTGGATTTCGTTTCTTAAATTTGGGTAATAAATTATATTCTTTAATTCCAAAAATGTTTCTTCAATTCCTCTATGATTTTTATCAGTGTGATATTTATCTATTATTTTTAGAAGTTTTTCGTTATCAAAAATATCTTTTATAAATTTTGAGCAATATAAAAATTTCATTTTAGGCGTGTTTGAAAAATAATGGACCAAAGTATCTTGAAAATTCTTAAATATATCAAAATTATCACAAAATATTGCCACAGTTCCTTTTATAGGAAATATCATCCTTAAAAAATGTATTATTTTTTCTTCAAAATATTCCTTTATTGTAATTATATGTCTCATTTTATTTTCATATAGTATTTGTTTTTTGTATCTATAACTATTTCCTAACGTCACTATTATTTGATTTCTGTAAATATTTACCGGAGATTCTGATATAGGAATATGATCATTTAAATTTTCTTGTCCACTATGTACAGTTGCTAAATCAGATTGAATAGTTAATTCTTGCTCCTCTTCTGTTAACACATTGACATCAAGACGACTTAGATAATCAGCTACTTTATTTGTTTTACCTTTAATATATTCAACTTCAAAATCATATTCATTTAACTGTAATTTCCATCTCTGCAATTTCATATTGGGTTCTTTCATCGAATTAAGCCATACAAGTGGTTTATGATCTGTTTGAATTTTGAATTTCCTTCCAAATAAGTAAGGCCTAAAATACTTTACTGACCATACAATTGCTAAAAGTTCTTTTTCTATAGCACTATAATTTAACTCATGTTTATTCAATGTACGTGAAGAAAAAGCAACAGGATGTCCATCTTGAGATAATACTGCACCTAATGCTTCATTACTAGCATCAGTTGTTAAAACAAATAATTTATCAAATTTAGGATATGATAAAACCGGAGTATTACATAAAATTGTTTTTAATTTATTAAATGAATCGTTATATTTTTGATCCTTAATATTGATTTTTGATCCTTTTTTTAGATATGAAATCATCGGTAAAGCGATTTTGCTATAATCTTTTATGAATTTTCTGTAAAATCCAGTTAATCCTAGAAATGATCTTATCTCCTTTATTGTTTTAGGTAATTTAATATTTTTAATAATTTTTATTTTTTCAGGATTTGGTTTAATTCCTTGAGGGGTTATAATATGTCCTAAATATTCAGATTCATGTCTAAAAAAATTGCATTTATCAACTTGGACTTTAATATTATATTCAGATAATCTTTTTAGAATCTTTTTTAATGATAAAACATGTTCGTCAAGCGATGTTGAAAATATTAAAATATCGTCTAAATATACTACACATATATTATTTATATAATCTCTGAGAATTTCATTCATCATCCTTTGAAATGATGCTGGAGCATTTTTTAATCCAAAAGGCATTCTGGTAAATTCAAAATGACCAGTTGATGTTGAAAACGCTGTTTTATGTTGATCTTCTGGTGAAATTAAAATTTGGTGAAATCCTTTTGCCAAATCTAATGTAGTAAAATATTGGGAGTTTCCTAGTTTTGAGAAAAGATCTTCCATATTTGGTATTGGAAATTTATCTTCAATAGTAACATCATTTAGTTTCCTATAATCAATTACTACTCTCCATTTCTGTTGACCAGAATTATCAATTTTCTTAGGAACAACCCAAATTGGAGCATTATATGGGCTGTTAGATTTTTTTATTATTCCAGAATTTAACATCTCATTAATTTGTTTCTCTACTTCTTCCTTATGAATTTGTGGAAAACGATATATCCTTGAATAAACGGGTATATCATTTATAGTTGGGATTTTGTGCCTGTACTTGCAAACAGATGATAAATTGTCTCCTTCAATATAAAAAACATTTTTGAATTCTTTAATGATTTTAGTTAAAATTATAATTTCTTCTTCATTGTTATTCTGATTTTTTAATTTCTGTATAAGATGGTCTATTCTTGGTTCATTAAAATTTATTTCAATTATTGAATCTGTGTTTAAGTTATCATATGTAGTTTCATCTGAAATTTTGCTAAATGTAATAGGAATTTTTGCTTCATTTGTAATTAACATATTGTTTTTAAAATCAATTTTAGCTTGAAGTGGTTTAAGTAAATTGCAACCAATAATGCCATCAAATTCATTATATATTTCTGTTTCTAACATCTCTATTTTTGAATTTGGACGATTAAATTCCTTAAAAAGCGGTATTGTAATTTTCGAAGTTGTAATGGTTTTTGAGCAAATTGTATTTAAAATTATCGGATGATCTAATTCACTTCTAAAAGATTTATGAAACAAACCTTTCCTGATAAGTGTTGTCCCGGATCCAGTATCTATTAGTAATCTTATTGGAATAGTTTTCGTCTTTACTATTATGAAGGGAAGAGCTCGTCGGCCACTAACTGAAAATTTGAAGTTTGAATGTTATCCACTTCCATTTGCATTGAATTACTTAAATCAGTTCGAGTAGATTTGCTTTTTTCGCTGTTATTTCCAAAAGATCTCATATTATATGATTTATTTTCACTTCTTCTTAAAGAGTTACTTTGATTATTAGGAACATATTTGTTTTTTCTGTATTCATATTGATTTAAATTTGTAGAATTTTGTTGATTATTTTGAAAGTTTCTTGGTGTATATTTATTATATTTGAAATTGTGATTACTGTGTTTGAAATTAATTTGTTCATTATTATCCTGAAAATTTCTATCATGTACTGATTGAAAATGTGGTGAACTGTCTTTATTATTAAAGTAAAATTTTTGATTTTTGAAACCTAAATTTCTATTATAAGACTGTGATGAAAAGGGTTGTAAGATTTGATAATTTTGATAAAAATAATCCGTCTCAATCAATATTTCTTTTGCCTTCAATAAAGAATGAGGATTTCGAGAATTGAGAACTAATTTTGGTTCATTAGGTAATTTATTTATAAATATTTTCAAAACCATTAATTCGTTGTTTTTACAATTGAACCATTGGTTATCGCTATTAATACTACACTTTAAATTCAATTTTGTTAATAATTTGAGCATATACTCATAAAAATCATTAACATTAGTTCTCATTTCTGCAGTTTTTATTCTATTTACAATATTTTCTATACTATCGGAAATGTTAAAATTAATTCTTAAAACTATTTTCATTTGGTCCCAATTAGTAGGATTGTTGTTGTTGATTAAAGTCACATTAGCTTTTCCAACAATTTTGTTTCTTACCCTCAAATCGAATAATGGTAAAAGTGTTGCATCAATATGCTTTCTGATTTCATCTACATGCCTTGAAAAAATTTCTAGTTCTTCAGCCTTGCCTTCAAAATTCGGTACTCCTTCCAACAATTGAAAAGCACTAAACGCCATTGTTCGTTTATTTATTAAATTTAATAGCTTTAAATAGTTTATAATTATTTGTTGTAACTTTTTTTTAATTTTTTATTTATTTGAATTTAATTTATTTATGATTTAATTTTAATTAAATGTTCGACTATTTTTTATCTGATTTTAATTTAATTAAATTTAGCTTTAATTACAATTTATTTTTGTTTTAATTGATTTTAACTCTATTTTAATTCAATTTTAATTTAGTTTTCATTTAATTTTAATTAATTTAATTTTAATTCAATTTTAATTGTTTATATTTATTTATTTTTTCTTTTTAATTTATTTTATTTTTTATTTAATTTTAATTTAGTTTATTTTTATTTTAATTTAATGTAATTTAATTTTTATTTTATTTTTAATTTATTTTTCTTTTTTTAATTTAGTTTTTTTTTATATAATTTATTTTGTATTTAATTTTAATTTAATTAAGTTTTAATTTAATTTTAATTTAACTTTCAATAATTTAATTTTATTTCATTTTAAGTGTTAAAATTAATTTAAATTTTTTAATTCACTTTTTTTTAATTTTTTTTTATTTAATTCTTTTATTTATATTTAATTTAATTTATTTTTATTTAATTTTAATTTAATGTTAATTGTTAAATTCAATTAAAATTTTTATTTCAATTTTATTTTATTTTTTTTAGTTAATTTTAATTAATTTAATTTTTTTAATTTATTTTAAATTAATTTTAATTTTATTTTAATTAGTTTTAATTTAAGATTATTTTATTTATTTCACTAAATTGTATTTGATTTATTTTTAAGATAGTTCAATTTGTTCTCTTTTTTTTGTTCTTTTTTTTAATATTCAAACATAACTTAAGGTTCCTTTATTTTGAATTTAATTTCTAATTTCAGTTTTCATTTTCACTTACTATCCTCTTTATTGTATTAATTTCGATTTTAATGTCTTTTTTATTCTATTGAATTTTAATGTATTTGTTCTATTTTGTTTATTTGATATTGTATTTAACTTTGTTTTCATTTTCACTGTTGTTCAATTAGTTTTGTTTCCCACTGTTGTTCACTTTTTTCAATTCAAAAAAAAAAATATTTTTTTTTTAATCAATTATAATTTTGTTTTAATGTTACATGAATGAAATTTTTTTCAATAAAATTCCAATGTACATATGTATATGTATTTTTAATTTGATGTTTTTTATTTTATTGTAAATTCACAATAGTTTTGGTTTATTTGATGTTTATGTAATAATATTAAATTTTTTAAATTGGCTTTATATTAAATTTCTTTATTGTAAGGACCTTTTTTTATATATATCGATTTTCCTCACTGAATGTATGTATTTACCACCACTGCTTTTTTCATCACTTTTTGTAGTTAAATGATTTTTTTACCAATTTAATTTGCCACTAATTATTTTTTTTTTAATTTCTTTCAAGTTTTTTGTTTCTGTATTAGTTATTGATATATATTTCTTTTGTTTATCTTTAAATTTTTTTAACGTTTTTTTTTTTTTTATCTTTAATCCTTTTTCTTTAATTCTTTAATATTTTTTTTTTATTTTATCTTGTATTTTTTTAATTATAACACATTTCATATATTTTTTTCACAATTTTAATGTATGTAAATAAATTTTTCATATTATTATTATTATTTGTAATCCTGGAGGGTCCCGTGGGATTCGCAGGATTTTTTTATTTTTATTTTATGTCCTTTTCAAAGGAATAGTTCGTTACCCGACTGCGCCAGTTAAAGAGGATATTATTATTTATTCTTATTTTTATATTTTTTATTATTTATTCTTTTTTTTCGTGTGTATATTACAAAATCGAAATTAGAACTAACATTATTTATTTTTCATTTGACAAAGAAACATTATTATTTAAAACATGAATTGTGATCGAAAATATTTGAATATAATAAAGTATATAAATTACAAGTGAACAAATAAATAAAGTTAATAATAATAACAATAAATAAGTTAACATAATTAATAAAGATAAGTAAACAATACATATATTTCATATAACTCACGGGGCTGCAGCAACTTTATTTAAGAATAAAATATAATGTTTATGACTTAATCAAAAGAGAAGGAAAACGCTGAGAACATATAACACATGAATACTAAGTTAGGTATACATTCATATGTGTATATGTATGTACACGTATGTAGTTAGATTTAAAATAGATTGTAATTAGAAAACTTTGACATTGAATTAGATTTTTCAAGTAACAATTTAATTAAATGTCATAATATTTTGTGCAGTCGTCAGTCAGTTCATTTTTCTTTTCGATGTGATAATACTTTGAGAAAGCGAGAAAATTTAACTTAAATTAGGCAGTGTTACTAAGTTAACGTCATCACTAAAAATTATCTACGACGTGAAGATAATAAGTGTTTACAAAAACAATTCCATTTTGAAATAATCTTAATATGGGTAAAATGTCTTTTTGTCTGTCTCTTTATCTTTAGAATCGTAATATCTAAGCACCTGAAATTTTTACTAAAGGTGATTAAAAGTGCTATGTCCAATATAACGAAGCGTATAAAAACATTAAATTTAATTTTAATGGTTGGTCTTCAGATGGCGCATACGATTTAAAATAAAATTTTAAAAATCAATTTAATTTTTTTTTGTGAAATTTTTCTGTAGTAAAATTTCGATCGTTTACTGAAATTGTTCCTGTAATCTACAGTTTTTGCTTAATTTTTAGTTTTCAGAGAAATTTAAATGTTTTTGTTTGCAAGTTCAACTTTTTAATACATGTTTGTGTGGATATTTACGCCTTCGATACAACACAGAAAAAAACCACAACACCTGAAAAACTTAAGAAGAAATAGAGGCTTTTTTATCATTAATAGACCAATGTTGCTAAATAATAATATCACCTCTTTCAAAACTAATGTGTGTGAGATAAAATCGAATTTAACTAGTAGAGACATACGCCAAATTTCTTAACATAGCTGATTTTATAGTTAACAGAGCACTGTTAATCACTTAACAGTCGTTCGAATTTTAACCTTCATTAATCAAAACGCTTAATGATTAGTTCGCCATTCGCCGGCGTAAAAAATAGAAATAATTCTATTACAAAGTTCACCGCGTACGGCGAATTTCTTCCGACGTCATGGTAGCGTTTATTTTTATATACACAAATATTTTATTTTTGACGACGAATATTCGCGAGCAAAAATTCGTCGTACATCCCACTTGTGTTTCTAGCATAACCCGGGAAATTAGAAAAGTTAAATCTGCAAAACAATTCTTAAAGAACTAAAAATCCAGAGTTTTTAACATGGTCATTTCTTGAGAAGATTGGTGGTCATTATGGAAAAATGGGGAATGGCTGGTAAAACACACCCTATACAAATGGAGGCCTAAGGGCTACTCTATTGATCCATATTAGTAGAGTATCTAAAATAATTATAGAAACTAAAAGAAATTTGAGTTTCTTAACACAGTCAGCTGGCAGCTGACTTACCTATGTAAGTATGTGCCTGTGATTGAGAGTTTGCATTAGACGTTTTCATGCGCGACATGTCGTTCCTACAAAGTTGAGCTAGTGGAGACGTAGGGTTCGTTACACAGTTTTTCGCTTTAAGCCTGGTACTCTGTTCAGCTTTTCATGCGGAATGCTGTCAAATCGAATACATAAAAAATTTGTATGAAAAAGTCATGAAAAAATGTTGCAGAAGTAGTACTCTGTTTTTACTGTGGAAAAACATATGAAATGTTTCTCGCAACATTTTATCCAAGCTGTGAAATAAAGCAAGTAGGCATTATTTCATGCGGAATTTTTCATACAACAGCTGATCGCATGACTTTTACTTACGTTTTTAAAACAATGATACCACACTTTAAATGTCAAATATTCCACATGAAATAATCAATGTTGCTCAACAATTTTCACAAATATGAACAGAGTACCAGGCTTTAGCTTACAATATATTGTTATGAATAATAAAATCTGGCAACCCCTGTTATTGTTAACAGTATGAGAGTGGTGAATAAAGCTACTTCCACTAATGGTGTGTATAGAATAATACCACAATTAGCTAAAAAAAAAAAAGCTGAGCAACCGCAATGGCTGCTTTGGTAGAGGTGCTTCCAGCAAAATAGAAGATCGTGAATAATAATTGTTATAATACAAAAGACAATTATTGTGTGAAGCCATGGCAGATAATTTAGTAGAGACGTCTAATTTAATATAAGAGTAACATCCCTTTATAAAAAAAGTAAGCAGGTTAGCGCAGGGAAGTTATGTTACCCAGCCTTTCTACCTGGGGTAAAGTGTATAAAAATCTTAGCTTTGAATTTTTGTTATTAAAAAAATATCACTTATCTGATCAATTAAAGTTATCCAAAGTTGTTTTAATTTTTTTTAATTAGGAGTTGAAGTGTGGATATTATAAATAAATTTAAATTGATTTAATTTAATAATAATAATTTTAATTTTTTTCATTATTAGTTTGTTAAATAGATGATGTTTACAATGTGCACAACCTTAAGTAGATAAATGCGAAGAGTGCTGATAAAGAATGCAGCGATTCAGATAAAGCAGCATTACATTCTGCTGGTGTATAATTTTTCTTGTTTTTTTTTTCTTTGGAAAACGTCCACATTCATTAGTAAATTATTTATGCTTTCTAAACAAATTATTAGAAATTAACAAGAAAAATTAACTTAAGCCAAAATCAATTTTAATTCATTTATAAAAATATTTTTGTTAAAAAAAAAGGTGATAAAGAAAATAAAAAATACGTACCTTTGAAAAACTCTATTATTTCTTTAAATTTTAACAAACGGCAACCAAAGTAGTGTGGGAGGATTTTTAAAATAATTTAAGTAAAATTGTTTATGAATGTTTACTCTGAACGCGAATATATTTTTAACTCTTTCCGATAGGTATTATCATTTAAATAACACTTAAAGAAAAAATTTAAATAACAAATTAAATATAATTTTTACAATTTAAAGAAAGTAAAAAGTTTTAACTAAACACTTATTATATACATACGTCTAGCAATATCCTTAGACAGTCACATTTAATTTTAAGTTATGCACTTCATAATAGAATTAATAATAAAACATTTTTGTTTTTAAATTTTTTTTAACCGACATTTTTAACAGTTTATTATACTAAAAGGTTTTTATTCTATTCAGATTTATTTATTCATATTTATTTAGATTAATTTTTTATATACTTATGTATGTACATACGTGTATATTTTGTTAATGAAAATATGTATTAAAATTTTACTTTTCGCCTTCTTTTGTTGTTTTTGTTTTACTTATTCCAGGTGGGTAAAGGCTACTTTTGTATTAGTGTAGAATCGTTTCGTGTTAATAATGATAATAACGAGAAGTCGACAAAAGATGATGTCAAAACCCGCGCGCGCTACTGGTCTGTTTATGAAAAAATAAAACACAGATGGCAACAACAATGACAAAAACAAAGCTAGAAACCAAGGCACATTAATTTTACAGGTAAAAGCAGTTCTAAAACAACTACAACAATAAGTAAACAACATGTATTTTGTTTGTGTAAAATATATTTTCAGATGTCAAATTCAAATAAAGCACAGTGGTTTGAAAAAGTTTTTTTTTTTTTTAGCAAAATTGGGTATCATATAAACCACTTAATATATCTCAACGAAATTCTATTTTTTAAATGTCTAGCGTACCCAAATGTGATAAGAAGTTTATTTTTAACTCAAATGTTAAGATTTTTTAAATTTAATCAAACCTTGAAAATGTCTATAAAAATATGTTGTAGCTAATCTTAACTTTGTGTTTTTGGCGTAGTACGCTTATTAATTATCCGATTATTACTTTAGGACATTTGCTATATTATTAATAAAATTTAAAATAAACAAGTTTAAAGTTATGATTGAGAAAATGTGAAAAATATCGTTCTTTAAGGTGGTATTCTTTTCTTTGCTTATGTAATTTAAATTTACTTCAGTAGTAGCAAATTTGTTTAAACAATTTTAAAGACAAACTAAAGCAAAATTAGGTCAACAATTATAACGGTTCCCCTGCAGCCCTTTTCAACATTGCCAATTTTGGAACAAAATTTTAAAATCATTGTAAAACCATTTGACAGCCCCGTGATTATCTAGGCCTCTTTAAAAAAAAACAATTTTTTGGGACATTTTCTCCTTTCCGGGAATTTATATGGTAAAACAAAAAAAAATTAAATTTTATTTTACCATTTGATTAAAAACACTTTAAGCTGTATTACTTAAAAATTTTGTAGGAATAGCCCGATGCGTTGTGATATTTAATTTCTCAAAAACCCATCTTAACATGATTTTTTCAGTTTTTGAAAATGTAGCTCGAAAAAAATAATTAGAATATTATTAATCTAGACGTCATAAGCTATCGTTTGATGCTACTTACATGCATATATTCAAGGAGCTTCCTAAACCTCGTGATTATGGCAGCTTATTTTTTATATGTAAAAACCAAAAATGTATATAAACGCATTTTGTACCAAACTTCTTGGGTTTAACATATAAAATGAGCAAACAAAATCATGAAGAGGCGAAGCCTACAATTTGTAAACAAAATTCAATTTCAAAAAGTGTTTGAAACAATTTTGTTTTATGAAAATTTTAAAAATATTTCCACAACACCACTGTAAGAAAAAAAAATTTTGTAGGAAAAAAAATAATAAGTGTAAATAAAATATGACATCTGAAAACATAAACAAGAAAGTCAACTGATCTACTGCCACTACCTAGTATATTAATCTGCCTTGCTAGAAACACTATTGCAATGAGTAACAAATAAAACAGTGATGCCAGTTTTATATTATCTCTCTACATGTTGGGTAATTACAAGACTTTTATGGGATTAAAGCCTGCAAATTTCCGCGTTTATTGTATGTTTGATTCAGTAACAGAGTTTAAAGTTATTTTTAATTAATTATTTTTTTTTTTTTGTTGCAACATCAATACTTCTGATATTTTTATTTTTGCCGGTAGGCAAGTTTAGTGCGTTAAGATCTGAATTATTATTGACACTTAAAGCGTCAAAAGCATTTTTAAGGAGACGTAACAAATAAGGAACGACTGTTATTTTAATGTTATGATTTTTTTTAGTCTAAAAATATTCGACGATTTTTTTATATGGCTTAATAAAAAATTAAATTTAATATATTCGAAATATATTTTTTCGATACAAAAACTTAAAATCACCTTAAATTTTTTTGCTTTTATCTTAATAAAATGACAGTTAAGTTTACTTTAATTTTTAGATAAAGTAAAAATGTAAGTTTTTTTTTTTAATCAATAATAATAGTCAAAATTTGAGTTCTATTTAGCTAAGTTGATGCCTAGTTTTTAGGCTCTCATAAGTTGATATTTGTATTAAAATAACGTAAGCAGTGAAGAATTGATTAAAATTAACAATACTTTTACAACCTTTCAACGCACCATTAAATGAATTAAATTTATTTGTCGCTGTACAGTAGTTAATTTTTTTTATTGGTGCTGTTTAAATGCGATTACAATTAAGATTCTATTTTTGATCGAAAAAAATAAATTACAACATTTATTTATTAATGTGAGGAAAGCGAATCCATACTGCAATTTCGCTACTGCTTATATAGCTCAACAGTGGATTTAAGCTAAATTTTTATTGAAAACTCCAGATTTTATTGTTTTAAGCTGAATCGATTGAATTGTATTTTAATGCGATTTTTTAATAAAAAAAAAAGCAACATTAATTTATTAAAAATTGCATTTAAATTTTTTTATCTTTTTTTTTATTTTATTAAGTTTTATTCTTCTCCTGTAAAGTAACAAAAAATTGAGTTAGGCCTTTTTTATATTATATTCATCGAATTAGACGTGGTTCTCAAAAGCAATATCATAAGTCCATAGTAAACATATTGGGTCGTACTAGTATATTGATAAAGTTATAAAAATCTTAAAAATTTGTCGGCTCTCAAAAGGTTAACAAATTTTAGAAAAATTTTAGCACCTTCTGAAAGACATTTTAAAAATGCTTTCAATGATACTAATGTTTATCTGATACGTTAAAAAATGTGCACAACCGCACTCTCCTAAGAAATTCGGCCGGTCGCCAATTTTACAGTGTGTACACGAACTAGATTTGGAGAAAAATTTTAAATCACTGTTATTAGATTTTGGTGTAATGTAAATGCACTGTAAGACTAATAATTGTCGAAAACCAAAGTAATGAGACGAAATTTGTACCTGTATGATAAAAAAAATAGAATACGCCAAATTTAGTTTTTTTATCTTGCTTTGATGTTATTATTTGATAATTCTCTAAACTTAAAGACTTTCCGAAAATTTCTTTTTACGGTACTTTCTTTTTACTATTAATATGCAAACATGTTGGCGCAAACATAAAATTTGACGGCCGGTACATTGGCATGAGTCAAACACAATAAATTGCCCTTTATTAAACAGTTGAAACTAAATTTTTTAAGATTATAGGCTACAAGCAAATCCAGCAATAATTTTAAATAAAACTATAAATATTTATTATTTGACTCAATATTTTCATTTTGCAAATTCCAAGAAATAACCCTCATAATCGTATTTTACACAATCCCGCAATACATTATCGAACACTGCTCTTGTCAACTCTACCGTTATTAAGCTATAAAATGGTAAGCAGCTGCCTGTTTCGTCTTTCTTCGACTGAAGACAAAAGCAAATTTTAAAATAACTTCCTTTTTTACAAATTTTGTTAGTAGGTATTTCAAGTTTTAGTTAAGACATATTTTGATAACTTGTAATTTTTTTAAGTTAATGTATATTTACTTTTCTTTACATTCAAATTAAATAACTTGTTTTGCCACTTTTTTGTATTCTCATAAAAATTACGTTATACTGTCCAGCTAGTAGTTTGTTTTAGTAAGAGACACGATATTTTTAACTATATGTGCCGTCACCAAACTATATCAACTTTTTTACGATACGAATTTTCACTTTCCACAAATTTAGCTATTTTAATTGAATTATTTAGTGCCGTTTTACTATATTTTGCGCATTTACTTTGTATTTTTTATTTATTTTAAACAAACGACACAATATTTACTTTATTAACTTTACCAAACAAGAATAATTTTAATTGTAAATTAAAGCACACACAATTATATCCCTTCTTTACTACTTGAAATCTTTGCACAAATAACCACAAACAAGTAGTAAATATATGGTGAGGAAACTTTAATAAGGTTTTAGCAACCACACATCTGCCTCCTAAAAGTTATTGTTTTTGACAGTTAAGATGTACCAAACGTACTCAAAATGTATGTTGTTTTTGTAGCATTTCTTTAGTGGTTAATGTATGACCACCACCTTATTTATATGTCTAGTGTATGGTTATTTAACTTTTTAGCCGTTAGTACTTGGTACTTGTGATGCCAGATAATTTATTTTTAATGATGAAAGTTTGACGATATGTTCTTTGGGAAGTTTGTTTCATTTGAGAACAAAAATATTAATACTTAGATTAATTTTTGCTATAAGTGTAAACTGAGAACTGTTTGAACTGAACAGCTTTTTCTGAATTTAACAAAATAAATTGCGTAACAATAAGGTAAAATTTTTATTAAAGGCAATTGCTTATGGTCTACGAAAAAAAATGTGGGAGCTTCTAACCGACTGCACTATAGGAAATTTTTAGCCAAAGTTAAAATCAAATTTTTTGCTAAGTGTATTTTTTTTTTTGCTTTAATATAAAGAAACAATAACAAAGTAACATGTCTGTTTAAATTTTTCGAAAGAATTGACTGTTACTTTAACACATGTTTTGCTTGCGATTTGTAAATTAGTTATCAAAAAACAATTGAGTGCAGTGAATTTTGTGATAGTTTGTTGTAAAAAATTTCATAATAATAATTTATAATTTGCAAAAACTAAGTAATGGAAAACAATGTCGAAGGTGAGTACTTTAATGATATATAGTGAAATGTTGGTAAACTCATCTATTAGAACGATTAAATAGGAAAAATTAAAGTGAACTTAAGATGGACTTATGGAATTATGAATTGGAATTTTATTTAGACTTCCAAAAAAATGCTAGCCATAAAACCATAAAATATATCTAGGACAATCAATTACCTTCCTGATTTAATAAATTTTAACTGCGGATATCTGCAAAATTTTCTAAAAAATTAATTTTTCCAGGCGACTACTGCATGTAAAATTCAGAGTTATTCAGTACATGGCGAAAGCAATATAACGAACATGACAAAAAAGCCGCTATATCTGTCAATGTATTTTCATATTTTAGAGACAGTGATTGTTCCGGACACTTTAAACAATATAATTCAAGGAGCCGTCAAAAAAATTTTGTTTAAATATAAAATGGCATAAAAACAGCGCGCTGTTTGGCTTAAAGGTAATACTTCGATAAGATAATCTGAAACGCAGTCTGCCTTCCCTAAGTCGAAGCCTGTTGCCTGGTAAAATATCTTTGAATGTTAGAGTACACTCGAAAAAAAATTTTGTAAAAAAAAATAGTAGAACACCAGAGAGCTTATCAAATATCTAAAAACCTATTACCCTGGAAACCTCTTTGGAACCAATTCTTAGTTAATTTTTATATTAACTTTACTAACGTTTTTTTTTTAGTTTATGCAAAACTTTAAGCGTCCGTCCCTCTCTCTTAATAGTCTTCCAAAAGTCATCATTCAAATTGGTTTGAATGCCGTTTGGCTGCAATTAATTTTGGCCAAAAAAGGGGTCAAATTTCCTTTAGTGGACTGGCTTGCAAAAAGAAATTTTAAAGCAAACTGCAGTTGATTATTTTAATTAAGAAACTGGAATTTGAACTCCTTAAAAAACCGTTTAAAAATTCTGTTCACCTTAAAAGCTTTTGGTAATAAAAAATTTTAAGCGATTACAAAATAAATTAAAAAACCGTGATGGCGTTTCTTTTTATTATTTTTTTATTGATATTTTATTGTTTAAAGACCTAATCTCCATTTCTATAAACAGCTTTTCTTGTAAATACAACAAATTAAAAAAAAAATTCAAAAAATATTTTAAAAAATGTTTTTTTTTTCAAAATAATTTTGTTTAAAAAAAGAATAAAAGTTTAATGTAATTAAATAATCATTAAAGTAAACAGCCAAAAGTCTGTATTGCGTTATTTATAATTTTTTTTGTTTTTAAAGGTTAAATACACCTTGTAAAGGTTTAGTAGTTCACCAGTTAAAATTTATATAAATAGTTTATAAAAGGAAACGAAAATTAATTGCTACTTCGGCATTGCTTAACTTATTTGTTTTGTTTCGCATTTTTTTTTTTTTTGTAGAGGGTATTTTCTCTATTATTAACTAAATATTAAAATAAGAAATGAAAATAAGAGAAATTAATTTGATTTAAAATTAACTTTAAGACTATAAAAATTAAAATCATATTAATTAAATATTTTATTAAATAAAAAACATAGATATACATATGTATCATTTACTTCTTGTTGAGGCAGACAGCCAACGTTCATTAAATTGATTTGTTTTTTTGTTGTTGCTTTAATTTTTTTTATGATTTTTCCTCTTTCACATGTAACAATGAAAAATTGTGACTTTTAAGCCAAGCTTGATATGACTCACGAAACGACACAGCTGCTTTTCTCTTGAGGATTACCATTTTCATTTTCAATTAACAACAACAACTGGTGAAAAATATCAGCAACAGACTAGAAAAAACAAATAAATAAATTTAAAATTTTGTTTTTCGTAAAGAATTTTAAAGTATTAGGGTTTCTTAAACTACGAACTTAACAGCGAAAATGTTTAAGTTCTGGATAAATTAGGGGGCGCGGATCACGTCCATAATACATTTATGTTTTTGATATATATTTCTCTTTACAGCAACACTCAAGGCTTAAAGGCTTGTTCGATTACAAGAAATTAAATCAAAGGCTACTTAATTACACTTAAAATGATGGCCAAGTTACTTTGATCAAATAAAAAATTGTTGAGCTGTGGTGGATCGAAGTTGAAATTTTAGAAGATTTTTGCTGATTGCTGTCAATTCAGAAGATATGATTGCAACAAATAATAACAAGTTTAATGTTTTTCTTAATTAATCCATTTTGTTTCTGTGCTGTTACTCTTATACTGCCTGCGTTTTGAGTCATTTCATGGTTGGGGGACATGTAATCGAAAACGACATTTTATGACGACAACTATCTTGTAGAGATCTACTTTAAATCTAATTTTTCGTACAAATTGAACTCACTACGAGTAGTTTAAGTACACGATTTATCGATAACTCACAACTATATTGTATACTGTATCAATAATATCCAAATTATTAACTCCAGTAGTCATTATGAAAGTGCATTACTATTTCTAGACTATTCTACACATGGATTCGAATTTGCAACTTTGAAGTTCTGAGTTTTTTTTGCGATTCTATATATTTAATTTTTATTCGCGTAATCTTATTTTTCATAAACTGTTAATTTAGTTACAGAGTGTATAATTCTGAAAATGAACATAAAATCCATTGGGTTTCAGTAATGATCGATGTTTTCGTTTTGTACGGAAACTTAAAGTTTAATGTATTTATTTATTTTACAGAAAACAACAAACTCAACAACAAGGAATATTCATTTTACTAGGTAGTAGTGGTTCTACAACAAATACAACATTGACAAAAACAACATGCCTTTTTATTGTTGTTTTGTGCGTTGGAAACGTCAAAAACACAAAGAGAAATAAAAGATAATTGCTCTCAATACACATGCTTGCTCTGTCTCGCAAACGCTAGTTGTTAGTGTTTTTTGAAATTCGTAAACAAAAAAAGGAAAATACAAACAACTTTTGACGTTTCCAACTACAAACCAGCTGGGCGGAGGACACTACCTAGTAAAATAAATCTGCCTTGCTCAACAACATACTGAAATAATTGGTCTTCACTTCATTATTTTTATACTCTTTTATGCCTATGAAATAATTGGTGTATATCTAAGTTTGTCATTCCGTTTGTAATTTCTACAATATCTATTTCCGGGACCATAAAGTCTACATATTCTGACTTCTTAAACCCTTCACCACAAAAAGTGGAAAGGGTGTAACTAAATTTGTCATTCCGATTGTAATTTCTACATTATCCATTTCCGACCCTATAAAGTAACTCCAATCAAAAAATAAATATATGGGCCGATAGAGAGTTTAAAGAAATAAGAAAAAACATTAAGCGATAAACTGGCGCTCGCCCATATTTTCCGAGTTACGGGGCTCTGACATTTTCAAATTTTTAAAATGTCAATATGGGTAGCATTTTAAAGCTTTTGAAGAGACCTTCAAGGAAATACTACATTTTTAAAAAGAATGCTTAACCCATTAAGAGCCGAAGACATAGAGTGGTGTTCTAAAAAATAGGGCCACCTTGATCTAGCATTTTTCGAGCTAAAAAAATGTACAACAAACTATATAATTATTACTTTTTTATATTTCGGTTTACTCATAAAGTAAAAGATACAAAAATAATGCAAATGTTGAAAATCGAAACTTTAATAAAAATTTACCTATTAAATTTTTACAAGTCACCAGGTGCTGCCTGTGCATAAAAATAGAGCCAGCAAATGTTTTTCTTTACTGACTAGATTTTTTCTCATTAATTATTTTTTCTTTACCTCAATAATAATAATAATGGAATAACCCTTATTTTTTATAACGTCTGTGCATAGTTTTGGCATTGAGTCCACAAGTTTTTGGCAGGTTTCTACAGGAATATTTTCCCACGCATCCTGAATTGAAGTTTAAAGTTCGTCTACATTGGATGGATTTATTCCTCGAAGATACATTTTTACTATTTGCCATAAGTTCTCTTTAGAATTTAAGTCTGGGGACCGAGCCGGCCAGCTTAGAACCTTGACATTATGTTCTTCAAACCAGTCTTTTGCCGGCTTCGATGTGTGTTTTGTGTCTTTGTCTTGTTAAAACATCCATCGAAGCGGCATTTCCAATTCGGCATAAGGCATCATAGTGTCATTAAAAATATTTGTATAATAAGCAGCATCCCTTCTACCCTCGATCCGAAATAAAGGCCCAATATCATAATACGATAAATATTCCCATACCATTATGTTTCCGCCTCCATGTTTAATGGTTTTTATGGTGTATTGTGGACGGAATTCGGTGTTGGGAGGTCTTCGTAAGGTTGCTTCTGTCTGTATTAACAAATTAACTTTCATTTCGTCAGACCATAGAATATTTTTTCATTTGGTTACAGGCCAATTTACATGATTTTGGGCAAATTCTAATCTTTTCTTTAGGTGCTTTTTACTTAGGTATGAGACCTTTCTACTACTTCTAGCCTTCAAATTATTTCTAACAAGAAGGTTGAGGTACAAACATCTAGATTATGCTGCTTTTTAAGGATTAAGAGGTGACAAAAGGATCTTTTTTTACATGACGCAAAATTTTTCACTCCACTAAAGGTGTAATTTTCGACGGTCTTCCTCTATTTTTTGCCTTGCTTTCATATTTGACAGCGTTTTCCACCATTTTTTAGAGCATCCAATTATTTCGACTATTTGTCTATAACTTTTTCCTTTATAATGGAGTTTTTTTTATTGCCTCCCGGCTCTCAAAGGTACAAGGTTTTCCTTGGCCCATTGGAAATATTATTATATAAAAATGTTGTGAAATTCCTTTCGAATTGTACTTAAAAAACACTAAGCTTAGCTTTTAATTAAAAAAAAAATGAATTTAATTTGTAAAAGTTAATTATTTTTCAAAAACTAAAGATTAATTGCGCTGAATCTATTTTAAACATAACGGTATTACATTTGTAAGAGATGTGTAAAATTAGTGGAACAACTCTTTTATGCGTACTTTTTTGTATGAGGAAATTATAAGGGATAAAAGTATTGGGGATCAGGTGGCTCTATTTTATTGTAAATCACTGTATATTCAGTACCAAATTTTTTTAATTTTTAAATTCTCTATCACCCCAATATTTGCGTTTTTGATTGGAGTTTTTTCACTAAATTAGATTTACATAGATGGTGAAGGTTATATATGATTCGGCATAACTGAATATAGCACTCTTACTAATTTAATCTACTTACTTCATTTTGTTTGGCAGAAGTTTCTAAAAATGCAGCTCTCCATGATTCTGCCAACTTTTTACCTTCCTCCGTCGACACTGTGCGTTCTTGATGTAAATCTATTTTGTTGCCAACCAACACTACAGGTACACTATTAAACAAATATATAAGTACATATGTATATGTAAAAATATTAAGAACGTTGCTATATTATATTATTTTTTATTTACTTACTATTTCTTTCCCATAACATCTAATAATTTTTCATAAATAATTTTTATCACTTCAAATGACTTTTGACTGGTGATGGAATAAACCAAAACATAACCATGAAAATCCATACTGTATTGAACTGGAAATATACTATATTCATCTTGACCAGCTGTATCGACCAATTTGACGCCATAGTCTTGCGAATTTACTCTTGTTACTTTTGTAAATGCTGTATTAATAATGTAAAATGATAATGAATGAGTTTCTTGATTTAATTTATTAATAAACAAAGTTTAACAAATTATGTATACTATTTAAGGCAACGATATACTAAAAATCAAAAAAGTATTGGTTTCTGTCAGCGATTCATGAAGAATTTTTTTTTTTTTTTACAAACTTTCACATTTGTAAAGAACTCTCAAGTGGTGTACGAAATTCGTTCTTACCAACTAATCGTGTTATTAAATAAAAGTTTCTTACAACAATGTTTAGAGCGTACATTACGCTGCAGTGAATATAAGGATGCTTAAATTAATATGAAATACATTCTATTGTAGTAACAAAACCTGAGCCTAACTTAAATTACTGTTTTTAGTTATGTAGAAAACTAATTTAGTGGGTTACTTATTATTGTCTATTTTTTTGTGTTTTTTTTCGTTTTAATAATAAAATGTTATTTTCACTCAAGTTTCAATAAAACAAGTAACAGTGCTGTATTCGGCTATGCCGAATCTTATATACCCTTCACCATATATGTAAATCTAAACTAGAGTAAAGTAATTCCAATAAAAAAAGAAAATATCGGGCTGACAAAGAATTAAAAAATAAAAAAAAAATAAGTACTACATATTTATAATTTTACATAAAAATACCATCGGCTCTTGGTGGGTTAAGAATTTTTTTAAAATTTTAGCATTTCCTTAAAGATCTCTTCAAAGGCTTTAAAAAATGATAACCATATTGATATTTTTAAAAATTTGAAAATTACAGAGGCCGTTAACTCACAAAATATTGGCGAGCTCAAATTTTTTTTTTTTTTTAATTCTCTATCTGCCCATATATTTGCTTTTTTTGATTGGGGTTACTTCATTGTTCCAAATGATATGGAAAAATTAGAGGCAGGCGTAGTATTTTGCCCGCTGTGTCGAAAGACATGTACCGATCTTGCTGATTTTCAATAGCTCCTCTTTCTACACTATGTCTGATTGATTGGCATATTCAAATTTTTTCTAGCTAAATCTATTGCCTTGGCAAACTTGATTTCAACACTAAACAGATTGACAAATTTAGACATACCCTTTTTCCACTTTTTGTGGTGAAGGTTTTATACCCTAGAGTGCCGTAAGGAATAAAATATTAAGAATAAAAATTATTTTATTCTAGAATAAGTTAAAGAAATTTGAAAGAAAGTAGCCAAAACTTAACTTGTATGCACATTGTACTTACCTACTTGCATACATACATATGTACACACATATGAAGGTTAATGAGCTGCGAATGCTAAAATACACACTTTTAAAAAATGCAGTTTTTGAACTACGCAGTTTCCAAAAAAAAAAAAAAAATAAAAAACGTTTCTAAAATATACCTGTATGCGTACTTCCACATAACATACACAAGACTGTCAAAGAATTTGTTAATTGTAGTCATAACCCTTCTTGACCACAAATTTACTAAAAGGCCAATTAAAAAAATTTTGTAACAGAATATCGTATACTTACTATTTTCTATTGTTGGATCATATGAATCGACAAATTGTCCCTCAACAAATTGTATACTTAAAGAGGATTTGCCTGAAAACAAATAAAACATTAATTTCATATATACATATAGACGTAAATAAAACGTAAAATAATAAAAACTACACAAAAGATTTAAGAAAAATATAAGAAAAGTCAACTTACCCACACTTCTGTAGCCCATCATGGCAATGTTACGTTCCTTTGGTGGCATTTTTTAATCTTCTTAAATCTATTTTATTGTCACTTAACAATTAAATAATGATACTCTTAATAAGCAGCAATATTACTTTTTTTTGTTGCAAATTAAAATTAAAACTTTTCTGAAATACCACACGAATTATATGAACCTCACCTAAAATCAGTGATGCCACAATGTATTTATGCAAAATGCCAACATATCTCCAAAACCCCCTTTTCATAGATAATATAACAAATTTCCTTTTTATTAGTTTTTAGTTTACTTTTCTTTTCATTAGCAACACAAAAAGTTAAAATTTGAATACATTATAAGGAGAAGTTTTACAAATTTTCTCTTTCATTTGAATAAAAACTCGTTTTTGCCCTTAGTTTGTTTACATCATAGAAATTTATTTCTTGTGATTGTCCTAGAAAATCTCAAAATTCTGGCATCTTTAAATGTCATATGTTAAATGAGTTTGTTATCTCTTCTTGTTCAACAGCAACAAAAAAGTTAAAGCAGCTGGTAAAATAAAGGTAGTGCCAGACCAAAAAAAAAATCATGAACATTTGTATCGGAACGATTGCAAAAATGCGTTTTTTAAACTTGATAACAATTTTAATCACGTACATATGTATATATGAAATAAATAAATAAAGCTAAACAATGGTTAAAAGTTAAATGTATTCTAGAATTAGAGGGTTGAAAATAGTGCAACAATATCACAAGAAAAACATTATTTGAATGAAAAAAGCTTGGTGTTTTATCTGTGGCTTGGACACCACCAAAGCGCACAATCCTTACTTCAGCAGATTTTCAAATACAGTACTGGGAACGAAATATGTAAATTCTGTTTTGCAACAAACCGTCTTTGGCTGTTAAAAACACAAAAGTATATAGGACACTTTTAATAGTCAAAGAAGAAAAAAATCAGAAAAGAAAAAATAGTCACCTGCTCTGTCAAGACCACCTGTTATGTACTCGCCTTGGTTTGCACCGACGAATCAAGGCGAATTAATTTTTGAATTCGTCTTAAAACGAATTTTACAAACATGGCAACATAATACAAGTGGTCTCGATGGCGAATTCATTACATTCGCCGTAAACGCTAAATGTCAAATATTTGCGGCAAATATTAATAGATTCGGCATTACGACTACCAAGGCAAATTGATAACAGGTATACTCACGGCGAAAATAAATACAACACTGCGATAGAAACATGTACATTTTGTTTTTGTACAAATAGTTTTCGGCTGTCAAAATCAAAGGAGATTTTAACTTTTGACACTCGAAGAAGGAAAAAAATGTTCGCCGTGAGTATACCTGTTATCAATTTGCCTTGTACGACTACCTAGTATTATTTCGCCATGTTTACAAACAAAGTGAGTTTCTAGTGCTGCCATATTGGCAAACAATTTTATTATGATTTTGTTTTCTTTCCATTACTTAATTGACGTTTGTATTGATTTTGATTTTTAGCAACAAAACACTTTTTGTTTGTAAATTTAAGTCTTCGTAAAAAGTTATCGTCTTAAAAACAGAAAATCATGTCTTTGCCTATGAGACTATTTACGGCTTCACGCAATGGTAAATTTATTTGTAAACTATTAATTTTTACAGTATTTAAAACTAAAAAAAGTAGTTTTTTTAATTGAGGTTATAGTCACTTATGTCATCAAAAGTTGAAAACAAATCTTATTTAAAATTAATTTTTGTAATAAATGAGTTTAAAATGGTCTTAAAGACGCTTTTTGCTAGTCCGCAGAAAAAATTCAAGCTGTAGCGACAAATTGCTATGTTTATAGTGTGATTATGCAGACACATTACATTGCTATGTTTAGTACGCAGTTTGCATATACAGTTCCATCTATGTATATGAGTGGAAATCTTAGAAATGTTTTCTAAATTAAATACGCTAAGTACCTAAGTTTAATTTATTCTCTTTCAGGCCAACGCATGTTTGTTGCTAATGCTCGTTTGAAGAGCAGCGCTAGCAAGGAAGCTAAAGACATTGTTGCTGTACCGGCTGGTTATAAATATGTCAACAACAAAGAGGAAAGCATGGAGTTGGATGATATCACTGACAGAGCTGCAACTACAATATTTCTCAGTGAATTGATGCGAGGCTTTGGTGTTACATTGGCTCACATTTTCAAGGAGCCAGCCACAATTAATTATCCTTTCGAAAAGGGACCGCTATCACCTAGATTCCGTGGTGAACATGCTTTGCGCCGTTATCCCAGCGGTGAAGAACGTTGTATTGCTTGCAAATTATGTGAAGCCATTTGCCCAGCTCAAGCAATTACGATTGAGGCTGAAGAACGTGCAGATGGCAGCAGAAGAACGACACGTTATGATATTGACATGACTAAATGCATCTACTGTGGTTTTTGTCAGGTGAGCTAAAAGAGAATATTGTTTAAATAAAAAAATTTTTAGTTGACTAATGAACATTTTTAGGAAGCCTGTCCCGTTGATGCCATTGTAGAAGGCCCTAACTTTGAGTTCTCAACTGAAACTCATGAAGAGTTGTTATACAATAAAGAGAAGCTACTAAGCAATGGTGATAAATGGGAATCTGAGATTGCCAGCAATTTGCAAGCTGATCATTTGTATCGCTAATATTTTTAAAGAACAATGTAGTAGAGGAGCAAGTAGTTCTTGTATGAATAGTTATATACCTAGCTAAACTAAATATAAATAAAACTATGCATAAATGCTTTAAGTAATTTAAATGTTAAAATCAAATTCCTTTTTTTTTGGAAGTAAAACAAAAACGGATCATAATTTCTTACAAATCTACACTTTTAATCCAAATATAAAACTTTAAACAAATACAGCAAAAGTCCTTTATAAATAATGCCCCTTAAATAAATTGCAGTCTCGTTCCACAGCTTTAAGGTAATAAATTTATTGGCCGGGTCCAGATAGCGATTTTTCCATAAACTTCTTTTTGGCAAAACAAATCCACCATTTGTTAGGTTTACCATCTTCAGTATTAAACACCCTTTCCAACACACGATTACCAGTTTCATGGCGCAATTGCAACAAATATTGTCTCATTAATTCTGTTTTGAAATAAATATTTTAAAAGTAGGTATGTAACAATATTTCTTAATATTTACCTGAATCTTGGGGCGATTGTGGTTTTGCATAAACAGCATTTAATGGAAAACCTGCTTCCCCGGGCAAATCAAACTTTGATATAGCTAAACTATACATTTCTTGCTGGCCTTGATTCTTATTGGAACAACGTTGTAGCTTCTTTAAACACTCCGTTATATACAAAGTAATATAAATTAAAGTGCGATCTACCTCCGACTGTAAAAGTACAAGTTTTTTAAATTGTTACAGTGACCTTTCAATAATAGCCAAAAATTACCTTAATTTCGTAGGTGCGAAAGAAAACATTTGCTTTAAAATAATAAAGTGATTCATCAATGATATCGTTATCGTTACTCATTTGTGATGGTGCTGGCCCTCGGTGTTGAGTTCTTAATGGTAAAATAGCCATATTACCTGCTACTGAGGGAAACTCTTTAATGTTGGAATGATAAGCCTTTTGTTTATAAAGAGAAATAAAGTGAAAACATGATTAAATTTAATAAATCAAAAGTGTAACAAGTATTTTTTAAACCCCACCCAGAGGGTTTCAAATTTTTCTTTCCGCTTACCAATTGTAGGCAAAATTGCTTACTTGCATTCGATTAACTTACCGGCATTTTCTGTGCTATTGTTTATGTCCAAGTTATATTAATTAATTAAATTCTTATATTTTTCACAATAAACACAATTCTTTTTTTATAAAATATCCAAGACACAATTGACAATACAATAAGACAGGGGTGTTATTAATTGTAAATGTCAAAATTATAGTGTACTCTCCTTTAATAGGGTGGTTCTAATTTCTACATAATAAAAAACAAAAATAGGAAACGGTATAAACGTTTTCAAAAGCAACGAACAATAATTAGGAATTTAAGGTAATAAAAAACAAGCAAAACGGCATAAAAATTTACTTTACTTTGACCCAGTAGGGTCCAAAAAACTTGTATAAATACTTTGTTAATTCTTTTCTTTATCGAAATATTTTTTAAGTAAGCTTTAAAGAAAAAAGGAGAAAAATTAGTCACAAGCATAATGTAACGCAGTATTTTCCTGATCAGAACATCCATTATTATTTTTAATAATTTTATATTATTTTCCAATATTTTTTAAAAGATATATTTAAGTATCTTTGTTTCCTGTCTGTTTTGGCATATTCCCTTGGAATTAAATAAATAAATATTAATAAAATTAACTATTATACACGACGGAAGATTGTCCGCCCAGCAGTAGGTTGTGACCTTATCAGGTGAGTGAACCTTTTATTATTTACATTGTATTTAAAATATAAAAAACAGCTACTTACTTGAATGATGAATTTTTGTGGTTGTAACACACAGGTCTTACTTCAGATTGTCTTGTTTTCTCTTGATTACAGCAAGTTAAAACTGTAATAAATATTCTAAAATGTTGCAAATAGTAAAAGTTAAGCTTTCGTTGAGCCTTTAAACTCAAAGATGCCAAAAAGTTAAAGATCTAAAAATCAGTGGCTTCTATGTAAGTCTTCTTCGCTCTATGTTCTAAATTATAGCGACAGATGGATAATTACCTTACAAAATTCAAACTTTTATAGACCATTTAAGTCATGTCTTTGCTTATTATTTATTTATTTGTTAGCTCAGCTACTATTATTATTATTTTTTTTTTCTCTTTGTAATTCCGTCTACTATTACTTTATCATTAATTTTTTTTTCTTTTCTCTTCTATTTATAAGTTAGTTTTAAGTTAATTTTTAAGCACACTTTTCCCCATGAGATCCTCTCTCAAATTATGTTAACCAAGTCTCGGGAGCAAAGACGTATTTTACTTTTATTTCTATTTTTTCCAATTGAAAATTCAAGATTATTGTAAGTATGTAACTGATTTCATTCACTATTTTTAGGATAATACATTTTAGTCCTAAGTTTTCTTTCCTCTTAATGTTTCCAATATTGTATTATGTTTTATAAAAGGCTCAATTAATTAAACCTTAACCTTAACCTTGTTTGATTTTATCATATAAATAGCATTATTTCCTTTGTGTAACTTTGTTTTAATATATTTTCCTGGACACGCTAGTCAATTAATACATGGCCATGGAATGTCAATTAAACATATACGCGATCATACATAAAGTCTAGGCATCAGGTAAACAAAACTTCATGCATAAAAATTAGCAGCTGGTGAATTCGTATTAAATATGTCTTATAACTGATATAATTGATGATGTAAACGGTATTGATTTAAAACTGGTTTTAGAATTGTTAATGGAAATACAATAAAGCGGCTGAGTAATATGAATAGTGATTGTGTTGGCTCAGTAATTTTTTTATACATATCAATAAGCTGTGGCTTTATATCTGTGCTCTGGCAACCTTCTTTTTAAAAAATAAATATACTTAGAAATTCAATTCAGCAATCTTTGCATTGTCTGACAAAATTGACAAGTAAACAAACAAATTTTCTTAGAGAGAAAACCAGCGCAAAATTTAAAATTTACAATTTATTTTAATATTTAAGAAAATTTCTATATTTCATGTAGAAAATTAAAACAGTTTAAAAAATTTATAGAAGAAGCTGAAATAAATAAAAAAATTTATTGTTAAAAAAAAAATGTTACAAACTGAATTGACCACGAATACTGCAGTTAATGCCCAAACTAATAATGGCTTAGCCAAAAAGGGGGACATACTCAAAAGAATTGAAGCACTAAACAAGTGGCAAGAGGAACAGAAAAAACTCTTAGAAGCTAGACAAACATTACAGAGAAAAATGTTGGGCATGGAACAGAGGACTATGTATGAAATGTTGGGATTAGAAAATGAAAGTAAAATAAGTATGATAGAGGAACTTAAGAAATGTGTCAAAGAACAAGATACGCCTAACGAAGGTGTTGAACAATCGGAAGAATACGATGAGATGACAGAAATGACAGACGAAAGCTTAGAGACTTCTCAATTGGATGCAGAAGAAATAGAAGAAGATAGTAATGATATTGATCCTGCTATGTATGAGGCATTATCCTCGGCTTATGATAAAGAGATGAGCGCAAATTTGCAAGCAAAACCTAAAAAGCCATTTTTGAAGCGAGGAGATGGTCTTAAACAAAGGTTTAAAATTAATCCAGATGAATTAAGGTTAAATAATTTACCCAAATACAAATATGCAAATGCTCATCCTAAATTACGTCTAAAACCAATTAATTTCAGCAAAACAAATAAAGATTTAAAAACGCAATCAACTAACCAAGAAAATACGCCCAGTTCAAATGCAAAACCTCCAAGCCATCCAGCAACTTTAGATGCAAAAGAGCAGCGGTTTCAAAACTTGTTGATAACCTCAAAAAACACTTGCAGTAGTACTCCCGACGTAAAGACAGTAAAAAGCACTTCTGCAGCTGAAAACAAAAAACCTAAGGAAGAGAATTTACCGCCTAGAATACGCGAGTGTAAATCCACTGAAGCAGCCAAAACAAGCCCAGCTTCTACTAATGTAGTGGCTTGGTCCAAACAGCCAAACGTTGTTTTAAGCTAACGCGACGTCCGTTGGTTTATAAGCATACCAAAACCATGCAAGCGCTTAGCGAAATTAAGTGTTACGTTGCAGCAACGTTTCAACCTGTTTAAAATAGAATTTAACGTAGAGCTTAAGTGACAGCCGTAAGCTAGTGACGACACTAACATTTGAAAAATTCTATTGTGGGAAATTTACCCTTTTTAGGTACTTAAAAAAAATTTTGTAAGTTTCAGTTTTTCTATATATATATGCATATATGTATGTATATATATATATATATATATATATATATATATATATATATATATATATATATATATATATATATATATATATATATATATATATATATATATATGTATGTATGTATATAAATATATATATATATATATATATATATATATATATATATATATATATATATATATATATATATATATATTTATTTATATATATATGTATACATATTTATATATTAAATTTATATATTCTACCAATTTTACTACTTTGGTACTTTTTGTACAAAAGCATGAAGTTACTTAAGTTTCTCAAATGCCATCTCTTTGAACAGAGCAGCTGTTTATGTTAATTGTTTACAAATTTTCTTTTCGCTTTGGTTGTACAAGTTTATTTTTATTTTTATTAATATTTGTTGTGCTTTGCGAAATAATGGACGATGAAAAATTAATTATTTTAGTCCAGGCAAAGGAGTGCCTATATAACAAATTTTGCACTGGGTTTAGGCAACCGGAAAAAAAGAAGCAAGCTTGGCAACAAATTGCAATTGAGATGCGTTTTCCAGGTAAGTAAAAGAAATAATGTTTATATGTATGTATGGACATCTTTTTGAAAACATGAATTAAATGTTTAAGAGGAAGTCTGTATCAAAAGATGGGCCTGTTTGCGTGACCGGTATGCGAGGGAGAAGCGGCAATTGAACGTATCTTCAGGCAGTGGTGCAACTATAGTGTCACATTGGCCGCTCATGCAAACCATGGAGTTCATTGCACCACATATAGTTCCCAGAGCGTAAGTAAAACCAACGTGTATATAATATTGTATATTGTAGAATATGTACATATTTTAATCTAGAAAATTTTGCATTTTCAGAACACGTTGCTCATATAATGTATTGAACGAGCTCGACACGGACACAAATTCTCAACCGTCCCCTCACTCACCAGAGTCATCGAATTCACCAATGTTTGTATCGTCGCCATTGCAGGAAGAAGCTGAAAACGATTTTACAATCCTGTCATCAGCAACAACTCCCGCTGCTGCAAAAAGAAAAAGAAGAAGACATGAAGCAGTGGATGAAGACAGTGAGTTTTCAGACGCTATAAATATTTTTAAAAATCTTTGTGAAAAGAAAATGGAGCAAAAGGATGATGAAAAAAACCCACTTCATGGTTTTAGGCAGATGATAGTGGCGACGATACAAACAATGAGTCCTGCAAAGCAAGTAAGAGCCATGCAGAAGGTAACTACTCTTGTAATGGAAATGAAGTTAGAGCCGGAATAGTATTAAACTTAATAATCATTTTCGTTTATTTAAATTGAATTTAAATTATTTTTATTTTATTTCTACATACAGTGATGTGCAGTAAAATAGAGCCATGAAATAAAATGGGCACCTTAGACAAAACTGATTATGTACAAAAGGATACCGAAAATTTGAAAAAAGAAAAAGTGTCTGGTAGTAATTTATCAATAAAATGATACAAAATGTTGATTTTAAAAAAGTCAAGATAAATATGTTTATATATTTTATTTCATGGCTCTATTTGACTGCACTTCACTGTACAAACATACTTAAATAATTTCATACATGTATGTATAAATTATAAAAACAAATTTTCCTTTTTTTCTTTTTATTAATGTTATTTAATTTGGTTTTAATCATTTTTTTGTTTTTTTAACTGATTTATATAAATAAAAGACTGAATTTCTTTGATTTTTTTAAATTCATTGATTTTATTTTATAATATTACTTTAAAATTATTAAAATAAATGTTAAAGTAAAAATGCAGTTCATTTGTTTTAATAAAAGGTTTACATAGGTAAAATAATTTTTTTTGTTTTTTATAATTTAAACCATTCTATATTGGTATGGTATTGCACCTTCATTTAAAAAGTATTCCGCCAATTTATCTCGCAAATCATTAGCCACCTGCGAAGATCTACGAATATTTGTAGAAAAGGAGCGCAAAGGTGTTTCACCACTGTTCCTTAGCTGCTCTCTCCAGTCACCTTCTTCAACAGTGCCATCCTCTCTTTCTCTATCTAAATAATTCTCTGGGCAATACCATCGTTTATGATCATTCAACATGATAAAGTTGTGAAGTACAGTACATGCCAATACAATAACGTCGACATTTTTTGGAGATAGTTCAATTGTTGTGAGTAATATTCTCCACCGTGCACAAAGAATTCCAAAGCAATTTTCTATACACCGTCGGGCTCGAGAGATTCTGTAGTTGTAAACAGTTTTTTTTATATCCAGGTTTGAGCCTGGATAAGGACGCATTAGATTAGTGCGCAAAGGAAAGGCAGCGTCACCTATGAAAAAGTGTGGGAAAGTATCTCTTACTGATGAGCTTAAGGGTTTGCTTGTTGGCACAGGTACTTTTCCAGACATAACAGACTCTCCAAATGCTGATAAACGAAATATTCCTTAAACAATTTTGGTTGAAATAGAAACCTTAGCAATTATGTATAACTTAAAGCAATACCTCCATCACTTTGGCTACCATAGCTACCAACGCTAACGGATGTAAAAGTGTATTTCGCGTCGCAAACTCCCATTAGTACCAAACTAAAATATTTTTTATAATTAAAATACATTGATCCTGAATTCGGGGGACACTTTATGGCCACGTGCTTCCCATCTATTGCACCTACACAATTTGGAACATTCCACACTGAATTAAATTCTTTTTCAATGTCTTTATATTGCTTTGTAGTTGGTTCACTCAAATAAATTGGAGATAAAAGACGCCAAAACACTTCACACGTTTCTAGCACTATTTCGCGAACTGTGGACTTTCCAAGCTTGTGGCTCCAAGCTATGGATTGAAGAGAGCATCCATGGCCTAAATACCTGGACAATTGTAAAAATAAATAGTTTGAATGTATATTTTGAGATGAAAATATGTTAAATGTTCTACTTACAGAAGTGTTATTGCTATTCTCTCTTCTGCGCCAATTCTTTGCTTCGGTTTCGTTAAATCAGAATAAACTAACCCCAGAAGCAAATTAAATACTTCGCGACTCATTCGCGTATGCTTAAAAAATTGCTCTTCATCAATTTCCTTCATGCGCCTAAAAACTTTTTTGTTGTAACCAGCAGTTACGTAGTCTCTATTAATGGGTCTGACACCCCATCTTCTAATTCGGCGTTTGCATTTTGCTCTGCTTTTTTTATACTTTTTAAATAAATTTAAAAAGCTTAGACCGATGAAAACATCTTCCATGTCCATTTTGAAACTTATTTTGACTATGAATATCTAAACTATATATGAGTTTTATAAAATGAAAACAATTCTGAAAAACTTCGTCGTTTATGTTTATGTCAAAAACATATGACACGTTATTAATGGTTCTCTAATTGGACAAACGTGCTTACGTTACGGTACGTTAGAGTACGGTTAGAACAACGTGTGGCTAAATAGGCCTTAAATTTAAGTCTTCGTAAAAAGTTATCGTCTTAAAAACAGAAAATCATGTCTTTGCCTATGAGACTATTTACGGCTTCACGCAATGGTAAATTTATTTGTAAACTATTAATTTTTACAGTATTTAAAACTAAAAAAAGTAGTTTTTTTAATTGAGGTTATAGTCACTTATGTCATCAAAAGTTGAAAACAAATCTTATTTAAAATTAATTTTTGTAATAAATGAGTTTAAAATGGTCTTAAAGACGCTTTTTGCTAGTCCGCAGAAAAAATTCAAGCTGTAGCGACAAATTGCTATGTTTATAGTGTGATTATGCAGACACATTACATTGCTATGTTTAGTACGCAGTTTGCATATACAGTTCCATCTATGTATATGAGTGGAAATCTTAGAAATGTTTTCTAAATTAAATACGCTAAGTACCTAAGTTTAATTTATTCTCTTTCAGGCCAACGCATGTTTGTTGCTAATGCTCGTTTGAAGAGCAGCGCTAGCAAGGAAGCTAAAGACATTGTTGCTGTACCGGCTGGTTATAAATATGTCAACAACAAAGAGGAAAGCATGGAGTTGGATGATATCACTGACAGAGCTGCAACTACAATATTTCTCAGTGAATTGATGCGAGGCTTTGGTGTTACATTGGCTCACATTTTCAAGGAGCCAGCCACAATTAATTATCCTTTCGAAAAGGGACCGCTATCACCTAGATTCCGTGGTGAACATGCTTTGCGCCGTTATCCCAGCGGTGAAGAACGTTGTATTGCTTGCAAATTATGTGAAGCCATTTGCCCAGCTCAAGCAATTACGATTGAGGCTGAAGAACGTGCAGATGGCAGCAGAAGAACGACACGTTATGATATTGACATGACTAAATGCATCTACTGTGGTTTTTGTCAGGTGAGCTAAAAGAGAATATTGTTTAAATAAAAAAATTTTTAGTTGACTAATGAACATTTTTAGGAAGCCTGTCCCGTTGATGCCATTGTAGAAGGCCCTAACTTTGAGTTCTCAACTGAAACTCATGAAGAGTTGTTATACAATAAAGAGAAGCTACTAAGCAATGGTGATAAATGGGAATCTGAGATTGCCAGCAATTTGCAAGCTGATCATTTGTATCGCTAATATTTTTAAAGAACAATGTAGTAGAGGAGCAAGTAGTTCTTGTATGAATAGTTATATACCTAGCTAAACTAAATATAAATAAAACTATGCATAAATGCTTTAAGTAATTTAAATGTTAAAATCAAATTCCTTTTTTTTTGGAAGTAAAACAAAAACGGATCATAATTTCTTACAAATCTACACTTTTAATCCAAATATAAAACTTTAAACAAATACAGCAAAAGTCCTTTATAAATAATGCCCCTTAAATAAATTGCAGTCTCGTTCCACAGCTTTAAGGTAATAAATTTATTGGCCGGGTCCAGATAGCGATTTTTCCATAAACTTCTTTTTGGCAAAACAAATCCACCATTTGTTAGGTTTACCATCTTCAGTATTAAACACCCTTTCCAACACACGATTACCAGTTTCATGGCGCAATTGCAACAAATATTGTCTCATTAATTCTGTTTTGAAATAAATATTTTAAAAGTAGGTATGTAACAATATTTCTTAATATTTACCTGAATCTTGGGGCGATTGTGGTTTTGCATAAACAGCATTTAATGGAAAACCTGCTTCCCCGGGCAAATCAAACTTTGATATAGCTAAACTATACATTTCTTGCTGGCCTTGATTCTTATTGGAACAACGTTGTAGCTTCTTTAAACACTCCGTTATATACAAAGTAATATAAATTAAAGTGCGATCTACCTCCGACTGTAAAAGTACAAGTTTTTTAAATTGTTACAGTGACCTTTCAATAATAGCCAAAAATTACCTTAATTTCGTAGGTGCGAAAGAAAACATTTGCTTTAAAATAATAAAGTGATTCATCAATGATATCGTTATCGTTACTCATTTGTGATGGTGCTGGCCCTCGGTGTTGAGTTCTTAATGGTAAAATAGCCATATTACCTGCTACTGAGGGAAACTCTTTAATGTTGGAATGATAAGCCTTTTGTTTATAAAGAGAAATAAAGTGAAAACATGATTAAATTTAATAAATCAAAAGTGTAACAAGTATTTTTTAAACCCCACCCAGAGGGTTTCAAATTTTTCTTTCCGCTTACCAATTGTAGGCAAAATTGCTTACTTGCATTCGATTAACTTACCGGCATTTTCTGTGCTATTGTTTATGTCCAAGTTATATTAATTAATTAAATTCTTATATTTTTCACAATAAACACAATTCTTTTTTTATAAAATATCCAAGACACAATTGACAATACAATAAGACAGGGGTGTTATTAATTGTAAATGTCAAAATTATAGTGTACTCTCCTTTAATAGGGTGGTTCTAATTTCTACATAATAAAAAACAAAAATAGGAAACGGTATAAACGTTTTCAAAAGCAACGAACAATAATTAGGAATTTAAGGTAATAAAAAACAAGCAAAACGGCATAAAAATTTACTTTACTTTGACCCAGTAGGGTCCAAAAAACTTGTATAAATACTTTGTTAATTCTTTTCTTTATCGAAATATTTTTTAAGTAAGCTTTAAAGAAAAAAGGAGAAAAATTAGTCACAAGCATAATGTAACGCAGTATTTTCCTGATCAGAACATCCATTATTATTTTTAATAATTTTATATTATTTTCCAATATTTTTTAAAAGATATATTTAAGTATCTTTGTTTCCTGTCTGTTTTGGCATATTCCCTTGGAATTAAATAAATAAATATTAATAAAATTAACTATTATACACGACGGAAGATTGTCCGCCCAGCAGTAGGTTGTGACCTTATCAGGTGAGTGAACCTTTTATTATTTACATTGTATTTAAAATATAAAAAACAGCTACTTACTTGAATGATGAATTTTTGTGGTTGTAACACACAGGTCTTACTTCAGATTGTCTTGTTTTCTCTTGATTACAGCAAGTTAAAACTGTAATAAATATTCTAAAATGTTGCAAATAGTAAAAGTTAAGCTTTCGTTGAGCCTTTAAACTCAAAGATGCCAAAAAGTTAAAGATCTAAAAATCAGTGGCTTCTATGTAAGTCTTCTTCGCTCTATGTTCTAAATTATAGCGACAGATGGATAATTACCTTACAAAATTCAAACTTTTATAGACCATTTAAGTCATGTCTTTGCTTATTATTTATTTATTTGTTAGCTCAGCTACTATTATTATTATTTTTTTTTCTCTTTGTAATTCCGTCTACTATTACTTTATCATTAATTTTTTTTTCTTTTCTCTTCTATTTATAAGTTAGTTTTAAGTTAATTTTTAAGCACACTTTTCCCCATGAGATCCTCTCTCAAATTATGTTAACCAAGTCTCGGGAGCAAAGACGTATTTTACTTTTATTTCTATTTTTTCCAATTGAAAATTCAAGATTATTGTAAGTATGTAACTGATTTCATTCACTATTTTTAGGATAATACATTTTAGTCCTAAGTTTTCTTTCCTCTTAATGTTTCCAATATTGTATTATGTTTTATAAAAGGCTCAATTAATTAAACCTTAACCTTAACCTTGTTTGATTTTATCATATAAATAGCATTATTTCCTTTGTGTAACTTTGTTTTAATATATTTTCCTGGACACGCTAGTCAATTAATACATGGCCATGGAATGTCAATTAAACATATACGCGATCATACATAAAGTCTAGGCATCAGGTAAACAAAACTTCATGCATAAAAATTAGCAGCTGGTGAATTCGTATTAAATATGTCTTATAACTGATATAATTGATGATGTAAACGGTATTGATTTAAAACTGGTTTTAGAATTGTTAATGGAAATACAATAAAGCGGCTGAGTAATATGAATAGTGATTGTGTTGGCTCAGTAATTTTTTTATACATATCAATAAGCTGTGGCTTTATATCTGTGCTCTGGCAACCTTCTTTTTAAAAAATAAATATACTTAGAAATTCAATTCAGCAATCTTTGCATTGTCTGACAAAATTGACAAGTAAACAAACAAATTTTCTTAGAGAGAAAACCAGCGCAAAATTTAAAATTTACAATTTATTTTAATATTTAAGAAAATTTCTATATTTCATGTAGAAAATTAAAACAGTTTAAAAAATTTATAGAAGAAGCTGAAATAAATAAAAAAATTTATTGTTAAAAAAAAAATGTTACAAACTGAATTGACCACGAATACTGCAGTTAATGCCCAAACTAATAATGGCTTAGCCAAAAAGGGGGACATACTCAAAAGAATTGAAGCACTAAACAAGTGGCAAGAGGAACAGAAAAAACTCTTAGAAGCTAGACAAACATTACAGAGAAAAATGTTGGGCATGGAACAGAGGACTATGTATGAAATGTTGGGATTAGAAAATGAAAGTAAAATAAGTATGATAGAGGAACTTAAGAAATGTGTCAAAGAACAAGATACGCCTAACGAAGGTGTTGAACAATCGGAAGAATACGATGAGATGACAGAAATGACAGACGAAAGCTTAGAGACTTCTCAATTGGATGCAGAAGAAATAGAAGAAGATAGTAATGATATTGATCCTGCTATGTATGAGGCATTATCCTCGGCTTATGATAAAGAGATGAGCGCAAATTTGCAAGCAAAACCTAAAAAGCCATTTTTGAAGCGAGGAGATGGTCTTAAACAAAGGTTTAAAATTAATCCAGATGAATTAAGGTTAAATAATTTACCCAAATACAAATATGCAAATGCTCATCCTAAATTACGTCTAAAACCAATTAATTTCAGCAAAACAAATAAAGATTTAAAAACGCAATCAACTAACCAAGAAAATACGCCCAGTTCAAATGCAAAACCTCCAAGCCATCCAGCAACTTTAGATGCAAAAGAGCAGCGGTTTCAAAACTTGTTGATAACCTCAAAAAACACTTGCAGTAGTACTCCCGACGTAAAGACAGTAAAAAGCACTTCTGCAGCTGAAAACAAAAAACCTAAGGAAGAGAATTTACCGCCTAGAATACGCGAGTGTAAATCCACTGAAGCAGCCAAAACAAGCCCAGCTTCTACTAATGTAGTGGCTTGGTCCAAAATTTTAGATCCTTCAGAAATAAAACCTTTGCAAGTGCCTAGAAATTCCGTACAAACATCACCTCAATCGGAGGAAACTATATTTGAGCTGTTAGAGCAAAAAGCTAATGAAGGCAGTTTTGACATGGATTCAACCTGCCTTAAAGATTTTATGACACGTAGAATAACCGAAAAATTAAACGAGTCTGACGATAATATAATTGTACAAGAACAGTTGAAAACTAAACGTTTGGAACCAGTAGTTAACGACAAAGAGATACAAGATTATTCCTGCTGTTCTTCGGAAGAAGTAGACGAGGAAGAATCTCAATTTACAGAAGACACAAAAAGTAGCGAGTCTGAAGATTCCACACACAAAACAGTAGAAACAACAAATTCAAACACTTATCCTCAACAAACATCTCAAGTAAGAGTTCGATTTTCCGATTCTAATGAGACCCATGAATATGAAGAGGAACCTTCTTTTAATGATGGCAATCGACTACCGGCCGGCAGAAATCCACAAGGTCAAGGTGATGATACTGGCAACAATGATTTGTTTGTACAATTTAAGCATGCCTTATTTTCTGTCTTACAACTTAAAGGCGACCAACCTTTAGGCAATGACTTGTCTCTTAAATCTGTTAGCGACACTACCCTGACGCCAAAAAATTCCTTAGTCAATGCCAAAAATTGCGAAATCACTGAATCTGTTTATGAACCAGCTTGCAAAGAGCTAAAGGATAAGACTGACTTGATTAAAACGCGACTGTCTGAATTGGAAAAAGAAATTCAAAATTTTAAAAACAGTAATGTAATGCTATTGAAGGCGAAACAAGAACACGAATTACAAAAGAGCTTAAATGCCCAGCAGCACCTTGAAGCTATGGAAAGTTTGAAAGATGAAAAAATCAGAATGGAAATCTATTTACACGATGAACGTGCCAAGTTGGAAGATGATAAGCGACAATTTGAACAGAATTTGAAAATGAAAAATCAGGCAATATTGACTAAAGAACGCAAGGAAAACGAACGTTTGCGACAACTTGTAAGCCAATTGGAAGTGCAACTAAAAACGAAGGAGAATAATCACACCACCGCACAAGCTAGATTAAGATCTCAAATACGCAATTTAGAAAAGGAACAAAGTAAATTGCACGAACAAATTGAGAATTTGGCGAAAGAAGTCAAACGTTTGGAAAATGAAAATTTAAGAATTAGTCGAGAACAAAGTAATAAAATACTGCTGGAGATTAATAGAAATATAGCAAAGTTGGCGCCAAAGCCACAGGTATAAATTATTTTTTTATTTATTATATTATGCTAATATCCCATATTATTTTCAAATAAAAATGCAATTTATTTGTTGGTTTGGAATAGCAGGTATCTATACGTATTTCGCCGGTTGCTAAAGCCAGCTCGTCAGGAAACCTTTATCCTTTTGTTTTTCACACATACTTCACGTATTCAATTTGTAAATTTATTTATTTGTTATAGATTCAAAATTCTTCCACCTCTACTTCTGACGAGGGCAATACGGCATTGTCCGCCACATTGAGTGTTTCCAAGTGCATTGTGGCAGCAGCGACTGCTAACAGAAATGTGGGTAAAGGCCACAAGGCATCAACTAATAAGTTTTCCAATGTAAAAACGGTGGCCAATAAAAAAACAACATTACAAAAGTACGAAGAAACCGAGAGAGCACTAGAATCAACTTTAATGGAAAGAAAGCAACAACAAACAAATTATAAATTGAGCGACGACGAAGATGATGACGAAATATTGAGAGAATTACAAAAAACGCCCGAAAAAAGAAAAAATAAATTTGCAGGAACACAGAAGAACGGCGATGGAAAATATGCTACCCATACACCACCCAAAGCTCAAAAAATACCCGAGGCTCCACCATCTTCACCTCGTAGTACCTGCGGTACGTCGAATGATATGAAACGTGAAATAGTTAACAGTGATGGCAGTAAAGACATCTGGTATCCGAATGGCAATTTAAAGAAAATTTCAGCCGATGGAATGATTATACGTATGCTGTACTATAACAAAGACATCAAAGAGACCAACATCAATGAGGGCACAGTTAAATACTATTATGCCGAAACAAACACTTGGCATACTACGTATCTAGATGGTTTAGAAATTTTAGAATTCCCTAATGGCCAAATAGAACATCGTCATAAAAATGGTGTTGTTGAAGTACACTATCCAAATAATTCGGTCAAAATAACGAATCCTAAAGATGAACAAAAACAAGAAGAATGGCGTTTCCCGGACGGCACTCATTTAGTTCAAATGCACAATGGTGATAAAATACTTACCATGCCGAATGGCCAAAAAGAGATACACAACAAGTTGCACAAAAGACGAGAATACCCTGATGGCACCATTAAGATTATATATCCAGATGGTAGTGCAGAAACTCGATATTCGAATGGTCGTGTTAGACTTAAAGATAAGGAGGGTAAATTAGTGATGGACACAGAAATAGCTAAATAGTTTAATTAAAGCGAGATTTGACTCTTATTTGTTAGGATTTTTTTTAACATCCGGGCGTGCATGTGTGTGATATTTATTTTATTTTACACTTTAAATTTAAAATTGTAACAAATGTATGTGTTTGTCCTATTTAATATTATTTAATAAACATATAAGTATTTATAAAAAAATTAAATTTTTTTTTCTTTTCCTTCAAACAAATAAATTTTCATTTTGATTATCCTGCTCCTCGGGTGGATCAAAATCATGTATTTTTACATCCGCATCTTCGCCGTACTGTATAACATTGTCGATTTGTAGCAACAAATCTTGTATACTTTCCTCGTCATCCACATTCATGGGCACAAAACGTACTAAACTGCAAGGGTTTTAGAAAGAAAAAATTATTTAAGTAAAATTAAAAGGATAAGAATGTTGTTGCAGAATACAAGATTAATTAATGTTATGGATGTTTCTTTTGATAATTTATAGATGTTAATTGGTATAGTAAAGTGTGGATATATATATAATTCATTTACGTCAGATAAGCCCAAGCCCAGTGACATATTTATTAACTAGACTAAAAAAAAAACAAAATTGGCGGGTAATTTATTTAAAATTGTAATAATTTTTCAGCAGAAATAGGCAAGAATTTAAAAATTTCACAAAGTGTGCATGTGTTTTAATTATAATTATATCCGCCACTAAATAAATAAAAAATTTAAAGGTACGCTTTTTATAATTTTGGGTTTTTGTCGGTTAATACTATATAATCTATTTTCATACGTCAGCAGATAAGCCCACACACAGTAGTGTAATGATTACAACATAAGCAGATAAGATTTCTTTTTTATTAGCAGCCACACAATATGCAGTCGAAGCTTCTGTTAATGTAAGCTGAAAAAAACAAAATTGGCGGGTAATTTCCTTAAAAATATTTTGAGCAGCAACACCTGAAAATTTCACAGAATTATAACTAACGGTGCCCTTTCCATAATTATAGACTTTTCTTTGAAATCGTGAGAGGCATAATTTTGGAATTTTCACAAGTGTGTATAACTAATGATGCTAAATTTTCTTTTTTTTTATACTTTGCTTGTAGTTTCGTCCTATCTAAATTTTTATTTTAGATTTGAGCAGCTTCTGTTCGTCTATATGTTTTAAAGTCGATATATTTTTTTTTTGCAAAAATTTTAGTCGTTTAACGTATTTTTGTTTTTCCCACTAATTTTTAACAATTTAGAAACTGTTGAGCGAATAAAAAGATGGCGTTTAAATACCTACAATGTAATTTTATTTTATGGTGAAATAAACTAATTTGACAGCTTTATTATTTGGCGCGTCCCTAAAAAACTGAGGGTGGATTTTCATAAAGCACACTAAGCTTCAGTGTTCATCCTAGTCTTTTTAAAGAGGATGTTCTTGCTCTAAGCTATTGGAGAACCAGCCCTGGTGGCAGGCACTAAATATGGTTAGGCAAGCTGGGTGCTTGTCGAAGGATCCATTGTCCATAATAATACTGGCACCACGGAAACCGGTAGCCCATACAGAGATCCGCTCATCTCTGTAGCCAGTTATTGGTAAAGTCTCTAAGGGATACACTTGTGGCTATTGGTTAAGTTTGGTGCCCGCAGGTATGGTGCGGTGCTAACCAAGTGTGCTGTTGCAATTTCAACATAGGGGTTGATTAGTCTCTAACCCTCAACCAAGGATTAGTTCATGGTCCTGTCAGCCATGTTCTTAGAAATGCAACTTCGTTGACTACGCCAGGGAAGGGCGTTAGTCTACGCATTGTATTTGACCCAGCGGTAAGACCACCATCAGGTTAGACCATATTGGCAGGTACTGACACGAATCTTAATCGCATCTGCACTAAGCTATTATTAGTTGCATTTCTACCATTAGGGTACAAAAATCTTAAAAGCTTTTAATTTTCACAACATTTGTTAATATCGAGAAATAAAATCAAAAATGATTTTTTAGAATATTGGATTTTACGATTATTCGAATTTCATTAAGTTAATGCAACTTGAATTAAATTGACTTTCAAATAAAATATATTTTGCTTAAATTTTTCAATTTCGGGTTTTAACTACAAATACATTTTTTCATTTTATTTACACGTAGTTAATATTTTTATTTTTAACTTTAAGCAACAATCTTAATTTTAAATAAAATATATAAAAATATATATTTTTTTAAACTTTCAAATGCGTTTTACAGCCCGATTCTGTGCACTTGATAAGTTCAAAACATTGAGTATTTATCAACTTTTGAATATTTATCAAGATTTGGTATTCTACTACAAAAAATAAAAGCTTTTAAGTTGATAATTTATCAAAGTCGAATTTGGTATTGATAACTCTTTTTTATTTTGTGTGTGTGTATTTAAATTCGGTAAATGGTGCACGCTTCAAGTAAATATCAACATAATAGATTCTTTTTTAAAATACGTGAACAAATTTACGTATCCTTTTAGAAAAATAGAAGAAGAAATAATTGTGTGAAATATTTCGGTTTCTTTTACGGGTTAATGAATTATACAAATCTATACGTTTATTAATATTCTTTATAGCCAATTAATTTGTAATAATTCTTGCAAAAAAAAACCGACTTTAAGACAGATTTCATCTGTCTCCCTATAACGGTTCAAGAGTATGGCCACATAAGTTACATTACATTAAATATTGGGACACTCTTATATCTCCAAATTTTATACTTGTTCAACTGTTTAATCGTTTCGCAATATACATCAAATTACAGCAACTATAGAGTAACCCTTTATTTTTAAAATTCAAATTATATACTTGCTCTTGTAATAAATTAAGCAATCAAGTTCTTTTAAATTTCACTCGTCTGTTTATAACGGATCATTAATTTGCCCATACACATCAGATTATATCAACTATTGTTAAACCCTTTAATTTATAATTAAACATTTTTATACTTATTATTATACCAAACAATGTAGTGCACATTCAGTCTAAAATGCAGGTGTTTGTAAACAACGGGTCAAAAAATACGGCCATATAGAACAAATAACATTATTTTGGGAACACCCTTTAATTTCTAAAATCAAATTCTATTCTTCTTGTTATAGCAGACTTAGCAAAACAGGTTCCTTGTAAATTGCAGCTGTCTGTCTACAACTGTTCAAAAGTGTGGCCATAAACATTAAATTAAATAAACTCTTGGCGCACTCTTTAATTTTTAAATTTTAATGTAAATACTTGTGTCTATAACGACCATATCAATCAAAATTATGTCAAATTTGCAGTGGTTTGTCTATAACGGCCCATATAAGTAAATTTACATCAATTATGGGGCACCGTTTTTTTTTTAAGATTTATTTTTGTATTACTTTTTGTTATTGGGAGCTATAGTAATGCGCAGTCGTTTTGAATTTTACAGAATCGCCCTTTACAGTTCGTAATACACGTAAAAATATGTATGTTGTATCGGGACACCCTTTAATTTTTAAGATTATGAACTGTTTTTTAAATGGGACCAATCTGTAAGCATAATCTATCAGATTACTAAAAATTTTCAAAATCGGCGCAGAAATGTCTTAGTTCTGCAGGCACAAACATAAAAAAACAACATTCAGTCGAATTGTATAACCTCCTTCTTTTTTTGAAGTCGGTTAAAAGTACTTAATTAGTTGGTGTATCCATATTTTTGCTTTTCCCAATAATTTAAATTAATAAATTTAATTTAAATCAACTGTCAATAGAAATTCACCACACTGGTGAATTTCAAAAGCTTTTTATTTATCAATGTTTCCACAGAATACCAACCGAACTTTTAGTTGATAAAAATCTTGACAAAACATCTTGATAAAAAATTTATCAAGAATTCACAGAATCGGGCTGTTAATCTACATTTTTATCACACTATTCTTTTTTTACGTTTTTAAAATCAAATATTTGTTTTTTATTATTCTCGAGCAAACACTTTGCATACGATAGATGTTTAACATCTGCTGATACGATGGGTACAAATTTATACAACCACAAATTTTGTTCATGTTTGATTGTTTTGTGGTCTATAATGGAATTGTTTGATCTATTTATTGTTATTAATTCCTGTAAACCGTTATTTTCATTAGTAATTTGTTTAAATTTATAAATAAATTCTACGCGTTTAGTGGCCTGTAAAATTGCTTTTACATGATTGATAGTCGCAAGACTTTCATTAAGGGTTAAGTCTCTATTTTCAAGTTTAGTTATAGTTTGTAAAAGACTTAAAAAGTTTTGCTTAAGATAATTTAAATCGCTTTTAAGGGAAGTATTTTGAATTATGTCTCTAGCTTGCTGTATGCATTCAACATCATCTTCTACGCTTATTAGTTCTAGAAGGGTATTTATTTCGATAAAACTGTTACTGTAGTAAATGGCAGCATTTAACCATGTTACCGCCGGAGCTGTACCACCACTAGTGGAGGGTAAATTTAAATAGTGGTACTTGGAGCGCATCAAATGCAGGCGATGAGGGGACTAAAAGAAGTGCCAAATTAGATAAAATATAGTTTAATATTGGATAAAGTCTACCTTTAGAAATACTGCCTCACAACAGCTGATAAACGTGTCGACGCGACTAAAATGTAATCTTATAAATTCCACGAGTCTGTTGTAGGCCTGAAGCATGCAGTTAATGTAAATCATATTTGGATATAAGATTTTAAGCGACTGTATGGCAGTCATTATATATGGAATGGCTTCAGTAACCACCAAATATATATTTTCATATAAGATTTCTAAAAGAAAAAAAATAATAATAACATTTAAGATTTTGCTATAAGTTTAGAATAATACTTACTTCCCGGCCATAGAATTTGCAATGAGTGGTTAAAAAACGCCGCCAGTGAACTGGCATTGGCTCTTTTCAAACTGCCCATATTTAACAGATACGATTTTCCCTTTTCATGTTCTTCGATCAGACCAAATACAAAATTCACTATTAAATTCTGATCTACGTCCATTGATTCGGTTATTGATATCCAAATTGGTTTGTTTTTAGCCTTTTGTTGTAGTTTTTGTATATATATGTTATACAGGGACGGTACATAATCAGTTCTTAGCTTTATTTCGTTAGGTATATTTTTTTTCGTATATTCTCGTAAAAATAAACGCATTGCTGGATTATCAACAGTTTCCAATGGTATGTTGGCCTCTAGAAATGTTGTGCACAAATCTAAACTAAAAGTATTTAATTGAATTTTAGGCATTGCAGGCGGGGGTGGGGGTGGTGCTGTATACCAACCACCCATTGCACCAGTTGCATTTAGTTCCAGTGCAGATCTATGTTTTAGTGTACGAAAATGCTGCTGAACACTAAATATTTTATTGCCATTAATATTGCAAAGACATAATTTGCAAAATAGTGTAGATGATTCAACATCCAAAACATCTGGATACATTTGAATCATACGATTATTGAATCTTTGAACAGTTTCTCCCATATTTTTGGGCATTTTTCTGATTTCTTCTTTATTTAGTTTATTTTTAAAATAAAATAAAAATGTATAAAATAATACAAGTACTTAATGATATGTAAAGGCAAAAATTAAATAAAATGAAAAACTGCTTAGTTTAAGCAAAAACGTTAATATGTACATTTAATGCAAATTATAAGACAAATATGCTAAAAAAAGCATTATATGCATAAAATGCCAGTGTTGCCCATTGTAATAACAATCATAAATAATATTGTAGGATTGTTAAAGTTTAATTTATGTAAATATTACAATACTATAGTTGTAATAAAAAAAAAAAAAATAAATTTCTATATCAAAAGCTACCAATAAAACAAATAAGAGTGTTATATTCGGCTATGCCGAATCTTATACACCCTTTACCATCTATATAAATCTAGTTCAGTAAAGTAACTCCAATCAAAAAAGGAAATATTGGGGTGACAGGAAATCATATAATAAAAAAAAACTTGGTACTGCATATATATAATTTTACATAAAAATGCCATCAGCTCCTAATGGGTTAAGCATTTTTAAAAATTGTAGTATTTCCTTAAAGATCTCTTCAAAAGCTTTCAAATGATACCCATATTGATATTTCAAAAAATTTTAAAATTTCAGAGCCCCGTAACTCGGAAAATATGACTGAGCTCCAATTTTCTCACTTGATGTGCTTTTTCTTATTTTTTAATTCTCTGTCGCTCCATATATTTTTTATTTTCATTATACTTTATTGTTCCAAATGACATAAAAATTAGAGGTAGGCGTGGATTTTTGCCGGTTGCCTTGAAATACATGGACCGATCATGCTGATATCCAGTAGCACCTCTTTCGACACTATATCTGATCGGTTGACATATTTTTAAAAACAAATATATGTATCTACTTTAAAAAACGACAAAAGTTTAATAAAAGCATGTAAACTCAAAAATTAATTCCCCACATTCCAGCAAAACAACTTCCGGGGATATTCATAAAAAAAAAGCTTCCAAGTTTCCCTCATTTTGAATTTTGTAAAATGCAGTGGGATGCATAATGCAGGTCAACTCTATGTACTTATATTTTTTTCTCAACTGAAACTGTTGCAATGACACAAAGTCTGAAACAGTGCTGCCATATATTTTTGTCGGTTTGTTTAAAAACTTGGCGAGTTTTTATTGTTGTTATTTTTGGCCACCAAATTTTGATTTCTGTATGTATAATCTTACATTTTAAGCTAATAAGGCCTAAATTTATCCATGTAAATAAAAAACAATTTTTTATTACATATTTCCCCAACGTTTCGTGAATTTTTTGTTCACTTTCTCAACGGGTCGTCTATTTAACTTAAAAGAAGAAAATTTAACACAGTTACAAATAAAAACAATTACATACTTGTTGTAGTGACTTAGCATTTTTAAGTCTCAGCGTATTAAAGTTCAAAAAAAAAATTGCTATATATATGAAAATCAAGTTGCGTTTTGTTACCCCTCATTTAATTTTAACGTTTATACTTGATGTTACAGCAGTTCATTCTCTTTACAAACTTCAAGCGTCTACAATGGTTTAAAAGATAAGGTCATATTCGCCAAATTCACGTACTTTTAAAAACACGCTTTAATTTACAACGGTTAAAAAACTAAAAACAAATCACGTCAATGTTGAAACACCCTTTATTTCAAAGTTTTTTACTAGTTACTATAGCGAACTTAATTTTAACGTGTCTGCCTATCACAGTTAGCACATATAGCAGTGCCATATTTGGCTATGCCGACTCTTATATACCCTTCACCATGTATTTAAGTCTAGTTTAGTGAAGGAACTACAATAATAAAAAAAATAATAATTAGTACCATATATAATTTTACATAAAATCGGTTCTTAATGGTTTAAGCATAAATACAGACAAAAAGACACCGTGACAAAAACAGCATTGTTATGTTATTACACTTCAAGTTTTGATTGAAAAGTTATGTAAATAACCCTGCAGTTTTTTTAGAAAAACTTGTTTAACGACAACTCTTAAACAAACTTACAATATGATTCCAGTGACTACGTAAAACAAGTTGTAAATAAAACTCTTATTTATTTTTCTATTAACTTTTCAGTGTGCTAATAATCCAAATATTATTTTAAAGCACGCTTGCATTTTACTTATTTTTTATCCTCTTTTTATTTAGTGAAATAATTTTTTAAACGTAAAAGGCAGTTTTAGCTTATCTAAAATGTGATCAAGAGTTTCTAGAGGTGTTGAGTAATTAATGTATTCGATAAAGCTCCAAGCTTTTCCGCCAATGATCAATTGGCCAAAGCACTAGGTGAACCAATCGATCAGATATAGTTTCGAAAAGTATGCTATTGAAAATCAGCCAGATCGGTAACGTTTTTCAAGCCAACGGGAAACACACCACGTCTGCCTCTAACTTTTTCATATCTTTTTATCAACTTTCTCATAAAATATTTTGTATTTTAAACTACAAATTGAATTGAATTACTGCGGGAAGGTATATCCATATGGCCATTTCACTACTGATCATAAAGCTCATCAGTGGATTTTACCTAAATTTTTCATAGCAAATTTGAAAGTCTTAAGCGGCTATTAGACGAACAAACTTCGCCTGTGAGCACTGCCTGATGAGAGAGAGTGTTTTGCTATTGCACGTTCAGGCCAAGTTTGTCAAACATCAGTATGCAAGCAGATTTTGAGCAGTGAAGTTCGTATTTGTGATAACTTTAATTGTTGCATGATTGTACTTTTTTCCAATTTTTCTAAAAACTTTTTTAAGACTTTTGTTTTAAATTTCTATTATTATAAAAATCACTTTTTATTTGCATAATTCCGGTAAAATTTTATATACTTTAATAAATTATTTAAAAATTCGAATTAAATAATGTTTTTTTTTAGTTATTTCAAAAAGAAATATACTATATTGTTTATTTGTTTTATTTAAGATTTTATTATGATATTAACAGTAGAAGATAAAACTTAAAGCTAAACCTTCAAATTAAGTTATGTTTACCTATATTCAAACTTGCATTATCATAAAAAATTAACTAAATTATTTTATTGCATTATAAAAATATGAGTGCAACATCATTTTAAATTGTTAATATTTTATTTTCAACCTAGCAATTAATAAGAATTTCAGTGTAATATAATTTACCTATTACTTCTAATAATTTGTCAATACATATTATCTTTATTTAACTTATGCGCTCTAACCAAGCCATCTTTACTGTTCGTCGACAAAAACACAAATGAAATTTATACTGTGTTTGACAAAATCGCTATTAAACGAGTATGATGGCCTGATAGCAAACACAAAATATCAAAAATTTTTTGAGTTTCATCCAGCGCGGCTGACAAACACGAAATTTACCCTATTACATGGGTTTGATGGCTTGCAATCAGGCCGTGCTCACAGGCGAAGTTTGATCATCTAATAGCCGATTTATATCAAAAGCCAAATTAATTAAATGAGAACTCCATTGAAAAAATAAGACAAAAAGACAACTCAAAAATGTTTTATACAAAAACACAGCAAACACAATAATACATTTCAATTTGCAGTTTGCAATAAAAAATATTTCATGAGAATAATATGAAATATTTATATTTAAAGAAATCAACCAAGATTAAAGTAAATTAAAATCAAAAATATTCCGAGTAATAAACTTTCATATAGATTAATAAAAAAGTTGGTGAGTTTTCACCTGATACGACAACCTTTTTATTTACTAAGTTGGAACAACAACCCTAAGCAAAACTGATAATTTTCGGAAAAAACGTTTTTTTTTTAACAGAAAAACTTGATTATAAGAATGAATTTTTTGTGGCTTATATTTTTTAAGCTATTCAATTAGAAATCTGCAGTATGGTACATGTGATTATACATACATATATGACGAAGGGTATATTTGTTTGTTTTAATTGTTGTCTTAGAACTAATATATTTTTAAATGAATATTTGTGTAAATGTATAAATTTTTTACTAAAATGTACAACAAAAATATAAATTTAATTCCAATTTTAAAATGTCTGTAATAAAAAAAATCAAGGTTCTTTCAAATCAAATTTCACTTTTTTTTTGTAAATTCACCTTATTCTATAGATAACGCAAAATTGAATTTAACACAACAAATAAATTTCCGACATGTTTTAAAACACAACTTGTGAATAAACGTTTTTAAGAGTGTGATGTAAATTACATGCTTTCCTGAAAACATATTAGTGGTAACATAGTAAAGATCAAAAACCGACAATTACATTTTAACATTTTCCCCCTTTTCTGGCATCACTATACACAAAAATCATAAAACAATACTGTAATATGCAGCTGTCTCTTTCTTTTACCCACAATCCCAAAGTAAATTTAAAACTTTAGGAATCCTATCCGGTTAACAAGCAATATTAATACCGACATACAAAATACCTCAATAAAGTGCATGAAAAAAAAAACTGGAAAAGACAAAAAGAAGCCACATCAAACTAAGGAAATTATTAAAAAAGTAAAAAGACAAGATTTTTTTTGGGGGATTTTCCAAAAAAGTGACAAACATTAAAAAGCTTTTTTAAAAACAATAGAAATTGTGTAATAGATGAATTGAAAACGTTGGGCAATTATACAATTATTTTTTGCTTTAATTTATTGGGAAAAATACTTGCGTTTTTAAGCCTTTTGTTTTTGTTCGGTATAGAAAACCCTAAAAATGTCGGAAGAATCTCCCAAAGTAGAAATGTTGCGATCCGTTAAGGGTAAGGATATGCTGTTGGTGGGAGACCATCTATTTCATTACGATGATCGTACCAGCAAAGCCTATAGGTGGGTATGCAGCCGGCGCAAAGATCGTATACCCTGTCGGGTGCGTTTGTATACAACATTAATTGATGAATGGGATTTGACGCGCCATAAACTCGAGAATATTATTGGTGAACATCCACATGGACCGGCTGAGCTGGATTCCATTATAAGGGCTAGAGAAAAGAAACGTAAGGCAGATGCTGAAGGTTTACCCTGCACTTTGAGCAATAAATCTCTTAAAAGGCGCTTTCAAAAGCAGGAATTGGTTGACAATCTTAATTCCACCAAAACTAAATTAACTGATAACAGTGATGATGGTGAAAACAAAGGACAACAAGGAGACACCAGTGACGAAGAAATGGAGAACTTGGTAGCAAGTTTGGGCATAAACACAAAAGAACAGCCAAAAGAGAAAAAGTTATTAATGCTCAAGACGGCCAAGGGTCATCATATGGTGGCGGTAGATGGCTGCGTCTATAGATTGGATGGTAAATCTATGATTAGTACCACATATCGTTGGAAATGTTTTAGATCTAAGGATTTGCAGTGTTCCGGTAAAATTTATACAGAATGTTTGGCAAGTGGACAGCATCGTTTCAAGCCCATACGTTTAGAAGAAAATTCTCATAACCACCAGCCCTACAGTGAGGTCAAAATAGAAGCATTGATCAGAAGAAACAACATTAAAGTTTTGCAAGGTAAAGAGGAGAAATCATCATTTAAGGCATTTGATAATTTGACAACCAGCCCGGAAAGAAAGAATGTCTCTAAGACGGAGAAAAAAACTAAAATAGCTTCCGTACCTCTGTCTGTAACTAAAGGTGGAGGCAATGTTATGAGTATATCCACCTCTATTGAAGTGACTCCTCGTTTAGATATGCGGCGTATAAGAAATGAAGCAACATCCAAATTATACCGTCAAGTGGATGATGTCATGGATGCACTAGAAAATCCAAAGGATGGAGATATTACAAAGTTCACGTTTTTGCCTTCATTGAAAGGAAATCGCATACTAATTATGGACAGCATGATATTTCACTATGACTCTCGAGGATCACACAGTGACCGAGCTTATTGGACTTGTCTATATCGCCGCGATAAAGTACACAAATGTAATTCTCGCTTAACCACAGAAGGTTTAGGAAAAGACCTGAAAATTATTAAGGTTTCTGGTGAACACAAACATACGCATAATCATCGTGAAAACATAATGAAAAGAATAAATCAAAATTTAAAAGTAAAAAATAATGCCTTGCCGCCCCAAAAAACAGAATTATTTTCGATGGGAAGTCAATACGACAACGATGATGATGATGATGATAATGATGAAGGGGATGACGAGGGTAATAATAATGATGATCACATGGGTGGCATTGATAATAGTAATGAAAATGTTATAAATGAACAAGAATTTTCCCGCGATAGTACTCCCGACTTTTCTGAATTTTTAAAATTAAAAAAACCGAAATCTGAGCGAGATACTGAAATTTCACAGGAAACAGTGGAAACTAGTTTTAACGAAAATGTCCAAACTTCTATAACAGAATGTAAGAATGAAATTGAAGAAGATCCCTTTCATGAAACATTGCCCATAATTGAATATATAGAAATGGAACGAATAAATGCATCAACATATTGTTCGGATTCAGAAATCGAACCAGATTATATACCAAAACCTACTAAATCCCGGGCACGCAAAAGTACTAACCATGAGGCAGATGACGATGAAGCTGATGAAGATTATATTCCCAAAAAGAGGGGTCGTAAACCTCAGTCGGTATTTAAAGGTTTTACTAGTAGCACACCAATAGCCTCCTTTAATCCAGATAACATTGATACTACAAAGGTAACAAAGTTACGCTCGGCCAAAGGTGGTGAACTATTGTGTGTTGATGGTTATATTTATCATTTGAAAAGTATTTCGGTTACAACACGCACCTATTGGACATGTATTAAATCAAAAGATCGCATCCTTAAATGTCCAGCACGTGTTACGACTGTCTCAAATTCTGAAAATCAATTACGTGTTGTAAGTTTGAGCAATTCGCATACCCATCCCATATCAGAAAATGATATAAAAAAACGTCTGTTCAATGAATTCTCTAAATCAGTGATCAATGCAGATATAAAGACAAAAGATATTATGGAAAAATCATTAAGTGAATTAAATCCTGAATTTGCAAATTTGCTAGGAAGTCACAAAAAATTCAAAAAGGAAAAAATCAAGTAAGTTGCAACTCTCTTTTTTGCTTTCGAAACTTTATTAAAAAAAAAATTTTTTTTTAATTATAAATATTTTTTTTAATTGTTTTAATTAAGTTTTATAATTTTTATACCCTCCACCTCAAAAAGTGAAAATCCATTTCCGACCTCATAAAGTATATATATTCTGACTTCTTATGCATAGCGAATTCGATTGAGCGATGTCAATCCATGTTAGTGTTAATTACACAAAAAGTAAATATATCAATCGATCAGATATAGTGTCGAAAAAGGTGCTATTAAAAATCAGCATGATCAGTCCATGTCCTTCGAGGCAGCAGGCCAAACACCACGCCTACCTCTAATTTTTTTATGTCATTTGAACATTAAGGAACTCCAATCAACAAAAAAAAAAATAAATATATGGGGCGATAGAAAATTAAAAATAAAAAAATTGACGCTCGCCCATATATTCCGAGTTACGGGGCTCTGAAGTTTAAAAATTTTTTTAAATATCAATATGGGTATCATTTTAAAGCTTTTGAAGAGATCTTTAGGGAAATACTAAATTTTTTTTAGAAATGATTAACCCATTAAGAGCCCATGTCATTTTAATGTAAAATTATATATATATGCAGTACCGAAATTTTTTTATTTTTTAATTCTCTGTCACCCCAACATTTGCTTTTTTGATTGGAGTTACTTTACTAAACTAGATTTACATAGATGGTGAAGGGTATATAAGATTCGGCATTGCCGAATATAGCACTCTTACTTCTTTTATAATAGTTTGCTTTATTATAAAAAAATATTGATTAATTTAAGATGGATCACGAAAAACCAAATTTGTTGGTTGCTGTTGCAATTGATGGATACAAAGTGAAGTCTTATTGAAAATAGACGATATTGTTCTAGTGCCTCCACTCAATTTTTCTGTTCTTCTATATGCAAATACTTAAAAAAAGATAAAGTTTTAAAATACGAACTTGAGCCTGAGTAAAAAATTTCTATATGCTAAACACTTCCTTTTATTTATTTATGGAATATAGAATATATATTTTATTTATTTATCAAAAAAAAAGTTTTGAGCGGTAAATTGAATGGAAAAAGTTAGGTTAGGTTAGTAAGGATTTTGTCACAATGGCACTTGTCTATTGGGATTCCCCCGCAACATAAAAAAATTCATCAAAAACATGTAGTGTTCAACCTCACACTACTACCTCCTCTTTAATTGTCCACCTAATTTCCATAGCAAACTAAGAGGCTGTAGTTTGCGACTTGAGATATCTTTAAGGCCATCATAAAATCTTTTACCCAGCCTGACTTTCGAAGAATTATTGTTATTTTTTTTTTTTTTTTCATTAAAAATGTCCTTAAAAATATTGTTGGTTATAGAAAATGATTTTTTTATATAGAGAAAGGAAAAAAATTATCTTAAATTTAATTGTGGGTCATCCAATTATTCGAAATGAAATCGCTAAATTTGTTGAGGTTGCCAATTACAGACAATTGCAGTGATTAAATCGCAAAACGCTTTTAAACCGATTTTTTTTTTTTGACAATTTCAAATTCTAGCAAAATTACGTTTACGAAGTGCTTAAATTTTAGATGTTATTATCAGAACATGGGATATACAATTTATCTAAAGTCTATCTCTTAAGCTCAAATTTAGTTTCCTAGATAATTATAGCATGTAAAACAGAGTGTGGCAACTTAAGTGTAGATAAAGCAATAAAATAACTGTGTCATAACTTTAAAAGCTTTTTTATGCACTCAATTAATTTGGTTAATGCAAACATTTTAAGCTTTATTTTAAGAGAAAAATTCAATAATAAAGCTTTTATCAAAAAAACTAGTCTTAAACTAGATATCAATTTTCCATTGATGCACTGGCAGCTAATTGATCGTAACGTCATCAATTAAAAAAAAAAAGATTTTAGTTAAAGTTACAAGTTTTACAACGATTTTTGTAGTATTAAAAAAGTGAAAGTAAACTTCTTAAAGGTAATTGAAAAGTAATTGTTTGAAATAGTTGCAAGCAAACTGTGTAAAGGCAGAGAAAGATAAGAAGAAACAAATATTTTTTTTAACTAATTTTTAGTTAGAAGTAATTGTCCTTGAATTTATTTTATTTACTTGTTTGGTTGCACATATTGTTAAAAAAAAAACCGGTTTAAAAATTATTTGTCTTTAAATATTTTGATTTTTTTTCTTTTTCTTATAGTTTTAATATGAAATTGTATGCGGTATCCGATGGACCACCATCTTTGGCTGTGCGTATGTGTTTGAAGGCCTTAAGCATTCCCTATAAGTTGCACAATGTGGATTTTATAGCGTCCGAACATTTATCCGAGAAATATGCTAAGGTAATGTAAAGATCTATACATTTAATTGTAGTAAACTAAAAAATTAGAGCAGCGTAGGTTTCAACTATACTCTTATGTCCTAATTAAAAATATTTTAAATTATAGACCAAAGACTCCAACTAGAAATTTGTCCAGCTCATTCTTTATTAATGTCTTACCTTTTGTATTGTGTCGAGGTTTATTCTGGTTGTAGTCCCGATGACCTAAATAGTTGTTTCTTACTCTTTAATAGAATCATACGTTTTGTTTATAAATTAAAAATTCATGATTATTTTTCTATATATGTGAACGATTTTTTGGGGTGTAGTTTTATAAGCTACATTCAGATTAGATCACATCACTTCTATTCTGTCTACAATGTTTTCCTAACAGACTGCCCGGAGTATGTTAGAAAACATTTCAATTTCTTGCAGACTGACAGAAACCCACAGTTTTTAATTTCTGTTACAAATCGTGTAATCTATGAAAGGTCTTTTCATGTTGAGGTTGCTAAGTGTTGGAACTGTTTACCACGCTTCTTAAAACAAATTCCACTTCACACGTAATTGATTTAAGGTTAAGCTCGCCGAATATTTTTGTAGCTTCCGTTAAACTAATTATTAATTTGTAAAAAAAATTTTTTTATTGCATTATTATGATAAATTGTTACTTGTTTGTAGCCTACTTATGTACACCTGTTGATACTTGTAGTCCACCAACTAAAATGGCCCTAAGGGCTCGGTTGGTTACTGTAATAAATAAATTCGGTTTTCGGGTTTATTTTTTTTAAGAAATTCTATAATAAATCAGGACGCTTGCTGGTGCATACAGTACATCTAAGCTAGTTCTGAGATGTCGCTCATTACTGAACAAACTATGGGAGCGAACACAGATTGACCTATTTTGGGTTCCTTGTTACAGGCCATAAAAAACCACTACCTCAACTTGGCTCGCAAATTATGGGTGGAGGAAAGTTTCTGTGTACTACACTGGTCACGGTCTCGGTACTTATTGGTCGGCAGGCATGCTGAAAGACGATTAACGATTTTTGTCACAGCTGTGGCTCGGAGGATGAGGAAGAGACCATGCTGCACCTCCTGTGCCACTGCCCATCCCTGGCTCGAAGAATAGGATTCTGGGCTCTCCTTTCTTCGGGACTCTTACGGAGCTATCATCTCACTCTATAGGGGACATAGCGAAGTTCTTCCGGGAATCTTTATCGTTCCCAACTGGGTAAGGGGAGTCGCGCCGCGCCGTCTTCCTTGTGGTATCACAACGGGCCATTCGATTGTGCTCAAGTGAGTTTCGTAGTGAGAGGCTGCCCCTCCTAACTAACTAACTATAATAAATCTCTTGTTTGAATAAAAATATATCCTATAGTTGGTGAAATTTCAGAGGATTGAAACAATTCTTGTTGCATACTAACCGATTTCAAAAGGAACAGAGAATCATCGAATATAAAATAAATATTGAATTGGGACACAGCAATAAACATAAATACGTGTAAATTTATACTGTCTGTCTATAACGATTCAAAAGATTACATCGCCTATGAGCGCACCCTTTAATTTCTAATTTTAAATTATTATACTTGTTGTTATGGCAGATTTAAAGGATCTCATGCTTGTTGATTTTCAAGTACTTAACCATAGAAGGTTAAAAAGATAATGGACACATAAGTTAAATTGCTTCACCTATAGGGACACCCTTTAATTTTTAGTTTTAAATTTTTATAATTGACATAGAAGATCACACTTTTTTTAATCCTTAAGTGCTTGACTATAAACGGTTAAAAAGATAGTGTCACATAAGTCACCTACAGGGACACCCTTTAATTTTTACTTTTTTTTTATTAATTTCTTTTATTGGTAGTTGTAGTGATACCATATTTGTTCAAATTTTAAATGGGTGTCAGTAGCGGTTTAACGACATATAAAACTACAGACGAGTTGATAACCTTTTCGGTGATAAATAGAAAAAGCAAATATAATAATCTAAACCGCCTTAATATTTTTAACTTTATAAATTAAAAAATTGCTTTTAATATTTACTTTCAGATCAATCCACAAAAAGAAATTCCCGTCTTGGATGATAATGGTTTCTATTTGTCTGAAAGTATTGCAATAATGCAATATTTATGCGATAGTTATGCTGGTGATGATAATGCTATATATCCTAAGGATGCTAAAAAGCGTGCTTTAGTTAATCATCGTTTATGCTTTAATATGTCCTTTTACTATTCTAGCATTAGTGCTTACAGTATGGCACCCATATTCTTTGATTATGAACGTACCGAAATGGGTTTGAAAAAAGTTAAAAATGCTTTGTCGGTGTTTGAAACGTATCTGGAACGTTTAGGCACAAAATATGCTGCTGGAAATAATGTTACTATTGCTGATTTTGCCCTTGTCTCGTCTACGTTGTGTTTAGAAGCTATATCATTTGATTTATCCGGTTATCCACTTATTACTAAATGGTATAATACTTTCAAAAAGGAACAGCCAGATTTATGGTCAATTGCCAATGCTGGCATGAAAGAAATAAAAGAATTTGAACATAATCGTCCGGATTTGTCACATATGAATCATCCTTTTCATCCAACACGTAAAAATGTTTAATCAGCCGAAGAATTGATGTTTTTTTTTAATATTTTTCTAGTAATTTTAAGTGAAATTTTGTAAAATTTGTTTTATTAATGTTATACGTTTTAAAAACATATAAAAAAACATTTAAAATGAATTAAAAACATATATTAGTAAATTATATGTTCAAATGCAGTCATTTTTTAATTTTTTAAAATTTTTATTTTATACATTTGTTTGTTTAAATTAAAATAAAGATTTTTTGATGATCTGACTTAATTAAGCGACCAGGGAATTGCGTTTTTCTTCCAACAAATAGATTTCATTTTTTAAATTATTTATAGATTCAATAATTAGTAAGTATTTATAAAGCAAAAGAATTTAATTCGGAAATTATGTGATCGAAAAATGATCCTTAAAACATAATTAGTTAAGCATGAACCGAAGATTCTACAAAAAAAGTTGTATGTTTCGTTATGCAGCTTACGGTAGAAATCGTTTTATAAAGGATCGGTTTTAAGCAGATTAAAATCTCAAGTGGCGCACTGTTAAAAACTTTCTAAATCTGTATTGATCTAAATTTTTATTGACTCCAGAGTCTGCATTCGAAGAAAAAAAATTTTTTACATTTTGATATTCTCGACAATTATATGAATTGCCACACCCAATAATAAGTTACAGAAACAAAGCTTCAAACATTATGTTAGGTTCAGCTGGTAGCCCACTTGGGTCCATTTGTTGGTCCCTTTGTATCAGAATGTAGCGGAAGAGATAAAGATAAGGGATAAAAAATACCAAAGATATAAATGTGGGCGCGATAGATGCAAAGAAAAACCTGCTGGACGGGGCCGTCTGGTTAAAATGTACGCTCAATCTATTTGTTGAAAAAGAATCAGGCATGTTCTGCATTCCACACAAAATTTTCAATTTTGTAGTTTTTAAAGCATTGTTCAAGGCAGATTTATTTTAAAAAGAAATAAAAAATAATTGCTCTTTTACATTTGCTATATTTGTCCCTACCGAATCTATGTTTACTCAAACGTGATTTAAAATTTTTTTTATACTTTATCCCACATTGACGAAATTTTATTAAAAATATTGATAAAATTTTATTTGCCAATTGGAATCAATATATATATTTGTAAAATCAATTTTTGTGTTTTTTTTTTGTAATTTTTTGTGTAATTTTATTTTTATAAATTCGCATTTTTTGCGTGAAAACTCTTCGTTTTTGTAAATTTAATGTGAAAAATATATTTTTGGCCAACAGTATTTTTTCTGTAAAGTTCAATTCATTTAACTTTTATTAAGTTTTTGTTTTGAGTAATAATTTTGATTTAATATTATTAGGAATTTTGCATTTTTTTTTATTTAAACTGCGTGTTTTTGTGAATTTAACATTTCTATTTAAATATTGATTTTTTGATGAAAAAAAAAACTACTTTTTGAATATTTGGGCAAAGTTTTCAAAATTTGATAAGTTTGCATCATGAATCAAGAAAACAAGATGGCGCATTCAGCCGTTCAAAAAATAATTCTACTGCGCATCTACGTCACAATAGAATTATAACGTGTGTTTGTTGTAAAAATATAAGAGATTTTTGGCTCTCTTACTTTAATTCTGTTACATTTTCCATACAAATAGTCTATTTCTACGTCACACAAAAGAGAAAACAAACTAACGGACCAGCGCAATACGCAATCTTGTTTTCTTGATTCATGAGTTTGCATTTTTTTGTTGATTTTAATTTTTATCTATCATTTTTGTGATATTTTGATAAAAATTAATTTTGTCTAAGCATCAACTTTTATGTGTTCTACAGAAATTATTATTTATTTAATTTTTTGTTAAAAATTACGAGGCAAATATCAAGAATAACTGACCGATTTTATTAATCTATAATTTAAAAAATTGTTGCAAGTGTGTTATAGCTTTATAACTCATGATCGGCCAAACCTAATTCGAATAAATTTTTTAGGTTTGTTCGTATGGTGGTGTAGTTGTTTTTTTTTTTTTTTGTTTAAACTGCCTGATGAAAAAGTTTTTTTTTTTAATATTTAGCCAAAGTTTTCAAAATTTGATAAGTTTGCATTTTTTTGCTGATTTTAATTTTTATCTACAATTTTTGTGATAATTTGGTGAAAATTTTATATATTTATTTTTATTGTCAAAAATTACGACGCAAATGTCAAAAATAACTGACCGACTTTATTAATCTATAATTAAAAAAAATTGTTGCAAGTGTGTTCTGGCTTTTTAACTCACGATCAGTCAAACCGAGTTCGATTAAATTTTTTGCATTTGTTCGTGTAGATGGTTTGCACGAAATCGGTCGACGCGTTTTTGAGTTGTGACTTTTCTTGACATGTAATTTTGTCCATATACCTATATAAAAAACAACAACAAATACGTAGGAGCGTAAGCGGTATGTACACTGTGTGCTGACTTCATACACACGGCATTCATTTCATTTTCATTTCATTTATTTATTCATATGCAATATCTGTAGCCTAATTGGCCAATATAAATATATTATAAGTTTAAAAAACTATGAGAATAATATGAGAATATATAAAATCTAAAAATAAAAATAAACCTTAATTTTAAGACTCCTCTAAAAATATATTTGTATATAAACATCAAAGTTATGAAGTAATGAACCCAAAAATCAGTACTTAGGAATATGAGGATGTGAAATATTCACATAGCATTCGTTTAAATGTTGTTAAAGAACCAAAAGATACGAAAAGCTATCGGTAAACTATTCCAAAACCTAGCAGCTCTTATAGTAAACGAGTGTTCATAAGTGTAGGAAATACTTTGCTTATTTTACTTTAGCTTCAATGTAAATTTTTAATCTTGTTCACATTGAAATATTTGTATTATAATTTTGTATGTTGAAATGAAAAAGTTAGTTTTGGTTTTGTTTGAGTTTTTGAATTGTAACTTTTAATCATAAAATAAAATTGTTTTATAAAAGAAAAATTGAAATAATTTTTACATTGGTTATGGGCCCAGAACAACGTTAAGGATTTTGATGAATATTTAAATACAAATAGAAGATTATAGCGGGTAAACGCAAGATACAAAAATGGCGAGCTCAAATTACCAAATTGAGAAATTAAATCCTGACAATTATACGTCATGGTGCATACAGATGCGCAGCCTCTTGATTACTCAAGATTTATGGGATGTCCTAGAAACAACATTAAGTGAATCAGCAACTCAACAAGAAAAGGCTTTGTGGAAAATAAGGGACAATAAGGCCCTTGCAACAATTACGTTAGCGGTGAGAACTTCCGAGCTTATTCATATTAAGGATTGCCAGACCGCAAAGGATGCGTGGTGTAAATTAGAAAATATTTATAGAGCAAAAAATCCTTCAAGGAAAGTAAATTTATTTAAACAATTCGTAAGATTTAAATTTACATCTGACGAAAAATATGGACCACAAATTAATAAATTTTGTTCTTTAGCTGAAGATTTAAAAAATGTTGAAATAACCTTTCCAGATGAATTGTTATCAATATTTTTGTTATGCAGTTTACCGCAAGAACTAGAAAATTTTGTAGTTGCGATTGAGAGCAGAGATAATATACCTAAATTAGAACAGCTTAAAAATAAAATTTTAGAAGAAGAGCAACGTAGAAATGAAAACGTGTGTGCTGGTAAGGAGCAAGTGTTCGCCATTAAGAACAAAAACGTTAAGAAATTTGTATCATACACAAATGATCAAAATAAATCCAAAAATTTTAAATGTTTTGTATGTGGGAAAAAGGGTCATGTCAGATCGCAGTGTTTCTCTAAAAATAAAGCTAATAATGTGAACAGTGCTATGCTCGTCATTAATTCATGTATGAATGAAGAAAATTATGATGAGTGGATTCTGGATAGCGGTGCATCATCACATGTTTGTGGAGATAGAAATTTATTTTCAAGTATAAAGGAGTATGACAGCAGTGTAATTCTTGCGTCTGGTGATAAATTTAAAGTAAATGGAATTGGAGAAGTCAAGGTAAATTTTTGGAACAAATGCTATACTTTAAAAGATGTTTTGTATATACCGGATATGAAGTCTAATTTTCTTTCAATAAGCAAGATGTCTGAAAAAGGCTATTCACTAATATTTTCCAAAAATAAGGTAGATATTTTTAAAAAGGAGGAATTTCAATTCAAGGCAGTTGTTTCAAATGGTATTTACAAAGTAAAGTCAAAGTCGGTTAATAAATTAATGTTGAATGAAGAAAGATCTAAAAATAATTTGTGGCACAAGCGTTTTGGACATCTAAACATTAATGATCTCAAGAAGTTACAAAGAAATGAATTGGTACGTGGATTGGAAGGTAATTTACCAAATGATAATAATTGCGTAACATGTTCTATGTGCAAAATTTCTGTTAAACCATTTAAACCAATCGGAACAACAGTTTCAAAAAATTTGTTAGAATTGGTACATACCGATATATGTGGACCAATGAGAGTTAAGTCACAAGGTGGAGCAGCATATTTTATAACATTTATAGATGATTACTCTCGATATATCACAGTTTACGTTTTGAAAAATAAATCTGATGCGTTCGACGCATTTAAAGAATACCTTGCAATGGCAGAGAAGCAAACTGGATGCAAATTAAAACGACTCAGAAGCGATAATGGTCGTGAGTACGTAAATCGAAATTTTAATGATTTCTTAAAGAAAAATGGTATAGTGCATGAAACTACAGTGAGTTATACACCACAACAGAATGGAGTTTCTGAAAGAGCAAATAGGACACTGGTTGAAATGACTCGTTGTATGCTTGAAGATTCGAAATTACCTAAGTCGTTATGGGCTGAAGCCATAAACACGAGTGTTCATATCAAAAATCGATCACCAACTAAAGTCTTGGACAAAGTTACACCTTATGAACGATGGACTGGAAGAAAGCCCTGTGTTTCGTATTTTAAAGTATTTGGAAGCAAGGCAGTAGCTCTAAGTAAGAAACCAGGTCGTTCTAAATTAGATCCAAAAGGTAACATTTATTCGTTTGTTGGTTACCAACCTAATACGAAAGGTTATCGTTTATATAACACCCAAACTAAAGCGTTAGTTATCGAAAGAAATGTAAAATTTTTTGAAAATGAATTTATTTATGAGAAAAATAATGAAGGTGATAGTGATTTTTGTGATATTTTCGATTGCTCAACAATGATCTATGATGAAATTAAAATACAAGATTCAAATAAAGAAAATGATGAAACTCGTTCAGAGAGTCCAAACTCTAAAAGTAAAGGTATGATAAATGTTAATCCTGATATTGAAAACAACGTAGAAATAGAAGAATCCGATTATATTAGTGATGAAGGGTCTGAATGTATTGGTTTTGATAGTTTATCCCATAGCGAATCCGAAAATAATCAAACTTACGAAGTAGTTCCAAATACCAATAGAAAACGTAAAAGAGGTAGGCCATCTACACAAAAAACAGGAAATCCTGGTAGACCACGCAAAATATATAGATTTAATAGCGAAGAATTAAACATCATAAAGGGTTTTAATACTAATCCAAGAAACCTAAAAGAAGCAATAAACAGTGAAGAGTCCGATAAATGGAAACAGGCTATGGAAAACGAATATGAATCATTGATGAAGAATGGAACGTGGGAACTTGTTGAAAAACCTAGTTGCAAAAATGTGATCGGTTGCAAATGGATATTCACAAGAAAACGTTTAGCTGACGGTACTACTGAGAAATACAAAGCTAGATTGGTTGCTCAAGGTTGTTTTCAGCAATTTAATCGAGATTATTGGGAAACGTATGCTCCTGTTATACGTCACCCAACGATTAGACTTATTTTATCTTTGGCAGTAAAATATGAATTGCTAATTAAACATGTTGATGTTGTAGCTGCTTATCTAAATGGTGATTTGAAGGAAGAGGTATATATGAAGCAACCACAAATGTTTATAAGAAAAGGTGAAGAGAATCTGGTATGCAAATTAAGAAAATCTTTATACGGCCTTAAACAGTCTGGAAGGCAATGGAATCACAAAATAAGCGAAATTTTGAGAAATATGGGATTCGTTCAATGTAAAACAGACAGCTGTGTGTTCATTTCTTCTGTGAAAAATGAAATAAATATTATAGCGTTGTATGTAGATGATATCATGTTAGCTTGTTCTTCAAGTAAAACAATGGAAAACATATTGGAAACTCTCAGGCTACATGTTGAAATAGTGGACCGAGGTACTGTGAATTATTACCTTGGAATAGAAATAGAAAGAAAAGATCCTAGAGGGGATATTGAAATTAATCAAAAAAATTTTGTTAAGGAACTTCTTTATCAATGGAATATGCATGATTGTAAACCAGCTAAAACCCCGTTTTCTGCGGGAACAATATTAACGAAATGTGTTGAAGAAAATTGTAAAGAGATGATAGATGTGACTATATATCAATCACTAATTGGGAGTCTTATGTATTTAGCTACAATTAGTAGACCGGATATTGCTTACACGGTTTCAAATTTATCTCAGTTTAGCTCTCACCCCCATAAGGAACATTTTGTTGCAGCTAAGCATGTACTACGTTATTTAAAATTTAAAGAATTATCGTTGCATTATTCAAAGGATGGAAGTGATTTAACGTGCTACTCTGATGCAGACTGGGGTTCAAATATAATTGACCGTAAGTCTTATAGTGGTTTTATTCTATTTTTCGCAGGGGGTCCAATATCGTGGGAATCGAAAAAACAGAATATAGTGGCATTAAGTTCGATGGAAGCGGAATACATCGCAATGTGTCAAGCTGCTAAGGAAATAAGTTTTTATCGAAGTTTATTAAACGAAATGGGTTTTCAAGATTTTATTAGAACGCCAACCGTTTTAAATTGTGACAACCAAGGAGCTCAATACCTAACCAAAAGTCAAATGACTATGAAAAGAAGTAAACACATTGATATTAGATATCACTATATAAGAGATAAATATAAAGCCAACGAATTACATCTAGAATATGTCCCAACGGAGAATAATGTAGCTGATATTTTAACTAAATGTTTGCCAAGCACTAAACATTGGAAATGTTGTAATTTATTAAATTTAAAGACAAAAATTTAATCTTTCTGTTTTATAAATTAACACAAAATTTGATTTGTAAATTTTGAATGTAAAATATTTATTTAGTTACTAATAAGAAATTTACATTGAGGGGGCGTTTGTAGGAAATACTTTGCTTATTTTACTTTAGCTTCAATGTAAATTTTTAATCTTGTTCACATTGAAATATTTGTATTATAATTTTGTATGTTGAAATGAAAAAGTTAGTTTTGGTTTTGTTTGAGTTTTTGAATTGTAACTTTTAATCATAAAATAAAATTGTTTTATAAAAGAAAAATTGAAATAATTTTTACAATAAGCCGCATTAGAAATAAGAGCATACAGAATTTTAGGATTTCTTTAAGAATTGGCAAACGATATAAAACGTGCAATACTCTCTGGTTCACGATATTTAATAATTTTAAAAAGATATAATAATAAACGAAATTTAAGGTAGTCACCAAATGTAAAATTTAAAAAATTTCTTAAATGTAAAGACACATGCGCTCTTAAACGTAGACTATAAACATAACGAACTATTCTATGAATAATGTGTTTAATTTTGTTACAGTTAGTCTCAGAGCAACCAGATATTATTTCAATACAATAATTTACTTGAGACATTAGCAAAGCATAAGCAATAGTCCTCTTGACATATAATGGTAAATATAAATTTAGGTGATATAGCCTACTCAAGGTAAAACAAACTTTAGAGCATAAGTTATTGATAGGCGGCTCAAAGGACAATTTGTCGTCAATTATAACTCCAAAGTTAATATTCATGCGCAGCGAAGCACTCCAAAATCCGCTAATATTAAACATAAATTATATTCGGGTATAAAATTTAAAAAAAGGGGTCACAGCTATATCCTTAAATTGCCCAGCTGTTATATTGGAATTAGAAACAAATATCCGAACAGACCCAGATATAACTTTAGCTTTACTAGTTACAAGGCAAGTTAAGGCTCTTTTTAATTATTTTCTAACGGACAATTTAAAATAAATAATATGACATTCATGCATAATCTTACATAAAATATTTGGGATCATCTAAAACCCATTTTTACTAAAATACATTAAACGCAGTGCCCGACAGCCCCACTTAAATTTATCCAGTATACCTATGTACATACTTTATGGGGTCGCAATTTAATATTGGAGAAATAATAAAAGAAATTACGAATTTTTCTACCAGTGGAACCTTTGTCTTAAGAATAAAGTTTTTGAGATATAAGGAAAGATTGTCTGTCTTAACCTAATAATAATATAACACTTTTATCTACTTACCTAAAATCTTCTATTAACGATCCTATCGCTTCTGAAAGCTTTCGGTGGGCTCTACCCCATGCCGACTCTTGTGTTATATCGCCCAATAAAGCTCTTGGATCTGGATCTAAGTATTTGTCTAGCTGTTTTCGTGCCGTCTTACTTAACAAATCCATTTTTGTTAGAACGTTTACGTGAGGCATTTCCAAATTAGCCATAACACTTAAGGCGGCCATGGTACCCGACAAAAATTTGGCACCATCAATCATAAATTGTGAATCGACTAGAAATACTGTGCATATACGAAAATTCCAAGATTCCAAGAGTTCTACCAATTTTTTGCCCATATTTAAATGTGTAAAGAGCTCTATTTGTCCAGGCATATCAAATAAAATATAATCATCGTCAGGTTCTACATTTAAACCATCTTCTTCCTCGTCACCACAGCCACACAACTGATTTTTTAACCATTCCTGATTTTCTATAAGAAATTCTAAGCAAAAAACCAAACCGCCATTAGGACCATAATGTAATTCCTCATCATCCATGGCGTCGTCAAGTTGTATAAGATCACGTATATCAACTAGAGGCTGATAATCGAAGTGTTCCGCGGCAGGATCTAAATTCACTACGTCTATAACACGTTTGGAGTCTTGAGCGTGTCGTTGCATGAATGAACAGTAAGTAGACTAGAAATTTATTTAATAATTTGGATTTCTATTTACTTATTTAAACACTTACTTTGCCACTACCTGCTGGTCCTATTACCACCTGGGCATAACGCATTTTTCTGTTATTTTTTATTTATTTAATATTTACACTTTATTAATATGTTTAAAATGTTTGTTTTTTCTTTTAATTTCACATGAGTTTTTTAAGCGGTTTTAAAATCAGGTTACCAGATCTTTATTTGCTTTTCAAATTTCCCCTTGCAAACAGATGACCGAATTTGACGGTATTTTGGTAATAAGTATTAAGCGTTTTAAGAATAATAGGGTATTTTGAAAATATTTGGGAATTAAGTAATGTCTTGGAAAATAAGTAATTAGAAGATTGAAAAACACCTAATAAATTACAACAACAATTATTATATTATTATTTGGTTCAATAAAATAGACATGTTTAGTCTCATGGGTTTCAGTATAAGAAGAAGACTTTAGGTAAAAATCAAGGCGAATCAATTATCAGGTGGCAGCGTTAGAAAATTTATTATTTTTTGCTGGTAGAAACGAATGTCAAACTTCATATAAAAAAAATGGTAAACAGATTTTTTATATATGGAGTTTGATAGTAGTGTACACGGCAAAAATTATTGAATTCGCCTACGCTGCCACCTGGTAATTGATTCGCCTTGGTAAAAATCAACAGATTTTTTACAACGTAAACAAAACCTATAAGAATTTCTTTTGCATATATCTAACTTTGGGGAATTATTTTTATTTTATTGAAAATATGTTTTCAACAAATTTGAGGTTATTTAAAATTTGATTATTAATGACGATTTTGTAACAATTTTGAAATTCGATAGATATTTGGATTTTATACTATCAAAAATGAGAGAACGAACTGTTGGCTCCAGCCATTTGATATTCGTTTAAAACAGTATACACGATCATCTACGAAACGTAGATGCCGATCTCCTTCCCGCAAAAGTACCTGTTCATTTATAGAGACTTAATGTTGAGCTTTAAGACACTGTTAATTTTACTCTAGAATAACAAACCATAGACTTATTGTTTAGTACAATTTCATTTCCTTCCTTCAATCTGATTCTAACGGCTACAACAGATCGAACATGTCTGAAAGTAGACTTTTTTTTAAACAAAATTTTTATTTTTTTTTACAGAAAAATAACAATATTCCATTTTATTTGAGTTTTTTTTTCTATACGACAAATTTTCAGTATAAAATGTAAAGTAAATTATATGATATTGACTTTCCCTTTAAATTAAAAAATTAAATACGTATAGTTTAAATATTTTTCTTTAAATAAATATTTAAATTTCATTACTTTTATTTTATTTAAAATAAACAGTAGGTCTTAATTGATTTATGGGAAAAATAATTAAGAAATTTATATTTAAAATTGATAAATGTTAAACAATAATTTAAACAAAAGAACAAAAAAATATATATAAACATATTTATTTAAATAAATATGAATAAAAAATATGTTTTAAAAACAGTTATTTGGAATTATTTCTTTTTTTGCGTAATTTTTGTTATAAAATATTATAAATATAAAGAACAAGTTTGTTAATGTTATATTATATAAATATAAATCTTTGAAAGCTATTAACAAGTTATAAATTAAAAAATATTTTTTTAAATATACATAAAAACAAATTAAAAAGGAAATCCATTAAATGTTTATTAAATATTATTTTAAGGCAAATTTTCTTTTTTACTATAATAGACTAGTATTAGTTTTTTTTTTAACTAAACTTTAAACTATTGAAAATCTTTACGAAATCAACTTATTAAAGTCGACAGGTTTGTGAGATATATTGCGAGGGTGTCAAACGTGTATAAAATAATATATAAGCAGCACTGGATACAACATTTGATGAATCTAAGGGTGTCACAATTTGATCATCATACTTAAACCATCTTCCATATGTTCCGCTCTTACAAAATGCTGTATAATGACCACTTTCCATGGAACCATAATGATTTGATACCGCATAAAGTTCATAAGATTTTGTTGTATTGCGTCTGGACTCGGATATTGTAATATATGGTGACATATTTAGATTCTCTAGCGGAAAACGTAAATAGTTTTGTTTCTTTTTGTAAGAGGGTCCTAAAGAGTCTGTATCGGCATAAAATCTGAAAGAGATAATTTTAATGATAAAAGGAGACACGACATATTTGTCACAAAAAAAAGAAATATTCTATAAAAAATCTTTACTGCGAATGAATTTAAAACTTGGAGTTTTCAACGCAACAGTAATGGAATAGATTAAATAATTTGTCCTCCAAAAGCATTTTTAAGCAATATTTGTGTCTTTTTACTTAGTATCATCAATAAATAGCTGATTAAAGTAAATTTTATAAGTCCGTCTCCTGTACGCTGTACTCACACACTTAGGGTTCCTAAGATCATTTATTTTTATTCTTCATCACAAAAAAATGAAAAAAGGGTTTATCTAAGTTTGTCATTCCATTTGTTATTTCTACAATATTCATTTCCGACCCCATAAAGTATATATATTCTGACTTCTTATGCATAGCCAAGTCGACTGAGCGATGTCTGTCCCTGTTAGTGTTAAAACTTGATTTCACAAAAATAAATAAATAAATATATACTAAAATGAAAAATATCAATCGATCAGATATAGTGTCGAAAAAGTTGCTATTGGAAATCAGCATGATTGGTCCATGTCCTTCGAGGCAACAGACAAAACACCACGCCTACCTCTAATCTTTTCATGTCATTTGAAACAATAAAGTAGTTCCAATCAAAAAAATAGACATATTGCGCGATATAGAATTAAAAAATAAAAAAAAAAACATCAAGTGAAAAAATTGTCGCTCACCCATATTTTCCGAGTTACAAGGCTCTGAAATTTCAAATTTTTAAAAATATCAATATGGGTATCATTTTAAAGCTTTTGAAGAGTTGTTTAAGGAAATACCAAAATTTTTTAAAAAGGCTTAGCGCATAGCAAAGTCGGTTGAGTAATGTCCGTCTGTCCGTCCGTGTTAGTGTTGACATCAAGTTTGCCACGTCACTAGATCATTTAGAGAAAATCTAAATACGCTAGTCGATCAGACATAGTGTCGAGAAAGAGGTGCTATTGGAATTCAGCAAGATCGGTCCATGTCCTTCGAGGTAGTAGGCAACACACCACGGCTACCTCTAATTTTTTCATGTCATTTTGAACAATAAAGTAGCTCCAATCAAAAAAATAAACATATTGCGCGATATAGAATTAAAAATAAAAAAAAAACATCAAATAAAAAAATTTTCGCTCACCCATATTTTCCGAGTTACAAGGCTCTGAAATTTTCAAATTTTTTGATATATCAATATGGGTATCATTTTAAAGCTTTTGAAGAGTTCTTTAAGGAAATACCAAAATTTTTTAAAAAGGCTTAGTTTGCCACGTCACTAAATCATTTAGAGAAAATTTAAATACGCCAGTCGATCAGGCATGGTTAGGTTAGGTTAGGTTGCACAGGCCGTCGGCGTAAAAAGACCGACCCACTTGGGTCCCAAAGGTCCCGTTGTATCACCTGGAAACAGGATATGCAGGGGATCAGATTCAGGCCATTATGGCACCATTAAAGATCCCAATCCAAACCACCCCGAGGACCGGATAAACAAGTTTATCCTAGCAACGTCACAGACAGATAAGTCTGCAAGACCATGCAGTCTCGGACTGCCGAAGATGGCCGCTCTATTCTCAAAAAGAGCTGGGCAGTGGCAGAGCAGATGTTCTACCCTTCTCCAACAGTAGTCATGATGCGGAAGATTCAATCTCCTAGCATGGGTACCAATGACACATTGCACCGTCAGCACCGCCACCAGTGTGCCTAGCTGCCCCCGAGGAAACCTCAGTAGATTTGCGGTTCTCCCACTATCGTACTGAGGCCACAGTGTCCTCTAGACTCTGCAGGTAACCTCCTTAGACCATCTAGACTGTGCAGCTCTGAGAAGTTACTGCTGAAGTAAAGCTCTACAGCAGCTTAATGGGACTCTTACCAGTGGATTTGCCTCCCGGTCCCCCAACCAGGTTCCCAATCTGGCGAGTTCGTCCGCGATTATATTACCGGGTATGCCCGAGTGAGCCGGTACCCAAAACAGTTCCAGGTTGGAATGTCTCGCCATCTCGTTAAGAGATGTCCGGCATTCACGAACCAATCTGGATGTCGTATAGACACCCGATAAAGAGTTAATCTCAGCCCTTCTGATGGCTGAAATCTCAGCCTGTACCACGCTACATTGATCCCGTAGCCTAAACTTCATCCTGATCCGAAATCTAGGAATGAAGACGCCACCCCCGACCCCGTGTCCGACTTTGACCCGTCAGTATAAACATCAAGCACATCTCCACGCATATTCGATGTGCCCGACGTTGATACCACGAAACCAATGTCAGACATGGTGGTGGGCGTGCAATAATCAGGCATAGTGTCGAAAGAGGTGCTATTGGAATTCATCATGATCAGTCCATGTCTTTCTAGGCAGCGGGTAAACACCACTCCTGTCTTTAATTTTTCCATATCATTTAGAACAATAAAGTAACTGCAAACAAAAAATATTTGGCGCGTTAGAGAATTAAACAATAAGAAAAAAACATCAAGTGAAAAAATTGGCGCTCGCCCATATTTTCCATGTTACGAGTCTCTGAAAATTTCAAATTTTTTAATACATCAATATGGGTATCATTTAAAAGCTTTTGAAGAGATCTATAAGGAAATACTAAAATTTCTTAAAAATGCTTAACCCATTAAAAGTCTATAACATTTTTATGTAAAATTTTATTTATTCTTAGTACTTAATTTTTTTTTTCTTATTTCTTAATTTTCGGTCAGTCCAATATTTGCTTTTTTTGATTGGAGTTACTTCACTAAACTAGATTTACATACATGGTGAAGGTTATATAAGATTTGGCTTAGCCGAATGTATTACTCTTACTTGTTTAACTTTCGTTGGAAGTACTGCAGCTGGTTATTTTTATGATAAAAGGTAAGAAAACTTGGTAGCACTTATTAAGCTGGTTCTGGTCTTTATGATAAAAAATTAATGAAATTAAGTTCAAACTTCAAATTATCGATAAAAAAAACTTTTTTTTTTAACAGAAAAGCCTTATGGTGGGAAAGAAATTCTTATAATGGTTTTAGTTTAAATTATTCGATGGGTAATTTGCAGTATGGCACATTTGGTGGTACAAATGTAATTGGTGAATGGTATATAAGATTCGGCATAGCCGGATATAAATATACAATTTATTTGTTGATTGGAAAAGTCTGTTTTACGAGGGCTGCTATATATATTTCTGGCCTGGCAACACTGAGTGCTGTCAAGTGCAATATGACATTTCCATTGGAAAGTTTGTCATTTTTAAGCATAATCGTACTCAAAACGTTGTGACGTACGACCATTATTTGTGTTGTTTACAGTGACTTGAAAAAATTAATATAGAAAAAAATGGAATTAACTCGTGAACATTTTCGTGCCATCATTTTTCACAACTTTCGAATTGGATTGTCACGACAAGACTGCATTGATGAACTTAAATCTTTGTATGGCGATGAAGCACCATCCTATAGCACTGGGAAAAATTGGTATAATGAATTTAATCGTGGCCGAAGCTCGCTCAAAGACGAATTCCGTGAAGGTCGTCCAAAAACGGCTGTTGTGCCAGAGAACATTGATGCCGTGCGTGAACTCATAATGCAAGATCGACGTCTGACATACCGAGAGACAGAGACATCCTTGGACATTTCTTCCACCAGCATACATTTGATACTGCATGAACACCTGGCCGTAAAAAAGGTTTGTTCTCGTTGGATCCCGCACAATTGGAAAGTTGCTCAAAAAAAGGCTCGTGTCGATTGGTGCAAAGAAATGTTGCAAAAATGCGATTGCGGTCCTTCAAAAGACGTTTATAAGATCGTCACAGGTGACGAATCATGGATCTATGCGTATGAGCCCGAAACGAAACAACAATCGACCGTGTGGGTCTTCAAAGACGAACAAAATCTAACGAAAGTTGTTCGTGGAAGAAGCACTTCGATGCAAATGGTCGCCTGTTTCTTCGGCAAAACTGGTCATGTGGCGACTGTTCCGCTTGAGCAACGTAGGACGGTCACTTCTGAGTGGTACACTACAATTTGTTTGCCTGAAGTCATCGGAGAAATTCGAAAAACCAACAAGAGAAGACGAATCATTGTTCACCATGACAATGCGAGTTCTCACACAGCGGCTCAAACCAGAGCGTTTTTAACCGGCCAAAACGTCGAATTAATGGGTCATCCGCCGTACAGCCCAGACTTGGCACCTAATGACTTCTTCTTGTTTCCGCACATCAAAAAAAAAAATGCGTAGTCAACGATTTTCGTCGCCAGAAGAAGCTGTTGAAGTGTTCAAAAACCATGTTTTAGAGGTGTCTCAATCGGAGTGGAAAAAGTGCTTCGACAACTGGCTTGAGCGCATGCAAAAGTGTATAAATCATGCTGAAGAATACTTTGAAAAACAATAAAACCATTTTTGATTATAAATATTCGCATTTTTACTGTTAGGCCAGAAATATATAGAGCAGCCCTCGTACTATGTCCACTGCAATAAGTAAAAAAAAAATTAAATTTAAAGAGTTACCCTTGCATGGTACGGAACCCCTTATCTGTGAGTTAAATTCACACTTGTGTATAAATTTGCTTTTTTAGTGTTAAAAAATAAAAAGTGATTTTTATATAAAATGAATTTATTGTAAATGCGTGTCTTTTAAAAATTTACCATTTTGTAAAAGGAGTTTCGTTTTTTCCCCAGAGCAATCTATACCTACCTTTTCAAATGTATCACCAATACAGGCGGCAGTTTCGATATATTTAACTTTTTTATAGCATCTCGCTTTTCGTTACAGGATGGACATTTCCAGCCGTGTATACGTTCACCGCTAAAATACATATCCAAACATTGTGTTAAATGACAGACATTATTATTTTCGGGCAGTTCTAAACTTAAATTGGAGAAACAATCATATGTTGCTGATTCCTTATCGCAAATGGTGCACTTAACGATACTTTTTATTTGGCCATAAAATAAATGCAAAATTAAACTTTCTTTTGATTTGGTAAAATCTAACCAGGCCTTATCGGAGGCCGTCATTGGTTCTCGTATATAATCAGGCTGCGTAACAGTCTGCAGATCGGAATGTAGCCAATCAATAAGAATCGTTAAAAATTCATGAGAATCTTGCTGTTCAATGCCACGAAACATTTTTTGATATTGACCCACAACGTACTAAAAAAAAAAAATTAAACAACAACACAATAAACAACATTTTGCTATGAAATGTTTAACTTACACGCAAATCCTTGCTGGCTACACATTTGTAATTACCATTCCATAAAACTTTTATTAGTGCGGCGAACTCTTCAACAATTTGTCCTTTCGTTTTATTGCTGCGTCTGATGTAGTTTTTGTATTTGTCCGTTATGCAGTATTCGGCCAGTTGTAGAGTATTGCTAAGACATTGTATTATGCTGTTCATGTAACATGTGTTTCCTAAATTCTTCAGGCCAGTCAAACCACGACCCTTAAAAGAAAAAAAAAAAACAAATAGAATAAATATGAGTTTTTTCAAAATGATTTAAGACACTTTGGGGAAAGAAGAAGGGTGTGTTTTTGATTAAATATTTCACATAAAAATAAACGTTAAATTTTTGAACGAAAGACAATAACAATGTTGTATGTAATTAAATATTAATGTTGATTAAATTACTTAGAACGATATATGAATGTTAAGCACTGCACATTTACAAATATAGAAAAATTAATTAAAATTTAAAGGAAAATAGGGGACCACCTGAATTAAAGTTATGGAATTAAATTAAAGAACAAAAACAAGTGCTAACAAGTTGTTCGGCTGGTATCACAAAGAGAATAGAACAACCCATAACCCAAAAAATATTGAAGTAATTAAAAAAATATTAGAAATTTAAATTCACAGTTACACCGTTTGCAATTTCTATTTGCGAATTGATCTCTTACTTATTTGATATCAAAATCAATAAAGAAAATTTACGAAACAAAATAATAAATAATAAAAAAATAAAATATCAAAGTTTCCCTTAGTAATTGAATTTATATTAAAAACATCTAAATTCAATAAAAGGTCGATATATGAAAAATTCGAAATGCGAAATAAAATATTAATTCTTAAAAAATCAGAAATTAAATAGAAAATTCCCCATTTTCTAATTGCCGGAGAGGAACGGAGTAACCCCAAAATATTAAAAAAAAAAAAAATTCTTATTGAAATTTCAACACAAATTTGAAAGCTAAGAAAAAAATTTTAAAAATTTAATAAAACTGAAAAAAATCAAAACAAAATTTACTAAAAAAATCACTGATAGTTACTGAAAAAAAACTGTAATTAAAAAAAAAGCGAAAAGTTAATAAACACAAAATTAAATATTTGTTCGAAAATTCGAAATAAAAAAATAACAATAAAATTGAAACTTACTAGAAGGATTAAATTCTCTAAAATGCAAAAAAAAAAAAAAATTCAAAATTCACATGAATTTGAATTGAATTAAATTCATTCAATAATAAATTAAACAAAAGTTTTGAAATAAAAAAAAAAAATCGCGAACAAAAAAATTTGGAATTTATCAGCAAACCAGAATTAAAAAAAAATTAATTTACATCATTTAAATTAGAAATTAAAAAAAAAAAATAATAACCATAAAATACCAAATTACTAATAGTTAAGGATAAAAAAAAAAAAATACAATTTACGGCCGTATGCATAACAAAAATCTTAGCACGAGGTTAGCAAAAGTGAAGAAACAAAGCAGTGTGTCACGACAACAATCTACAATGATTTTAAGTTCTAGGCTGTACTGCAAAACACACTGTGAGCTTTATTAAGTTTTTCACTCTAAGTTTTTTATGCATAGGCCTGTTAATAATTAAATATCAAAAATATCAAAATTAATTTAAAACAAGTCAGACTATTCGGCCTAGACTAATTCAGACTATTATGCCGAATCTTATATACCCTTTACCATCTATGTAAATCTAGTTTAGTGAAGTAACTCCAATAAAAAAAAAATTAAGTACTGAGTATAAATATAATTTTACATAAAAATGCCATCGGCTCTTAATGGGTTAAGAATTTTTAGAAATTTTTAGTATTTCCTTGGAGATCTCTTCAAAAGCTTTAAAATGATATCCATATTAATATTGTTACGTTTTCCCTTTTACAACAAACGTACGGATTCTTTTGATTGCAAATGCCACTGTGGCTCATTATTAATTTTGTATTCTTCTTACTTTGTGACTTTATCTGGCTATACTCCTTAATCCTACGGTCCTGTATATCCTATGGTCTCGTATTGACTAAACATGCGTTATTATTACAAACGCAGCCATCCACGCTACACTACTGTGTTACTCCGGCAAGACATGAACTACTCGATGCCTTGTTTAGTAACCTTAACCATCCACAGACATCTCCACTACTCCTTTTATCCAAGCCAGTCATCTCTTTTAATCCAAAAGCCACAACACACGTCTGCCATACACTGTTGTTATGCTGTTACACTTCCCTACGCTAACCGCTACCGTTCTTTCTTTTTATTATAAATGGCTTCTTGACAATTATCTGTTACTGTTATATTAAATTGGACGTCTCCACTAAATTATCTGCCATGGCTTCACACAATACTTGTCTTTTGCCTTGCATTACAACAATTATTATTTTCCGTTGTACGCATGTCCGAAGGCGGGATCGAACTCACGATCTTCTGTTTTACAGCATGCATCTGTATCAACGCAGCCATTGAGGCTGCTCGTCTTTTGTTGGATAATTGTGGTATTATTCTATACACACACCATTAGTGGAATTAACTTATTCACCACGCTCATACGGGGTTGCCAGATTTTATTTTCGTAACAATATTTTGAAAAAATTGAAAATTTGAGAGCTCCGTAACTCGAAAAAATGGGTGAGCGCAAATTTTTTTACTTGCGGTTTTTTCTTATTTTTTAATTCTCTTTCGCCCCATATATTTATTTTTTTGTTTAGAGTTTCTTTATTTTTCCAAATAACATGAACAACTTAGAGGTGGGCGTGGTGTTTTGCCTGCTGCCTCGAAGGGCATGGATCGATCATGCTGATTTCCAATAGAACCTCTTTCGACACTATATGTGACCGATTGACATATTTTTTTCGTGAGATCAAGTTTGCCTCGGACGGACAGACGGACATCGCTCAATCGACTTCGCTATGCAAAAGAAATCAGAATATATATACTTTTAGTGGTCGGAAATGGATATTGTAGAAATTACACACGGATTGACAAACTTAGATATACCCTTTTTCCACTTTTTGTGGTGAATGGTATAAAAATAACAACATAAATAATTAATAAAAATCAATCAAAAAGAATGAGGATGAAGGGGGAAGAGTGCTTGTGGAGATTCAATTTCAATCTTTGCGCTGTGAAAGTGACAAAAAAGACCTCTGCAAGGAGTTTATTCCACAAAAGGACTCTACAGGTTAAAAAAAAAAAAGAATTTTCCCTAAAATCTGTACTGCGATGTACTGGCCAATGCGGGATCCATTCTTGATGAAGAATGGTTTTTAGGAACAACTTTCCTAATTTCATTACAGCACTTTCCGTTTTAGTAACGATAAAACGGTGAAACACATCCCACATTGCGTTGATGCTCGAGTGAGTCAATAGAGCTAGATATTCTACTGTCACCGATGAGTTTCTTTACTCTCTCTTGCACACGGTTGTTGGTGCCGTCTCATACATGAGAGTTGTATTCCATTATCGTTCTGAAAAGCGTGACGTAGACAGCGAAGAGATTAGAAGAGAAGATACGTTTCAGAGAAACCTGAACCATCGAATTAACTGTCATCGACAGCTTCTGATACCTTATGGCCGTTTCCACAACGAAAACTTAGCAGGAGGTTAACATAAGTAAAGAAACTAAGTAAGCATGGTCATTGCAAGGCTCTCCACACAATTTGACACTAAAAATATAGTTATGGATCACGGCAACAATCTACTGGCTGTACGCAAAAACACACTGTGAGCTTTATCAATTTCTTCACTCATGTCAAACTCATTCTAATGTGCGGTTTCTGTAATACAAGCGAGCGACTCGTCTAGAAAATTTGAATGAAAAGCACTCAACTTTTTGAGTGATTCCTTTACACATTTTCTAGACGAGTCGCTCCCTGACAATACAGAAACAGCACGTTAGTTTTTGTTATGCATACGGCTGTTAATATCTATATCATCCGTAATTTCCGATGAGATAGTCCCCTGAGTGCTTACTGGTCCCATTAAAAAAACCATTAATTAAAAAAATAAAAAATAAAAAAACTAATGTGCTGTGTGCAAACGACTCGTCTAAAAAATTTATATGAAAAGCACTCAATTTTTTGAGTGATTTCTACACAAATTTTCTAGACGAGTCGCTTGCTTGCAATACGGAAACTGCACATAAATATTAAATGTTTACCGACATTAAGAAATTAGTTTTATTTTAAGTTTTAATTTTGCATAATAACACTCAGAGTAACAAACAGCCGAAAAACTATGCCCCTAATAAATTGGGCATTTTATATTCGAGAGCCTGTTTCTCATACACCCAAACAAAAGTATTCCTCCTTCCTCGATTTTGAATTGACGCGAAATTTTTGCCGAATTTCGCTTTATAAATCATTTTCGTATGAGAACAAAGGGAAATGAAACAAACAAGTTGTCACTCTTTGCTGTCCATTAACCTTTTTCAAGTTTCGTCCTTGAAGAAATATTGTTGTAACATATTAATGTTCTTCTCTTCTGGTTGAAAAATGTGTTTATTTTTTTATAGTTTTAACGATTAAATCAAAAACAATTAAATTTTACACACCTTAAAATAAAGGAAAAACAAAAACTTTTTATGTTTTTACCACATGGTGAGGGATATTTATTATTCACGATAAACGAAAAAAAAATTATCTTTAAAATAAAACTAAAGTAATTATGTATGTGTTGGGAAATCATCAACATAACAACAACAAAAATGAAGAAAGAAAAAGGATATAACAAAGATATTTTAAAAATAAAGTTGGCTTTATTTAATTCAAAATTAGTTGGGTAATGTATCATTCATTTGTCCTTGTTCTTAAAGTTTGCGGATGTAAAATATTTGCGCCAAATCAGCATGAAAGTTTTTCCAAATTCGGTGAAAATTGCCCCACCCTATCGGTTGTTAAATAATTCTTGCAAAAAAACCAACTTCAAAACAGATTTCATCTGTCTGCCTGTAACGGTTCAAGAGTACGGCCACATACATTAGATTACATTAACTATTGGGACACCCTTGTATCTCCAAACTTTATACTTGTTTAGCTATATAATATAATATATATATAATATAATAGTTTGCCAATATACTTCAAATTACAGTACGTATAGGGGCACCCTTTAATTACCAAATTCAAATTATATACTTGCTGTTGTAGTAGACTAAGCAATCAGGTTCTTTGTACATTTCAACCGTCTGTCTATAACGGTTTAACAGTATGATCATATACATCAGTTTATATCAACTATTGTAAAACCCTTTAATTTAATATTTAAAATATTTATACTTCTATCAAATGAACATTTATTATTCGGAATCTTTTAAAATTTAATTTACTTTATTCGTGCTTGATTCCTTCAAATATACTTCTTCTTTTATATTGAACAAAGTAGTGGATATTGTGTCTAATTTTCAGGTGTTTGTATATATATAAGGGTTCAAAAAATATGGCCATATACGTAAAATTAAGTTACTTTTGGGAACACCCTTTAATTTCTAAATTCAAATTATAAGCTTCTTGTTATGCGGACTTAGCAATATAGGTTCGTTGTAAATTTCAACGAATGTTGACAACTGCTAAAAGTATGGCCATACACATTAAATTAAAGGAATTATTGGCGCACCCTTTAATTTATAATTTTTTTTTTATTAAAACTAGTTACTATAACGACCATAGCATAGTGATCTTTAGCGATGATTATCGTTTTTGGCGTATGCGGATGTAAAATTTTTGCGCCAAAGCAGTAAGAAAATCATTTTTTCAAATTCAGTGAAAGTTTCCTCGATCGGTTGTTAAAAAACTGAATGATGGACTGTTGTATTTGCGGTATTCGGTAAATAAAAATAACACTTCACTTGTAAGTTCTAAAATCTATTTTATTATGTCTGGTTCGTGTAAATCTCAAGCTTAGAATGAATATAATTTTATTTATTATGTTGACAGTTATTTAGATAACAAAGCATATAAAAAGTAACGGCGTTATTTATTCTTTGGTATTGCCAACATCTCCCTTTGTTTTAGTTATATAATACGGGGCCCAAAACGGAGGCTTTCTACGTCTACTGGATCTGCGCAATTCCACATTGGAGCTGGTGGGAACATTTAATTGTTTAAGAATACTAGAATTCTCCTGTTGACTCGATTGGTGATATTGAGTAGTCTGTTCATTTGATAAATTCGGTTCGGAATGAGGTAAAGTTGGCTCATGTTGTTTATTAAGTTGGCTTATTTGAGAAATTTGATCTGGTGGCTCTGGCTGTTGGATAGGTTGATTTGTGGTTTCTGTAGGACTAAAAGATATTGGCTGTAAATTAAAGGAATCAAGAAAGTTATTTGTTGATGATATATTTGTTTTGGGATAGGTAGAAAAATCTGGTCTTAGTTGGTTTGTATGGCTTCTAATAGTTGATGGTAAATTTAAATGATTTTCAAGTTTGACCTCGTACATAACTTTACCAAGCTTTTTTACTATTATACCAGGTGTCCAGTTTTCTTTATTTCTTTTATATATTTTTGCAAAAACTTTCTGCCCGATATCATAAGCTCTTGGCTTAGCTCCATATTGATTATTAAATTGAGATTCCATATGCTGGTCACGAATTTGTAAGTCTGTGTTTGGTTTTTTAAGTAGATCAAGGCTTATTCTTATTTTTCTTCCCACGAACAATTCAGACGGAGTCTTTCCCGTCACCTTGTTTGGGGTAGAACGATAATACTGGAGGAATGTATTTAATTTTTGTTTTGCAGTGCCACACCCTTCCAATTTCCTCAGTGACCGTTTAATAGTATCCACGAACCTTTCCGCTTGGCCATTTGATTGCGGGTGGTAAGGGGCCGTAAATAAGTGTTTAATTCCGTTTTCTTGACAAAATGTTGCAAACGTGTGGCTAGAAAATTGAGTGCCATTGTCACTCACAATCAATTCTGGATTACCAAATGCAGATGTAAATTCTTTAAGGCACTCAAGTATAACAGATGATGAAATTGATTTTATCTGGTATATTTGGGGCCACTTGGAGTATGCATCCACCATTATAAAATAATAAAAATTTTCCACAGGACCAGCTATGTCAATATGAATTCTTTGCATTGGTCGATTAGCAATTGGCCATGAATGTAATGTGGTTTTAGGTAGTGTTTTTGCTGCTAATGAACAGTTTGTGCACTCTTGAACATATTTCTTAATGTCTTCATCTATATGAGGCCAGTATACATAGCTTCGTGCTAACATTTTGGTGCGTTCAATGCCTCCGTGACCCTTGTGCAATTCTTTTAAAATTCTTTTCCTAAAGCATTTAGGTATAATGATTCTATCTCCATACATCAAGCAATCACTAGCTATGCTCAAATTTTCTTTCCGAGAAAAATAACATTTTAAATATGGATCGATAATATTAGGCCACTTACCAGATTTTAAATATTTTATTACGTTTTGAAGCTCGTCGTCTTTTGCAGTTTCGCTTTTTATCATGTTAAATGTGATAGGTAATACTTTGGTGGCATCCTCAATAATAAGTTTGATGGCTTTTTCTAGTTTAACACAGGCTACTACCGTGTCTTCGTTTGCTTTGGGATTATTTTTAATTAGTCTCGATAAAATATCGGCAGCACCAAAATTATCTGTAGACACATATTGCAATTCAAAATCATAGGACATCAGTGTTAAAGCCCAACGTTGAAGGCGATTGGCTGAGTGTGCAGGAATTCCTTTCTTATTCGAAAATATGGCCAGTAAAGGCTTGTGGTCCGTTTGGAGAATAAATTTTCTTCCATAAATGTACTTGTGGAATTTTAAAATGGCAAATACCAATGCCAGGGCTTCCTTCTCTATTTGAGAATAATTTTTCTCCGCCGGTGTAAGCGATCTTGAGCAATGGTATATAGCTTTCTCACTTCCATTTGGAAACACGTGACATATATATGCTCCCAATCCTTCATTTGAAGCGTCTGCGGCCACCTTAATTTGTAATCGCGGATCATAATGGGTTAATAACAATTTAGAACACAACAGTTGTTTAAAATGTTGGAAACTTTGTTGACACTGCTTTGACCAATTCCATTTGACGTTTTTCTTTAAAAGATTGTCTAATGGATCCCTAAGTTTACGCATATCCGGGAGAAATTTGCTATAATAATTAATCGCTCCTAAGTATGACCGCAGTTGAGCAACATTTTCTGGTGGTGGTAGCTCGCGAATTTGCTTTATTTTGTTTTTATCTGGAGATATACCGTGGCTATCAATGTAGTATCCCAGATACGTACAAGAATTTTTAAAAAATTGACATTTCTCAAAATTTACTGTCATATTATAGATTTTCAATCGTTCTAAAACTTGTTTTACAACTATTTCATTTTGCTCACGTGTTTTTGTTGCTATAACCACATCGTCTAAGTATGGGTAAGTACATTCAATTCCTGAAAGTATGGTTTGTATAGCCTGCTGAAAAGCGCCTGGTGCAGATTTTACTCCTTGGGCAAGACGATTAAAGGTGTAAAGACCGCGGTGAGTATTAACGACTAACAGCTTCTTTGTTTCATCGTCTACTTCTAGTTGCATGTAAGCGTTGTTTAAATCTATAATTGAAAATGATGAGCAATTATTGAAATTTACAAATATATCATCTGGCAGTGGTAACGGAAAATTGTGGGACTCAAGCTGGGCGTTGAGTCCTGTAGAATAATCACCACAGATTCTAAGCATGCCAGATGCTTTCTTTACCACGACAATAGGAGCGGCCCAATCTGAATAATTTACTGGGGTGATAATGCCTTCTCGCTCTAGTGTATCGAGTGTTTCGTCGAGACCTTGCTTTACAGAATATGCAACTTGTCGTTTAGGTCGAAAAATTGGAGTTGCATTTTGTTTTAATGGCAAATGTATTTTAAATTTTTTCACGTGTCCAATTTCCTCCCTAAAGACATCTGGAAACAGTTTACGTAGTTCTTCTGGTGTTAGTGAACCTTTGAGATTTATGTTTTTACACGAAGTATATGTATCGATTGGTTTATTCCACAGATGGAATTTATCCATAAGGTCAGACCCAAAAAGATTTAAATCTGGAATTGAGGAAACCAAAATGTTACAAATTATATTGGTGTTATTGAAAGTTGCCGTTGCTTTAAACTCTCCTAAAAGGTGTATGCTCTTCGTTGAAGCATCCTGTGGTATTAAATTTGATGTGTGTAGTGATGGCTTACCAACTTTTATCCATGTTTGTTTGGAAATTATTGTAACGTCTGATCCTGTGTCGTGTTGTAGCTTAACACTTACATTATTGATAAATAAAGTGACATATTTTCTGGTTTTGTGTGTAATTTTACCTGTGTGCACGCTTTTAATAAATTTCTTTTTGTTAAATATATATTTTTCATTTAAATTGTTGTTTTTGCTTTTACGATTTTTTTCAGGGAAACATGAACAAAACCCTTCTTTATGGCCTATTCTATTGCATTGACTACATTTGTGGTTGGTGTATTTGCAGTCTCGGACGAAATGCATTAGACCACATTGCCAACAAGGGCGCCTTGGAACTTGTGTTTATGTGTTTTCTAACGTTTTAGACGTTTTTACGGCATTAATATTCATGGAGTTAGTATCCTGAACTATTACGTCACGTTTTAAACATTCCATGCGTTGAATTTCGGCTACCAACTTGTCTATTGTTATTGGTGCTGATTCAGTTTCACTTTCAAGCAAGGTTAAAAGTCGCGCTTTTATTTCTTTATCCTTCTCACTCTTTAGTCCATTTACGAAGATTAAACATTTTAAGTTGTCAGCAGTGCAATTGCTTAACGAAAAATTTTCGCAATGGCGGTTAACAATGGCGGCATAACTTACAAAGTCCTCCATTTCACCTCTAACATTTTGCATGCACTTTACCCTCAGACTGAACAAACTTTCTTTTCTACCAAATAATCTTTTTAAAATTTCCAAAGTATCTGCAAAATTAACCTCTCGAGGCTTTCTAGGAAGTAGATAATCCTTATATTTATTAAACACTGCCGTACTTACTTTCCTTAATAATAACCTAACTTTTGATGCGTCGTCAAGTTCTTGGGCTTCAGTTTCAAAAATGTCCTCATACCTGTCATACCACGTTGAAAATATTTGGCCATCCTCTGGTTCATATGTGAATTCACGAATGTTTTTGGAGATGATGTCCATTAAGGTCTCTGGGGCTATGGACGAACTGGAGGCAGGTGTTGACAAATTTGATACGACTACTGAAGGAGTACTCTGTGTTATGTTTATAAGCATTTCCATCAACCTTTGTTGTTTATCCATCGACTCCTGTTGACGAACCAAAATCTCCCCCACAACATTTTCCAAGGATCTTGTTGCCATTTTTCTTTTTGTATAAAAAAAATATTTTTACCTCGTCGCCAGTTGTTGTATTTGCGGTATTCGGTAAATAAAAATAACACTTCACTTGTAAGTTCTAAAATCTATTTTATTATGTCTGGTTCGTGTAAATCTCAAGCTTAGAATGAATATAATTTTATTTATTATGTTGACAGTTATTTAGATAACAAAGCATATAAAAAGTAACGGCGTTATTTATTCTTTGGTATTGCCAACATGGACTTTGAATTTTTGTTGCTCCAAAATTTATTCTATTACTAGCAGTGCCCACGACTTCGTCTGGATTTCATTTTTTATTTTCTCAAAATTCAAATTTAACTATATATTCTAGAGTTCTGTAGACAGTGTTCAAAATTTTCTATCTACAAAAATAAAAATTGCTGATTACTGTTTTTTGTCTACGAAATGACCTATTATTACGATAGGTTCTAGGTTCTAAGGGACCTCCTTACAAAATTTTTTTCAAATCCATCCAGTACTTTTTTTCCAAAAATAGGTGTTTTGTATTCTATATCGATTACTATCTACACAAACAACAAAATTTTCTCATGTACAGAAAGGAGCCTGTTGCTGTTTTATTATACATATGTATAGATGGGAATACCCTTTAAATTTTGATTTTATTTTACTTCTTGTTATTTTAGTGGACACCTTCTGCGTAAATTTCAAAAGTTTAGCTTTAATAAATCAAAAATAAATAAAACAACATCGTTTATGGGGACACCCTGTAATTTTTAATAATTTTTTTATACTTGTTATTACATCGGGCATTGGAAATATACTAAATTTCAAAGGTCTGGATCAAAAATTAAGGCCTTTTAGCTGAAAATCATGTATATATGGGCACGCCCTTTAATTTTTTTTTGTTATAGCAGCATAATAAAACACTTCCTGTTAATATTTAAAGTGCGCATTACAGTTGAAGAGATAGAGATCTATGAGAAACGGATAGACATTGTGTACCGTTTTCAGGTTCGGAACTCAAATTTTAGTTCTACAAGTTTTTCGTTATTTTACAACATTTAAAGGATTTTTCTTAAAAAAAAAAACCTTAAATTTTAAAATCATAAAAGATATTGGCCCTATTCACGATCTTTGTGCAATGGTCTTGCATCATAGCATTTGCAAAATTGTGTAGCATATTTTACTCATTACTATATGTTTTGTTGTTGTAGACTAAAAGTATGCTACACAATTTTACAAATGCTATGATGCAAGACCATTGCACAAAGATCGTGAATAGGGCCATTAAATTAAACACAATCAACTAAATAAGTTTTATTTTGTAAAAACATTTATTTTTCTAAACCATTTAAAAATTGTTTTTTTGTTCAAAAATTAATTATTAAAACCAAATAGAACAACTTAAAATAGGCAACGAAAACTGAGTTAGCTTAAATGTAGGCTACATATTATAATAAAATATTATTAATGATATGTTTTAACTACGACTACATTTAATAATTATGCTGATACTGCAGCAAAAATTGAATGCCGCGCGCCAATTTTAATGGATGCAACAAATGAAAAAAAAAATGATCTTCGCAAGACAATTATAATTAATCTTCAAATCCAAAGAGTCTTTAAACTTAAAGAATATCATAATCCCTATTTTTTGTTAAATAAATCAATATAACACACCCCCAAAAAATCCAACAAATATATGCGAACACAAAATAAAAGCCAAGGTTCAAGATTACGTATGGGAGGACACACTATCACAACTCTTTTACCAACTTAAGTAAGTATTGTGGATCAATCAGCCCATAATTTATGTTCTTCTTGCCTGCCCTAAGTTAAAAGCGTGCTATGATAAATATATTTTAAATAAAGGAATTAATCTACTCATCGATCCTTCAGAAAGTAATATAAATACAATATTTAAATTTATTTTCAAACTAAAAATTAAAGTTTAAGATTGTTTTTAAATTAACACAAATTTTAGTTGATGGCCACAGTAGCCAAGACTTGTATATGTATTAAATATTAATTCTTTATTAATATAGTCTTTAAATCATGTAAATAAATAAATAATAATAAATAAAAACAAATATAGCAATTTAAAATATGTAATAAAAAATAAAAAATGAGACAGCCTAAAAGTAGGCTACATATTATAATATAATACTACTAACATGTGTTTTAATTACTACCACATTTAATTGCCCCTAAAAGTATGCATTATTTTTAAGCAAATTTTCTTAACATGTAAAAAAGTAAAAATATCACACCTTTTTAATCGGTCGTAATGAGGATGTATAACGATATGTTGAGGTTGGTAATTGGATTTTTACACCGCCAATAATCATCTTAAGAGAAAAAATGAAGTTATAAAAATTGAAAATTGTCTTGTCTTGCTGTAAGTATTCCGAACACTTTGCGACATTCTCTGTTAAAAGACCGTTTAAAACTAAATCTTATAGTTGGTTGACACCAAAATCTTTTAGCCAGAAGAAAAAAAAACAAAAAAGAAAACAAGAACAAACTAAACAAACAACTGAGAAGAACGTAAAGAAAATAATAACAAATTAAGGCGCAATTTTCCAACATGCGTAAAACAAAATTAAAGATTTTTTACAAAAACACAGAAACAGAAAATGTTAGAAAAAGAGACAGACAAGTGCTTTGGACTACACACATATATTTGTTTGGGTGTTTGTTTGTTTTATTTTTATTCGATTTTTTTTTATGGTTTTTGGTGGTCATGGCTTTCTTTTAATTGATTCCTACTCAAAAATCATAAGGAGAAGGAAGGAAGGAAGGAAGGAAGAAAGGTAAGTTAAAAATAATCGCATGTGACTGTTAAAAACAAAACAATTGCAATTCGTTGACTCGTTTGAATCGTTGTACGATTCAATAGTATAAACAATGTTTGAACAAAAAAAAAAAAAAAAAAAAAAAAAAAAAAATCTAAATCTGATTTATAAACGTGACCTTTTAAAATGGAATAGATTTTACTTTTAAAATTATATATAAATTATTTCTTTGTCTTTTGTTGAACTATGATGCCTGTTTCGAAGCTTTCGCTGGTAATTAAAACATTGATAGTTTGGCTACACGTACAACAATACACATGAAATTGAATAAATTTAACCTTTTTTTAAATAAATTTAGCAACTAAAAATGAGAAAGGAGAATTCAGAAATCACGTGTAAGGTTAAAAGGGTATTGTCAATAGTTACAGGTTATAGTTAAAATAGAAGACAAATGGATCATCTTGTGATATCGTTTTAATGACCACTGTGACTATGGTCGATAGAAGAGAGATAGGATGTAATACAACATTTTAGTATATATCGCCTCTTTATCTGGGTATGATCAACCTATCCTTGTGTTGCAAAGTAATTATTATATTCCCGCTCCTAGCGAGGCCGTTGGCATTGCTGAATTCAAAAATAAATATAAAGACAAAAATGTGCGAAGAAATTCGTTTTTAAAAAAATTGTGGAGATATTATTTGTACAGAGTAACGGTGCAAATAACACTAGTCTTGGTACCAACATTTTTTTTACATATTAAATATTTAGATATTTGTAAAATATATTGTAAAGAAAATTTACGGAAGCAAGATTTTTTATGAAAAATTCTAGTTCTGTTCTTAATTCCACACAAAATTTTTACTTTCAATTTTTCGAAGCATTGTTGCTATATAATTATTTTGCATTATTAATTTTCATTGAAAATGCATATGTGAAAATTTCCTGTGAATTCAGAACATGCGTGAATATTTATTTATTTTTTTTTAATTTTTTTCTTCAAAAAATTTTCATTTTTTTTATAAAAAATTCTTCATGTTTCCTAAAAATTTTATCATGGTTTCTATAAAAAATATTTCATTTTTTCTATATAAAAAATCTTTCATTTTATCTATAAAAAATCTCTCATTTTTTCTATAAAAAAATTTTCTATAAAAAATTTTCATTTTTTCTATATAAAAAATCTTTAATTTTTTCTATATAAAAAATCTTTAATTTTTTCTATATAAAAAATCTTTAATTTTTTCTATAAAAAACTGAAAACGTTTTGTCTCCAAAAATTTTAAACTCAAACACATTTCTATAAAATATTCTCTCCACAATTTTAAAACAAAAAATCTTTAATTTTTTCTATATAAAAAATCTTTAATTTTTTCTATAAAAAATCTTTAATGTTTTCTATAAAAAATCTTTAATTTTTTCCTATAAAAAATCTTTAATTTTTTCTATATAAAAAATCTTTAATTTTTTCTATATAAAAAATCTTTAATTTTTTCTATATAAAAAATCTTTAATTTTTTCTATATAAAAAATCTTTAATTTTTTCTATATAAAAAATCTTTAATTTTTTCTATATAAAAAATCTTTAATTTTTTCTATATAAAAAATCTTTAATTTTTTCTATAAAAAACTGAAAACGTTTTGTCTCCAAAAATTTTAAACTCAAACACATTTCTATAAAATATTCTCTCCACAATTTTAAAACAAAAAATCTTTAATTTTTTCTATAAAAAAAATCTTTCATTTTTTCTATAAAAAATCTTTAATTTTTTCCTATAAAAAATCTTTAATTTTTTCTATATAAAAAATCTTTAATTTTTTCTATATAAAAAATCTTTAATTTTTTCTATATAAAAAATCTTTAATTTTTTCTATATAAAAAATCTTTAATTTTTTTCTATATAAAAAATCGTTAATTTTTTCTATATAAAAAATCGTTAATTTTTTCTATAAAAAATCGTTAATTTTTGCTATAAAAAATCGTTAATTTTTGCTATAAAAAATCGTTACTTTTTGCTATAAAAAATCGTTAATTTTTCCTATAAAATATCGTTAATTTATGCTATAAAAAATCGTTAATTTTTGCTATAAAAAACCGTTAATTTTTTCTATAAAAAATCGTTAATTTTTTCTATAAAAATCGTTGATTTTTCTATTAAAATCGTTCATATTTCCATAAAAAAATTTCATTTTTTCTATAAAAAAACTTTTTCATATTTTTATAAAAAATTTTTCATTTTTTCTTAAAAAACTTTTTCATTTTTTCTATAAAAAATCTTTCATTTTTTCTATAAAAAATCTTTCATTTTTTCTATAAAAAATCTTTCATTTTTTCTATAAAAAATCTTTCATTTTTTCTATAAAAAATCTTTCATTTTTTCTATAAAAAATCTTTCATTTTTTCTATAAAAAATCTTTCATTTTTTCTATAAAAAATCTTTCATTTTTTCTATAAAAAATCTTTCATTTTTTCTATAAAAAATCTTTCATTTTTTCTATAAAAAATCTTTCATTTTTTCTATAAAAAATCTTTCATTTTTTCTATAAAAAATCTTTAATTTTTTTCTATAAAAAAACTATTATTCATTTTTTCTATAATTTTTTTTATATATTTTAATTTTTTCTATAAAAATATTTTCATTTTTTTCCAAAAAAAAATTTTCATTTTTTGTAAAAAAAATTGGTGAGACCATATTAATTTTCTCCAAAATGTTTGGAGACAATTCTTTTCTTTTTTGAAAGAAAACGTTTTGTCTCCAAAAATTTTAAACTCAAACACATTTCTATAAAATATTCTCTCCACAATTTTAAAACAAAAACCAAACTGTCTTCACTTTTTTAAGAGAAAAAAATATTTATTAACAGTTTGTGTAGACGGTTTTTCTTTAGAAAAATATTAGAGAGTGAATATTCCATATTTCTATAAAAAATGTTTGGAGACAATAATTTTTTTTCTAAAAAAAGTTTGTAGAGAAAATATTATTTTCTTTGAAAATTAATGAAGAAACCATTTCGCATAGAAACGTATGCGGGTAAAATACTTTTTTCTATAAAAAAAAGTTAGTGGAGATGGTCTCCACTCTATAAAGATATTATGGAAACCATATTTTTTCGATAAAACTTTTGTGGAGACAAAATAATTTTTTTTTTTAATTTGTGAAGAAAACATTTCTTGTATAAACGTTTGTGGAGAAAATATTTTTTTAAACTTCCTTTAAAAGATTAATGGAGGTAATTTTTTTTTTTATAAAAAATAAAACTTTTTTTTCTAAAACTAAATTAATGATGAAAACTTTTGAAGAAAGAAGATAATATTTTTTCTACAACAAACTTGTGGCGATAAAATTTTTAGGTGGTTTTTATTTTAAAAATTCGTTAAATAAATATTTTTTCTAAGTTTCTTGTCAGAAAAATACTTAAACAGCAATACATTACTTACCACTGTTCCTGAAACTGGTGAAAAGTCTCGTTGCCTTTGTGAAGCATAATTGTTCGGCAAAAAGTTAATTGCTGTTTCTGTGGCTAATTTTGGTTTAGTCGAACGATCAAACTGAGGTATTGTCAATTGTGCTGAAACATTTTCTAAATCCTCTGAACCATTATCTTGAAACTCATAAACGTCATTGATTTCAGAAACTTCAATTTCAGAACGGCTTTTTTCTTCCTCAATTAATTGAGCGTTTATATGACGTTTATTTTCTCGTGCTATCGCCAACTGCAGTTCTCGTTGTTGTTTTTCTTTTTCTAATTGTTCATCTAAACGCTGACGTTCTTCAATTTTAGCTTCAATTTCTTTAGTTTTTTTCTCTACATCAACTTTGTCTTGTAATGGAATGTTGGCTTTTTCTTCTTTTTCACGATTCTTATATTCCTCTAGCTCTTCACGTAAGCGCATATTTTCAAGTTTCTTAAAATAAAAAATATATAAAAAATGAGAAAAAGAAATACCTATATTTAATAAAAAAAAAAAACTTACAAAATCCTCCGCTGTGCTTTCCAATTGCATCATTTTGTACAGTAGTTGTTGATCCAAAGAAGACCACTGATTTTTACCATAAATATTATTCAACTCTATGGCCACTTTGTGTAACTCTTCATCATTTTCCTTAGCCTTTTCTAATAAAGTATTATGTTCTTCAACTAATTCTTCGATAGCCTTTTGTTTTTCATCATATATTTTGATAGCCGCCTGCTTGCTAGATCTATCTATGACCGGTCTTATTATAATGGGAGAGGGTGTTTTTATAGCATCGTTTATATTTGATATTATATCGTCTTTCATTTGTATATCAAACACTGATGGATATTCTATATCATCTAAGAAATCATTTTGTGGAATAGATGGTGCCTGCACCATGGGATTTGTACACATTGTTGGGTACATACAAAGGAAATTTTCATAACCACCTTTGAGAATTTTAATAGGCGAACGATAGGTTATATCAGGATCCCACTACAAAAAAAAAGAGAAATTATTTTTGCAGAGATCGCAGTTAAAGATAAATACTGTTATAGAAAAATAACGCCTGGGACACTATTTGGAAGGAAAATTTTGTTCGTACACTTTATAACAAAAAAAATTTTGCTTTCAAGAAAGTGGGTGGGGCAGAAAACGTTTTTGTAATAATTAACTTACATTTTGTAATATAGATAACAATATTGATATTGGTCTATCTTCCTCAGCATTCAGTTCATTACAATTCCAATCCATAAGTACAACTTCATTTTTAATTCCTCGAGCCGACCACAGCTTTTTGGATTCGCTGTCAAGCTTATCTTGTAATTTACCAGCCGACATGCTAAAATATTTTGAAATGCAACATTATCTTGAAAATAATTCTTAAATACATCATATTTAATATTACCCTGTTTGTATTATTTCCTCTGGTATACTAAGAGTCAATTTATAATTTAAATGTGATGATTTAAAATCATCTGCTGAACGACAGTCTATTACTAAAACATTATCCAATTTCATTGCCTCAAATAATTGCTGACAAGACATATAACGCATAGATGCAATGTCTATGTCGTTGGTTTTAGGAGAATTTGAACGCGAACGGTCACTTGATGCCATTGTAGATTGTTTTTTATCTGAAGGCGACATATTTAGTGTTGTCTTTATATTGTTCTTGTTATTTAAACGATCATAACGTTTATTTAATGACATTGTTAATGCCTCCAAACGATCCATAGTCATTTTATTAGTGCGATTATCACCCAACATTTTTCTTATTAAAGGTTTATTTTCCTGATACTCAGGTTTCTTGTAGATACTGTTGAGCATATTAAAATATTTCGTATAGAAAACATACGCCAACTCTTCATCTCCTTTGCGATAATGTTTTTCAGCTTCAGCATTAAGACGTTGTGCAATCTCTAGTAAACTAAATAAAATAAATAAACATTTTTAATGTTTTCTTATTGTATAGGGAGACTGTACTTACGGCAGCATTTTACGTTGTCTTACGTCAGGAATTTCGGATTTTTTTTCCAAGTCATCTATATTTCTGCAAAGATATATTGCTTTTGGAGAATTCATTTTCGTGGCTGATTTTTTTTCTTATTTAATTGTAATTTTATTTCAGATGTTTTGTCGCAATTTCTGCTGGTTGTTGTTTACTACGGGTAGCGAAGGGTTGTCAATGTATTTTTTTATTTAATTAAATATTTTAAACAATTTATATTGGTGGTTACGTTAAATTTGATAAATTTGTAGTAAATTTTCTTGTTATTTTCCAAATATTTTAACATAAACACAACTTTTTATCCCATTCATTAGCAGAATGACGTTTCACAATAGAATAGCAATTATAAGTGATGCCGTACACCACTTAACTAATTTTATAATTAGTGGCAACTCAAGTCTCTAATCATATGATAGGGATATTACCAGATGAATAAAAACATAGAGAATATTTTACTTCAAACAGTTACCTTATTCACAAACCTCTGTTTAACTTGAGTGGCAACTCAAGTCTCTATTCATATGGTAGGAAAATGGCCAGATAAATACAAGAACATAGAAAATACTTTACTTGAAACATTTACCTTATCCACAAACCTCTGTTTAACTGTACAATGTTTTGTAGAGACTGGTCTTTTTGAACAGTTGTGGTGAAAATTAATGGGTTTATAAAATTTTGTAGATTTAGGAGTATTCATTCCACTTAAAAACCATTTAGCTACATGTGGCAGCAATTTCCCTACGAAAAATTTTTGCTATTTTTTCCTTTATTAAAGTTTTTAATGCAATATTTTTTCTAGAAAATTTAGTATAAACCGCATATTTTCAATATTAAAAGATATTTGTAGAAACAGAAAACATCTACATACATACTTATATTGCATACTTCACTTCTATCGGCACCGCCATAAAAAAATTGTTTAAGCAAATTAAATTATTGATTGAACGTGTGGCAACTACTTTTCCTAAGCATTACTTTATGTTGGAATTTCCGCCAAAAATAGTTCTTTATTACAAAAAGTTGGAAAAGTGTAACAGGAGATTTATTAATAAGAAACTTTCGAACAAATATGAGCAGCAAACGTGTTAGAATATCGATAAAAGTTAAAGAGTTATAAATAAAATATCATTAGATTGGTAAGTATCAACTTAAAATTAAAGTAGCGCCTTAAAGCAAGCAATTCCTTAGCAAATAAGAGATTAACGCTGGATTGCAAATCAAATATAGGAAAATCCTAAACTTAGTCCGCCTAATGAAATGAAAAATTCATTCCAGTCTATAGACCAGAGTTCAAAATCTTTCATTTATGGGCATTTAATATTAATCATTTATGATATTTTTAATATGTAAGATTTCTATGATTTATTTTATTTTTCACGTTCACAAACGAGCATCAAAGATGTTCTGCCTGCGATCACACATGAATGTTTGCGTCACTTTCGTTTTTAAGTAAGTTTTTAATAAGTGAACAACAATAATATCATTCTCATTAATGCTGCTGTTCGTAAACGAGTGGTAATTTTTTTCAGCGTTTTCATATATGAGAATTCAAAAATCAAGTAAAATCTCTAAGATATTAACAATAAGAAGTGTTTTTTTTAATGTATGGAAAGGAAGAAAGCATCAACCTATAAGCGACAATTCTGTTATTTAGTTGTAACATACGCGTATTTACGCCTGCAAAAGAGCATAAAAAATTGCGTGTGTACACAAACGCGAACGATTTACGAAAATTTTTTTCCAATCTTTTCACTTATGAAAAATGATCAAAATTGAATATTATCATAAATGAGCACTTGCGTGAAAAATATATATTTACTCATTTTTTCACTTTTGAGTAAAAAAAAAAATAAATAAATCATCACATTCATAAATGAAAAAACCAAATATTTTCTAACCTCTCATACATTATTTATGAAAAGAAGCAACAAAAACTAAAATGTCTCACTGCTCACACATGTGTCAGAAGTGATAGAGCATTTCTGTACTCTGCTCTAGACATAATAATTCTTATAGAAAACGTATAGGATTATTTTTAAAATGAACCGAAGTCCAGATGTTAACCCAGAATGTTCATCCAGCTTTCTGCAAAAAAAAAAAAAAAAAATGGTTGGTTCAATTACAAAACGATGTAAAATTTTTGTTCGTAAAAACAAGAAAATAAGGCTGATGGGTTGACCATGGTTCAATCGCTGCGGCCATGAAAAAAGAAAAATACATGTTTTTTTGTTTAATGGCATATACACATAATCGGTACTTCTTCATAGAACAAGTAAAGAAACTAATAAAATGTATATTTGCAACCAGTGCTGCCACAACCAAAAAATTTTTACAACCAAAATTTGTTTTAAAAGTTACCAAATGAGAAAAAATAACCAAATTTCAATATGTAGTATTTTTATTAAATAACATTTAAAATGGATACATTTATAATGTAACTTATGTGATTTAAATTCAGTTAATAATAATAACATAAATAAAATTCTTTTACCTACATATGTATGTATGTAATAAGTAACGATTGTACACGTATGATTAAAAAAATAAAAGTTTGTTTAAAACAAAGTAAACAAATCTTGCAGTTCACAGTATAATAGTTTGAGACCACAGATTTACTTATTAAAAATTCATTGCATTTTGAAGTAAAAATTCATATTTAGCAAAATTAAAGAATATAAAAGCTTAAAAAGTATAACATAAAAAATATGTACATGTGTATTATTATTTTGGAGAAAAAATAACCAAAATGAGAAAAATATTCACATCTCCACATTAAAGAAAAAAATAACCACTTTTGGTTAGAAATAACCAAAAACGGCAGCCCTGTTTGCAACCAACCACCTAATCAGCAACATATGGCGGACAGTGTTGAATATAAAAATGAAGCACTTTCACCACGTGTCTAATCTCTCCTCTATCACTTTCCTAAAGAATGTAGAACGATTACAAAAATAATCGCATAGGTGTTGTATCCTAAAGTGATGTGAAAGCTTAATTTTCTATAAATAACAAATAACATAAAAAGAAGATATGTATGTATGTGAGACACTTTATAAAGACAAATTTTCTTAACTAAGATATTGCTACGAAATAAGATTAGAAAATTTAAACAATAATACTCATATGGTCTTATAAAAACATAAATAAACTGTCTAAAGTCTCTTTGCTATCTTCACATTTAAAAACATTAAGCAGCAACACAGTTACTCGTTTTTGTTGTTCTTGCAGCAAATGTCCATTAATACAATTATAAAAAAAGTATCTAAAACAAGTTGCCAGATCTTTCTAGTGTTAAAGAAGTGTAGACGTTTTAGACCGCCCATCAACAGAAATCACTACCGCGAGTTGAATGGCAATATAAATCAAAATGCCGAACTGAGAACAAGCTTTTGCAACATATTTAATTATACAAAGCTTACAACAATTTAAATATAATGCTTAAAGTTTCTTTGCTTTCTTCACACTTGGAAATATTTAGTAAGCAGCACAGTTACTAGCTTAAGTTGTTGTAGCAAACATTCATAAATAGAATTATAAAAAAGTATCTAAAACAAGTTGCCAGATCTTTTAGTTTTAAAGAGTTGTAGACGTTTTAAATCGCCTATCGACAGAAATCGCTAATGCGTATTGCATTTCAGTATTAATCAAAATGTCAAACTGAGCAGAAGATTTGGTAACAAGATAAATTATACAGAGCTGAGTAAATAGTATAACACCATGGAAGATTGATCTTGGCGTGCTGCCATGTTTTTATTGGAAAATAATTTACATTTCGAATCTGTTTTAAAATGAATTTTGTATGAAATTTTTTTTAAAAATATATTTAAAATTTTTTAGAGGCATTTTTAGGGATAATACTTTCGTATCATTACGAATGATGGTTTTTAATATAATAGATGAGATATCGTATCTTTAACATTAAGTAGGATCTTATAATTCTTAATAAGATTGAAGGACAAATATTTTTATTTCTGAAAATCATGTTAAAAGGCATTGTTTTTTCCTTTTGTTATTAATAGTTTGTCTCTCAGTGATTTCTATAGGGTTTAAAATACCTCAACATTTTTTTAAGTATTTTTTTTTAAGAAAATACATTTAAAAGTTTTCTAACGTCAACAAATTTGTAAACTAATAATATTTCTTATTATTAGCTGTTCTTTAGCAAATAATTTCAATTACCAGTCTATTTTTTTCTATTCAGTTAACCATAAATTACAAAATAGTTTTATGTAGTAAAAGAAAATTTTTGTTGATTCTTCTTGTTGTTGCTGTTGGAGCTGTTGAATTCAGGCGGCATTTTCATTATCTCATGCATATATGCACAATGAATCAAATATAAGCAAGTGTTGGTCTGCAATATACATTGCATATTTTTGGGCTCATAAATTATCCATTAAAAGAGAATTCAAATAGTAGTATGTGAGTGAGTGCATACGGGTAAGTGGAGAAAGAGATTAAAGTAGATGAGTGTATGGGAGTATGCAAAAAGTTTGTGTTTGTATGTTGCTGTTGCAGAATGTGCAAATTGTTCCTTTTTAACTAATTGTTATATTATGTCTATTGTTGTAAAAATAACAAACATACACTAATAACCTGGCTAGATGTTCTTTTAGGATATTGGTGAGGCAATGATAATGTGACCAACTGAAATCAGGTTGACCGTTAATTTTCAGTACCATGAAACAAATAAAAAGAGTTTTAATGGCAGATACCAAAATAGTGTGGTGAGATGTTGCTCAATGACATTCATTTGGACTGGCGAACCATGAACCACATTAAAAACTGGATAACTTATGAGTCCGAGTCGTTTCGGCATGTAAGACTGATTGTAGTTCTCTACCCATTGCAGATGAGGAGCTCAATTCAATACATAGGACTAGACTCATTTTGGCAAAACTGAGATCGGGTTGGTATAACGTCCTAAGATAGTAATGGTTAGAAACGACTACTCCATTCTTCCATCTATGCTACGGGTTTGATGTACTTCCAAATGATATTTATTCAGCAAATCTAGGTCAGCTATTACCAAGATTCCTTTGGGTCCACCATGTGGAGATAATGCATCTATTAGGTCCAGATCTAGCTAAGTCACAAGGGCTTGGCGAAAAAGGCCATTAAAGACACAGATGTGTATTTGCAGGTCATGCTACTACAACAACAATGTATCTCTGGTTTAAATTGGACTAGAGAAGATTAAGATCACACTAGTATTCTTCACAGCTTCAATGCAAGACATTTAAGACATTCCGAATTTTTATTTTTTTTCTCAAGTTTTTTAATACAATTCTGTTTACCATATCTCCACCATTTAATGATTTTTTTTCGAAATTATGCCTGACAGATTGTTGGCCTTGAATCTTCTGTTGCTGGCATGTGTTGTTTAGAAACAGATGGCTGTCGCTTAATCGAATCCACTTGTGATGAATGGTTTATTTACAAGTCCATCAACTTTGCCATCTCTGGTATGTTGAGTTATATTTAAGACACAAAACATTTCCTCCCTTTTTTAATTATTAATCTTTTTAAAAATTTATTTTTGATTTTATTTAAGTGTGGTTTTTTTTATGTTGGTCCTGTTCTTCATTTAACATTTGAGCATTTTATTTTTGCATGTGTTTTAATTCTTTCTTCTTCAATGAAACATCATATAAAAACCTAAATTTGCTAAAAGGAATTTAAACGATGTAGACGTTTTTTTTTACAGAAACTATTTTTGGAAGCCGTAGCAACAAAAAGTAACGCCTTTGTGACAAATTAATAGCTATTTTCACAGATTTCTGTAAAACATTTTTTTTGTGTTCAAAAAATTTGTTTTTAAAGACACAAAGGAAAATCATGTTATAGTCGCGTTAGTAAAAGGAAGTTTTGTTTCTATATTTTTAAGGTTTTTTTTGTGCAAAAATTATGTTTTAATTTTTTCAATCAACTTTCCAAAGTGCACATAACTTTTGTTATGCATAAATATCATAAGTTAGTTTTAGATTTTTTATTATCATGTTAAGAATTTTTTTTTTAGAAAATACTCTTAACATGCATATACATACACACACACACACACCTACATCCGTACCTTGGGTACGAGTTACTTATTTTTTGCAGACTATCTGACCGATTTCTGAGCCAATTCGATAATGCACAGTGGGGCAGAAATTATATATTTTGCAAATATATCAGCAATTTTTAAGCGGTTGTACCGAGTTTTAATTTGAAGACAGGCACTCAAATTAGCCCAGCTCAAAAGTAAAGACTTTTAACTTTTTTTACTTCTTTCTAACCGACTTCAAAAAAAAAAGAAGGGGATTATCAATTTTTTAGAATGTTGCTTTTGTATGTTTGTGCCCTCGGAGCTCAGTTATTTTTAAGCCGATTTTGATTTTCTTCTTTATTTAAAAGGTGTAATGCTTACAGGGTGGTCCCGTTTTCAAAGTAGTTTATAATTTTAAAAACTAAAGTGTGTCACCATACAACATATATGTTTTTTTACGTGTTTAATTTTAATGTTAAGTTTAATGTTTATAATTTCAAACTATTTCTAATTATTATTTTGTTTAAAAATAAATTCCTTAATAAACACTAAATTTTTTCATTAAATATAACAACTAAAAGTATGCTATGCTTTACTCATCAATAGTTGTACATATTCCTACAACTTCTATAAATAAACTATTGACTTGCTCTTGTAAACATCTACGAAATATTTTACACAAAAAAGGCGTTTATTGTTATTTTCACTCATTGTCCACTATCTACAGTTCTGACAATAATTCTCCTTCCCCTTCATTTGGCCTCTTTTTTTACTGTTGTCTTGTAAATAATAGAAATCAGTAACTTATGACCTAATCATCATCACATACATACAACAATACACTGAAATAGACACTACAAATTAATGCTCACTACCACTACCACCACCTCAGTTATAGAAATCTCCTACAACAGTTCAACAAAACACATTTACAGATGCCCCTGCCCTAAAATGTGTTTTCTTTAAATTGTCGTTGGGCTTTATGGTTTACCACTCTAACAGTGAAAAGTCATTGCAACAACACACACACACAGACAAATTGTCTTTAACATAAAATGTTTGGGCTCGCAAAAAATATTGCTTTTAAATATTTGTAAACAGAAGATATAGAATTATTTATAATATGAACAAGTTTGAAGACTGTAATACGACCTCCAAAGTGTGGCCTGTGTATGCTCATGTTGCTGACGCTCTTATTAAACTGTTCCCACGAAGAGTCCAGACAAAAGTTATAAATACGAAGACTTTTTGTTCGTTAAGAAGGCGAATATAAATTAAATTTTAAATGGTGGGAGTACGAGTGTTGCTCGATAGTTCAAGACTTGCATTTGTTACAAATTGGAATTGTTGAATGTCATTAAGAAATTAATTACAGGTGTGACAATCGAAGGTGAATAATAATAAATAAAATGGAAATAAATGTTAGGGGAATTGTAAGTTCATGCTTAATGGTTTTTTGGACCAAAAATGAGAAAAAGGTAAAAACTAAAATAGGCTTGAATAACTTTGGTGTTTGTCGTTGTACTTCAGATGCTGTTTCAAAGTTATGACAATTTTTAAATTATCGTTGTGTGGGAGGTGGGCGTGGCGTTTTAAAGATTTTTTTTTAAATTGGCATTACGGGTCATTATTACCAAATGTATTTACATGCGAAATTTCAATCTTATCAGATCGCTAATTTCTAAAGTATTAAAATTTTAAAATTAAGGTCGTTTGGGAAGTGGGCGTGGCACTTGTTAGATTTTCATGAAATTTCGCATAAATACTTATTTTCCTAAGAAAAGCATTCATGCCAAAATGTACCACCCGTTGTATAAAATCACGGCACCGTGTTGCGTCTGAAACATTTAATAAATTTTTGGCAACATTATTTTTTTATATAGAGTTTTGATATTATTTGGCATGAGGCAATGAACAGCTTGCAGTTGAAATAAAGCTTTCCCTTACTTTTTTTGAAAAATATATTCCTTTCAATTTTCTAAGCCATAAATTACAGGTAACTTATAATATTTAGCCAAATTGTAGCCACGGTAACACTGACAATTTTTGTCATCTTCCCAATACAATTTGAACCCTTACAGCCAGTTTACAGAACACAATTTGCCGTATAGACGCACAAAAACGTTACCGTTTCCCATGTTTGGGTTTTTTTTAATGCGAATGTCATTTTGTTTTTGTAAAAAACGTAACAAATGGCAATTGTTTCTGGTTTATGTATCGTACATTATAGTGTCAGACACATCAAAACTGAGCGAAGAAACAAACCATTCGTCAGGAGTTAATATTGTTGGGCAACTGCCATCATAACACTTTCACTTATAAAAACATTTATTAGTATTATACATACATTTAAATATTATTGTTTAAACTTTTTTATTTTCACAAATTTTTGTTTTGCAGATAAAAATTTTTACTTCATTGTTTGATAATTTTGTTTTGTTTATTTAACTCAGCTGTTTCTTTTTAAGCGCCGAAGCAGGGCTACCATCATTTAAGGCAAAAACAAAAAAAAAAATGTTTAAGAATAAAAGTAAATAAAAAACATTAATTAATACATTGGCAATACTACGATTTGACACAACATTTATACGGAACACAACGTAAGTTAAACGGTTAAAAAACCGGAACGTATTACACGGTCGCTAATTATTACGTATTCGTCCATATGCCATCCGGTTTCGTTTCGCTCTTGAAGTGTTCTATTAACAGGCTGTTAGTCTTCTATCTTCTTCTTCTTCTATCTGTTATATTCATTTAATATCTTTTATATAAAGCACAAAATGTGTTTGATGTTTTATCCAAAAATTATAGCTGCCTACACCAGAGAGCTGATCTTTCTGAAATTTGCTCAGTTGGTTAATAGCGGTTCATTGGGTAAAATAGGTTAATATTTTTAAGATTTGAAGTAGGCATGGCACTTCGCATACAAATACAATAATAAAAGGTAGAGCCTTAAAGTTTTGTCTAAAAACCTCCCTTGTCAATGCGCATAGTGTGGCAAATGACTAGATGGATTGCAACAGTGGGTGCGGTACCGCCAATACAGAACAGAATATTATTATCGTGTGTCCTATAAAACATAGAGCCTTGAAATTTTGTAAAAGTAAGTTCCTTGTTAATATGCTTAGTCTAGCAGAATACTGTATTTATTAGGACAGTGGGCGTGGCACCTTCCATACATAGTGAAAAGCTATTATCGTTTATTTAGGGAACTGTAATAGATAGAGTCTTGAAACGTAGTACAAGAAATTTCCACATTAATGTGCAAAATCAAAGAGCAGTGTGGCTGGATTGGAAGAGTGGGCATGGTACCGCACATACTGTATACTTACAAAAGTATAATAATTATAATAATAATAATTGCGATTATTGCCTTTTGGGTAGCGAAACGCACCGGGTATAGCCAGTAGCTTCTAAAAACCAATTTGTAATAATATTTCTTGCGAAAAAACCGACTTCAAGACAGATTTCATCTGTCTGTCTATAACGGTTAAAAAGTAGGGCCACATGTATCAAAGTGCATTAATTTATATTCCATCTTCAAACTTTATACCTGTTATAGCAGACTTAGCACTACAGCTTCTTGTTAATTTCAACCGTATGTATACAACTGTTCAAGCGTTTGGCAATATTAATCAAATTAAAGCAACTATAGGGGAACCCTTTAATTTCCAAATTCACATTTTATACATGCTGTTGTAGTAGATTTAGGTTCCTTGTAAATTTTAACCGTCTGACTATAACGGTTCAACAGTTTGGCCATATATAATAAATTACTGTAACTATTGTAGCACCCTTTAATTTATTATTTAAACTATTTATATTTCTTTTTACACTAAGCAAAGTAGTGGATATTCTGTTTAATTTTGAAGTGTTTGTATATAAAGGTTTAAAAGATACGACCATATAGGTGAAATTAAATTAATTTTGGGAACACCCTATAATTTCTAAATTCATATTATCAACTTAATCTTTTAGCGCACTTAGCAATATAGGTCCCTTGTAAGCTTCAGCTGTCTGTGTATAATGGTTTAAAAGTTTGGTCACATACATAAAATTACATCAACTATTGAGATACCCTTTTAATTCCAAATCATAAATCATTGTTGTTATAGCGGAATTAGCAATAAATATTTTTTGCAAACTTTAAGCGTCTGTCTACAACTGTTTATATGTGTGGCCTTAACTAAATGAACTATTGGGGCACCCTTTAATTTATTATTTTGAATATTAATACTTGTTACTATAACGGCCATAGCAATCGACATTCTGCCTAATTTGCAAGCGTTTTTCTATAACCGATAGGCCCATATAGGCTAATTTACGTCACCTACGGAGACACCCTATAATTTTTAATTTATTTTTGTGTTACTTTTTCTAACTGGAAGCTATAGCGATAATTAGTTTTTTATTATATTAAAGTGGTTACGGTTCGTAATACACGTAAAAAACATGTATGATGTATAGAGACACCCTTTATTTTTAAGATTATAAACTGTTTTTAAAAGGGCACCAATCTTTACGCATCACCTTTCAAATAAACAATAAATTTTCAAAATCTATCCAGAAATGACTGAGTTATGGAGGTGCAAATACATACATACATATAAAAAAGCAACATTCACTCGAATTGATAACATTCTCCTTTTTTTTATGTCTATTTTTTTACTATTACACAGTGTTATAAAAATAATAACAAAATCCTTTAATATCTTGATTATACCAAAGTAATGGAGATTGTTTTTAATATCACAAAAAAACAAAAAACAAAACACAAAAAAGTTTTACAATTTCCTTGTTTATTAAAAAAACAAAAATCTCATGAACGACTGACAGCCCCCTACTTTTTTAATATGTAAACAAGCATATAGAAACACTTAACACCTGCTTGCATTTTAACATTTTATATAAATATTAATTATAAAAACTCATACTAAAATATACTCGTTCATACTCCCGTTGATACAATAACAATAAAAACTAACAAATTAAAATGAAAAATTCTGGAATATAAAACAAAGTGTTTACACTAACTTGAGCTTTTTAATCAGACAAATGAAAGTACAGCACACACATCACACAAAGACAACAATGCAACACTGCAAGCAAAAAAATAATAAAAATTGCAGCACTATTTCCGTTAAGCGCCATTTTTTTTACTAACGCTTCAATAAATTAACTGTGCTTAACTGTTTGTTTTTTGTTTTCGTTGCTTAAATGGAATTTAAGTTTGATAAAAAATATAAATTTTAACATTTCTCTCACATATTTTTGTTACAAATTAATAAGGTTTTTTTTTGTTCGCCTATTCTCTGTTTTTAATGTCCTTTTAAGGGACTTGTTTTTCTGTTTTGTGTTTAACTTATTCCCTTTAATATGGCATTTTGCCAATAATATGTTTTTCCGAAAACCCACTCACAATTAAATAAATAGTTTTAACACACAAAATTTATAAAAGCAATCACAAACAAAAGAACAAGAAGAAGCAGAAAAAAAGTAACAAATTTTGTTCTGGTTGGCGTCATAAAGTAACGAAATGTTCAAAAAGAAAGATTGGAAAAAAAAGGAACAACTACTAATTAACAACTGTCAAAAACAACATAAATGTAACATTAACTAACACAGCCATACGAGGTGTGTTTAAAAAGTAATTTGAGACTTTTATCTATTCTTTTTAATTTGTCTCAGTATTAATTTAATTTTACGAACTTGGCAGCACTTTAGTAAAATGATAAAGTAAAGCGTTAAGTTAAAATTTTAAGTCGTCAATAGTACAAAATGTCATCGTTTGAAGACTCTCTTTGGTATCGGAAATAATTACATCACTTGGATACAAGAAGAAGCTAAATCAGACAGCTGATTTTTAATATTCCTTTTCAAACCTACATGAATTTCCAGTGCGATCTATTTGTTACCTGACAGTTGTTGAAATGATTTTGTACATCACGAAGCAATGTTTCTATTATTTTGTGACCTTTTCTCTCTTATTACCGAGTACACATGTACGTTAATGTCTACAGGTAGTACGTATTTTCCTTTTGCTCCCCAATAAATGAAAGTGTTGGACATTTCATTTCCTTACGACATTTCTGTCTTCGAAGTACCTTTTATGGAAATATTGTGCTGCCGTTTCCTTCAACTTACATTCAGCTTAGGATTTTACAGTTTCATCGAGTGCAATTTTGCATTTCGACTCGGAAGCGCCAAAGCTTACATTCTCTTAAAATTAATTAAACAATGGGAATTTTTTTATTATATTAATAAAAAGTTTAAGCAAAAGCAACAATAACTAACAGTAATTCTATTTTTCTTTCTCCACTGTATACGGCTGAGTTTTTCTCGGCTCTTTTATACAGTTGAAAGAGGATGAAAAATAAAATTTATATGCACGGGCACTTTGCAAATATTAAATTAAATTAAACAACGGAATTTTTTTTATTATATTAATTAATTTTCAAAATAAAAAAAGTCAGCCGTATACAGTGGAGAAAGAAAAATAGAATTACTGTTGGTTATTGTTGTTTTTGCTTAAACTTTGATTTTGTCTTGGCTTTATTGTTTGGACAAAAAATTTTAGTTTATTTAAAATGCTTGTCAGAAGTTTCCCGGAGAGTTAAGTAAGCGGTACGAAATTGCCATCGAGACGTTCTTTGATCCTCAATAATCAATATCAGTAATTTGAATAATTAATCGGGATAATAGAAAATAGCACGAAAAAAGGATTTTATATTGAAAATTAATTAATCTAATATTCTGTTGATTCGTCTCTTTCATAGAGATTTTTCTTTTGTCCGTAAGTGAGTTACGAGTTTTCAAATATGAGATTTCTTAAATCAAATGATATTCTCCACCTATTCAGGTATTCGTTCGTTCGGTCCTTTCATACTTTCTTTGTAGTACAATAATATACTTCATGAACATCATTATTATATAAAGAATTATGCATATTTTGTTTTTGTTCAAGTTGATTCAAATTAATTTCGGCTGTCAAAAAAAAATTAGTACAACAGGAGAAGTTAGAAAATACAATCCATCTGCACTGCCAGCAACAAAGCGAAAGATAAGGAAGCTTAACCATACTGTACAGGAAGCTTTAAATGTATGATCTATTTTTAAGACAGACGGAAGGAACGATAAAAAGTTTCCATTAATTTTCATACCCACCTCGTGCATTTCTTATATGGTACTACACATACGTGTGTTTTTGTGTTCATCGGTTAATTGTTTTGAATGCCAAATAACATTGAATTTTATTTATACACAATAAAGTAATTAAGAGTTACAGTTTTATAACCTTCATAATGCTTGACAAAATAGGACCATATAATTGAGATTGAAATAATTTTGCGCTGTGGATCGGCAACAAATTAATTAATGAATTAATTTTGTTCTAAACTTAAACCTCTCATTTCATTCTTGAGAACTATGCTTGCTGTCAGAACGCATTGTAAATTCATATCAAACTTGAGTGGGGTTTTTAGGGTTCCATACCCAAAGGGTTAAAACATAACCCCCCGTGTTTTTTCTACAAGGTCTTTCCGTGGGTCTGTTGGTTACAGACCTCTGTCTTAAGAGCGTTTATAGGTAGAATCTTTAAATTTTTACAGAAGGCCTATTACGATATCACCTAGATTGTTTTAAAAGTAAAGGGTTTTCCTGTAGTACAAATATTGCTATTATTTGAACTGTAAAAGGCAGACACGTGAACTTTGCTTAGTGTTAGTAAAACCATACCAGCAATAGCAACAAGTATAAAAAAAATAAATCATCAAAAATAAAGGGTATCCCAATAGTAACGAGATTTTTATGTACTTGTTTTTTAGCCGCAATAGGCAGAGAGCTTAGTTTAAACGTTTGCTGTAAAATAACTATAAAAAATGTTAAATAAAACTAAAATATAAAGGGTGTTCCTATAGTAAAGTGTTTTTAAGAACCGTAGTATACAGATATTTACTATTTACACAGAGTATATACAAACATTGTCCGCTATAAAATTACAGTACCCACAACACCTTAAAAAAGAATTAATTCTATCCGGTTTCAATGATGGAAATCACACAAGCCCCCAAAATTCCATTAACCGAGGAGTCTTCGTCGTATCCATTCTAGCGAGAAGTATCGCCTTTTTCCCTTCCTCCTCCTGACAACTTGAGCAGAAGTACTCTCCAACTCTTGTCTATCTTTTGGAACCATCTATATGAAAGCAGAGTGCTCGAGACAGAGGAGAGTAGCCGTTTGTCAGGTGAAGGAAAAATCTCCTTGTAAAGGAGGGTACTGGGGTAATTTAATCTATAAGATCAGAAATTACGTGCATCATCTGTGAAATGCTAGCACGTCCTCATGATGTATGGTTCCGTTCTCCGGACGCCGTTCTCAGCGTCAGCCTATTGGCTAATAAATTCACTGACAGCTAGTTGATCATGGCAAAAAGTTTCTTCGTAGGTGTTGATCTAAGGACAACAGTCATAAAGACCGCTATACTTCGCAGTGTCCTCTTGAAGATAGAAACATTCGCCATGTTATCTACTCCATCAGGCAAGAAATCGACCTGCTAGCCACTTCGGGAAGCCAATTCACGCTCTTTGGGTTGAAACGCATTAAACGCCTTTTAAATTTAAAAGTGGATTTTTTTTTGTTGCCTTCTTCGCTTGGAATCTGACGAAGGTTAGACCAAAATCGATTGGAATGGTTAAAACACAATTAAAACTTTGTGATCGAAATGTGTGACATGACTGGTAGTTTGATTTAGCAGAGGACACACATTCATCTGTGGAACTCATATGATGGGAATATGGGAAATGGTAATAAATGCAACAAGAGTTACCTGAATAACTCCAGGAAGAAAATAATATTTCATATTTTATAAGAATACTTTCGTTAAGGCGCATGATGGATAGACTTTTCAGATTGGAGATAAGCTTTCTGATATGAAGCTTCGAAATATATTGCTCTTCGTCAAGGAGAGACAATCAATTTGCTGAAGAAGCTGACTCTTTCCACAATTAACTGATCAAGAATTGTAATTAAACCCGAGCGAGGTTTTTTGGGCTCACATATTGATTAAAAATCAATTCAATTTCGCTTAGTTCTAAAACTAGAAGCAGTTGAGCTTAAAGGAACATTTTTGTGACGCAGGTTCTTCATGACTTATGTCGTATTTTCTTGTTACAAACAAGGCACTGCGATCAAAAAAATGTATTGTGTCCCTTGCCAGGCGGTAAGAACTTAATCTACTTCTACTTTTTTGAGGAATCTTGGGAATACAAAGGGTTCTAGTATTGGAAATTCCCCAGCTTCTAGTAAATGCTTGTGATATAAAGTTTAATAATCCTTACGAATATGCTCTGGAGTCTCTACGCCGTAGTCACAGATTCGGCTTTGGCTGTTGCTCTCGATGTCTAAAACTTTAAGGTATTTCTTCAACATGTAGTGGCCTGCAAGGAAGCCATCAGAAGCATCCTTATATTACTTTTATTTAGAGAGGGGAAAATTTAATAAAAGTATTAGAAAGCGAGAGAAAAGTGGGAAATTCAATGAAATATTAGGGAGAAATGGGAAAATTAATTTTAAAAGGATTTTATAAAGTATTTTCATTTAAAAAATTTAGTTTTTGGGCAAAAAATTTAATTCTTTGGTCTAAAAGGTCAGCACAGATTAAAGCCCTTTTCCTCCTAGGACGCATAGTTACAGAGATAAATGTGTTTTAGGTTTTCGATGTAAAAAAATTGAATTTTTGGGCAAAAATTTAATTTTTTGGTCTAAAATTGTATTAACCCGGGAAGGTTAATCTAGTAATGTCTTAATCTCCATCCAAATTTCCTCTCTTACTTTGTATGAGCCATCATGAATGTTTGAGCCATCCGTTGCAATCATGGATGACTTTCACCTGCTTCCCTATTCGTTTTCATTATCCCCCGACAAAATGACTTCAAAATCATTTAGCAGCTAGCACTGCTTATTTTATCACCCTAGAATGTTATAAACTTTATCATAAATTTATTTTTTTTGTTAATATTTGCAAAAAAAAATATTTTATAATCCTCCCGCCCCTCCCTCTAGTTTAATGCTAATAAAGCATAAACCATTAAATTTAATCGAGTATTTATGTTTTTAATCGCTTTTTGTGTTGTCACTTTATTTATTGTTTCGTTTGTGTTTTTGTTATGAGAGTATATTTCCTTGGCAGTTTTAAATGACAGTCAATTGTCTCTGGCTACTAAAAAATCTTAATAATGTTTGATAACAAAACTTCCTGAACAGTAGGACCAGAAAAAAAGGAATAACAACAGAACTAAATAAAACAACAATAAAATTTATGAAATCATTGTTGAAATAGTGGTTCAAATCTAGACCTGCGAAAAGCACCTTTTTAATTGATCCAATATTTAGGTACATAAGTGCTGATTAATACGAAAATTTATTATTCGAAATCTTTTTAAATTTTAACCGACTTCAAAAAAAAAAAGATGGAGGTTATCAATTCGACTGAATGCTACTTTTTTCATGTTTGTGCCTGCATAACTTAGTCATTCCTGAACTGTTTTGGACAATTTTTGGTAATATGATAGACTATGCTTACAGATTGGTCTCGTTTTAAAAACAGTTCTTAATCTTAAAAATTAAAGGGTGTCCCCATACAACATACATATTTTTACGTGTATAATGAACTGTAAAGAGCACTTCTGTAAAATTTAAAATAACTGCGTATTACTATAGCTTCACATAACAAAAATAAATCTAAAAATTAAAGGGTGCCCCATAATTAATGTAAATTTACTTATATGGGTAAATTTTTTGAACTGTTATAGGCAAACGCTTGCAAATTGGACAGAGTGTCGATTGCTTTGAAAAATACTACAAATTAAAGGGTGCGCCAATAGTTTATTTAATTTGATGTATATGGCAATACTTTTGAACAATTGTAGACAGACGCTTGATATTTACAACGAACCTGTATTGCTAAATTCGCTATAACAACAAGTATAAAATTTTGATTTGAAAGTTAAAGGGTGTCCCAATAGTTGATGTAATTTCAAGTATGTGGCCGTTAAAGACAGAACGCTAAAACTTAAAAGGGATCTGTATTGCTAAGCCCGCTATATCAACGAGTTAGAAATTAAAGGGTGTCCCATAATTGATGTAGATTTACTTATAAAAGCCTATCTTTTGTACCGTTATAGTAAACGCTTGCGAATGGGACAGAATATCGATTGCTATGGCCGTTATAGTAACACATATTAATATTATAAATTATAAATTAAAGGGTGCTCCAAGTTCATTTAAAATGATGTATATGGCCATACTTTTGAACAGTTGTAGACAGACGCTTGAAATGTACAAAGAACCTGTATTGCTAAATTCGCTATAACAACAAGTATAAAATTTGTCTTTGGAAGTTAAAGGGTGCCCCAATAGTTGATGTAATTTCAAGCACGTGGCCAAACTTTTGAACCGTAATAGACAGAACGCTGAAACTTAAGAGGGATGTATTGCTAAACCCGTTGTATCAGCGAGTTTTTAATTTCAATTTAGAAATTAAAGGGTGTCCCATAATTAATGTAGATTTACTTATATGGGCCTATGTTTTAATTTGTTATAGACAAACGCTTGCAAGTTGGACAAGAAGCTTATAATTTGAATTTAGAAACTAAAGGGTGTTCCTAAAATTATTTTTTTAATATTTGTAATTATTTTTTATTTAACACTACAAATTATAACATTCTTTATAACATTCTTTTGAGCAGATTTAGCAGACTTCATAGAAAACTAATCGCATTTGTGTACTGACAAACCTTTCTAAGAAAACTCTCCACTGCGCGGTCGTAATATTCTGTACGATTATTGTTCCTGAACGATGTGCACAAAATACGTTACGTTAATAGTTCGAGATTAATTTTGCTGAGCAGCACTAAAAAACAATTTTATCTGTAATGGATTTGTAAACCCCTGCGTTTGTCTGCATCTACAAATAGCTCTTCTTCCAGCTTATTTCAGCCAACTCACTGTTCTTCAGAGCAGACTCAGGCTACAAAGAGAAGCTATTTGTCTTGTACAGTGGAGACTTATACAGGGTGTCCGCCGGAAAGGTATACTACTTTGTTTTGCGGCCATTTTGCTAAACATTACTCGTATTTAGCAGTCGTTTTAATCGTTAAAACATTTTATCATTAATAATCAATCATCGATTACTGTGAAGATGAGAAAGCTTCGTGAAATGTATAGAAGAAATAACGTGTAAACAATACGCATTATCTTTCGAAGAATGAGGTCTGTAGGTGATGGGCCCAAGCACGGATCACAACGTATTGCAAGATCGGTTAAAAACATTCCTGCTTCTCAAGAAATTGTTCAAAACAATCCATCAACCTAAATTCGATGCCGTGATTAGGAGCTTGGTAATCAAAAAGCTTTCGCCACAATTTTGCACAAGGATTTGTATTTGTTTCTATTTAAGATTCGGTTGACACAAGAGCTTCTTCCACAAGAACATTTATGTTGCCGTACATATGCTAATAATATGTCAAAGCTCGCACATGACAACCCCGATGTTGATTGGCCTCTACGGTCGACTGATTTGACTGCTCCGGACGTCTTTTGTGGGGATATCTAAAAAACAAGGTTTATGCAAACAAACCAAAAATGCTTGAGCGACTCAAAGAAAATATGCGTAATAAAATAATGGAATACGTAGTGAAATATGTAGGAATGTAATGAAAAATTAAGTCAAAGGGCTTGCATTTGTAAGGCTAACAGAGACGGACGTTGCAACCCCGTTTATTTATTTCGAAAGAAATCAGGTTGAGTCTTAATGGGGAATAAACTCACAGGCTGCATGTGTTAATGAGAGCTCTTACGAGCAGGCAACATAATTCTTTCAGTTCAGTTCAGAAGCATCAAGTTTCCCTAGAGATCCAACTTCGTCTATGACCTCGTCTGAGATCACTTTTTATGAATTAGTAATTCTAAAAATTACCACTTCAGCCATAGGCAGCAATCGCAGTCATTTTTTTCATGGTAGAAGACGACAGCGCCTTATTACCATGAAGCATGGTTTGAATATTTCCTGTATTTAAATTTCTTTGTTTAACCCAATATCAGAACGATTCCATATCATCGAGATATCTGAAGCAAAGACTGAAGGTGTTCGTGTTAAAAACACACATTTAATCCTTAATAATTATTAGACCTTGGAATTCTTAATTTTTATAATAATTACCTTTGCAGAAGATCACACATTTAAATCCCAACTGAGCTTTGAGTATCTACAAAATTATTGGTTTTGCGATAGCCAAGGTGGTAAATAAATGGAAAACATTAGTTCAAGTTTTTGAGTCTCGAAAGAAAAGAAAAAAAAAAGAAATTTTTGTATAGAAGTTTAAGATGAATGGATGAAGGAACAAGAAAATCCCAGTTTAAACTTTAATAAAGTGTTAGTTAGTAAGAAAATTATCAACATAAAACAGTCTGTGACAGCCGTGACTGATATGGTTGAAAGAAAAAGGTTGGGTAAACAAGAGATCATGTGTTCGAACTGGCCGCAGTCACATCTTATTGTGGTCTGGTCGGCTGCACTAAAGTCACAGAGTATTATGAATGGCATGGTGACTGCATAGGTAGAGCTATAAAACAATCGACAGCACTATTGATAATATCGATAGCTTTATTTTTGGTGGCTATCAATTGTTTTTGTCCAAAAGCAATAATATCCCGCAGCGATAGTTGCCGGAATTAGCACTTAAAAAAATTCGAGAGTAACAAAAGAATCAATGGTTGAAAAAAAACTATCGCAGCTATGCTGTCGATCGAACTATCGAATATTCCAACTATCGATAGTTTTGCAGCTCTATGCGTGGGTTTCTTAAAAGCGCTTATTTAGTAAACAAGAGATCGTGTGAGTACAAACGTAGCGAGGGACGAAGAGTAAATACACAATACAACAAATAGAAGAAAATTAAAAATAATATTGACGTACATGAATTTGCAAGCTTGAAAGTAATAAACAGTACCTTCAAATATTGCAGACATCAACATTATAACTCTAATTCGAAAAGAGAGAAGCTAATTTTTTATCTACAAAATTTTAACAGTCCCACTGTTTTGTAATTTCTACTCTCTTTCATATTTTCAATGTGACTTTTACTGCCATTTTTATATTTCTTTCATACATGTAAATATGGTTGATACCCTCTATGGATTGTTAGCAACAAAAAAAAAGATATTTTTTGGCGCATTTTTATCTCCTTTCATTTAATATTTTTTCTTCTTCTTCATTTCCGTTAATCTCTGTTAAATGCCTGTAAACTGTTTATTGAAGTGGAAACAGTAAATGGTTTTATAAAAACTTGATGATGCTTGTTCTTTTTTTTTGTTATCATTTGGGGTGATGTCAAGTTTTAAAAGTTGTTCTTTTGTTTTTGGAATTCAAAAAAAGTATCATTTCGTTAATAGCTTAACAAGGAAAGCAAACTTGCTAAAAGAAGAAATAAATATCACTAAAAAATAACGACGCCCTTTTTAACGCAAAATTCGTCAAAACAAAAAAAAAAAAAAAAAAAAAACAAACGCTTTAAAAGTCAAATAAAAACATCAACAAAGTTGTACTCCAAATGTCACAGGTAATCAAGGTGTCATGTAAATACTCAGAGAGGCTGGAATGTTTGTATGTGTAGCAGTTACTGTTAATGCTCGCTCAACAACAAATTTAAAACAAATACAAACAAAAAAATTAAATAACGGAAGTAATATGTCGTTTGTCCATTCACTATCAGTAACACTTATGACTGAATGACTGCATTAAATTTGTTGTTTGCCATCATTATCATCACCCCGCCTTTTCACACACAAAACAGCAAACATTGTTCTTCCACCATTTATGCATGTTGTTGTTGTTCTCTACTGGACGATTACTTATTTCAGATTTTATTAGTGGTTGCATTTTTTTTAACAGTTATTTTTAACGCAATCTTTATTTACACGTGGTTTGACATTTTTCAATACAACATATTCTCACACAAATACATTTACTCTCATTCATCACTGGCTTCACGTTCATGTTGTTGTCATTTACAATGGTCGCCATAAACCATTGTCATTGTTAAAAACTTTATATGCCGCAATTTTTTTTCGCCTGTTAAACAGTGTAATTGAATGAATTTAAGGCAAAAAAGAAAAAGGAACGATGAAAAGAAAAAATGTCACATACATTAATGAAATTCAAACTGATGATAAATGATGTCATGTGGAATACATGGTTTTCGAGAACTTTTAAAGAGGGAAAATAATATGGTTTAATTAGGAAGATCATTTGTAATCACAAGTGCCTGTTAATGAAACATGCGAATGGTGCGGGTTTTTATCTCTTTAAAAAAGAAAATCTCTTAAATATTTGAAAACACTTGAAGAAGTGTTTGTAAAAATACATACATAACTTAGAGTTGCAAAACTATCGATAGTCGACACATTCGATAGTTTCGATAGTTTGCTTAAAAACTATCGATAGAATAGTTTCGCTTTTTTATGCTAAATCTGGCAACTATCGTTATCCGATACTATTGCTAAAAAAAAAAAAATTATCGATAGCCAGCCAAAAATAAAACTATCGATAGTATTATCGATTGTTTTTTAGCACTAACATACCTTCGACGCTCATCATTTAGAGAGTGTAGGGTATAAAGCTATTCGAAGTTTGACGGATGCCTTGCTCAGATAAACGAATTATTGACTGATTTCTAAAGAAAATCTACCAAACGTTTTTCAAGCGCTATTCTTTTCTTAATGTTTTGCCTGCGAATACTGATCATAAATATGAAAAAGTAAGCGCAGTGTGTCAGTTTGTTTGATAGGTACTGACAGTCTGGCTGATATAACCTAGGTTCAGACAAAGTACTCTCGGGGTATAGGGGGAACTAGTCCCCCGGTGTGCAGGCACCAAATCTGGATAAAAAGTTGGGTACTGCTGAAGGACTCATCAGTGTTCTTACTTATACTGGTACCACGGGAACCGGTAGCCCATACAGAGGTCCCTTAAGGATACACGTGGTGGCTGTTGGTTAAAATTGGTGTCCGCAAGGAAGGTGCGGTGCTAACAAAGTGTGCTGCTGCACTTTCAACAGAGATGTTCATTAGTCTCCAACCCTCAAGCAAGGGGTGATTCATGGGACTGCAAGCCATGTTCTTAGAATTGAAATTCTGTTAGCTACGGTCATAGAGGGTGCTAGACGACGCTTTGTATTTCACTCAGTGGTAAGACCACCGTCAGGTTTTAGGGCCCATGGCCAGGTACTGACGCGAATTTTAATCACATCTGACTGTCCATAACGATTCAAAAGATAAAGCCATAATATTTATACTTGATTTAATCGCAGATATAGCAATACACATTAAAATAATGTCACCTATGGGCACACCCTGCTATTTGTAATTTTCTGTTAAGAGAAGCTATAGCGTTACCAACTCTGTAAAAAAAAACTTATGGGTGTCCGTCACGCTTCACTAGATGTGTAAAAATCATGTGTGCAGCATGGGGAACCCTTTGTTTTTTAAACTATTAATTTTTGTTTTGTACTGGGATCAACCTGTAAGCATCTCTTTTCAATTAAAACAAAAAAATTTCAAAATAGATTTAGAAATGTCTAAATTCTGCGGGCACAGACATGAAAAAAAGCAGACGATTTGGATTTTTTTTAATGTAAACTACTGGTCTACTATTCAGGCGTCTTTACCATCTCATCTACTACGGCTGCAGAACAATTGAGACTTTAGAAGGTTGGAACAACTGATCCATTGCGACTACTCGACAATTATTATTTTCTTTTTCACCCAAGGCTGTGCTGGGATATGAACTCATGAACTTCTGTTGAACAAATATGCAGACATCTCTGCCAAGGCTGCAACCGCAGCTATTCAACAGATTTTAAAATTTACACAGAGTATGCAGAGTCATGTTCGATATAACGACATGTTGTAACATATAAATTTAAAGGGTGCCCCACAAGCTGAAATTTTTTTATGTTCTTAAACTTATCTTTTAAAAAGCAGCAGTCAGGGGTTAAAAAGTGTGTGTGTTGCCATGCAAAATATGTTTTTAACAAAGTTGGCATTATCTTTGCAGATTATATAGACAGACAGCTGGATTTGTCATAAAGTTTGTATTACAATGTCTGTTAAGAAAAATATAAAAATAAAATTTAAACTTGAAGGCTGACCCCTTATAAGAGATTATTTCCATTTGGATTGACTTATTTCCTGAATAAATAATAAAAAAATAAAACTAAACATTAAAGGGTGTCCAATACATGGGATTGAATTCTTCGCGTTTGAGTCTATCTCTCACTTGGTGGATTTATTTAAAAAGTTTTTAACATTTTTTTGAAAAATAGTTTCATGATGAATAGGTCATTCCATTTCCAATTTTAAGTTATCCGATGTAAGAAAACTAAAATTTTATTTAGATATAGAAGCAAAAAAGGATATTTTCATTAAGGTATTTGCTCTTAATCATAAAATCTCTACTCATGCACACACATTTTAAAATGTATGGTAAAAAGTGTGTATGTGTGTGTGTGTTTGCGAGTCTATTTTTTTGACAAGTTCACTCTGAAATGACTTTACTTTTTTGCTGTTGCTTGAAAAGACATGAGAAAAAAGGAAAATTTGGCAAAAATCTAAACATCACTCAAGCATAACTTAAAGCAATAGAGTAATAACGATGTCAGAAGTATTTTTTATGTTCCTGTTTTTGTAAATTAATTTCAGATAAAGTAGTGTTATGTTGCAACAAAAAAAAAAGTTTTTTGTTTAAACTAAAGATGACTTACATGTCAAAAACAACAATAAGAACATAAACTAAGGTTTTTGTCAACTTCGAAAAGAAACACAGAAAAACGACCAGACAGCTAGTAAAAACAAACGGTAAAATACTCTTGACGGAACAGTTGGCTTCAATAAGGAGTGGGTGACAAGTCAGTTTCAGTAACAATTTGCTGTTGAAAATATGTTAAATAATAAATTAATGCAATTACACAGCTTTTTGAAACAAAAATAAAAAGAAAATACTAACATTGAACCAAAAAAGCTCTTAAACGAATTGAAAGAAAATAAAAAGTATTAAGAAGAGTAAAATATATAATTAATAATGTGCGGTGTGAATAGTTACGAATTTTGGAGTAAAAAACGCTGGCATAATAAACAAGGTCCATAATTGAATCGTCATTACTAACTGCTATTTAATTGTTATCTTTTCTGTTCCTTTTTGTCCAATACATGAAGCACAAAAAAAACAAGAAATCATGTAATTAATTAAAAATATGGTAACATTGTTGAGAGAATAAAAAAAAGTGTATGGAACAAACAGGGTTCTCAGATTTTTTTTGATTCGTATTTTTTGATTTCGTATAATACGAATTTTTACCCCCACAATTTCCCGTAAAACAATTTTAACTATCCCAAAATATCCCCACTACAATTAATACTGTTACGAATAATAAAATCTGGCAACCCCTGTTGTTGTTTCCGTATGAGCGTGGTGAATAAGTTAATTCAACTAATAGTGTTTGTATAGAATAATACCACAATTAGCCAACAAAAGCTGAGCAGCCTCAATGGCTGCGTTGGTAGAGGTGCGTGCTGCAAAACAGGAGGTCCTGAGTTCGATCCCGCGTTCAGACATGCGTACAACAGAAAATAATAATTGTTGTAAAGCAATTTAAAATTGATAAAACAGCAGTACGAACCTCCCGAGAGCCAAAAGACAATTATTGAGCAAAGCTATGGCAGATATTTAGTGAAGACGTTAAATTTAATGTAACAGCAACAGATCATTGTCAAGAAGCCCTTTATAATTAAAAAAAAGTAAAAACGGTAGCGGTTGCGCAGGGAAGTGTAACAGTATAAAAACAAAGTGTGTGGCAGACGTGTGTTGTGGCTATTGGATTAAAGCGGATGACTAGCTTGGATAAAAGGAGAAGTCGAGATGTCTATGGATGGTTAAGGTTACTAAACAAGGCATTGAGTAGTTCATGTCTCGCCGGAGTAACACAGTACTGTAGCGTGGATGGCTGCTTTGTAATAATAACACATGTTTAGTAAATACAAGACCATGGGATTCACAAGACCGGTAGGATCAAGCAGTATAGCCAGAGAAAGCCATAAAGTAAGAATACAGAATTAATAATGAGCCACAGTGGTATTTGCAATCAAAAGAATCCGTACGTTTGTTCTAAAAGGGAAAAACGTAACAATACTATTTATATTTAAATTCAATTTAAGTATTAACGTTTTAAAGTGTTGTATTTGTAAAAAATATATATATTATATACTAGCAGTGTTCCCGACCTCGTCAGTGTTTCATTTCTTATTTTCTTAGAATTCAGTTATAGAAAAACATTAATTGTAGAGTTCTTTAAAAATTTTCGATCTACAAAAATAAAAAATTTATATATTTTTTCTATGAAACTACATATTTTTAAGAAAAAAGATGTCCAATGTTTAAACCAAGGTTTCAAGAGACTTCCTCACAAAATAATTCAAATCCACTCAGTAGTTTTTACATGACGCAGACAGATGAACAGACAAGCCAAATCCAAAAACATAATTTTGAAAAAATCCCTGCAAAACTTCTCTAAATCCCCAAAATGCGAAATGTATCCTCAAAGAATTCCTCAATCCACAAACTGAAATTTTCTTTCCCCGTTCTGAAAATAAAATTCCAAATTGGGGATAAATCTGACAACACTAGGAACAAAGCGTTATGACCAGTGCTGCCGTTTGGTTATATTTTTTACTTTTTTTTGTTTTTTTTAAAGGCTCCACGTAACATGTATAATTTTTTTGTATTTCGCCAAATTTTCGTAACTTTTGGTGCAGATATTGTATCGGCAATATTACTTAAAAAAGTACTTGTTTCATTATCTAAGATCCTCTCTGACAGCTGTTTCTCTTAACATATCAATTCTATTTTAATAAGAAAGGTCCAAATGCTTTAAAAAAATCTCACATAAAAAATTAGTTCGAAATAAACAAAAAATAACGTTGCTAAAATGTAAACACGAAATGTTTCTTGCTTAATGTGTAGAAACATCAAAATGTTACTGGCAACAATATTTCCCAACTGTGAAATAATATGAGCTGTAATTATTTCGTGCGGAAAACTAAGTACTTCGTTCAAACTTGGGAAAATTGTTAGCTATTTCGCTTGAAAACTTGGACAACTAGCTATTCGTACCGTACCAATACCTCGATTTAAAAGAAAGTTATATTTTAATTGCTTTGAAGATGTCTCGAATTATATTGCAGAAAAAGATAAAATTTGCCTTTAACAACGGTATTTTTAAAATAGTTAAAATAGTTAAAATAGTAAATTTTATCGAAGGACAATTTTTCAAAGAAAAATTTTAACAGATTTATTAAAAAAGAGGATTTATTAAAAGAAAACATTAAAGATGTATGATATTTCAATACTTGTGATTAAATCACTGTAAAATGCCATCGGCTCTTAATGGGTTAATCATTTTTAAAAAATTTTAGTATATCCTTAAAGATCTCTTTAAAACCTTAAAAATGATACCCATATTGATATTTTAAAAAATTTGAAAATTTCCGAGCCCCGTAACTCGGAAAATATGGACGTGCGAAAATTTTTCCACTTGATGTTTTTTTCTTATTTTAAAATTCTCTATCGTCCCATATATTTTTTTTGTTCCAAATGACATGAAAAAAATTTAAGGTAGACGTAGTGTTTTGCCTGCTGCCACGAAGGACATGGACCGATCATGCTGAATTCCACTACGACACTATGTGTGTTCGATTGGCGTATTTAAAGTTTTGTTGAGATTTTAAACAATTTGAAACTAAAACATACAGAATTTCGCATTAATACTATTGTAACAATTTTTATTGAACGGCGATGTCGTTGTAGCGTTTTTGATACTAAATTGTAATGAATTTCTTTTTAGTAGTGCAAATCTAATTTTTGGTTTGTGATATTTTTTTTTTTTTTGTAGCAAGGTTCATAACACAGCTTAAAAAATATTTTGCAATTAAATCTACGTACTAAATTTTGTTTAAAATTAATAGGTTTTAATGAATTTTAATAAATTAAAAAAAATCTGTGGCAACACTGTTTGCGTAACAGACTATTAGTAGAGAACATCTATTAGAACAGTCTATTAGTATAATATATTTTGTTTAAAGTTAATGGCTTTTAATGAATTTTAAAAATGAAAAAAAAAAATCAGTGGCAACACTGTTTGCCTAACAGTCTATTAGTAGAGAAGGATCACAAACTTGATAGGGTTTTCTTACAAGGGCTGACTATTAGAGATGTAATAAGAATTGAGAGACAAAAGAGCTCCCTGACTTCTGGAAGGTATGAGAATTTTAAACACTGCCTTCAAATTTTTGATTTACCTTTAAATTCGCGACCGCCCGCGCTAGACAATACTTTTAGTCATTTAAAATATACACATATGAGATTCTCTAATTCCCACTGGAGCGTAGGATGTCCAATGCTTTTAAAAAAACATTAAATAGCGGAACAAAAACGCCATAAAACTATTTACAAAATCCCTTTTGATTAAAATTTTATTTCCACAATTTAAACTACACTTTATGGCATTTAACAATTTCTATATTAAAGAATTTTATTGCACAGACCACACAGATACTTAAGGGTTGACATTAAAACCATAAATCTTGCAAATATTTTCCATACAAATCACAAACAGAATTTAAGGTAATAAAATATAAGTACCAAAAAAAAAAAAAAAGGAGCAGAACGACAATAACAAAAAAAAAACGAAAAAAAGGAATACAATAATCATCTCCCCTTAAGCAGCAAATAGATAAATTACAACCAGCACACAAGAAGTGTCAAAAACCTGAAACAAAATTACAAGCAACAGCAATACAACAACAGGATTAACAAATCTACTCATTGACTACACAGCATTACAAAACTTTTACCATTTATTTCACTTCTATTGAAAAAGAAGCACTATAACGCAAAAAAAAAAATTAAAAAGAAAAATGAAGTTAAATGCCACAAATTACCGACTTTAATGCTGGTAACACAAAAAAAAGTAGCCAACAGATAATCAACTGAAATAAAAATGTTCAAGAATGGAAGGACGAATAAATATAATCATTAAAATGACAGTTTTTGTTCTGTAGTAGAAGAAGCTGCATCAACAATAGAGTTTAGAAAAATTTTCAATATTTACGCACAATCAGTTATTTAGGTCAGAGTTTTGAAAGAAATTATTTTTTTTAATAAAGTACCATAAATGAAATTTGAGTTGTTGAAAGGGTACTTTTTTATTAAAAGGATATTTTTGATAAAAAAATAATTTTATTTAAGGCGATAATTCAAAATAAAAAAGTAATTTTTTTTAAACCCTGCAATTAAATTAAAAGGGTACTTTTTAATAAAGTACTTTTTCAACAAAAACTTTTTCTAAGAAAATTAACATCTTGAAGAAGATGTTAATTTTGGTTTCTAAATAGTACCTTCCTAGTAAGAATGTATTTTGTAACAATTACTTTCAGGTAACAAAATTCACTACATAATGAAAGAAGCTTGGTTTGAAAGAGACACTTAAAAAAGGCACTTTGGAAAAAAAGTTATATTTTATATAAAGTTTTTTTGAACAAATAACACATATAATAAAAAGTAAGTTTTTAGTAAAAGTTTTCCTATACTAAAAAAGTACTTTTTTACAAAAGGTACTTTTTCTCTAAAGGTACTTTTTTCACAAAAGATCCTTTTTAACATAAGTTAATTTTTCGCAAAAGGTATTTTTCCCAATAAGGGGTTTTTCACAAAAGGTACTTTTTATAAAGTACTTTTTATAAGTACTTTTAACAAAAACTTCTTTTTAGAAAATTTTGTTAAAAATATATCTTCTTCAAGAAGTTATTTTTTTAAATAGTACCTTTCTAGTAAGAACGTATTTTTTTATTTTGGTATTATTTTGGTTCGAAAAAGACACTTAAAAAAGGCAATTTGGAATAAAAAGTTATATTTTATAAAAAGCTATTTTTGAACAAAAATTACGTTTTATAAAAAGTAAGTTTTTAGTAAAAGTTTTCCTATACCAAAAAAGTACTTTTTCACAAAAGGTACTTTTTCCCCTAAAGGTAGTTTTTCACAAAAAATTCTTTTTAAAAAAAGGGGTTTTTAACAAAAGGTACTTTTTATAAATAATCTTTTTTTTAATAAAAAGGTACTTTTTTATATTTCTTCGTAGTTCCTGTGTAAATATTAACATAAAAATATATGTGAGAAACTTCTCACTTTTTTACAGAATCGAGGTATTTGTTATAAAAATCTTTATTGAAATTCTCACTGTATAAAATATTGTATCAAAACATGAAGGTTTATGCTCCTAATGAATTCATTCTTTGGACCCACAGTTTCCAATTCAGCCTAATAAATTGATTATGCGGTTAAGGGTTAATATTTCAATTCCTGTAAAAAATTAGATGAAAGTTCCTTTCAAATAAAAAAAAAAAGATAGAGATGACAGAGGAAACAAAAGAAAGGAAATATTTATTAAAATATAAATACAAAGGATATAAAACAGAAAATAAAAAGGATAAAAGACTAAATGAACAACGTAAGTCAATGAAGAACACAAGATTTTATAGGCAAAAAATTATTTTTATGTGACAAAGACACATGTTTTCAACATAAAAGATGTGTCAATATTTAAAAGGATTTTGTAATATTAAAGTAATTGAGCATTGAAATTAAAAGAAAAAGAAGGATCTTTTGTTTAATTATTTGAAATTATTTAGGGGACAAAATGTTTACATTTAATGGCCTTCCAGAATGCTAAACTGACTTGATTAAATTTGATTAAAATTTTATTTAAAAACTTGCTTGAACATTTCAATTTTTATTAAGCAAATAAGTATAAGTTATAACGAACTTAACGAAAATTAACTGAAAGAAAAAATTTATATTTAAAAACATTTAAATGTTTTAAGTAAAAATGTGTCAGTTTTCAATTTATATTCTTTAGATAATATTTATTTCAGTTAAATGTCATATTTTTTTCACTTGTGTTGTATTTTGGCACCATTTACAAAATGACATTATTAAAGAACATTAACAGTTCATTTTTGCTCACTGCCTTTTATTATTGTTATTTTTTTTTAATAAGAATAGTAGTTGTATTTAGTTAATAGAAAAAAGTGCTTTTTTTCCTACGAGTCTTATATTTTTTTGCAGCCAACTTAAAAAAGAAATGTTAATAATGAAAATAGTGTGCCTTAATAAAGATAACGGGGACATTTGTGCCAACACAAAAATATGAGAGGCAACAAACTAAAAGAAAATTAAGAGAAATACAGTGGTTTCAAAGAAACTCTTTTTTATACCCTTCACCATAAAAAGTGGTAAAAGGGTATAACTCGTTCATATTTTTCGAGTTATGGGCCTCTAAACTTTTCATAAAAATGTACAATTGTGCACTATATTTTTTAAGATATCAATATGAGTGTCATTTAAAATCTCTTGAAGAGAGGTTTAGAAAAATACTAAAAATTTTTAAAAAATGCTTAACCCATTAAGAGCCGATGACAATTTTTTCTTTTTTTTTAATTTTTTGTCACCCCAATATTTGTTTTTTTTTTATTATTGAAGTTACTTCACAAAACTAGATTTACATGTATGGTGAAGGGTATATAAGATTCGGCATAGCCGAATATAGCACTCTTGCTCCAGTGAGTCAATAGAGCTTGATATCCTGTTTTTACTGATGAGTTTCTTGGTTTTTTCTTTTAAGCGTTTGAGTAACTCTAAAATAGTATTTAAAGTAACGGCCCATACAATAGAAATGTCTTGAATTTTTGGTCTGATAAAATTGCCATAAAAAGCGAGGAGATCAGGGGGCAAATTACGGCATTCGATATCGAACGAAATTTACATTTAAATTCTATTGAAATTTCGCTCAATATCGAATGCCATAATTTGCCCCCAGATGAATTCATATCTTTTGCAAAGTTTTAGAAAACCAAGACACTTGTATGGTTTTTTGGGCGACCTGAAAATTTAAGATATGGCAACCTTTTAGGTATTTGTAACAATAAAGTCATAAGAAATGTTTAATTTGTACGTGAGTGTAGTGTGTTGTGTTTTTGTGCTAAAAAACAGTAAAAGGAAATTAAGTTAACACATGCTTTTTTTTTATTAAAATAGAAGATCTGACAAGTGTAGATGAGGGATTAAGGTGCATAAATTAGTGAAAGAAGTAACAACATCACAACAATGAGTGGCAGTCGTAGGTGTCTAAATTTGTTAAGAAAAGGTCTGATTAAGAAAATAGAATGTCGTTAGTTCAAGACTTGCTTTATGGCATGTACTTCGTTTTACAAACTTAAGTGAAAAATCAATATGAAAATTTATTATTCGGAATCTTTTTAATGTTAATTTACTTTAATCGTATTTCATGACATTTTCATGAAACATTTATTATTTAAAACTACAAAATGAAATGTATCATTGCGGATACATGGCAACCCCTGTTGTTATTGTTGTTGCTGTCCATATGTGCGTGTTGAAAAACAGTGGTGAATAAGTTATGGTGAAAGGCCAATGCAAGCGGCAACAGTATTACCAATTTGAAAAAGATAGTTTGTTTAAAAAAATTACTCATACAAAATTTTTAACACGTTAAATTTAATTTAACTTGGCAATGCCTTTAAAAGCGGCCGAGCGGCAATGCTGAATTTAGTTCAACTTTTGGGTTTTTCCGCTTTAATTTGTCAAATCATCCATAGTCTTCTTTTTATGTTTCTTTTTTTTTCCCACTAAATCGTTTTTCATTTTATTTATTGTTTCTTTTAAAATTTTTAGCAATTAAATTTATTTATTTTTGCGTCAAAAAACTACAAATATTTTATATACTTATACTTTACTTAATTTTTTACTTCAAGAAGCCGCGTATGTAAAATAAATTCAAGCGGCAAAAAGAACAGCTGATTGCATGCCGCTTATTTTGGCCTTTCACTATACTTCTACTAATAGTGTGTGTATAGAACAATACGGCAATTAGCTATCAAAAGTTGAGCGACCTCTATGGCTACGTTGGTAGAGGTGCGTGCTGTAAAAGCAGAATATCAGACATGCAAAAAACAGGAGTATAGCCAAATAGAGCTACAGAATAAGAAATAGAGAATTTATAATGTGCCACAGTGAAATTAGCAATCAAGAGAATCCGTACGCTTGCCAAAAGGGGAAAAAAGTAACAATATCATAAAAAAAGCTACAGGTAATTATGAACTCTTTTTTATTCATTTATATGAAATTTTTTTAATAACTAACTCACCCTATTTTTATGTAAAAAATATTTCACTTAAGTTACAGAAACAGGGTACTGTAAGGCTGCCCTTAGCTTTCAATTGAAAATATTAATATTGTTACGAATAATAAAATCTGGCAACTCCTGTTGTTTTTTCCGCATGAGCGTGGTGAATAAGTTAATTCAACTAATGGTGTGTGTATAGAATAATACCACAATTAGCCAAGAAAAGCGGAGCAACCTCGATGGCTGCGTTGGTAGAGGTGCTTGCTGCAAAACAGGGGGTGAATTCGATACCGCATTCGGATATGCGTACAACAGAAATTAATAATTGTTGTAAGGCAATTTGAAATTAATAAAACAGCAGTACAACCTCCCGAGAGGCAAAAGACAATTATTGAGTAAAGCCACTGCAGTTAAGACGTTAAATTTAATGTAAGAACAAGAGATAATTTTCAAGAAGCCCTTTATTACAATAAGCAGTAAGAGCAATAGCGGTTAGCGCGGGGAATTGTAACAACAGCATAACAACGGTGTATGGCAGACGTATATTGTGGCTACTGGATTAAATGAGATGATTGGCTTGGATACAAAGGAGTAGTGGAGATGTCTGTGGATGGTTAAGGTTACTAAACAAGGCATCGAGTAAGTTCATGTCTCGCCGGAGTAACACTGTAGTGTACCGTGGATGGCTGCGTTTGTGGTGATAACGCATGTTTAGTAAATACGGGACCATGGGATTCACAAGACCGGTAGGATTAAGAAGTATAGCCAGAGAAAGCCATAAAGTTCGAAGACAGAATTTAGCCACAGTGGCATTTGCAATCAAAAGAATCCGTACGTTTGTTTTAAAAGGGAAAAACGTAACAATATTAATATTATCAAATTATTAAGGCTGTGATTCTTACTCATTTAAGACCACAGTTCGATGGCAACAATATCGCGTTGATGACTTAAAAGGGAAAATTAGGGAGACCTAAATAAAACTGCAAAAACCCCCCAAATTATTTTCGTTACTTAAAAAACAACAATAATAAAAAATATGATACAATAGTATTGTTTTTCATAAATAAGCGAAACAAACAAAATATTATTTGAAATGAAAATAAATTTTATATAGCCGAAAGCAAATAATATAGTGTGAATTATTTTAATTTAAAAAATTTTTTTGCCATTAAAAAAAAAAAAAATAATAATAATAATAAAATAAAAGAAATAGTGAGAAACAGTGAGAAAAGAAAGTTATAGAAAATTTAGCAATAATAAAAAATTTATAAAAATATTAATTTTGCTTTTAAAATTTAATATTACATTTGAATTCAAATTGTTTTGAAAAAAATGTCAATGTAAATGTTGGTGACAGATTTTTAGCAATTTGTGAGTTTTTTACTAAAACCTGTCATACTAAATTAACTAAACGTTACACGTATTAAATTATTTAATACGCACGATTTAACAAACATTTTATTTTTTATTAATAATTTCATACAGACTTTTGATTTTCATAAATTCAATTTGTAACCAAAATGATGTTGAATGGAAGTAATGGTCGTCTCTTGACCGTTTAAGTAACAAGTTAGAAAATCAAAAACATTCATGTCAATTAATATTCGTTTCTTTATGCTCCTACAAGTTTTCTTCTTAAAGTTTTTTTTTTGTTTTTCTTAACAACATTTTCCTTAAACCATCTCCACTTGAATAAATAAGTCACACACTCAAACTCAAAATGATTCTCATCCGAATAAACAAGAGCAGATTTATAAACACAAATGCAAAATACACATACACTCACTTACATACTTTTCCATACGCATACACACGTGATTTGATTAAGTAAATTTAATCTGAAATGAAATTAATAGTCTGCAAGTTATAATTTGACCATAAACTTCAGCAGGGCAGCAGCAGTAAAAAATTTATTAAACGGCTGCTCGTAAAAAAATAATTTTTGGTCAAAAAAATTTCGTATTTGGTTTTGTGGTTCTTTTGATATACAGGCAAAAAACAAAAATAGAAAACCGAAGCGAAAATTAGCTACAAAAAAGAGCGTGTTTCTTTCAAGACCAAAAGACCTTAAAATTATAAACAATCAAACGAAAAAAAAAAAATAAAATTTTATTCTTAAGAATGTTTTTAATCAAAAGATCATTCTTGACATTAACTTTTGAAATGATTTTAGAGCTGATTTCTGCAGCTGTTCTTGACGATGCACATTTCTTGCCGTATGGCACGACTAACCCGAACAGTGTTGCCATCTAAGGCGTCAATTATTGCTCAGTTTTCAGCATAAAATAATGACTTTATGTAGCCCTACAAGAAATATTTGAGAGGTGTTAAATCTCTATAGTTTGGTGGCCAATTGACAGGTCCATTTGTCGTAATCAACTTAAATTTTAATTTCAGTAAGTCGATGGTTGCGGTCGACATACGACACTCCATCTCGCCCACCGCTTTAATGTCATACTTCTTTGCAAATAAAAAATCATTGATCATGGTTCGCTAACAAAATCTAACGACCGTACAGGGAGTTTCGGCTTTGTTTTTGGAGAAATAAGGTCCAGTGATGCCACCAGCGTTTAAATCGAAAAAAACTACATGCGAAAAATTTTGTTTATTAACAAACCTGTTAAGCCAAAAGAGAGCCTCAACGATGAATACAATGTTGCGTTAAAATATTTGATCAGATTCTAACTGTTTTAGAGCCCATCCGAAAAGGAATGACACATTTAATGGTCTCGTGGAATTACAACGTTCACCAGCTGTATCTTATATGGGTGAAGGTCAACATCTCTTAGCAAAATGTTCCACGTAGTAGACGAAAGAGTCCCAACTTCTGCGACGAAGGACGAATCGATAAATTTTGATCTTCTTTAACTCTTTTGTTTGCAGTAACGATTTTTTATTTTAATAGAAACATTCTTTCAATTCACAGTTCGACAGATGACGTAGAATCAACGACTATATTTGCTGTAAAAATCACAAAGTCGTCAATAAATTCCGCAAATTGATTACGGATTTTCCAAGTTAATCTTTGTAATTTGGTAGCGTTGTACAAGTGTCAATCTACTGATGACAATTGGCCAGAGAATCCTGATCATAAATGTCAAAATTGTTTCGGTAACAGCTAGAACAAGTTACCAGATCTTTACATATGCGAACGATCTAGTCGTTTTAAATCGCCTAAAAGTAGAAATCGCAGTTGAAAGCGGTATAGCATTACTAAGAAAAAAAAACTGTAAAAGTTAAGGTGACATTAAAGCAAACAATTGCTGGTATGTTTTTTTTCTTGCACTTAAGAAATCCGTCCACTAGGTAAAACGGAAAAATACTAATAAAGTGGTTACATATTAATGTCGCGGGCAAATTTATAAAATAAAAATATTTCCAAAAAATTCTAAAGCAATTGTAGCTGCCCCAATTTATTTTATGTGTCGTTACCCAAATAAAATGTAAAGCCCTTTACATATTTGTAATATTAATTAGAAGAGTTTGTTACTTTTACCACTATAAAGAGTGGTGTGTATGTGTGTGTGTAAGAAGGCAGAATCAAAGGAAACGTTATGCTACTAATGTTAAACAGCTGCGATTGCTGGAGGCTCAAAGCGTTTGCGTGTTATTTTAATCGACGATTATAAGTTCAAGTCCCAACACTGCCTTCAGTAGATAAAAAATTAATTGCTGCCGGCAATCAGTTGTCTGAAAATGGACACAAGGAAATTGTGAACAGCAGTTTAAACCTCCTGGAGTGTCGGTAAGAAAAAAAAATTTATTGATGTGTACCTTCAGTAGATGAGGTAGGAAAGATGGCTGTGTATTAGAGATGATAAATATACTTGTGTGGAGCAAGAAGTGTAAAAATACAAAAATTCTGTATCACAGTCGTGGTTGAATAAGTTGTAGGGCTATTAAAGGACACATGGGCGCGACTGGCTATGAAGCAGCCGACGAACTTGCAAGTTGGGGAATGGCCTAGTGAAAGCAAATGTCGTCATTAAATCTGAAATGGTCGAGGGAAACTGCTACACGTAAACAAATTCTAATGGTTCTCAAATAGCCCCTCGGTAGGAGGCCCAGTTAGGTATTTAGATATGATGGCGGTATCTTAAGCTGAGGTTTTGTGTTAGTGACTGGGCATGGAAACTTCTGGCCACGATGAAAATGGAGAATGATTTTTCTTGCAACCGTTGCTGGAAGAGGATAAGACGGTTGCTCACGTTGTGTGTGAATGCAGAGCACTGGCTATGTTAAGGTTTAGAACCAAGTACAGACACTTGATAAATGTGAATGCCATGGAGAATCTAAGCCCAACTAGCAATTACTAGAGACGACATGATAAGGAAGAGGCACGACGATTACCAGATGGGTAACACGAGACACGATTAAACTACGAGATTCGTAGACTACGAATAATTTGTGAGTTGAATGGCTACGAAGAGAGATCCATAGAGTAGCGGTGTGCTTCGATATCTCCTCCTTCTTTAATAAAAAAAATATTTTAAGGGCCTTATTAAACAGGGCGTAAACAAGAGGTTTTTTTTTATGTGAAAGTTCATTATATTTTTTAATGCTAAATATTTTAATTTCTTCCAAAAATCACTTCCTGCATTTTAAATCATCATTTAAACAGTAGACAAAATTGACTTACGATTTTCCTGACTTCGCTTTTCTACAAACAATTGGTATCACATTTAATAAATTAACCATTAGGCAAATCAAATGATATATCTTTATTGTTAATTTAACCTCAAAATATGAAAAGACAAAAACATAAATGTGCCATCAGCCAGAGCAGCCTTAGAAAAGTGGGAGAGCGTGCGAGTGTGTGAAAGAAAGTAAAAATAATATAAATGATAAAATTATTTAATGATGCGGAAATACAAAGATAAGACAAAATATAATGCAAATAGTCACTGAGTTACTGAATGAAAATTAAAAAGGAACCAAATGGAAAGAGGACATTTGAGCAGCAAGAATAAAACTGGCGATAAATTTATTTAACGGGGGAAAAATTTATTAAATATCATTAGCAAGATAAAATGAATATAAAATGATTTTTAAAAGAGTCATTTTCAAAATATCATACAATAAAATTAAATTTATAATTATAAAAGACACTACTTAATTTTATTTTTGGGCAAAGAATTTTATGTTTTATAAATAAATCCTGCTAATGTGTATGAAAGTTTGTTGTCCAAACGGCTTAACCATTTTGATCACAAAATATCGGCCAAGGCGAATTTTGTGATCGTTGCGGCAGCTGATTTGGCATCGTTGCGGCAGCTGACTATTTTTTTTGCCTTATTTGTTAAAAACGGCAAGAAAAAGGTGCAATACTTAATTGTGTGGCTGGTTTTTTTATTGTTGTATTATTGTAGCGGCGCTGCCTCCTCTTATAAATTCGTCTTGATATGGACTATAATATTGAGTGTTTTTTTTATAGACGTGTAGAGCTTTAAACTGGATTAAATTAAATAAATAAATTTTTGTTTTTTAATTGTAATAAAAATCATATTTTATAAATAAGATAATTATAGTTTAAATATGACTACTGGCTTGTGAACACCTGGCTGGCTCAGACGTTGTGTAATCTGGAGGTCTAATTTTTAATGCATTTTTCACTTGTAGCTGTATATCGGCCATAACGCTGCTAATGTTCTCCTCCAAGTGGTCAATCGTTTTGCGCTTATCGTCGAAGACTAGCGACTTCACATATCTCCATAGAAAACTGTCTTGCGGCGTTAAATGTCACGATTCTGGAGGTGATACTATGCGGTTACCAAACATATCTTTCAAAAACTCAACTGTGGCACGAGCAGTGTGGCATATTGAGCCGTCTTGTTAAAACCAACACTACTGTCCCTGGTTGATGTACAAAAAAATCAGAAATCATGGTTCTATAGCGGTGACCGTTGACTGTATTATTCTGACCACCATCGGTTTTAAAGAAGTAGGGACCAGTGATTCCACCAGCCCATATAGCATACCAAACCGTCGGTTTTGTTTTAGATGTGACGATATCTCAACGTACACTTGAAGATTGTCATCACTCCAAGTGCGGCAGTTTTGTTTATTGACTTATCCATTCAATCAAATGTAAGCTTTATCCCCAAATGAAATTGGCTTATGAAAATCAGCGTCAACGGGAAACTTGTTTGAGCAGGCTTTAATTGCTGCTCAAAAGTTGGGTTTTGCAATCACGCAAACGAAGAACTTTCCCCAAAATCTTTCATAAAGTGGATGGACACATATCCAATTTCTGTACAAGATGACGGCTACACTGATAATTGTGTAGCATACTTTTAGTTTACACCAACAAAACATAAAGTAATGAGTAAAATATTTCAGGAAGTAAATACAAGTGGTAGAGGCCGAAGAAACGTTTCTTAGGAGGAGGATTTAATGAGAACAAAAAGGATGCGAGTGGAAGAACTTGTCGCTTGTTATCTGATTACATTTTTAAAAGTTATGACAATTTTTAATATTTGGTTGTATGGGAGGTGGGCGTGGTACTTGCTTGAATTTTCTCAAACTTTCGCATAAATACTTCCTTTCCTTAGAAAAACATTCATGCCAAATTTCACCTCTTAACTCTTCATAGCTGCTTCTATTTTTGTCCAACCTTTGTATGAAATGGCGACACAGTGCGTCCCTTTGCACACGATGATGAAACTTTGAAATTTAAAGAGTTGCCCTCATGCGCCCGAAACCTTTTACGTATGAACCCAACTCGCACTTGGCTGATTTATTTTAAGTTTTAACTGAACTTAACCAACGGAAATAAATTCAAAATGTGATAAATTTTTTGTTTCTCAATTTATGTTTTTAATAAAACAGAATTTAATTTAATGTTTTTTTCTATTCGTTAAAATACAAATAATCCACAATGGTATCTCTGTTCGAAAAAACTGTTTCATCATTAACAAGCAAAAAGCAACAACAACAACAAAAGAAGAGATTTAAACACTTTTCACTTGAAACTATAATGAACACAACTTTGTTCACACACAAACACACACATTCTCTCTGCCTTCCATTTAATTTAAATTGCAATAAAGTAGCAACAACGTTAAAAATAAACTCAAAAAAAAGTTGGAAATTTCAATTACATTCGTACAATTAAATTTATATTAATATAAAGAGAATTTTCATTAAACGCTTTTAACTCATTCGAATACATGCGATTACATATCGTTGGTATTTCGTATGCTATATTGTACGAATACGAATGTTTGATTATTTTTTTCTCGCCTTGTATTTAACATGTGATAAGTGATATGTCCCATTAGTCAACGTGAGTATTTTGTGTTTTTTATGGTGATTTTCTTTTAAGCGATAATTCAGGTTGGGTGGAGCAGATTTTCTCGTTGAAATGTGTTGTTCAGTGATGTTTAAAAATGTAATGAGTTCCAGTGACATTTAATTATCACATGTTGTTTATGACAAATTTATGTTGTTGTCGTTTTACTCTACTGTTTTTTTTTTGTTTGTTGAGTTTTATCTTTATGTTCTTGTTCTAGTTGTTTATGATAATTTTCTTGTAGGATTTTATTAAAAATAAAAAAAAAAACAAGGGAAAAAATCGCAAGAGTTGTGTTTATTTGAAATAATGAAAATTTAAGTGTATTTTTACGATTTTTACAATTTGTTAAGAAAAACTGAAGAAATTCTTTTTTGTTAAAAATTTACAGACATATGGAATTGTTAAATTATTTTCCTTAATTAAGAGAATAAAAAAAAACTTGGTTGAAGTATGATTACAACAACCATAATATGTTCTTTGCACCCAATTTATGGTTGCGGTAAACGAATTATTATTGTGTTAAACTAAACTTTTTCATGGTTAACAAAATGTAAATCGGGGTCTTTTTGAGCTAAAGAATTTTTATTAAATAATTTTCTATCACAAAATAATATAGTATTTATAACCATAATATGATATTTATAAACACTATATGTTAAAATGTTTCTTATGTGATGAAAGTATGACTTAAACTGAAAAAATAATATTGCGTTTTAAAAATGTTTTGGTTTCACACAAAGATTTCCGTACCATGTATGATGACCGCCCCCTTTAATTTTCTTTCTTTTATTTGTTATTAAAAATTAACAGTGTCAAAATTAAGTTAATAACGGAACACCTTTTATTTAATCTAGTTTTTCTTATAGCAGATATAGCAGTATATATTCTGTGCAAATTTCAAGCCATTATCTGTTACCGGTTAAAATATAAGACTATATTTGTCAAATTTACGGTCTTTTGGAAACACCCTTTAACCACTAAATTTATCGTTTACACTTCTTTTGATAGCGAACAATTTTTGTACACAGTCTGTGCAAATTCTAAAGGTCTGTCTATTACGATTGAACAACTAAAGTCCTATTCGTTAAAATCACATCACTATAGGAGGACCCTGTCTATTCTATTTTTATTTTTGGGTACTTGTTCTTATAGAGGACAAAAAAAATATTTAAACTTTAAATTTATACCTAATGCTGCTTAAAAACAATACTACGTATGTGAAAATCACGTCATTATTGGGACACCCTTTAATTGAAAGTTTTCTTCTTCCTACTTGTTTTATTGGCACTGTTCAAATTTGATGCATCAAAGTTAAAAAAAAAATAACTAAACTTTTAGGAATATCACATTACTTTCGGCACACCCTTTAATTCTTAGTATTTATATATTATACTGGCTATAGTAATATCAGGGTTGAAAAAATAAATGATATTGACAACAAATACGCCAATTGTGAGTTAAACTTACGTACAAAGATTTTAAGTGTCAAGTATGGGCCACCCTTTAATTTTTAATTTAAACATTTTAATATTTGCTAATAAAAATTTAATACGTCTACCTGCAACGGCTTAAAAGATAAAACATCGCAGGTGGAAATCAGGTTTTTAAGGGGTCACCCTTTAAATTAATTTTTTTTTATTACTATTTGGAGGTTCCATAGTACTTCATGCTCTGAGTTATTTTTTAAAGTCCAACGGTGCATTTTAAAAGACAAGTCTTGTGTGGGATACCCTTTAACTGCGACCTTTATGTTTTCATACTTGTCATTATAGCGAATATAGTGAAAAAAATTAAGTCTTTGTCTATAACGATTAAAAAGACAATCCCACTGTATATTGCAGCTGTTGTCCTTCGGAAAAGAAGACCAACGAATTTTAAATTGTGTTTGAGCCATTTCGAATACAATACAAGATATCAAGTTTAAAAACTTAATTATTAAAATAAAAGAACCTCTTAAATAAGACTTATAATCTCTTTCTTTCAAAATGATAATAGAAAGGATCAAAAATTGTGTTGGAACACAGCAAAATCCAACCTACAACTACAATGACATTATAAACTGGCATGAATGCATGTATCATAAATTTATACAAAAACACACACACACACACACACACATTTACATGTCTGTATGCTCTTTTAATAAAAACACAATTTTCAATAAACCACAAAATAAATTAATTTAAAAACAATAGAAAAACTATAACAACAACAAGAATACACACTTTATTATTTACTAATTGTTTAACAACTAAAAACGCAAACAACAATAACAATAACAAAAAGAAAAAAATTTTAAACATGAAAAAATTACAGATTTAAAACAAAACACAACATGATTAAATTTGTCTACCTTTATGAATAGTTATTAGGGTGGCTCAAATTAATTTAATTAAAAATCATTTAAAATTTTAAAATTTTATTTTAAATATTTTTTTACTTTGTTGGCGAGAGTCTTTCTTGTCGTAAGGAAAAGCATGCACAGAGTTTCAGGAAAGTACTTTTAATTGTCTTTTGCTTTTTTTTTTGTGTTTCACAACTTCTGCAAAAATTTAATGATCTCCTTGAAGTCCATATTCCAACCTGTGGTCGCTTAAAGCTTCCGAATGTCTCATATACCGTCGAAAGCCACATAGACACCTCAAAAAGGTTCTTTTGACCCTTCAAAGGTTCACTGGACCCTCTGAAGGTTCCTTTGATCCTCCGTAGAGGCACTGGCCTCTGGAAGTTTAATTGGGCTCTACTGCTTTTTACTACCCCTGCAAAAAATTTGTGTTCTCCTTGGAGTCCATATTCCAGCTTGTGGTCGCTTAGAGCTTCCGAAGGTCTTATACACCGTCGAAACCCACAGTGATACCTTCAAAAGGTTCTTTGGACTCACCAAAGGTTCACTGGAACTTCCGAAGGTTTATTGGACCCTCCGTAGATACACTGGCCTCTCGGAAGTTTAATTGGGCTCTACGGCTTCTCACCACCCCTGCAAAAATTTAGTATTCTCTTTGAAGTCAATATTCCAGCTTGTGGTCGCTTATAGCTTGCAAAGGTCTTATATACCGTCAAAACCCACATTGGCACCTCCAAAAGGTTTTTTAGACCCTTCAAAGGTTCACTGGACCCTCCGAAGGTTCATTTGATCCTCCTTAGATGCACTGGCCTCTCGGAAGTTTAATTGGGCTCTACGGCTTTTCACTACCCCTGCAAAAATTTAGTATTCTCTTCGGAGTTCATATTTCAACCCGTGGGCGCTTAGAGCTTCCGAAGGTCTTATATACCATCGCAAACCACATTGACTTCAAAGGAATATTAGTCAGGAACCCAGAAGAAGCTGAATTTCTCTACAAAAAGAGTGGAGCATTCGCAAAGTAGGATAAACACTGTCTCCTCCTTTACCCAATCCTTACATCTTCGATAGTAAGAAGATGGATAGCGCACAAGATATCGGTCAGAAGGGAAATTTTCTGATGTGGAAGTGAGAAAATTAATTAAACATAATAGACATCATTAGATATGTTAGAGTCGATAGCGAAGAGAAGCAGATCTCTATAACTATGAAACCTTTTTGTCGCACTTAGTTCCTCAATGATTTTAGCCTGATGACTGATAGCTGTCGTCCTTGCTCCTCATCATACAGTCTCACGTTATTGCTCTCTTTCGCCACAGTCTCTCGGATAATCGTAATTTTCCAGAAGTGTGGAAGAATTCTCTTATCATTCCATTGTTTAAGTCTGGAAGAAAAAAAAATGACATCAGAAATTACAGAGGAATTGCTTACACTCAGTTTAGCATAAACTTAAACTATTTAAAAAACTAATTACGGATCGTTTATGTTTTCAAGTGTCTTTCGAAAGGACTGCTCTAATGTCACAAACTTTTTACAACTACAACTTTGGGTTAATCGTGCAAACTGACGTGAGTTATACAGATTTTAGCGAGGCATTTGATAAGATTAACCATAGACTACTAAATTATTTGGGATTCACAAAAAATTGTTTAAACTGGATAAATTCATACCTTATCAATAGAAAGAAAAATGTTTTATATAAAAATGCTATTACTAAACAAATACCCGTTACATCCGGTGTTCTTCAAGAGAGTCATCTTAGACCTCTTCTTTTCTCACTATTCATCAATGACTTAACTAGCGTCATTAAGAATTCTTTTACAGAATTCTTTCATGCGGAAAATATTTTTTACATTTAATAAAAATGATGAACATATATTGCAACAGGTTTGATTTGAACTTTGGAAAAATCTAAATATATGTGTGGCTTCCGAAGGAACCATTCCAATGATAGATACTCCTTGGGCGGCAAACTAAATTTCATTCAGGATGAAGATCCTTACATCACGAAATATCTATTTACGTCAAAAGTTTGTTCAGTTCGGGAATGTGGGTCGATTATGTGGAATCCAAAACAGAAACATTTTCTGATATTTTGTTTAGGTGGACTTCAATGGAACCCGCTATGTTTGCCTTCGTATAAATCTACGCTTGTTCTTTAAAGTTATCATGTTCATTTTAATACAATTAACTCTACAACCTGCTCTAACTTTTTAAATGAAAATATGTCTTTTTGTATTCCTCAGCATCCTAACCGATAATATTTTAGAACGAACTATGCAAACTCCGATCCTTCTATTAGCAGTTGTAAGGACTTAAATAAACTATATCTTTATGTTTATTATTCCTTAAATCAAAATCTGATAAAACGTAATATTTCGTTCTCATTAAATATGTATTAACAGTCTGAAAGAATTGTAAATTCATAGATTTAAACAAACATTAAATGTGCTTTAAGAGAATTAATTATTCTTGGCATAAAAATACAGTGCGATTTTTGGTGACCCAGGCATATTTCTCAAATCGTAAAAGAGACATTCAATTGTTTTGGTTTTCTGAAACGTTGCAAGATATACTTTACTTCATCTGATCTCTTTGCTATGTGTGTCACCTTTATAAGATCGAAAATGGCATACAAACCTCATGTATGTGTCGTGCTGCAAAGACTATTTTGGAGTTATTCGACCACCTACACGAGAGAGCGAAAAAGCTCATCGGTGACAGTAGGGTATCCAGCTCTGTAGACTTACCGGAGTATCGGCTTAATGCAATATCTGGTTTTCTCTTCACTCTTTCTCTCTTACTACAGCGGAATATGCTTTGATAAAGTCAGGGAACTTGTTCCCGAGCGCTGTAACTTATTGAGCATAATGCCGTCTTCGTTTAGAGCCGATCCCTTTGTGGTCAATTAGCCAATAAATCGCGTTATGCATTAAAAAGAACATATAGAGTGTTTTCTTAAGCATTATACGACTTGAAATTATAAAAAGTAAAACTAAAAATTAAAATTTGATGAACAATTTTTTCTTATTATTTTCAGTAAACTCTGGCAAATCATTATGAATAGACTCATGCTTAAACAACGCTATCAAATTATTCAAGTTTACTCTGAAAATGAGTCACCAATACGAGCAACTTATGATGGCTTCGTTATTTTTATGGTGCAAACCATCCGCCGAATTGTGGATAGATCTCGCACTACATACCCTCCAGAGGTTGCAATAACGTGTTGTTGAAGGAATATCCGTAATGAAGAGAATATCGCTGCTGTAAACGAAAGTATGGAAGAAAATCTAAATTATCTGATCGCAAGATTTGGGGCTCTGTCCGTACACTACGTGGAAAATTTTGAGCAAAGATCTTGGCCTACACCCATATAAGATCTAGATAGTGCAGAAATTAAAGCCACGAGACCATTATGTGCCGATTCATTCTTTTGCCGATTATGCTCTAGAGAAGTTAGTAACTGACCCGTTGTTTTATCGCCAAATTGCGTTTAGAGATTCAGCTCACTTTTGGCTTAACGAGCAAAATTGCCGCATATGGAAATAGACCAATCTGCAACATACCCTACATACTGTATTGCATCCAGAAAAATGCACTGTTTGGTGTGATTTTAACGCTGGTGTCATCACCGGACGTTATTTCTTCAAAAATGATGCCGGATCTCACGTTCAGGTCAATAGAAATCGTTACCGCACCATAATTAATGATTTTTTGTTTGGAAATATGGATGACATTGATCTGGATGAAATGTGGTTTTAACAAGATGGCGCTACGTTCCATATGGCGACCGCAACCATCGAGGTATTAAAGTCAAAATTAATTCAGAGAAATGGATCTGTCAATTGACCTCCAACGTCGTGCGATTTGACAACTCTCGATTATTTCCTGGGGTCACGTGAAGTCATTAATTTATGCTGAAAACCCACCAACAATTGACGCTTTGAAGGCCAACATTGTTCGTGTTATTCATGACATATGGCCAGCAGTACTTGAAGAAGTGACCCAAAATAGAACGTCCAGAATACGTTTCCTCATGAGCAGCCATGGTGGCCATATGCCCAAAATTATTTGTTAATATTAATGTCATGTCCTTTTTACATCCTTATTTCCTAGTTGAACAACAATGCCTTGTATAAATAGGGCTCATACTCTGAGTGCTGATCCTAATAAAAAACTGCCGACCACTAATCAGAATAGTTTCTTGCAATCTCCTTTCCGGCAATGTAGAAAATATATCCACCAATATGGAGCTTCAAACGTACAGATAAGTCTAAGCTGGATAGGTATCCAAAGTTCCGTCGGCGAAATTTGGCCAGACTCCCACTAGAAATAAGACCTAACTAGGAAGCTATTAGTTGACCTTTTGACTGTACACGCAGTTGCGACAAGAAATACCCTTATGACTGCCAGCCAATGGTTAAAGGACATCCTTAATACCTGCCCATTCCTGTTTCAAATCCCTTTATGTCGAACATTTGGATCATCATGTAAACTTGTCAAACGGAAAGGTTAAACAATATTTTGAAAACCATAATTTCATTATGAAAAACTAAAGAAAGAAGAGTTCAATTTCCTTGCAACTTGTATTGTTCTCATTGAAAGGCATACAGATAAATATAAACTAAACGACAGATACAACCTACAACCATTAAGAGCAGGAGTATAGTTTCTGCTATATGGCTTTTAGTTGCTTTTCATTGCACCAGTTTGTCTCGTTGGTGTCACCAAAAAATTACAAAACAAAATTTCTTACTGCAATTGTAATGTTGGTGTGTTTGTTAGCAGTGAATTGAATGCATACGTTATGTTGCAACATGTGTTATGTTTGGGTTGCGGTCTCGTATTTTATCAATATGATAACGTTAAACAAGGAACCTACACGCACTCGCAAAAAACTGGAACCCAGTTGTTGTAAAATTATATGTTTAAACTTCTCGGTTGGTAAGTCAAAATTTAAGGCTACCGAGTTTTTGACACCAGTTAATTTGATTTGGCATCTGTAGTTTACGAGGAATTTAAAATCCAACAAAATTTCATTTGCTAAAACACATGGCATCAGAACTGCTGGGATGTAAACAAAAATCATTTACATACATTTTATATTTTATGCAACCTAAAACAATAGCGACCCACATGCTCTACATACTTGTGCTAAAATATGAGTTTCATATGTATGAGGTTTAAAATTTGACCCCCTTTTTGCAAAAAAAAAAAAAAAAACAGGTCTATATGCCTACATCTCCTTGCAATGAATAACAAAAACACTCCTGCATAAACAAGTCATGTCTACATATTTTTTTTCTACCAAAATTTTTGTAAAGCAAAAAAATAAATAAAAACAACTGCAACACAAATTAAAATCTCTTGTCTTATTTTTTTACATCAGAGTTTTCCTCCAAAAATGAGGAACAGCAGCATACATTATGGCCTTAAATGTCGCTGCCTCATGTTGACAGCAAACAAACTAAGAATATAAAGGAAATAAGGGCGTTGTAAATGTTTATTATAGAACAAGCATCGGTAGACACATTTAATTTTAAATTATTGTTTAAAAATTGAGACATTTTGCAAAATATTAAATGAAAAAACTCTTTAATTTTCTTTCACTTCTAATAGTCCATCAATGTTTGAGTAAATACGAAATGCAACTTATAGAGATTTGGTCGATCACTATTATAAAGCAGTGTTCGGCAGAAAGAGAAACTTACCACTACGATCTCAACTTGAAGGGAAGTAAAAGAATTTAATTCTTTTTTTAAAGCATAAATCAACATGTTCATTTATGTCAAGTCCTTATGGGTTGTACAAAAGAAAAGCCTATAATTTTTGGGATAGAATAAAGAAACAAAAAGTTCCGTGATGTGTGGGTAGTGGTCGGCACAAAGAGAAATCAACCACTATAATTTTAACTTGAAGAAGGAAAGTAATAGAATAAATTTTTTTATTTCAAAGCATAAATCAACATGTTCAAAGGGAAACTTTAATGTGTGGCTAGTGGTCGGCAAAAAGTGAAATTAACCACTAAGATCTTTACTTGAACAAGAAAAGCACTACAATTTATTTCTTTATTTTAATTCACAAATCCTCATGTTCTGTTATGTGAATTCTCTACGAGTTAGAAGATTTTTGCGTTGAAATAAAGATACAAAAAAAGTTCCATCATGTGTGGCCAGTGGTCGGCACAAAGAGAAATCTGCCACTATGATTTTTACTTGAAGAAGGAAAGTAATATAATTAATTTCTTTATTTTAAAGCATAAATCAACATGTTGAAAGGGAAACTTTAATGTGTGGCTAGTGATCGGCACAAAGAGAAATTAACCACTGTGATCTTAACTTGATCAAAAAGTAATAGAAGTAAATACTTTATTTCAAAGCACAAATCTACTCGTTCATTTATGTGAAGTCTCTATGAGTTACACAAAAGGGCAACCTATAATTTTGGCGTTGCAATAAAGAAATAAAAAGTTCCATCATGTGTGAGCAGTGGTTGGCACAAAGTGAAATCAACTACTATGATCCTTACTTGAACAGGAAAAGCAATAAGAGTCATTTCGGTCAACATGTTCTGATATGTAAATTCTCTACGAGTTAGAAAACTTTTAATTTTGGCGTTGCAATAAAGATACAAAAAATTCCATCATATGTGGCCAGTGGTCGGCACAAAGAGAAATCAACCACTATGATTTTAACTTGAAGAAGGAAAGTAAAAGAATTAATTTCTTTATTTCAAAGCATAAAATCACCATGTTCAAAGGGAAACTATAATTTGTGGGCAGTGGTCGGCACAAAGAGAAATCAACCACTATGATCTTTACTTGATCAAAGAAAGTAAAAGAATTTATTTCACAAATTATGTTTATCTATATGAAATCCCTACGGGTTGGACAGAAGGAAAACCTTTAATTTTTGCGTGGAAGTAAAGATACAAAAAGCTCCATCAACTATGACTAAAGGTGAGGAAACTCCTCTAAAATTTTACAATGGATTAACACAGTTGCGATGATGTTTATAATGAACAGATTAACGCTTGAAAAATGTTACTAAATTACACAGATGTAATTTTGAAAATCATTCATCAATTTGTGATTTTTATGGTGCATATAATCGTCCCTATGAAAGAGCCATCTGTCTTACTGTGGATACATTTTATACCCCCGACTCTTTAAAAAATGCAAAAACCTTTAAACATCGAAGGAATGTGCAAAATGAAGAAAATATTACCACTGCAAACGAAAGTGTTCCATTACACTCTATCGGATCGTCGTCAGAACTGGCGCTCCGTTTGACCACTTCGTAAAAAATTTGGCACAAGATTTTGCCCTTTACACCCTCATAATATTCAGTTGGTGCAGTTATTACAGACACGATATGCGTTTTTCTGGCGCCAATTGCTCCCTAGAAGAGTTGAAAATGTTTTTGTGATGAATTTGTGTTCAGCGAAGATCGCCTTAGGGTCAATGGCCATACCATTAATAAAAGATTTTTCATTTGAAAATATGGCTGAGTCGGATCCGGCGAGCCAGATGTGGTTTGACAGGATTCCTCCAAATAATGGAGAATGATTATTTAGGGGAACCTGAGCACCCTGCGAACAATAACTTATTATCTCTCCCGCCAAATTCTAGAGCACCTCATCTACATCTGTTTTCTTTCGTTTAGCGTTATAGGTCTTCAGGGTGTCTTCTGGAGTCTTTTCATCATTTATAAAACATCTGCACCAGCTGTTGCTCACAATCTCAAGTCTTTTTCCATCTACAATAGCATTTGAGGGGACCAGTGAGTATTCACAAATTGTTTTTATTTAGAGACATAAAGGTTTTAATATAATCTTCGTCATGTGTCTCAATAGTCAGCTTTGCATGCGTCAGTTTGGGGATATAAAGACAGTGCTAGACCCTTCTGATTTTTTTAACCTTCTGATTTTATTTATCCAAGTTTAAAGCGACATGTTCTGTCGCTGGGATGATCTTAAAGTCGATTCATTTTTTTATCTCATTTAGAAAAATCAGTGATTATTACAGCAATTCCGGTCGAAGCACACACAACAAAATTGTACCTTCACTCCGAAAGACTGAAATGACGACAGGTTAGTTTCCAGCACAATAGCACCTTTACCTTAATGACTGGATTCATGATGCGTCCAGAATTACTTTAGTTCAAAGTTTTTGCCAGAAGCAAATATATTTATGTGACAGCAACCGTTTAGTTTTATCGCCAAAAAATCGACATGTAAAGCGTAGTGGCAACGCTGACTTAATTGTTTTATCGTCTTCCCCAAATTAAATAACTTCTTTCTAACTGTAGATAGGAAAGATATGAAAAAAAACTATAAGATGTTAATTATAGAAACTACTTGTGCTTTTGAGGTCTCGTGTTTCCGAAACAGGTTTAAAAGCAAATTTTTATTAATTTTTCTTTGGTTTTTAGGAACATAGTTGAATACGAACTTGCTAGATCTGGAGCTAGGCTGAGAGTCAGGGAGATAGATCCACTGGTAGGAGCCCCGTTAAACTGCTGTAGGGCTATATTTCAGCGGGAAATTTTTGGAGTCGCGCAGACCAGACGGTCCAACGAGGACACCTGCACAATTTCGAGAACATTATGGCCTCAGTATGACTGTAGGAGATCTTCAAATCTGCTGCGGTTTCCTCGAGGCCAGCTTTGCACACTGGTGGCTGCACTTACAGGGCACTATGTTATCGATACCCATGAGTTTGTGCTTACCTAATCTAGGTGCTGAAGAGGGTCCTCGGGGGTATAGGGGGAACTAGTCCCCCGGTGTACAGGCACTGAAGCTTGATAGACAGTTGGGTACGATCGAATGATTTTACCAGTTTCCTTAATGATAATAACATACGATAAATATTAGCCTAAATAAACTGGCACCACGGGAACCGGTAGCCTATACAGAGAGCCGCCCATCTATGTAGCCGGTTATTGGTGAGGTCCCATTGGGGAACAGGTGGTAATTGTGGTTAATTTGTCTATCTCTGCGAGTCTGGCGTGGAATAGATCAAAAATGTGCTGTTGAACTCTCATCAGAGGAGGCTCTGACCCTATAGCAAGGGTCTGCAAGCCATGGTATTAAAATTGCACAGAATAGTGGTTTGATGAACGTCTGTTAAGGGCTTACTGCCAGGTGCAAACGTTAATCTAATCACGAATCTTCCATACCATGACTTCTTTAGAAGTTGTCAGGATGAAGAAGAGAACGAAGCGGTAGATCATTTGCTCTGCCATTCTCCAGCTCTTTATGGGAACAGAGCGACCCTTCTCGGCAGTCCGAGACAGCACAGTCATGCAGATGTGTTGTTCTGTGATGATGCTAGGAATACTCGTTTATCCGGTCTTCGGGGTGGCTTGGGGATGGGGCTGGTGGTAATATGGAGACCTAAATTGATCGTATGCACATCTCTTTTCAGCAGGACAAAGCGACAATTTAAGACCCAAGTAAGTCGGTTTTCTCATACCGGCAGCCTGTGCAATCAAACCAAACCTAACCTAACTTTTTTCCATTTTGGAATTCTCTTATTTTATAGATTTTAAAACGCCTCTGTGTTGTCTCTTTTTTTAATATTTGAATAATTCTTTAATATTCTAAAAACGTTTCGTTCATAGTCCCATTATTTTCTTTGTTTTTTTTTCCAAAAAGCCCAACAAGTAAATCTTTTCATTAAATAATGGTTTTTTTTTATTTGACCACAAAATGGCACTTATGGCTTTTTCCCCACTTTTAATTATTTTGGTCACAACAACCCATTTAATATATATTTTTTCACTATTTTAACTTTTTTTTTTTTATTAACCATAAAATACTCAAATTTTTTGTAGGCGAAAGAAAGTACTAAAACGCCAGAAAATAAAATAAAAATTCTGCAGGAGCTTTCTAAGATGATTTGTGTTATATTTATGTAAATTTCTGCCGGTAACAGGTGTTACAAGAGCAATTAGTATTTCATTTTTATAGAAAAAAAACCTAAAAAAATAAAAATCCATTGAAAAAGAAAAGTCAACAGTAGACTAAAAAAAAAACAGTTTGAACTAAAATTGTCGGGAATAAATATAATTTACATTTTAATGTTGAAAAATTCTATTTTATGACGTTTTTTTGGAAACTCAATCTCCGCTTGTTTGTTTTCAATAATCATTAAGTTTTCATTTGGTTCAAGCAAATTTTTGCTCAACTAAATAGAGTTTCAATTTTTGTTGTTGACACTCAATTTATGCAAAGCGCTTCCTTTCCTGTAGAGTTGATTTGTGAGTGTGGTTTTTTTCTATTTTGTTGAGTAGCACTCCACATGCAACTGGAGGGTAGTGGTAGCCCTTTATCCACGTTTCATGACAGCCAGTCTACCAACCAAAAACTGACCAGCCACTCAGTTACTTGCTGATTTTTGGAAAACATCACGACAGGTGTTGATGATTTATGATGTGTTTTTACAATGCATTCGTTGGCACTGGGAAGGTAAATTTTTTGCCTTATTTATACCCTTTCTTCACAAGCTAGAAAGGGTAACGGGACTATAATTTCAATAAGTATTCATTTGCTATTCAAAAGTAAAATTAAAAATGTAGTTTTTAATCGAATAATTTTTATTCGAAATCCTATTAGAGTTAAAAGAAACACATAAAAATAATATTGCGATCAATTTCAGAAGTAAAATGGAAAATATTTTTATTCGAATAAATCTTAATCGAACTTTTATTCGATTAAAACAACTGAAAAAATTATAGATTTTTTTTTATAATTCTAAACTTAATTACAAAACTTTTATTTTGGAATATTCGAAAAAATTGATTGATAAATTGTATAATAAATTTAAAAAACTGCCAATAGCAAGAAACGGTTCTTATAAAACCAAAATAAAAGATACAGATAAAAATAAAAAAAGTTAAAAAAAAAAATATACATGACATTAAATAATATTTATTGGGATTACTGGATTCAAATGCAGCTGTGCACCAACCTCTCCCTTGTGGTGTGTTATAATCTTAAAATCTACGAAAAGCTTACCTAAGGAACGAATAATTTCAAAAAAGTTTAAAATTTAAACACAAGAATAATATTCAAAAGTAAAATTAAAAATTAATGTTTTAATCGAATAATGTTTTAAATTTTATTCGAACTTTTAATCGATTTAAAAATTTATAAAATTTGTTTATAATTTAAAACTTAATAAATAATATTTTATTTTGGAATATTTGACTAAAATGATTATATTTTGTATTAAAAATTAAAAAAAATGACAATAGCAACTAACGGTTTTAATCAAACCAAAATAAAAGATACAGTTAAAATTAAAACAAAGTAAAAAAAATATACATCACATAAAAAAGTATTTATACGTATAACTGTAGTGGCACAGAAATTATATTAAATTGGAATCAAATGCAGCTGTGCACCAACCTCTCCCTTGTGGTGTGTTATAATTTTAAACTCTACGGAAAGCTTACTTAAGAACGAATAATTTTAAAAAAGTTTAAAATTTCTACAACAGATCGAAATGTTCAAAAAATAAAATTAAAAATTTATATTTTATTCGAATAATTTCTATTCGAACTCCTATACGAGAATCCGAATTAAAATGCTGTTGCAATAAATTTGAAAAGTAAAAAGAAAAAATTTTTTAATCGAATAAATTTTATTCGAACTTTTAATCGATTCAAAAATTTAAAAATTTTTTATTATTTTTTAAAACTTGCTAAATAATATTTTACAACGCGTTAAGATTAGTTGTATTCATTGTACATGATTTTAAAAAAAGAATTATTAGAAATAATATGTTTTTGTTTATTAATCGTTAAAACTTTCTTTTCGAATAATCGATTAAAAATTTAAAATTTATAATATTTTTATTTACTTTTAATTAAATTCAATTCTCTGTATTTGAAAATATAAATAAACTTTCTCTTTTGATTAATGCTTAATACTTACATTTAAATCGATTGTTTTCTCTTTTTATTCAAATAATCGTTTGTCTGACTCTTTGTTAAAATGTAAAAAAAATCATTATTTCACTAATTAATCGATTTACTTTGACATGATTAAATAGTTTCCAACTATCTAACTACACGTAGTTATTTTAAAAGGTGGTTTTTTAGCTGAATTAAATTATCGATTAATTTTTTATTCGAATATTCAATATAACTAATTTATTCGAATAATTAAAAAATGTTTTCGGCTAAATTATTGCTTTTGAATACAGTTAAATATATTTATAAAATTTAATTTAAATCTATGTTTTTAATGAATTTTCTTATATAAAATAATTATTTATTGCAAAAAGGAGCTTTAGAAATGTTTATTTACTGCAGTGATTTAAGTTTTCTTTGTCTCATGGAAATTCTAAAAACTTCATTTGCAACTAATCTTAATATTTTTACTTTTATATTAAATCTCTTAACTCCTGTCTAAAGCTGCCAATGCAAATTGTTGTAACTCTAAGGTACAAGTCATATTAACAAAATCTTTAATCAGCGATAACGGCACACATTTGCATACACACACGCTATAATTTCAAAACACAATAATAAATAACCTCAAAAAATTTCTATACTTAAGGAGTGAATTTCTAAATATCGAAGTAACAAGAATCAAACAAATGAAAAAAAGGAAATAATAATATAAAAAAACAAAATAAAAGGGAAATAAATCTTTTAAACCTTAGGAACAAATTTAGTACATTTTCCACTACACACACGTACTTGTAAATATCTTTTGCTTTTTCTTTTCGGGTAAAAGTACTTGGAGAGAGCACCTAAAAAAGGTTTTTTTCTTCTTAGAATTGATTTTTTTAACTTCATCTAAACGACGACAGCAACAAGATTCGAAAGTTGTTTAGTTATTTGCGTTATATTATTCTATAAAATTGTACTGTAAATGGTACCAATAAACCTTGTAAATATTTACATACATGCAAAAATATTTTATAATAATATTGAAATAGTCTGTGTTTATAACAAAACTGAAAAAGGAACAAGTTGAAACGAAATATAATATACGCTACTGCAGCTCTAAAGTAAACCATTTAATTGCCTCGATTTTATTACATATTAAGAAAATACTAAGCAACATTTTTAAAAGATAATTTTTTATTACTTAAATTTATTGCAGAACAATTTTAATGAAATGAATTTTCGGTAAAAAAATGTATGTTATCGATAAAAAAAATTATCGATAACATTTTTTCGATTGAACAATTATCGAAAACTCTTTTATTGTATAGTAGACTTATCGATAGAATTCATTTTCAAATGATAATATATCGTTCTGTGGCATTTTCTATAGTTTATTTATCGATAACAGTAATTCCTTGTAGAAAATTTTTTGATACCATTATTTTTTTTTAATAATATTTCACTGTTTAAAAATATTTCTTTGATAAGTTATCGACAAGAAAAAATTTCTACAGTAAATTCTGTATAAAAAAATTTATGGATACGATTATTTTTTAATAATAATTTACTGTTTAAATATTTTTAATCGATAAGTTATCGATAACAAAAATGTTCTACAGTAAATTTATCAATGATATAAGTTTAATTTTTATTGAATATTTATCGAAAACATAAACTATGTACGAAAAGGTCTTTAAATATATAAGCTTTTTATAGAAAATTTATCGATAACTTGGATTTTATATAAAAAAAATTATCGATTTTATAATATAATTAATTGTTTGCAATTACAAAAAATAGAAAAGTTTTTGGAAATATAATTATATATTGAAAATATATCGATTACATGATTTTTTAAAATTGTTTTTAAATTTATCAAGAGGAAAAAAATTTATCCCTTAATTTTTATTATTTTTTAATATTCACTAAAAGCAAGCTTTTTTTTATTAAACATATTTATTTCCATATTATGAAAAAATTTTTTTAAAATATTTGCTTTTAGTAGAAAATTTATCGATAACATGAATTTCGTAAAATAATAACGATAACATTTATGGTTAGCAAAAATTTTTATTTTGTCAAGTTATATCATATGTACTTATATTAAATATCCATCGATAACACGAATATTCTACAATATAAAAATTCATCAATAATTTAAAGTTTATATTACAAATTTATCGATAACATACATCTTCTATAAGAAATTTAAATATAAAATGATTTATCTTTCGAAATCTTTTAAGTTATCGAAAAATTTTTATACAAAAATCGATTTTAAAATTGACTTTTTAAAAAAATTATCGATAAAAAAGTTTCATAACTTTACTATAATTAAAAATTTGTGAATCACAAATTATTTCTTACATAAAAAATTTTAATAGAAAATTTCTGCATGAAATTTTTAACAAGAACAACTCTTAAATGTTTATCGATAGCATGGATTTTTATAAAAAACTTAATTTTTAAAACATTATGTTTTCATTTTTGATAGCATAAATAATGCATATAAAAGTTTAACAAAAAAAATTATCGAGATTTATCGATACAATGATCTTTGTACAAACAAATTATCGATAACAAAAAAATGGTAATAAAATTATATTTTTCTATAGAAAATTTATCGAAAAAAAATTTTCACCAAATCTTTTACATTAACCTTTTACAAATTGGTTTATCGATAACATAAATCGTTTTGCATAAATATTTAAGCAAAAGTTAAGCCATAGAATTTTAGATTTTTTTGATTTTTCTATATTTAAAACTTAATTAAAATTTCATTAATAATTTATCGGAAACAAGAATTTCCTATAATAATTTTTTTTATAGAAATTTTAGAATATACTTTTAAATTTAATGTCGATTTAAGAAAACTTTTATGAAAAATTTTACATTATTTAAAAAGAAACAAGCGAAAATAGTACTTTAAGTACCAAATGTAGAGTGTTTTACTCTTTAGAATATAAAAATCATGTTGCTATTAACCGTGATATAAAAATAATAAAAATTTAAACATAAACTGCACTCCAAAGCCATCGAATATGCTGTGGTTTGTTGTTAATAATCTCCAGTGTTGAGCTACATTATAAACAGTCAACGAAAAATCAATTGGCCTCAAACGACTGCAATAAAAATAATAAATTTCTTGTTTTTATCAACTGCCTTGAGTTCGAGCACTTTTGTCTGCTGTGGTTGGTTGCCATTCGTACCTTGTAAACAGTTTAAGATCTTGAGGAATAATATATTTGCACCTACAGCACACAATTTACTCACACAATCACACACCTAACTTACTAAAAGAATTCAATATTTTCTTTTATTTCGTATTCAAAATGGTGGGAGTTTATTGCTTTTGGTTTCGTTACGTTACCATGCTGACATTGGAAACGATAATGGTGAACACTACGACTAAGACGTTAAGGAACAAAGTTTATTTGGTGAATATTAACTTGAAATTTGTGCAATTTATGATACAATTTGTTATACAAATGATTTTTTTTTACAAATTATACTAAACATATTCTTTCTGGCGTTGGGGGAATGTACTTGTGGCACAAACAATGTGAGTGTGCAAAACTTTTGATGCGAAACTCTTCGAAATCATTGAAAGATGATCCCTTAAGTTATTTAAATATTACATAATAGTCATAAATTAAATGATTTGTATATACCCTTGCTTCATGTACTTCCATGTGGCCATTCTTACTCTTTTAGGATGACCATATTTTTAAAGGAAAAAAAAAGCCTGTTGAAATTTATTCTGCAATTTTATTTCTATTCAAATTATTTCTTATTTTAATACAACTTTTTTAAACAAATCTATCGATATTAAAAATTATACAAATGTTTTGATAATTTAAGTTATCTATAAAAATTTATCGATAATTTAATGTTTGAAAATCTATTAAGAACTTAAATATTATAGAAAATTTATTAATAAAAGGAATTTTAAGATTATCTAAATTTTTTAAAAGAAATAAAACGATTATTTAAATTTAAAAAAAAAACATATTAATAATTTATATATTCTAAAGAAAAATTTTCCAAAGAAAATTTTTCGAAAATTTAAATTTTATAAAAAAAAATAAATTTTCCAAAGAAAATTTATCGATAATTTAAATTTTCTAAAGAAAATTTATCGATAATTTAAGTTTTCTAAAGAATATTTATCGATAATTTAAATTTTCTAAAGAAAATTTATCGATAATTTAAATTTTCTAAAGAAAATTTATCGATAATTTAAATTATCTAATAATTTTCTTTATCGATAATTTAAATTTTCTAAAGAAAATTTATCGATAGCTAAAATTTTCTAAAGAAAATTTATCGATAGTTAAAATTTTCTAAAGAACATTTATCGATAGTTAAAATTTTCTAAAGAAAATTTATCGATAGTTAAAATTTTCTAAAGAAAATTTATCGATAGTTAAAATTTTCTAACGAAAATTTATCAATACTTTAAATTTTCTAAAAAAAATTTATCGATACTTTAAATTTTCTAAGGAAAATTTATCAATAATTTAAATTTTCTAAAGAAAATTTATCAATAATTTAAATTTTCTAAGGGAAATATATCGATAATTTAAATTTTCTAAAGAAGTTTCATTGATAATTTAAATTTTCTAAAGAAGTTTCATCGATAATTTAAATTTTCTAAAGAAATTTCATCGGTAATTTAAATTTTCTAAAGAAAATTTATCGATAATTTTAATTTTCTAAATAAAAGTTTATTTATAATAAATTTTTCTAATAAAATTTATTACTAATTTTAATTTTCTTAGAAAAATTTATCAAAAATTTAAAGATTTTATAGAAAATTTATCGATAATTTCATTTTCTAAAGAATATTTATCAACGTTTTTAATTGAATCAAAAATCGATTTTATACTTTAATTTTTTTAAGAATTTTTTTCGACCATGTTTTTTTAAGGAAAAAAGCCTGTTGAAATCTTTTCTGTAAATAATTTCTTATTTTAATTCGATTTTTTTTACACAAATCTTTCGATATTTAAGATTATACAAATGTTTTGATAATTTAAGTTATCTTTAAAAATTATTTAATTTAAGTTTGCCATCAAAATTAAGATTATCTAAATTTTATAAAAAATATTTATCGATATTTTAAATTTATCGATATTTTAAATTAAATTTTGTAAGAAAATTTATCGATATTTTATAAAGAACTCTCGATAATTTTAATTTTCTATGAAAATTTATTGATTATTTTAATTTGCTAAAAAAAATTTATCGATAATTTAAAATTGATAAAGAAAATTTATTGATTATTTTATTTTGCTACAGAAAATATATCGCCAATTAATTTTTTTCCAGAAAATTTATAGATAATTAAAATTTTCTAAAGAAAATTTATCGATAATGTAAATTTTTAAAGAAAATTTATCGATAAAAATTATCAATAATTTGAAATTTCTCAAGAACGTTATCAATAACTAAAATTTTTTAAAGGAAATTTATAGAATATTTTTTTTAAAGAACATTATCGATTATTTAATATTCTAAAAGTAATTTAGAGATTATTTTTCTAAAGAAAATTTATCGATAATTTAATTTACTTATCTTTTATCTAATTTTTTTTGTTAAAAGTTAATAAATAATTTGTTAAAAAAATAAATTAAAAATTTAGTTAAAAAGATGCAAAAAGCTGTTCACCCTGGTACCCAATCACTTTTGAATTGCATCATACTTCGTTTATAAACCATCATTACCTAATTGACCTCAAATGATGGCCAATAAATTATGTTACTTTCTGAAAATCCAAAAACACAAATTAGTTGAGTGTTTTGTTGGTCTTTGGCGATCCGTGCAACAGAACCAATTGATGTAATAAAGTCGAATGGTTGATGGTTAAATGCAACTATATTTTGGTCGTTATATTAATTACTGTCATTTATATTATTCTTCATGGATATTTAGTCAAATTAATACGTCGCTAGTTGGCTTTGACAAAATGCAAGAAAAAAACTTTTTATTTAATTTTTGCTTTTATTTTTAATTTGATACAATTAATCAAATTTCTATCATATGCAATGATCTTTTACACAACTATGTATTCATAAACGTGCATTTATTATTGTGTGAATATGTGAAATTTTCAGAAGTCATTTGCATGTGTGACCAACAAAAAGGACAACATTTCGTCTACAGCAGCTTCATTTTGTAGAAGAGAAAAAAAAAACAAAAAGTTTCGCACACTTCCATATAAAAATTCATTCATTCACATTCAACTCCCACTTCCAACAATATTGTGAAAAACAACACAAGCAACATATGCCTGCCTGACTGTTCAGTAGAAAATCATAAACATCAAAATTCATATGTCAGCACCACTCACACACACACACAAACAGCCATTCATGCAAGTAAAACAAAAAGAATCTTCTCTTAAATTTAGATGCTGCACCATGGTGTGTGGAGTGAGTGTGTGTGTGCAGTTTGTGTAAGTGAATTCATAACATTTTTTTGCATGGGTGTTGTGTTCTAAAGCTTAAACCTGCACAGTGAGACTAACACAGGAAAATTTTAGCAATTGTAAGTGTTTGTTTTCGTCTTTTTTTTAAACAAATAAAAATTAAAAAATTTATCCAAAACTTAAGTTTAAATAAAAAAAATTCTTGACAAGTCTTTCTGTAGGAATATTATGTATAAAATAAACTTCAATAATTATTCGATAAATGCAAGATCATCGATGGCTTGCATCTTCTTTTAAATAATTATCAACATTATATTTTACAAAAGAAATATTTTTTGATGATGTTTAATATTTTTCCGACTGTATGTAAAAAAACTTGAGAGCATAAATGTTTTAAAAGAATCTACTAGCAAACTTAATTTTCAGTCGAACAATAATCGATAAATACTTGCGTTTGTAAAAAACAAGTATTAACTATAAATACAATAAAAATTTATCGTTAATTTAACCTTTCTATAAGAAATTATTAACTACAATGATATTCTATTGAGAAGTTATCGATTACATAGATTTTTATGCAAACATTCTGTATAACTTGAAATTTGTAACTCGATAGCTATAATATAATAAGTTTGGTTAAAAGAGTTATCGATAACTTTAATCTAATGACTTATCGATAACTTAAAATAAAATTAGAATTTATTTAAAAAAAGTTATAAATAAAAAATTCGATATTTTGAAGTAAATTTATCGATAGCTTTAATTATGGCAAATTTTCAAAAAAATGTTATCAATAACATAAATTTTACATAAAAATATCAACGGTTTTATAAAAAACTATTCGGTAAAATTAAAATTGTAGACTATTTAGATTTAAAGAAAATTAATCGAAAATATAAAATAGTTACAGAAAAATGACTGACAGAACAGAAAATTTATCGAGATTTTTATTAACAGAAAAACGTGATGCAACGATGGATGGATGGTCTTTTGGAATATTAAAGATAAGTTACATTTTCTAAAAAAAATGTATTGTTTATTTTCAAAAGAAGTAATCGATAACTGTAGTTTATCGACAATTTATCGATAGTTATATATGCAGTACAACGTTGTAGACAAAATATTCCTTAAAAAAATTAAATGAAAGGTGGCATGTCATAGTGTCCAAGGACATAATCTCCATGGATTTTATGTCACTGAAAAGTGAGATAATGTCCATAGACATTGTGTCGTTTTTAGTATGGACATAGTGTTTTTAGTATGAAAGTGTCAAAACGTCCGCACTTTAAACAACAACGGGTTCGCTTACCAAAGATTTTCAGTCCATAGATATTATGCCCTTGGACGATATGACCAGTACCGAGATGGAATTTTTTATAATCTTGGACACTGTAACCTTCGCCATAAATAATAGTGTAATAGAACTGTTTTGTTGCCAGTATTTATAAGTTTTAAAAATAAATATTCTCCTGTCTTTTACAGTGTTTATGTGCTTTCATGTGTTAAAGAAAATTGGAAAAATGAGTTTGATTTAAACACTGATAAAATTAAGTATTTCTTCCTTGAAAGAAAATGTTAAAACTTGAAGCAATTTTTCATAAATATATAATTTTTCTATTGCTTTTCTTGTTATTCAAACAATTTAATTGAAACCTAAATAAATAATTTTTATTTAGGCCAAATTGTTGATTAGCCTTCTCCTAAATTTTTTCTGAGTGTAGATTAACACGTTCTTTTCTCACACACGAGATCACGTTTGTGCTATTGACTCAAGTTTCCATTTACGTGTCACCATACGAAAGTAAATGTGTGTGTGAGTGTGTAATTCGAAACCATAAATAGCAAAACCGTTATGAGTCTATTCGTGTGGTTAGACTTTTAAAATCTTTTGTGGCAAATTGGAAAGTGTTGAATGGATATTGTTTTTATACGTGTGATGGTGTGCGAAGACTATTTGATTCTCGAGGAAAAATACATTTTGTATAGGATTTTGTAGTTTGAATAGTGCGTGTAAGTGTAATTTTCTGGTTCTTGATGATTGTTGCATGTTGTGCTGATAAAAATAAGTTTTGCTTTCAACGGTGTTAAAAAAAATGCCATTGAGGCAACAAAAATACGTTAAATTTTTTTTGCAAAAATGTTTAAAAACCTTTAACGACTATAAGGATGAGATAAGCGGTTTTTTCTTATTACTAAGTTTGTAAAAATTCATTTTTTCAAAAAAAAAATTCTAAGAAAATTAGCAAAAATGTAAGTTATTAGAGATTTTTTTATGTACTGTCGATAAATTTTTTTTAGAAAATTCAAAATTTTTTAGTTAAGCGCCAAATTTTCTATTAGAGAGTTAGTTATCAGCAAATAATACATAAACTTCATGTTTCACCTGAAAATTCAGTTGCATAGGAAACTGAAATATTCGAAATTTGTACTATTGGAAACTAAAAACTTTCGAAAAAATTTCGCTGTATAAAAATTTTGCAATATATCGTATACAAAACTGAAATTTTGAAAAAATACATTTTTTATAGAAAAATAAAATAATCGATGTATTAAATGAAACTCAAATTATTTAAAAAAGATTTCAATAGAAGTCTACTATTAATTATTTTCCATTGAAACAATTTAAGTTATCGAAAATCTATAGTTATCGAAAAATTTTGTTGTATGGAAAATTTTTATTTCTCGACTTTTCTATAGAAAATTTTTAGCTATCAATATAGTTTTTTATTTGACCTTTTTAATTATTTAAGAAATATTTCTTTGTCCTGATGATGCTACACCAGGGAGTAGCGAAATATTGAAAAAATAAAAAATAAAAGACCTTGTGCTTGAATAATAAATTAAAAAATGAATTTTTAGCTATCGAAAAATGTTTAGTTATCGAAAAATTTTCTATTGAAAATTGTTAGATATCGAAAAATGTTCTATTAAAGATCTTTTTCGAAAAATAGAAAATTTTTAGTTAGTTATAAAAAATCTTTAGGTATCAAACAATTTTCTATAGAAAATCTTAAGGTGCCGAGAAATAGAAAATCTTTAGATATCGAAAAATTTTCTATAGAAAATCTGTTAAATGTTAAGTTATCGAAAAATTTTCTATGGAAAATGTTTAGTTATCGAAAAATTTTCTACGGAAAGCTTTTAGCTATCGAAATATTTTTTACGGAAAACTTTTAGCTATCGAAAAATTTTCTACGGAAAACTTTTAGCTATCGTAAAATTTTCTATGGAAAATCTTTAGGTATAGAAAATTTTCTATAGAAAATCTTTAGGTAACGAAAAATATTCTATAGAAAATCTTTAGGTATCAAAAAATATTCTATAGAAAATCTTTAGGTATCGAAAAATATTCTATGGAAAATTTTTAGTTATCGAAAATTTTTTTATGGAAAATGTTTAGTTATCGAAAATTTTTTTATGGAAAGTGTTTAGTTATCGAAAAATTTTTTATGGAAAATGTTTAGTTATCGAAAAATTTTTTATGGAAAATCTTTAGTTATCGAAAAAATTTCTAAGGAATATCTTTAGTTATCGAAAAATTTTCTATGAAAAATCTTAAGTTATCGAAAAATTTTCTATGGAAAATCTTTAGGTATCGAAAAATATTCTATAGAAAAACTTTAGGTATCGAAAAGTATTCTATGGAATATTTTTAGTTATCAAAAAATTTCCTATGAAATACCTTTAGATATCGAAAAATTTTATATGGAAAATCATTAGTTATCGAGAAATTTTCTATGGAAAATGTTTAGTCATTGAAAAATTTTCTATGGAAAATCTTTAGTTATCGAAAAAATTTCTAAGAAAAATCTTTAGTTATCGAAAAATTTTCTATCAAAAAAATCTTAAGTTATCGAAAAATTTTCTATGGAAAATCATTAGTTATCGAAAATTTTTTATGGAAAATGTTAAGTTATCGAAAAATTTTTTATGGAAAATGTTTAGTTATCGAAAAATTCTCTATGGAAAATGTTTAGTTATCGAAAAATTTTCTATGGAAAATGTTTAGTTATCGAAAAATTATCTATGGAAAATGTTTAGTTATCGAAAAATTTTGTATGAAAAACCTTTAGCTATCGAAAAATTATATAGGGAAAATCTTTAGTTATCGAAAAATCTTTTTCAGAAAATCTTTAACTGTCGAAGAATTTTATATCGCCGATTTAAAGCTGTCAAAGAAGTTGTAGGAGGTGAATTTTAAACCGTTTTTTATAAGTGGACTGCAGTTTAAAAAAATTTCTTATGGACGGTTTTATTTCTGAAAGAATTTGTATAGATAGTTTCAATTTCTCAAAGAATTTCCTATACAACATTTAGTTATAAAAGAAAATTTTTAGTCTGCGTAGGGTTTCTATAGAACTATTTTAACTCCAAAAGACTTTTTTTAACAATACCTTACGATACGTTGCGGTCTTCACAAGTGTTATTGTCCAAGATGTTCTGGAATAATGTGTATAGACCATCTTTAAAATCTTAAGTACCTCATACATTTTTTGTTTGTTTTTTAATCTATGAAGTCAATATGATTTGTTTAAGCGGTTTTAATTAAAAATAATTCCTGTTTTCAACTACTTATTATTCCCACATATATTTTTTATATTTAACAACTCTGTTTTAAATTTAAAAACAAGATGTAAATTTTAAAATCAATTTAAACGCTAATATACGATTTTATGCAATGATTCTTAAACTAAAAAGAGACCTACATATTAATTTTGCAAATACTAATGATATCCCTTTCTCATTCCAACTAATTAATGCTAAGCAACAAATATTTTAGCGTCTTTTGAGAGAATTCGCCTTAAAATACTTAATAAAATCCAATAAGAATTTTACTCACATTGAAAATAACTGCAATCAATCGTTCTCTTTTGTTTATTTCTCTCTAGCTCCCACACACACTACTTCATTACTTTATTACTTTTATTTGTTTTGTATTTTATCGCGAGATGTTATTGGAGCATTTTGCAAATAAAATAATAAAGCAAACTACCAACTTTGAGAATTAGCAGCGAATTGAAAAATATTAAAAATAAAAGTCACTTTTGCTATTACTAGCATCCATTTAGTTTTCTACTAGAACTCCATTAGTACTCTACCGGGATTTTAAGAGTTTTTATAAATGTTAATAAAAAATAATATAAAAAACAATCAAATAGCAAAACACTGCCATTAATTGTTTAAAATTTTATTTCACTACAATTTAATGGAAAATCTATAAATTTTGAATTGAATTTTTGACAGAAAGTTCACAGTGATTATTAAGATAGAGAAAAAGTAAGTGTTTATTTAATTATTTACTGATGCAAACGAGTTTTCTAATGCTTTTATTTTATAACAGAAATAAAATACGATAAGACATATTAATATCAGTATCAAGAAGTGTGTGTGTGTGTGTGTGTGCGCTTGATATGGATATTTTGTGTATAGTGGAGTTTAATTGTAAAAAAACGAGAATCAATGTTAAAGAAAACAAGAAAAAAAATTAAAAGAAAATGCTCCATAAGAAAATAAATATGATAAAAAACAAATTCAAAGCAAACAACACGAAACGAAAAATGCTTAAGCCGCGTAATAAAAGCAACGACTAGAAGAAGAAAAACAAAACAACTTAAAGTAATGTACAGATTTTGTTTGAAAAAAAAGGGTGTTGCCAGACCGTAGAATATCGCAATGTTAAATGGGGAACATATTTTTAACCTAAAGTTTTTTTTTAATATTATTTTTATTCATTTTTTTTATTATTATTATTATAATTATTTTTATTTTAACGTTTATTCCCTTAATGTCTCTTTCTAAATACGTTTAATATTTCGTTTTAACGATAAATTAATAAATTTGAATCAAAGTTTAGCAATTTGGATGCGATGCATTGCACCAAAGCCGACTCCACATTCCTCGGCATTCTATAAAGAAATAGTTGTACGCAAAAAATATTTGTTTGTAAAGGGAATTGCGTATTCACTATCATATACAATCGTACGATTTAATCACACAAAATCCTGAAATAATACTCTTCTACGTTAAAAATCGTTTCAAAATGCAGTAGTAGGTGTCACACTATTAAACAAAAAAGATGCAAAAAAAACAAGTGGTTTTAGTATGTTGTTGTTTTTTCTCCTTATCTTAAAAACCTCAACTTTGGTCGCATAGAGGAAAATATTTTATAAATTATTTTAAAAGATTATAAAATCTCACTGATCTGTCAAAAAGTCTGTCACACGTATAGACTTTTATTTTACTACTTTTTTAAGCACACATGCAGTTTTAGACAGATCTTACTGAGTATGATAGTAAATCATGGCCTTCATGTGACTTCAGTAGAGCACGTTCCATTGCAGTACAGATTAAATAAGAAAAAAACATCGCATCCTGCCTTAATTTTTTAATAAGTCAATAGGTTCAAAGACTCCTCAGCTATCTCCAGTGAGGTCTCTGAAAGGTTGTATGAATATAAAGAACATAGAGGAGATCGAAGGGAGCAAACCAACTTGAGTTCTTCTTTTGTTTGTTCAACCGGACTTATATAGCTTCAAAAGGAGTTGGATTCGTTGACGTAACTCCGTGCAATCTTATTTAGGAATTATTGCAAAGACGAAGGTTAAGTCATTGCAAAACTAAAGTTATTATTGCCCCAATAAAATGTAGTAGTTCCTACTTGTATCAAACATCGCTTATAAAGACAACAAAAAAATATGTTCTAAAAATATATTCCTATTTTTCTGCGTTATACTTTTCCAAACTTTCATAAGAAAATCCATTTTAAGAAAATTCTCTATTAAATTTTTAGCGAGTTTTATCCTGCGCTTCAGTAATGAAATTTATAAAACCATCGGAACTTGTACATTTTGTTTTTAATTTAATATTTTTAATTATGGTTGCTTGTGTTATTTCAATGAACGTCACAAAGCAAGTGTAATTATATTATCTTGAAATTTAAGCCGTGAATTTCGCAAATTATCTTTCTTTCAAATGTTAAAATATATTAAAAAAATAAAAGGAAAAGTTTTTTATTTAAATATTAATAAACAAAAAGAAAAATATAAAATCACTTTGAAAATTGCTTTACAAATCGTTTAAGTTCAACAATAATTTTGCAAATCGTTAAGAAAGTAATTTAGGCTCTAAAAATCGTCTTATCTGGCAACCACAATTAAACATGTTTTGTTTGTATTTTGTTTAGTGACGATTGTTTTTATTTCTTTGCTTTTATTTTGTTGGATACAAAAAACACAAGAGACAAATGAGAGCTAATTGAATAAAGTTAAACTATTGTAAGAGAGTGGGTTAGTAAATTGTGCTCTAATTAAATGTTACATTTATTAAATCTGTAGTTGTCTCTCTTTAGTATTGGGGCCTTATAAAAAGAGCATGTTTTTATTTTTTTGTTTTTATTTTCAAAGTGTTTGTGTTTGTATTTTTGTGTGTTTAGTTTTATTCCTGTTTTGGAGCAATTTTGTTTTTATTAAAGCTGCGTGGAAAACGCTATGTTGTGTATGAATTGTTTTTGATTTGTTTGCAAGAGAGTGTTGTGTGGTTTTTGGCATGCACTGTATTACTATACAATGAGTTTTTGAATTTAGTTCGGTACCGACCGTTATTACGTTTATACACTTTAAGCGGGTTATTCTGTAAGGAAAATTGATTTTCTAACAAAAAAGAAAAAAGAAAACGAAATTCAAAGTGTAAAAATTTCTAAAACTTTAATATAAATAAAAATACGCAATAATTGTAGTTTGATGTAATTCAATTAAATAGAAAAGAATATTTGAAGAAGGATTTCTTTAACAAAAAAAGTAAATTTCCTTTTTAAAATTGTCCCCACAATAACTGTGTTTTGTGGTTACTTGCAGTTTATGTATGTTTGGGTGCATAAGTGTTTGTGAATTATTTTTATAGCGCAAAGATTGTGCAAGTTTTAATAAAAATTAAATAAAAAAAAACATTTAAGGAAAATAATAAAATTAAAAAAAATACAAAATATTAAATAAACGACAAAATAACAAGAAATTAATTTCAATTCATCAAAAGCCATAAAAGGTGTTTTTTTAATTAAAAATTTTGAATTCATTTTGTGTTTTGTGTATAATTTAATTGAAAGTAATTTTTATGACCATAAAGTTGAGCTTTTTAATTAAAAAAATTAATTGTTATATAAAAAATTTATTCCGTTGATATGAATTAGTTTTTATTTTTAGTTAATTTAAGCCATTTTTTTTTTCTTTAACATGGAAACAGAAGCTGGAATTTTGTTTTTAGAACGCAAGAATTTCATGTTTTATTTTTGTTTTTAATTAAAGTTTTGTGTTCTGCTTTTTGTTGTTTGTTGTCTCAACGTTGTTGGATTTTAATTCCGTTTTTAAGCTTAATCCGTTTTTTGTTGTTGTTGTTGTTGTTGTTGTTCTTGTCTGCCTGACTACCATTTATGTATAGATTTACAATGTTTCTTGTTTATCTGCTTTAGTTTTGTTTTGCATAAAAAAGGTCTGTCGCTTCTTATTTGAATATTCTGATTTTTCTGTGTCGGTGTCGATGTTTTAAGTTTTCTTTGAATTTTATGCTTCTTTTACTTTATTTAGTGTTTTGTGTTGTTGTTTGTTGTATGTTGTTTCTTTTCTTTGGTTTTTTTGTTTAAATATTTTTGCTTTATGAATTTTTCTGTTTGTTGCTAAAAGTGTAAAAAGATGCTTCAAAAACACATGATATTTAAATCATAAATTATGCCCTCATTTTTTTAAAAAACTTAATTCTAGATTTTTGCAATTTTCTTACTTAAAGGTGATGTATGTGTGTGTGCGTGTCTGCATGTTTAAATCTTTAAATATAAAATATATAAAATGGCTAAAATTCTAGGAAACGGAATTTAAAGGAAAATCTCTATTAAAAATAATTTGTAAAGATAAAAAATAATATTAAAAAAAAAAAAAAAACAAAAACAAAAAAAAAATATAAAAATTATATAAAATTAATTATAATTCCAAGAAAATATTTAGAACTTAATATCAATTAAAATAGCTGCATAACGAGTGCAATTAGAACCGGTTTTAATATGTTAAAACCACTAATGCCACAATTATTTTTTTCTAGCGCTCATTAAACTCTAAATTGTTATTGTTTTTAAAGAATACATTTAGAACTTTAGAACTTTTATTACATATCACGTTTTCTATATATATTTTTAAGTCTGCAAGAGGAAGTAAAATATTTTAATTGTGTTATGAGACGGCCAAAATGGATTTCTACTTTTTGCAGCCTTCTAAGTGACACGTAAAGAAACTGATGTGCAATTCTCGTGCAGTTATATTCTTTACTTTTAATTTGAAGTCTCCTGGCCGTCGGATGGCAGCTATCGATATGCTTTGTCATAATTAAAGTCACCATTAACTCAAAAAACCTACGCTATCTGCAGCTTTACATACTCAAGATTTTGTTTTTAGGTTGATCCCACAAACTGTTTGTTAAAATTTATTAAAATTAAAATATTTAAAGAAAGCTGCAAGCAATTTAATAGACAATTTAATTTTTGAGATGTCGCCTTCAAGAAAATAACTGTCGCACTCAAAGAAAGAAATCAAGTGTAAGAAAGCAAGTGAAACTAAATTTTCAAAAATTTTAATAAAATGAATTTTTATTTTTATTTTTCATAATAATGATTAAAAAATAAATCTCTTATGAAATCGTTTTAAAAATTAAAAATTTTCATAAAAAGTTTTTTTTTTAATTTTAGAATTCCAGACTTATACCATGCAATTTTTAATGCAACTTTTTTTCAATTCGTCTTTTGAGTTGTAACGATATGTGTTATTTTAAATAAAACATTAAAAAATATAACATCCCCTCAGGGTTCAAGCTATACTACATTGCTACCCCTCTTGCTTTAGCACCACTGATGAAGGATGCGGCGGTTCAGAAAATGCTGCATTTCATTCTGCTACCGTCTAATTTTTCTTGTTTTCTTTGGAAAACATCCGCATACATTTGTAAATGCCCAAAACCCGCTCCAACTCGCGCTGTTAAAAATTCCAAATATGAACAATTAAAGAGGAATACCTCACACACATTTCTGTGTTATTACAATTTTGCCATCTTTTGTTGTTTCCATAAAAATGGGCTCATCCCTTAGAGAAATACAACTAATAAAAATATAAGTGCCCAAACCCGTTCCAGCACGCGCTTTTAAATATTTTAAGTACGGACAACTATAGAAGGACACCTCGCAAGCAAATCCCATTCATTTTGGGTTTTCTATATTTCGAGTTTTCCATAAAATTTACTGTTTGGATGCATAAACCGAATTTTTATTCCTTTAACAGGGCTATGTTATCTTTCTAACAGAGCTCTGTTAAATTAAAAGGTTTGTGGCAAAGATAAAAATTTTAAAATTTATCTTCACACACATAGTTGCAGCGATATGCAATATTTTCAATAAAAGCTATGCTACCCTTCTTGCTTACCCCTCTTGCTTCAACACCAAACAAAAATTTCATGAAAAATTGTATAGTGTAAATTGGTTCTAACTGTAAATTTTAACTTGTCGACACTTTTTCCAAATTAGCCAATATTATTTTTTATTCTAATTCTAGTTATCATTTTATTGCGGCATAAAAACATGAACATTTATTTTAAAAAATTAAGATCAGCGGTGTTGTTTGCTCCGCAAATTTAAAGAAAACTTGAAATCAAAATGGTGCTGATGCAAAGTGTGCGTTAGTAAAAAAAAAATGTTGATTTTATTGAAGGTTAAAAGGAAAAAATTTAAATGGCATATATACATCTAAGCGTCTAAGAGACATAGGCAACAGTATATATAATCGTCTGATTTTTTATCAGATTATGTTCATAGACGTGAAAAAGGGCTAAGACTTCTGCCCAATTTTCATCTTTGATTATTTAGATGGTGGCCTACAGGAATGTTATATCCTTTTCTCCAGAAAATTCTTTCAAACTTGCTCACAACTATAAGGACGAGCTTGGAGGCCAATTGATAGCTCGATTTCTCGAAATAAAATTATTGTCCAATTTCAATTCAATTCGTCGATGCTTGCGGTCGTGCCAATTCAAAGTCGTTTATATTTTCAAACAAAAAAATATTTATTTTATTGGGCACTTTAAGATGATCTACGGTTTTATTTTGGAGGCAGTGAAGTTCAATAGTGCCACCAGCGTGTAAATCGCACCAAACGGTAGATTTTTTTTGCACGTAATGGAGTCTGTAGGGTCAGTTTTTACTCTGTACGCTGCAATTTTGTTTCTTAACAAACCCATTAAGATAGAAATATAAATTTTAAAAATTAGACTTTTATACAAAAAATATAAAATTAGAAAAACCTCGAAATTTTAAATTTACAAAAAATTAAATCTCTAAACACATCTCAAATAAAGATTTTTTTTGAAAGTTTTGTTCGATCTCGGGATACTCAGATTTATTTTTTTTAATAAATTTTTAGATATTTTTTCTTTTTTTTTTATTATTGTTTTTAACAATGATGAAGTGTCTACATTATGACCATTAATAAGAATGCAGTAGGTGATTTGGCAAAAAAAAAACAAAAAATAAAATTAATCAATCTTTAGCCTTGAAACGGCCACCTTGGTGCCTTGAAACCTCACATAGATAAAGTAGATATGCGACAAATATTATTTTTCAAGCCCAAGTATGATCTAAAGTAGAACAGCTCGCATCTATGTAAAATAAAAACCGTTGGCAACGTCTTGTTTTTATGTGCTTAAGAAATATTTTGAATATTTCTGGCAATAGTTCAAATCAAGCCTTTTTTGTTAAGAATAAACTAGATTTCTACAGCTAAAATTTAGGTTTTTTGTGCAACCTTGGAATCTAACCTTAGGTGCAGCCAACATCCTTTCGATTTTTGAAAAATTTGTTTATTGTATTGATAAATAATTTTTTTTAATACCGAAAAAAGAGAAAAATGACAAGAAAAATTTTTTCTTCACTTTAAAAACTTTGTTTTTATTTCCATTTTTTTGTGCACTGTGCAATGTTTAAAACTGTACATTAAAAATTTTCTTGGAATTATTTGTATTTGTTGCCCCACTGTGCGAGGCTAAATATTATGCGTTTAAATTTTTTTAGATATATTTCCAATTTTTGCCCCACTGTGCGATGCTAAAAAATATGCGTTTAAAATTTTTTTTGAATTATTTCCATTTTTTGCCCCACTGTGCTATACTAAAAAATTTGCCTTTAAAATATTTTTTAAATTATTTCCATTTTTGGTTCACTGTGCGATTCTTAAAAATTTGCGTTTAAAAAATTTAGAATTATTTAAATTTTGAAGTCAAATCCCTTAAAAACGTGATTCATTAAAAAATTTATTTAAAGTTTAAGAAAACAGCTATTGAGAACTGTAATATTTTTCACTTCTAGCAAAATCGACAAAAAACTCATTATTTTTATGAATAAAATGTGTTTCAATAAATTTGTAACCCGTTAAACTGGAGTTATTTACTTTGTTTTAATATGTTTCCCCCATTTCATAAATATTAATGTATGTAAATGACAACTCTAACAACGTAATTTATTGTCGAAATAATCTTCCCTTTTTCTAAAAACTCAAAAAAATCACTTAAAAAAATTCGCAAAAGGCAGCAGACATGAGGAAAACGAAAATAACAAACGTAAATTAAGATTTTGTTTTATTCAAAATCTCATACAAAACACATCCTTGTGTGTTGTTGTTGTTTTTCTGTGACTTAAAGCAAGTTAAAAGAAAAACTTCAAAACATAAAAATAAGTAAAAACGTAATATAAAAAGGAATTTAAATAAAAAATCAAAAACAAAAAAAACAAAAAATACGCAAAAATAAATATTCCCTGTATTTTTTGATTTATTATTATTTTTAGTTTTTTTCTTTCTTATCAAACAAATTATGCGTTCACGTTTTTGCCAGACGCGTTCATTGTATAAGAATTTAATTTTATTCTGGCTGGTCTTTCCTGTGCACTCGTTCGAACATATAAGGAAATACGTGTGTGTGTGTATGTGTCCGTTTTTTCCATCAATTGTTTTGTATTTTTGTTAAATCCACAGAAAGTAGACTTGATTTCTTATTGGAATTTTGTTTGTTAAAAAGCAAAAAAAAACATTATTTGTTGTAGGGTTTTTGTGTGTGCGTGAGTGTGTGTGTGTTTTATTTAAAGGAACTCTCCCACGTGTGTGCAAAACTCAATATTAAAAATGGCGGTTGTTTTGCATTTCTTGTTTTGCTTTTTGTATTTTATTTGTATTTTTAAGGAGAGGGAGCATTAATTTTTCTCTTATTTTAAAAGCAGGATTTATTTTGTGGGGTGTTTGAGTGTTGCCATTGAGAGACAAAAAAAAAATTTTTTTTAAAAAAGAAGTTCTATCAATTTAATTTTTTTTAATTAAAAAATAAATAATTATTTTATATTTACAGCAATAATATGTGCACAACATTTCCTATTGCAGTCTAATTTTTTAGTTTTCCTTCTTTTGTCCATGTCTGTTGTTTTGGTTTATTCCTTTTCAATAAAGGTACCTTAACCTGCATGACTGCTTTAGTGACAGATCATGAAAATTTTAAGTATTAGCTGGGGGGTTGCTCTGCATTTCGATTTGAAAATGGCTTAAACATTGTGTTGCGAAAGTGTTTTCTTTCGAATCAAAATGCAGAGTATTCCCCCTGGCCAAGATGGTGGTCGTAGAAGATGATACTTGCAAACAGTGCATGGGAGAGGCGAAGAGGGTAGCGCATATTATGTGTGAATTTCCGGCACTGGTTGGCATTAGACTTAGGACTACTTCCAGAAGCTTGCTTGTGTGTATGCCATAGGGAATCTAAGCCTCGGACAAATGCTAGCAATTACCAGGAACTCTATGAGGAGGAAGAAGTAGTGGCATGTGACGTAGTGTGTGGGTAAAGTTGTCGTAGATTAGGAATCGGTTGCCTTTAATCACTGTGAACGGAATGGTGACGAAAAGGGATCCACTAATGACGTTGTCTGCTTCGATATCCCCAGTATATTAATATTAATACCTTTTCGCAATGAATTTCCCAACTTATAATATTTAATTGTTTATTTTGTTTCAATTTTAATTGCTACAAAACAGTAAATGATCCTAGGAGAGCGTAATTCGAAGAGTATGCTGCTATAGCTGCTGTAACTGTGTAAAGTGTCTAGTCAGGGTCGAAGAGCAAAAGGTTTTTTTACAGTATTTCTCAGCTTGAATAATATTCCCTCGTAATCGGTTTCACTTCAAGAAATACATATTTATGCCATTGACATGGTCACCCTTAATCTTTAGTGTGTCCACAACTAAAAGGCACTACTTTAAATAGAAAATTCCACAAAATATTTCTTTTTGAAGAAACTTTTCAAATGTAACCCAACGGCAACACGGGTTGTGATACAAATTGCATTTATTGAGAGCATATGACTGTTTGTGTTTGTTTGCGTGTATAAAACTTGTTTTTGTTTTTGCATGTTACTCAGTCATTAATTTTATTTTAAACAAAACTAGCGGGTGTTGGTAATGAAAAAAAAAGAGGTAGAAAGAGAGATTGATATTTTTTTTAAATTTCGTTCCTTTTCCTTTTTGATAATTATGTATGTGGGAATAAAATAAAATAAAAACAAAATTGAAGTAGTTTTGTGTTTTTTTTAAATAAATTTTAACAATCTTACAAAAGGAAATTTTTTGACAAACGGTGATATCATTAAAAATCATTCTTCCCTTCGATTAATAGTAATTATATATTTAAAGAATTCAAATATGTAGCAACAAAGTCTAGGCTGGATATTTGCTAATTTAAGATAAAAGTGGGCAGCATTTTTGTTTATTTTTTGCTTATATCTTTTTTATTTTTTTTTAGTAAAACAAAATTATTTTCGGCAAAGATAAAATCTCTTACCAACAATTATAATGGCATACTTTTTCAACTTGTAGCATCTCTCTTTCAGTATTATTTATTTGGTTAAAATATTGCAAAATAATTATTATTTGCGGTCCCTGCAAAAAACTCCAAAACTATTGTTAAAAAAAATCTATTTGGCATCACTGGTAACAGGATGTTTGCCAAAAGCATATGAGACAAATAAAACATGAGCAAGAGAGAGAGAGAGAATTAGTTTTTTCTCAAATTGAATTAAAGATTGTTTTTGTTTTAAATTCTCTTTTACTGAAAACAGGATTTATCACATGTTTTTCCCTGTGCATTGTAATGCTGTTTCGCATTTCGCAATTGCTTTTTTTTTAAACCTGATTTCAGGTTATGTATTTGTTCTTTGCTTTTTTAAGTTACACGGCGAATTTGCCTGTGTATCTGCAAAAACATTTAAAATTTTTTGTAATATATTGAGTTTTTATTCTTTTGCTTGTTTTTACAGTTTTACTTGTTAAACGTATCCCTAAAATCGTTTAGTTTGACTGAAATAGTCATCGATTTAACAAGAAAATTGTGAAATTATTTTAACAAATTTTGAAGTTTTTGAATAAAATTTTAATGTAAATAGTTCTAAATGAAATTTTCGTCAAGCGTACAGAAGAACAGTTGTATTAAAAATTAATTAAAAATTAATTAAGTATTAAAACGATTGTGCTCTAAAATTTCAATTTAACTTACCGCAAAAAAAAAAAATTTTTTTAAATAAAACAAAATATTTTAAATAAACAAAATGTAATAAATATTAAAAAAAAAAAAATTAAAACAAAAATTGTATTACCAAAATTGAGTTTAATTATTGGAAAAATTAAGAACTTTTTTTAGCATACAAATCAAAAAATTACGAGTTAAAAAATGAGATTTCAAGCCATAAATCTGTCAGATTAATGTCTTTTTTGATTGCGTGTTTTTGTTAACTAATAAATAACAGTGTGCCAGGTATGTTAAAATTTCCAAACTGTAATCAAAGGAAAATAAAAGGTTTATTTTTATTTTATGAATGTGGAATTTTTGTTTCCCGTTGGCCTTATTTAAAAAAAAAAAATAAATAAATAAATAAAACAAAACAAATTCTTTAGGGTCCTTTTGGAGTGAGGTTAGGGTTAAAATAATGATAATGAACGACTAATTTGCTTGTAAGAAAATTTTGCTTGTTTTCTTTCTAAATTAAAAGAACGAGAATATATTTGAAAAGGAGCTTATTTCAAATAGTTTCACAACTTGCTGGTAACGTTATCATTGTTTTTAAAGGATTGCGCTAAATGAATTGAGGCAACTAGGAAATTTTTGACAAATTCTTCACAAAAAGTTTTTTTTTTACTGAGTGTATACAGCTCTGGAAGTTTGCAGACCAATTTCTTTGGTTTTAAATGTCTGGAGCCGTTCTTATTACCCAAACGGAAAAAATATTAATTTACGGTCTGTCAAGAATGACGTTAAACATTTCAAAAATTTCAGACTAGACTTTCTTTTCTACAAATGCCTAGATTTACGAATATTCTTAGTTTCGAAGGTTCTGTACCTAAATGATAAAACATAATCCTATTTATAACGCTGTGATGTGTGTCCGTCTGTTTCTCCAACACTTATAGACCTCCATTTCTGTTTACTTTCGTTCTCTTTTCTTCACTCTTCTAATTGTTACTCTCTGTGGCTCTGGCCAGATTTGGTGCCACGATCTCGAGTTTGCTATTAACAAGACAACTTTCTTTTAACTTTTTAATCGAAGTTACTCAACAGACACAATATTTTTCCCATATTCATAGAGCTGATGGGAGTTGAACTCAGGGCTCTTGAACTATTTTACAACAAGTAGACATCTCTATCAACGAAACCATCTTAAACGTGAAATATATGTTGGCTTATATAATAGAAAGTAATAAAGAAATAAATTTAAATAATAAAGGGTGTCCCCATAAGAAATGTAATTTGACTTGCGCAATCGCATCTTTTGAATAATCAAAAACTTGAAAATTATATAGAACCCGTACTTCTGTATCCGTTATAATAACAAGCTTAAGTATTTAAAATTATAAATTAGAGGGTGCCCCATAAATGATGAAAATTTTTTATGTGGCATTAATTTCTGCAACGTTATAGACAGATAATTAATGGTTAAGTTGGCTATAACAACAAGTATAAATTTTAAAATTATAAATTAAAGGGTGTCCCCAATATGTGATGTTATTTGAGTTATGTAGCCATATTTCTTAAACCGTTTTAGACTAGCAATTGACATTAAAACAAATTATGAATTACTATGTCCAAAATTATACAAAATTAAAGGGTGTCCTCATAGCTGACTTAATTTGACTTAAATATCTTTATCTTTTGTACCGTTATAGACACATGGTTGATATATATCTAGAACGTGTATTATTATATCGTTTTTAACAACAACTTTAAACATTTAAAATTAGAGATTAAAGGGTGGCCCTATAGCTGATGTTAATTGCTGTATATAACATCATCATTTGAAATGTGTGTTTTTAATTTCGCTAAAACAGAGTGTATAAAATTTAAAAGTAAAAATTAAAGGGTGAACCAATAGATGATAGCATTTGAAGATAGATAATCGAATTTTAAATGGTGTGCCTTTAATTTAACTTTCATATTCTGCCCGTAGAAAATATATTTTAATGAAAATTTTTTTTCAAATAATAATCTTATATTTTTATTACTTTCTTTGCAGGTTTTTTAAATTAAAACTCCTTACAAAATTGCTGGGAATTTAAGGAAAAATAATAAAACTAAAAAACACATTTAAATTATATTTTGTTCGTCGGTGTATAATAATAATATAACAAAAATTATTCTTTTAAGCAATTTAGAACTCAATGAAAAAACGCTTAATTGTCAATACGTAAAAACACACTTAAAAATGCTGTAAAAGAAGTGCGTACTTTTAAACAACAACAATTAAAAAAATAAACATAACTTGATTTTATGCTGTTCTCTTATTACAAAAATAACAACTCAAAAGAAACAAATTAATCAAAATAGTAACTAAAATAACAACAACACTGCACATTGATATAAATTTCAATAATAAAACAAATAAAAACAAAACAACAGTTTTTACTCTATAAAATTGTTACTTTGTACGCCATCATCATTTTCATTAAAAAAAAACCCTCATTGTTTATGTTTTTAACGTCATTATTAAACAAACGCAAACGTCATCATTATCAAAATTGTCGTTGTTGTTCTTTAAAGTAAATCAACGAAGCTTCTTATTGTCGGCACAACAACATTGTAGTTTCCTATACCGAATACTTATTTACTTACAAATACATTCACGCACACACACTTGAAAACTCTTACGTGGGGTTGTGTTTTTGTGTTTTTGTTCTATTAAAACGCAACTGGGTTTGATACTGGCTTGTTGGCTTTGCTTTTACATTACTTGTGTTTTTGTGTGTTTGAATATATGCGTTTCTCTACTAACACAATAACGACAACAAAGTAAATTAAAAGAAAGAGAAAAAACAACAGTTTTTTCAATGTTTTCAAGTGGATAAAAATCAACTCAATTTATTAATGTTATTACTCAAATACAAAGAAAATTAAAATTTTTATAAAAATAAATAAAATTAAAATTCCTTTTAAATGGTTATATTATTAAGTTTTCAACACAAAAAAATTATATAAAAATTAAATAAATAAAAAAAAACTTTTATCTGTTAAAGTTCAATATCGAAAAAAAAATTTTTTTGAAGGAAAAAAAGCAAAAAAAAATTTTTGTAAATAAATTGTGTAAAAAATCCAAAACGTCTTTACTTTTATAAAAGTAATTCTGGTGTGTTTTTAAAGAAAAATAAAATAAAAAATTAAAGCCAAGTTTAATCGGTTTAATGATTAATTAATTATATTGTTTATAAATCCATGAAAATTCTGTAAAGAAGAAGCAAAAAAAAAATTTGTCAGAAATAGAGTGTTTTTCTAAACAACAAATCAAATAAAAATCCTTTAATTGCTTTTAAGAAACTAAAAAATTCAGCACAATTTTTACGAATATGCTATTTGAAAACCCCGCTGTAGCTGCTAAGCTACCATTTCCCTACAATGTGCCACCGCCATTACAGGCTGCCGCCGCAGCAGCAGCGGTTCCAAATTTAAGGTAAGTAAATCTGAAAATTATTTTTAGAAATTTTTTAAGTTAATAACAAATAAATAATCGTAAAGCGGTTCAAGTAATTTTTATTACGTAAATTTTATAAAATAATTTTTCTTTTTTGATTTAATTCAGAAATTAAAATTTACTTTGAATTTAAGCCGCTTTAAAATTATTTATTTGTAGCAATTTATAAATGTTATATTTCCTACAAGTTTATTAATAAATTTTAAAGCAGAACTCAAATTTTTTTTTGGCTTAAAAATCCTTAAAATACCTGTGTTAATTTTTGTACAAACTCTTATTTCACTTTCAACACCTTCCAAAAACTTAAACTAAATTTTTTCTATTCTGTTCTATTTTCTTTTCAAGTTTTGTTTTATATTTAAAATTTTATTCCTACGCGGAAATTTTCTTACAAATTCTTTTCTATAATTATGCAAATTTATTCACTTGCATGTAGAGAATTAAGATAAAAAATAATTACACGGACATGAGATGCAGATTTAATTCAAATGTTACAATTTAAATAGAAACACAAGCACGTGTGTTTAAAAATTAACTGCGTTTTAAATCGCTTAATAGAGAGAGAGGGAAAAACTTTTAAACAAATGTTAAATGTTTTAATTAACAATTAAAAGCAACAATAATAGAGCGACCAGAAAATCTAAAAATAAATTATTGTTGAACTACAAGCGGTTTTAATTGTACCCATGAAAATTATTTATTCTCTACATAATAAAAGCTCTAGTGGTTCAGAAATTTGGTTTGACTAAATCCGTAACATGATTTCTACTATTTTTAACCGACTTAAAAAAAGAAGAATGTTATCAATTTGTGTGAATGTTTCTTTTTTATGAAATTTTATCCCTACAGATTGCTTTCGTTTTAAATACAGTTTATAATTTTAAAAATTGAAGGGTGTCCCATTATAACATACATGTTTTTTACGTAAATTATGAACCGTAAAGTGCGCCGCTTAAAAAATTCATATCACTTTAGCTTCAATAGCAAAAAATAATACAAATTTAAACCTTAAAAAATTAAAGGGTGTCCCCATAGGTGACCTAAGTAGGCCTATATGGGTCTATCTTTTCAACCGTTATAGACAAATGCTTGAAAATTGGACTAAATGTCGGTTACTATGATCATAATAATAAATATTATAAATTATAAATTAAAGGGTTCGCCAAAAGTTTTTTTCAATTGTTTTTTGCAAATTAGACAGATTTTCCACTACTTTGTTTTATATAATAAGAAGTATAAATATTTAAAAGAATAAACTAAAGGGTGCTACAATAGATGGTGTAATTTAATGCATATGGGCAAAGCCGCTGAATAGTTTTAGACAGATGATTGAAATTTACAAAGATCATTTATTTCTAAGTCCGATATAACAACAATCATAAAATTTGCATTTGTAAATTAAAGGGTGTCCCAATAGTTAATGTTATTTAATGTATTGAGCCAAACTTTTGAACTGTTATGGACCGACAGCCAAAATCTGTTCTTTGCAAGAATTGTTTTCTTCACTCAGAAGCAACAACCAAAAGCATGTAAGTGAATAAAAGTATGGCAATATTGTTGAGCAAATGCGTGTCTTGGTTAAGAGTAAAAATAACGTTCTCAAAAAAAAAAACAAAAAAATCAGGCACATTTCAAAGAAGATTTTCGCATGTAAAATTGTATGGGAAACGTTACGATCCAGTTCGAATTTGGTTGTCCTAAAATACCAATTCATAAAATCTTTTACGAGGGCTGCTCTATATATTTCTGGCCTAATAGTGAAAATGCGAATATTTATAATCAAAAATGGTTTTATTGTCGAAGCACTTTTTCCACTCCGATTGAGACACCTCTAAAAAAACATGGTTTTTGAACACTTTAACAGCTTCTTCTGGCGACGAAAATCGTTGACGACGCATTTTTTTTTGATGTGCGGAAACAAGAAGAAGTCATTAGGTGCCAAGTAAGGGCTGTACGGCGGATGACCCATTAATTCGACGTTTTGGCCGGTCAAAAACGCTCTGGTTTAAGTCGATGTGTGAGAGCTCGCATTGTAATGGAGAACAATGATTCGTCTTCTCTTGTTGGTTTTTCGAATTTCTCCGATGACTTCAGGCAAACAAATTGTAGTGTACCACTTAGAAGTGACCGTCCTACGTTGCTCAAGCGGAACAGTCGCGACATGACCAGTTTTGCCGAAAAAACAGGCGACCATTTGTTTCGAAGTGCTTCTTCCAAGAACAACTTTCGTTGGATTTTGCTCGTCTTTGAAGATCCACACGGTCGATTGTTGTTTCGTTTCAGGCTCATACGCATAGATTCATGATTCGTGACGATCTTATAAACATCTTTTGAAGCACCGCAATCGTATTTTTGCAACATTTCTTTGCACCAATCGACACGAGCCTTTTTTTGAGCGACTTTCAAATTGTGCGGGATACAACGAGAACAAACCTTTTTTACGGCCAGGTATTCATGCAGTATCGAATGATGCTGGTGGAAGAAATGTCCAAGGATGTCTCTATCTCTCGGTATGTCGCATGTCGATCTTGCATTATGAGTTTACGCACGGCATCAATGTTCTCTGGCACAACAGCCGTTTTTGGACGACCTTTACGGAATTCATCTTTGAGCGAGCTTCGGCCACGATTAAATTTATTATACCAATTTTTCACAGTGCTATAGGATGGTGCTTCATCGCCATACAAAGATTTAAGTTCATCAATGCACTCTTGTCGTGATAATCCATGTCGAAACTTGTGAAAAATGATGGCACGAAAATGTTCACGAGTCAATTCCATTTTTTTCTATATTAATTTTTTCAAGTCACTGTAAACAACACAAATAATGGTCGTACGTCAAAACGTTTTGAGTACGATTATGCTTAAAAATGACAAACTTTCCAATGGAAATGTCAGATTGCACTTGGCAGCACTCAGTTTTGCCAGGTTAGAAATATATATAGCAGCCCTTTTAATTTCTTCATAACGAATGAATTGTCGGTCATGTGGCCTTATTAGACCCCACTTATCTCTGCTCAACATTTCGGTGAAGCTTCGTCAGAAATATATTTTATTTAAGTCAGCGTCTAATATCAAACGGCCGTGCAGTTCTCAGAGTCCATTAAAGAAGCGAGTGGGTCTATAATAATTATGGGACCGAGAAACGAGCTTTAATTCAGCCTTGTTTCTAGATTAAGTAGAAATTTGTTTGGGATATTTTGGGATATATCGCGGCATACATAAAACACAGTGTAGTAAAATGGAATCATCGATCTGTACCACCAGTACATTTCGAGAAGGGGCAAAAGCCAAAAAATGAAAAATTTGCCATATTTAGCTATGGATCTCATGGAGTGAAGTTTTCAGAAAACAACAGAGACACAGTGACTTCGGCCAGATTTGTAGCCTCACGTTATCTTTTTACCAACAAAGGTTGCGGCGTATGGTCTGCCTAGTTTTAATCATTCTTAAGTTTGCTATAGACCACAATTTTCTTTTTAGCCATCTTAAGCTGACTTAGCTATTTTCCCAAAATTTTTGTTATTTTTTAGTCGAATTGCTAAATCTGTAATAAATTTAACTTTTGTCTCTGGTATCCAAAGTTTCGTATGCTGTTCCACTTTAGATCAGTTTATTTTTTTTTTAACCTTTGCCATTTAACTGTCTGACTTATTCAGTTAGCATTCTTAAAGGTATTCCGATTCCAGAATGCTGATTCTAGTTGCCACCTGCAGAAATTTGTTTAATGTCTCTGAGCTTATATAATATATCTGGAAAAAGATTCAAATATATTTCCCTTACACATCTTACGACGTTAATGCACTTTATTCAAAAGTTGGCAATTGCTTGTGTAAAAATATTGGCAACACTGGTCACATTTTTCATTCTCTTTTGAGCGCAAAAATATTTTGTTTGAATTTTTTTTTTAACTTTCACTGCCATATTCATAAAAAATAAAATTAGTTTGAAATGTGTTTAAGACAAAATTTTCAAACAAATTACAAATCTATTTTAATATTTTATAAATGCGGCAGTCAGTGTTTAAACAGCATAAGACTGCAGCTTCAAGCAAGAACGTTAACATAAAATACAGTTGACACAACTGAGGCGACATCATTAACTTATCTCTGAATGTTCAATTGGTTTTTTATGCTCCTTTTGGAAGAAATAAAAAAAGTATCAAAATTCTTGAAAGTATGGTAACACTGTTGGAAGAACTCATATCTCAAAATGAGAGTATAAAGAAAAAACGTTGTCAAACTAAAATGGATGATAATTTTTATTTTTTATACCCTTCACCACAAAATTTGGATAAAGGGTATAATTAAGTTGGACATTGCGTTTGCAATTTCTACAATATCCATTTCCGACCCCACAAAGCGGGCAAGACACCACGCCTACCTGTAATTTTTGTATATGATTTGGAACAATAAAGTAAGTCCAATTAAAAAAAAAATAAATAAATAAGGCAATGGAAAAGATAAAAAATTAGAAAAAAAGCAACAACTAAAAAAATGGCGCCGCCCATATTTTCCGAGTTACAGGGCTCTGAAATTTTCAAATTGCTTAAAATATCAATATGGGTATCAATTTAAAGCTTTTGAAGAGATATTTAAGAGAATACTAAAATTTTTAAAAAATGATTAATCTTAATTCGTATTACTTACATTCTTAAAATTAATATTTAATAATTGATAATATTTATCGCCTTTACAATAATAATTATTTATTTTGTTTTCTGTAACAATTTTATTTCTAATTATTAATTGAATTTATTTAAATAAAAGATAATAAAATAAATCTACAAAAAAATTAATTTAAATAAAGAAGACATTGAATTTTAAATTCCTATAAACAAAAGCTTTGTCTGAAGCGAATAATTTCATACACCTTCAAACGCATCTATGTATGTATGTATGTTCATATGGCTCTGTATATAAGTGGCTGGCTGATAGGCTTAAACGCAACATTGTTTGTCTCAAACCACTTGAGGTTTCGTATTAAACGAAAGTAATTAATATTCAACTTTAAACTTTTTTGTTTTTTTATATATCAACTCTGTAAAAAAAAATCATATAAATCTTTTGTAAAATATTCAGGGTGTACAACTTATCTAACACTATTTAAATTTAAATTCATTTGTACTTGATTTCGATATGGCTTTTATAATTTATTTGTAATTAATAGAAAAAAAAAGCAAAAATACAAATAAGGAAAAAATGTTACATTTTTTTGTTGTTATTTAATGTAATTGATATAAATTAAATATCAATAAGGAAAGAATAAAACAATAAACGTATAATTGTGGTTATTATTTATTTAAATAATAGCTAATCCACAAAAAAATGTGATATAAAATTACAAACCAGTAAATAAAAAAAACTAAACAAAAAAATACTGGTTTTCCTGTTTAGCAAATTATTATAGATATTAAAAATCAAATTTTTTAAAAAATATTTCTAAATACTTTATGCGCTCTTAATTTTTAATAAGCAAAATTTAAAAAATATATACTTTTATAAAAACCCAGTATTTTTAATAATTGTTTTAACATAAATTTAAAATAATAAAAGAAGATGTGTAATTATAAAAAAAGATTTATTATTATAATTTAAATAAGCGTATTTTTTGCTTTGTAAATTAATATAAAATACCGGTTTTATATTACTTTAAAAAACCAGTATTTTTTTTAAATTAAATGTTAAAAATTATTAAAGATAATAATAATTATTAAAGATAATAATATGTTACATGGAAAAGATACGTGTCAAAAGACATTTTTTTAAACCATTATTTTTTATTCTGATTTAAAAATTAATATTTATTAAATTTTATTCACTATGAATTTAAACAAGTAATTTTCCTTACTTTCTTTTCTTTTTTCCTATCTTTTTTTTATTTCTCAATAACTAAAAGTCACTTTTTTAAAATAAGCCCAGATTTACACTATGCAATTTTTTGAAGCATTTTTTTCTCAGTTTTCTATTAAAGTTCCAGCGTTATCTAAAAGTTAAGTTTGGCAGCAGTAAAATTGCATAGTGTAAATGTCGTAAAACTGTACATATTTTCTATTTTTAGTTTAAAATAAAAAATGATTTTTTTCAAGTTTATTTTTATTTTTATTTATTATAAAAAAATATTGTAGTTTAATTTAACTTAAATACGGGATTTCATCCAACATTTAATGGTTTCATGTACAAAAACAATAAACTTAAAAAAAACTCAAAAACCAGTATTTTAAAATTTATATATTTAAATTATAATTAAAAACCAGTATTTTTAATTAGATTAAAAAATACAAAACTTAAATTTAATGGTATAATATACAAAAATATTGAACTAATAAAAAACCAGTATTTTAGATTTAAGTATTAAAATTATAATTTAAAAACCAGTATTTTTATTAATAATATTGTAAAAATAAAAAAACATAGAAGTCAGCGTTTTAAGTTTATTTTATTATATAATTTATATAAAAATTTAAAGAAAAAAATACTGGTTTTTAAAATATTAAAAAAAAATTAAATTTAGAAAAAACACACACTTTAGATAATATTTCGCAAAAGAGTGGTCAAATATATCTAAAAGATGATAAAACCAAAATTTTTAATTTTACAATCTAGATTTTTTTAAAATTTATATAAATAATTTTACATTTTAAATTTTTACGTTATATTGTAAATTCCATATACTTAATTACAACAAAATATAAAGCGTTTATAAATAAAAAATAATTAAAATTAACATAATAAAAAAGGTTTTAAATTAATGTTTAAAAATTTTATGTAAAAAAAATATCCAATACTTTTATTAAAATTCAAAAATTTTTCCACAACTCTTAGTTTTACCAAATTTTAATAAAGAAAATATTAAACAAAAGGCAATTAAAAAAAATATTTAATCTAAATGTATAAACCACTTGAAATAAATGACAGTATTTCTTTAATTTTTTTTGTTTTTTTTTTTTTTTGCAAAATTACCTTTAACAATTTTTCTAAATAAACAAACATTTGTCAAATGAGTTTTTCATAACCTAAAAGTGTATTAAAAAATATTCCAATACTTTTTTATAATGTTGTGTCTTTGTAAAAAAAACTCATTTCTACTCTTAAAATAATATGAATTAAAAAACAGACGACAACTGAGCAACGAATACGCAACTCATGATGAATGATCACATGTGTGCATTTCATTCAATTTCCTTAAAATTTGGCTGATTTCTTAAGCGTTTAGTTTTTAGATAATATAAAAAATTATAAATAAAATAAAATCAAAAGTAGAGCGAATTAAATGGATATTAATTCTTCAATATGTTGCATTTTTCACACAGTTCAACAAAAAATTGTTTTCCAATATAACGTCAATTCTGCAGGTTCTAAACAGGAGCTAAATTGTTTGCCAAAGTCATCTCATTTCAATGTTTCAACTATTCTATTTGTGGGTTGTTACAAATGGCCATAACGCAAATTTCTTCCATCAGTGAACGTTGCAACTGAAGAAAATCTTTTAGTAAAAAAATATCGCAGAGAAAAAAATTTGGTTTAGAATTTAATAATTTGTAGAAAACTCAACATGATTGTATTATGGCCACAGGAACCACGCTGGTTGCTTTTTGAAACTTTCATATTTCAGAGGAGCCAGTCACCGAGTGACATATCCCTAGATATTTTAAGGTTTCATTTTAAAAAATACTGCAATTTAACTAAATTGTTAATTGATGCTATTAATTATTTTATCAAATAATTTTTTTTAATCAAACAAATAATTTAATCAAATAAAATTTTAATTGAATTTTAAATAGAAACAAATTATTTTAAAAGTGAAAAAATTTTTTCTGGATCTCAATGACAGCAATGGAGTTTTGGATTTGATGGCACCAGCTAGAGAAACAAATCAAGATCTCAGGGTTGGAAGTGCTGGCAAAATTTTACCGCTGACAAAGTATTTTAACAGCAAAAAAAATCACCCTTTATATTCTTTTATTTTAAAATTGTATTTCATGTGTAAATTATAATGTTTTCTTCTTCTCGTTTATCCCTTTAAGCAAAAAAAAAAAAAAAAAAATAACAAATTAGCTACAATGTATTTTGTAATTGTCTTTGTTGTTACTAAAAACACTATTTGTGTATGATGAGTTCTATCGCAACAATTGAATGAGGTTTAATTCAAGCATTCATTGTTACAATTAATGCTGCAATGTTGTACCCAACAGTTCTAAGATAATGAGCAAAATTTCTATAAAGGATCGCAATGGATGGTAGCGATCTTTAACAAAGATTTTTTGAAGAACTTATAAATTTCAACATTAAAATTCATATAATTTTCTAAATTTTTTGAACAATTTAAAGTATTTTTAAAATTCTCATTTAGTTTATGCTGGTCATTTTTTTTTTTTAAGTAGAATTAAAAATAAGATTTCTTGATTTTTTGCAATCATATTGTGGGCTGCATCATAAAAGAGGAGACGCAACACATATACAAGCATAGTTTGGTATCCCAAAAATTTTGCACTTCCCATCTCTGGATGAATTTTTAGAACCTCTTTGTGCAAAGAAGTTTACTCTTCCCTACATTACAAGGGAGTTATTTACAACACTAATATTTAAAGTTTAAGAGCAACTTCTTAGTATAAGAACTGCTGGGTAAAGCGTGCAGTGCCCCAACAACTTTAGTGCAAAAAATTCTCGAATGTATTTAGTAATAAATTTTTTTTTTTGTAAGCTTTCCTAATTCATTCATTTTCTTGTGTTTCGTTGGGTTAATGCTAATTGTGCGTCTGTTGGATTCATTTAGGCAATGTGTCTTTAAAACAATAAACACAAAAATACAACACTACTGACAACTGAATTATACAGACGTTTTAAAATATGAATAAATTTTTTGAATAGCAAAGAAGCTTTGCCAACTACTTAAATATATTTATGTACTCTATAATAAAATAAAGACTTGATATGAAGATTTTTTATTATTTGTAAAGAAAATTAAAGAAATTAAAGTTTTGGGCCAAATAAAAATCTTGAAATCAATTAAAAAATGTTAAAATTTTATTTTAAAAAATATTGGGGAAATCCTTGACATTCACTTGGTTAAGAGATTTAATTGGTATCAGTAAATAAATTTTAAAAATATTTATGTAAAAATTAAATCTTAAAAAATATAAAAATACTGGTTTTCGAAAAACCATAATCTTAAGTTAAAGTATTAATACATATCCTTTGACAAAATAAATTTTTAAATACCGATTTCCAAACATCTTGTATTTTATATGAAAATCTGATAAATACTGGTTTTTAGACTTGTATATTTTAAGAAACAAATTGAAAAATATTGGCTTATGAAAATCTTTTACTTCTAATGATCATTGAAAAAATACCACAAAAAAAATCTGAAAATTCTATATTTTTAATGTTAAGTTAATAAATACCGGTTTCTTAAATTTGAAAATTTTACTAAATAAAGTGATAACTACTGGCTTATAAACATCTTGTGGTTTTAGTGATCATTTAAAAAATATTGGTTTTTGAAAATTCTATATTTTTATTTTTTATTTAATAAATACAGGTTTTTTTAAATTTTATATTTTAAGAAAAATAAATTGATAAATACTGGCTAATGATTATCTTATATTTATGGCTATTGTTTAAAAAATACTGGTTTTTGAATATTCTATATTTTTATTGATAATTTCATAAATACAGGTTTCTTAACACTTTATGTTTTAATAAAAATAAATTAATAATTACTGGCTTATAAAAAATTTTTTTATTTCTAGTGATCTTTTAAAAAGATTTTGTTTAAAAAATACTTTGGTTTTGATAATAATTTCATAAATAAAGATTTATGAAATTCCTGTATTTTTATTGATAACCTTTAAAATACCGGTTTTAGAAAAGCCCGCGTTTTAAGTGATATTTTGCTAAACACAAGTTTCTGAGAATTCTGTATTTTTAATGATACTTTAATAAATACTGGTTTCTCAGAATTTTACATTTTAATGACAAAATTGATTAATACTGTTTTATAATAATTCTGTATTTCAAGTAATTATTTAATAATCGTTAGCTTTTGAAAACTATGAGTTTTCATTACTAATTTCATAAATATTGGTTTCTTAATCATTTTGTTTTACTAACAAAATTTTAAATACCGGTTTTACTAAGTCCTATATTTCTCGTCGTAATTTGATAAATATTGGTTTTCAAAAATCTTAGAGTTTCAATATTATTTTGATAATCGCTTTTTTCTGCTCTTAGTAATAATTTGAAAATTATTGTTTCTGAAAATATCGTATTTGACTAATTATTTGATTAAAACTGGTTTTGAACAAACCTTTGTTAAATAAAGGGTTGATTAGTAATGGTAAACGAAAATTCCACATTTTTAGCAAAAATTTAATAAAACTGCAAAATTTTAAAAAATAATTTATTAAATACTGGTTCTTTAAAAGCTGTATTTTTAAAAATACTTTGACAAATACAGGTTTCTGCATATTGTGTTTTTAAGTAATATTTTAAGTAAATGTTTGTTTAGTCATAAAAAAGTAAAAAACAATGAAATTTGAAAAATACTGGTTTTTTATAAAAACCAGTATTTTTCTACAAAGCTACGAAAATAAGAATTTTTTAAATATTCTAATTAAAATAGCGTTCTTTTATAGTATATTTTAATATTATTTTGTTGTTTTCAATTTCACATATATTTAAAAAACCAGTATTTTTTAAATACTTTTTTAGACACTAGAATTTTGATTTGTAATTAAAAGCTTAAGAAAGCTTGTATTTATAAATTAATATTTTAAAAAATCTTAATATCATAATTACTTGAAGGTGTTTATTTAGGTTAACAATTATTAAAAATTCTGGTGTAAAAACCTTTTGCTTTATTTTGTCAAGACGCATTAATATTCAGAGTCTGGTATTAAAAAAAAATTAATTTTCTTACTTCGAATTAATTGAACATATTGCTTAAATATAAAGTGTTTGATTTTAAAAAGCTGTATTTTAAAAACATTGGTATTAATCTCGAGTTAAGAAAAAATTAGTAATAAATATAAATTGTTGTTTAACTTATTTGTACTAGGTCCCCATATACCCATTGTGCAGCATGTTAAATTATCATTTCTTACCGCATTTTTCAACTTTGTTTTTTTGTTTTGTGTTGCTCTTAAACCCTCTTGTCCCTTCCTCAATTTGAACTAATTAGCTTTAATTGTTTTCCACTAATTATATGATGGCGTCAAGTAACCAGTAGTACACAAGTGACTATTCTACTCGTAGCATTTCTGCTCTTACATTAATAAAGAACATGATGGACAATCTGTGCACGAAAACAATTACATAAAATAGAATAGAAAAGAAACAACGCAAACAAAATGAATCAAAAAACAGATGTTTTTTGTTTTTAATAGTTTTTGGCAAACATTAAAGTTTCTATATTTAAAATGTGTTTTCATTAGATGTGGAAGTAAGTTCTTCTTCTTCTTTCTCATAATTCAGAAATCACAGTTTTTGCAAAAAATTGTGTTTATAAATTAGATAATTTTATATTTCAACTGTTTAGAATGTTGACTAAAATGAGGAAGGTTATAAGTTTAGTATAATTGTACTGGGTTATAGTATGGTTGCAAGAACCATATTATGTTCTTTGCAACAATATATGTTTGCGGTAAACAAATTAAAAATGTTTAATTTTTAAAATTTTATTTGCTTTTCTATAAATTTTTTAAAGCAAAAAAAAAGGAAAAAAATTAAAAGTTTTCACAAAAAATACTTTTTTTTAATTTCTGAATAATTTAATTTTTGTTGATTAGATATAGTTAATGACCTGAAGGTTGTTGAATCGGATAAGCTGTTCTCGAGTTCTGTTTAAATATATTAATGAAACTGCATTATTATTTACCACGCCTACTTGTTTTTAATTAAGAGGGAAATATTTTCGTTTGTAGAACAGTATTATCAAATCAAATTAGAGTATAACTAGACTATGACTAAATTATGACTAAAGTAAAAGAGGTGCTATTGGCAATCAGCAAGATCGGTCCTTGTCCTTCGAGGCAGCGGACAAAACACCACTCCTACCTCTAATTTTTTCATGTCATTTGGAACAATGAAGTAACTCCAGTCAAAAAAATAAATTCATGGGGCTATATAGAATAAAAAAATAAGAAAAAAGCATCCAGTAAAAAAAATTGGGCACGCCCATATTTGCCGAGTTACGGGGCTCTGAAATTTTCTAGTTTTTTAAAATATCGATATGGGTATCTTTTAAAAGCTTTTGAAGAGGTCTTTAAGGAAATACAAAAATTTTTTAAAAATACTTAACCCATTAGGAGCCGATAGAATTTTTATGTAACATTTTTTATTTCTCTGTCACCCCAATATTTGCTTTTATGATTGGAGTTTCTTCACTAAACTAGATTTCCATATATGGTGAAGGGTATATAAGATTCGGCATAGCCGAATATAGGCACTCTTACTTGTTTTATTTTATGATGATTTTTACAAAATTTTCCGTTTGAATTTATATTTTTGTAAAATGTTTAACACTTTTTTTTTAACATACTGGCTTCTCCATTACAAATAGATTTTTAAACACAATGAATACTTTTTTAATACTTTTATTTTTATAGAAAAAAATTGCTGAAAGTGCTGATTTGGTTATTGTTATGTAAATCCACATTTTTTTTGTCACTTTTAACTTTGTCATGTTTTTTTTTGTATAATTTTATAAGCTGACGTACAATTGCCACCGTTGCTTTTTGTTGTTGTTGTTGTAAAGTATTATTTATGTGTATTTAAACAATAACAAGAACAACCTTAAAAATAAATCAAACCAAAAATGGATCAAATCAGTCAGTTTGATTGTTCTTATTTTATTAAATTTTGTTACGTTTTTTATTTTTAAATATTTATTTTTTTTTCTATAGAATTTTTACTAAAAAATTATCAATGATTTTAATTTTATTTAATATTATTGTTTATGAAGTAATAATAATATTTTTTTCTTTTTTAAATAAAAAAGCCAGCGTACACTCATCGCGTGATACAGTGAGAAAAAACCCAAAAAAAAAACAAAATAATAAATAAATTAAATTGGGGACAAATTACAATATTGAAAAAATAAACTAAAACTCGTGTCATGCACACAAAAAATATACACACACTCAAATGAAAACTTCAGTTGTTGTAACATTAAATAAAAAAGAGTAGTTTTTTAGTGGTAGTTGTTGTTGTTGTTACGCTAATAAAAATTTTGTTTTAATATTTATTTATTTTTTTTTTAAATTCATTTTTGCAAGTTTTTATTATGTTTATTTTTTTTTGTTGAAATGTTATACTCCCTTTATCAATTGCGATGGCAACAACTTCAGCCAGCTCCCTGAGCAATAAAAGTAGATAAAACTTTCAATCGCTTTCATTTTAATTTGTCTTTGATTTTTTTTTTGTTATTTTTTTAATTAAGATTTTATTTTCTATTGGTTGCTATTGTATGCCTTTATTGTTGTTGTTGTTGTTTTCGTTGCCATACAAAATTATTTAAAGATATCAATTGAAAAATATTAGAATTACTAATGTTTATAAAAAAATGGTGTTTGTGTGTGTTTTACACTGACAGAAATTTTTCAGTGACAATTTATTTCAAAGTTGGGTTTTTTTTTCTTTTAAAAAATTTGAAATTAAATAAAGAAAGAAATAATTATTTAATTTTAAAGAATATCAGTTCTGCTTACTTAGGTAGTTTGCCAAGTTGTCTTCTTATCAACGCAAATTTCTTTCAACTATTTCAAAATAATTTAAAAACAATTAAGAGTGAAAGAGGAATCAGATTTTACAAACTGTTTCTTAGCAGAGTCTCTTAGTATAAAGATGAATGTTGATCACCTGGGTGTCAAAAATATTTAAGGGTCTTGATACTTTCTTAAATGTTATGCAATTTCAAAAACTTAAATAACATTAAGTGTTGCTAGAAAATATGAGGAAATTGTTATCATTTATTTAGCAAAACATCCCCACTGTGCATTCTGTAATTCACACTGTATTGGTATTTTTAAAAACTAAATAGAAATGCCCTTTAAACAGAATAAAAATTCCTTTCAATTCTTTTGTGATTTTTTTTTCTTTGTTTTTTATGTCCCAATTCAAGGTCTTCTGTAAATTAGAACATCTGGCTGAAAAATAAATTTTTTAGTTGTATCCTTTTCTAACGTGTTCGTTTAACTAAAAAATCTAAAAGCGAAGCATATAAAATTGTGTTGAATTAAAGATGTTTATATCACTAGAGGTGATATAAATCAAAGTGCTTTGGAATTTAATGTAACCAGTTTTCTATAACAGGACTAAAAATAGACACATACAATGACCTTGACGAAACGACTTAAGCTGCTATCAAAGGTTTCACTGTTCTTTCATTTTGATAAAAAAAAAACTTAAAATAATTTTTAAGGGAAATGAAAAATATTTTAGTTTAGTTTATATTTTTTATGTGCTTGTTTTTGTTGTTGTTCTTGTTTTTTAGCTTAAATGAAAAAAATGCTTTTTTTTGTTCTTAAATTATTTAACTTGACAGATGTGTTAGCGTTTTGACATTGTGTTTAAGTGGAGTAACAGAGCAATGCTTGTTTAGGAATGACCAAGGTGTTTGAAATACTCGTACATTCATTTGCTATTTGTTGATAAAATTGTTGGACTGTAGGTTGGAGTACTTTAGCATGACATGAGTTAATTGTTGTTGTTGTCTTAACTAGAACAAATTTCGAAATAAATTAAATTATATTGTATAAAGGTCGTTTATAATTAAAGTTTTGATAATATGAGAATTTTTCAAGTAATCGATTAAATAATGAATCAATTTTAAATTAAAAATTTTGTGTTTTCTGGCTTAAATTATTCTTTGCCCAAAGACTCGACTCTGTAGCCGAGTGTTATAGCCACATGCATTGCAATTGAAGTTTTTTGCAGAGATTTTTGCAATGATTTTCAGTGGAGATCTGCCAGCGAACTTATGCATTCTGCAGGAAAATCCTTCAAATGTTTTTTCTATTGCTAAAGTCTTTATTATGAAAATTTGATTTTAAAACATTTTAATAAATTATTTTATAAGAATTTCTTCTAATTAAATAATAATTTTATTATTTTATCATAGCAAAAATTTTATTCGATTATTCGATTAAAATTTATCGTTTTAATAAGTGTTTTAAAAATTTATTTCTTTGATATTTATTTTAAATATAAATTTTTTGTCTACGAATGAACACAATTTACACAAGTTTTTTGCTTTTAAAATTTTAGTTTGAGGACCTAATTATTCGATTAATTTTTGTACAATAATTTTTGATTTTTTTTCTGTTTTTTAAGTCCAACTATAGAAATAATATTCTCTTTAAAGTAACCAAATATTGTTTTTAATCGAGTCAGGAACATGATCAATAAATACAAAGATCTCAGGCTAAATAAAAAACTTTTAAATAAAAAATTATTTTTTAGAAAATCGTTTTTTCTTTTTGGGTTTAAAATAATAAAAAAATATTAAAAACTCTTCAAAATATAAAACGTAAAATCAAAAATAATTTTTATAGGACTTTTCTCCAAGCACATTATTCACTAATTTATGGTTATTTTTGATAAAATTTCTTAAATATTTTTCTTTAGGTGCAATACAATTTATTCGAGTACTCGATTATTAGAATTTTTTTAATAGAGCAACTTTTCTTCTCAGTTGCAAAACTTTTTATAAAAAAAAAATTTTTTTTTTCCAATTATTCGAATAATTTTTATTCGATTAAATTTTTTAATTATGAAAATAGAATAATTTTTATTTGTAAAATAAGAGATATTTATTTGAATATTCGAATAATATTAATCGATTAATTTAGTTTTTATAAATTTAAAATTTTCATTCCAATTATTCGACTAACAACCATTTGCTATGCCAAAGCTTTAGTAATTTTGTCTGCTTATTTAATGTGATAGTAAAAGTTTTGGACACCCTTTATTATATAATTTTTCCAATTGTATAACCAGTTTATTTTTTTTTTTTAAATTACTGTTTTAATGCCTCTATTTTTTTTGAGTACTCGATTAATAAGCAATTTAATTTTACAAACCTATTTTTTTCATTATAATTTTATTTCATTAAATCTTATTTTATTAAAAAAAAATTTTTGTCATCGATTATTCGAATGTGTCAACATTTTTTTTGCGAATAATCGAATAATTTAAAACATTAAACTTTTCTTAGCATAAGTTTAGTTAAGTTTATGAGTCATAAAATTAGCAAAAAATGTAACTACTTAATTGTTAAGATTTACTAAGCCTTAGCTACATATCTTTAGTGGGGAACCCTTTACTTTTCATGGAAAAAATACTTTTTTTTTGAAATCGAATGTAAAATTATTCGAATGTTATAACACATACATGATGTTAATTTGGCTTAAGACAAATTACTTACAAACTATTCGAATTGGAATTTTATTCGAATATTTTTTATTCGAATATTCGATTAATAAATTAATCGAGTAGTTTCCATTGGTTAAGTTTTTATTAAAAAAAATGCTCTGCGCAAATAAAATATGTTATAATTGTTGGATTACTCTTATAATGCATAGTCGATTGACGAGTATAAACAGCAAGCAATAATTTAGAACATAATGTTTTTAAAGTTTGTTGCCTCAATGCATTTTGTGGGTCACTTGCCTTATCGTTATGCTTAATATCATAATTTTTAAAAGTTCACATGTTATATATATATCCTCTCTGTTTACTTTGTGAATATCTTTTAAATTCATGCATGTTATTATGCAGTAAAAAAACTCAAGTAAATATAAAGCAAAAAGTGTTTTCTTCTGGCTCTTCAAATACCAAAGAACCAAAGTCAAGCTGCACACTGTATCATTATGCAAAAACAAGTGATTGAAATTATATGAATGCAAATATTTTTACATGTGTGTACACACATCTACAATTGTAAGTAAAAAATGTGTATCTGTAGGTGTTTTCAGATATGGCAGAGAGTAAGGCACAGCAGAGAGTCAGTGATTTGTTAAGAAGTGCATTTAGTTTTCAAGTGCAACCACTTTAATCATTATAAAAGTTTGTATGAAAAAGAAATAAATAAATAAAAAATGCAGAATAAGCAATTTTTACTTAAACTTAAATGAACATACAATTTTTATTTTTGTTTTAGAGTTTTGAAAAATAACGAAAAATTTTTATGAAATGTTTGTTTGTGTAACTTATTGCCCTAGAAGGAAAAAAATTATAGAATGAAAAATAACATTTGTGCATGACTCATGGCAACCTGGAGAAGATCCTTTACATACGCACTCTCCGCTTTACTTTTTTTATATTTGATATACTTTGAGAACTTTTAACTTGAGTTATTATAAAAGTTTTTAAAAATTATTTTCAATGAAATTATGTGACTTGGATTAATGGTTTCAGAAAAAAATATTTGAAGGCTGCATGTATGCCTACAAAGACCTGCCGCATATACATATGTGCATACATGCATAATATATTTTTGAATAGGGCCAACATATTGAATGCTAACTGACTTTAACTGCATATATTTCAAGCTTTTACTTTGTTTACTTCAAGTAGATAATCATTTTTTTTTTTGCAAAATGTTGTCTTTTTCATGAAATTAATTGCTTCATTTTAAACTTCAATCTTTTTAAAATATAACGTGCAGACTAAATATGTAAGTAATTGTGTAAACAATGAAAACTTTAGGTAAATAACCTTAAATTTGCAATTTTAGCCAGATAAAACCGAAGTAACTATAAAATAATAGAAACGTATAAAATTTTTTCTGGTTGACCTCAAATATTTTATGCTTTTACATTTTTTATCTCACGTAAATAATAAATTTTACTGCAAAATAATTTTTTTTGATTACATGAATTGTGTTCTTAAATATTAAATATGAATTAAATATTATTTACACAATGTAAATAATTGTGTAAACCGTGTAAACTTTATGTATATAAAGTAAAATTTGCTATTTTAGCCAGATAAATCCGAAGATACTATAGAGACTTAGAAACATATACAATTTTACAGCTTTGACTTTAACTATTTTATGCTTTTACATATTTTACTCAATGTAAATAATAAATTTGACTAAAATTTTATTTTCTTCATTAAATGAATTGTGTTTTTAAATATTCAGTTCTATTTTAAATATTAAATGTGACTTAAATATTATTTACCCATTGTAAATATTTGTGTAAACAGTGAAAACTTTAGGTAAATAATATTAAATTCGCTACTTTAGCTTGATAAGACCGAAGTAACTATGTAGACATATAAACATATAAAATTTTTCCTGGTTGACCTCGAATATTTTATGCCCTTACATTTTTTATCTCACGTAAATAATAAATTTCGCTGCAAAATAATTTTTTTTGATTACATGAATTGTGTTCTTAAATATTAAATATGAATTAAATATTATTTACACAATGTAAATAATTGTGTAAACCGTGTAAACTTTAGGTATATAAAGTAAAATTTGCTATTTTAGCCAGATAAGTCCGAAGATATTATAGAGACTTAGAAACATATACAATTTTACATGTTTGACTTAAAATATTTTATGCTTTTACATATTTTACTCAATGTAAATAATAAATTTGCCTCAAAATTTTATCTTCTTGATTAAATGAATTGTGTTCTTAAATATTCAGTTCTATTTTAAATGTTAAATGTGAGTTAAATATTATTTACACTATGTAAATATTTGTGTAAACCGTGTAGACTTTAGGTATATAAAGTAAAATTTGCTATTTTAGCCAGATAAATCCAAAGTAACTATGAGACATAAAAACGTAAGTTAAATATTATTTACACAATGTAAATATTTGTGTAAACAGTGAAACCTTAGGTAAATAATATTAAATTTGCTACTTTAGGTCGATAAATCCGAAGTAACTATACAGACATAGAAACATAAATTTTTCCTGGCTGACCTCAAATATTTTATGCTTTTAAATTTTTTACTTCACGTAAATAATATATTTCGCTGCAAAATATTTTTTTTGATTACATGAATTGTGTTCGTAAATATTAAATATGAATTAAATATTTTTTACACAATGTAATTATTTGTGTAAACCGTGTAAACTTTAGGTATATAAAGTAAAATTTGCTATTTTAGCCAGATAAATCCGAAGATACTATAGAGACTTAGAAACATATACAATTTTACATGTTTGACTTAAAATATTTTATGCTTTTAAATATATTACTCAATGTAAATAATCAATTTGCCTCAAAATTTTATTTTCTTGATTAAATGAATTGTGTTTTCAAATATTCAGTTCTATTTTAAATATTAAATGTGAGTTAAATATTATTTACACAATGTAAATATTTGTGTAACTGTGTAAACTTAGGTATATAAAGTAAAATTTGCTATTTTAGCCAGATAAATCCGAAATAACTATGAGACATAAAAACGCAAGTTAAATATTATTTACACAATGTAAATATTTGTGTAAACAGTGAAAACCTTAGGTAAATAATGTAAAATTAGCTACTGGGGCTCGATAAATCAGAAGTAACTATTCACATAGACATAGAAACATATAAAATTTTTCCTGGTTGACCCCGAATATTTTATGCCTTTACATTTTTTATCTCACGTAAATAATAAATTTCGCTGCAAAATATTTTTTTTGATTACATGAATTGTGTTCGTAAATATTAAATATGAATTAAATATTATTTACACAATGTAAATATTTGTGTAAACCGTGTAAACTTTAGGTAAATAATGTAAAATTTGCTATTTTAGCCAGAAAAATCCGAAGTAACTACAGAGTAAAAGAAACATATAAAATTTTTCCTGGTTGACCTCAAATATTTTATGCTTTTACATATTTTACTTCATGTAAATACTAAATTTCGCTGCAAAAAAAATTTTTTTGATTAAATGAATTCTGTTTTTAAATATTCGGATCTGTTTCAAATATTAAATGGTAAATAAAAATTGTTTACACAATGTAAATAATTGTTTAAGCATGGTAAACTTTAGGTAAATAACGTAAAATTTGCTATTTTAGCCAGATAAATTCCAAGAAACTGCAGAGACTTAGAAACATATACAATTTTGTTGTTGGACTTAAAAGTATTTTATACTTTTACATACGTACTTTACCCAACGTAAATAATAAATTTGGATACAAAATTTTATTTTCTTGATTAAATGAATTGTGTTTTTAAATGATCAATTCTGTTTTAAATATTAAATGTGATTTAAATATTATTTACACAGTGTAAATATTTGTGTAACTGTGTAAACTTAGGTATATAAAGTAAAATTTGCTATTTTAGCCAGATAAATTCGAAGTAACTATAGAGACTTAGAAACATATACAATTTTACTTGTAGGACTTAAAATATTTTATACTTTTACATATGTATTTTACTCAATGTAAATAATAAATTTGCCTCAAAATTTAATTTTTTTCATTGGGTGAATTGTGTTTTTAAATGATCAATTCTGTTTTAAATATTAAATGTGACTTAAATATTATTTACACAATTTAAGCAATTGTGTAAACAGTGTAAACTTTAGGTAAACAACGTAAAATTGTTATTTTAGCCAGATAAATCAGAAGTTACTATGAGACATAAAAACGTAAATTAAATATTTTTTACACCGTGTAAATATTTGTGTAAACAGTGAAAACTTTGGGTAAATAATGTTCGATAAATCCGAATAGCGCGATAAATCCGAAGTAACTATAGGGTAATAGAAGCATATAAAATTTTTCCTGGTTGACCTCAAATATTTTATAATTAATAATTGTTTACACAATGTAAATAATTGTTTAAGTAGGGTAAACTTTAGTTAAATAACGTATTTTAGCCAGATAAATCACAAGTAACTATACATACATAGAAATATATACAATTTCACTCGGTTGCTAACAAAATTTTTATGCTGTCTCATTTTTTACTTCATGTAAATAAAAAAATTTCGCTGCAAAATTTTATTTTCTTTATTAAATGAATTGTTTAAATTAAGAATTTAATCTATTTAAATATTAAATGTGATTTAAATATTATTTACACAATGTAAAAAATTGTGTAAACGTTGTAAACTTTATATAAAAATAACGTAAAATTTGCTGCTTTGCCTAGATAAAGACGAATTTGATATATTGACATAGAATCAAATACAATTTTGTCTCGTTGAGTTCGAAAATTGTTATGCTTTAACATTTTTTTCTCCATGTAAATAATGAATTTGGCTAAAAATTTTTGTTTTCTTTATTAAATGAATTGTTTTATTTAATAATAAAATGTATTTAAATATCAAATATAAATTAAATATATTATACATAATGTAAATGATTGTGTAAACAGTGTAAAATTTAGGTAATTACGTAAAGTTTTTGCTTTAGCACCGTAAAGCCCAATTAGCTGTATAGACATAGAAAAAAAATACAATTTTACCTGGTTGACTTCGAATATTTTTATGCTTTAACACTTTTTTCTCCATCTAAATAATAAATTTGGATGCAAAATGTTGTATTCTTTATTATTTGTAGATTTAAAATATATAAAATATTAAGTGTAAAATTAATAATATTTTTATAGTGTAAAAATTTTGTAAAGAGTGTAAACTTTAGGTATACATATATTGTAAATAAAATTTGCTGTTTTAATAAGATAACTTTTAAGTATTATTAGAGTTTAAATAAATACGATTATATACACAAAAAATTATACCTGGTTAACTTTTTAAAAAATTTTACATTGTTTACTTCTTGTAGATAATAAATTTTACTGCTAAATATTATTTTCTTTATTAACTTATTTGTTTTTTTTCATAAAAACCTATTTTTAGATATAAAGTGTTTATTTTTTATTATTTACATAATGTAAAAATTATGTAAACAGTGGGAACTTTAGGTAAATAAAGAAAAATTTTTCTTTTTGGAAATTTTTATCAATACTGAAGGACAATGTTTGATTTAACAAACCGATAAACAATGTAAACTTTAGGTAAATAAGGTTAAATTAGGCTGTACATTTTTTTTTAGAAAAATTTATAATGAGACTTTTAGTAAATTGCTGAATTTTTAAACATTGCATATCAGTAATGAAATATAATACTGAAAGGAATTATTTATATTTGATTTCTCGTAGTACTTTGGCATGAAATTTTTGATATTTTTACATTCTTTACATTTTGTAAATAACGATTTTCATTAAAATTATTTGCATTTTTATTAAAAAGTAGTTATTTTTATTAAGATTTCAAAGAAAGATAAGAATTTTAAAAATTTTACATAATGTAAAAATAGTGTAAACAACGTAAATTTTTACAAAAGATGTAAATGAAGAAAAAAAAAAACACCTAAATTAATTATTTTGGTCAATTCCACATAAAAAATATGTATCTTAAAATTTTTACATGAAGTAATGTAAAAATGTAAATATTATACGTTATATAAATTTTATCTAAACTACGTATGTCGTATTCCATACATACGTAAAAACCAAATGAAAACTAAACAAATTATTTTACCCGCCGCTTTTTTTAAGCACTTCATCCTTAAAAATAATAAATTTTTCAGATTCTTTTTTGGTTTAACCTGTTGGCCATTTTACCTGAAAATTTCCTTTGTCATAAATCATTATTTTTTTTTTCTTCCAAATTATTTATTTAAATGTCGTTCGAGTTTTGAATTTCTAAAAGCGGTTGCAAATCATAATGTGTTTTATTTGTTTGTGTGTTTTATAGACAGGAAGTCAGTCTACTTTTGTAACCGCATTGTGCAAAAAAAAAATTATATATTATTCAAATCAAATAAACCCCTGCATGTAAAAAGAAGAAGTAAATAAATAACATTTTGTATCAACCTTTTTTGATGTTGCTTGTTGTTGTTGATTTCAAATGGTTGATATAACGAAGCTGATGAGTTTGTTGTTGTGTTGTTCTCCTGAAGTGCTGATGTGATATTCTTTACTGCGTATCATTCCCCTAAACTTTAAAATTGTTAGTTTTTGGCTTTTAACTGTGTTTCGTTTTTTGTGTGTTTTTTGTTTTTGTAGCCAGTAGACCATCATCAACATTAAAACACAAAAAAGACAATGGCTTCAACGCTTCAGGAGTTTTTTTTTTTTGTTCAAAGCCACAACACACTGCTGCAGTGTATGTTGGCGAGTTTTACAATCTCATGTACTCGTGTTCTGGGTGTTGTTTTCTGTTTTTTTAAACAGATTTTTAGAAAACTTACAAATCAAATTTGATTTTTATTATGATATTTGTTAAATGTTGTTGTTGTTGTTATTGCTGGTATTTTTGTCAAAAAATATGATTCACCTCAAAATTGAACAATGTTACAATGAATTGTAAATTGTTTGTTGTAGAATTGAAAGTTGAGCTTAAACATGACCTCTTTGAAGTTCTGTGGAAGTTTATTTAAATATATGATACAAAAAGAAGAATCAGGTAAAGTAATTAAATAAAACTATAGTTTTGTGTGTGTGTCTTTTTGTTTTAATATTAAAATAATTTTTTTTTAACCAATTATTTTTCTTTTCGTTTTAGGTAAGCGTTTTAAATCGCAATAAACATAATAAAGTGTAACCTTTTCCTTTTAAAGTAAGTTAAATTGTCTTAAATTACAAAACTCTTTTGAAAACTACATACTTTAACAAAATTACTTCAAAAAAGGCCTATTAAAGGAAAAGTATTCTTTTTAAAAGTTTATTAAAAAAAGTACCTTTATAAAAGTACTTTTCTTAAGAAAACATTAAAAAAACTCATTATAAATTAAGTGTTTATGTTGAATGTTGCAGCTTTTCATGTAAAAGAGTACATTTAGAAAAGTACTTTTAGGAAAAGTACCTTTTTCATAAAACTGTACATATGCAAAAATATAAATTTCCTAAATTCGGCCGTCTAAAAAAATACCTATTTAAATAGCTAACGTTTTAAAGAAAGTACTTTATAAAAAGTATCTTTTAAACAAATATTTTTGTAAGAACTATCTACAAAAGTACCTTCCATAAAACGTACCTTTTAAGAAAGTAATTATCTTAAGGCAAACATTATTTCAAAAATATTTTTTAAAACAAGATTGTATGCTGAATTAAGGTGTTGCACCTTTTTATATATAAAAGTACTTTTGAAGAAGCCTTGCTAGCCTCCTCAGAAAATAGTGCTTTCAGAAAAGTATATGCAAGAAAAAACATTTTTTAAATTGGCGGTCTAAATAATATGTGTGTGAAGATAAATTTTAAAATTTTTAGCTTTGCCACAAACCTTTTAATTTAACAGAGCTCTGTTACAAAGTTAACATAGCCCTGTTAAAGGAATAAAAATTCGGTTTATCCATCCAAACAGTAAATTTTATGGAAAAACCGAAATATAGAAAAACCAAAATGAATGGGATTTGCTTGCGAGGTGTCCTTCTATAGCTCTCCGTACTTAAAATTTTTAAAAGCCCGTGTTGGAACGGGTTTGGGCACTTATACTTTTAAAATTTCAGTTTCTCTAAGGGATGAGCCCATTTTTATGGAAACAACAAAAGATGGCAAAATTGTAATAATACAGAAATGTGCATGAGGTAGTCTTCTTTCATTGTCCATACTTGGAATTTTTAACAGCGCGAGTTGGAACGGGTTTTGGGCAATTTTAAACCCAAAACCCGTTCCAACTCGCGCTGTTAAAAATTCCAAGTATAGACAATGAAAGAAGACTACCTCATGCACATTTCTGTATTATTACAATTTTGCCATCTTTTGTTGTTTCCATAAAAATGGGCTCATCCCCTAGAGAAACCCAAATTTTAAAAATTTAAAAGTGCCAAAAACCGGTTCCAACTCGCACTGTTAAAAATTCCAAGTATGGACAATGAAAGAAGACTACCTCATGCACATTTCTGTATTATTACAATTTTGCCATCTTTTGTTACCTATAAAAATGGGCTCATCCCTTAGAGAAACTAAAATTTTAAAAGTATAAGTGCCCAAACCCGTTCCAACACGGGCTTTTAAATATTTTAAGTACGGACAACTATAGAAGGACACCTCGCAAGCAAATCCCATTCATTTTGGTTTTTCTATATTTCTGTTTTTCCATCAAATTTACTGTTTGGATGCATAAACCGAATTTTTATTCCTTTAACAGGGCTATGTTATCTTTCTAACAGAGCTCTGTTAAATTAAAAGGTTTGTGGCAAAGCTAAAAATTTTAAAATTTATCTTCACACACATCTAAATAATACCAATTACAATAGCTAAACTTTTCAAAAAAATATTTTTTTGAAAAAGTACCTTTTTAAAAAGTACCTATATAAAAAGTACCTTTAAAAAAATTATCTTTAAAAATAAATATTTTAAAGAACTAACCTTTAAAAATAGCATTGTATAACAATAACATATAACAAAAAAATAGCGATTTGTATAGAAGACTTCTTCTGCAAGAGGGCCAATTTAAGTTTAAAGAAGAATAAATTTTAAAATATTTTATTTTTTAATAAAATTCTATTTTAAAAGAATCTGTTTTAATACTGTAATTGTAAAGTAACATACTCTTTAGAATTAAAACATTATTTCAAAGAAAGTACCATAATAATTTATTAAAAAAAAAACTTTCTTAAAATTTTTATGAAAGAGAGATTTTGAAAAAAGAACATTTATATATGACTTTCTGCCTTTTAAAAATAAAATCAGTTAAAGTCTATCTTTTTAAGCAGGACTTAAAAAATACTATTTAGAAAAATTCCTTTTTTTAAAGTTTTAAAAAATAAAGTCTTTAAAAAATTTGCAAAAAAATACCTTTTAAAAAGGTACATTACGAAGCATGTTTTTTAGTTAAGTACTTTTTTAAAAAGGTAGTTAAAACCACTTTTTTTTAATGGGTACTAATGTAGGAAATTCTTCTGTGTGAAGATAATTTTTTTTAAAAAGTACTTTTTTATAAAGGTACTTTTTATAACAAAAAATCTTTTTTTAAGGCGTTTTGTGTTAACAAAAGTTCATTTTTCTATAGATTTTTTTAAAACCTACTAAAAAATATATTTTTAAAGCCAAAAAAATGTTTTTTGTTAAAAGGTACTTTTAAGCAAAATAATGAATTTTTTTTATATCAAGCGGTTATTAATAACACTTTCCAAGCAGTTGTTTAAAAAATTATTTTATGCTTATTAATATATAATAAATTCACTTGAACTAGCAGCTTTTAGAAAAGTACCTTTAAAAAGTACGTTTTAAAAAGTTACCTTTTTAAAAGTACTATTTAAAAAAAAATATGTTTTAACTTAGAAAGCATTGCATTAGAAAGCAACCGATTTTTTTTTAAATAAAGATACTTTTTCAAAAATATAAAAAGTACCATTTTGAAAAAGTACCATTTTTAAAAGTACCAGTGTTAAAAGTACTGCTTACAAAAAAAGTACAATATACAATATAAAATAAAGTTACTTAATTCTTCATTGTATGTTTGCTGCTTTTAAACTTTGAAAAAATCTTATCAACGTGAAAATGTCGTTCTCAAATTGGCTGTTAGACTCTATTATTAAACAGTCGTTTAAAGTTTTATGTCTTAAGACACTGTTTTTCTCCCATCACAATTTAAGTCTTCTGTTTTATGTTTTTATATTTAAAAAGCATTTTTTTATTAATCGAAAAGTCATATTTAAATTTTGTTTTTGGTCATTGCATGTCATTAATATGCGATGATGCATTCATTCATTTATTTTCTCATTCATTTGTTTTTTTTTTTCATTTTTTTCTTTTAACATCTAAAATACAATTTATGCATTTTGACAATTTAAGCTCTTTGCTGGTGGGTATTTTTAAACGCCTGTATTTAAGTTATAAATGTCATCTTAAATACAGGGATTAATGTAAATTTTCAGTTAAATTAAATTATTTGAATTCTTCCGAATTGTCTACGAAAATGACAGTAAGTGGTGTCTTTTGACATGATTAACAAATATTCAATCATGTATTTTTTTTTGTAAGAGTTGTCAAAATGTTGTATTTCTAGGTAAAGTATGTACACGATAAAATTTTTACAATTTAAATTGGGAATATTGCGATTAGAAAAAGCAGTGCAATAAAAATAAAAGTACTTTTTTAATTCGTTTTTGCGACACATTTTGTTGCTAATCCTTATTATACCGCGCCAATACTTAGGCCTGACCTGGAAGTCATCCAGAATTCCTGTTTAACGTTTAAGTGGTTCAGAGGTAATCTAAGATTTGTGAAAAGGTATGCAATCTACTAAACTGCCCTGAACTTCGTCTGTTAGAAAAATTTTGTGCTAAAATTACAGTAATATTTGGATCCAAATCTAAGATATCAAAGAGACGAAAAAATAATGACGAGTGCTCTAAAGATTAAAATATTTAGCTTGAGCCAGCTCTTCAAAAATTACAAATTATTTACTGATGTTGAAAATCTTGGATAAATTCTCTAAAAATAAATATATATATATATATATATATATATATATATATATATATATATATATTATTTATTGCTTTTGATTTGTTAATAAATATTGTTCAAATTTTTCCGGCAACATACTTTAGATAAAATTATTTTTGGTGTAATTTTTACAGTATCAAAATGAAAAAGTTAGTAAAAAGTTGGACGTCTTTTTGAATATTACTATACTATTATTTCAATTAATCATTTATTAAATAAAAAAAGCTTAAAAAAGAAAGAGAAAAGCTGCTTTGGTTAAGGTATTTAAACTAAACAGAAAATCATGAGTATGAGTTCAAATCCCAACAGTGTATAATAGAGAGTAATTAATGTTGGGTAGTCGCAGGCGTTTGTATTTTATAACATCAAATGAGATGGGCTCTATTTTACGAAGGGATGATATTTAAAAATTCTCGAATTTAATTTTTAAAAATCACCTGAAATTAGAGAATTTTTGGATTTTTTAACTAAAAATAACTCCATATATGATTGCATGTTTGTTGTTCTGCTAATGACTCGATTTTAAGTTTTATAAATTTGGAGGTTCCCTCAAAGTTTTTTTTTACCAATCGCTCGTTTCTGTAAGTTAGTGAGAAATTTCTCACTCTGATAATATTATGATCATCTTGCTTTTCTCAAGGTAAGCTTAACCTTTTTATTATGTTATATTAAAAAAAAATATGATAAACTGCCTGAACAGCCTGTGAAATACAAGAAGACTATGATATCTATTTGTGAGAAGTTTCTCACTAAAGTTACAGAAATGAAGAAAATATTCTTTCTAAAAAAATTTCCAGAAATTGGCGATAGTTTTAAAAATTTCACTTTCACATGTGCCTTGCATAATCATACTTTTTTTAGAGGTTCCCTTTAAGTGTCCTTTACCGTTAGCTCGTTTCTGTAAGTTAGTGAGAAATTTCTCACTTCGATAATATTATGCTTACTTTGTTTTTCTCAGGATAAGTTTAACTTTTTTTATTTCTTTATATTAAAGAATGAGAGAAATTTCTCACTAAAGCTACAAAAACGAAAGAGAGATTCTTTTTAAAAAATCTGCTCATAATTCATCTCGACTTTTTCTGCTAATTTTGTTATTTTTCACACCGATGCTTATAACTTAAAATGGTTTTAAGGAAAGAGGTTAAAAAGGTTAAAAACTTTCAAGAAATTGGGTATAGTTTAAAAAACGAACAAGTGAGAGTGCTATATTCGTCATTGCCGAATCTTATATACCCTTCACTATATATGTAACGCTAGTTTAGTGAAGTTACTCCAATGAAAAAAGCAAATATTGGTTACTGCATATATATAATTTTACATAAAATTCTCTTAATGGGTTAAGCATTTTAAAAAAATTTTAGTATTTCTTTAAGGATCTCTACAATAGTTTTAAAATGATACCCATATTATGTGTGTGAAGATAAATACGTCAAGTTAAATACGTTTTTAAAAAAATGTAGCATGCGATAATTTTTTTCTCTCATTTATACAGTACAATTTGTATAGTAAATTCCGGACTTTTTTAACGAATACGATTACAGCTACAAAGATCGAAGGGTTTGGCCACATTGACAAAATCCCTCATAGAATTCATCGTATATGAGAAAATTGCACTAAGTCAATTTTCCGCGACTTATAAAAAATTTCTCAAATTCAATTTGACTAAACTGTGTTTACAGTTTAATAGCTCTATATGTGCCCTTGATTTCCCAATAGGTTTGATTCTCCGAGATCGTAGGGTTTTGTTGCTGTAATCGTATTCGTTAAAAAAGTCCGGAATTTACTATAAAAATTGTACTGTATGTATGGGAGAAAAATAATATCGCATGCTACATTTTTTAAAAAACGTATTTAACTTGACGTATTTATCTTCACACACATACCCATATTGATATTTTGAAAAATTTAAATATTTCAAAGCCCCGTAACTCGGAAAATATGGGCGAGCGCCAATTTTTTCACTTGATGTTTTTTTTCCTATTTTTGAATTCTCTCCCCACATATTAATTTTTTGATTGCAGTTGTTTTGTTGTTCCAAATGACATGAACAAATTAGAGGTAGGCGTGGTTAAAGATCGTTAAATTAAATTAAAAACTGAAAGATGTCTGTCTGGAATTTCACTACTCTATTTCTTAACCACATAAATTAACAACAAGATTAACGGTGTCTTATGATTATTTATTCTCTTTTTTTTTTAAGATTTTTTTTCGAAACAAAATTAATATTTTCACGGTTAATTGACTACAGCTGAAAAACCTTAAAGTGGACATTTAATTAAATATAAAATAAATCGTAATAATAAATTAAAATTTCAGCTTAAAAAAAAGGTGTTTAAAATTTCAAAATTTTTTTTAATAACAACAACAATTGGTGAACGTAAATTATCTCGATATCTAATGCAAGATCATGTATAATTATAAAAAAAAATTCCCTTGTTTTTTTTCTGGCCTTTATAATGCTCGTACGATAGCAAATGTCTGATTTTGTTAAAGAGACTTAACAAGATTGACAAGAAATGTTAATGTGTGTGGGAATTCTCCATATTTAATTACCCAGCAAACATAGTATAGAATGTGCGTAACATATTTCCGGGTTGGAAAATATCTAAATGTCTCCTCGTAAATAAAAGGCAGTAATTGTAAGATATAGCAAAATATATTTGGAACAATAAAAAGGGGTTTTTATTCCCCCTGCTCTTAAATAGGAATAATCGTAATACATGCGCTCTTACAATCGATCCAACTTTTTGTTTGATTATAAACAATGAGAAGAATTTAAAAATTCTACCTGTTATAGATCCCTAAACACTCCATAACAATTTGTCACATTCTATGGGAGTCACAATTTTTCCCACTCGTTCATTACATTTTTTCTAACTGACGATTTATACTGACTACGAATTCATTCAGACCAAGTTTTAAAACTTCCACTTTTATCTTTCTCGAGATATAAACAAATTCTAACTATTATAGATCCCTAGGCACTATATAATAATTTTTCACTTTGTATGAAGGTGCCCCACCCACTGGTACAATTAATTAAAAATTTACTGATGACTTACATTGACTACGAATTTATTCAAACCAAGTTTTAAAACTTCCACTGTTATCTTTCTCAAGATATAAAGAAATCAACATTTACTTTATATGGGAGGTACCACGCCCACTCTTTAATTTCTTCCCCTTTTTTTAACTGATGATTTGTAATGACCATCAAGTAATTTAGACAAAATTTATAAACTTTAGCTTTAACACTTCTGAAGGTACGCAAAAATCAATATATACTTCGTGAGAGAGGTACCATGCCCACTTGTTACATTACGCCCACTTTTACACTAACAATAAGTAGTGATTATAAAGCTATTTTGACTTAAATTAGAGACTTTTCATGTTACTATTTTTAAGATGTAAAAAAATAAATATTTAATTTGTATGGACGTGGCAATGCCCATTTGAAACTTTTTGAAATTTATGTAGCCTATAACCCCTTCCGGACATGCAAAGACATACTATAAAAATTTCAAGACAATCGGTTTAGCCGTTTAACTGTCTATAGACCATAAACAAATACACATTAATTTTTAAAATCTGGAGACGGACGAATTGTTTAGCTTTGTCCTACGGTATATAAAGCTTTTTGAATGGCTTTATGGCCTCCTCAGAATTACATAAAAATTGTTGTTGTTTGATATCATGTGTGAGTTATTTTATGTAAGATTTATTTGATGCAATAGTTTCGGTGATCAATTTTGAACAGTGTTTTCTGTTCTACTCAAATCTTTTACTCCGTAACTTAAACTATTAAGTCATTAAGCTATACATTCATTACCCGCTAATTTTGTTTTTTTTTGCGACTTTACTCATTTTGTTTTTCTTTGACAATCTAGACTTACGAGAACTTAAACTGCTGTTCTGTATTTATTTGCCCTTAAACATCTCTTTTAACGCGACCAAACAACAACAATTAGTTTCCTTTCAATTCAAGGTTTTGATGGGATTTGAACTCATGACCTTTTCTTTAAAAACAAACAAATACCTCTACAATGCAGCAACAGTACCTGTTCAGCGTGTGTGTTAGCTACGTTATTCTTCAATAGTGTGGTTCCACACATACCACACTTATAAGTGGTGAAAGTAACAACTCGGTTTAAAATCCACTCTAACATTTTTAATGGGCGAAAACATTAATTTTATTTTATTTTCGAAATAAGAATTTCGAGAAACTGCTAAAATAATCGTTAAGCAGTTAGCATTCATTTGTTCGTTGGGTTTTCTTTTAAAAATATTGCGTGGTTAATTAGATCAATTTTAAAGATAAAAAAATAAAATAAAAAATTATTCAAAAAAATAATTACATCATTAAATCGTTTGTAAACAAACTTAAACTTAAATATTTTCTTATAGGGAGCGACACATGTTAAAAGTCTTTATTTTCATTTGTACTCATATCACCACGTTGTAGAGACTACACGCTGAGAAAACACATGGTTGTCGTAAGGTCACAAGAATTATATTATGCTCCTATTAAAAATATATGATTGTGGCGAACAAGTTATTGCTGTTTATAACCATTCTTTAGTCACGATAAAAAATTTTCTATTATGTTACGTTCAACGTCTTTTAAAAATTTAGGTCGCTTTTTCGTAATGCAATAGCTTACACTCGTCTTTGATTAACCATTGCCATGACAAGCAAAGTCATCACAAGTCTTCAAATAATTTTTTTTCTTGGCCTACGCATATCACTAATAAACATTTTTTTTGGCTACTAAAAGACTATTTTAGTCTTGCCAAATCTTACAGTAAACACTTTAAGTGCTTTGGAAAAATTATTTTTGATTTTTCCTACAAAATATTTTACAAAAAAAAAATCGTCAAATGCCGAAAAAAACGTCTAAATTTTATTTAGTCTGCCAAAATAACTAAAAAGTTTTTTTTTTTTAAGTTGAACATATGGGACTAGTGTGATAATGTTTTGAGTAATCGACAAATAAATTTGTGCCAATAGGGGTATAGTATTTGGTTCTCAGTTACGCCAAATAAAGAAAAAAAATTTTGTATTAAACTCGATAAAGAATTTAGGACGTGTCAAATTTTTAAGAGAATTGAAAAATTTATTTTTAATGTTTCCTCAAAAACTTTTTTTAAAAAAAAAAAAAAAGTCGCCAAAAACATCAAAAAACGTCTAATTTTTTTTTCTCTGTCAAAACAACTAAAAAGTGTTTTTTAATTTAACATATGGGACTAGTGTGAGAACGATGATGTTTTGAGGAATCGGCAGGTAAATTTGCGCCAATATGGCCATAATATTTGGTTCTCAGTTATGTCAAATAAGCAAGAAAAATTTAGTATAAAAAGCGATAAGTAATGTAAGACACGTCAACTTTTGAAGAGAATTGAAAAAATTATTCTTGATGTTTCCTTCAAAATTTTTTTTTTAATTAAAACAAAAATCGTCAAACACATCAAAAAACGTCTAAATTTTATTTACTCTTTTTTTACAACTAAAAATTTTTTATTCATTAAACATATGGGACTAGTGTTATAACGATAATGTTTTTATTATTCCTCAGGTAAATTTGCGCTAATACGGGCATATTATTTGGGTCTCAGTTACGTCAAATAAGCAAGAAAAATTAAGTATAAAAAGCGATAAATAAAGTAGGAGATTTCAGCTTTTTAAGTGCAATAGAAAAATTGTTTTTGATGTTTCCTACAAATTTTTTGTCACAAAAAAAAAAAATCGTCAAACACACAAAAAAAAAGTCTAAATTTATTCAGTCTATCAAAACAACTAAAAAGTTTTTTTTTTAAATTGTACATATGGGACTAGTGTTATAACGATAATATTTTGAGTAATCGCCATAACATTTGGTTCTCAGTCACGCCAAATAAGCAAGAAATTTTTTTTTATAAAAAGCAATAAATAATGCAGGACACTTTAACTTTTGTAGAGAATTGAAAAAATTATTTTTAATGTTTCCTAAAAAAAATTTTTTACAATAAAAAAAATCGCCAAACACATCAAAAAACGTCAAAATTTGTTTGTCTGATAAGGTCAACATATGGTATTAGTGTGAGGAAATCGATGTTTTTCTGATGAACGAGTCAAAATTTGCCAATAAATTGTGATCATAGGCACACATTTGGGTTCAGTGCTGCAAATTCAGCAAAAAAAAAAAAAAAAAATAATTTTTATAAAATATAACAAATAATATAAATACTATGTTTGCTTAAAGTTAAAAACAGAAACAATTAAACACCAACAACAAACTGATGTTCATCGAGTGTAAACTTGGTCCCACTGCAAGCTGCAGAAAAGAGAAACGGTATCAAGAGCTTTTTGGGAACCTAAATAAATCGTAGTCTCCCAAGTATTCCGTCATAGACACCGAAAATTCTTGTACTTTTCTTTGCCCCTTAAAAAAATAATTTTGAAAAAAACTATTACTTATTTGAATGTAAATCTTGTGATTTGCCGCCACTTTCTGTTAAAATAATAATAAACATCATCTGTTTTAAAATCTTATTGCTTCTAATGGAGAACGCTCACAATGACCTTAAGCCAATAAAAATAATAAAATAAAAAATAAATTATTTCACATTTTTTAACCAAAATAAATCTCTGACCGATTTGTGGAATAAATCTTTTAATTTTGAAAAAAACTCAAAATGTTTTTTTTTCGGCTGTCACTCATTTTGTTGTCAAAATCTAAAAGATTTTTTTTAAATTCGTTAAACATAACAACAATTAGTTTTTTGTGTGTGTGTGTATTTTTATGTTATTTTAATCCTAATGGCTCGTTCATTAACCTTTTTTCTTTCACAGCATAATTTTTATTTTTTATTTTTTTAAGTGTTTTTGGTCATGTGGCTTTTTCAGCGAGGCCTTAGAGTTCTGCTGACTGTTTTTTGTATATCTAAAACAAAAACACACCGCTTCAGTTTATGTTGTTTTTATCTTTATTTGCTTTGATGTACTTGTCTTGTTTTTCTTGGTTGTCTTCTTTTAGTTTGTAATGAAATAAAAATATTTTTTTCTGCCTTTAAATTTTTTTTTTAATAAAAAACTTTTAAGTTCAACTTAAAGTGTTAATAATAAAAAAAAAAACACATCAAAAAGTACTTTAATAATTTGTTTGAAATGAGTTTGTAAGAGTTTATTTGTTAACGGCAGGAGAATAAACAACAGCATGAAATATTAAAGGCTTAGAAATCGGTCATTAACCAACAACGTTGCAGTTTTATCAATAAATCGAGAAATCATAAAAAAAGAACGACAAATATTTTAGGTTGTATATAAAAAAAAAAAACACAAAATTTCAAGTTTTACTAAATTATCAATTTTTTTATTAAAGTAAAGGCAGAATTTCAAAAAATCAAAAGAATTTCACTAAAAAATCAATGCAAAGGCACGGCTAAATTTTTCCTACTATCTTGAGCCCAAATGAAAATCTGTAAAGAAGTTCATGTTTATTATTTATTTATTAAGTAAAGATGAGTGATAGATTTATATTTTAATTAGTTATTTTTTTTTTTTGCTCAAAATAAACCCATAGGGAAATTTAACAAAACAAAAAAAAAATAAATTAAATAAATTAAAAAAAGAAAAATTAAGAAAAAAAAGTTACTCTAATAGTCGTCATTATTAATTTTTTAAAGATTTTGCAAAACCACAAAAAAAAGTTTTTTGCCAATTTCTTAACCGTTTTTTTTTTGCATTAAATACTTTTATTGCTGTGAAATTAAGAAAAAACACATTAATTTTTTTTTGTTAAAAAATTACACAATAAAATTGTATTAAAAAACGATTTAAGTGACTGGACTTCAAGAGATTGTTTAAAAAGAAGAAAGAAAAATTTGTGCAATTATTAAAAGATTAATTAAGTAAAATAAATAAATAGACAGCAACTTATAGAAAAAATATCATTAACATGGTCTAACGTATCCCAGCAAACAATTTATAAGCTGTATTGAAAAATATATATTTTCTAATCGGATTATAAAATTTCATAAAACATGATTTAATTAATTTAAATTAAGCCGGCGACGTTGAACTGTTAAAACCAATAAAAAGATGGCTAAGGGTAATTATACATAGATAGGATATCAATAATTCTTTAGTCTTCACTTGGTAGGTGGGAAAAAGTGAAAGCTCTATTACTTTTTGGAAGAAAGAAATTGTAACTTCTTTCAGGCAAGTGTGTCGTTGGCCATGTGTCAACGCATAAGAAAATCAAACGAAATGAGTATTCCAGCAACTGCTGAAGAAAATAAGTCAAACAGTTTGAAAACATATAATTGAAAGAATTTTTGTCGAGTTGTAACTGCACTTTTAGGGCACTAGAGTTTTACCAGAAAATAAATGATCTACTAAATATACGAAATAAAACGGTTGGTCCTTCGAACCATAAAATACAGAATTTCTCTTTAATTTTTTATAAGAAAGTAAATATTTTACAAAAAAAATTATCATTCTCTTTTTCAAATTAAAAAGGGTGGTCCTTCGAACCATAACAGTTTTTTTTAAATATATTTAATAATGCGAAATGTATTTTTTTTTTATAAAAAATTACCAATCTATTTCATTAAACGATTGGATATTCAAAATAAAATTAGTGGTCCAGTGAACCATCAAAAATTTTTTATTAAATTTTTTCTAAAAGATATATGAAAATTTGAATATTCGAAATAAAATTAGTGGTCCTTTGAACCATATTTTTAATATAATATATAAGAATAAAACAATATTTTGTTTTTAAACGAGAAATGAAACATTTTTATGAAAGAAATATCCACTTGTTGTATTTAACATTAATTATTTAAAATAAAATTTGTGGTCCTTCGAACCATAACAGTTTTTTTTAAATATATATAAATATTGCGAAATGTAATTTTTTTTATAAAAAAATACCAATCTATTTCATTAAACTATTGGATATTTAAAATAAAATTAGTGGTCCATTGTACCATCAAAAATTTTTTATTAAATTTTTTTTAAAAGATATTTGAAAATTTGAATATTCGAAATAAAATTCGTGGTCCTTTGAACCATCAAAGATATGAAATTTTTTTAATATAATATATAAGAATAAAACAATATTTTATTTTTAAACGAGAAACGAAACATTTTTATAAAAGAAGTAAGGATTTGTTGTATTTAACATTAATTATTTAAAATTATATTTGTGGTCCTTCGAACCATAAAAGTTTCATAATGAAAAATCTCTCTTAAATATTAACTGGGAAATTAATCATTTTTATGAAAAATTTTTTAAATATAAGTATTTGTTTTGTTACTAAATTCTAAAATGAAAAATTTTTATAAAAAAGTATCCTTCACACAATAAGCCTTTTTTAATCTTTCAAATTGACCTCGCGATATGAAAAATTTTCTTAAAAATTTCTCTATAATTTTAAAACACACCTCGTATAAATTTTTTTTAAACCATATTCGGTTTTAAATAAATCTTCAAGGTCGTGTCTTTTATATTTATTTAACGTCCGTTAAATTAAGCTAATTTTATAACATTTTTTAAAATAAGGTTTTTGGGATTTTATGTATCAATTTTTAATTAGAAAACATCTATTTTTTTTCTTTATAAAGCTTTCGATTTCATTTTACAATCTGCTAAAAAATATTTATTGGTGGCAGCTATTTTTTCTACAACTATTTTTTAACGCAAAAATAAATCAAAAATCAATAGACATTTATTAGCGAAAACAAGTCATAAAAATTTTTATTGCGTTTTTTTTCAGCAAAAAAAAAAGTCTGCACAAAGTACCTCTGGAATTTTAAGGTTTTTTTTTTAACTTTTTATGATTTTTTGAAACTTGTAAAATTTATTACTTGGGTGGGTGTTTTTAAAGTCACTATTAAAATTAATAAAGTTTTGTTAGACAATCAATTTTAAGTGTTTTTATTTTTCTTGTGCGCTCATCAATCAAATAGCGCGGTAAATTTTGTCGGAATTGGTTTGGCAAGAGAAAGTAATAAATAAAAATAAAAGGAAGCAGTTGCATAATTATTGTTATGGGGGTGTTATTGAAAGTGTTAGAAAGTGGGTCAAAAAGGTAACATTTTTAAGATTATTTTTTTTTCTCTTTTTAAACAGAAAGTTTGAATGCGAGATTATCTTTTTCAATACATTATGGTCCTTCGGACTTTTTTTCTTATTAATTTTGTTATTAAAAATAGGTGAAATGTGTAATGTTTTCAAATGCGGCAGTTTTATTATTATGCAAAATATTGTTGGTATTTTATAATTTTTTGGTTAAATGATGGTTCAGAAAATTTTAGGAAATAAAATTTTAAAATTCATAATTTTATTAATTCTGGTTGCTAATTATGAAGTGGTTGTCTATAACTGCTTAAGGGAGAAGACACAGGTCGATGACAACGTCCGGTCTTCTATAGGAAAACATTTTAATTTTTATAATACTTTTATTTTTGTAGAGGGCACACATTATAAAAGTTAAAAATTTCTCTCTATAAATTATTTGGGAAAATTACGTCTCTATGGGGACACCCTTTAATTCGTATTTAACATACTTGATATTATTGCAGACATAGTGGTACATTATTTGTTAAAATATTAAATGTCTGCCTAAAATGATTTAAAAGTTAAGGACATATATATGAAACCATGCCCTTATGAGCACACCCTTTAATTTTGAGTTTAATCATTTCTAACTATTATAATGGCAGCCATAAAACTACATATTCTTTTAAATTTGAAGTTGATGCCTCTAAGAGTTTAACAGATATTTCCATATACTTGAAACTATGAGGACACCCTTTAATTTGTATTTTCATTTTCATGATAATATGCCTCTGCACAAAGTTGTGTACCTAACTAGTACGTTTTCAGCGAAATACCAGCCAGTGACAGACAACAAGAAGTTGTAGCGAAATAGAGCTAAAGTTTTCCTTTTGGGCATATAATCAGAAAAAGTATAAAACAAATTTTTAATCATGGTTCAGAACTAAAAGAAGAATCTTTTTTGTACCACATATGGAAATTCCAGCTATTTAAGTTTAAATTTAATATTCCAAAAATTGGTCCTTCGAACCACAAACATTTTTTTTATAAATATTCTCTTTGTTCTAAAATTAAAGTATAAAAATATTAACAAAACTAAAATTTATAGTGCAATCAGTAACCCCTTCTATTTGAGTTAAATATCTAGTATTCGAAAAATACATTTTGGTCTTTTGAACCGCAAGAATATCTTGCGTAAATATTACACTTTGGTCCAAAATTAAAGTATTAATATACTAAAAACTTGATATTATATCACAATCAGTAAATTCGTATTTTGTGTTAAATATATAACATTCGAAAAATATTATAGGTCCTACGAACCCCAAAAATTTTCTTATATAAATGTTTTACATTAAAAAAAAAAAAAAAAATATTCAAAAATAGAAAAACTTGTTCTTCTATAAAAACAAGACATTTCATTTATTTCAAATAAATTATAAATACTATAAAAATATTTATTTAAAGACACGGAAATATTTTCTAAAATATTTAGTTTTCATAAAAAAGCTTTGTGCTATTTTTTAAATTATCCCGATTGAATTATTTACCGATATTGAGTATTGAGGGTCAAAGCACTTCATGTGGCCATTTCGTTACCGCTTACTTAACTCTTCAGGAAACTTCTGACAAAAATAAATAAATTAATTAATTTAATCGGGATAATTTAAAAAATATCAGGAAGTTTTTATGAAAATTATTATAAAAATATTTTAGGTTCTTCGAACCACAAAATATTTTTATTAGATATTTCAGTTTGTTTTAATATTAAAGTATTAAATACTAAAAGAAAAGTAGATGTATATCGCAAAAAGAAATTTCATCTATTTCGTTAAATATTTAATATGTATTTCAAAAATATTTTATGGTCCTTCGAACCACAAGAATTGTTATGTAAATATTTAGTAAGTAAAATTAAATTATAAATATAATAAAAACAACATTCTCTTCTATCAGAGCAAGCAATTTCATATATTAAAGTTAAATATATTAAAGTTCAAAAAAATATTTTAGGTCCTTCGAACCACAAAAACTCTTATAAAATTCTATCTGCCTTAAAATTAAAACGAAAAATGAATTTTTCAAAATATAAAAACACTTGAACGTATGCCACAACTAGTAAAACCATCTATTTGATTTAAATATTTAATATTAAAAAAAAAATATTTTTTGGGTCCTTCGAATAAATAAAATTTATCAATTTTTTAAATCTTTAATTTTATTTTGTGGTGTCATTGTGTGTTTCATTTTAAATATTTTTTGTTGCCTGGCTCAAGTTTAACACCTTTTCTTAACATGGCAATAAACACAAAAATAATTTGTATTTAATAAAGTTTATACTTAAACTTGACATTTCAATATTCCAATAAATTTACATACATACAAATATGTTTCTATATAAAATCTTATTAATTAATTAAGTTCCCATTCAATATAAATTTTGTACATATTTTTTTTTAATATTTAAAATTTTTTAATACTATTTTTTCAATGTTCAAGTGAACTTATCAGTCAATTAATACTTTCATAAAATTTTTTTTTTTATTTTTATTACAAGTCTCTAAAGATTTGCTAAAATGAATAAACGAAAAAAAAAATACGAACAGATAGTCATTTATTTGCTCTGCCTTTTTCTTTAGCGTTGATTTGTTTCAAAAATAAAAATTTATTTTAAAACACACAGATGCCTTAAACTCATCCCAACAACGAATGTTTAACATAAATTGCAACAACAGCAATAAGAAAAAAAAAAAATAAATAAATGTCAACATTTATGATTTTGTCAATTGAAATTGTCACATAATTTTCTATTTTATGCATTTTGACGTTTAAAAATTAAAATATTCAAAACTAATTGTGTGGGAGTTTGAAAGCACAAAATGCCCAAAATGGTCACAGCAAATAAAATTTACAAATATGACAAAATTTTTTATATAAGAAAAAACGGTTCCTTTCAACTATTTGTGACGAGTTAATCAACAGCATGTGAAAGTAACTTTTTTTAAACGTTTGAATTATAGGGAAAATGCAACATAGAAAGGGTTTGAAACTTGGATAAAAAACCCAAAATTCATTTTTATTTGTAATAATGAAGATTTTTCTATTAAAATTAAGACTGCAGATTTTTTGTATAACCAAAACTTTATTGGAGAGGTTTGGATCGCTAATTTGCTTTAAAAGATTAAAGCAGTATTTATTCTTCGAATTTTGTTTGTAATAATGTAAAGCATGTTATAGATTAAGACTCGTGATACTCTAGATAGAGAGCTTGAAAAAAATTCTACATTAGGTCTTGCGAACCGGATCGATTTTTTACTGCTCGTAAGACCAAAAATGCTACTTTTTCTATATTTAAGGCAGATATGGTATTAGGAAGTGTAAAAAATATTCCAAAGTCTTGCTTTCGACTCGATCTGATTTGTTTGTACCATCTATATCAGCTCAAGAATGAAATACAAGGGCCGGTATTTAAAACCTAAATTGAATTGATGGTGAAGAAGACCAAAATGTCCCTGTTCACCATCCTGTTAGTAATATAAATTATTTTGAAGGAAATTAAGTAGCTTTTGTTGGTTCATGATTATCCGAACACTCAACTATATATGAATTAGGAACCCTTACTAAAATTCTCAAATCCTTATTTCTTTTTCACAATTTTAAATTCTCAAAACCTTTTTTCTTTTTCCCGTTCTCTAATCATTTAAGAACGACGAAGATTTTCTCTTGAAAAGTTTATCCATAACGATGGGTCTCTTGTGCCACCATTCTTATGTTTGGAGCCATCAGTGAAAAAAATTTAGTCTATCTGTTGGTGACACTAAATTTTGTCTACCATCCGATCAGGAAGAAGGTCTCTAAAGCAATGGAGTATGGGCATATGTAAAATTAACTACTGTTTAAATACTCAAATGAAATCAGTGAATTCCTTCGCGCTCGTTCCATCATTCAACATGTCCGTTCTTGGTCGATTAGTCAGGGAATTACTCATCAGAAACAGTTTTTATGCAGATCGAATTCCAGCAGAAAAATTTATTCTCACTTTCAAAATATTTAAAAATAAATGTTTACAAACTTTATCTTTCTTCATGCAATCCAGTTCAAGTTTGGCTTGAGTAGGAGCCATTCGCAGATTTCTGCATTAAAGTGAAAAAATCTCACTCCTACTCACACGTAACTATTGTTCGGGGAGTTCATTTGTGTGACAACGTCAAAGCAGTCTTTAACTAAGTTCAATAGCAACACGCAGGGGGTGTTGCCATTTCGTTATTGTGTAGGACAATACTTAACGTTGAACTTTTTCATCAAAACGTCCGCCAAAGAAATCTTTTTGAAGTCCAATTTCTTGAACTTGTTCACAGTGAAAGGTACTATTTACATTGATTAAAAAATGGATGACCGAAATTAATACAAACGTAATTTTGTCCTAAGCAATAACTTTGTATTGAACAGTGTTGTCATTATAGCGTTTTTGGTACTAAATTGGAATGATTGTTTTTTTTGTAGACCAAATCTAATTTTTTTGAATTTGATTTGAATTTATGATAAAAATACAGCTTAGAAAATGTTTTGCAATTCAAGAATTACATTAATTTTTTTTGTTACAAAAAGTTAGCGGGTTTTACGGATTTTTGTAAAAAAAAAACAATTGAGTGGCAACATTGATTGCAACACACTTCACTAGAATACAATACTTTTAGTATTTTTTTTTATTTTGCTCTTAAGAATGTGTTCTACTTAATGGCCATACCGGTCATCGTCAGTCTAAATAGATGTTCGACACTTTTCTGACAAAGCACTTGTTTGACTCACTCTAAGGGAACAATATAATAGAAACAAGTAAGAAAGCTATATGAGGCCATGGCGAATCTAATATACCCTTCACCATATATATAAATCTATTATAGTGAAGTGACTCCAATAAAAAAACCAAATATTGGCGTCACAGAGAGTTAAAAATAAGAAAAAAAAAAATTAAGTATCACCTATACGAGGGCTGCTATATATATTTCTGGCCTGGCAACACTGAGTGCTGCTAAGTGTAATCTGACATTTCTATTGGAAAGTTTGTCATTTGTAAGCAGAATCGTACTCAAAACGTTTTGACGTACGACCATTATTTGTGTTGTTTACAGTGACTTGAAAAAATTAATATAGAAAAAAATGGAATTAACTCGTGAACATTTTCGTGCCATCATTTTTCACAACTTTCGACGTGGATTATCACGACAAGAGTGCATTGATGAACTTAAATCTTTGAATGGCGATGAAGCACCATCCTATAGCACTGTGAAAAATTGGTATAATGAATTTAATCGTGGCCGAAGCTCGCTCAATGGCGAATTCTGTGAAGGTCGTCTAAAAACGGCTGTTGTGCCAGAGAACATTGATGCCGTGCGTGAACTCATAATGCAAGATCGACATGCGACATACCGAGAGATAGAGACATCCTTGGATATTTCTTCCACCAGCATACATTCGATACTGCATAAACACCTGGCCGTAAAAAAGGTTTGTTCTCGTTGGATCCCGCACAATTTGAAAGTCGCTCAAAATACGATTGCGGTGCTTCAAAAGACGTTTATAAGATCGTCACAGGTGACGAATCATGGATCTATGCGTATGAGCCCGAAACGAAACAACAATCGACCGTGTGGGTCTTCAGAGACGAGCAAAATCCAACGAAAGTTGTTCGTGGAAGAAGCACTTCGAAGCAAATGGTCGCCTGTTTCTTCGGCAAAACTGATCATGTGGCGACTGTTCCGCTTGAACAACGTAGGACGGTCACTTCTGAGTGGTACACTACAATTTGTTTGCCTGAAGTCATCGGAGTAATTCGAAAAACCAACAAGAGAAGACGAATCATTGTTCACCATGACAATGCGAGCTCTCACACATCGGCTCAAACCATAGCGTTTTTGACCGGCCAAAACGTCGAATTAATGGGTCATCCGCCGTACAGCCCTGACTTGGCACCTAATGACTTCTTCTTGTTCCCGCACATCAAGAAAAAAATGCGTGGTCAACGATTTTCGTCGCCAGAAGAAGCTGTTGAAGTGTTCAAAAACCATGTTTTAGAGGTGTCTCAATCGGAGTGGAAAAAGTGCTTCGACAACTGGTTTGAGCGCATGCAAAATTGTATAAATCATGCTGGAGAATACTTTGAAAAATAATAAAACCAGTTTTGATTATAAATATTCGCATTTTCACTATTAGGCCAGAAATATATAGAGCAGTTCTCGTATATAATTTTATATAAAAATGTCATGGCTCTTAATGGGTTAAGCATTTTTACAAAATTTTAGTATTTGCCTAAAGATCTCTTTAAAAGCTTTAAAATGATACCCACATTGATATTTAAAAAAAAATTTTAAAAACTCCGAGCCCCTTAACTCGAGAAATAAGGGCGAGCGCCAATTATTTCATTTGAATGTTTTTTTTTCTTATTTTTTAATTCTGTATCGCCCCATATATTTTGATTGGAGTTAGTTTATTGTTCCAAATGATATGGAAAAATTAGAAGCGGGCGTGGTTTTTTGCCCGCTGCCTCGAAGAACATTTATTTAAGAAATAAATAAATTTAAATGCTTTGGATTTTTTTTGTGAAAAATTTGCTGCGCTCTTTTAAAGCTTTTCAAATTAGTCTGTTGTTAAGTCAAAGGCAACTAAACTCCAAAGGCCACAATATAAAAAACACGCCGGCGTTACAAGGAAAATTAGTTGATGAGCCGTTATCTCAAACAGCATTTTAGTGAGATTTTATTTTTTTAAATTTTTATATTTTCTGTATCGAAACCTAAAGAGCCTGGCTCTGTCCATTTGAAGGTCGGCACTGAGGTAAATTTCTTTTTACCAGATCATATACAAAATACGATGGAATTAGGGAAATTTAAATTCAAAATTGTCAGGGACTTGGCTTATTGCTTACGTACAAAAATTAATTGTCTTTTTATTATTATTTTTCGGTTTAACTAAAAGGAAATGACTCTAACTTTTTATTTCTTTTTTTATATTTCCATTAAAATGTTGCTTGTAAATTATATTATTAACAAACTTGAGTTAATCAATGAAAAAAAAAAATAGATTTTTGCTAAGTCATGCTTGAAAATCTTAAAAGTCATCAATGGCTTTTATTGCAATGATTTCAAAGCAATTAAGACTTGCTGAATATTGATTTGCTGATTTTTTAAAGAAGACCTTGGACCTTAATTTTAAACAAGATTTGGAGATAAAATCTAAAAAAAAAAACGCATTAATAGGGAGATTTTAAATACTCGTATATACCTTCACTTTTAAAATAATAAAGAAGAAAAAAATAGATAAAAATCATTTAGTTTTAAATAGCTCCTCTGTACTGTAATTTTTTTCTCTTTACATAAATTAGCAAATTCATTACAGTGGGACTTTTTGTATTTTTATTACAAAAATTTTTTTAGCAATTTTATTTAAAAAAAATTACCCACTGAAATAAGTTCAAAAGAGACACAAACAATTTTTTATTGGACACTTGAAATATTAACAAAAGCAAAAACAACAAAATTTTATTCATGTCATCTGTTTATTTATTTAACATTTTAGAGGCTGATGTGTGTATAAATTATGTAGACGTAAACTACTGCCTGCATGTTAAATGCACTTTTTGTGGCAACAACAGCAATAACCATTTCACGAACATTTAATGTGGTTTATGGGCCTTTTAAATATGTGTTAAGAGCAGAAAACAAAGTTGTTAAAAAACATTTACCAACATCAGCTTAAGGTCGCTTTGGGGTCTTGGTGGTAGCGGCTGAACAGAAAACAAAAACTGAAATACCTTTTCATAAAATTAAATTATGTTTTTTTGTTTTATTTTTGTTGGTCTACAACTTTCAAAAAATAATTTATAAACGCTTAAAAATTTATCAGCGACTATTAGGCGGTTTTGAACGCTTTAACTTTGGACTCACTAGACTTTATCAATTTAATTTCTTAAATTAGTTCCTGATTTATACTTAAATATTACTTTAAATCGATACTAAATTTAAACGTTATTCGCGTCATTTTATGTCTCCTTTTTATTTGTAGACATTTCAAAGAAATAATATTTAATATTTGTAATAAATCACATTAAAAAATGAACTTAAGCCTTAGTAATGTAATTAACATATTAAAAAATGTTTGTTTTATTGGTTTTTTAATATATTCTTTTATTTTGAATTTCTTTTTAGGTAAGAGATGACTACAATTGCTTGTTTGTTGTATTCTATTTCTCGTAAGTACTTGATCATTAATTATGTTGAACCCACAAATTAAAAAGTAACTACAAACCAATACCACATTTAAATGACTGGTTTTGATGTTTATGGTCGAGGTTTTCGATTATTCGATCAATATTTATATAATAATTTTCTATTTTCAATAACATTTTTTTTTTGAAAAAGTGTTAGAAGAAATGATTTTTTGTAATTAAGACTTCCTATTAAAATTTAAGTTTAATAATTTTTATTCGAATAAATTTTATTCGAATAATTTTTATTCGAATAATTTTTATTCGAATAACTTTTAATCGAATAATTTTTTTTTCGAATAATTTTTAATTGAATAATTTTTATAGGAATAACTTTTATTCGATTAATTTTTATTCCAGCTAGGTTTCTGCGTTTTCTTTTGTGTAACTTATATGAAATTTTCTTCTGTTTAATAGTATCTTAAGGGAAATTGTTAGTAACACTATTTTACTATTTTTTTGACTCCCTCTAAAATTTACTCGGATATAAATTTTACAAAAACCCATATATTTGTATTTGTTGTTAATAAAATATGAATTACAACTAGAAAAAAATTTTTCATATCTTTGTACAAAAGTAGTTTATTGTACCCGGCTTTGGCTGAATCTTTTAAGTTATGTGAAATGCATAAACTTTTATAGACATAGACGAAACCATTATGGTTTAAATTGAAACAGCGATTTCAGAGAAAAATTAACTAAAATATAGCATAGTGTTTCGCTTCTAGTGCGCAGTTTATACATTTTGCGATCACATGCACACAAAAGCAGCATTTTCACAGGAATTCGGTAAGCACCTGCGCAGAAGAATATACACATATACAGTAACACGTTATTTTAAGTAGAGCATACTAATTTTTTTTTCATCTTTTAGATGAATAATTATTGAGACGCATAGAAATGCCGGCTTCCCCTTTTTCTTTTGATTGGTTAATATTCATGATTGCAGATATAAATAAAAAAAAATTAATAAAAGTTGCCAGATCATTCCAAAAAATAATATTTTAGACGTTTTTACTCGCCTATAAATAGAAATCGCAGTTACGACTAGTATGCAAGCAACACGTCTTATCAGAAGTTGTGTCTGTTGTTTAACAGTTTTGTCGGCAAGTTATATAGAGCGTAGTAAACGAAATGAGATCAGAGAAACTAATTACTGGTTTAAAAGAATACAATGATTAAATGTAACGTAATGATAGATTACATAAAGAGCATCTGCATCATGATTAAAAAATATATATTTTAATTTATTAACTTTAATTTTAATTTAATTCATTAATTCATAAAATTTTTAAAACTTTCTTTGTTTTCTTGCACTCAACTTTAGTTATTAATCTTGTTCTCTATAGTCTAATATTACAGTTTTTTTTTGTTAATAACAATTTTATGTACAACAACTCTACTTAAGGACTGAATAAAATTAAAGAAATAAAGTCGCTGCCATGTAACAATGGTAATACTGCAACAAGAAATTTTTAACTTTATTTTATGTTAAAACTTATTTTTTATTCTCTTTTAATTTCAATTTTCTTGATGCTTCAATTAAATGAACTCTAGCACAATAGTTTGTTTTTTGTCTTGTACTTGAAAAAGAAAAGGTATATTTTTTTTAATTAAGATAATTTTCTTCTGGTTTCTGTGTATTTTGTGCATTCAAAAGAAAGGCAAAAATCCCACCATTACTTTTTTCAGTTTAATGAATGTTAATTGAAGTCTCTTGTTTTTGGTATAACTAAGATACACTTGCAACTACTTAGTTTCTTGATGGTATCTGTGCTCAACACCTTAATTAACTGTACTTGTATTATTATAATGACTTTGTAGTTTTAACTACAATTATTGGCACAATTTATTTGGGCCAGACGAGGGAAAAAAGACAGGGAAAGGTAATTTTCAAGAATGACTTTCTCTTTGTTCTTAAAAAAAAGTCAATATAAATTTAGTGCTATGCAGAGCTTTATGCTATGCGTCGAATTTTAAGAGGTTTATTTGATACTAAGTTGAGAAGGCGGTTGAAAAAGGACACAAAACAAGTTTAGTCGGTATTTAGTTGTAAATAGAGAGTAAAAACATGGTTGTGATATAGTCACAAAAATCATGTTATGTTCCCTCTATAAACTATATGGTTGCGGTGAACAAATTATAATGTGCTTTTTTCTGCGCTAACTTTTTGATATTTATGATCAGTATTCCTTGATGAATAGATTAAAGCTTAAGCAACGCTACAAAATTATCCGCATTTACTTTGCAAAACAGTCACCAATTCGTGCAACTAATAGACGACTTCCATCGGAACAGCAAGCCATATCATGCCTTAACACCGAAACATTGAAGGGATATATGTAATTAAGATAATAACGACGCTGTAAAAAAAATTAAGGAAAATTGTCTAAATTTATCGATTTGTCGTCGGTCTCACGATTTAGCGAGACAGAGCGGCCTCTACAAGGAAAATTTCACGCATACATTTTGGCATACATCCGATTAAAATCCAACTAGTGCTAGAATTAAAGCTACCAGATTATCATACGTCTCGTTCTTTCACCGATTGAGCGAAAAATTGTGCTCAGTGATGAGGCTCATTTTTCGCTGAAGAGGTTTTCTATTAAACAATATTGTCGTATATGAAGTGAGACCAATACGCAACAGATCCTACGTTCTGAAAAAAATCATCGTGTGGAGCGGTTTTCATGCAGGTGGCATCATTGAAACTCATTTCATTGAAAGTGAAGCCCCAGCTTGCGAATAATGAAAATATGAATGACATTATGCCGCGATTTGTGGCACTAGATGTCATATAGCCACCATATTCATTGACTTATTGAAACCAAAATTTGGCATGAAGTTGATTGATTTCGTTAAATTGACCTGTCAATTGGCCTGCAACAACGTAAAATTTGAGAGCCCTCGCTAATAAACCACCCTTGAAATTTAACATTAACTATCGTGTGAAAACATTTTGTGCGTGAGTCCAGTTTGGACGTGACAACTTGATTCCCTGCAGAAAAGTCATATAAAATAATTTTCCAATAGATATTTTGTATAGTTTTTCTTCAATAGTGGCGGTGACCGACACTAAACCCTCTCAATGGTTGAAGAAATAAAGTTAAAGTATTTAATCAAATTATATATGGGAATCATTCACGTTATTAGCGTGAGTCACGTGTTTCACATGTATGATTTCGGATCATCGGAGAGATGTACTTGATTTTTACACACACGGATCAAAGTCAGACACGGGCTTTGGGGGAGGCGTCTTTATTCCTAGATTTAAGATCAGGATGAAGTTTAGGCTACAAGACCAATGTAGCGAGATTCAGGCTGAGATCTCAGCTAGTAGAAGGGCGGTTTGATTATTATCACAGGACATACGGATATAAGGAGAGAATATCTGAATCTGTACTGACAGCAATGCCGCGATAAACTCCCTATCGGGTGTCTACACGACATCCAAATTGATATGTGAATACCGGACATCTCTGGACGAGATGGCCAGACATTCTAGCCTGGAACTTTTTTGGGTGCCAGCACATACGGGAATATAGATGCGGACGATCTCGGCTGAGAGACCGGGAGATAGATCCACTGGTGGAAGTCCTGTTAAGCTGCTGTAGGGTTTTATTTCAGCGGGAACTCTTTGGGGGCTTTGCATACTCCACGGTTTCGAGGACATTATGGCCTCAGTATGAAAGTGGGAGTTAGCTAAGGTTTCCTCGAAGACAGCTGTGCCCACTGGTGGCTGTGCTGAAAGGGCACTGTGTTACCCAAGCTAGGAGACTGAATCTTCCACACCATGACTGCTGTAGGAGTTGTCAGGATGAGGAAGAAACGGTGAAGCACTTGCCCTGCTATTGTCCAGCTCTTTCTAGGAACAGAGCAGCCAGGCCATTCTATCCTCACCTTCAAATGTGATCGTAATAAGTTTTCTTAAGTGAACGTAAGGGTGAATGAATGTGAGCAAGTAAAATTCATGAGTGAGCGTAAAAATTTTTCTTCGTGAGCGTGCATAAATCACTCACGATTACATCTCCACTTTAAAGTGAAATTTGTTTCTGAATCAGTTAAAATTTCCTAATGGCCATTTTTTCTATTGTTTTTTCTCTCTTTAATTACTTTGGGAAAAACTGTTGTCATTATTAACAGAAAAAAAAACAAAATCCATGGGTAATTTTTTATGCTCCTCTTTTTTGCTACAGTTTTTTTATTAATGTTTTATTTTCTAAAAAGAAAATTCACGGAATTTATTTAACATTTCACTTTCACATAATTACGTATTGATTTATACAACAAAAACCAACCAAAAAAGAAAAAAGAAAAATAACAAATGTAGTGGAAAATCAACTGCAAGTAGGTTTGTAATATCAAACACTGCTACTAGTCATAGCCAGCATCGCTGTGACTATTTTAACTTCTACTGCTAGTGAACCACATCAACAGTTTGCTTATGTGTGTGCGTGTGTTTGTTACCTTTTAAACAACTGGCCTGGTAAGTTGTTTTAAACTATAAAGCCGTCATTCCTTTATTTGCTGAAAGTCTGGTTTTGAAATATTTTCACGTGGGGTTTCTTCTGTATATGAGCGCAACATTTATTTATTATTGCAACTTTTTTTTAGTAGTTTTTTGTTGCAACAATGGGTGGAAAATACAGAAATAAATTTTTAAATAAATGTTATTAATGTAAAAGTGTTATTGTTGTCTTTGTTGCTTTGTTTTGTTTTTTTTATAGTTCATTTGTTTTCTTGCATATCACATTCAGTTTCAGATGCAAAAAAAACAAAACCGGCTTCCGCTGCCCACATTTCTATTATTTAGACTCCTGACTGTATTCGTTTATTCGTTGTTTTCTTTCATTTACTGCTCTGCAAGTTACTGGAGTTTTAAATATTTTATTGCTTTTCTTGCAATTTAAGACAGGGGGCATAAATATGGGCCAAAACAGTAAGAAAGCAAAAGCCAAAAACTGAAGTTGAACAGAAAAGCTCAAGATAAAAAAAAAACAAGAGTAAAAACTATAGGGTGTTTATCATGTAACATTTCACACTTTTTGAACATCTGAAAAATATTAAAAATTACTATCGAAATCGCGACTCAGTTTTTAATATAAATCTTGCCATGTGGGCTGTTGTCATCATGGCTTTGGGATGGAAACAATTCTTTATACTCTCATGAATACCAAGTCGCCAGTATTGGCGTAGAAAAACTTGTCAGTAGAGAGGAGGGGAAGGATGTGGAGCAGGCTACACCTTTCCAGAATATTTTTTTTTTGCAAATTTCGCCCCTTGTACTTGTAGTCACCGTAGCGACCAGTAAGATAGAAGACTAAGCGATATCGAATCAGCGTGTAAACCCTTGTTACGGATCGGACGTCAATTACAGGCGATGTTAGCTTTAAACTGACTGTAAATTTATCAATGGGCAAAAAAAAAAGTGACTACCAGCGTCCTCCAAGGGCATAGTGATACCCGGAGTAGCAACTTACTAGCATCATGGTTAGCAGTGTCATACTGAAGGCGTGGGGAAACAAACAAAAGCCACCACGTCACATTCCAAAAGGGCTCACCAAAAACTTGCAATGGATCATAAACCCTAAAGGCTACCAATTCCTGTATAACCAGCAGTTGCCCACAGGATTGAGGTTCCAAAAAGACAACGCTACATGACAAGTAGTAGTAGTAGTAGTAGTAGTAGTAGTAGTAGTAGTAGTAGTAGTAGTAGTAGTAGTAGTAGTAGTAGTAGTAGTAGTAGTAGTAGTAGTAGTAGTAGTAGTAGTAGTAGTAGTAGTAGTAGTAGTAGTAGTAGTAGTAGTAGTAGTAGTAGTAGTAGTAGTAGTAGTAGTAGTATTAGTAGTAGTAGTAGTAATAGTATTAGTAGTAGTAGTAGTAGTAGTAGTAGTAGTAGAGGTAGTAATAGTAGTAGTAGTAGTAGTAGTAGTAATAGTAGTAGTAGAAGTAGTAGTAGTAGTAGTAGTAGTAGTAGTAGTAGTAGTAGTAGTAGAAGTTATAAGGGAATAATTAACCAATTAAGTCACATCTGTGCCGCAAACATTCCGTTTTTTTCTAGGGTTAAGCCAATTCATAAGTCTACGACAAAAGACATGACTACAGCATTTGAAACGCTACTGCCGGAATAACGCAGTATGTTTTGGATTAAAAATTATTTTGATGGCCCAAAAATCACAACTTAAAAAGATCAATATTCATTTCTTAATTGAAAATAAAAACAAAATTGTAGAATGATTTGTGACAAATGCCTAACCAGACCTATAATTCTCATTCGGTATAAAGTAGAGTGCATGATAAAAGGCCAAAACTGTAGTGTTACAAAAAAAAAAATTCAACAAATAAAAAACATTTGCTTGACTTAAAACAACAGCCAAAGAGGCTGTATGGCCTTTTGAATAAATATTGTTGACTACAGCAACAGCTGCACTATAGTTATTTTTTTTTTTATAGTTTTACTTTGCTGCTACTGGTGGCATCTATATCTGTTGTTACCACTTAGAGCTTGAATGTGTTTTTTAAAAACATCGTTAAAATTTATTTATATGAGTGTTATAAAATTAGCTTTTTGTGAAAAAAAACTTTTCTCAAGTGTTAAATATAGATTAAAATTATATAATTTTTCTTAAAATGAATATAAAATAGCACATAAAAACTGTTATAAATTTAAAAGGGAAAGTAAATTTAAACAAATAAAAAATGCATAATAAATTTCCCTTAAAGATTAGCGATAATGTTTTCTTTTGTAAATATATGCTTGCTTAGCTAAAACTAAATTAATAATAACAAAATTTCTTAATATTTGCTAGTAAATAAAATTTCCCTTAAAAGGGAAATTTTTAAAAAGCAGTATAATTATATAAATTTTATTGAAATTATTTTTGAAAATCAATCGATAATGAAATTAATATAAACATTTTTAAAAATTTGCTTTAAAATAAAATTTCCCTCGAAGGGAATTTTTTTCAAACTTGGGAAATTTTGCTAACAAATGTCAAAACGTAAATAAAATAACCAAGAATATGCAAATATAACAGTATTTTATTAATTCTTAGTCAAAATATAATTTTCCTCAGAGGGAATTTTTTTGCAAACTTGGGAAATTTTGCTAACAAATGTCACAACTCAAATAAAATAACCAAGAATATGCAAATATAACAGTATTTTGATAATTCTTAGTCAAAATAAAATTTCCCTCAAAGGCAATTTTTTTGTAAAATTTCCCTTAGGGAAATAGTTTAATGAAAACTCGTTGGTGGTTACTGGGAAAAGGGATGGACCTGAGATAGTAAAAATTTTATTTCAACGGTAGAATTTTTAACGAGTACCCACAGACTGGTTTCAATTTCCCACTTCCACTGAGATCCATTGCCTCCTCCAATGATCCTTAATCTTTATCTTTGGTCAACTCCATACAGGCAGACTAGTGGCGGATGCTGACACAGTAGCCAATATCCTGTATAAATGTTTAGCACTGGCTAATATTAAAATAAAGCAACCAATTTTGTGACTTCCTTAATACAAATATCCGTTGATTAATTAAAAATTTTTTGTTATTTCTTGCTTCATTTTGCCAAAATAGAACACGGATAACTTTTCTATATTTAATATTTTTTTAGTCAGTGTTTATAAAGTATCGCTTTTGCTGTGCACGAATGTTCAAACGTGCAGTTGCAGGTTGAAAAAAGGATACCTTCAAAATTCTGCTTTAAATAATAAATAGTTTCGATTATTTATAAATAATTTTTTGTGCCAGTACAAAGCCTTCTTATAAAGTAAAACATGCACGTAAACCGACTGTCACAAAAATTCCATTAAATATTTGTAACATGCACGACCATGTATTTGGGTTTTTTGTGTAAATAAAAAAAAATAAATAAATAAGAAAGGAAAATCTGTTTGCTTATTTATTAAAATCCAATTTTATTTATATTTAAAAGTATTTGTTTACAAAATTGTTTTCCTTATTGAAATTATTAATGCAATTTGATTGTGTGTGTGTGCGTCTGTGTTTACTGCAACAGTAAAATAGCCAAGAAGTGGCTTTAAAAGAAAACTAATTTAAAAAAAATACAGGACTTTTTTTAAATAATTTTTTTATCTTAAATTTAATTGTTTTCTTGCTACGCACATATTTAAATTTCTTTAAATCGTAATTAAAAATTATTTTTAAAATGAAAGTTATTGAAGCGGTAAATATAACTTTTTTATAACTTGCTCTTTATTTAAACAAATGTTACCTTTAGATCTCTTTAAATTTTAAATATTTAAATTTTGCCAATCAATATATATTGAAAAATGTTTGACAGTAAAATTTCCCTTAAAGGGAAATTGTTTGATTTAAACAAACATATTGCAATTAGTAAAGCTTTATAAGTTTTTTTAAATTTTATTGTCCTGCATGTACAACGGCATTTAAAATATAGCGTTTATTAAATTTCCCTATATGGGAAATTTTTTTAAGTAATTTTTTATTTAATTTTAATTTATAAATTAATGAAAAAAACAGATTTCAAACATTTATACATTTTGTAAAAAAGCATTTAAGCACAAAATTTCCCAAATAGGGGAATTTTTAACACAAGCTATTTGTACCCAAAACGGGAAGTTTTTGAGAAACATTTCTTAACTTTTTTTAGTTTATAATTTTATAAAAAATCTTAAACATCTTAAAAAAAGCGTTTAAAAATAAAATTTCCCAAATAAGGAAATTTATAAAAACGGTATTTGTGCAAATTTTGACCAAGTTTTAAGTATTATGAAGATATTGATGAAGGGAAATTTTGCAATTAGGGGCTATTTTATTTATTTTTTAATTTTTTTAGTACATTTTAAAAGTATAAACAAATTTTAAAATTTAAAGCCGTTCAAAGAAGCTCTTGTTAATTGTGTTCTCTGAAGGGAAATTTTGTAAAAATAGGGAATTTTTATATAATCCTTAAAATTTTGTATACAGTTCTATTTGAAATAAATGCTGTACAATCTAAATTAATAAAATTTGGTATTAAAAATATAATACAACTAAAATAAATAAAATAAAAATCGCAGAAAATAACGTTGAAAATAAAATTTCCATTATGAAGAATATTTTCAAAACGCAGGCAAATTTTTTCAAATATCTTTAAAAATGTTTTTGTTGCCTTAATGTCATAAAATTAAAAAAAGTAAAATATGACATAAAAAGAAAATATCCTTAAAGGGAAATTTTTTTAAATCAGTGAAATTTTATTAAATTAGGGAAATTTTTCCAAATTTTTAAAAAAAAAATTTTTGTTGCTTACATGTCATAAAATAAAAAAAATAAAAAATATAACACAAAAAAATATCCTTTGAAGGGAAAATTTTTTTAAATCAGGGAAATTTTGTCAAATATCTCAAAAAATGATTTTGTTGCTTAAATGTCATAAAATTACCAAAAAAAATATATATATATATATAAAATATAACACATAAATAAAATATCCTATGAAGGAAAATATTTTCAAATCAGGGAAATTCTATCAAATAAGGGATATTTTTAGTTTTTTTTTCAAAGTTTGCAAACACGATTAAAATTAATTGCAAACCTAGCTAAATTATAAATTATAACTTTGAAAATAAATTATTTCATACAGTCTTTTTAAAGTTTCTAATTGCTGAACTTTACAATTAAATTTCCCCTTAAATTTCTTCTGTGAAGGGAAATCCTATTTTATTTTTTAAACCTCAAATTAACGTAACAAATTTAATAAGGATATTGTAAAAGTTGTAACAGTACTTGTGAAATTAAAATTTCCCTTTGGGGAAATTTTTTTATTCTTAGGGAAATTTTCTATATAATTTTGGAAATTAGAAATAGGTTGATTTTATATTTTAGAATTTATAAAAATATGTTATTTCTAATAATATATATAAAAGGGATATTTTTGCTGTAATTGGAAAAACAAGCACATTATTTAAAAATTTGTAAAAGGATTTAAATATGTTGCAAATTTAAAGAAAAAAAATTTTTCTGCCAGCTTATTATTATAAATTTAGTTATAGGATTTTTTAAATCTCCTGTAATAAATCACAAATGCCGTATATTCCTTTCCTGTAGGAAATTTTAAATTTAGCTTTTTTTTTTGTTATTATTTTGATTGAACTGTGATTAGTTTATGCTTTGACGTAATGTCAATAGTTTATTTTGATTTATGCCATTTGCTAGCAATTTTTATTCAATTGTATTTGAAGATGGCTCAAGAGCCCTTCATGTGGCAGTGAACCATTTTATAGCAAAAAAAATTCCCAGGTACTCTCGTTTGTATGGAACATGTTCTTCAACTAATTGTTTGTAAATTGTTGGCTATATGTGTATACATATGTAAGTATGCATGTGTGAGGTATGTGCGTCTTTGTGGTTGCAGAATCAAAATGAAAATAAAAATTTGTTGCATGTGAAAATCGTTTAAAATTTATTTAAAATTTTATATTTTTTATCTGAATGAATAAATAAGTTGCAATAGCATGAATTTATTGTTTTCACTGTTTTTGTTGTTGTTATTGCTGTTGTAGTGATAGCATGTAACAACAAAACTGCTGTCGTATGTTGGTTGAATTTATACAATTTACGGACATTTAGTTGCTTAATTTGCGGAAAATTTATAACAAGTTTGATTTAATATTTATTTTATTTATTTCTTATTTCTTGTTTATTATTTATTATTTATATATATTTTCTTTTCTATTATTTAAATAGAGAGAAATATAACATTTTTTATTCTATTTATTTATTTGTTTTTAGTTTAACAGCAATTGCATAATATGAGGGTCAAAGAAAATAGTTTAACACAACATGAAAAAATAAGCAAAATATAGTTGTGTTGGTTTTATTTTTTTATTACTCCTTACGTCAATATTCAGCTTTCATATATGTAATCAAATAAATGTAGAAAAAATATATGTGTTAGTGTTTACGTAAAAAGCTTAAATATTTTGCATTGGACTTCTAAATAATTCTCATTGTGTTTTAAAAATTTTTAATAGTAAAGAAAAAATTTTTACTTTTTCTAATGATCTGGCAAGCAGTGAAATACTTTTGCATACTAATTTTTATAATCTTCGTGAAGAACTTAAGGTTTCTCGATTCATTTTCAAATGTTGTTCAAGTGTAATTTCATAATCAAGTCATACATTTCTTTATAGAAAATACGCCACGTAAGTGAACTGGTTATCAATAGATCTCGATTGTTGAAAGTGTTATGTGGAGTTTCGTACACACGAGGCAACCTTTAAAGCAACTCAAGCATGTTCCTTAATAAATGAATAGTGTTTGATTAAACTTGGACTTTATTGAAATTTTCACACGAACATTAACCATCGTCGATCAAAAACCAACCGGCGTCGCCTTCATAAATCGTGCAGACGCCGCATGTGCAACTTGGCACTACTTTGAACAACTCATATACTGCGTCTACCAAGGAATGAAAAAATAATAATATGTCTTGGCTTAACAAATAGATTGACTTGAACAATTCTTTCAAATAATAAAGATTTACTTTAAAAATCAGCCATAAATACGCGCAGCAAATGGACGACTTTGTAATTTTTATGGCTCACATAGTCGAACGTCTGAGCGAGCTATCTATTAAATTGTGGATAGATTTTATACTCCACACTCTCTAAATAATGCAGTAACAAGGGAATTTGCGTGATAAAAAGAATATCGCCGCTGTAAACGAAAATGTGGAAGCCGATCCAATTTTATCGATTCGTCGTCGATTGCAGGATCTGTCCACTATCTACTACGCAGACAATATCATGATCTACATCCTGATAAGATCCAGCTGGCGTAGTTGTTAAATATACGAGACCATCATATGCGTCATTCTTTCGTCGATTGGGCTCTAAAGCAGTTGAAAACAGTTCCGACTCTATTGCATCCAGAAAAATGCTCTGTTCAGTGCTATTTACTCCAGAGGTCGTGTTAGGGCTGATGGAGATCTCTACTGCACCATGATTATTATTTTTTGTTTAAAAATGTCCAACGGAGAAGACATGGTTTAGCAAGATGCGGCATACACCGATCGCAATTATCAAGTTGATTTCAAGAAATGGACCTTTATATTGGCCTCAAGGTCATGCATTTTAAAATATATCAATTATTTTTTGTTGGGTAACGTGAATTCATTGGTTTGTGCTGATAAATTTATAACAGCTGGCGCCTTGAAGGTCAGCAGTATTTGTGTTATTCGCGAAACGCGACCAATAATGTGCAAAAAAGTGATCCAAAATACTGGACGTCCAGAATGCGTTTCGTTAACAATAGTTACGATGGTCTTATACCCAAAACTGTTTTTAAATGTTAGTTGAATGTGTTGATCTAGTGTTAGACAGCCCGCTAGTAAACCGGGAAACAAACTTTTTTTCAGTTAAAAATCACTGCAGACAGATATTGAAATATTGGGGCAGCAGTAAATAGAGATTCTGGTATTTCAATGCAGTGAAGGGGCAGATTAACTATCGCCTTCTTTTCTCTTCCTTCTTATCGTAACGGCATCTGCTGTAGCTATTTTATAGATGAGCTAGTTAGATCGCTTGGGCTCTGAAATAGTGCGTTTATGTTTTGAAAATTTCTCGGGCAACCTTCAAAACTAGAAAATCCTTTGCCTTTCTGAAATATTGAGTGCAGGGTACTTCTTTTATATCAAAGCTAATTTAATAATTCTTCTCTTACCATATCTTGTTAACGTTTTTGAGCTGCTTAGAGTTAGTATTCAGATACTAACTTTAGAAGAGCCTTAGGTTTGCGAGAACTTCTCTTCCTTTATTCTCTTTCTTGGCGTCAGCAGATCTTTACTTTTTTTTATTAAGGATTGTGAAAGCATTGCGATTAGCACGACGGTTAAATGCGAGATGGTAAGACGACGGTTTGCGCCTGTGCTTATAATAATTTATTTGAAATTTAGCACAGACACTTGAATTTTGTGTGCATTTTTCTTATGTTTTTTAAATTTAAATATTTTTAAAATTTTATGTTGATTTATATCGCAAACAAATTTTTATTTTCAATAAATTTTTCCGACAAAAAATTTAGCACACATTTGATTTGAATTAAATCTGATGGAAAAAATCACACATAAAATTACAACTTGTTAACATTTCTGCCTTAAATCCAATAAAAATATTTCTTATTTCAATAAATTTTTTTTTTTTTGGAAACTTCGGTGACAGGAAATCGATGAGTTTTTTCAGGCATAAAACAAATTCTGCGATGAGAAATCAATTGAAAACGAAAAACAAAAATATTTATAAACATTGATGATTTGCTTGAAATCGTTTAAATATTGACAGCAACTGTTGCAAAATTTATTTTATCTAAAACAAAAAAAAAAAAATATATGTAAATATCATGAGTATATAATTTTTCAAGAAGGCATTGAAGTGAAATAGACTAGAACACTTTTAAAAATTACACGTTAATAATGGAATTCTGCACACTAAAAAAGACACAAATATTTAAATAGACTCCCTCAGTTTGTATGGCAAGAGCGTAAGATTTTATTTAATGTATGTTGAAAAATCTAGTTAACCCAGCAAACATGTGGGTGTAAGCCAGGACAAAATATGAAAAAGAACTCTTTTCTTAGGTTTAATAAATAATTTAAAAGCAAAAGAAAAGCATTTCTTTGTTCAGAAATTAATATTTATTTATTCATCATCAAATGTTTTTCAAGTGTAATTTAATTATCAAATTATATATCTCCTTATAGAAAATACGCCACTTTTTTGCGCTTAGTACACACGAGGCAACCTTTAAAGCAACTCAAGCATGTACCTTAATATATTGTCTCGTAGTTAGATTTCTTACTTGTAGCCTGAATTATTCGAATTATTTTACATGGTGTTCAAGTGTAGCTGTAATAGTGCTTCTAGGTGTATTTAACCTTCAATAAAAGTGGCTTTATCGATTTTAAACGCGTTTTTTACAAGTCTTTTCGCAATAATTTTGTACTTTTCGAAAATGAATCCACAAAATTTGTAATTACAGTAAATTTTTTGATTTCATTTTTTAATATGAATATGGAAATATTATTAATATTTTTATCTCCCAAAAATTTGCCTTAATTTGAATTTCGAAATTAAGTTCGAATTTTCGAACATGAAAAAATTGCTCAAATTTAATTATTTTGCATAAAAAATAGTAGTACATTTAAAATGTTTATTATATTTAAAATTTGAATTTCGAAATTAAGTTCGAATTTTCGAACATAAAAAAATTGCTCAAATTTAATTATTTTGCATAATTAAATGGTAATCGATGAGAAAAGTCTTTACATTTTGACTTCAACTAAATTCGAAAATTCGAAGTTAAAATTATAAATTACAATTTAAGCATTAATAACAAAATCATAAAAACTCATTTAGTTTAACTTTACTCGTAGAGTCTAAAATAATTGTTTTTGCACGTATTTAAAAATTCGAATTAAATTCGAACTTGGGAAAAAATTATTTAGATAAAAAAAACGACATAAATATCAAGTAAGTTGCTTTTGCTAACCCACTGTATATATATATATTCATAACAACAAAGTAGATAAAATGAATATGAGAGTTATATTACTCCCTTCAATTCATAAAATGCGTTTCAATGTTTTGGCCTAAGAAGATGGAATTTGTAGAACTACTTTTTGTAATTTGAGAATAGCGGAAAACTTGACAAGAGTTTAAGGAAACCCACGAAAAGTTGTTAATATATTTATAAGTCTTTTAATATTTTTATTCAAGTGTACTTTTCATCGAACTCTCATTTCGTTTATAAAACTTTTATGCTTTTGAAATATTCCTCATATTCCTTACGTGACTATGCATGAGATACTGGGCAATAATAAAAAATCCTCAAGATCGTAAAACAAATTACTTTATTTGCGATTGAGCGTGAGTATTAAACTACTCACCTTGTCATCTCTTTTAAATAAATTTCAATTTGCTTCTACATCCCATGAATGTATCTTAAATAAATACAATATTTAACTTTTTTTTAAAGTATAATAAATGATTTGTTGCCTGTGTACATTATATACTACGTAAGAGCACATGTTGTTGTTGCTGCAGTTGTTGTTCTTGATGATAAGTGTCACTTAGTTTTTGTCAAAATGTCGTCAAAAACCAATTTTTTTTTGTACATAAATTTTTTTACGAAGCAAAAAAAACACACAATCTTAAAAACATTTTTGATGTTTTTGAAACAAATGTTCGGCAATTGATTTAAAAGTTGATTGAATGGAAAAACGTTTACAAGCGCACACACATACTTACTTACACAGATTCATATATAAAAGAAAAATTATTTCTAGATTTAAATTTAAAATAGAAATTGATAAATTAATGATGCAATAAGTAACCAAAACGAAAGCAAAAACTTAATAAAATTCAATGAAATTGTGTTTGAATAATTATTTTGAAAATTACAAAATGTTAGGATAAAAATTAAAGTTCTTCATAATAAAATTAATTATAATCGGCCCATGTACAAAAATTTATTACAAATTATATGCGGTGATAATTCAAATAAATAAATAATTGACAGAGAGAAAATTTAATCGAAAAAAAAGGACAAGCAATCAAATCATGTAATTTAGGTTGGAAGTTTACAGCGTCTCTGACGCAATCATTCTTTTAAATATTTCGATATTATTGCCGTCTATCATCTTTACAATAATTTTTATTTCTGAGAATTCACTGCCCCTAAGAAGACCTCTGTTCGATTTTTTATGTAAAGAAAATATGGCATCGAAATAAAGAGGCCATATTTGCTTTAATTTACGCCCATCCGAATAATATCGCTGCATTATTTAATTCTTGATCTCTAGTTTCCTTCGTATTAAAAAAAAATATTTCCAAGCCATGCTATTCAGAGGTAGTGTGACTAGTCCTAGAGTTTCATTCAATGTATGGGCCACCCTTTAAATTTGAAATTTATGGTTTAATTATTTATTGTTAAAAACTTATATTGTCTGCCCATAAAAGTTCAAATGTACGTTAAAATTAGATCTTCTATTGGCACACCCTTTAATTTTTAAATTTCAATTTTAAACTTGTTTTTAAGGCGGGCACACTATCAACATAAATTTCAAAGGTTTTCCAATTGCAAATTGAGATTAAGTTTATACACATAATAGACACTTTTTTATGGGACACCCTTTAATTTTCATTTTTTTACTTTTATACATACAATTATATATTCTAGGCATGTTGTTATTATCTACTATTAAAAGCGTAAAAGATAAGTTCGTATAGGTTAAAATCAAGTCTAATGGGACACCCTTTATTTTATTTTATTTTTTATATATGTTATAAGGACGGAGTGCTACATATCCGGAGTAAATTTCAAATGTCCGCCTTTAACGATTTAGAAGGCAAGGGCATATAAGTGAATATAACGTCTCTTTGGGGACACCCTTTACTTTGTATCGTTAATATTTTTTATAACAGATATGTAATACACATTTTTAGTAAAAATTTTAAATGCCTGTCTTTAATGATTAAGAAAATAGGTAGATAAACGGGAAAATCATATTTTTGTGAGAACACCCTGTAATTTTTATTGGGAAAAAATGTTCCCAATAACATGTAGCACAATATATTCTGCGTAAATTTTAAGCCCAAAACTTTAAAGGTTTAAAAGATATGATAATAAATGTAAAAAAGTTTTTCTGTGGGGACACCCTTTAAGTTTTAATATATTTTTTTTGCCATTTCTTGCCATTAAAGAGAATATGATGCAACATGGTCTTTGTTTATTTCAGCGGTTAACTAAAAAAGAACTCTTGAAATAAGGCCATTTTCCTCTAAAATACGTGTTTGGGGGCATACCCTTTAATTTTCATTTTTTCTAATTGTTAAAGCGGTCATAAAGCTTTATTTTCTGTATAAATTCTAAATGTCTGTTGTTCACAATTTAAAAGATATTTAAAGGACATTTATGTGAAATTCAAATGTCTAATGGGACACCCTTTAATTTTTAGTTGTGATAAATTTTGTTATATTCAACATAGTGTTTCATATTCTGTGTAAATATTTAATGACTGCCTCAAAAATTTTAAGTAATTAAGCCATTTATATGAAAATTGTTACTCTATGGGCACACCCTTTAATTTTTTTTATATTTGTAGAGGACAAAGTGATCTATGCTTTGCTGTACACTGAAATGTCTGCATTTTGCGGTTTAAACGATATAGCCATATACGTTGGAAATTTGCACTAGTAGGGACACCCTTTAGTTTATATTTTTGTGAAAAAAAAAATAATTTCTTATATTTTATAATAACAAAGATTCTGATTTTTGTTTTAAAAATGCTTATTAGCGCTTTAGGGCAACCCTCTAAAAGTCATCATCAATAGTTGGGCAGGGGTACCCCAAGGAGGACCAAGTCTAGCTTCGTATCGTTATACGGATGATGTGTTATTGGTGAGGTCATACAGATGTCGTAATGTTACTTTTGCCACAAGAGAGCATCCACTAAAAGAATCACAAGAACAACAAAACTCACGTACATTAAAATTTTACCAATTCCTTTTCAAAAACCTTTTAGGAAATGTAGTTGTAGTTTTCCAATAAAGAAAATTGCATTTTTTTGGAAAGTTTTAATACCCACAGACATTTTTGTCTTGTCTTTTGTTCATTTCCAGCCAAAAAAAAAAGTTTCATTTATATTTTCCTGCTGCATTTTTCCATTTTTTTCACATAAAATTGTGGGTGTTTAGGTGTTCTAAGACTTCCTTCTCATGCAAATGTACTGTCTAAAAAATGATATTTTTGTTGTATTTATTCTGTCTGAAAAAAAAAAACATTAAAGTTATTTACAACATACATGTTATATTGTTGTTGTAGCTGCATTATAATTTTGGGTCTCCCACAATTCCATACAAACTTTTCAGAGTAGTTTTTTTGTTTTTTTCTTTTTGGTTGGCTGTCTACCGTTGCCTGGCCACTGCAATGCCAATCTACTACAATGCAGTAGTTGTGTAATTACAACAAAAATACAACAAAACATAATAAACAAAACATTTGTATTATCCACACAACACATCTATCAAAGATTGCTGCTGGTATTTCATGTTTTTATTAAAAAAAAATTTAACAACAACAACAAAAAAATTGAGAACAATTGCAACGTAGAATTTACTTGCTAGCAAATCACTAGTGATTTTCTGTTTTGTTTCGTTTTTGACATTTTCAATTTTTTCAAAATTCAAATTGAAATTTCTAAAGAAAATATTTGGAATTGTATTGTGAGGGCTTTTCCATTTTAATTATAGATTTATTATTTTTCACTCACAAATATTAATATTACGAGTGTTATTCAGGTCATTGTATTTTCTTTAGAGTTGTGTAAGATTTTTTTTCGTAGGTCCCTTGTTAAATGTAGTAAAATGTAACCAATTGTCATTAATCGATTGCCCAATTTTTGTGTAAATAATTAAAGAAGATTTAATTGTTTGACATAATGCATTTAAGATATGTAATTTTTCTTAACTTTCATTATAATAAACAAAAAAATTGTTTAAAACTTTAAAAAAAAAATCGCTTGTAAGCGTTCCGTTCCCTAAGGGTAAAAACGTTACCCTCTTAATGTCTTTATAATGTCTGTACGTTGGTTACAATCCTCTGTCATTAGGGTCACTATAGCTGTTACTTTTCTTAGCTTTAGGCGCTTAAAAGAAACAAATACTAAAATGAAATTAAAAAAATTAAAGGGTGTCCCTATACAAAATTGATTTCACATATGTAGCCTTATCCTTAAAACCTTAACAGTCAGACACTTAATATTTGCACAGAGTATTTGGTACTAAGTCCACTTTTAGGACAATTTTGAAATATAAAATTAAAAATTTAAAGGGTGTCCCTGCTAGACAATAGTTTTTTTTAAGGAATGTGACCTTATTTTTTAAACTAAGCAGATAGTTGAAATTATTGATAATTAAAAAATAAAATTAAAAATTACAGGGTGACCCTTTGGAATTTTTTTTTGTGGCAAATATAGTGCTTTCTTTAATTTTAGGCTGCTTAAACTAACGCAGATTATGCAGTGCTAAGTTTAGTTGAAAAACAAATATTTAAAATAAAATTGAAAATTATAGGGTGCCCCCATACACCGATGTAATTTTTAGGTAATTAGGCAGAGCTTAAAAATTTCCATAAAATATGCTTTCCCTGTAGGAAAGGTTTAAATAAAAAATAAAATCAAAACTTAAAAGGGTGGTCCCAAAGAAATCTAATTTGTCATGCGTAATAGAGAAACGCAAATTAAATTTTCAATAAAAAAATAATAATAATTTAAAGGGTGGTCCATATATCTTACACCACCCTTTGTGTGTAAGTCCAACTCACATTTGGTAGATTTATTTAAATTTTTAATGTACCAACTTTAACTGCACCTGTTGAATAAAGCTAGAACTGAGATGGTTATAATTCTCATTTGGTTTTAGATTAGTTTTATATAAGAAATTTTTAAATATTTTTAATATGGGTTTCAAACGTTTAGAAAGAAGTTCTCTATACAAAATGAGACCTTTAATTGAATTATAAAATAATTAACATATTTCAATAGAAACTTGAAAATAACTTTTTAAACAAATTTTTAAATATTTATAAAATTTTCCCATTTATTTTTATTGAAAAGTTTTCAGTTAATTTTCAAACAAATGTATTTTTTTAACAAAAAATTTAATTTCAAAAGAACTTTTTTTTTGTGTAACAAAAGAAACAAAAGTTTTCTACAAAGTAGAGCATTTAATTTAAGTTGAATTAAATTGTTTCTTTCGTTTTTATTGTTACTTTGTGAAAAATAAAAAAAAATACAAGTTAACAATTAATTTAGCAAACAATTCTTAAACTGGGGTAGTAGAGGCAGCAGTGGCAAAGACAGCAAGCAACTTTAGCACGTTGTTTGCAATTTTTTCTTTTCTTTTTTATTATTATTTTTTTTATTGCTTTAAAATTGCCAATCATTTTATTATTTTTTCTTTTTCTTCAAGGTCTTAATAATGACAGCGTCATGTCAATAAATCGATAAATATTAAATACTGGTAAAATTGTAACAATTGTGCCAGACAACAGCATTTGTTGCAAAAAAACTGCAGTTTTTTATTTTATAGCACAAAAAACTAGTTTCTTTCTGTTTTTTTCTTTTTATTTAATAAAATCATTGTCGTCACTGAAAAAAAAAAAAATGTTAAATGAACGACATTCAGTTGGGCTCAAAAAAATTATGGTCAAATTGTAATAAAGAGGTGTGGAACAGAGAAGAAAAATTTAGTAAAATAATTGTAGCATATGTGTAGGGGCTTTCAAAGTAATAAAACTGTTCATGTAAAATATAAATAATTAACGCTGATCACAATTACCATCATTTTGAAATTTTTAATTTGCAACAATTATTCGAATAAAAAAACTCGATTAATTTTGATTCGGTTCGTTATAAATTTAAGGAATTAACTGTTTTCTCGGATATTACTGTAAAAATCTTACATGATTTTGGTCAGGAAAATCATATCCGTCCAAATTTATAAGGAGCCTTTGCATGATGAAAATTATATTTTTTTGCTTTGAATATTTTCTAATTTTCACACGTTAACGTTTCAAAATTTTTTATGAAAAGCAACAATAAAAATCCAAAAAAATTTTTTTATTTCCAATATAATTCTTCAAACGTTTAGAAAGCAGTTTGTTTACAAAATGAGAGCTATTACTTTTACTATAAAAAAGTTTAAAAGCTCCCAAAAATATGTTTGATTCCAAATTTTTTCATTATTTGATTTATACTATTTAAAAGGAGAATTAAATTACACAAGCGGTTTGACAAACATATTTTTTTTTATTTACATCGATTCTATTTCTATATTCGTCTTCGAGGTGTCTTTTTAAGCCCGATAGAATTTTTGAAAGGGTTACCAATCAAACGAACTGTCATGCTGCGCTTACATTTTGCCATATATGATTAGTTTACTTTGTAAAATCATTACGAATAAAATAATTAAGAATGAGAACGCTACTAATTTATGTAGATTTACTTTGAAAGGTCTTCATCAATTCCCGAAACTCGATGCATGATTTTTGTGGCGCACATAATTGACATCTGAGCAATCCATTTGTCAAACTGTGGATATATTATATATCCCGCAAACTCTAAATGATGCAATAGCATCAAAGTAGAAATGTGTGTCGCTATAACCGAAAATTTGAAAGAAACATCCAAGCATATTGATAAGTTCGGAGAAATTGGGACTCGGTTTGTCGATTACGCGAAAGGTTTTGCACAAAAATCTCTCTCTGCAGCCGCATAAGATGCAGAGAGATCAGGAATTAAGGCCACGTAATCATTATATGAATCGTTCGATCTTTTGCCGATTGGTTTTTAGAGCCTGAAAATGCATTCAGCTAAAAAGCTAATCTACATCAGTCCTTATAGAATCTACCAGAAAACTGCATCATTTGCAGCAGTTTACACTTTCATGGCATCACTAGATCTTTTTTCTTCAAAAAAGAAGCCGGATGGATGGTGTTCATTACTGCGCTATGAATTTTTATTAGCAAATATGAATGATATTGGTTCTGCGGGCGAAATGCTTTTATAATCGTTACACTTTTTTATTCTAAAAAAATTTATTTTATTATTCGAATAACTTTTATGATTCGAATAAAATTTATTATTCGAATAATTTTTATTACTCGAATAATTTTTATGATTCGAATAATTTTTACTTTTCGATTAATTTTTATTATTCGATTAATTTTTATTATTCGAATAATTTTAATTATTCGATTAATTTTCATTATTCGAATAATATTCGTTGTTCGCACACTTATTACATTTTTATTTAAGGAAATTTTTAATTTGCAACAATTATTCGAATAAAAAAACTCGATTAATTTTAATTCGGTTCGTAGCAAATTTAAGGAACTAGCTGTTTTCTCAAATATTACTGCAAAAATCTTAAATGATTTTTGCCAGGAAAATCATATCCGTCTAAATTTATAAGGAGCCTTTGCATGATGAAAATTATATGTTTTTGCTTTTTTTTAATTTTTTTTTAATCTTCACACGTTAGTAATTAACAATTAAAAAATGATAAAATTATATCAACAAAGTAAACGTTGTCTTGTAACAACGGGTGTGCTTTTAAAAATTCTCGAGTTACGCATTTTTGTATTTCGTACTCTTTTTGCAAAAATTTATTTTCCACTTTAGTTTTTGTGTTAATTTTAATGCCCCCATTTAAAATTATAAATCAATTGAATATTTAAATACATCTGTTGCATTTATTTATGTTTTTTCCTTTTATTTCATTTTGATTTTTACATTTACGCTTCAATGGCTTCACAAAACCAACTCAATTTTTTTCGGATGATTTCAAATGTTCATTCATGGCAGTGAATTTGGATGAATTTTTTTTTTAAATTTTCATTATATTTTTTTCTTTTTATTGTTGTAAATATTTAATAATATGATAGAAGTATATTTTTATTTTTGTTGTAAGCAACAACTACAAAGAAGTATTTAAAATCAATTCTGTTTGTTAGTCAACATGGGAAATGAAAGGAAAATTTATTCGATGAAAATAAATATTGATTTTTCGTTTTTTAAAGCAGATTGTAAAAGAAAAAATTACTGAAATGCTAAATTACTATATTTTTTAGGCTATAAAATTGTTAAGAATTTTTTTTAGAAAATAGATAATATTAAAATATTTTTTAATTTTTTTTATAAAAAGGTTCTTAATCTTAATAATTCTGAATTTAAAAGATTTAATAATTTTCGAAAAAGATAGTCTGTTTTTTTTGCATAAAAAATTTATTTTCTCATAAACAGATGCCTGTGAATGGAATTTTGTCTTTCAACCTATTTTGCATTAAATGGGGTGAATAAAAATAAAATCGTAGAAAGTTTATTTTATGACTTAAAAAAAATCAAATTGAAGTTTAAGACGAAGAAGAAGAAAAAAGTATTAATTTTTGTTGTATTTGGCAGAAAACATAAATAAAATTTACCACATACCCCCAATTTACAACATAGGCTATTGTCAAAATATCAAAATAAATCAGGCAAGTGAGAGTTCCAATCACAAACAATGGGTTCCATATCATGTATGGCCCACCCTTTAATTTTGAATTTTAATTATATTTTCATTTTTTGTAGTTAAAACTTTATAGCTTCTGTTTGTAACAACTCAAAACATAGTTCAATATACGTTAAAATCACTTCGTTTATATTTTAAATGGTTGCTTATAATGGTGGAAAATATAAAAGGATATATGTGTGCTAATAGCGTCTCTCTTCAATTTTTAATCTAATTTACTTTAATATGAAAAATTATTTTCATTGATGTTACTCTATAAGTTTATTTGCAATATAATCTTGTCAATAACAGTGTTAAACAACATATAATATAGACGTTTGGCTCTAAACTGCTATAACGCTAGCAACCGTATTTTCTATTTATTGGCGTCTTTAAACGTCTAGAGTTTCCTAATTTGAAACAATCTGGCAGCCTTTCGTACTTGTTTCTTTGATACTTGCATTTATGTTTACATACTGCGGAAATGTAAAGTTATTGTAGTGTCATAAATCGAAACCTGTGAAAGACAGACCCACAGACATTGTGACGGTATTAATAGGGTTGCCTTTTTACATTTGACGTGCACGAATGCTCAAAAACTTTGTGTAAGAAAATGGTTTTAATGATTACCCTACTTAAATTTGTTTCATATTTTTTTAATAATTTTAAAAGTTTTTTGTAAAAATACATTTTTTTTCTTTTTCTTCAATTTTCTTTTGGAGGGTTTTCTTTAGAGAATTGGATTTTAAACTTGTTTTACTTGTTGTTTTTTTATTAATATTTTTATACATATTTGTAATTCTTTGGAGTGTCATTATAGTTTTTTTATTTTGTACTTTTTTTTTTTGTTTAATAAAATAAATTTAAGAATTTTTTTCCTATTTCCATTTTATGGCCAGTCATAAAATTGATTGACTTTCGTGGCCTTTAATTATAAAGTTAATAACAAATATACAAAAAATATTATAACATCCCTGAGAAAATTTCAAATTTTTTTAACGGTGGTTAATTATAATAAAAAAAAAAAAAATATTAATAAAATCAGGACAGTGAAATATGCACCTTAATTAATAAAATAAGAAACCTTTTGTTGAGCTGCAAAAAAAAATCCTAAAAGAAATACCACACACAAAGAAAGTAAAGAACATCTACCTCAAACCTTGTATTTGTTGTATTGTAATTGGTGATATTATCCTTCGCTCTTTCTATCTTTCTCCCTCTATTGACATTTTTTTTCTTTAAAAGTTAGAAGTACTCATCCATTTTTATACAAGAAAAATTATTTAAACGTTCTTTTACTTACAATTTAAATAAATAGTCGGTAAAATTTTAAGTTTAAAAGGCAGTCATCATGATATTGACCTTTTAATTAGAACGGCTGGTTCATATTTCTTCCTTAATTCCTTTGTGTTAATTACATAATATCAAATGCGTGTATTGGAGGTGCTTTAATTAAGGTCTAACAAAATTTTAAAAGGATATTTGAATGACTTGCCTTCTTATTTCTTTAATATTTAAATTTTCCAGAAAGTATTGATTAACCTTAAAAAACCCAAGAAATAAAAGTTATCATATCAATGAAGCAGTAATGAAAGGAAAGTACTTTGCAATGATTAATTTTCTTAAAATATGGACAAAGCAAGATAACAAAACGACTAAAGGTCATTAGAAATTTATACATACATACTTTGATTTCAAAGAAATTATCACAAATTTTATTAGAGTTTTTATTTTATTAAAAGAAAAAAAGACCTTTCAAAGGGCAGTTTACTTAAAATTCTAAAAATTTCTAACATAAAAAGCTAGAGTTATTATTTTAATATAATGTAACATTATATTGGATTATTTTAGTTGGAAACATGCCAACAATTAGTTTCTTTGATGCCATTTGATTTGCTCAACTCCTTATAATTTTGTTGACAACAGTGTTACTCAACATACAACAATTTACGCATTTCGCTTAATAATGTCTTACCGACAGTTAGTTTAGACAGAGTTTAAACATTTAAATTTTTATAATATTGAGAGATGTGGCTGTCTTTCTTAGTTCCTTGAACTATATATAATTAACAAGTTTTGATTAACACTGCCATAACGTTAGCACCTATGAATTCTATTTATAGGCGACTTTAAACGTCGAGATAGTCCTCATATAGAAACATGTGGCATCTTTTTTTTTATTTGTACAATCCGCAATTTACAAGTTGTGCTTTATACTTCCATAACGCTAGTGACTGTGAATTCTATTTATAGGCGAGTTTAAACGTCTAGATTTTTCTAAAATGGAAAATCCAGCAACTTTTCTCAGTTGTTAGAGCATTACACAAGTACACATTTTACTTAACACTCCCAAACCGCTAGCAATTGTGATTCCTAAGTATAGGCGAGTTTAAACGTCTAGATTATTTTCATTTAGAGAAATCTGGCACCTTTCTTTAGTTGTTTGGACAATACATAATTTAAACGTTTTGCTTAATGCTGTCATAGAGCTAACAATTGTGATTTCTATTTTAAAATAATCTGAGCAGAATTTGCGAAGTCTTGCGAAGCTGAATAAAAAGTATTTTTGTTTTCGTTTGTATTCTTTCATTATTTGTGTGCAGCAAATGTCTTTAGGAAAAGAAAAGTACATTAAGAGTTGAGATTAATTATGGGGTTTTCGAAGAACCAAGGTTACATTGCTGTTGCAGTGTTGCCAAATTCCAAAAAATATTTAAAGGCTAAACCGCTGTATGGCCACAAAACTTGGAAAAAACTAAAGTAAAGAGTTCATACTTGAATGTCAATGAAGTGGCATTAGTTTAGTTTCATGTGTCACAACTCTAATGTTCTTATAAAAAACTCATAAGACAGCAATTTATTTATTGTTTAATGAATTTTTTTTATTTATTTATATAAATTACTACTTGTTTAAACAAACTATTTAAAATCTGCAAAAGTTTTTATTAAAGTTTTTTATTCTTCTTTTCTTTACAGGTAAATATCAGTAAAATGAAAATCAACATTATTTATTTAATATCCCACATGAAGCAAATCCCTAAATTGACAACCTACCACAATGCTGAACAAACTCAGGATGACACATTTTCCTCTTCCTCTGCTGCTTATCTTAACAACCAACACTGATACTTAAGTTCAAAATAAAAGTGTGAATAATTGAGTCATTAATATTTGATTTAAAAAAATGAAACAAGAGTGAAAAAAAAAATATTAAATAAACTTTAATATCAGCAGTTAATAAAAATTTTTATAACAATTTATTAATAATAATTTATAAATCAAATAAAATCACTAAACTTTCTTGTCATTTTATAAATGTGCTGTTAAATAATATTTGTTGCTCGTCTGCCTTCCATTCGTATCGAGTGTTAAATCTGTTTAAGTTGGTGATATAGTTGAGGTCTTTGAATACATTAAAATGACTGCATTGTCGCACAGTGTCGCCAATTCTTTTGCAAATATAGATAAATATAAATGCGAGTAGAATTTTAGAATGATTTGGCAAATCAAGCGCAAAAAGCTTTTAACAAAATTTTGGGAACACTTTTGTCAAACAGGTATTTACTATGAACTAAATTTTAGTTTGGCACCTTGCAGAAACTTATTATATTGGTCTTATCTACCGTGAATAAACTACAATTTAATTTCCGCTTAAAGCCTTCTTTTTCATTACCTAAGTTGTTTTAACTCATCAAAATTATAAAAACTTTTCCTTAACTAACCAACTTTTAGCAAGAACTGCATCCATAATTTTGTTTAAAATTTAGCATTGATCCTTTAAAACTTGATATTTTTCCGAAAATCTTTTTATTTGAAGTGCTTTTACTTCTTTTATTTTGTGTAGACATATTAACTTACCCCTAAATTTGGTTTTTTCTTTCTAACGCAATTATTTTCTTCAGTTGCAGTTATGACTTACCCGTGAATTTGGTTTTTTTCATTGTATATTTTGCTATTATTACTTCTTTTTTTCAATTTTATATAACATGTTGCTAGGATTTCTTTTAAAATGTTTCGGGTTTTAAAATTTTTGGATAATGTTTTATTGGCGGGTTTTTTCTTTTTTTTCGCTACTTGGGAACTTAATGTTTATCGATCTGCTTTCTTTCTACTAAAACTTCCATAGTAACTAATTAAAAAATGAAATGTAAAATGAAAGAGTGTTTCTATAGAAGACTTAATTGAACCGTCTTAGGAACAATTTTATTTTTTAAGATATAAAATTGAAAATTAAAGGGTGGGCCTTTTATAGTACAGAACCCTTTGTTAATTAATTCAACTTGCTTTTGCCGGATTTTTTAAAGTCTTCGATTTGTTTTTAGATTTTCGGCCATCGAACAATAGATTTGGTTGTTTTTTTGTTTTTTTTTTTAGTGAAAATACCACATCTCTTTCAATTATCTATTGAATCTAAAAGTAACTTAAAAAAAAGAAATAGAAACTATAAAGCTCTAACTGTCAAATTAATGTTAAATAAAAAAGACAAGCAAAAATAAAAACTTTTTAAACACTAATAATTTATTAACTTTAGAAACAATAAAAACGGGTGTGTTTTTAAAGATTTTGTACTTTTAAGCATTTGTTTAATAAAATTAAAGTTTTTTTTCTTTCACAAAAAAAAAAAAATAAAAAATAACTTGATAAAAACAAATGAAATGAAACTTTGAAAACAAATAAATAAAAGGAAATCAAGTAATTAATGTCTCCTTTTTATAGTTTTCGTTCAATTTTTAAATACAAAGGAAAAAAAAGTAAATAAATCATGACAATACTAAAAAAAAAACATAAAAATTTTAAAAATTAATGATTTTAGTGTTTGAAAAGACCGATCAATCGAAGTGAGCCGAATTGAGATGTTCCCACGCTGTGAAAGAGAGAAAAAAAAAATACATAGAAAATAAAATATAGATTAATGCTGAGGTTTTAATACGCAGCGTAAATTCTTTTGCGAAATTGGTTATGAAGATAATTTAATGCACAGTCTTAAAGTGTGAGCGTGACCTAATAGGTCACCCTTATAATAAGCAATACTATCTGTGGGGACACCCTGTATATTTAAAAATTATTTTTTATCTGCTACAAAATACAAAATCTCTGTAAGTTGCAATTGTATGTCTATAAAAAATCGTATTCATTAAAAACACTCCTTCTATGGGGACACCCTTTAGTTTTTAAATTTTTAATTTTTTATACTTTTTATCGTAATGGGCATACAAAGATCTGCCTATTGGGGTTGACTGACAATACCTGTGTATGTAAAAGTCGCAGCTGGTGTGGGGCACCCTTTAATTTTTCTTTTTATGTGTTCATAATAAAACTTTTTAACCGACACAGTTCTACTATGTTTAAATTACAGGTGCCTGCCTATAAAAGCTAAAAAGATATGATATTTTATATTAAAAAAACATGTCTCTATTGGGTCACCCTTTAATTTTTTTATTTTAGTTGTAAAATCTCTTACAGGCATACAGTTTCACTACCTACCATGAAAAAAATAAAACTGATATGAAAATAACGTTACTATGGGGACACCCTTTAATATTAAACTTCATTTTATTATTTGTTGTTGTAGTGATCATAATGATGCGCCTTATGAAAACTATCATTTACCTGAATATTACAATTTCAAAGATAGACAGTGACCTTGTAGCCTGTGGACACATAGTTTTAAAAATGGGTAGAGTGAATTGATAGCAACAATTTTCTTGTGTCCTTTAGTCTATTAATAAAATTAATCATCCTGTATTTGTTAAACCATTTTTTTTTTAATCTTCAAGGTTTCAAAGCAAAATTTTAATATAATTTAATATAATTGAGACCTGCTGGGCTTTGCACTAACAAGTTCAAAATACAAGTTTTGTTCTTTGAAAAAAAAACTCCCATTGCTCAGTATCAAGGTCAAAAATAGTGTACAAGGTCTTTTAACTAGTCCAACTATTATCACATATAACATTCGTTTACTTCGTAATAAAATTTTGTTTTCTTTCAAGCAGCTGTTTGTTTTTTCATTCTCTGCCACTGTTTTCTCTTAAACTTGAAATTAAATCATCGTAACAACTGCTTTTATTAATTATAATTTGTTTTGCTTTAGCTACAATTATATTTATTTAATTACTGTTTTTATTTTTTCATTTAATTTGTTCGCAATAAACAAGTGTTTATCGTTTAAATAAAAAAAAAAGAAATAAACTAGTGACGGCCATAGAAATGTATTATTGTAAGCAACATACGATAATCATTTGAAATATCACAATGAAAGGCTCTTTGACTATTGGAATTAAATTTTAAAATCATTATTTGAAACATTATAATTGCCAATAAATTTGAGCTTAATTTTACTTTTAATCTTTGCATTTCCAAAAAATTCATAATTATTATTTTTTTCTTCAAATTTTCGATTTATTCTAATACCTGGCTATTAAAATTTGATTTTCGAAAAATTTCGAAATTATGTTCGAATTTCCAAACAAAATAGATTTTTTAATTTATTACTTACTGCTGATAAAAGGGATTTTGTGAAAAATTAAGCCATAAATATTATAGTATATTTAATTTCGAAAATTCGAAATTATATTCGAAATTTCGAATATGCTTTAATTATTAAAAAGAATGCATTCTGCATCAGTATAAACTATATTTCTTTGAAATACCACATAATGAAACATTCTTCACTTAACTATTGTAATTCAATTTTACAATCATTATTTGAGACAAATATGTATAATTGCGAATAAATTTGAGCTTAATTTTACTTTTAATATTTGAATACACCCAAAAATTCAAGATTTTCATTTTTTCTCCAAATTTTAGCATTATTCTAATACCTGGCTATTAAAATTTGATTTTTAAAAAATTTCGAAATTATGTTCGAATTTCCCAAACACAATAAAATGTTTAAAATTTATTATTTACTGCGGATAAAAGGGATTTTGTGAAAAATTAAGCCTCAAATAATAGGTTATATTTAACTTCGAAAATTCTAATTTATGTTCGAAATTTCGAACATGCTTTAATCATTAAAAAGAATGCATTCTGCATCAGTATAAACCATTTTTCTTTGAAATACCACATAATGAAACACACTTAACTTGACTATTGTAATTTAATGTTAATATCATTTTTTGCGACGTATATTTGCCAATAAATTTGAGCTTAATTTTACTTTTAATCTTCGCATACATGCAAAAATTCATGATTTAATTTTTTTTTTGCAAATTTTAGCATTATTTTGATACTTGGCTTTTAAAATTTGATTTTCGAAAAGTTTCAAAATTGTGTTCGAATTTCTAAACACAATAAATTTTTAAAATTTATCATTTGCTGCGTAAAAATAAAATTTTGTGAATAATTAAGCCTCAAAAATTATGTTGTACTTAACTTCGAAAATTCGAAATTATATCCGAAATTTCGAACATGCTTTAATTATAACATAGAAAGCATTTTGCATCAGTATAAACCATATTTCTTTGAAATACCACATAATGAAACACTTCTTACTTGACTATTGTAATTCAATGTTAAAATCATTCATGATAAAAATTTTTGGTGTAAATTAAATTTTCGATAAATTTCGAAATTATTTTCGAATTTCCTAAATTTTCAATATTTACCATTTACTGCGTAAAAATGAAATTTTGTGAAAAGTTAAGCCTCAAATATTAGGTAATACTTAACTTCGAAAATTCGAATTTGTGTTCGAAATTTCGAACACGCATTAATTACTAGAAGAATGCATCAGTGTAAAAAATATATTGACAAAACAAGATTTTTTCGTCAAACAGTCTCATTATGCAAAATATTTTGTTGTTCTTATTTGTATAAAATTTGTTTTTTTTTTTAATTTTAAGAGCGTTTTTTCTGTTTAAGGTACAAAGCAATTTATTTAACATCTATTAAAATATATTTTTTTTTACTTAGAAACTTTTATTTTTATGTTTGATAACAAAACTTTTATTTGTTGGTAAAATATATTTTTGTAAATTTTAACTTTAATTCCCAATTTTAAAATATGTATGAATAAAATTGACATTAAAGTAACAAAATATTTGAAAACTTTTTTGTTTTATAGCAATAAAAATGAAAATAACAAAAGTTGTGTAAAAATATACAAATTTGTTCCAGTCATAAATACCCTGCTACAACTGTTGCCAGTAACAACTACAAACACAAAAAATGTTAAGGGAAGCGGTTACAAAATAATTTCAAAGAAAATTAAAATAAGAAAATTTTAAATAAAAGTTTTTATACAACCCTTTTACTATTTAAAGGTCTGCAAAATTTTCCTTGTGTTTCTACTTCAAACCTTTACACCAGACTCAACCAAGCTGTCCACAAACCACCCACTTAAGTTAAATGCAAGAAAAACCACAAAAGCAAAATAGAAATGTCTTTATTTTGCTTTTTCTTTCTGTATTTTTTTTTATTTTAATTTTCTATTTTATAACGTCTGGTTGAGAAATGAAAACCAAAAAAGGAATGAAGAAAAATAGTTTTAGAAAGAAGTGAAACGAAATAAATGAGAAGGAAAAGGAATTTAATCGGGAGCTTATTTATAAATAAACTTCAGGACTTTTATCAAGATTGCTTTATATACGAACTTGCCACCGCTACTAGTTTCATTAATAGTTTAAAGGGAGTCAGGAAAAGCTGCGTCTAAGTTTATTTTAGAACGTTTTTTATATATACAGAAGTCATAATATTGCTTACGTAAAACAGATTTGGTAATTACCTGGTTACGTCATACTTAAGACAAAACACAGTGGGGTAATTTGCAATATAAATTTCCTCAAAAGGATTTTGAGTTATAAAAAATGCAAATAATTTTTCTCTATCGTAACTTTATTAAATTTTCGGATGCATGAGATGCTTCTAATGTTAATAGAAAAAATGTAAATAATTGATAACTTTATTTTATTTAAAACCAAGAGTCTGGTTCACTTTAGTGGATCCTTGCTATTTGCATGGAAGGTGCCACACCACTTTAAAAAAATTCTTGGAAATTGAGTTACTTTTTACTTTTTTTTAATTAATTATTAGCTCGACTTGGGTTCAATTTTGTTTTATTTCGTAAGTTTATTAAGAAAGAAAAATTATTAAAAGAATGGAAAAATTAACTGGACAATAGAAGATTGTAATGACAATTTTCTAAATCGCTTATCAGTCATCAGCTTCATTTTTCCTTCTTTAAAATTATTAATTATTATTAATTCTTCTTTAAAAATTATTACAAACATTTTAAGATATTTTTTAATTTTTAAAATAAATTTAGAAATTAAAAAAAATATTATCTTCAGCCCGATTAAAAATTATTTATTAAAATAAAAAATTAAAATTACTTGCGAGGCGGTGCTCATTTATAATACCCTGTTCAGACATACGCTTTAATTGCGCAATTAAGGAATTTACGCAATTAAGGCCTTAATTGAACTCAATTTACTAGACAAGAACTTAATAAATTACGCAATTAGTATTTAATTGCATTCGTAATTGAGTAAGATGCGAAAAGCTTTTGACACTTGCAACTTCAAAGCAACAACAAAAAGCCATGTTGTTTTTGTAATAAAAAAGAAAATAAATAATTAAATAACCTTAATTGAGCATGTGTGAACACCAATTTAAATTGCGCAATTAAAATAAAATTAACTTAATTAAGAAAACATGTCTGAACAGGGTATAATACTTCCTTCATAAGAATCAGTGTGATATTTGAAAATAGAGGCTATTGTCGCTTGAAGTTAATAAATTTTACTTAATTTTATTTCAAATACTTCATTGTACCCGCCATTGTTTGTTGGGTCTAATTTTACGATCTTTCTAAGCCTTAGTAAAGTCAATAACTCTTAAAAGCCTTTGTTTAATCTCTAGTTCTATTCCATACACAGCAAAAAAATTTTTTAGGCAGCGGATTAATATAAAAAATTTTAAATTTCAGATCTTCTAAACATTACCTCTCATGCGTCTAGTCTATAAAAATTGTAACCAAAGATAAAAAGATAAAGATAAAATTTGTAAGGCACTTATGCAGCAAAACAGGTTTGAACACATTTAAGTATTTCCATTTCTCTCCGCTATTTATAGAACCGAGTTTCAAAATCAGGCAAAGTATATTTCACCGATAAGGTCCCTTTATGCTTCAAATTTTTATACTCTTTACCACAAAAAGTGAAAAAAGTGTATATCTAAGTTTGTCATTCCGTGTGTTATTTCCACAATATCCAGTTCCGAACCCATAAATTACTGACTTCTTATTCATAGCGAAATCGATTGAGCGATGTCCGTCAACATTGCCAAGGCACTTGAAACGCTAAAGAAAATTTAAATACGGCAATCGTTCAGACTTGGTTTCGAAAATTTTGCTTTTGAAAATCAGCAAGATCGATCCATGTTCTTCGAGGCAGCGGGCAAAAAACCACGCCTGCCCCCAATTTTTCCATATCATTTGGAACAAGGAAGTAACTCCAATAAAAACAAAAACAAAAAAAATATATATATGGGGCGATAGAGAATTAAAAGATATGAAAAAAACATCCATGGGCGCGCGCCCATATTTTCCCAGTTACGGGGCCCTGAAATTTTAAAATTTGGTAAAATATCAATATGGGTATCATTTTAAAGATTTTGATGAGATTTAAAAGGAAATACTATTTTTTTTAAATGCTTAACCCATTAAGAGCCGTTGTCATTTTTATGTAAAATTATATATGTATATGCAGTACGCAAATTTTTTTTATTTTTTAATTCTCTGTCACCCCAATATTTGCTTTTTTTATTAGAGTTACTCCACTAAACTAGATTTACATACATGGTGAAGGGTATATGCGTAAGATTCGGCATAGCCGACTATAGCATTCGTACTTGTTTTAAAATTGGGTTAGTCAAATAAGAATACCCGCTACCGCTCTTTAGTACCCTAAAGGGCCTACTTCGAATTTAAATAAGTTGACTCCTAAAATATTGGCGGTCTTCTCCCTTTATATACTCTGCGAGAAAATTAATAATAAATCTACTGCATTAAAAATATCATTTAAATCGGTTTCTCTATTATTATCCCTCTGGGTCCGAATTTTAAAAAGACACAATCATTTTTACTCAATATCAATTATGGGAACACCCTTTGCTTTGTTACTGAAAATTGTATATTTTTTGCTATAGCGGATTCAGCAATAGAGGATTCCTATAAATTTAAGCTGTCTGTCTATAACGATTTAAAAGTTTGGCCATGTACATCAAAATAAATAAACTATTGGGGCACCCTTTAATTAATAACTTTGGAAATTTATCCCTTTTATTATAACGGTTATAGTTATCAACATTCTGGAAAAATTCCAAGCGTTTTTCTATAAGGTTTAAAAGATAGTGCCAGATAGCCCAATTTACGTTACCTATGGGGACACCTTTTAATTTTTAGATTTATTTTAGTATTAATTTTTGCTATTGGGAACTATAATGATACGCAGTTTTTTTAAATTTCAAACTGGAGCCCTTTAGTGTTCATATTACCCGTAAAAAACATATATGTTGTATGAGGACACCCTTTAAATTTTTAAGATTATAATTAGTTTCTAAAACTGGACCAATCTGTAAACACAGCCTTTTTAAATAACGAAAAAGGTTTTAAAATCGGTTTGAAATAATTAAGTTTTGCGGGCACAAACATAAAAAAAACAATATTTAAATGAATTGATAAACTCCTTCTCTTATTGAAGTCGGTTAAAAAAATATTACAAATCAGTAACAAGAGTCAAAAAAGATATTTTTTGGTGCAAAGTAAAATAGATTTAAATGTTTCTTAACAATTATTTCATCTTTTGTTCTACTGTATTACGTAAGAGCTAGAATAGTGTATATGTCATTAATCAGGATTTTTTTTGTAATACTTTCTATTTGTTGTTGTTCTTGTATTCTAAAAATAAATGTGACGTCTATAGATTTTTCTGTTATTGCAAATTTTCCGTCTTTTATATTTCGTACATCATCGTGGGTTATTATTTTATTATCTATCACATGACAGATTGCACAGTGGGTTAAAAATATACAAAAAACAGAGCTAATAAAAAATAAGACACATTTGTATTTAAAACAGATTTTTATATAAGTTTTTATCAATGTATAATATCCAGACTATTTCTTACAAATAAGTTTTTTTCGCAATAAGAGTAAAATTTTCTTATTCGAGCAATAAAATTTTCTAAAATTTAATTAAAGGTTTCAGTACAAAAGTTCCACTGTATCAGCGTTTACATCCCTGTTATATTCTAAAATAAACGTCTATATTTATTTATATCCTTTTTATTTGTAAACTTGTTTTTTGTTTTTGTAACTTTCTATATATGTGTTTGTATCTGTATTGGTTTCGCTATAATAATGCCTGGCAGACGTCCAGACTTATTGGCGTCATTGTCAACATAAAAGTTTTAACACTGAAAGTGTATAAAAAATGAAAAAAGGAAAACACTGAAACTACAGAAAACTATTCTTCAATTTTATTTTTTATTTACTTCAAAACAAATGTCATATTCATCGTTTTCCTTTATGATTCAGTTATTTTTGTTTTTCTATTGCGTGAATAATTTATAATTTTTAATTCAAGTGTATTTAGAGATATTTCACAATACTTTTTTTTTTTAATTTATTGTTGAATATTCAATGTTTGATTTAAATATATTGCTGTTTTGTATGTCAATTTTCAAATTGGTACTTTTTTGTCTAAAAAAGTACTTTTTAATGTACCTTAAAAAGTACTTTTGTAAAATGGGATTTTTTTTAAATTTATTTGTGTATACATTAAAAATTTTTCAAATTGTTTGGTTGAAAATCTTTACTTAAAAATTTGTAAGAAGTATTCCAAAGAGCTTGCTTTTATATCCAATCAATATGGGTACGTTTTAATTATCTTATACGGGAATTTAGAACATTTCATTTTAAAAATAAACGTTTTTATTAGAAAATTACTTTTTTATTATTTTTATTAAAAAAAATTCTTTTATTAAAAAATTCTTTTCCTAGAAATTACTATTTAATACAAATGTTTTCTTTTAACAAACACTTTTCAATTCCTACGTAATTTTTATTATAAAGGTACTTTTTATATGTAAGGTACTTTTTATATATAAATATACTCTATATGTACAATTTATTATAAAAATAGTTTTACCTTGTTCTTCTCAAAATAAACGCTTTAAAAATAATGCACAATTTTTGTTAAACGTATTCTAAAATAAAGATTTTATTTATTTTATTAATTGAATTTTAAATAAATTTTATTATTGTTATTTAGTAAAAATGTAAATTAATAAAACTTAATTTTTTTTATATATTTACTTTTTTACAAAATATGTATTTTTTATAAGAGTGTTACTAAATGGTTCAAAGTACTTTTTGGTAAAAAAGTTACTTTTCTTACAAAAGTACTTTTTATTGGAAAGATAATTTTCTTACAAAAGTATTTTTTATTGGAAAGAAAAAAAAAAATAAATAAAGGGTTACTAAATCGTTCAAGGTACTTTTTTGAAAAAAAGATACTTTCGTTAAAAAAGTACTTTTTATTTGAAAGATAACTTTTTATTTATATGTAAATTAAAAATATTACTTTTTTTTATTAAAAAAGTACTATTCATAAAATTGTTACAAAATGATTCAAAGTACTTTTTTTCGCTACAAAAGTACTTTTTATTGGAAAAATAGTTTTTTATTTAACTGTAAATTAAAGGGTTACTAAAAAGTTAAAGGCTCTTTTTTTTAAAAAAAGTACTTCCGTTAAAAAGGTACTTTTTTTAAAAAGGAAATTAATTTTTTTTTGTGTATGTAAATTACAAATATGTAGGTTTTAACTAAAAAAATTCAGTAGCTAAAAAAATTAAAAATTAATCTTTTTTAAAAATGTTCCAGGAATTAAAACGTAACTTTTTTTTACCAAAAATATGCAGTCAGAAAATAAGGCACTTTACTAAATAATAAGGTGCTTTACTAAAATGATCTTGTTTAACAAAAATATTTTTTTGTGAAATTATCATTTATGTTCTTTTTAGGAAATAGTACTTCTTAAAAAAACTAAAAAGAAAATAATTAAAGATACTTTTGTTTTAAAAGAGTGATATCTTAATGGCTTCTGTGGAAAAATAGTATTTTTTTTCTAAAAAATTTTAAAATGAACTTTTTTTTTCAAATTAATTAAAAACACATTTTATAAAAAAAAATCACATTGTAAAATTTTTGCTGATGATACTTTTCTTAAAAAAACAGCACTTTTTATTGCGTTACTTAAACTTAAACAAGTCTTAATTTTTTTATTAAAATAGATACTTAAAAAGTACCCTTTTTGCTAAAGTAGTCTGCCTTATACAAAAGGTACTTCTTGGTTTAGTATACTTTTTTAAGAAATGTAATTTCTTTTAAAAACTGTTAGCTGTTATTTTAACTCCTCGAAGGGTTAAAAGTTATTTTTGCATCAAAAGTGAAAGTACCAGTCAAAAGGTACTTTTTGTCAAAAGGTACTTTTTTAACACTATGTTTTTTTAAGCTAAAATGCTCCTCTTTATTAAGATCTTACTTATTTAATTTAAAATCTATTTTTTTTAGAAAACTTATTTTTTTAAAACACATTTTGTACTAAAAAGTACTTTTTACGAGTATATAAAAAGGTATGTTTAGTCGATCCCATGCAAGGTATTTTTCAAACATTGCTTTTGCAAAAAATAAAAGAAACATATTTAATGATTCGTTAATTATTTTATAAAGTGACCAGTAAGTAGTCAGAGATGGATAATACTTTAATCCAGCTTCAGTAAAAATATAAACTTTTTTTAAATTAAAAAAATCGAGGTTTACTGGCTTAAAAAAGATATTAAAAATAAAATGAAATTTTTTTGCGAATATATAGTAACACTCTAATTAGCCAACTGAGAAAGATAACGAAAATTTCCAAACAGAATTACATTTAAAAAAATTGATATTTATTTTAATCACTATTTTTAACAGCTTCTCGTTTAAAACGAATCAAACATGTCTAATGACATTTCTAAATATTTAACTAAAACAAAAAACAAAAAAACCTTAATTATTTATGCAAATAGACAGACAAACTGTCTGCCTGCATGTTTATCTTTTGAGTTGATAACAAATACTCAATAAATATTTAAACTTCTATTCCAATAATTAAGCCAATCTAACACCAGCGTAATTTATAAACTTAAGTGGCAAGTGCAATAAATAAGTAATTTAATTTAATATATTTAACAAATATTATGGGTGATATTTATTTCCAAAACGCTTAACTGAATTGAGGTTTTAATCACTTACAATTGACAAGTTTATTAAAAACCAACTGACACCTTTTTTTGTCGTTTAAATATTTAATATTTAAAATAATTACTACAAAAAAATACTACTATCAAATTTAATTGTTATTTATTTAAGAAATAAAGATGTTAATTAACTGAATAAAAAGGCTTTTGTGTAAAAAGAATTAATAATAAACAATTGTTGACAGTAAACTTGAATTACAAGCATTTAATTTATAATAAAAAACTATTGAATACAAAAAATATACGAATGATTGATTTTAATTGAACTGTTGAAGTGAGCGTATGATTAATAATCATTTTTTATTCCAAAGGGAAAATTGTAAATTTATAGTTCTTTTTTTATTTGTGAATTGTTACGAAGCATAATTAAAAAAAATTTTATTGTTTTAAGATAAATAAAACTATTTATTGAAAAATGAGAATATTTACAATAATAATTAAAAAAAATCTCAAGATTGAAAATCAAAATATTTTTTACACAAAAAATCAAAATACAAAATCTAAATTAAAACTAAAATTTTAAAATTCATCAAAGATAAAAATTTAAAAAACGGCAAACTTTCGAAAATGTATAAAATCATCTAAAAAACCATAAGTTTGAAAAGAATCTAAAATGTAATAAAAGTCAAAATCACTAAAATACAATAAAATATTGAAATTTTATTGATAAAAAAAAACATTAAAAATTTGTAAAACAGCGAATTTTTAATTTAAGTTCACATTTCGAAAATCCATCAAATCAACGTATTTTTAATAAACTGCATTTTTTAATAAAATGTAAAATATTAAAATTATATAATAACATTGACATTTTGATTAAAACCAAATATGAAAAATTTATCACAGTATTAAATGTTTTAGCAAAAATCATAATTTCGGATATTTATGAAAGAGTCGACATTTTAGTAAAACGTAAAATTTCGAACATTCATTAAAATATCGAAATCTTAATCAAAACCATACAACAAAAGTTTTTAAAAATGTCTATATTTTAATAAAAGCCATATTTTCGAAAACTAACAAAATTTAAATGAAAACACAATATTTTTAAATTTATTAAACATTGAAATTTTAATAAAAGCCGAATTTCCAAAATTCCCTTAAGCATTAAAATAAAAAAAAAAAACAAAACAATTTAAAAATTTATCGAAATTTAGATTTTTTTTTTTATAAAAATTTAAATATCGAAAATTGGTCAAAATGAAGAATTTTAAATAAATTTTATAGTCTCGAAAGTTCATCAAAATAAAGAAATTTGTATAACAACCAAAAATATTGAAATTTTATTAAAAATTATAATTTTGAAAGTTCATAAAAACTTGTTAGTTTAAATAAAAATCTAAGATTCGAAAATATCAATAACTGTAGAAATTTAGATAATTCACTAAAATTTATGCTCGTACATATAAAAAATTTATTTCAAAATTTATAGAATAACTTCAATAAGAAATCCAAATAGGTGAAAATCCTTTGTGACATTCAAATTTAAATAAAAAATGAGACTTGTCAATGTTCATCAAATTAAAAAAATAATAAAACGGAAACTTATTAATAAAATTAAATTTTTATTAAAACTACATTTGTTAGAATTCATCAAAGCATCAAAGTAAAAATAAAACAATAATTATAAAATTTATCGAAACATCAAAATAGCAATGAACATGGAAAATTTATCATATAATAAAAGTTTAGAAGAATCAAAGATTTTAAAGAAATAGAAAATTAATTGTGGCATCGAATTTTAAATAAAAACCAAAATTGGGAATTATGTACGAGTACGTTGATAAAAAAAAAACAAAATTTCTAAAATTCATAAAAAACGAAATTAAAAAAAAAACTTTTATAACTTAACAACATGTCGAGTTGTAATTAATAAAAAACAAAAATTATGATAGTTTATTAAAACAGGGAATTTTCAATACAAAACGAAATTTTTAAAATTCATCAAATTTTTGAAATAGCAATAAAAAATTGATTAAAAATTTTCATTTAAATAAATAATACCATTTGAAAAGATTTTTTCATTTAGGCATACAATTTTTTACACAAATTAAAATTTTGGTAAAACAATCGAAATTTTCTTAAAAGCAAAAATAGCATAAATTTGTCAAGACATTGAATTTTATAAACTAAAATTATCGAAAATTTCCCAAAACAGAGAAATTTAATTATTTTCAGTTAACAAGATTATTATAAAAACCAATAAATGCGTAAATTCATTAAGGCATCAAAATTTTAATAAAAACCGAAAATTTACTAAAACCTAGTATTTCGAAAATCTATCAAAACTTTGAATTTTTATCAAACTCCAAAATATTAAAAATTCACCAAAAAATATGAATATTATTAAAAAAAAATTTTTTAGTGCTTGAGCAATCATATAAATTTTAATTAAAATCGAAACTAAAAAATTTGTTAACACATTAAGTTTTTATAAAAAAAAAAAAATTTTGTACAAAATAAAAAAAAAAAAAATACAAAAAATTAACAAGAAATTAACAAGAAAAAAACATCGAGAATTCACCAAAATTCAACAATATTGTTACGCAAAATTTCATAAATTTATCATATTTTTTAAGTTATAGAGATATATACATATAGCATGCTATAAATTTTTTTCCATCAGAGTTTTTCTAAATATAATATAGAGCATTTGGAATATATTCTGTAGTATTTTTAACAAATCTGACTTTACACTTTCATATCAGGAAATCAAATAACAAGTACACAGAGTTGCTAAATAATAAGACTAAGAACATGCTTGAATTTAGGAAAATATTTATAAAATTATACAAAAGTAACTCAGTAAATAATCCTAAAATTGGAGTTCCCTGAGTGTTAAACACACTATGACTATTCATTAAAAATTAAAAAAAATTGTTAATTATTATTTTTTATCGCATGCTATATATTTTTGGAAACATGCTAAATTTAATTTATTTACTATTTACACTCATATTTTGAATCATTTTTTAATGAATATTTATGAGAAATTTCTGAAAACCCCGAAAAGAATTAAATGAAAAAATAATTATTGATTATAAACAGAAGCTAAAGTATTTTTAAAATAAGTTTTTTATAATCAAGCTACTATATTATTAATCTGTGATCACGATTTACACACCCATTCAGTCTCATGCAATACAAAAGTTGTTTAAGACTTTAAAACTTTAAACAGTTTAAATGCAAAAACTAAAAAAAACGTGATTTGCACAATTCCTATAATTTAAAATAAAATTTTAGAATACTAACGAAATTGCAATAAATTGCTCTGACTTTTTCAAATTATAAATAATTACAAAGTTATCTCTTACACCCTTCCTCTTCCACCGCTCTACAATAGAAAATAACAGCAAATCTTTTAAGCTGTCAACAAAACTTTTAAAAAACAACTTCCAAAATATTTGCAACGTTCAGCAGAAGTAGAAGTGATAAAATTAAACATTTCAAAGATAAAGGAAGTGCAACGAATCAAAATAATCTAAACAATTCTGTGTAAAAAAGAACAATTTTTAGAAAATAACTTTAAGACACCTGAAGCTGTAGTCACTGTCTGATAAATCATTTTACTGTCTTTTCAAAAACCTTTGCAAAAGTTTTGCTTGTTGTAATTCAATATACAGTCTATTCATTTAGTTTGTTTTTAATCTAAAAAAAATGTCTTAAGTTGCTTGGAACAGCATCTACCTAATCAGCCTTAAATTCCTTGTAATACAAGAGCTAATTTGTTAATTTACATGTGTTTTATTTTATTGTTTAAAGTTTTATTGAAAACCCTAAAGAAAGAAATTCAAGCTGAAAGTTATTTGCAGACAATGACAATTTGTTCAAATTCCCACAGACTGCAAAAAGTATCAACAACTAACAAAAGTATTCAATTTCTTAAAAACACCAACATTAAAAAGAAAACTTTGCAATAACTGGAAGCTGGATTAAAAATGTGAAACGAAAACAAATAAATTAATTTAAGTTAATTTTTGGTACGAGGGTTAAATTAAAATGCTCGCAAAAAAGTTATTCGAAAAAGTACCATTTTAGAAAAAAAGTACGTTTAAAACAAAACTACTTTTTATAACAATTATTTTTTTCATAAAGCTCGCCATTTAAAAGAAAGATATATTTCCAAAAATAGTACTTTTTTTTAAAAAAGTACCTTTAAAAAGACATTTTGTTAAAGAAAAAAACATTATTTTATGAAAGGTACTTTCTATAAAAAGTACTTTTTATGAAAAGTCTGCATTATAAAAAGTACTTTTTATGAAAAGTATGCATTATAAAAAGTACTTTTAAATAAAATTAAGCTTTTCATAAAATTCACCTTTTTAAAAAGATCACTTGTATACAAATACCTTTTCAAAAAAATTATTCACCGTAAAAAGAACCTTTAAGAAAAAGTACCTTTGAAAAAAAAAGCTTTTTCTAAAGTTAGACTTAACTTTTATAAAAATTATTTTGTTTCTTTTATATAGAACACCTCTAAAGCAAATGTACTTAATTTTAAAAAATTGCTTTGCTAAATACGTTTTCTTTTAAAAGTTGTAGTTGATGGAAACTACTACACAAAAAAAGTATATTTTATAAAAAGTACTTTTTCAAATAAGTATCTTTTATAAAAAGTTCTTTTGAAAAAAATTTGGCTTTTTATAAAATTAGAATTTTTTTAAGAATAGAAATACATTTTAATTAAAAGTACTGTTCGTAAAAAGTACCTTTAAGAAAAAGTACTTTTTGTCAAAAGCTGCAAAAAGTACATTTTTTTAAATTATGCAAATATTATAGCGTATTATCTAATAAAAAGCAAATGATGTCGTTTTCATAAAAAGTTGTTTTTAAAAAAGTTCCTTTGAATAAAAGTACTATTTTAGAAGAAAAAACTTTTCATCCTGGTGAATACTATGGTTTGATAAGTGGTAGGAGGACTACAGCATGTTTACATTATTGAGAGCAACATACGGGTCCTTTTGAATATGTCATGTTTTTTTTCTAATTATTTTTCAGAATCTTCTAGACTTTCAATCACGTCTTCAGATAATTATCTAGTTAAATTGTAGAATAACTCAAGCTGTTTGCTGATACTGTTCGGATCAGCGATTTATAATAAGTAATTTGTTGGACTAAGATCACTAACCTTGAATCTTCAGATCGTTTAACGTTAAATGTTTTTGTTATTATTATTTTTTGTGATATTTCCTTTTTTTGTTTCACAGAAATTGTGATATTCCAAACTTTTAAAAGCAGCAACTTTTATGTAAAATAGAATCAATCATCGGCATTTTGCTTATAGTTTTATACTTGAAGATTAAACCATCGAATTTAATAGGTTTCTTAAAAATATAGCATGCGATATTTTCATAAAATTTTATATTGAATTCTAAGCTGTGGTTTTAATAAGCGATAAAACGTTTTTAGAAATAAGTATCAAGCGTTTAAACAATCAATATGAAAATTATTAAATTTGAAAAACAGTTTATCCAAATTGAAGTTGAGACATTTTTTATATCATGCAAAAATTTTATTTAGTACGTTTCATATGTATATGAGTAACTTTAATTCTTTAATTATTTTCCAAGAGGGTAGATTGGTTCTTCATCACCTTGATCGCATTTTTTTAAAAAAAGCCTAAAATTAACTTTAAAATTCTATATGTAGAAAAATTTATCGCATGCGATATTAAAAAAATATTTACTTAAAGTATTTATTTTAACATAAATTTTATTGCAATCATTGTCTGCTACATACTGGAATTACTATTGCATAATTTTTTTCTCGCAATTTTAATATCTTGAAATCAGCTTTACTTGTATTTTTACTAAAAATTAAACTTTATTTTTGTATAAAAGTGCAAAACTAGCTGTTCAAAAATAACATGCTTTAAGCCTAAATTACTAATTAAATCATAAATTATTGAAATATTCATAAAAATATTAAAATTGTTCAATTTAAGTCAATTTTGAATAATTTCATAATAAATTTTGCTTTCGAATTTGAAATCTTCTAATCAAAAATTCCGGCTTAAAACCTGCTTTTATCAAAGAAATATTTATTAGTTAAAATATTTTTCTCTTATTATTTATTTTTTAAGCAATTTGCCAATGGAATTTTTACGCATCCACCCCAGTCTTTCACACCAGTCGCTTTTTTTATCTTATCTTTTGTTTTTTTTTTAATTTTTTTTTTGTGATTTCGCATTTTAACAAAAACTAATATTTCAATAGATGTTTTGTTGCTTAAGTATTGGTTTTTTTTTTTGAAGTTATTGCCGCTTATTATATTAAAAAACAATATTTTAAACAGTCATCATTAATGTGGTCAATAGCTTCTGTTAAATTATTCATCAAATTAGCAAACGTTTTGGCGGCATTATTTTGGCGTTAAATGTCGAAAAAACGCCTACTTAATTTTGGTATCAAATTTATCAAAAAAGAAAAAAATCAGTCTTCTTTTTTTCAATTAATTAATTAGTTTTTGCCTAAAATTGCTTATATTAGTGACAAGTCATTAAACAATGGATTTGTTTAGATAAGAAATTCGCTCAGAGTCATAAAAACTATAATAAATCATCAAATGAAAAAAAGATAAAAAACTCGACGATTTGTAGGGAACAAGAATAAACAAATAAAAAAATTTGTAATTTAAATTAAATTTTTTAAATAGAAACCAGAATTATTATAGAATCAGCAACGTTTGAATTAAAAAAAATTTCTATTTTTCTTGACATTTTTCCTTTCTGAAATCATAGAGGCAGCGTTATTTATGAACAACATCATGGGTCAAATAACTTAAGTGGCTCTGCTGTCTCCTTTATGTACTATTGATAAGTTAATCCTGATCATTTTGCAGAAATTCGGGTGTAAATTGTTAGTGCAACTTTGAATTTCTTCTTTAAGGAAAGAAATTTTGTTGTGGCCTTTTTCTCATTAACTTTCGACTTAAAAATCTAAAATAGAGAAAGTTTTGATCACCATCTAGCAAATAGTTTGTAGGTATACGAAACCCAAAATTATGGCCACAAAATCCATATTATGGTCTTCGTAACAATATTCTGGTTGCCGTGAACAAATTATAGTTTATCTTTTAACAATAGTTTGGTTACGATAAACAAGTTTTTGTTAAGTTCCTTTTATCTTTTTTCCTTAACAATAACTGTTAACCAAAACATGTTTGCCGTTACCAAAATATTGTTTAAAGCAATTATAATTTGTTCACCGCAACCATATAATTTTACAAAGAACATAAAATGATTCTTTCGCTACTATATCACAATCATGTTTTTTTTTCACTGCAAGTTGAGCACTCATACTATTACAAAATTAACAACATCATCTCCAATCTATGCCCTACATATAGTCTGTTCACATAATGACCACCATCACTTTTGATCCAGGACATTTTAAACCAACCCAACTTAAACTAGAACTCCTGTGGTCTACCCTGTGAAGACAATTGAGCTTGTGAGTCATGTTCTACCTCAATTGGTGGATATAGTGAGAAAGAATGATGAGGAAACGTAGCACGAACTTTGCTAACTGTCGATATTTATCTGCAGTTGTTGGAGAACCCTGTATAAAATAAACAATAAATAATTCTTACAAAAAGAAACCACTTCAAAACAGGTGGAGAACCATCGCATATGAACTGAATTTAAATCGAACAAATCCGTAAGCAGAATTTAAGGTCATATATGTATAACTAAGATACTAAGGGGACACCTTGTAATACTTTTTGAAATTGTTATTCTTTTTGTTGTAGAAATATTACTTACTTTATGTAAACTACACAAGTGTCTGTCTTTAATGATTTAAAAAGTTATTAAGAGGTGTGGGGCACCCTGTAACTTAGTTTTTTTTACTAAGCTGATTTAATAAAACACATATTTTGTATACATTTCAAGTGTCCATCTCTAATGATTTAAAATAAAAAGCGGTATACATGTTCTATGGGGACACCCTGTAATTTCTAATTTTTCTACTAAGCGGATAGAGAAACACATATTCTGTATAAAAGACAAGTGTCTTTGCATAATGGCTTAAAAGATAAGGACATATACGTCAAATTCACGCCCTCCATGGAGACACCCTGTAATTTATAAAACTTTTTATTTAACAAAAATAATAACACATTATCTGTATATTTTTCAAGTGCTTATCTTTTACGGCCATGTATGGCATATTGGCGATTCCTATGGGAGCACCCTGTAATTTCATATTTTTAGCTAACGACTAAAATAACATTTATTTTGCATAAATTTCAAGTGTCTGCCAATAACGCTTTAAGGGATCAAGGTCACTTACGTTAGACAAGCACAACTATTGGCACACCCTTTAAATTTTAAGTTAAGTAATTTATAATGATTTTTCTTTATTATGAACTGTAACATTACGCACATTGATAGAAATTTTAAATTTCTGCTACTTATATATATGGGAACACCCTTTAAAATTTTGAAAAAATTTTTTCAAATCGAAAAAATTCTTGAAAGCAGTGCTTTTGAAATAAATAAAATTTTTAAAAAATTTTTTTCTTAAATGAAGTTGTCAAGTGACAAATCTACAAAAAAAAAAACAAAAACGGACTGCTAACCGGTTAAAAATATCTTAGAAATTTAGATGTGAAAATATTTTTTAACGTTTGTTAAAATAATTTCTTTTTATTTTGCCGCCGAAATTTTTTGGATAAACTACACTTTCAATTTCGATTGCTTGACAAAAATTTTTTTTTTTTAATAAAAATAACAACACTAATGAAATAAAATTTTTTAAACCATCAACAACAGCATCTTTAACTTCAGGAGTCTTAAACAACCAGTAGTTTGTGTCTTTAATATTCATTAAAATAAAAGATAAAGATAACGACTTTGCTGACGGTGATGATCATAATGATGATGCTAATGATGATCATTATGATGATGATGATGATGATGATAATGATCACTGAAAGAATAAATTTAACATGAAATGAATGACTGAATGATTAAAAGAATGACTGAATAAATTAATGTTTGGATGCTGAGGCTGATAAGTTTATATGAAGAATGATGTGACTGCGAAATAAAATATTGTTTTAAAAACAAATGTCTCTGCGTATTTTATTAATTTTGTAAATTAATTTTTTTTTTCAAAATAATGAATTTTGAAATTTTCTTCACATTTAATTTTGTTGTTTTCAGCAATCAGTCTTAAAATTTTCTGTAAGTTTGTCTCATGTCTGTACAATAATTTTTCATTTCTGAAAATTTTGTAACATTTGACATTTTCTTAGTGGAAATAGACATTAATACAAAAAAGCAGAGGCAGAGGAATAAAATCAAAATTTCATATTTTTTCTTAAGCAGCATACAATCCATTTTTATATTAATATTTTGTTAATGTTTTTTTTTCTTCTTGTTTCTTAATTCAACGTCAAATTATTTTAATTTTATGTGTGTGTATTTAATATTACAATTTTGGTTTTTTGTTTATCATAAATGTTTATCAAAAATCTGTCAAAAATCATTGAACAACTGAAAACAAATTTTTTGTTTGTTTGAATACTGTTGAAGTTGATTCAGTGATTAATGGCCACTAATTAGAAAGGTTAATGGAAAACTGATATTAATATATCGTTAAAATATTATGGCTGTTTAATAAATTATTTATGTACAAATAAATATTTCATGCTGATTATATAATTGATATTGATATTTTAAGATGAAGTTTAATTTGCTGGAATAAATTTAAAATTAGTAAAAAATCGAAGATTTGAAATGTTAACGAAAATACGCATTAAAGCGCAATGCAATCCTCTAAAGTAATTAATATTAAAAAATATGAAATTGAAATGTTTCGCTATTTTGGGTTTTTTGATATAAAAATTTTTAGCTTTTTTTTTTTGGTGATATTGTAATTGTTTGGTGATTTTTCAATAAAGCGGCGAAATGCATGGCGAATTAATACTAGGTGGTCTTGATGGCGAATTCATCAATTATCGCCGTAAACTCTAAATGTCAATTACCATATACAAAAAATGCATTTTTTATATACATATGGAGGTTAGGTTATCGGTGAAAATGAAAGAAATTATTTTTATAGGGAAATCAAGATTTTCGGTGAAATTAAGATTTTTTTGCGAAATACAAATTTTTGGTGAAATTTTAATTTTTAGCTTAGATCTGGATTTCTTTCATAAAACTTAGGGAAATGTCTTCAATGCCTTTGTTATTATATTGATATTAAAATTGTAGGCGGAATTGAGAATTTGTTAATGAAATACAGATTTTCGTGAAAAATCGGTGAAATGCTTAAATTTTAATTTTGAGCTGATCTCTGGATTTCCTTTATAAAACCTAAAGACACACCTTAAACGTCTTAGATATTATATTGATATAACAATTGTTGGCAAAATTAAGACTTTTTTTGTAAAATACAGATTTTTGGTGAAATTTTGGTGATTTGGTGAAATTTAAATTTTTAGCTGATCTCTGGATTTGGTTTATGAAACTTAAGGAAATATATTAAACGCGGAAATATATTAAACGTATTATATTTGTTTAAAAATTTTTAGGGAATTTAAGAACTTTCTTTGGTGAAATACAGAGTTTTGTGAAAGACCGATATTTGGTGAAATTAAAATTTTTTGGCTGAGATCTAAATTTTTTTTAATAAAACCTAAGAAAACACTTTTAATGCCCATGATATTCTAATGGTAGTAAAATTGTTGGAGAAATTGAAATTTTTTTTTTTTTTGTGAAATACAGATTTTTGGTGAAATACAGATTCTTGGTGAAAGTTCAGTAATTGGTGAAATTTCAATTTTTATCTAAAATCTGGAGTTCTTTTATTAAACATTTTTAACTCCTTCGGAATTATGATGTGATTCAAAGTGTCAGTGAAATTAAGAAATTTTTTTTATGATATACAGATTTTTGGTGAAATATCGGTGATCTGGTGAAATTAAAATTTTTAGCTTATATCTGGATTTCTTTTATAAAACTTAAGGAAATATCTTTAATGCTTTTAGTATTATATTATATTATAATTTTATTAAGATTTTTTTTCTTAGTGAAATACAGATTTTTGGTGTAATATTGGTGATTTTGTGAAATTCAAACTTTTAGCTGAGGTCTGGATTTGTTTTATGAAATTTAAAGAAACATATTTAAGCCTTTTGTATTATATTGTTATTAATTTTTTAGCGTTTTTAAATTATTATTTTTTTTTGGTGAAATAAAGTTTTTGTGAAAGATCAGAAATTTGGTGAAATTTCAATTATGTGCTCATCTCCATATTTCTTTTATAAAGCCTAAGGACACACATTTAGCTTCTTTGATATTATATTGATATAAGAATTGTTGGCGAAAATAAAAATTAATTTTTTGGTGAAATACAGAATTTTGTGAAAAATCGGTGATTTGGTGAAATTTTAATTTTTAGCTGATATCTGGATTTCATTAATAAAACTTAAAAAATATCTTAAACGTCTTTAGTATTATATTGGTATTAAAACTATTGGCGAGTTTAAGATTTTTTTTCTTAGTGAAATACAGATTTTTGGTGAAATTTCGGTGATTTCGTGAAATTGAAAATCTTAGGTGAGATCTGGATTATTTTTGCGAAACTCTTTAACGCCTTTAGTATTATATTGATGTTAAATTTACTTTGCGTTTTGAAGAATTTTTTTTGGTGAAAAAAATTTTTTGTGAAAGAACAGAAATTTGGTGAAATTTTAATTATGTGCTGATCTCTGTATTTCTTTTATAAAGCCTAACGACACACCTTTAACTTCTTTTATATTATATTGATATAAGATTTGTTGGCGAAATCAACTTTTTTTTTTGTTTTTGGTGAAATGTAGACTTCTGTGAAAAATCGGTGATTTGGTGAGATTTCAGGTTTTAGCTGAGATATGGATTTTTTTTTATTAAACGTAAGGAAACATCTTTAAGGCCTTTGGTTTTGTCATAAGATTAAAATTGTTGGCGAAATTATGATTTTTTTTTTTGATAAAATACAGAATCTAGTGAAAGATCGGCGATTTGGTGAAATTTTAAATTTTAGTTAAAATATGGATTTTTCTGCAATTTTCACTTTGCAATTCACTAAAATTAATATTTTGTTGCTATCTCAATTTTTTGAAATGAAATGAAAGTCTTAAATTTCATCGATTTTGTGTTTGATTTTGTCTGATTTTTCGTAAAATGTTGATTTTTGTGAAATATGGGTTTTTAAATTAAATCTTTAATTATGCATCACGTCTTGATTTTTGGTGAAGCTTAAGATAACGCCTTTGAATTTTTTGACTTTATAATAAAATTTAAATTTTAAGTGAAACTGAGATTTTTTGGTGGAATATTTTTTAATGTGGAATCATAAGTTTTATGGATTCGACTTGATTTTCAATTCTTGGGGTTTCTGATTTATTTTGTAAAATCTCAATGTTTTGGTGAAATGTTTATGTTTGGTTAAACATTACAATAGTTTTTTTAAGAAGTTATTATTCCTGATATTTCATTTCAAAATATTATTTTCTTGAAAAAACACTTACAGCCTATTGATAATTTTGAAGAAATTAAAATAAAATTTAGAGTAACTGTAAAATGTTATTCATGTGACTGTTTGGCTTTCAAAGGAATTAATTAATATTTGTTTAATTGTGTGTTTTGTTTGGTGCCAATAGATGGTGATCAATTTTAATATAAAAAACGATGTGACATAAATTTGACATCTTACAAGAGCTTTTGTTTTTTAAGTTTTTTTTTGTATAATTTTTAATAAATTGTGAAAAGAAAATTTATGTAAAATTATTCATAACAAAGACAAAAAACTTAACAATAAAAAGTATTCGGTTACTGTTGAGCAACCGTTCAGAAAACAAAAGATGTGTTGAACGATATCATTAATAAAACTAATTAAGAGTTTTATATTCAACTGATAGGTCAAATTTTATAGACATTTCAGAAAATTGATTTAAAAGTAAATCTTTGAAGCAGTTGACAGAGTTCGCCTCAAAGAGTCACATTTAAAGGAATAAGGTTTTCATCATAATTCTTTAGAATTAATTTTTACCAAATTTTTTTTTTGTTAATTTGAGCAATTTATTCCTTTTAAATAAATATCTTTTCTCCATTTAATTAGCATTTACAAATCAGTTAAATTTGTGACAATAAAACAAAAGTTAAGTCAAATTACAAATATAAATAAAAGACCGCCTTGACAATAAAACCACCTTAAAAAACGTTTTCAGAATTTTTAATTAATTGAGTATAATAAAAAAAGTCATTAAAACGCAAGTGTAATGAACTATTGAAAATATATTTTAAATAAAAAATTTAAATAAGTTTTTAGCAAAAAGTATAAGATCAAACAATAAAAAAAAATATCAAAGAAATCTAAGAAAAAAAAACGGGGTTTGTATAATTCGGAATCCCAATTGGCATATCTGTTTGTTATATAGTAGAAAACGCCAGGTGCAAAAATATTTAATAGTAATTTCTCGTAATAAAAAATATAAAAAAAATAATTATTAAATACGAGTTGTAAATAAATAAAAAATATCCAAACTCTAAATGCAAACATAAACAACTCAAAATAATTTAAATAATTTTTTTTTCATTTTAAAATCATATTTTATAATATTATTTTAAACATAATTATGGTTAGATTTGACCATGTTATGATTCCAACATAACTCAAATAACAATAATATGGTTTTTGGTAACAATAATATCATTGTTGTGAATAATAAATATATTAATATTATTTATAATACGAGTATTAATAACATGGTTGGACTGCAACTATCGAATTAAATTCAAATATATTGTTCTTTGATTATGGTTATCTCAACCATAAATTTTCAAAATATGGTTATTAGGGAACTTTCCTTGTAATAAAAATTTTTTTTTTTTTCTTTATTGTATTTACATTTTTTTTATATTTCTTTATATAATTTTTAAGACATTTTCAAAAATGTTTTTATATTTTAACAAATCTCCACTTAAATATTTGTTATAGTTCACAGTTAATGAAAGTTATTGTTGTTGTTACAAACAATCAATAACTTCTTTTTATTTTAGGAATTAGAAAATTATGTTTTAAATATAAAAATATAATGAGTCTGTTAAGTCAGTGAGGTGAAAACTAATGACACACACACTCTCGTGTACATTAATAAATTTCTTTAAGACGTTCATACTTCAAAGTTTTCTAAAGATTTCCTTTCTTTTTTCCCTCCTTTTATTCTTTTTGTTTTGTTTATTTTATTTTTTTTTTTTGTAACTTCTTTATTGATTTAACAAACAATTTTTTTTGTTCAAATATATCTTGCATGCTATTTAAAAATTTTTTATATAAGATTTATGTAATAAATATAGGGTTGTCCATTAAGCATGTGCTTGGTAATAATTTTTTATTTTAAATTTCTCTTGTTGAAAAAACTAATTTTATTTCAATAAATTGACACTAATTATGTTATGTGATTTATAAGAATACGAATAATATAATTTAATTTACTTTATTCGTGCTTGATTCCTTCAAATATAAATATTTCATGATATTCTCATGAAATATTTATTATTTTAAACTAAACTACAAAATGAAATGTATTACTGCGGGGAAAGCATATCCATATGGCCATTTCACTACTGCCCAAATAGCTCATCAGTGGATTTTACCCAAATTTTGTATAGAAAAACAGAAAGTCTCATATCAAAAGCCAAATTGATTAAATGAGAACTCCATTGAATCAATAAGACAGATGAGCTATTTCAGCAGTAGTGAAATGGCCATATGGATATGCTTTCCCCGCAGTAATACATTTCATTTTGTAGTTTAGTTTAAAATAATAAATATTTCATGAGAATATCATGAAATATTTATATTTAAAGGAATCAAGCACGAATAAAATAAATTAAATTTTAAAAGATTCCGAATAATAAATTTTCATATTGAAATACGAAGAATATTTAAAATTAATCAATAGTACTTCGGTAAGACGAAGTTTACAACCCAAATTTTTTTGTTGGTGTTCTCTTTATGATTCGAAATATATATTAGATTATTCTCTCTGATAATTATTTTAAGCAAAGAATGTAATCCTATAACATTTTAAATGATCCAAAGAGGATGTCAAAAACCACACTAGCCTATGGCAAACTACTTCCAGTGTAGAGCTCCCAGCACTTCTCGTGTCGCATCAAATTGAGCAATTGTAGGGATACGAATAGTGAAACACAGATTATTGTGGTCTGAAAACAACTTAGGTTTTAGTCGGATCCAGCAAAGGGGCTGCTTTAGTCATGGTAGTAAACACTATGACAACAAATCTGATTGGCCAGGGTTCAACCACTGCAGCAAACAAAAAATAAAAAATGTTTTTTTTCTGCTTAATGGTATAAATACATATTCAGAATTAATATTAAACATGCAGCCTCCTTTGTCGGTACTTTTTCATAGCATATTCGCCGGCGAAGTAAAATAACTAATAAAATCCTTTCTTTCTCCTTTCACCCACTGTTTTATCACACATCTATCGTTTTCCTTATGAATGTAGCATGATTACAAAAAGAACTAAATACATATTTTTTCCTGAAGTGCTAATTTTCTTAAAAAAAATATTTGTGGACAACTACCATCAGGAATGCTCTACGCTGGACACAAGCAGTAAATGAAGGTATAGGAGAATAGTTCATACTTTACGTAGACCACAATGCGACATAACCAGGCTTACAACTGACTGGAATTTACAAGGCAGCTGATGCAGAAGATGTTAAAGCCACACGACAGATGGAAAGAGAAGCATCAATAATAAACGCTGCTTAAATTGGTGATAGAGTGACTAATTTCAGAATACAACACGTGTTTAATACTCCTCAGGCGTATTTTTTTTTTGTATTTTTCCAAAGTATATGAACTGTCAACTTTTATCGTCCCTTCGGTGGGATTTCTTTTCCAATCCCCTAGAGCTTAGATTTTTAAGCAACAGTCTTGCTTCTCCCCCTTGCCAACCAGCTTCTGCGTCACGACCATTTTTAACCGACTTCAAAAGAAATAAGGTGGTTATTGATTCAACTGCATGTTGCTTTTTATGCTAACAGATTGGTCCCGTTTTAAAAACAGTTCTTTATTTAAAAAATTAAAGGGTGTCCCAATACAACATACATGTTTTTTTTAAGTGTATTATAAACCGTAAAGGGCATCGCTCCAAAACTAAATGAAACTGAGTATCACTATAGCTCCCAATACCAAAAAGTAAAAGAAAAATAATTCTAAAAATTAAAGGGTGTCCTTATAGGTAACGAAAATCGACCTATCTTTTGAACCGTTATAGACGAATGCTAGAAAATTGGACAAAATGATGATTACTCTGACCGTTATAATAAGAAGTATAATTTTTAAAAAATATAAATTAAAGGGTGACCCAATAGTTAATTAAATTTGTTGTTTATGGCCATACTTTTGAAGAGTTCTAGTAAGACGGTTGAAATTAATAAAGAAACTGTATTGTTAAGCCCACTATAACAACAAGTATAAAGTTTAGATTTGAAAATTAAAGGGTATGCCAATAGTTAATATAATATGATGTATGTGACCAAGCTTTTGAACCGTTATAGACAGACAGTTGAAATTAACAGGGAACTAGTATTGTTATGTCCGCTATAACAAATTGAATTCAGAAATTAAAGGGTGTTCCCATAATTTTTGTAATTTAACCTATATGGCCATATCTTTTGAACCGTTATATACAAACACTTGAAAATTACAAAGAAACTGCATTGCCAAGTCTGCGTATAATACCCTGCATAAAATTTGGATTTAAAGGGTGCTCCTAAAGTTGAAGTAATTTGATGTAAAATTTTAGACAGGCGTTTGAAACTTACGAAAAAACTGTATTGCTAAGACCCATATAACAAGTATAAAATTTAGGTTTTGAAATTAAAGGTTGTCCCAATAGTTACTGTAATTTGCTAATATTACTAATAATTATTATCAACCTTTTATTCCCACTCTTTTTCGAGGCATTCTCAAACTTTTGAGATTTGAAATTACTTTAGCTGCGTAATTGCTGAACTTGTATTCATTTTTGTAGGGAACTCCCCGCATATTATTCTCACTTGCATAAATTCATTTGCTTTCTACTGTTTCTAAAAGTAATTGTATGTCTTTTTGTTTTATTTTCTTTTCCTATTAATTTTTTTTCTTTTTTATCTTTATTTGGATTTTCCTCTGTCGGTGTTTGAGACAAACATGTTTATGTCTGGCATCTGCACACCAACTTCTGTAACAGCTTCATATTTTTATTGGCAAACTTTTATTTTCAAATATTTTTTACTCACTCTCAAAAGTTTGAGTTATGAAAAGACTTTAGCAGCGTAATTGCTGAGCTTTTTTTTTTATTTAATTTTTGTATGGAACTCCCCCCATATTTTACTCACTTCCATGTATTTATTTTTTGTGCCTTGTTGTGCAAAAAAAAAAAATTCTTTTTTTTATTTTTTAATTTTTTCCTGATAATTTTCTTTTGCTTTTACTACTTTTCTTTTAGATTTTCCATGGCAAGTAAATGTCTTGTGTCTGATTAAATTGTACGAAAAGATTGTTCGTAAAACGCACTTAAACTGTAACAATCAGTTGATATTTCCCTACTTCTTTTCATTCTTTTGATTGTTATTTATTTTTAACAATTTTGAAAATGAGAAAAATACTTATTTTCAATAAAAAATTATCGGTTTTACCCAAAAGTAAAATGAAAAGTATGTGAGCCTTTTTATAAAATTATTTTCTTCCTTAACATTTCCTCTATTTTCTCTGTGTGTGTGTAACAGGTTTATAAGAATTCTTTGTTTTGTATTACAAATAAATTTATTTTTAAAAAATAACTCACATTATGAGTTTTCAAGGCCTAAAAGGGATGAGAAAAAATCTTAAAGAAACAATGGCGGACAAAGTATAAAGGTAATAAAAAAATCTTTCAATCATTATAAATAAAGACTCAATTACTTTATTAAATTATGTCGAACGTGATAATACGAGTATTGATAAAAAATGTTACATCGGCTTTTCCAACTGGGTCGGGCTGTTGCAATCAATCCACTCGAGGTTTACTACCTGACAATATGTGTGTGAAGTTAAATTTTAAAATTTATAACCCTAGCCACATTCTGTTACGATAACAGAGCTATGTTAATCACTTAACATAACCAATGTTAATACAAAAAATTTAATAGTCATAAAAGTTTCCGTACGATATTTAAATAAAATAAAAGTGGATAGAAACAAAAATATTGGGGAACACTTCTAGTAGTGTCTTTATTGAACCCCATAAGTCAAATATATTAACATTTTGTTTGTTAAGAAATTATAGAGGTTTTTCCAAAAACACCACTTTTGTAATTTTAAAAAGGACTTTGGTCCTTTTCTCGAAAATGAAAGAGAGTGGGCGAAAAAAATGTATTGGAGAACACTTCTAGTAGTGTCTATATTAAACTCCAATAGTCAAATATATTAACATTTTGTTTTTTAAGAAATTATAGAGGTTTTTCCAAAAACACCACTTTTGAAATTTGAAAAAGGACTTTGGTCCTTTTCTCGAAAATGAAAGAGAGTGGGCGAAAAAAATTTATTGGAGAACACTTCTAGTAGTGTCTATATTAAACTCCAATAGTCAAATGTATTAACATTTTGTTTAATATAGACACTACTAGAAGTGTTCTCCAATAAATTTTTTTCGCCCACTTTCTTTCATTTTCGAGAAAAGGACCAAAGTCCTTTTTCAAATTTCAAAAGTGGTGTTTTTGGAAAAACCTCTATAATTTCTTAAAAAACAAAATGTTAATATATTTGACTATTGGAGTTTAATATAGACACTACTAGAAGTGTTCTCCAATAAATTTTTTTCGCCCACTCTCTTTCATTTTCGAGAAAAGGACCAAAGTCCTTTTTCAAATTACAAAAGTGGTGTTTTTGGAAAACCCTTTATAATTTCTTAACAAACAAAATGTTAATATATTTGACTTATGGGGTTCAATAAAGACACTACTAGAAGTGTTCCCCAATTATTTTTTTTTCTATCCACTTTTATTTTATTTAAATATCGTACGGAAACTTTTATACCTATTAAATATTTTGTATTAACATTGGTTATGTTAAGTGATTAACATAGCTCTGTTATCGTAACAGAATGTGGCTAGGGTTATAAATTTTAAAATTTAACTTCACACACATCCTGACAATACATCCATTAATGTTTGATGTGAAAGGACAGAGGCAGAGAAGATTGTTGGCATACGCTTCTACTACTGAACAATATTTGTGACAGTTTACTTAAGGACAGATTGAGATTCCCTTCAGATAAAGCGACTCGTTTGGTTAATAAGCCTTTTTTCAGGATCATAAAGGGAATTAGTGATAAGTTGGTCACAATGCGACGAAACGTAGTGGCTACACAGGGTACTGATGAAACTTCTGTCTCCATAAAAGAGGATCTCCATTAACCATTTCTTTACAGGACAAATTGTTTTTCTAAAAGGATGTTTTTAAGCCCTCAGTTTTGGACTTTTATCATCAGTATATTTTGAAAAATTATTTTAAATAGGTTCACGCTGGACAGTGCTGATTGATGGATTAAGCAGATTTATTTTAAAAATTAGTCATCAAATCGGTCATTATAGACAGACCACTTTGTGGTTTTAATGGCGCCTATAAGTTGCCATCTAAAAAAACCATCAGTCAAACTGCCGATAGATTTCTCAATGAAGCAGTAGCATCAATACGTCGAAGAAGAAATGTGTCTATTGAAGAAAATTATTCGCCGCTGCAAAAATAAGTGTAGAAGAATGGAAGAAGATCCAAGTTTATCGATTCGTCGTTCACTGATAGCAGTACAGGTCTCTGTTTGTCAATTTCAGGAAAAATTTTTAGACAAAGCTGTTAACCTGCACCCGTATAAAGTCCACCTGGTGCAGGAATTAAGACAACCGGATCATCATATAATCCGTTTTTTTTCTAACGGGTTCTAAAGCAGCTGGCAACTGCATCCAATGTTTTATCGCAAATAAGGGCTTAACGGATTTTTGAATAAAAAAAAAATTGCCACCAATCCATATAAGACACTACAGTTTCCATTACTTTAAGAAAAGTAGCAGTACGTTTGGTGAGATTTCCGAGCGGTTGGCACCACTATTTGATCTATTTCCTCTAAAATAAAACCGGAGCATATGAAGCAAAACTAAACAACAAAAGACGCTGTTACATCTACAGAAAAATATATTGCCAGGTACTGATTCCATCATAGTGGCATCACTTGACCTTAGTTTTACTATTAATGAAGCTGGAGCTGGCGTTACGGTCAATAAAGATCATAACGGCAACATGATCAATGATTTAAGTTATGGTTTGAATATATGGACAAGAATGAATCGGCAGGCTAGCTGTGGTTTCAACAGAATGGGACAACATGTCATACGGCGACCGCAGCCTTCTACTTATTGACATCAGAATTTAACAACAAGTAGATTTCGATTATTGAATCTATCAAATGGCCTCAGAAGTCGTGATGCTTGACACCTCTATACTATTTCCTATGCATTCACATGAAGTCACTCGCTAATGCAGATAATAATTATTGCAAGAAAAATAAAACACCAACTTTAAAAAACACAAATTAACTATGGGGAAACCCTTTAATTTTAAGATTAAAATTTTATACTTGTAATTATAGCGGGCTTAGCGATACAGGTCCTTATAAATTTCAGCTGACTGTTTATAATAATTTAAAAGTTTGTCCAATACATCAAATTACAATAACTATTGGTACACCCTTTAATTGTCAAATCCAAAATTTTTACATTTTGTTATAGCAGACTTGTTAAATACCGGTTTAAAAGTGTAAGTACATATAAAAAAATTAAATCAACTAACGGGGCACCCTTTAATTTTTAGTTTTTTTTTTGTATTACTTTGTGCTATTGGGATCTGTAGTAATATGCAGTTTGTTAAGCTTTGAAAGTGGTGCCCTTTACAGTTCATCATACACATAAAAATATGCATATGTTGCATGGGGACACCCTTTAATTTTAAGATTGAAATTGTATACTTGTTGTTATAGCAGACTTGACGATACAGGTTTCTTTTAAATTTTAGTAGTCTGTTTATAATGATAAAAAGTTTGGTCACATACATCATTTACAAACAAGTACTGGCACACCCTTTAATTTACAAAATCAAAATTTTTACTTTTTCTTACAGCAGACTTGTCAAATACAGCTTCAGAAATATGGCCATATAAAAAAATTAAATGCACTAATGGGTCACCCTTTAATTTAATATTTTGAATATATGTATATACTTTTTTATTATAACTGTTGTAGAAATCGACTTTCTGTTCAATTTTCAAGGGTTGGTTTATAACGGTTTCAAAGATATGGTCGTCTAGGTCAATTTACATCAATTATGGGATCAGCCTTTACTTAAATTTTTTTCATAACTTTGTGCTATTGGTATCTTTAGTAATACGTAGTTTCTTAAGCTTTGAAAGTGATACACTTTGCAGTTTATAAAACACGTAAAAATATGTATGTTGCCTGGGGCACCCTCTAATTTTGAAAATTATTAGCTGTAAACATATTCATTTAAAGAAAAAAATTTTTTTTTAATTTTTTCAAAATTAATGATTTCTGCGGGCACAAACATTAAAAAGCAACATTCAGATGAAATGATAACCTGCTTCCTTTTTTTTAACCGAATTTTATTACCGCTTAAAAGTACTTTAATTTGCATTTTTTTAATTAATTTTTGCTAAAAGGTTTTTTATCTAGATTTGAAGGTTTTCTTTCTCAACACTAATTTGTTTAACAATTCAATTAGTTGTTAAAGTAATAAAATTTTTTATTGTTTAAATTTGGCATACAATTTTGCCCAGTTTCTAAATCTGAATAGATATATTTTTTAATGGATTTAAAAAATATTTTAAAAGCTTGTTGCTTGATCTTTTAATAATTCTTTTTTTATTTTTTTTACCTTCTCTTCATTTCAGGTAAGAAACGCTACAAGTGACAAATAATTTGTTTCCATCCATGAGTCAAAATTATCATAAATTAATGTCAGTCAACAACAATGAAAGCGAAAGTGCACCAATTTTATTGACGATTTTCAAATGCGTATGTAATTTAATATTTTTAATAATTGAAATATTTCAGATGAAATAAAATATGTGTTTTTAATATTTGAAATTAATGCGGAAGGTGAACAAACGGGTTTTTGGCAAAACTTTTTTTATTTGAGTTGTTTTGAGTAATAAAGTGTTTCTAACGAATTTGTTACTTTTTGCTTAAATCTAATAATTTATTAGTAAGTTTTCGATTTATATTAAAGGGTAATTTTTTGAGATTGTGGTTTTCAAAAGAAGTATTTTTTTGATAGTTTCTGTGAAGTAATGGACGTGACTAAATAAAATTCTGTTTAAATTAAATATTCACCACTAATACTGGTGGTTAGCTCATCCAATAACTATTTATCTTTCTAAAGGGTGCTTTTTTAACCCCATAGATATTTAATTGATTAAAAATTACACAAAAAATATTATTTTAATAAAAATAAATTTGAATACACGACATTTGAAAATGTTTTTAGAAATTCGGCACCGCATTTGTTCTTGAGTAAGCGCATTTCGATCCGTACATTAAAAATAACACGGATAATGTTGCCCTCTCAGCGTAAATTTTTGCTGATTTATCAGCATAAATCAGTGACTTCATGTGAACCAACAAGAGATAATCGAGAGCTATATAATGGCACGATCTTGAAGGCCAACTGACAGGTCAATTTCTCGGCATAAAATTATTGCGAAATTTTGATTTTATATAACGATAGTTGCGGTCGCCACATAACACGTAGCACTATTCTATTGTTATCGCATTGCGTCTGTCGGATCAATATCATCCATATTTTCAAACAAAAATTTATTGATCGAGGTGGGGTAATGGTCTCCATTGATCGAAACGCTAGCTACAGCTTTATGTCAAAAGAAAAAAGGTCCATTTCGAGTGTAGTTGAGTCTGAAAGTTTTGTTGCGGACTGACTTCACACCATATGTGGCAATTTTGCTTATTAATAAACCCTTAGCCAACGTAATCGCCGCAGATTCCAACTGGTCTAAAGCTTAAGCTTCAGAAGAATGACGCATGTGATGGTCTCCTGGCTTTAATTTCGACACCAGCTGCATGTTATACGAGTGAAGGCCAGAATCTTTGCAAGATTTTTTGCATGTAGTTATTCAACAGGGCCGCAACTCCTGCGACCCACGACAAATCGATAAATTTGGATTTTCTTTTACATTTTTCGTTACAACGGCGAAATACTCTTTAGTACGATTATTTCTTCAAGATGTTGGTGTTATTGCCCTCCTTTTCTTCTTAAACAAGACATTCAATTAAAATTTTCTATATTCCTGCTGTCGATGGGGATTGAACTCATGGTCTTTTGTTTTAACAAACAAGCAGACGCCAGTAAAATGCAAATACGCTGTGGCTTAACAGGTGGTAGCTAAATTTTCGTTACGCTGTATATCCACACACACACACACACACATACACAGACACATACACACACACCACACTTAGTAAGTGGTGAAGGAACTAATTATTCGCTAATGTTTTTAGTTACCACACGCATGAAAACAATAACAATATTAGATTTTATTGTTGCAGATATTTAAAGGGTTAAATATGTCTTTTGCCACCTTTGGTGAAGGTTATAAAAAGAAGAAGAATAAGAAGAAAAAGAAGAAGAAGAAGAAGAAGAAGGTTATTTTAATTTGTATATTTGTTATTTTAATACTTTGTCGTCTCTGAACAGATAATAAAAAAAATTTAATTTAAAAGTCATGCTTAGAGATTGGTCCTTGTTGGAAAATATTTTCAAAAATAAAGGGTGGCCCTATATAACATACGTAATTGCAATGTATTGCTTGAGCCCTAAGGTATGGAATTTGAAGTTTTCACAGAGAGCAAACTCGAACGACAAAACGTTATTAAAAACTAAGCTTAAAAATTAAAGGGTGTCCCTATATATTTGAAATTATTTCTTAAGCATTTTTAGACAGATTAGTTAGAATTTATATAGAATATATGTTTTCAAATCTGCTAAATAATAAATTATTAAATAAAGGGTGTCCCCTTAGGAGAAGTGTATGACCATTTCTTTGAAACCTTTACGGAAAACTCGTACGTGACAGACGAGTGTTATTAACAATTTTTACTTTTCCGTATCATTAGTTTATCGTTTATCATCTTACAAAAAATCATTAACATTAAAAACAATTTAAAGCTTAATTTTAATAAACTTTATGCATGCTTGTATGTGCGTATGTTTGTCAGCTTTTTTAGCAATATAAAAATGGCCTTAATAGTTGCTTACTTTCTTACCGAGCTTTTTAAAAAACATTTTTAAGAGGATTATTTTCTCATTACTTTTTACATAAATGTTAAAATTAAGAAAATAATAATTCCAATACTGAATTTTTAATATTAATGTTGAAGAGCGCTCACTGTGTATTAATTGTAGATAAATATGTAAGACCGCGAAATATGTAAGAGAATAATGTTTTAATTTTAGGAGCGTAGAATGATAAAACTTTTGTGCATTTCAAGAGATTTTTTGCCAAAAAAAATCCATTGCTGGAGTTTCCAATACATATGGACTTCTGACAAGAAATTGTTTTTCTGTAATAGCTTTTGTTAAATCCCAGAAGACCTTGGATAAGACTCGGTTAATTTCCGAATTCTCATGTGTGTATAAAAATTTATCAAGTACCAATATTGAAAGGTAATGATACTTTTTTGCGATTTCAAAATTTTAAGAAAGTTGCGCCGCTTATAATACTTTTATGCTAAATGTGTGGCAACCTCTTCATAATGTTTAATGGATATGTTAAATTTTTTTTTGATTTTCCTATCACAATATATGATAATATAGACGCAGTGAAGAACAAGTAGCAAAATATTAATTTTAGCACCAGAAGTATTTCAGAAGAGTTTGGTTCTATACTATACTATACTATACTATACTATACTATACTATACTATACTATGAGAAAATCACCAGAATATCTTATCGAACAAGTAAGATACGTTTGCGAAGTTCTACCCCACAGCCTTAGGAATGCCTTGGACTTTAGACCCCAGATAGCAGACACAAACGCAAAGAAGAGATCTTCACTTAGCAAAGGACTGAACCCTTATAACAGTATGCCGAGTGATATCAAAGATGAAGTTAATATAAATCTTTTTAGAAGGAAGACTGTCAATTTTATAAATCAATTTGTTAAATTAAACTAAAATGAAATGTATTTTGAAAGTATTATAAATACTACTAATAAAGATAATAATAATAATAACAGAACAGAGGTACATTTCGGGTTAAAAACTTAAATATTTTTTTGCTAATTTGGTACATTTAATTACAAGTTTTTAATGCTTTAAAGGTTTTAAAATTCTAATACCGCGCACGATAGAACTTTAAATTGTAAAAAATATACAAAAAATTGTAATGAAGAATTTTTTTTTGTACGAAAGATCAGATCATGGATTTAATATTAAAAAATGATTTCGGGTATATGTCCACCGCGGCTGCATGTGGCGAAACGCATTCCATTCCGTCCGATTTTGGATCACATTTTCAAGTACTGCTGGCCGTATGTCACGAATAGCTTCCAAAGCGTAAATTGTTGCTGGTTTATCAGCATAAACCCGTGACTTCACGTTTTCCAACAGGAAATAATCGAGAAGTGTCAAATCGCACGACCTTGGAGGCCAATTAATAGGTCCTTTTTTGAAATCAACTTATCGCCAAATTTTGATTTAAATAACTCGATGGTTGCGGTCGCCATATGGCACGTAGCGCCGTCCGTTTGAACCACTTTTCGTCCGGATCAATGTCATCCATATTTTTAAATACAAAATCATTAATCATGGTGTGGTAATAATCTTCATTAACCGTAACTTTAGATCCGGGCTCAATTTTGAAGAGATAAGGTCCGAAGAGGCCACCAGCGTGTAAATCATACCAAACGGAGCATTTTTCTGAATGCAATGGAGTCTGTTATGGATTGGTCTCACTCCATATGCGGCAATTTTGCTTATTAACAAAAGCGTTAAGCCAAAAATGAGCGTCATAGCTGAACACAATTTGGCGGTAAAATAACGGGTCAGTTACTAACTGTTCTAGAGCCCAATCGGCGAAAGAACGACGCATATAATGGTCTCGTGGTTTTAATTACTGCACTAGCTGGATCTTTAACGGATGTAGGCCAAGATTTTTGCGGTAAATTTTCCACATAGTAGACGGAAAGAGCCTTAATTCCTGCGGCCGACGACAAAAAGAGAGCATCTAGAAACTTATACAGAATATGTGTTTCATTATATCCAATAAATAATAAAAAAAAAAAAAAAATAGAAATTACAGGGTGACCCCATAGAGCCATATATGGCCTCCGTTTTTAAGCCATTGCGATTTGCATTAAGTATATACAACTAAGCAAAGTATGTAATATAACAGCAAGAATAAAAACTAAAATAAGTATTAAAGGGTGTGCCATAGGTAACGAAAAAATAGGTGGCTTTATCTTTTAACACTTTTTAGATAGAAGCTTTAAAATTAGATAGAAATTGTATTTATTGGTTTCTTGTAGTTAAATGTGTTAAGTTTTTGTATTCAAATCTAACTTTATATGGGTTACCCTCTAGCCGCCTGCCCATGATTGATAGTGTTTTTTTTTTCAAGATTTTTTTTTTTTTTATAAAACAAACGCTTAAAAACCAACCTTTAAATTAAGAACATCTTAATAACTGCTAAACAAATTAGCATTTGCATTTTGTCCATAAATTTAAACAACATGCTTTTACGATTGATTAGAATTTTGAAAGTGATAAATGTTTAAATGCAGTCACAAAAAAAAAATAATAATAATAATGGCCTTAAAAACTCAACTTTGTTAATTAAGATAAAATTTTATATTTTTATTTCAAATGTTTTTTAATTGATTATGAACACGAAATATTAGCTTTTAAAAATTTTATAATTTTTTTTTTATTTTAATTTCGGTTTTAATTTTTCTCTACCTGCATTTATTTTCAAACAAGCTTTTCTTGCTGCTTTATTTAAATTTAATTTATATTTATTTTTAAAATTTAATTTATTCCTTTTTAACAGTCATATTCTTTTTTTTCCATTCAAAATGAAATTCCTTGGCTGTTAATATTTCGTCAGAACTTAATGTGCTTGAGTGTGCAGAAAAAAGTAAATAAGTGTCAGTGTCTGAATTACAAAACTAGTTAAACTAGTTTTAATTAAAAAAAAAAAACTAAAATCAGCAAATTATTATATTTTATTGTAAGTTGTATAGTTCATAAATAATGTAATGAAACAGCAGAGGACAAATTAATAGCAGCTTTTCCCAAAAAAAAAAAAATTTTGTTAAAAAATAACACAAATTAAAAATTAAAATAAAACCCCCAAGTGTGAACTGGAGTCTTTCTATACTGATAAAAAAAAATAATAATCACTTCTCTATTTGGACACCCTATAATTTCTATTTTTTATACTTGTTGTTAAAGCGTATAGTAGCTTTACATGGTCTGTTAAAGTTACAAATGCCTGCCTATAACCGTCTAAAAATTAAGATCACATTTGTCAAAATTACGGTCTCTATGGAACACCCTGTAATTTTTAAATAAATTTCCTACAATTATTTTCATAGTGCACGTATTTATTTAGACTCTGTGTAAATTCTATATATATGTCTGTCTACTACAGGAAAAAAATTTAAGCCATTTACGTTTATACAGCGTTACTATGGGAACACCCTTTATTTTATTTTGTTTTAAAAGCTGACATTAAAATACCTAAGCGTAAGTAGTTGCCTATTGCGGCTTAAAAATAAACTAGAAAATAATGTCACTATTGGGTCACCCTTTAATAAATTTTTTTTTATAATTTTTAATTTTTTTTGGTACTTGTGGCTTTAGCCGACATAGTTTTACAGAAATTGTAAAAACTTGCGGCTTTAAAACGTACCAGAAAATCATGTCACTGTTGGGGCACCCTTTAAAAATTTTTTTTTTTATAATTTAAAAAATTTTTTTTGGTACTTGTTGCTTTAGCCGAAATTGTTTTACAGATATTGTAAAAACTTGCGGCTTTAAAACGTATCACAAAATCATGTCACTGTTGGGGCACCCTTTAAAAAAAATTTTTTTATAATTTAAAAAATTTTTTTTGGTACTTGTTGCTTTAGCCGACATTGTTTTACAGATATTGTGCAAACTTAGTAGCAAAAAGCTACTACCTTTCATACGTAAGCCCAAAATTGAATAATTTACTTAAGGCCCGCCCAGCTTTAGTTTTATATAAAGTGATGAAATGAAAATGTTTCAAATTGTTTTATTATTGTTAATTAAAAAAATAATTAAATAAAATATTTCAAGTTATACTACTGCTATTTTTTTGTTGTTACTTTTTTCTTTAATATTCAACAACAATTGCTCTACACTCGAATTAACAATAATTAACAATTGTGGTTTTTTTTCTTAATACTTCACATTGTTTTTATTTACTTTTTATTTGTTGCTGTAATTAATGTGATAACATAAACTGAATTTAAAAATTATTACACATACACAAAAATTATTACGCAATTGTTGCAAAGTGGCTGAGAGCTGCTGTTGTGGTTGTTGTTGTATTTAACATTGAATTAATGAAAACCTCACAATTAATTTTGTAGTTAATATTTTTGCTTTTTTTTGGAGATTTGATAATTGAAGAAATATTATGGCAGACAAGAAATAAAAAAGAAAAACATTCAAAGCAATTTTCTGCTTGTTGAGTTTCCATGTGAAGTAATTTTTGTTGTTCATTTTTTGTTGTTTTTGTGGCAGAGTATAAAAGAAAGGGGTCATGATAAATTGATGCTGTAATGAAAACACATGGTACAAAATTGAGTTGTGTCAACAAAACTTGTTAGAAAAATTAAAAGAAACTCCAACAAGACTGTAGTGTTCTATTAACACCCTTCACCGTACAACATCTAGGAATCACGTTCAATATTTTTTATTTTTAATAGAATATTTCGAAACTAATAATTTGAATGATATTTTGTGCCGTAATTTCCTTAGTAAAATACTTATAAACCATTTTTGAATAGACTTAAAAATTTACTTTCGAAAAAGTTTTTTCCGCTTTGAAACATCGTAAATTATAATATAGAGGCAACATATAAATTGTGGCAAAAAATTTAAAGTTATAAGTAAAATATTTTGAATTTTAATAGAAAATCAGTTTTTGAGCTTTTATTTATTTTTTATTTTTTTACAATTTTTTTATTTGATAATTTTTTAGCTTCGATTTTTATATTAAATAATTTTTATTTTATTAGTTCTTAACAAAATTTAAAATTGTTAGTGAATTTATATATTTTTTTAATAAATCTTTTTTCTGTTATTTTCTATTTTTAGCAAAATTTTTTATTTTTTTATTTTCTAATTTTTGTTAGTCACATGTCAAATTTCTGAAAATAGTGACATTTTTTTTTTAATTAGATCAGCACAAACTGTTTTATTAAATAGGTTGTTTGTAGACCTTTTGATTATTTAGTTGAATTGTAAGGTGCGGCTCGAGGTCCTCTTTTTTAATAAATTAAAAACAAAATAACTTTATTGTTTTTATTTATTTCTCAATATTCCAATATTTCGACCAACTTTGTTGGTCATCTTCAGGGAAATAAGAATTAATTATTTTCAGCGTCGTCCGTTTGTTTATGTTTACACTTTGTCACAAAAAAGAGGACCTCAAGGCGAACCTTACAATTCAACTAAACTGTTTAATTTGTATTTAGTTTCATTTACATTTATTGTATTTTTGGTAAACTTATTTGTTATATTTTGCAAATATTATCATTTAACCTTAAGTACTCTTTTAATTTTTTAAATATTGAAGTACTTTTATGGCAAACTCTTTAGCCAAACCCCTTTCAATAGTATTACAATGTTATAAGTGAGTTTTAGATTTAATAATTCAAACTTCCCAATGAAGCCAAGGGTAAAAATCCTTTCTTTCTATTTTAGGTACCTTTTTTCAAAGCTAAATAAATATTTAAATAAATAAATATTTTTTTCACAAATAAATAGAAATATAAAACTACAATAAAACAATAAAAAACTACCCGTTTTACCCTTTCAACACAATATTTAAAAAAAAAATTTTTTTTATTCTTCAATCAAATGGATTTTGTAATAATTATTGCAAAAATTTCAAGAAGACAAGTATTTTTTGCTTAAACACTTTTCCGTTTTTGGCCCATTAAAGTACTTTTTTTTAACTCCATCGCACTAACATCTTTGTTATGTTTTTTTTTACATTTTTTTAATGAAAATATTTTATAATTAAATTTTGATTAATTTTACAATAAAATTTAATCCTTAAAAAATTTTGGATGAAATTTTTTTGTTATATTACGATTTTTTTTTTTTTTTTAATTTCAAGAACTTTTTTTTCGTAATTTTTTGTGATTCAAAAAATTGAAAATTTTTTTTAAGAAATTCGATTTTGTGATGTATTTATTTATGACGTATTCATTATTATTTGTTTTCTTAGTTTTTTGTTTTTTTTTGTGGATTTATATTTTTTAGAAAATTTCATTCAATGTTGAAATTTCAATTTTTGCTTAAATTTCGAAATCTTGTATTATCAAGTTCATGTTAGAGACTTGTTATAGAGAGAAGAAGAGAGAAATGATTTGTGATGTGCGTGGACTTTGTCTAACCAAATCAATATTGATTAAATTAATTCGTTAAAAAGATGTTGTTTACAGTGTAAACAACGTATGCTGATGATGCGAAGAATGCTGATGAAATATGTACCAATCCAGAAAATACAGCATTACATGCTGGTGTCTTTGGGAAACGTTCGCATACATTTGTAAATTATTTTTCTTTCTTCGAAAATTTTTAGTAATTAATAAAAAAAGGAACTTAAGCCGAGGATTAATTTAAATTCATTGATAATAATGAAATTGTTTAAACAAAAAGCACAACATAATACAACAATATTTTTAAGGCATCTTAAAACACAATGAAAAAAAAATTCTTTGTGCCTTTTATTTTTTCTTACGCTTGACATTTTCCCATGACGTCTTTTTATTCATTCAAAAAATAATTTCGGTTTTAAAATTTCAATTAACACATAAAAATGCTTTAAATCTGAATGAGTTTTTTATGTTTTCTTTTTGTTTTATTATTTTTCTTTTTTTTTTTAACAATTATAGAAATATAAAAGCATAAAAGCAACCATGACATGTTCGTTTCATGAAATATTATCCAAACATTCATTTTCCGCAGCAAACAAGTGAAATTAATGTTTGTGCTTTTTCAAATGCTCTCTCCCACTGACAGCTGTTGCTTGCATTCATTTTCTTTTCCATTTGTGGAGTGTTAAAAGAGTGCGGAGGGGGTTATGGGTGGGAGAAAAAAAAAATAAATGCTTGATGCAACCATAATTCAACCTCAATCGGTGGCGTTACTTAAACAAATAAAAAGAAAAAAGATTAAACGAAAGAAAAAACAAAAACGAATAAAACACCCAAGAATAAAACAGCTGAAAAGCAATAAATCAACAAATCAAATTTTAATTATAATTATTTTTTTGAGAGAACACTAAAACAAAATATTGCTTGCAGCAGCAATAAAAGCGAGCCAATGGAAAAATAAAGCCTTTTATCGCTTAACCTTTCGTAATTGCTCAAACGTAAGCCTGACGATTGCTTAAAATAGGCTTTTCCTAAAAGATTTCATTAAATGTTTTCTAACCATTTGCAGTAAAAACAATTTTGAGCTTAAAACTGAAGTATAATGCTTTTTACGCTATTTAATCCATTTTAGTACTTTTTTACACAATTGTTTACAATGAAAGCATTTAGTTGATTTCATATATATTTAATGAATTTTTGGTAAATTTACTTAAAATATTTTGCAAATAGTACTATTTAAGCTTAAGTACTTTTTTACTTTTTTGTCCATTTTAGTACTTTTGTGGCAAACTATTTAGCCAAACATCTTTTAGTAGTATTTAAATTTAATAAAAAAAGTCTTAGTGTCAATGTTTTTAACTCCCCAATAAAGTTTAGCTATTCTTACCCTTTTTTACCAATTTAGGTACTTTTTTCTTAATGGCTCATTACTGCTTGTGTTTTTTTTAACAATTTTCTAAAGCTGAATGATTATTTAATCTGATGTTTCTATTGTAAAAACTTAATCTTTATTTCCCCAAAAAAAAAAAAATAATAAATATAAATTACCCATTTTTGGCCCAATAAAGTACTTTTTTTAAGTGCGTCAGCCTAACTTTTTTAAAAAACTTTTATAATAACGTTAATGATAACTAGTTTTAAATTTTTCAACTAAAATGCAGAAATACTTCGAAACGAGTTTTTTCATTTCTCCCCTTTAGGTACTTTTTGTAAGCCTAATGAATTGTGTTCTTTTAAAACATTTTTCAAACAAATTTTTAATGTAAATGAAATAAACCTTTAACCTGATGTTGCTTTTGTAAAAAATTTATTTTTTTTTTGCAAAAAAATAATATAAAAATTTACCCGTTTTACCCTTTTAATACAAAAGGAGCCTGAAATATTAAACAAATTATTTTTTTATTTTTTAATTTATTTAATAAATTTTGTAATATTTATTTCAAAAATTTCAAAATACAAGTATTTTTGCTTGAGTACTTTTATATCTTTTTGCCCGTTAAAGTACTTTTTTTAAATTCCGCCACACTAACATCTTTAAAAAACTTTTATGTGTACTAAATGATAACTAGATTCAATTTTTAATACTGCAAATAAAGCTGAACTAGTTTTCCCATTTCGCTCCTTTAGGTACTTTTTTTTAACCGAAAAAATAAAAAAATAACTAAAATTTCCTGTTTGGCCCCTTAAACAAAAAAAAAAGAGTAAAAGTTAAAAAAAATCATTTCTTGGTTACTTCTTAATCTATTTAATGAATATCGTAAAATTTGTTTATATAATTTTAAGCACACTAGTATTAATGCTAAAGTACTTTATCCCTATTTTACCAATTAAAGTACTTTTTGGGCAAACCTCTTTAAGGTGATATTTTTAAATAACTTTTATATATAATAAAGGATTTCTAATTTCATATTTTTATGCTTTGAATAAGGCGGAGATATTTTTTCCCAGTTTATCCCTTTAAGTACTTTTTTTAACGGTTTATGAATCATGACTGATAAGTTGTGTTCTTTTGAAAGATTTTTTCAAAATATGTAATATTATTTTAACGTGATGTTTCTATCGTAAAATTTTGTTCTTCTCTCTTATATATAAAAAAATAAAAAAGTACCCGTTTTGTCCCTTAAAGAAAAAGAGAGTCTGAAACCTTAAAAAAATTAAATTCTTGGTTTTTTTCAACTTATTTAATGGCTTTTGTAATTTTTTATTCAAAAGCTCTTACAAACAAAAGTGTTTATAATTAAATACCTTTTAAATTTTTCCCCTTTTGAGGTACTTTTTTGTAGGGTTCTTTTTCTTTATGTTTCTTAGTAACTTTAAAGCTAGCAAATAAGTAAATCACAATTATACTACAACAATAATTTATTAATGGGATTTTTTTTTCATTATTTCTAATACTATGTTTCCCCTAATGGTATACTTCCCTTTTTTTAAAAATTCTTCGAAAATATTTTTAATTTTATAATTTTTTATGCAGAAATTATAATAATATTAAAAATGCCTTTCAAAGAAAAAAAAAAAAAATACTGGCCCATCAAAAAAAAAAAATTTTTTTTATGGAGAAAGCACTCTTGGTACTTTTTGAGTAAAAGTAACAAAAAATGTCCCATTTGTATAAATTTCAATTTGAATTGCGCATATTTTCTATTTTACTAAAGAAGGTGGACTGATTTTGATATACTTTCACAGTTTTGATGGAACACTAGCTGTAAAAAAAACTAGAGAAATTTTTTCTTGATGCAGCTTTTTGTTAACTTCTTTTTTGTCCCCCTATACAACTGTAAGTTATGTAGCACCTTTGAACCATATATCATCCATATTTATTTCATCTAAATAAAGAAGCAAGGGTTTTGTTGTTATGTAGAGAATTGCTTCTGGTACTTTTTATGTCATATCGTAAGTACATTTTGTTCAATTTTATTTACGCTTTCAAGGTTTAAAAAATATAAAATATTTTTTTTTATTCCATTTACCCAGTTTTGTAAACAAAGCAATAAATTTTGTGTGTTACTAATGTCCTAAATGCATTCACTTATAATTTCTTTGGTACTTTTTTTTCAATTTTTTTTTTGTTTTGTTCGCTTTTATTTTATTTAATTTTTTTATTTTATTTTTTTTTTTCTTTAAATCAAACTCATGAGTTTTGTTCTGTTTTATGACGAGAAGTAAAATATTATTTTTGTTTAAAAAAGCCTCAATTTAAATTTAAAATTTTTACGATGTGGCACATAAAACCAGGCAGCCAAATACATGAATAGTTTCCAACCACATGCTATACTTTATTACTTTCTATTTTCCTATTTCTTTTTGTTTTAATTTTTCTTTTTTGTTTATTATTTGAAATATTTTGCAAATAGTACCATTTAAGCTTAAGTACTTTTTCACTTTTTTTACCCATTTTAGTACTTTTATGGCAATTATTTATATTTGTTTAATATGTTATCTGAACATGGCAAGTGATAAAATGTTTTGTTGTTAAACAAAAAAATGTGATTTTTTCGCGTTTAAATTAAAATTTTTGTGTGAACCATTAAGGAGATGCAATTTTCTTTTCGGGTAACAAATTAAGGCATAATGAATTTTATTAATTATTTGATTGTTTTTGTTGTTGTACATTTATTATATAGATCAAAATTATAACTGTAAATGAAAAATATATAAAAAGTGAAAAATTATGAACAGTTTTTTTTCACCTTTCCAATTTTTGTCGCTGAGTCTTGGTTACTTTTTTCTTTAAAAAAAAATTTCTTTAAAAATTTATTAAAATTTTGTTTTAAACTAAAAATCTATTATTTCCATCACATGAATAAACTAATTTTCAACGAATTTTACGAGAACAACATATTTTTTTTTTCTTCAGATAACAATCTTTGTCAAGGCCAAAAGTAGATATAGATTTTTGTTATAAATTCAATTCACTAAATAGAAACTTCATGCTTCAATTGCATTTAAAAATTAAAATGCCATGTCACTGTTTGTTAAAAAAAAAAGAAAATCATATATTGCGTGACTAACAGATTTTTCACACCTTAATTTTTCTTTTTCTCTGGCATTAAATTTCCTTGAAATGTCAACATGGAACTTTTTTGTATGAGGATTTTTTTTAAATTAAAACAAATCTATTAAAATTCCCGCTACGCGTTGTGAGTTCTAAAGTAATAAAAAGACTTAATAAATGACAACTATCGGTTAGCCGACACATTGAATAATAAATATTAAAAGTATAAAACTTGGAATAAAATAAGAAATGTGTGTAAAAATCGCTAAATAGGATTGTGGCTTAAAAGGTTCGTCAGTAAAATATTTTTTAGTGCCGATTTTGGGCCGGCGTCATCAGCACCGGCGAGCGCTATAAATCAATTATAAACAATTTATTCTGACTTAACCCGTACACTATTGAACGAAAAGACAGGATTTAAATGACCGGATCACTTCTTTCACTTGATTGATTCGGTCAATTTAACCCGTTACTTCGCGAACGATACAGCTCTAATTGACACCATCGTAAGACTTAAGACTTCTTGAAGTTTTTTGAGTGGTTTTCTAGACTTACAGTACCATACGCTACAAACTATTGTGCAAACAGCCTTGTAACACCTACTCACTTCGCTTTTACTGTAACATCGACCAGGCAACGAAAAAATTCCGAAATCGACGAAAATTCCGAAAATTTTCGAAAATCTAAAAGCTTTAAAAAACGAGGTTTAACATAAAACTATTTATTTTATTTCCGTAAAGTGTTGGAAAAAAACGTCTGAAAATTGAAAAATTTTAAAAAATGTTGAATATTCGAAAAATCGAAAAGTTATGAAAAATCGTTTATTTTAGCTTTTTTTGAAGTTAGATATTTTTCTTATTTATTGTTTTAATGTTTAATATTAGAAAAAATCTAAAAACCAAAAAAAGTTTCAAAAATAGTGTTATATTCAAAAAAAAAAAAAGGATAAAAGTTATGAAACATCCTTTTCAACATAAAATTCTGTTTAAGATTTATTTTCTTACAGTTAAATATTTTAAAAAATTTTTTGTGGAATAATAACAATTTTTTAAATTTTCGAACAACAAACGAAATTTAAAATTTTTCGATTACCGAATTTTTTTTCAAACAAGTAACTCAAAAAATATGAACCAAAGACCGAAACTGATGTTAAAATTTTTTTCAAAACATTTCGAAAACAATAATGGAATGAATATAAACAATTTTTTAAAACTATGCGATTATTGAAATTTTTTTAAAACTTTTTATGTCAAAGAAATTACACAAAAAAATTTTATTTACTTTACAATTTCGAAAAAAATTTTCAAATATTATACTATCGATTTCTGAAATTTTTTTGAATAAGAAACTTCAAAAAAATAAATAACTAAATCAAAAGAGATAGTTTAATGTTGAAAACTCCTTAACAAAATTTTTTTATTTTCATACTTTTATACCAAATAATTAGTGATTTTCGAAGATTTTTGATTATTGAAAAGTTTTTGAGTTTTTAAATCAAAGGAAAAAAAAATATAAAAACGAGTTCTGTGTTGAAAATGGGTTCTTTAAATCTTTCGAATTCAGAAATTATTTCAATATCGATTTTAAAAATTATTTTAAAACTTTTCGTTTTTTGAAAATGATTTTCATAATCTAGCACCAAGAAAATAAATCTAAACTAGTATTGAACGCATTTTTTTTATAAATTTTCGATTATCGAAATTAATTCTTGGAATAAAATAAGAAATGTGTGTAAAAATCGCTAAATAGGATTGTGGCTTAAAAGGTTCGTCAGTAAAATATTTTTTAGTGCCGATTTTGGGCCGGCGTCATCAGCACCGGCGAGCGCTATAAATCAATTATAAACAATTTATTCTGACTTAACCCGTACACTATTGAACGAAAAGACAGGATTTAAATGACCGGATCACTTCTTTCACTTGATTGATTCGGTCAATTTAACCCGTTACTTCGCGAACGATACAGCTCTAATTGACACCATCGTAAGACTTAAGACTTCTTGAAGTTTTTTGAGTGGTTTTCTAGACTTACAGTACCATACGCTACAAACTATTGTGCAAACAGCCTTGTAACACCTACTCACTTCGCTTTTACTGTAACATCGACCAGGCAACGAAAAAATTCCGAAATCGACGAAAATTCCGAAAATTTTCGAAAATCTAAAAGCTTTAAAAAACGAGGTTTAACATAAAACTATTTATTTTATTTCCGTAAAGTGTTGGAAAAAAACGTCTGAAAATTGAAAAATTTTAAAAAATGTTGAATATTCGAAAAATCGAAAAGTTATGAAAAATCGTTTATTTTAGCTTTTTTTGAAGTTAGATATTTTTCTTATTTATTGTTTTAATGTTTAATATTAGAAAAAATCTAAAAACCAAAAAAAGTTTCAAAAATAGTGTTATATTCAAAAAAAAAAAAAGGATAAAAGTTATGAAACATCCTTTTCAACATAAAATTCTGTTTAAGATTTATTTTCTTACAGTTAAATATTTTAAAAAATTTTTTGTGGAATAATAACAATTTTTTAAATTTTCGAACAACAAACGAAATTTAAAATTTTTCGATTACCGAATTTTTTTTCAAACAAGTAACTCAAAAAATATGAACCAAAGACCGAAACTGATGTTAAAATTTTTTTCAAAACATTTCGAAAACAATAATGGAATGAATATAAACAATTTTTTAAAACTATGCGATTATTGAAATTTTTTTAAAACTTTTTATGTCAAAGAAATTACACAAAAAAATTTTATTTACTTTACAATTTCGAAAAAAATTTTCAAATATTATACTATCGATTTCTGAAATTTTTTTGAATAAGAAACTTCAAAAAAATAAATAACTAAATCAAAAGAGATAGTTTAATGTTGAAAACTCCTTAACAAAATTTTTTTATTTTCATACTTTTATACCAAATAATTAGTGATTTTCGAAGATTTTTGATTATTGAAAAGTTTTTGAGTTTTTAAATCAAAGGAAAAAAAAATATAAAAACGAGTTCTGTGTTGAAAATGGGTTCTTTAAATCTTTCGAATTCAGAAATTATTTCAATATCGATTTTAAAAATTATTTTAAAACTTTTCGTTTTTTGAAAATGATTTTCATAATCTAGCACCAAGAAAATAAATCTAAACTAGTATTGAACGCATTTTTTTTATAAATTTTCGATTATCGAAATTAATTCTTTTTTGATAAAAAATCAAATGTTTTTAAGTGTTCGTTTTTTAGACATTTTTTTTAATACTTCAGTCAAAGAAAATAAATCAGAAAAAGATCTTTCTGTTGGAAGTCATTTTTTATAATTCTTTGATTTTCGAAAATTTTTCGAATACTAATCGATTTTTCGATTTTCAAACAATTTTTCTAATATTAATTGGAAACGATTTTTGTATTAGAAACGATTTTTCATAACTTTACGATTTTCGAAGCGCAAAAATTTTTCGAATATTTAAAAACTTTTTGAAAAATTAAAGTTTTATAGCCTTTTTCTTGAATGCTTAACTCAGTAAGAAAATTTAGAAAAAGTTTTTAATGTTAAAAGCCATTTTTTATAGTTCTTCGGTTTGCGAAATTTTTTGGAATATTTAACGATTATTCATAACTCTTCGATTTTTGAAAATTTTTGAAATATTTAATTCCAAGAAAATAAATTCAAAACAGAGTTTTATGTTGAAATCGATTTTTCATAATACCTTTATTCGAACATTTAACAATTTTTTTAACATCTTTCAAGTTTTTAGAGTTTTTTTTTTAATTCTTAACTCAATGAATAAGAAAAAGATTTTTATGTTAGAAGTGATTTTGAATAATTTTTCCGATTTTGAATATATTTGAAATATTTTGCAATATTTAACTTAAAAAAATAAAACTTAAATAAAGTTTTATGTTGAAAACGAATTTTTATAAAATTTCGATTTTCGAAATTAATTTTTTTTTTCGAAGTTAATTTTTTTTTTCGATTAAATAACAGTTTTTTAGACGTTTTTTCAAATACTTAATTCAAAGAAAATAAATTTTTATAAAATTTCGATTTTCGAAATTAATTTTTTTTTCGAAGTTAATTTTTTTTTCGATTAAATAACAGTTTTTTAGACGTTTTTTAAATATTTAACTCAAAGAAAATAAATCAGAAAAAAAATTATGTTACAAGTAAGTCATTTTTAATAATTCCTTGATTTTTTGATTTTTGAAAAATTTTTCGAATTTTCAACTTAAAATAGACCTCTTTGTGGTGGAAACGGTTTTTCATAATTTTTCGATTATAGAGTTTTATGTGGAAAACGAATTTTTATAAAATTTCGATTTTCGAAATTAATTTTTTTTCGAAGTTAAATTTTTTTTCGATTAAATAACAGTTTTCTAGACGTTTTTTCAAATATTTAACTCATTTTTGAAAAATTTTTCGAATTTTCAACTTAAAATAGACCTCTTTGTGGTGGAAACGGTTTTTCATAATTTTTCGATAATTTTTCGAATATACAACAATTTTTTAAAATTATCAGTTTAATAGGTTTTTTCAAATAAGATGTGTATGTTAAAAGTAATTTTTTATCTCTTGAAATTTCGAAATTTTTTTCGAACACGATTACGATTTTTCGTAACTCTTCGATTTTCTAGTCATAGTAAAGTACTAATCCATTTCTAATTTAGTCACAAACTTGTCATGACCTGCTCATAGTGAAATCATAATTATTTATTGTCTAGTAAAACTCTAGTCGTAGTCAAGACATCTTTTACGATAGTCACAATCTAGTCATAAACCTGCCAGTATTGTCATAGCTTTCTTATATTCTAGTCATACTGTCATAATCTATTCATAGATTAGCCATAGTCCAATCTTAGTGTAGTCACAGTCTAGTCATAGACTATGAACAGAAAATACACCACGGTATCGTAGTCATGGCCTATTTTTTATATAGTCATAGAGCAGTCCAGTCTTCATTTAAGCAGCAGTCAAGTCAGAATCCATCCAAAGTCATTGTTCATTGTCTATGATGTTCATTGCTGCAGTCGCTGTTTAGTCACAGTCAACATGTAGACTATAGAAATTATTTAGTCTCTCTATTATGATGGTATCTTTAAAATATGTACCACTAATTAGCCATGCCGTAATCTTAATGTAATATTTTTTTTTTAAATTCTTAAATTAATAGCTTGCCGCATTTCTATTCCAGTTTTATATAAAATTATTAACGTAAATATTAATATTAATAAAAATGAACACAACACCAGCCGTCTCAACACAATGAAACCTCATTCATCCACTCACTCATTCATTTAATAAAAATAAATATTTTTCTTTAAAAGCAATTTTCTGATCTTCTAGCAAATTTTGAGATAAATTGAAAACTTTAAGAAGACATGAGTCCGTCGTAACAAAAATGCATGACAGCTTTATAATCTTCTTTCAAAATTGTAGTCTGAAGCAAAACAAAAAAAGAAGAGAAATATAAAAACTAGAAAATAAAACTTCCGCGTTGACTAAATTGATTTGTCAGTTGATTTCGTAGACTTGTGTTAATTACTCTCTTCTTCTTATTTTATTTCTTTATTTGTTTTTTTTTTTGTTTTTTTTTTGTTATAAATGATCCATTTCAATTAATAAATTTTTGTTGTCATATTTTATCAATAAATTCCAACACTCACATAAAATAAACAATACGCAAATGTAATGCATGACTCTGCCTGTTCATGGCAGATTCAAGTGCAGCAGACGCCAGCATTCTTAAGTTGCGTACAAAATAATTTAACAAAAGCTATTAAATACAAAGAAGTGCATTATAATTTATGAAATAATAATTTTTCATTTGGTAACTTTTTTTTTACAAAAATAATAAAAATTATGTGAGTGACATTTTAGATTTAAATAAAATTGATCATAAAATATTGATTTTTTTAAAGTTTCCTTTAATTAAAATGGAATCTGTTTAATTAAGAATTTTGTTTTATTATAATAAAATTGTTAAATTTAAATTCTGATTCATATGAAGAGTTAAAGCCACTTTAAATCAGATACGCAATTTACACGAGGTAAACACTTCAAACAAAGGAAACTTAACACTTCAAGACGTACAAGTATGACTTCATACAATACAGGGACATCAATTAAGTAAAGAGTTCAAGGTAAAATAATTTAAGATAAAAAAAACACGCACACAAAAAATCCTGCCTCAAGCGAAATAAAGCACCTTTAGTTGCTTTTTCTTTTGCATTCATCTTTAAAAATTTTTAAATAAAATTAATGGAAGCACGTAAAAAATTGCGTTTTACTGCAACAAAAATAACAGGTGGCAAATGACATATTAAAAATGTTGCATGGCTTTAAAAAGAAAATATACGAAAGATTAAAATTTTTTCATTTATGTCATATTTAAAGCAAATAAGTAAGTTAGGATCAGGTTATACTAATAGTTATACTACTAAATATACTGTTATTTATACAAATTGTTATACTGACAGTTATACTAAAAGCTATAATAAGTGTATACTTATGGTAAACTACTAGTTATACTAACATTGATACTAATAGTTATACTAAAACTTCTACCAACAGTTATACTTACAGTTAAAATTATAGCTATTCTAACAATTATACCTTCAGTTATACTACTTAATATATAATGTAGTAATAATATATTATTACTTATACTAACAGTTATACTTATAGTGTACTACTAGTTATACTAAAAATTATACTAATAGTTATACTATCAGTTATACTAATAACTATACTAGAAAATATACTAGCATTTATACAAGCAATTTTGCTAACAGTTATACTAACATTTATAATACAGGTATTCTAGAAATTATACTCTGAGTTATACTAACAGTTATACTACTTAATATATAATATACTAGTAATATACCGCTACTTATACTAAGAGTTATACTAATAGTGTCATACTAGTTATACTAAAATGTATACTAATAGTTATACTGACAGTTATACTAATAACTATTCTAGGAAATATACTCACATTTATACAAACAATTTTACTAACAGTTTTAATAACATTTATACCAACATTTATACTAATAGTTGTACAAACAGTTATACTAACAGTTATACTAATAACTATACTAGAAAATATACTAACATTTATACAAGCAATTTTACTAACAGTTATACTAATATTTATACTAATAGTTGTACTAAAAATTCTACCAGCAGTTATACTTACAGTTATTCTAAAAGTTATACTCTGAGTTATACTAACAGTTACACTAATTGTTATACTACTTAATATATAATATACCAATAATATACTGCTACTTATACTAAGAGTTATACTAATAGTGTACTACTAGTTATACTAAAATTTATACTAATAGTTATACTAACAGTTAATAACTATTCTAGAAAATATACTAACATTTATGCAAACAATTTTACTAACAGTTATACTAACAGTTATACTACTAGTTATACTAAAATTATACCAGCAGTTATACTCACAGTTATACTAATAAGTATGCTAACAATTACACCATCAGTTATTCTAACTGTTATACTAATAGTTATACTAACAATTAAACCAACAGTTATACTATTAGTTATACTACTTAATACTTAATTATACTAATAGTGTACTACTAGTTATACTTACATTTATATTAACATTTATACAAACAGTTACACCAATAGTTATACTGATAGTTATACTAATGCTTATACTAATAAAAGTTATTTCGTAGTCAAGTGAAACTTAAGTCAAAACTTAAAGTTTAACAGCCGTACGTGAAAAAAAAATACTTAACAGTGGTTTATAAAAAAAATAATAAAAAAATATTAAAAAAATATTCGGCTGCCTTAGGCTAGACTAAGAAGATGACTTTAAAAAGGCTTGACTATTTCTCGACTTTTAATTAAGATTAGTTTTCTTGAATATTTCTTAGCTATAATTTAATCACGACTTTTTTACGCCGTGACTCAACCACATTATTTATAACCTTTCCGTAAATTTATTTAAATTTGACCCTAATTTTCTTTTCCTAAAACTGCAACTATAGTTTTGCTAATAATTGACTATAAACAGCACATAGCGTGGCTATGACTAGACGGATACCTAGCTATATATAGGCCACGGCTAAAATAAATCTTGTTTATGATTATTCTATTTTTAATAGATTATAACTTGCAACTGTCTTAATTATTTATTGATTATAAATTAGCTATAGTTTTATTATGGTTTGAATATAATTTGACTGAAATGTTGCTATACGTTGACTATAATTTCCGTAAGTCGTTTAATTTTATATTGTTTGGAAATTGACTTAAATGTGGCTATGATTTTATTTTGCTAAAATTATAACTACAATTTTACTAAGAATTGACTACGAAGAGCATATAACATGACTATGGCTGCGCCATTATTGACATAAATCTTGCTCATGACTAAAGTTGACTATAAGTTGATTACGACTGGAATATAACTTGACGAAAAGTTTGCTGAATCGTGACTGTGACACTATTAGGGACTGACGACTTGAGTTGTATTAAAAATTTCTTTTATTTAAACTCAACGTTGTGTTGACTAGACGAGCATAAGTAAATAATGTCTTAATAATAAATTGACTCTGATTTGATCACTTTTCTTTAATTTATGACAATTTGACATTGGCGACTTAAGTCTAATTATAAGTTTGCTACAGTTTGGCTTAACGATGTCTTGACAAAAATTCACAGCGATTTTAGTATAATTGTTACGAATATGACAAAGTACTGGCTTGACTATAATTAGACAATGACTAAACTATTTTGTTCGAATGTTTTGAGTATAATTATGTAATGATTTGACCATGCTTTGGAACAACGAGTTATCATGTGAGAATGAATTATCTGTGACTAAGATATGGTTCAACTATGATTGGAAATGACTAGAATATTATTTTGCAACGAATTGACTATGATTTTTGAGTGAGTAGATTATGATTAAGCTTTGCTGTTCCAATGACTTGTCTGTGACGTGGCAGTTATTACAAATGACTGAATGTGAAAATGAATTGGCTGTGTCTGGTCAATGACTTAACTATTATTTCATAAGGACTTGATGGTAATGGCTTGACTATGATCTTTCAGTCACCTGACTGTGCTTTCTCATTGACTTCACTATAACTAGAGAATTATGTGGCTATGATTTGACTCTGCTATGGCATTTATTTTACTGTGTTTAGACATTGACATGACTATAATTTGTCTTTGATTATGATTTCATTGATTTGATAATGATTTGGCGAAATCGTAGATTTGACTATGATTTGTCATTGACTATGAGCAAACAATTATTGGACTATGATGTACCAGTGACTTGTCTATGACTTGGCAGTTATTAAAAATGATCGAATTTTAATGTAAAAATGAATTGTCTTTGGCTGGGAAACGACTCATACGAATTGAGGTTCATAGAACGAGCGGCTAAAAATAGAAAAAGTTGTCGAAGGACAATGAAACTTGGCACATAGACATTTTTTGCTTGAATCAAGAAAAATTCAAAAAATCAAAATGATCTGCCCACCTCCCATACAAAGTGAAAATTATTTTGAAAAACGACATTGGTTTTTGTCACGTAGCATAATTACATACTCAGAATAATTTGTGTGAAATTTGAAAAAATATCCGCCCGCTTTTACGCCCCCCTCCCATAAAACTTATATTGAAAAATTGGCATAACTCCCTTGATTTTAAATGCATCAACTCAATTTTCCCAAAAAATTAATATTATAATTTTATAATAGGCTCCTGGAATTATATGCCTGATCCGCCTACTTTTACGCCCATCTTCCATAGAAAAAACATGAATAAATAGTTTAAGCAGTCCTTTAAAAAATTTTTAACATGATTATTGTCCAACAATTTTTTTGATTTGCAGATTTGAGCAAAATCTATTTATAAATTTTTCTGAAAGAAATAAAAGATTATGCATTACGTCTTTATTAGTGGCTATACGTCCAACTCTTCGCGAATGATATAATCTATAGGCTTAACCACATGCATGATCGAAAATTCATGTTTTGTTACTTTGTCATTTTTTAATAGTTTTTACTGTTTTTTGGAAAGGAGCAAAAGGAGTAGCTGATTTTTTTTATCTTTTAGCTGAGACTTAAAGCTGTAATTTGACATCTTTTGTAAAACAGCGCTCCACAGCATGAAAACGATGCAGTCCACTGAAGTTGTCGAACATTGAAATTTTAATGTTGTGTTTATTTTGTTCTACGAAATTTTTTATATGGAACTTTTTCCAACTTTTTTTAATGAAAGTCTCATCTATGACAATTGTCATTTACGAAAATATACAACAAAGTCAAATGATAAGTTTACTGTGATTGTACCAAAAGATTGAATATAAAGTAAATTTGTATGCCATTTTAAACCAGCGAACATATATGAACTTTGAGCTTGTCTGTCCAAGCAAATAGTAAATATTTCAGCCTAATATTACGGAATCATAATATTCAGATGTTTGTCAACAAAATAACAAAAATTTATCTAAATCGGAGATTATGAAAAAAAAGTGAATTTCGAGCACTCTTTAACCCCAATGTGCGACCTGACTGTGGGTTAATTATGGTTTGGTAGAGATTTGACAATGATTTCGCAATGACTTCATTCTGATTTTTCAATGACTTGACTATGATTTATTATTGATTTGACTAAGATTTGCCTTTGACTTGACTATCATACGCATTGATTTTTCTATGATTTCGCAGATACTTGACAGTGTTTTGTCATTGTTTTGATTATAATTTGTCACTGACATGACTCTCAGCAGAAAAGCTATAAAGCTTTGTGGGTCCTATTTATTATTGACTATGATATTGATTTGACTATGATTAGGAATTGACCAGCTATGATTAAGTAATTTTGGACTATTATTTGTCATTGACTGTTTTATGTCTTCACTATTGTATAGCAATGACTTGTCTAAAATTTTTCAGTCATGGTCCAGTTACAGTTTGTTCATAAGGATATCAGAGTGATCATAGTTTAGTCATTGTTAGTTGTACAGACTAGTCAAAGGTAGTCTGTGTAGGTAGTTAAATTTACACAAAGCGTAGTCATACTTCTTCCTAATCATTCAATAGGCCTTTCATGCCCTAAAACTGAGTCATGAAATCATTAATATTATAGACATTTCGTTCAAAGAAATATTGTTACGATAAAAATCTGGCAACCTCTGTTGTTGTTTCCGCATGATCGTGGTGAATAAGTACATTCAACTAATGGTGTGTGTATAGAATAATACAACAATTAGTTAACAAAAGCTAAGCAACCTCGATGGTAGAGGTGCGTGCTGTAAAACAGAAGATTGTGGCTTCGATCCCTGCAGTCGGACATGCGCACAACGATAATTAAAATTTTTATACGAGGGCTGCTATATATATTTCTGGCCTGGCAACACTGAGTGCTGCCACGTGCAATCTGACATTTCCATTGGAAAGTTTGTCATTTTTAAGCATAATCGTACTCAAAACTTTTTATTTTTGTTGTTAACAGTGACTTGAAAAAATTAATATAGAAAAAAATTGAATTAACTCGTGAACATTTTTGTGCCATCATTTTTCACAACTTTCGACGTCGATTATCACGACAAGAGTGCATTGATGAACTTAAATCTTTGTATGGCGATGAAGCACCATCTTATAGCACTGTGAAAAATTAGTATAATGAATTTAATCGTGGCCGAAGCTCGCTCAACGACGAATTCCGTGAAGGTCGTCCAAAAATGGCTGTTGTGTCAGAGAACATTGATGCCGTGCGTGAACTCATAATGCAAGATCGACATGCGACATACCAAGAGATAGAGACATCCTTGGACATTTCTTCCACCAGCAAACATTCGATACTGCATGAACACCTGGCCGTAAAAAAGGTTTGTTTTCGTTGGATCCCGCACAATTTGAAAGTCGCTCAAAAAAAGGCTCGTGTCGATTGGTGCAAAGAAATGTTGCAAAAATACGATTGCGGTGCTTCAAAAGACGTTTATAAGATCATCACAGGTCATGGATCTATGGGTATGAGCCCGAAACGCAACAACAATCGACCGTGTGGGTCTTCAAAGACGAGCAAAATCCAACGAAAGTTGTTCGTAGAAGAAGCACTTCGAAGCAAATGGTCGCCTGTTTCTTCGGCAAAACTGGTCATGTGGCGACTGTTCCACTTGTTTCTCTGAAGTCATCGGAGAAATTCGAAAAACCAACAAGAGAAGACGAATCATTGTTTACCATGACAATGCGAGCTTTCACACATCGGCTCAAACCAGAGCGTTTTTGACCGGCCAAAACGTCGAATTAATAGGTCATCCGCCGTACAGCCCTGACTTGGCACCTAATGACTTCTTCTTATTTCCGCACATCAAGAAAAAAATGCGTGGTCAACGATTTTCGTCGCCAGAAGAAGCTGTTGAAGTGTTAAAAAACCATGTTTTAGAGGTGTCTCAATCGGAGTGGAAAAATTGCTTCGACAACTGGTTTGAGCGCATGCAAAAGTGTGTAAATCATGCTGGAGAATACTTTGAAAAACAATAAAACTATTTTTGATTATAATAATTCGCATTTTTACTATTAGGCCAGAAATAGATAGAGCAGCCCTCGTAATGCAATTAAAATTAATAAACAGCAGTACACAAACCTCCCGAGAGGCAAAAGACAACTATTGTGTAAAGCCATGGCAGATATTTAGTGGATTTAGTAGAGACGTTTAATTTAATATAAGAGCAACAGATAATTGTCAAGAAGCCATTTATAATAAAATGTAAGAGCAATAGCGTTTAGCGCGGGGAAGTGTAACAGCATAACAACAGTGTATGGCAGACGTTAGTTGTGGCTATTGGATTAAAGGAGATGACTGGCTTGGATAAAAGGAGAAGTGGAGATGTCTGTGGATGGTTAAGGTTACTAGACAAGGCCTCGAGTAGTTCATGTCTCGCCGGAGTAACACAGTAGTGTAGCGTGGATGGCTGCGTTTGTAATAATAATAACGCAAGTTTAGTAAATACGAGACCATGGGTTCACAAGACCGGTAGGATCAAAAAGTATAGCCAGAAGAAAGCCATAAAGTAAAATTACAGAATTTATAATGAGTCACAGTGGTATTGCAATCATTAAGAATCCGTACTTTTGTTCTGAAAGGGAAAAATGTAACAATATTTTTAATTATTTACAATAACTTTAAAAGCATTTTATAATTAAAAATATTTGTTTTGAAAGCAAAAAAAAATATTTAAATAAAATTTTTAAACTCATAAATCATTTATTATAAATTTAACAATCAATCTTCATTTATCCAGCTCATAATTACACAGATGGACTAAATATTAGACACAAACTATTTAAGTAAGATAAACCTCAACAGTATTCAAACAACAAAAACAACAACAATAACAAAAAACTTGTTGGCATATTTGCAACTAATTTTATCAAAAGCCAAAAAAAAAAAAAAGAAAACACATTCACTCACACAAGCTCAACTACAATTGAATATTTTAATCCGTATATCTGTCAGTGTTATTATATATATAAAAGTTTGTATGCTTTGCCTATCATCTGTCGGTAGGAGTGTTTGAAAATTAAATACAATTGGCAGCAATGGAATAATAAAAAAAAAAATAATAAAATAAAAATAAAGTTGTACAACCAAAGAATTGAAAATGAAAATTACATCAATTACTTGTTTACATTGTCGAGTCTGTAGAAATAAATAAATACATAAATAAATAAATAAATGGAAAATGCATTAAAACGAGACAAAATTGAAACAAACTTACACATGTCACATTTTTCCTTTTATGTAAAACTTTACATTAAATCTATAAATCGGCACAAATATATTTATTTCTTAATTCAACTTTATTATGGTAAGTATGGATAAGTGTGTATGTATGTGTGTGTATTTTTATGCAGATGTTGCCTAAGAATGTCTTGTTTAAATACATATCTACCATTTGCTTGTGTCATGTCATGTCATGCCATTATAAAATTTGTCTCTCAATATTCCCATAAAACATATTTGTTTGTATTCATTTTCTTTTGAGGATTTTAAATTTGTATATGTGTAGGTACATTTTCTTAGTTTTTAATACAAAATTATGTGCTTGTATTGTTATAACTGTATAATAATAATAATGATTTCCCGCAAATGGAGAAAAAAATCCAAATAAATACAATTGTGTATTCGCATTTAAAAGATTTTTTTTTATTATTTTTTACACTACTGTTCCACAAGAAGCAGCAACAAAAATAACAAAAAAAAAAAAACAAAACAAAACTGTAAAAGACAAGACAATTGGCTGCATTTGGCAATGCATTTCAGAGCAATCTTTTTGTTTCAAACTTTTTTTTTTTTTTTTTGATTGAGCAACAGATAAGAGGAAGTATTAAAATTTATTAGCCATCATATTAGCTACAGAATACTTATGTATGATAATATTGAAACAACTAAGAGTAAAATATTCGGCTATGCCGAATCTTATATACCCTTCATCATCCATGTAAACTTAGTTTAGTGAAGTTACTTCAATCAAAAAAGCAACTATTGAGAGGACAGATAATTAGAAAATAAAAAAAATGTTGGTACTGCATTTATATAATTTTGCATAAAAATGTCATCGGCTCTTAATGGGTTAAGCATTTTTAAAAAATTTTAGTATTTCCTTAAAGATCTCTTCAATAGCTTTTAAATGATATCCATATTGATATTTTGAAAAATTTGAAAATTTTAAAGCCCGGTAACTCGGAAAATATGGGCGAGCGCTAATTTTGCGGTGACGTGTCTGTGACTTGACAGTTATTACAAATGACCAAATTTTGATGTGTAAATGAACTGCTTTGTCTGGGCCATGACTCGACTATTATTTCAAAAGGACTTGACGGTAATGTCTTGACTATGATCTTTCAGTTACTTGACTATGATTTCTTGTTGACTTCACTATAACTATAGAATTATGTGGCTATGATTTGTAGTTGACTTGACTCCGATTTGTCATTTATTTGACTGTGTCTAAACAATGACTTGACTATGATTTGCCTTTGACTATGATTTCATTGATTTGACAATGATTTGGCGATGTCTTAGATTATTGAACTATGATGTAACAGTGACTTGTCTGTGAGCTGACAGTTATTACAAATGATCGAATTTTAATGTGAAAATGAATTGACTGTTATTTCGTAAGGACTTGACGGTAATGGCTTGACTATGATCTTTTAGTGACTTGACTATGATTTCTCATGGACTTCACTATGACTAGAAAATGATGTGGCCATGATTTGTAATTGACTGGACTCTGATTTGTCATTTATTTGACTGTGTTTAGACATTGACATGACTATGATTAGCCTTTGACTATGATTTCATTGACAAAAATTTGGCGATGACTTTTTTATAATTTGTCATTGAATTGACTTTAATTTAAAACTGACTTGAGTATTATTTGCCATAAATTTTACTGTGATTTGTCATTGACTTGATTATGAGCAAACAATTATTGGTGTATGATATTCCAGTAACTTTTCTGTGACTGCAGCTATTTTAAATGAAATCAATTAACTGGTAAATGGCTTCACTGTGAGCTAAAATTTAAATAAACAGCTAGAAGAATATGAAAATGCTATAGTAGAAAAAGTATCAAGCTATTTATGGGCCACAAATAGGCTTGACTGGCTAATGGTTCTACTGAAATCGTGGTCACTTGGCTGTAAATAATCTTCGACTAAATTAGAACTTAATTATAATAGAACTAAGTTTTAGCTATAGTTATGCTATGACTATAGTTATGCTATGACTATAGTTATGCTATGACTATAGTTATGCTATGACTATAGTTATGCTATGACTATAGTTATGCTATGACTATAGTTATGCTATGACTATAGTTATGCTATGACTATAGTAATGCTATGACTATACTATAGCAGAATATAACTGTGCGGCCTAATGCTTAATTATAACTTCAATATTAATATACTTAACATTAGAGCTGGCCAAACAGAAATTAACTATGATGTAGATGTAATGAAACTGTGTCCTCTGACTGGACTGTCACTGCACTATGGCTTTATAGCTAAAAAATAATCAGAGTATACTTAGCCTACGAACAAATTAGTAATAAATTAATTATAAAAAATATTAAAAAATATTTTTTTTTTGGGTTAATTAAATTCGAAGCTCGATTAAATTACACATGACATTGGATGAAATCTCAATGTTATTTATAACACAGAATTGTTTGTAATATTTAAAAAGTCATAAATTTTCCTTGAAAAGAACAAAAAAAAAAAAACATATGATCATTTATCATGATGATTTAAAAAAAAACTTAATAAATTTTTCATATGATATTTTGAAAGACTGGAAAACCGAACCCATTTGATTGCTTCTATTGTTAATTATTATTTTTGTTTTTGTAACAAAACAAAATATTAATTAACGTTATTAAATTTTAGATCATGTTAATAAATCATAATTTAAACAACAACAACAATAACAATAAAATTTATAACCAATATCGCTTAAAATCTTAAACGTTTATGAAATAAATTAAAATTATGTAAATTTAACTCTTAATTATAACAAAAATATTGATCACATTTTTTTCTTTCTCAAAAATTATGTAAATTTAAAAAAAAAATATTAATTTTTTTATAACGACTAAATTTAACGAAACATTAAAAAAGTTATAAAAACAATAAAAAAATTAATTCAGTTGAAAGCGAAATCAATACAATAAAAATAAACAAAAAAAAAAAAAATAAAATACAAATTGAAAAAATACATTAAAAGAAATAAAACAGTGAAAAAAAAGAATTAAGGACAAAAGAAAGAACACAATACTGGACAGACGTTTATGTATTAAATTTCTTTATGACCAGTTACAAAATGCAAATAAATATTGTAGCAGGCAACACGCTAACGACAACGTTGTAGTAGACACGGTACAGCATAAACACGTTCATACCAACACCAATTCAATCACTTTAAATCAAGCAAATGTTTACAAATGTATGGAATTTTACCAGACGTAGGCCGGCCTTAAACTCGCTTTCGTCGTCATTACCGTCACCATCAATTTGAAAGTAAAATTAAGTTTAAAAGAAAAAAAATAATAATAAAAAAAAATAAAAGGAAAATACATAAAATAAACCGGCTTCTCTCTGTTTTAACTTAACACATTTGTTAAACATGATTAACCTAATTAACACATTAAATAGAAAAGAAGCTTAACAAATAAAAAAAAAAGTAAAAGAAACCAGATCAAATAAAAAAAAAATGGGAAATATAAAAAAAATTTAACATAAAAACAAAACGCCTCATTATGAAGGCTGATGCTGCACACCATGACGAAAACGTTATACAATTTTAAATACTCTTGTCTAATTAATATTTAAATTTTTAAATAATAATAAAAATTTAATGCTTAAAAGTTTATTCAGTTAGAAAAAAGTGTTTCACTTAATTAACAGAACAAAAGCGGACCGAGCGGTTCAAGCAAGTCCGCTAACAGTGTTTTATAATTAAAAATAAATAATTCTTGCCAAAAAAACCGACTTAAAAAAGATTTTAGGTGTCTGTTGGAACATATATTAAATTACCTCAACTATTGGAACACCCTTTAATTTCCAAATTTTATACTTGTTGTTAAAGTGGACTTAGCAATAAAGGTCCTTTGTAAATTTCAACCATCTATTTAAAACTGTTCAACTTTTTGGCCATATACATCAATTTACATCAACTATTGTAACACCCTTTAATTTGTAATTTTAAATATTTAAACTTCTTATAATACCAGACAAAGCAGTGGACATTCTGTTTAATTATCAAGGGTTTCTCTACAACGGTTTCAAAGATAGAGCCATACAGGTAAAAATTACTTCATTTAAGGGACCACCCTTTAATTTTTAAATTCAAACTGTACACTTGTTTTTAAAGCGGACTTAATAATACAGGAAAAATTTTAGCTGTCTGACTATAACGGTTCGAAAGTTTAGCCACTTACATCAAATTACAACTACTATTGGGACACCCTTTAATTTCCAAGTCCAAATTTTATACTTGTTTTTATAGCGGCAATACAGGTTCTTTGTAAATTTTAACAGTCCGTCTACAATTTTAAAAAGTATATCTATTAAAGGAACTACTGGGGCACCCTTTAATTTAAAATTTATAACAGTTATGCTTGTTATTTTACCGGTCATAGTAATCGACATTAATCTTATTTTCAAGCGTTTTCCTAAAACGGTTCAAAACATAGGAACATATGGGTCTATTAACGTCACCTATGGGGACACCCTATTATTTTTAAATTTATTTTTCTATTAATTTTCGCTATTGGAAGCGAAAGTGATACGCAGTTTTTTTTTAAATTTAAAGTGGTGCCCCCTAATAATAATAATACACATAAAAAACCGGTATGTTGTATGGTGGCACCCTTTAATTAACATAATAATTCTTGCAAAAAACCAACTTAAATACAAATTTTAGCTGTCTGTCTGACACATACATCAAATTATAACTACTATTGGAACATCCTTTAATTACCGCCGAGTATAGTAAAATGCGTCGACTAGCGCCCTCTACTGGCGTAGCACAACGATGTTATAAATTAAATAACAAGGCTTGCTGGATCATGAACTTGGTTGTGGGTTTGGAGACCTTCCACCTCCTTCTGTTAAAAATGCATGCAACACCCCAACCGGTCGGCATCGCACCTTCTCCGCAAATAAAGACCTTAACCACAGCCAACACGTGCATCCCGTACGGACGTTACCAAAATTCGTTCAGAGATATAAGCGGTTCTGTGGGGCTATCGGCCGCCGTGGTAACAGTCCAGAAGGACACTGGTCAGGCCTTCGACAGACTAAAAACAGACCTGTTCGGTTGTAGCACACCAGGAGTTGGTTTTCCGCATACCCGGAGCCTTTGACTTTATCGGCCCTGGCAATTAGTAGCCCCGAGGGAAACATCTAGAGTTGTGTAGCTTCCTGGTAGATCTTCGATCATGTTTGCATTCATTCGATGTATTTCCGCTGCTAATTCGCTTTATTTTGACACCCCATCGATATTTTTCTATTATTTACGGTGTCTGCTCTTTGTTCGGCTACCTGTTAAATTTCCTGATGTTGGAATAAAACTTTCTGCCGCATATTGGGGAGGTTCATCCAATCCTCCATCATCGTTTTTTGTCGGTGCCGTTTAGTTTGTTTCTGAAAACCTTGTGTTGTCATTTCGATAATATTTTATTTCTACTTCGTATGCCTACCGACGCCGATATCCAATTACTTTGACAAATCTCTATTTAAAAATGAAGTTCGGCAGATCCAATTGTAGTCAATGCGTAATGAAGTTTTAGATAACTACAGGCAAGTTTAAATCATGAAGCAATCAGATAAATGAGTTTTAATAAAAATATAGCATGCGATAAATAATTTTTAAAAATTGTAAAGTAAATTGAAGGCTTTTTTAAAGAAATGCAATCACCAAACTCTTCAACCCCGGAGAATAAATATTTTTGGAAAATCAAGGTAACATTTGTGTTATGAAATTGTAAACACATTTTCTTTTTAAAAATTTGATAAATTTTTTTTTTATACTTTTTCTGGTCACAGTTTCAGAATTCTTAAAATTTTGACATGTTATATAAAAAATTGCATTCTCCCAGATCGAAGAATTTCTTATTTCGTATTTCTTTGAAAAAAAAAACCGGACAGATACACAATTCTTAATGCTTTTATGGGGAATTTTTTTATCGCATGCTACATTTTTTCTCCGAGATTGAAGGGTTTTGTTGCAGTGATCTAATTTCTAAAAAAATTTCCAAGTTTACTATACAATTTTATGGTTTGTATCGGGGGAAATTTATCGCATGCTATATTTTTTTAGAGCGTAATTAAATTAAATTAATTTAACACACATCGCAGCATTACTTTAAAAATCCTGACTTTATTTTACATTTTTTATAGTTAGTGTGGGAGAAGACAATTATCGCATGCTATATACTTTTCTTCGCGATTGAAGGGTTTTCTCTTGGTGATCGTATTTCTTTAAAAATATCAAAATTTACTATACATTTTTTACTGCTTGTATGGGGAGAAAGTTTATCGCATGCTATATTTTTTTAGAAAGTAATTAAATCGACATACACGTTTATCTTCACACACATCACAATAAAAACATAAAAAAAACTGTAACCACGTAAAGCTTAATCGCGGCCAAGTCTTATTTCTTGCGGTATAATTTTGAGAGCGTTTCAACTCATTGACATATTAATTCTTCTGTCATTCAACCTGAATCATTTTTACAATCCGCCTTAAGTTTAATTATTTTACTGGTATCATGTCACGTACTTTGTTTTTGTTTCCTTTTGTTTGTGTTTATGTTTGCAAAAATACACTCCATTCGTTTTGCCGGGTAATTTAATCTTATGGTTCAATGACTTTTTTAAGTATTTAAATTATAAAAAATTTTTTTGTTTGATTGTTTAAATCGGCCAAAATATTTGAAAAAAATAAATTTGTTCTATATTTTATTCTTCTTATTTTTGAAATGTTCTCATACAAATTTTTTTGATAATAAGAGAATGCTTGTTAAATATTGTTTTTTATTTTTTATTTTTGAAAGCAACAAAAATGTGATTAAATTGCAATTTTTAATGCTTGTAAATCGATACGATACTTGAATAAAAATTGCATGCTTTTTTATTTAGTTTTACATTTTTATTTTATTTTTGTTTTTTTTTTGTTTGTTTTTAATTTTTAAATGACATTGAAATTACACTCTCATAAATTGGATTTTATTAAAAAAAAAAACATCAAGTTGATATTTTTTGTTGTCAGTCAACCTTTTTGTCTGGCGTTCATTAAACTTTTAGTTTACAAAATATTCTTGTGTGCATCTCGTTGTTGTTGTTTTTGCAGTCGCTTAAATTTTTTTTATTTCCTAAATTTTAAAATTCATTATTAAGTTTTTCATCTGCTTAAACTCAACTCAAATATGTGTAATTTAACTTTTATTTTATTTTTATTTATATTTAAATTGAAAGGCAAATAAATTTATTTTATGTGCGCAAATAATTTATAAAAATTTCACATCGGACTTTAAACAAATAAAATGCTTTAAATTATATGTACACACAGGCACACATTAACGCTCACACTTGGTCACATTATATGAAGTGTTAAATAACTCTTAAACTTTAACGTCACTTGTTGCTTTCAGACCCAGACGTTGGCTCTGCCCGAATTTTTTTTCTACTTTTTTTTTTGCTGCCCAAGAAAATAACATTTACAAGTAACAAAAACAACAAGTTGAAATTGTCAACACGTTTCTGTTGTTTTGTGTGTGTTGTTGTTGTTGTCTTTAGCTATTTGTTGTTTGTATTTGCAATGCAACTCAATTAGATCTGAACGCCTCATGCATCTTTAACATCTCTGGCTTATGGCTGCTGTGTCTGCTGCTGTTTAGAGCAAATGAAAATTGTTTATTTTAAATGTTTTTTTTTCATTTTTTTAATTTGAATTGAGTTTTGTTTTATTGAAATGGTTAAAAAAAATTATAAATTAAAGCATACTTTTGGGATTTGTTATAGAATATTTAAAGTTATAAATCTTTGCATACTTTTAGGCAATTTAAATAAATTTTTTCACATACAAACTTCTTTTAAGGTTTCCTGTAGAGACTCTGCGGCCTCTAGTTTGCTTCATTTAGCATTCTTCTCTTGAAATCTATTTTATAACATTTTTATTAATTTCTATGTAAAAACCACTTCTCATTCGCGGCATGGATTGATGATTTCAGGATTATCGTCTTAATTTAGGATAATGAGTCAATAGAAGACATTAATTTTTATAATAAATTTTTTACTATTTGCTTAAAGCTAAGACCTGTTTGACAGTAAATGAAAAATAAATCTCTCTAAAAGTATTTATTATTTAAAGCATACTTTAAGGCTGTTTGTTCTAAAGTACTTTGAAGCTTTCTTTTGGGGATTTTAATTTTATTTACTTGTTTCATTTGTTTCTTACAATAAGTTTTATTGTAAAAGTAATGAGCAGGATAAAAGGGATGATTAGTCTAATGTATTGAAGATTCTTTTAGTGTAAGATTTCTATAAAAATTTTAAATGATTATAAGCGGAAGAATTATTTAGCAACCCAAGGAATAGGTATAAAAACCCCAAACTTTTCTGCATACTTTAGAAGGCCACAAATCTTTAGTTACATTTTTGTACGGCAGACTATACGCTGTAGTGATTTCTGACTGTTAAAATTTTTTCTCTCCACAGGGTGTCCCTTACTACGAGGAATATATTAAGGGTTTCTATAGCACCCTTGTTTAATTTATATCTGCCCACGGCAGTTCTAAGCTGAATAGTAGCCAATGTACCACATACGTTCACAGCGCGATCATCTCAATCTCTTCACGTTGGCCAGATAATATTTAAAATTTCCACGAGCTGTTACTAACACAGTTGCCCATTTCAAGGTAATTCGATTATAACTAATAACAACTGTGTGGATTTTCTGTCAAAGAGGTTTTGCCACAGCTCTGTCTTTAGTAATGGAGCTGTCTACCTTTTTGGAGTTATTTTTATGCAACTATTTCCAGTTCTCTTATTTAAAATTATAACTCAGAAAATTCTCCGTAAAGGAGAATGATTAAGTAGATAAAAATTTTCACATATTTGGAGCTTCATGTACACCAATAAGCACAGCTTACAGCTGGAGGTCGACATGTATCCAGATTACACTCGACTTAATTTAGCCAGCCTTCTGGCAGAGACAAACCCATGTTGGCGAATTACAACACCGCTGAGGGGATGCCTGCCAGCCAATGGCCTGCATAAGAGGAATATTGCCGGACTAGGTACGATGTTAAAACATTTGATAATTGAATACCATCTAGGACGGTCTCTCGTTTAGTCGAATTTAATCAGTTATTCGAAGAGGTGGGAAAGGCTACATAGCTGCTGTAAGGTGGCAGAAAACACAATACTTACTTAGCTTTGCTATGCGACAAACACTGTTACTTGCGCTTGGTGCTGACGGACCACTCCACTATAGAGTCTCTTGTCATAAGAATCGATTTAGGAACTATTGTGGGAGTTTTTGCAATGAACAAAAGAAAAAAATAAGGTAATTTTCGGATTTGGGTGTACGGATTAGTATTATGAAGCTGCCTGACAACATGGCTATTCTTGGAACCTAATTAATTTTTTTGTGTAATTTCTGCGACTTCTAGATCAAAATTATTTTTTATAACCTAAAGTGTTAGTACCTACACCTCTTATCTTAAACATTAATTTTCTACTGTTACTTATGTTATTGTTAATAAAGCTTGCATATATTAAGGGGCTTTATTAAAAATAATTTTAGCTGTATAAAAAAAAATTCATATTTTATATTGATTTAAAATAAATTTATAAACAAACATTTTGCTGATGGGCATCTGTGCCTATTTTGTATGAGATGACTCCTTTTAATGTTGCATACTTGTAGGGCTTAATTACAAGAAAATACGAAGTAAACTATAATCGTTTATTTTAATTAACAAATTGTTCTTTTAAAGGCATAACTTTATGTTTCTTTTTATTAAATATATATAAGTAAGATAAACCCATCAAATCTAAATTAATTTAAATTTATAAAATCATAATTGAAATATTTTTTTATATGCAAGAAAGAAATGGTTGACATAACCATAATCTAACATTATATTATTTGTATTATTATTTTTATTATTATTATTATTATTATTAAATTATATGTTTTTAATTAAATCATATTATTTTTGTATGTAATTGCATAACATAAAAATAATATATGATTAAATAAAACCATAATTATGCTTAGAGAGTAATCATGTTATGACCATAATAAGATAAAAAAAAAGTTTCAATACCTTTTGAGATATTTTCACATTTATTTCAATATATTTTTTAATTTATGATCAGTTCATTAAAAGCATTAAGTCGATGATGAAACCAAAATATTTTTAAAACCAAATATTATTTATTTATTTTTATCATACTCCCACCACATAAGAAAAGCACATTGACTACAAATCTGGTTGGCCAGAGTTCAACCCCTTCGTCAATCAAAAAATAAAAATGTTTTTTTTTTCTGTTTACTGGTGTAAATACAAATTCATAATTAGCAATACAACATGTAGTCTCCTTCGTCAGTACTTCTTTGTAGTATATTCGCCGGCGAAGTAAAATAACAAATAAAATGGCTATATCTATCTCCTTTCACCACCCGTCTTACCTCTCATCTATCCCTTTCCTAAAAAATGTAGCACGGTTACAAACTAAATAGGTATTAATGCTTGAAGCGCTACTTCTCTTTAAAAAAAACATATTATGGTCATTAATATCATATTCATTTTAGATAATGATAAAAACGTTTTGGATTATCGTTAAAATTTTGGGAATAAAAATAGATTCATCCAATTAAATAAAAAAATCCATTTATCGTGACTAAGATATTGTTTAAAAAACTATATATTTTTTACTGCAACCATATATTGTTACAGTGAACATAATATGGTTGTTGTGACCATACTACAACTTTGTTTTTTCTGTACGTTTAGTAGCTGTAAATTGATTATGTCCTTAATATTTATACTGTGGAGGAGGAGAACCTTTTCACTACATTAAGCCTCTACTTTTTTAATCCATCTTTCATTACTGATTTTTGCATTTCTTTAGCTTTTTCTGTCGTTTTTATGGATTATGGTATTCTTCAGTATATTAATTACGAGTGTTGGTTATGAAAACACAACAGTCTTAATACATTCTATACGATATTAATCTCGGTCAAATGTTGTTAAATATTATCCAGCCCAGCATACTTCGATTTAGGCAACTTTTTCTACTCAGAACTTCTTCTGTACACTATTAGAGAGTTTGGCTCAAAGAAGTTAATCGTTTTCATCTCTTCAAGTTTATAAAGTTTAAGTTTTTGCAAAAACTTAGATCCTATAAAAGAGTTAAGCAGTTAATTTGCACAGCAGATATTCTACTGCCGTATACCTTCTTGGACAGATTCGTCCTATTCGCGAGCAAGCATAACTTACTCTAAATATCAACTCCTCCGCGCCCTGCTATAATTATTTATATGTCTTCAAAGGTACAAGCTACACCACAGAACAACATGGACACATCTACATTAAGACTACTTTATTTGCTTTATTTTTTGTCATATGATATCCTTTCACCAAATAATAATGACTTAAGGAACACAGGCTCCAATAAACTTATTGAAAAACGTGCTGTGAAATATGAATTTTATTTTGATAATTTTTCCAACAACAATAATAATAATGAAAATTTGTTTTCGCTGTTGTTTTATTTTCTTTAAAAAACTATCAATAGTTTTTGTGAGTTTAGAAAGCAACAAATAAAAGTCAAAATGAAATGAAATGAAACTCTAATAAACAAACTGTCATATCTGCCGTTGAATGCAAAAGTAACAACAACAAAAATCTCTAATAAACACAAAATATCTTTTATGTGGTTTAAAAAAAGTCTTTAAAATACATACTTCTCGATTTCAAGGCACGTAATCGAAAAGTAAAAAAAAAAAGAAAACATGATGTCAACAGCTACAACGTTTCGAAATATCATGTGAAAGAAAAGAAAATTAAAATTGTCATGTTCTACTGCAAATGATTCTTGTTGACACTAATGAAAAAGCAGATAAAGTCGCTTTAAAAGACAGAACAAAATTTGATAAAAAAAATATGGAATGAAGTAAAGAAAATTATCACAAAATAAAATAATAAAATGAAAATTTTTTAAATATTTAAAGAAATATATAAATATATATAATATAAGTCTATAAATAAACTTTAATATCTTTTCTAAGCTTCCAAAAGTTTCTGAGTTTCAAGTCACTTAAAGCAATAAACAAAAATTGTTTAAAAGCCTTAAAGTAGGCAAATATTATTTTAAAACGTTTTTTGATGCTGTTGGTTGGACAAAAAAATGTTTATATAAAATTTTTAAAAACTATAGAATTATCGAATTAATTTAAAAAAATCGAAAATATTTTTAAACATTTTAAAGAAGACACTTGAACTCAAAAGCATTTAAAACTAAAGATGGTAACAGTAACAGAACAGAGTGCAGTTAATTCAAATTTTATTAAACTATTCGTTATCTTATATTTCCTTAAATAAAAATATATTTTTATTTCTTTTTTTTTAGGTAAGTCGCCCACCTATCGCTATTAATCCTGAAGCCAATCAAATTATTATACAGAAGTAAATATGGGTAATTTATTTTAATTGACTTTTAAACATGCATAAATATATTTAAAATGTTGCATACCTTAAGGCTTTGCATAATAAAATTTTAAATTGTTTAAAATACATTTTGACATCAACAAATTTTTTTATATTTCATTTTTTAATCAAAAGAAAATTTCTTAAACATCCACTATTCATAATTAATGACCAGCTGCTTTAAAAACCTTCAGCACCATCATTTTGTTAAACATTCATAACACAATGGCCTACTTTTCACAATCTGCCTAAAACAATTTGGCCCAATATTAAAATCTTTATTGTTCGCGATCATAGTTCTAATAATTATTGCAGTTTATGTATAGAATTTTCAAATAGATGTTTTAAAAATCCATTAAATAAATTGTTTGCTGTCAAAGCTGATGTTAAAAAATTAAAGGGCATTAAAAAAAAAACAGCAGCAAAAGAAAAAGTAGGCAAAGCTGTTTTTTAATACAGCTTCTGATACACAGCCTCACAAATAGTAACTTGTCTGCAGAGAGGAAGTTTAAACAAAAATAGAAAGAGCAATTAAAATCGCTAAAAAATATTAAAAATATGACAAGAAAATTTTCATTATTATTGGAGAAATTTTAAGAGATTTAGAAAAATAGAGTGGTGTTAGTTAAGTGCAGCATTAATATCCTGGGGAAAATAATTAAACGAAAAAGCTAACAATTTAATAAATATTTGTAAAGTTTTTTTTTGGCATCCAAATTATTAGCAAATAAACGTTAAAAAGAAAATCTTTTTTTGTATTTTAATAACATTTTCTTACAAAGAACGGAAATCAATCTTTTTAACAGTTGAGAAAATTATTATTAAACTTTTAATTGAATAGACTTGCAACATCTCCAATTGTTTTGTGGTTTAAAGATAAGTCCAATAGTTTAATTATAATTATCCGAATAAATAAAAACCGTTTACAGAAAGAGAGTTTTTTCATAAAATATTGTTAGGACCACTTTAGTTTTAAAAATAAGATAAAAGATTTTGTTAAAAATTTTACATAGTTATTCGAATAAAAAACCGGTTTTAAAAATATTCGATTAAAATCAACGGTACATCTCAAAAATTGAGATATTTTATTATTATAACAGTTTATTTTTTTTTAAGAAATTTGTTTCACTAATTTAACCTATGATTAGAAAAACTAAACCCGGGTCTAACTAGAAGTAACCGTAAATGAGTTGATAATATCTTTATAAACTTTAACTGCCGTATTCATAAAATATTAAAATACAATTTAAACTAATTTTATTTTTTATGACTTTTGGCAGTAATTTTTTATACTTTGAACTAACTTTTTGACAAAAAAAAAAAGAGTTAAGCAAAGACACAGAATATTAAATATTTTGTTAGCTGGGTTGTTTATATTAATCGAATAACGAAAACCAGTATTTTTATGAAATTATTTTTTTTTTGAGACGAGTTTTTATAATATATCAATAATAAAAATATTTTTTTTTAATTAATACATATGTATTCAAAAAATTTTACATTCCATTTAAAACTAATTAGTCGAGCTTTCTTAAGAATACTTTTTCAACAATAATTATTATTTAATATTTTGTTTGGTTTTCGAAAAAAATTATAATTCTTCTTAATTTACTTTTTTATTTCTTAATAAACTAAAAATAATGAATCGAATAATTATTCGAATAATAAAATTATTCGATTAATTTTTTTTTTTTTAAGTAAAACTTTGTTATCCCTAAAAAACTAATATTGTTGTTTTTCAAACGCAAAATTTAACTCATTTATTCGATAAGCAAACCTGATTTTATTATTCGAATATAAAATAACTTTGATAAACTTAAATATAAATATACTCTAATAAGCAGAACTGGCTTTTATAAATTTTTCTTCTTTTTTAAATTCTTCTAATTTAATCGAATAAAAACTTGATCTTTTACTATTTTGCTAAATGTTTTGAAAAATAAGTTGTATAACATGGCTTTGTACCTATTGAACAGGAATTTTAAATTATTTTTTTTAAATAAATTTATAATTTATTTTTTTTAATATGATATTAAACTTATATAAATACAAGATTAATATTTAGAATAGAATTTTCAGCACTAGCTACCAGGGCTAATAATTTATTTTTAAATAAAATTATATTTAGATACGTAAAAAATTTCTTTTGGGGGATATTGAATTTTATTAAGAAAACTTTTTTAAAGGAAATTTTACATAAGCCTTATACATATATGAATATAATTCAGTTAAATATTCGAATTAAAATAAATCGATTAAAAATTATTCGATTAAAATTATTCGATTTTATATTATTCAGCCAAAATGTTTATTTAGTTATTTTGCGTTAGACTTCTATCTGATTTAAAAAATAAAGGAAATAAATTTTAGTTATTCGAATATATGATCAAGCTCTTACACTCCTAGCATTATGCAACGTAATTTTTTTTTATATTATACTGTACAAAGTTCGTAGCAAATGCCACAGCAAACAAAAAATGTAAAATAGTAATTATTATAAGTAAATAATATTTAAAGCATTAACAAATAACTGCAAAATAAAGGAAGTAGGAAAAAAGACGGAAACAACATCGACTATGGCAACAACAAAGCTCAGAAAGAATAATAGTTGTAGTTTTTTGTTAAAACAAAAGCTACAAAAAGTATAATTTGAAACAAAGACTAAAGGGATATATAATATTTTGTAAAAGGATAATGGAACAAAACGTTTGCTGATGTTCTTTCTTTTTCCATCTACTGTCTTTGTAATATATATTTATAAACCGCCTAAAAGTATGCTTTGTTAAATGACTTTAAACAAAAGCACAAAAGTAGGCTTTTTGTATTTATTTATATACCAACCAACAAACAAAGAAGCATACATAATTTAACGTTTTAATTTCTTTTGTTAACAAAAGCAAAGAAATATAAAACTATTAAATATATTAAATTCTTTTTATAAAATTATTCCAATAATTTGTTATATTATTATTATCATTTTACAACAAAATGCTATGACACACTTCTACTGTTCTTTGTTCTTTACATAAAAGCTTTAAGTATTTGCTTTTATTTCTTGGCCATTTTAATCTTGAAAATCCATTTAAAAAGAAGCTGAATTGTTATGCTTCTATTTAGTTTTTTTCTTCTTTAATGTATTTTTCTTTTTATTGTTGTTTTATTGTATTTTTCAAATATAAGTATTTTTTGCCTTTTTGTGCTTTTTTAATATAACAATATTTGCTGTAATGGTTATAAATAAGTATAATGGATTTTTTCCATCAACGCCAGCATCATCTCATCGTCATCATGTTTTTGATCTATATACAAATATAAAATTCTTTTTTTTTAACGGAAATCTACTGCATACTTTTAGGTAAATGTGAAAATCTAGAGTATTTATTTCAACAAATATTTTTACAATACCTGTTTCAAATAAATACCGTTAACGGAAATATGTTGTAGTTAAATATAACAATTGATGTAAGAAATCATCGTAAATTTTATGTTAAATGATTTAGTTACATTTTTCTTGTAAAAATTCAGAACGAATGTTGATTTTTACGTTTTTATATTTTATTTTATAAAATAACTTAGTTGAAAATAATATGCATGAGAAATTATCAAATTTCTAATACAATCTTACCTTCTATATTACCAAAAAAATAAATAAAATATCAAAAAAAAAAAAAAAAATAGATTTTTAGAAAAACAAATGAGACTGTGCTATTTTATTTCTATTTTAAAGCTAATTAGTCGAGCATTTTAAAGAGAGTTTTTTTTTTCAATGAAGCTTATTATTTAACCGTTTGTTTGTATTACGCAACAGATTTAAATATTTTTAAATTTAATTCTTCATTTCTTAATACATTAAAAATAATTATTCAAAAAGTTATTCGAATAATAGTTCGGATAATTATTCGAATAATAATTCGGATAATTATTCGAATAATAATTATTCGGATAATTATTCGAATAATAATAAAACATAATTATTCGAATAATAATGACCTTATTTGATTAAATATTTTTTTTTACTAAAACTTTAATATTCCTAAAAAATTCATAATGTTTTCTTGTCGAAAGAAATCTTAACTCAGTTATTTGATAAGCAAACCCGGTTTTTGGTATTCGATTATAAAATAATTTTAATAAACATAGAAACATCATTAATCTAACTTAATATATAATTCTTTTGTAAAATTAGAAATCCATTGCATAGTTTTAGGCAAATAAAAAAGATCCAGACTATTTATTTCGTAATATTTTCACAATACCTGCTGTAATTTGTCAAGAATTTTATATAAAATGATTCAAATAAATGAAACGGTTTTTATTTACATTTTTACAATTTTCGCTATAAATTTTGATCGTTTTCAGTAAAAAAAATTTTTTTTCAAATTTTTTTTTCCAGTAAATAATCGGTCATTTTAATATTTTTTAAAGGAAATACTTTTAATTATTCGATTCTAAAAAATTTAGCCTTTAAATTTCATTAGAAATTAAATATATAAAGCGATTCTTGATTTAGTTTACAAATGAAATTAGGTTTCCAATTAAACGAATAATTTAAATCAGCTTTAAATAGAATTTAATTCAAATTTTTATCGATTAGTAAAATCGAATTGTCAGATTTTTGTTTTAAGTAAATAAAAGTTAGCAATTTCGTCAACATAAATTCAGAGAATAAATTTATTCGATTATTTTAGAAATAAGTTTTAAAGGATATAATTTAAGTTATGCAAAATGCAAAATAAAACCCGGGTTTGAAATTAAGCGATTAATAATATTGAATTTCTTATTTTTTGGATATAGATAAATATAAATTAAGAAAATTACAATTCTGCTAATATATATCTAATATTTTTTTTTTGTAATTTCATTAATAGTTAAAATGTAAACCGGGTTTTAAATTATTCGAATAAAAAACTTAAAGTTAAATATAATTTTTAAAAGCAAGATCCTTTAAACCAGCCAATCAAGTATCCCTAAAACCTTAAAAGTATAAAACATGTTTCAAATAGATAAAACAAAAAAAAAAAACAATCACAGCCAGATTTTTAGGAAAATGTATGATTTAAGCAATGAAAATATTTGCATTGATCTTTTTTAAATCGCAAAAATATTTTAATAAAACACTCTATAAGTTATAATAATCGAATTGAATTATTCGAATAATCGAGCTTAATTATTCGAATAATCGAGTCAATTTATTCGAATAATTTCGAACCAATTTTGAAGAATTGCAAAGATTGTAAAGAAATCTGTACTTAAAATTCAGTAAATTAAATTTTCTAATGCCTGTGGGGGGGGGGGGGGGGGGGTTGGTTAAAAAAGGCAAACTGCTACCTGTAAGGTGTTTAAGGTTTTCATAGAGTCGCCTGTTATTGCAATCTTTTGCTTCGAAACAGAGTCACATTTGGCATCCACATTCAGTAAACTGCTGTCCATGATTCTTAAAATTTAAGTAAAAAAGTTAAATAATATTGCAACATTTTATCCTTGAACACATGTTACATATTTTCTCCCCATACAATATTCATTTTTAAAAAATTCTTATAAAATTTTTATCCCCTTGAAAAAAAGACCACAAACCAGCAAAGCTCCATTGTTGAATTTCTAAATTAAAACTAAATCCTTTTTTAATTTGGAAAAAAGCAACAGCAGCATTAAATTTGCTGGCAATGGAATAAATCTTAACAAAAAAATATTTTAAATTTAAATACAACGAAAAAAGCTGCTTGACAAATTCTAATTTTTTTACTAAGACTGAATAAACTTGAGCTTTAGTAATTATGTAACAACAATTTCCCTGGCTTTCTTTCTAACAGTATTCTTTAACAAAATTCTTTTTTGTTGCAGTTGTTATCAGGGGAGAAAGTCTCTTTTTGTTTTAAAATTATGAAAAACTTTAGAATAATTTTAAAAGAAAAATTTGTCCTGTTGGTCCCTTTGATAGTTGAATCAAATAAGATGCATTAAAATGGAGGTGCTTAAGCTTCTGTAGGTAATTTAAGTTTCTCAGTTGGAAAGTTAGTTTAAAGTTCTGTTTTTTTTTACTAAAATAACATATAAATAAATATTACACTTATTACAGAATGGTCCACTTAAAATTGGTAATAGTTTTTTACATATCGAGCCTTTAGTACAAAAAAGGTCATAACTCAAAATGTATTATTATATTTCTGTGCAGATTAAGTTGAAGTGATTTCAATTAAAAAAAAAAAATAATATTTTAACTTCAACTTTGTAAGTTCTAAATACTCGTATAAAGATTTATTTGAGGTCTCCAAAGAGTTCAAACTATATTTAAAATCGTAGTGTTTAATTTTTGAGATATGACTATCTGGCTGCTAAAGATTATTTTTACGTTGCCGCATTTACGTACAATGTTACTTAAAATAAGATGTACGAATTACATTTAAGTTGAAAATACAAGTGACAGTGACTTGAAAAAATTAATATAGAAAAAAATGGAATTAACTCGTGAACATTTTTGTGTCATCATTTTTCACAACTTTCGACGTGGATTATCATGACAAGAGTGCATTGATGAACTTAAATCTTTGTATGGCGATGAAGCACCATCCTATAGCACTGTGAAAAATTGGTATAATGAATTTAATCGTGGCCGAAACTCGCTCAAAGACGAATTCCGTTAAGGTCGTCCAAAAACGGCTGTTGTGCTAGAGAACATTGATGCCGTGCGTGAACTCATAATACAAGATCGACATGCGACATACCGAGAGATAGAGACATCCTTGGACATTTCTTCCACCAGCATACATTCGATACTGCATGAACACCTGGCCGTAAAAAAGGTTTGTTCTCGTTGGATCCCGCACAATTTGAAAGTTGCTCAAAAAAAGGCTCGTGTCGATTGGCGCAAAGAAATGTTGCAAAAATACGATTGCGGTGCTTCAAAAGACGTTTAAAAGCTCGTCACAGGTGACGAATCATGGATCTATGCGTATGAGCCCGAAACGAAACAACAATCGACCGTGTGGATCTTCAAAGACGAGCAAAATCCAACGAAAGTTGTTCTTGGAAGAAGCACTTCGAAACAAATGGTCGCCTGTTTCTTCGGCAAAACTGGTCATGTGGCGACTGTTCCGCTTGAGCAACGTAGGACGGTCACTTCTAAGTGGTACACTACAATTTGTTTGCCTGAAGTCATCGGAGAAATTCGAAAAACCAACAAGAGAAGACGAATCATTGTTCACCATGACAATGCGAGCTCTCACACATCGGCTCAAACCAAAGCGTTTTTGACCGGCCAAAACGTCGTACAGCCGTGCAGCCCTGACTTGGCACCTAATGACTTCTTCTTGTTTCCGCACATTAAGAAAAAAATGCGTGGTCAACGATTTTCGTCGCCAGAAGAAGCTGTTGAAGTGTTCAAAAACCATGTTTTAGAGGTGTCTCAATCGGAGTGGAAAAAGTGCTTCGACAACTGGTTTGAGCGCATGCAAAAGTGTATAAATCATTCTGGAGAATACTTTGAAAAACAATAAAACCGTTTTTTCAGAAAAATGTCAAGAATTATTACCTTCCTCCAAACCTCTCCATTTCTCCTTTCGCATGTATTGTTGTCCACAACATGGTACAGGTGTCGGGTAATCTGTGTGAGACCGTACGATCAAGATCTTTAGAAAAATTCGCCAATCTAAGACGTCACCACAAGTCAAATCCAAGATATTCGCATAAACCTGAGCTGACTTAGAAGGGTGCCTGGGCCACATTATTAAGCCGTTATTTGATAAGGAATTTTATAAGGTGTTGCCAGTCCCCGCAAAATTCACGAATTTTTTCCCTGAAGGGATTATTGTACTTTTTTGTCCATCACTTTCCATTAGAGCAGTACTCCATAGCTGAGCATTGGTCTTACAACCGCCTCGAATATACCGCGCTTTTATCCCTTTCTCTGCTTTAGTCCTGTGAGAGCTTCAGCTACAGGATAACGTGAATCTATTAAGCTTCACGCTATAGTTCTAAAGTAACGTTGGAAATTTTTGTCATGTGTTCTTTACTCCAAGGCAGTTATCCTTAGCTCAAACGAAAGTATATTCGCCTCCACAATTTTAAATAATGTGCGAAAATGTCTCCTTATTAACTCGAATTTTCGCTATTACATTTTTACGATGCTTCTTTTTCAAAGTCCTGCTCTATTTTAAATAAAATATCAGCTAACGGTAAAATATCAGCAACCGCAAATAAATATATCCCAATTTTATACGAACCGCTATTTACATGCGTTTTTGTAATGTTTGCTTTACCCTTTCTCTTTATTTGGTTACTTTTTCCTTTTGTTGCTTCTACTATTCGAGCTGCAATCACCATTGGCCCATTGTAGTTTGGCGCCCACTTGGGAAACATTTGTCAAGTACACAGTAAATACCATTTTGACTTATGAGGCGCACACAACACTACGGGTGGTTAGTGGTGTTAATATTTAAACATTTACCGACATTTCAACTTTTATACTTTCATTCATACATACATATGTAAAAGTGTTGGTGCGTATGTGTCTGTGTTAAATTGTAACAGCGGTTTCTCTTATTTATTCACTCATGTTTTTATTTTATTTTTTTTTCTTGGTCTTGCTTGCAGTTGCCACAATTCCATGTTAAGATTTTTGTTAATATTTACTTACTTCAACAAAGTAAACTTGTTTTCCTTTCGCACAGTGTAGAATTATTGTGCGGTTTTTGTTTAATTTACTTTATGAAAGTGTGGTTTTAATGACCAAAGGAACACATGGCTTAAAAACATGTAAATTATTTCATTTTTTAACTTAAACATTCAGTTTTAAAGAAAAAGTGTAGGGGGATATTTTGCGGTGCTTTCGATAGAGCCTGCACTTTTGTGAAAATTTATGGCTTTTGGAAGCATTAATGACCGCTAGAAGCCAGCAGGAATTCCTTCTTTATTTTTATCTAATTCTTAAATGAACTTTTTTACCAGCTTACAGTCAGATGATTGCAGCATTGAGAAATAACCTGAACGTTATACTCCTAATCACGACTTCAAAACTATTTTGAGTAGGCTTATTTGATACCTATTTGTAAACTCAATGAACCGTTCAATAAAAAAAATTATTTGCAATATATTTTGGTTACTAACTACTTTTATTTGTGCAACCGTATTAGACTCTCTTTCACTAAAAAAATTTCGTATTTGAAATTAATCGTGGACTACTTAATTTTTATTTTTATTTTCATAATATTCAAAATATTTATCAATTATTCACCTTGTGTCGTTAACCATCTGTTTGCATTTTTTGAAACTTATTCGAATTTTATTTGATTATTCGAACATTATTCGATCAAGCGAATATCATTCCCGTATTTAAATATTATTCGCTTATTCGAATATTATTCGTTTATTTGAATATTATTCGCTTATTTAAATATTATTCGGTTATTCAAATATTATTTGTTTATTCGCATATTATTCGTGTTTTTTTTTAATATTATTCGCATATTCGAATATTATTCGCTTATTCGAATATTATTCGCTTATTCGAATATTATTCGCTTATTCGAATATTATTAGCTTATTTAAACGTTATTCGTTTATTAAAATATAATTCGCTTTTTCTAGTATTGTTCCTATATTCGAATATTATTGGCATATTCGAATATTATTCGCTTATTCGAATATTATTCGCTTATTCGAATATTATTCGCTTATTCGAATATTATTAGCTTTCAAACGTTATTCGCTTATTTGATTATTATTATTCGGTTATTTAAATATTGTTCGCTTATTCGAATATTTTGTGCTTATTCGAATAATATCCCTTTATTCGAATAAATATTAACTACAGCTGTAATGCGATTGCTTGGCTTTACCTTTAGTTTTGCCTTCAATATCTGCATGAAATATTATCACTTTTGTGTCTCTTAATAACTTGAATCGTTTAGAATTTGCAGAATATTATATTTTGATAACCGATTTTCTTATGGCTAATTTATATAAATCAATTCAAATTTCACTTCAAATTGTTTAAGATGATGTTTAAAAATTATTCGAATAATAACCGATTATTCGCATAATTATTCATTTCAGCTATGACACAATTTTTCGGCTGTTTGAATTATTTTAAAATTATTCGAACTTTATTCGAAAATTATTCGACTTTAAGAATATTTTTCGATTATTCGAATAAATACCAGCTCGATCTACAATGCAATTAATTGTCTGTCTTTTACGTTAGTTTAAAACGATTGTGTTTTAATGGTTAAAAATTTTTAATTGAATTTCCCTATTTGAAATAATCGAGTAATTGGGTTGTGAAAATAATTTTTTATTTACGTTTTTAAAATATTAAAAAAATTAAAGCATTTAAATTTTAAAATTGCTATTGAATTACTTCTTTCATTCAAGTATTTAATTTAAACTGAACTTTATTAAATCATTCGAAACATATGCGGCGAGCTAATAAGAAATTAATTTACCTCTTATTTATTATTAAAATATTGCTTATAATTTTAAGGACTTGCATTTTATTCGAATATTCTTAAGTTATTTAAATATAACTATACGAATATAATTATTCTAATATAATTATTCTAATATAATATTCAAATATAATTATTCTAATATAATTATTCAAATGAGATTATTCGAATAAAATTATTCGAATATAATTATTCGAATAAAATTTTGCGAATAATTTTATAAAAATTTTTAAAACCAAATAAAAAGTATTATTTTTTTTAATTTTTCTACTTTTATTTAAAAATGTTAATATTCCAACATTTCTATATTTATTTTTTAGCTTAAATTATAATTGCAATATTTTGGAAATAATTGCTGCCAAAATTCGTAATTCTTAAAATTGTGACCCTCCTTGTACTCAATATTTTCATTAATTGCCGCAAAACCATGAGGATACGGTTTGGACTTGGCATCGGAAAGTTTGCTTAGATAAAATATATTGCATTTTCTTTAATTTTTTTTTTTTTTTTTTTTTTTTTTTTGGAAAAAGAAATTTTTAACTCACCCATTTTTTATAAAGTCATATATAAAACCAGTATATAATTTTACCATTTTCTTTTCTCTATCTGAGTCATGATTACTTCCGAGCCAATTAAATAAATACTGAAAATCAGACATGTGTTCACAACGATCTAGAAATAGAGATAAAAATATAATTTTCTTTGTACAAGATTAAGATTTTTAAGACTTCCTTGGGCGATTTGCAAGTAGATTTTAAATTCAACATGAAATTTCGTTTAATATATGCATTAGCTTCTCTGCTTAGGAAATCTTTTAAAATAAAGCACAATTTTAGGAGTTAATAATATTTTCTGTAATTTCGCTAAAAAATGTCTTTTAATTTTTGTTTATATAAAAAATCAAACTGGATTTTATCTAATTAAAAGTCTTTGAAAAGGTAAAATAATAACTGTTAAAACGAAAAAATGTTTATATTTGTTAAGCCCCTTAAATTATGCCCCAAATTTTATTTTATTTATCAAAATGCTGAGACGTCTTAAAAATTTTAAAGAAATATCTGCGCATGTTAAAATTTCTAAACCCATTCGAATACAAATGTTTGTTTTTTTTACCTTGTTTCTCTGGAAAACCATTGTCCTCCTTGTCTTGATCTGTCACAAATAAAAATTCATAAAAATATACGATTCCTTTATTTTGTGACATAAAATCCGCGAACTTGTGAGCACCAAAACGTATTATAGCATCCGAAAATAAATTACACAGAGCAACGTAATCCTTAGAAGAGAAATTTGTGGAACCATTAAAATATTTTTGTTTTATTTCCTTCGTTATCCTGCCTCGCTGAGAATGTCTTTCATACATAAAGATGCGCGGTGACAAAGTATCAAATTCATTTGAAAACTTGTTTTTATCATTGTCGCGTAGTAAAATATCTTTAGCAGACGTGCACAGTTCACCATTTGTGTAGCCGATGAGTAGAGTTTTGTTCGCTACTGTAAAATTTTCGATAAGAAAACGTTCCTCCTGCTTGAAATCCTTTTCAATGACAGGCAGCCATAGAAAAGTGGGATTATCTTTGCCAAAATCAAACATTGTTCTTAATTTTGCAGCTATTTCGGATCCCGTATATTGATTAAGACACTCTAAAATTTCTTCATTCTTAACGTCTTCATAATTTGAGAATTTATTTTCAACACCATAAGGAATTTCTTCTTCTATCGATTGGAGTTTTTTACAATTTAAACGTTTTGCTAAACGTACAGCCAAATATTTTTGTTGATCTGTCAGATATATTTGGGCTGGCAACGCACCACTCATTATAATGGCCTTGTGGAAGAGATCTTTACTCATGGGCGACATCAAATGAAGTTGGACACTTAAAGCTCCAGCACTGTAACCCATTAAGGTGATGTCTTGCGGATTGCCACCAAAATGTTTAATATACTTTTGGACCCATCTTAACACATAAACTTGATCTTTAAAGCCCGCATTACCTGGTATTTCGGCAGTGCCTAAGTTTAGAAAGCCCAAAGGGCCCAAACGATAATTAAAGGTCACCAATACCAAGTCTTGTATCATCATATGGCTGGGGTTCATAAAAAAGCTAGCGCCACTACCTAAATATAAACCTCCGGGATGTATTAGCACCACTACGGGTAGTAAATGAGCGGGGTTTATCTTGATGGAGAGAAAAAAATGTGTTAAATCAGATCAATAAGTCTGGCATTTTTATTTTACCTGCTTTGTATAGACATTTAAATTTAAACAGTCCTCAGAGACATTGTAAGCAGTCAGGTAATTACATTCATAACCGTCATAAGTGGCATCTAAATGGCCCTCAAATTTATCAAGTTTTTGGGGATCCTGGTGAATAAAAGAATTTAGTATGAAGCAATTTAAATCTGTAGAACCTCCGAGAGTGGAATTACTTGGCTTCTGGTTTACAAAACATGAGACTTTAACCCGACCATAATGTGTTGTGTCTTTGGCGATGCACCAAGCAGGCTCTTCAACTATTTCTACAACGATTTTCACCAACTGTTATGCTATTTTCTTCCTTGTTTTTACTTAACAGGCGCTTAAAGCCTCTTATCTTCTGCGGCTATACAACAACTGTTGTTGGGAGTTTGGATGTGTGTAAAGATAAATACGTCAAGTTAAATACCTTATATAAAAAATGTAGCATGCGATAAATTTTTTTTCCATACATTCAGTACTATTTGTATAGTAAATTCCAAAACCCTTCGATATCGGAAAATCAAACCTCTTACAAAATCAATATTGAATTTGAGAAATTTTTTTATAAGACGCGGAAAATTTTTTTGTGCAATTTTCTCATATACAATGAGTTCTTTGAGGTTTTCAATATTTCGCGTCTTATAAAAATTTTCTCAAATTCAATTTAAATAAACTGTGTTTACAATTTAATAGCTCCGTATGTTCCCTTGATTTCCCAAGAGGTTTAATTCCCCGATGTCGAAGGGTTTTTCCGCTATAATCGTTTTCATTAAAAAGGCCCAGAATTTACTATACAATTTGTACTGTATGTATGAGAGAAAAAATTTATCGCATGCTACTTTAAAAAAAAAAAACGTATTTAACTTGAGAGAAATACATCTTAACACGCATTTTTTTACTTGTTCACCTTTAAAACAACTCATGCACCATGGCTGCCCAACAACAATCTATACTAAAGTCTTTCATGGGATTTGAACTAATGATCTGCTAATAAAAGAACAAGCGAGCGACTCTAACAATTTAGCAACTGCTGTCGCTCAAAATGTGTTAGCTAACTTTATTTGTATGTTCACACACACACACACACCACACTTTTTAGTGGTGAAAGTAAAAATTTATTAGATTTTGTTTACCACACGGACAACAACAATATTAGCTTTTTTTTAAGATATTTTGAGTGGTTATTAATCTTATTTTCGAGCATTAAAATGCAACTCTGACTCATATGATCTTTGGTTGCTTTTGAATTTTATAAAACTATTTTATTCGTGTGTCTGTTTATTCTTTTTTTATTTTAGTAAACAAGCGATTATAAGTAAATCTATAATAGTGCCATTTTAGGCCTGTTGACTGTCCAGAAATTGTATATAAAATTAATTAGCTGATATAGATTACTACTATAATTTTTTTTAAGTTATTAATTTAATTAAATAAATTATCGTTGTATTTTTTGTATAAGAGATCCGACAGAAGTCCGCCATATTCTTTGATTTTTGTCTTTTAAAAAGTTTTTGCGAAGTTTCCTAAAAAGCTAAGTAAGCTATAGCTAAATGGCCATCGAGACGTGCCTTCACCTCAATTATTAAGAAATAGTACGATATTTTTTTTGTTTGTCATTAAAAAATAGCATTAACCAAATGAGAGTCTTAACAGCACGCCTAAAGTCTAGACAAAAATAGCAACTGTGTTGTTTTTATTTTTAATACGCCTTACGTTTGCATTCAGTGTCGGCATGTAACCAATCTAACGCAGAAGGGAATGTAAGCAAAAATAAAAACGTGGTTTGTTTGTTAAAGCTTTAACATTTTTGTACTGCCGTCTAAAATAACTCTCATGTGGTTTTTGAAATTTTTATACTTAAAGGAAATGTTTTTTCTTTTCTAAAAATATGAATAAGGGTTTTCTGATGATCTGGGCTTTTCAACTGGCGAAATACGTATAGAAATCCGATTTTCCAGACACCTTTTCAAAAAGGTAGGAACTGATTCCCTCACAAATGATCACCACGAAATTGCATAGTGAAAGGCAACGCAGAACAAAGGCTTATATTGTCAAGAAGTGCCTTAAGTGGCTTCAGTTTATGATATCATTACCCCACAAAAGTACAAAAGTACCCTACAAAAACAAACCGTACAAACGTTTGACAAAGGCAACGCTTTATCTAGAAATGCACAGTCACTTTTGTTTGCTCATTGTAAACTGAAAATAGAGACTCTAAAATATCATATAACCCAGCGTTGGATCTTTTTATACCCAACTGTACTCATACAGTTAGTGTTATGTTTTGAAAATTAAGGAGTTCACTTGTTTTTAAATACTTACTCTAAATCTCCATTCATTAATGGGCGGCTTAGCATACGGAATACCACAGAATCCCATATACTCGACATTTGACTCTTGAAATTTTTTTCCCACTATTGAACCCTTGAACTCATCATTATCAATTTCAACTGAAGGTTTATCGTCGGTGTTACTTTTCGACAAGTTAAAACAATTGAATAATAATAAAATTAGAAAATATTTGAAAATGTTTGAAAACATTTCTTGTATTCTTCTAATGCTTTCAGTCCCAAAACAAAGACTGCCTGGATTTAGAAGAAATAAAATATATTGTATTCAATTAAAGCAGAGAGAAGATTTAAAAGAAGATAAACACTGAATTGAAATTGCAGAGGTATTTTCAACTAGAGAGTACGTGAGAAAGGGAGAGTGAGAGTGAGCTTTCGACTGATGATTTTTAGGTTAAATGATAAACCATTTCAATCAGGGATGGTAAATAGAATTTAAAAATTGTAGCAACAGACTGGCTTTATAATTAAAATCATAATTAATAAACATTTGTATTATTATGGCTGTTACAACAATAAATAATATAAAATAAAGTTATAAATTAAAGGGTGTGCCCTTAGAAACATGATTTACTCTTATATGGTGACATTTTTCTTAGCCATAAAGAGCAAATATTTTAAATTTACCCGAACTATGTGCCTGCTATAATGACCAGTGTATACAAATAAACTTAAAGGGTGACCCCATAGAAGCGTAATTTTCACTTATATGTTCATATATTTTTCTATAATAAGAAAAAATTTTCCATTTACACAGAAAATATGCCCGCCATGACGAAAAATGTCATCAACATAAAATTTTTAATTAAAGGGTGTCCCCATAGAAATTTGATTTACTCTTTTATAGCCATATTCATTTAACCATAAAATAAAAATATTTTAAGTTTACACGGGCTATGTGCCTACTATAAGGACAGGTATAAAAAATTAATTTAAAGGGTGTCCCCATAGAAATGTGATTTTCTCTTATACGAATATATATTTTTTAATAATTTTATTATTTTAAATTGACACAGAAAATGCGCCCGTTATAATGAAAAATATAAATCATAAAATTTTTAAATAAAGGGTGTCCCCATAGATATGTGATGACACTTACATGGGCATATTTTTAAGCACAAAAGAAAACCATTTCATTTTTAAAAACTGTGTGTCCTCCCTAACGACAATTAAAAAAATTTATTTAGAAAATTATAGGGTGTCGCCATAGAAGTCGTGGTTTTGAGGAACATAATCTTATGTCTTAAACCTTTATAAGCATACTACTCAAATTAACACAGATTTGGTTTTTTTGCTATATAAAAAATTAAAGTAAATAACTTAAAGGGTGTCCCCACATAAGACGTAATTCAATGAATGTGACCTTACCTTTAAAAATTTTATATGCACATTGCTGAAAACAAAGAATTTGTGTTGCTAAGTTCACTACAACAATAATTAAAAAAAATGTCAAAACTTAAAGGGTGTCCCCATATAATAAGGAATATTACCATATCCTTAAAACCTTTATAAGCAGCCATTCGAATTTTTCAAAGAGTGCATTACTATGCTCACGATAAACAACAGCTGGCATTAAAATTAAAGGGTGTGCCCATAGAAAACTTGCTACGTAGACCGTTATATCCAGATATTTAAAAGCAAGTAAAAAAATGCAAAATTGCAAATTGAAAGGTGTCCCCATAGACCAGTATTTAGCTTTATTTTTTAATCATTAAAGCTGGACATGTATTATTTACACCACAAAAATGTGGATTGTTAAATATTCTAACGTATTATGGAACCCCCAGTATTCAAGATTCGTAGTTGGCCGTTTCATTAATAAAATAAATTATCAACTTTAAAATTATTTATCTTGAGTACTTTTGTAAATATTTATTGACTAGAAACAAAACAATTTTATATTATATGTGCGAAGATAGCATGCGATAAATTTTTCCCCAAATACAATTGCCGCGAAAAATACTCTACGAGCTCAAGTAATGAAAACTATTAAAAAATCAAGATAATATGCAATTTTGATTTCCCAATAGGATTGATTCTCCGAGATTATAGAGCTTAGGCGCAGAAACGGAATCCCTCACAGAAATGATTATACTCGTGTATGAGAAAAACGCATGTCAATATTTCGCGACATAAAAAAACTTCTGAAATATAATTTTAACAGTATTCACCAAGGTCGGAGGGTATGGTCAGGTAATTGAATTTGTCAAAAAAAAAAAACGGAATTAACTGTATAATTTGTACTACGTGTATAGGAAAATATTTATCGCATGCTATATTTTTATAAAAGCGACTTTTAAATTTTATTTTAAAAAAATTTGTTTTTTTAATAGATTTCAATTCCCAAGATCGAAGGGTTTTGTGGAGGTAATTAAATTTATTATAAAACAAACCGAATTTACTGTATAATTTGTACTACGTGTATTTAAAAAAAATTATCGCATGCTATATTTTTACAAAAACGTATTTAACTCGACATATTTTTCTTTTTCTATAATTCTTTTCTTTTTTTATAATTTTTTCTTTTATTACAAAATTTCAAAAGTCCTCTTCTTTTATAATAAAAATCCTTTTTTTTATAAAAATATTTATTATGATATTCAAAATATTATTTAGCCATAAAAATTTGTTATAAATATAAACACACATTCACCACTCTTTTCCTGCCTTTCGTTTGTTTGCATCATCGTTTTTTGTGAATTCTCGTTTGTCTTTTCTTTCTTTGATATTAACAAAATGTTTATTAAATCTTGCATATCGTTAATTTGCCAAATTTAAATTTCATGTACTCGTGTGATGTTGTGCTGCTCGGCCTATGAAGTATTTATAAGTTCAAAATATTGTCAAGCATAATTTTAATAAATTAATTTATTATTTCAAAGACTGATGCTGATGCCCAAACGAACAGAGTATAGAGGGAAACCCTCTGCTGTGCTTATGCATTAAATTTCTTGTATTAAAGTTAATGAAAAAATTATTAAAAACTACAATTTGTAACACACATGTCATCAAGGCACATTTACCAGCGCTGGCAGCGTTGTCATTATGAATTGCACCAGAACTTAACGTTTAAAAAGTGTGTTTAGGTTTTTGGAATGAGAATCCCAAAAATAGAATTTGTTTCAAAAATGGTCTATGAAAATGATTAAGTATGTCATTGCGAGTAAAAAGTATACGAATTTGAAAATATTTCAGATAAAAGTGATTTTTTTTAATATTTGATATTTAAATAAAAAATGATTTTAGGTCGAGTACTCGTAGATGGTCCTTCAACCGTGTACATAGTGTTCAGTGTTTCTCTTTTGACTTCAAGAATGTGTCTTAAGGTCATTTGGTCCTTCGACCTTCTTTGAAATAAAACAACTTCTATCTACCAAAGTAACAATTGCATTCGCAGTATCAATGTCGGGCACGTCGAACATAATGATTCACACGGATCATCAGAGAGAGACGCTTGTGTCTATACAGACGGGTCAAAGACAGACACTGGAGTTGGGAGAGGCGTCTTTATTCCAAGATTTCAGATTAGGAGGAAGTTTAGGCTACAGAACCAATGTAGTATTATTCAAGCTGAAATTTCAGCCATTAAAAGGGCGGTTGGCTGCATGACGTACCGCAGGATACCTCTTATCGGGTGTCTACACGACATCCAAATTTGTACATGAATGCCAGGCATCTCTAGATGAGATAGCGAGCCATTCTAGCTGGACCTATTTTGGGTGCTGGCACACTCGAGCATACCCGGGGACATAGTTGCAAACGAACTCCCTAGATCTGAACTCGGCTGAGAGACTAGTGGAAGTCCCGTTAAACTGCTGTAGGGCTATATTTCTGATGAAGATTTTTGTGGCCGCGCACCAGGTGTTTAAACGTATACCAGTAGGATATCTTGAAATCTGCTGATGCTTTCCTGAAGACAGCTGCTTACACTGGTGACTGTGCTGACGCTAGGAGACTATAAAGTCCATATCAGGACTTCTGTAGAAGTTGCAATGATGAGGAAGAGGAGGAAACGGTGTAGTATTTGCTTTGCCATTGTCCAGCTCTTTCTGAGAAGAGAGCGGCATTGTCATGCAGATCTATCGGTTTTTAATGTTGCAAAGATAAGTTCGCTTATCCGGTTATCGGATCGGTTTGGGGATGGATCTGGTGGTAGCATTGAGACCTTTTCAGGCAGCACAAGTAGACCAATTAGGACCCAAGTGAGTCAGTTTTCTAATGCTAGAAGCCTGTGCAACATAACCTCACCTACCTAAGTAACTTGATGGTTTGAGACCGCAAATAACATATAAAATGTTTAAAGAGTATAACGATAGACACGAACAGAAAATTGATTGTCCTTTGGCCGCATATCTAGGTTTATCTAATGTTTTATCTATTACATACAAATATTTTGCTATCATAAGCGGTTTGAAAAAATATCAACACTAATAAAAGCTTAACTAAATCAAAATAGACCTACGAACCACAACGAAAGTGATGAAAATGCTTAAGTTAAGAAATTGGTCCTTCGGTCCTTCGATGTTATATTCAGGGTAATTTTAAGTGTTTCTCCTTTAAATTTTTAAAGACAAACATACTTTGTGTCTAGAGGTATTTTGGTTTGGCACAATAATAAATGAGCACTGAAATCAAAATGGTCCCTCGAACCGTATGGCGATAAAAAAATATTTTCCATTTGCAAATGTTGTTTGGGCTAAATAGCACTTACATTGCTAATAATATTCGTTATATTGTTGGCAAAAATTTTTGAAGTCATTCGCAAGTGGGTTTAAGGCTACAAATAACAAATAAGAAGTTTTAAGGTTATAAAAATAGTGAAGCACAGAAAATCATCCTGCGACTGGATAGTAGTTTGTCGTTTTACTCACAAATATTTTGAAGAAAAAAACCTGTAAATAATAAAAAGATATTCAAATGGTCCTTCGAATTATGAAAATGCTAAAGTGAAGAAAACAGTCCTTCGAACTCGTAAATCTATACATACCCATATAAACACGTCGTATCTAAAAGGTCGTTTGGAACGCCCAACTAAGTAAAAATGATCCTTCGAACTGTAATATGCAAATATGTGCAAATTTACTTCGGGCAAAATAGAATATACAGTGAAAGCTCCCGTGGGCGGACACCGACCGTCAGAGCAGATTTGTCCATTGTGGAGAGGTGTCTACGGGATAGTTAGTTAGATATGGTCGGCATTCACTGCTATTAAATATTCTATTATGTATGAAATGATTGATATGTAAGTGAAACAAATTTCAATGCATACTCGGAAATCGAAGTGACTGAAGAAATTGTCCGCTCAGTAGAGATGTCCTCTTGCAGGAAGTGTCCGCAAGTAGTGTGTTGTGACTTTATAACTCACGAACGGTCAATTTGAATTTGACTAAATTTTTAGGGTTTGTTCATATGGTCGTGTAGATGGTTAATCTAAAGCACGAATTCGGTCGACGCGTTCGTGGGTAATGACTATAACAGGCATTTACGGCTGCACCGACTTTAAAAAAATTTAAAACAGAGATATTTATAAGTTCCCAGAGAATATGTTTTTTTTTAATAAGAAACATGAGGTGTAAGTAGGAGAGAGAAAGTATGCGCGGAATCAATTTGAACATAAAGCAATTTTAAGAATATTTGAAATATAAATAAGCCCTAATTGGAAAGGTCTAATAGGCAGAAGGAAATTTATTATAGCTTCCATATTAATCACTTAATATTTGCATACATTTGTGCCTTTTTGAATAATACTGTTGTTAATTTGTTGCTGAAATCTCCTGAATAGTTGCAAGAATAAGACCTTAACAAATTGCAAATGGTCCTTCGAACCTTAATATGATTGAATAAAAGTGGCTTTGGTGGCACTTTTTATAATCTTTTGGAAAATTCTTAACCCAATATGTGGTGATGGAATTCCATTCTAACTGGACGTACAGAAAATGCTATCAATCGTGTGGAAAATCAAGCGGTTGCAATGTAAAATGCAATTTAAAAACAAACCAAGTCTTGAGTAAAGTCACAATTAACTTTTTATAAAGAATCAATTTGTAAACAAATCATGATGAATTTGCTAAACTTGTCAATGTATTGTTTTGTCATAAATTTGTTTCAGATTATTGACATTATCTTAGTAAATGAATTGAATTAAAAAAGAGGAAAGAAAAAAAATATTGTTTCCACAAATATTTCTTAACCAAAGACAACTAATCTTTTCCTTTATCTTAACAAAAACCAAGAAAGCCTTCAAAATCATGTTCTACGGCAACTTTCTATACATTGTATTCCTTAATAGAATAGAGATATTGAATTTTTCTTTGCGGTTTATTTAGTTTGATTAACTTGATAAAGAAATCTTATAAAAACCCAACTAAAGAAAGAAATATGTACAAGAATAACATCTGTATTTTTATCTGATAGCAACATATGAAATCAATACAAATACAAAATATAAAATTATTTCTTGTGGCAAGTTTAGTTTACAAAAAAAAACATAAAAAGTTAAAAAACAGGGAAATGCAATTTAAAGAACAGCTGTCGAGAATTTAATACTAAAGCTTAACTGCTAAATTCATAAAATATTAAAACAGCCTAGAAATGTTTTTTAACATATTTTTATGGAAAGTTTGTCATAAAACACATTTAAAGTTATTTTATTTTTTATGAATACGGTTAATCTTTAAATATGGGTGTTTCAGCAGAGACAGCAACCGACGCCACATTTCTTTCCGCTCTTTCGACATTTCTCTTCAGTAAAGTTTGCCATTTTATGGTGGAAAGATATACGAGCTAACAACGAGTCGAAATTGTTATAATTTACTACCGGAAATTTACGGATTTTTATCGAAAAATCATCTTCAGCGATCAGGCTCATTTTTGGCCGAATGGCTTCGTCAATGAACAAAATATTCGTTATTGGTCAGGCAGCAATCCACACGTACTCCCTGAGTCATCATTGCATTTCGCAAAAATTACGGTTTGGTGTTGTTTATGGGCCGGCGGCGTCATTGGGCCGTACTTCTTCCGTGATCATCGAGACCGGTATATTACTGTGAATGGGAATCGCTACCGTTCAATAATAACCGAATATTTTTGGCCCCAATTGGATGATATGGACTTGGAGGGCATGTGGTTCCAACAAGCCACACAGCGAATGTCACAATCAATTTATTAGAAACCAAGTTTGGAGTACGTGTTATCTCACGAAATTGTCCAGTCGATTGGCCGCCTTGGTCGTGCGATTTGACGCCGTTAGACTATTTCCTGTGGGGCTACGTTAAGGCTATGGTCTATGCCAATAAGCCAGCAACGATTAATTAATTTCGTGCGAATATCAAACGTAAAATTGCAGCAATATCGGACGATTTATGCTTGAAAACTGTCGAAAATTGGGTTCAGCGTCTGGACTTCTGCAAGCGTGTCCGTGGTACCTATGCAAAAGAAATCGAGTTCCTTATATAATGGCATCAAACGTACTTTCACAGGAATAAAGAATTTCATTGATAACCAAAACTTTTTTATTTTATTTAAAAAAAAAAAAACTTTTGTAACGCTCTTATTGAAAACCCCGTGACCAGATATAGTGGTCCTTCGAACCTGTAATTTTTTTTTATTTTTAAATAATTTATTATATTTTTTTACATATAGTTTTACTTCAAAATGCTTTAAAAATATTTTCAAGAGCCTTTTTAATAATTTTTATATAAAAGCTTGAAGAAAGGGTTTTTGTTAATAAAATGGTCCTACAAATATCTGTAGAAATTTTGTCCAATTTTTGCCTCCTCTATAACATTCCCATTTTATTAAAAGTAAAAAAAATAGTTTAATTAAAAAAAAGACTTTCGAATCCTCGGCAAAGAAATTTTTATTTTAAACGATGACAGATGTACAACCGAATTTAAAACTTTGCAATTGTTCGGTGTTTCATTAAGATTAATATGTGAAAATCGAAAGATTATTTCGAGTTCTGTTAAACATACAAGCGAAGCTGTTCCTTGATGCCCTATTCCAGAATAAACTTTATTGGGAAGATGCTTTAATGATGCATAGAGTGGCAACCTATAAGTTGTTCAAGCCTTAGATTAGGTTCTGCAGGCAGTTGTGTTGCAAATCTCAATTCGTTGCTTTGGCTTCTATGATCTAAAACTATTACGGGAGAATTTAAACGATTCCAATTTGTTTTTAGACTGAAAATCTATTAAACCTTTAATTGTTTCAATTAAATATTTAATTGAAAAATAAATACAATAAATTTTTAATTGAATAATTAATTAAATGAATTATATATTTAACTAAAATAGAAGGAAATAATTTTTTCATTAAATAAATAATTGAATAATTGAATTATTAAATTAAAAATTAAATTTATTTTCAGTCTGAAAACAAACCAGCTCTGCATGACGTGTTTATGTACCCTAAATTTGGATTGCGGCATAGACGACCAGTACATTCATTATGTTAAAGAAAGTATTTGAACAATAAGAGCAAACAAGTAAAAAAAAATTAAATTTTTAATTAAGATAAACCGAATACCGAAATTCCCAGGATATTAAACAAAACTCCCAAAATTGTATTTTTGTTTTGTAGACTTTTGCTCATTGATTTTGACCATAGATACAAGTAATACTTTTCAAAATAACTACTGTAAAATCGTTTTTAATTTTTTGAGCCAGGGTTGGGAATTTTAAATAATCAAGATTAAAATTCGAAAATTACTAAGTAGGTACCGACTTCGTAGGGTACTTTTAGCAAATTCGTTCATTCATCTATTTTAATCTTCAATGCAGAAAAATGGAAAAAATCATGGGTCTTAAAATATATATAACTTTTAAAAGGCAACCCGTCCCAGGTGTTCTTTTTAAAAATAACAATTTTTTTAAATATTCCAATTTGCAAAATTTTAAATTAAAAATAAATTGAAAATAATTTTCAAGGCTTTAATTTTTTTTATATAAATTTGCTGGGAAATTAATTTTTAAAGAAATCCTAACAATTTTTAAAACAGTTTTTAGGGATTGAGGTCTCGAGCAATTAGAACTTTGATAATTTTACAGTGGGCAATATGGGTCTTCAAAAAAGCAAAATAATTTTAATCTGGTGAAGCACAAAAAAAGCAGGCCTTCCAAAAACTTAATTGTCTGTATGTCCAAAACTTTATTGAACCGCCTGTCAAAGGTGTAGATAACTTAATCTCAAAATCTTAGCTCTTTAGCTTTCTACTACTACTGCTCATGTGTAAGTTTTTTAATCAGTCCTGTCGTTAAATTTATTTCCAAAATATTTCATTGCTGTCCCACTGTGCAATAGTCAATGCTCTGAATACTATCTTCAGTCGAGCCATATTTTCAATAAGCTGTTACAATGTTATAAATAAATGTTTGTTCATTAAAGGTTCGTCGCTCTATTAAACATTTCAAAACTTAATGATTCGAGGGACCATTTTTTTAAATAAAAGTTGAAGTATTATAAGCAAACTGAAGCTTAAAAAATGTTAAACTCTTAACTTAAGCAATTTGAACTTTTTATCTTTGAATTCTGTAAACCTTTACCGAAAAAAAATAGTGGTGGCACACAAAACTGAAACTGTTACATAATTTACATACAATTTGGTTTTTCACTTTTTCGATTTTAAGGCTAATAGCTTTCAAAGATTTTCAATGGATGATAAGACTAATACAACGATATATTGTGCACACAGTCATACACACAATACCCAGCCACTGATGAAACTAATTTTTGTTTTTTTTTAGCAAAACAACTTCACATGTACTTATAATAATGGCAAAAAGATAATGGTTTATAGTAAGGAAAGCAAAAAAAAAATTGGTTTAAAAATAACCTAAATAAACAAATAACTGCTGAAAGCTAACGATATGGTTAGAAATAAATTTTGAATTTTTCTTTTGTGACTAAAAAAAATTTAAATTCAAAATTTTTTTAAAATCCTTTAAAAAAAAGAAAATATTATTGACGATTAGAAAAGCGTAAGTCTTAATTGGAAGGCAGTAAGCTTTTAATATTTTGTTTAGTTGATAACATATATACTAATAAGATAAAATAATCATCGATATAAATTTTTTGGAAAATATGGCAACCTTTTAAGGGTCACCAAAAGCTAAATGCTGAAGTAGACAAAATGTATTTGATTTATAAGCCTTCTGATGTTGACTTTGAAAACACGCACGAAATCAAGACTATTTGTCTGGATATGCAGCCTTAAGGAACCCCACAAGCAAGCAAAGAAAGTGATGGCGTTAATATGCTTTTATAGAAAATATGGCAGCTTTTCTAAAGACTCTTTGTTTTATGACATGTAAAAATATGAGGCAACTCCGGACACTTTTCAAAGAGAGTTGGTGAAATAACTAATCAATATACATCGTGTCCCCCTCACTTCAATTCATATATAGGCTCAGAAAGAAAGAAGGATGGTGGGAGGGAGGATGGGAGGTAGGGAGAGATAGAAGCTAAAAATTAACTTAAGTAAAGAAACAAATATTATTCTTGCGTAAAAAACAACTTCAAAACAGAGTTTATCTGGCTGTCTAAAACGGTGCAAAAGTATGGCAACATACGTCAAATGACACTAACTATTGGGACACCCTTTTTACATCCTCACACTTTATACGTATCCTAGCGGACTAAGCACAACAGCTTCTTCTTAACTTTAACCGTCTGTCTCTAATAGTTTAAGAGTTTAGTAATATTCATCAAATTACAGCAACTTTTGGGACACCCTTTTATTGCTTAATAAAAATTTTATACTTGTTTTTATAGCGGATTTATCAATATAGCTTCCTTATTAATTTCAAGCGTCTGTCTACAACTGTTCAAAAGTATGGCCATATACATCAAATTAAAGGAACTATTGGGGTACCCTTTAATTTATAATTTTGTACTAATATTTGTCATTATATCGACATTCTGTCTAATTTCCAAGCGTATGACTATAACGGTTCAAGAGATAGGCCCAAATAGATCAACTTACGTCACCTATTGGGACACCCTTTAATTTCTAGATTTATTTTTGTATTACTTTTTGCCATTGGGAGCTACAGTGATACTCACTTTTTTTAAGTAGTGCCATTTACGATTCATAATATACGTAAAAATAAAGATATTGTATGGGGACACCCTGTAATTTTTAAGATTAATAAAAAAAAGAAATTTTTAAAAGCGGTCCAGAAATGACTTGGCACAAATATAAAAAAGCAAACTTTCAGTCGAATTGATAACCTCCTTCTTTTTTTAAAGTCTGTTTAAGAAAAATATAAGACAACGAACAACATAAACCCGAGGCACATAGAATCCGTCATACGTTTTACTTTAACGTATTTAACTGAGAACAAAGTAACGACGGAAGAGGTTGACACAATGAGTTGACGGACAAAAAAAAATTTTTTAAACACAGCAAGAGCGAAAACAAAACAAGAACAAGCAGCAAGTGATAGCTACCAAAGTATTGAACGAAAGTCATTACGTTGACGGAGATGTACACTCATAAGCATGTACTTTAACTAAATTGTCAGTTGAGAAAAAAGAAAGTATAACATATGACGGATTCTATGTGCCCCGGCCTTTATGGAAAAATGTGCTTTGCTTTTTTTCAAATCACTACATGACGACAAATTGACAATTGAAAAAATTAAGGAGGCAACACAAAATTCTCGTATACTTTTTTCTGATAATGTTTGGAATAAAAATATAATATTTAGATCCGGACACTTATTTAGCACTTATTACTACACAAAGAATGCTGAGTGGAAGTGTACAGTGAACAAGTACACTGACAAGAATTTATGCAATTTTAAGAAACAATTTGACGAAAAAGAATTTTTCTTTTTCAGCAAATTATCACATTTTACTGGCCCAGGCTTTATAAATAAGCACATTTTTCTTAGGCATTATTAAATTGAGTTTTTTTTAATAAAATTTCCATAATCTTCAAAATAAAATTGCAATTTTAACAATTAAACTCTCGTAAAAGTTTCAACACTTTTTATTAATCATTAAAAAAGATCTTTAAAGAAGAAAATAATTGCAGCAGTTAGTGTTTGGTTACTGATGCAACCCACAAAGAAGCACTGTTGGGTCCAACGTTTGTACAACAAAAGCCGACGTGCAAATAAGCTGTAGTAGTGGCAGTGTTAGTGTTATTGTTGGTTTTTTTAATATAACAATTTGAAAGACTGTGAAAGTTTTGTTTTTGTGATAATTCTGGGTTTGTGCTTTAAATTGTATTAATTTTTTTCTGTTTCTTTTTTTTGTGTAAATTTTTATATATTATTTTAATTTAATTTTGGTATTCTCTTGATAAAACGACTTCATTAAAATGTGAATTCTTTCGTCGGCTGCTGTAATTTTTTTTAATCAAATTTAACATACAAATGTTAAATTAAGAAGCATTTAATTATAATTTGACTTTAATATGAAATCGTAAAATAAAAATTAAAAAATGCATTTTCGTGACCAGTTGAGACAATTACATTTTGTCCAGGGAATTGGGAGTTTTTTTCTTTTGTGCTTTTAAATAAAGTTTATTACTGAACAGCACTGACCGTTTGCCATAATTTGGGTGTTATTCAGAGTTTCGTAGGGATAAGGAAATTAAGTTTTAAAAGGATAATTATTCGAAACATTAAAACTCTCGCTCTGTTATCTCTATTGCTAAAAGGAGTAATTTTTTTTTCACTCCTTGATGGGTTGGCCACCTTGTAGTAGTAACTTAAATTGCAATTTGACGGGTAATGATCCTGGCGTTCATTCACCTCGGGTTATTTGGCACAATTAAGTCTTAGACGACAAATACACTTTACTGCCGCACACTTCTGACTGTAAACTGACTTTTGGAGTGCTTTATAAATGGCTACAAAATGCTAATTTTTCATTAATTTTAGGTCACCCTTTATATGTTATTTTGAATAAGTTTTGGCTGTGATGCCACCCCGAAACAGATTTTAGATCACTTTTTAATTATAATAAGTTGATATTTTAATTGTTGTGTATAACGAAAATGACACAAACAATATTAAAAAATTTATTGGTTAATTTATTTGATAACAATAGATATAATTTATGACCGCTTTGTTTGCCTTCTTAAATATATAATGAAATAATAAGTAATATGGCAGCTTTTTATTAGAGTTGCCAGCTTATGCTATTTGCTATAAAGTACATCTCATTACATTGTGATCTTTAGTCAGCGGCTGCAATTATACTCGCTTTATAGAATATGCAAAGGGCTTAGATAATTTTGTTTCCGTAAATAATAAACAAATTATCTAAATTAACTTAATAGTTTATTTTAAAAAATTTTCAAAATTAATTCCTTGGAAAATCATCAAAACAGACTAAAAATATTAATAAAAAATTTAAAAACTACTAGAATTATTTTTTGTTAAAATTTTGTCAGTAAAAAGCTGTCAAGCTGCTTTAGTCGATAATTTCCATGAATTTCTTCAATTGCATTTTTCTATCATCATCCCATAAAATTAATTTATGAGATGGCAGCACTTTTTTTTTTCAACGGCCAGCTCTTCAAATTTAACTTAAGGCCCAACTATAATGTGCATAAAACAACTTATGCAAGCTTATACAACTGTGCAAATACATTAAATTATATGTGCTAAACTATAATATACATAAGATAACTTTTCGTCAAGTTTCGTTGAATTTCATTTCTTTATGCAAGGTACGAATCTGAACGCACTTTCCGTACGGAAACAGCTGATTGTGCTTTGTGTTATACATTGATAAGGAAAAACTTTAACTAAGACCTAAATTGTTAAATTTTTAATTCAATAGAAAATGTAGAACAAACAAAATTTTTCTTTACGGCATATTTTTAACAAATATAATGTATTTAAATTAAATATGTATTTATACACACATATGTATACGATATAAGCGATAAACATAGTTGCATTTTTTAGTACGGTTGGCCACAAACACAAAACAGAAAATAACTTGTAATAATTTTTTTTTTTAATTTTTCTTAGAACATGAACCAAAATATGTAAATGTGTATGTGAATGTTATTAAATATATAAAATATCTTCTTTAAAGCCTTTTCGTTTTAAAAATTTTGTTTATTTATATAGAAATTATTTTTGGCAAAAGTACGAATCAAACGTAAATGTGCAACTGTGGCAAATAAGTTACTAAATTTATGTAGGTACATTATAGCCACATAAACTTCTTTAATAAGTTACCTAAGCATTTGACAGGCTTTTCGTTGGATTTTTGACATAAGCTAAAGCTAGCTTATGCACATTAGTTGGGCCTTTAAACTAAAATTCTACTAAAGGCCCAACTATAATGTGCATAAGCTAGCTTTAGCTTATGTCAAAAATTCAACGAAAAGCCTGTCAAATGCTTAGGTAACTTATCAAAGAAATTTATGTGGCTTCAATGTACATATATAAATTTAGTAACTTATTTGCCACAGTTGCACATTTATGTTTATTTCGTACTTTTGCCAAAAATAATTTTTATATAAATCAACAAAATTTTAAAACTAAAAGGCTTTAAAGAAAATATTTTATATATTTAATAACATTCACAGACACATTTACATATTTTGGTTTATGTTCTAAGAAAACGTAAAAAAAAAATTATTACAAATTATTTTCTGTTTTGTTTTTGTGGCCAACCGTACTAAAAAATGCAACGATGTTCATCGTTTATATGGTATACATATGTGTGTATAAATACAAATTTAATTTAAATATATTATAATTGTAAAAAATTGGCCATAAAGAAATATGTTGTTTTTTTCTACATTTTTTATTGAATTTAAAACTAAAAAATTTAACAATTTAGGTCTTAATTAGAAAATTTCTTTATTAATGTATAAACCAAAGCACAATCAGCTGTTTCCGTACGGAAAGTGCGATCAGTTTCGTACCTTGCATAAAGAAATGAAATTTAACGAAACTTGACGAAAAGTTATCTTAATCACATTATAGTTTACCACATATAATTTAATGTATTTGCACAGTTGTATAAGTTGGCATAAGCCAGTTTATGCACATTATAGTTGGGCCTTAAAGATCCGGACGGCGACAGCCAACTTTTTTTTTAAGAGCATTTTAATGTTTTCTGCATTTTTTTTTATTGATATTTTAATATGCACTTTTTTTTTCAAAAACCAGCCATCAATTTTATAAAGTTAAACATTAATAAATTTAAACACATTTTCAATAGGTGGACTAATAGAAATAACACTTGTTAATGTAAAAATGCATTATTGTGTTGCTGATTATTTCAATTAACTTAACAACTGTTTGTTTTTTGTTGTTGTGTTTTATACAACAAAACAGCTGTTTCTTAAACAGATTTAATGTTTAGTGGTGAGTTTTTGCCAGAGATGGTATTTTCAATATTTCGAATAGAATTAAATAAAATGTACCAAGTGTTAAAGTGTACCAAGAATTGAATAAAATATCAACAAAATTAACTGTACAATATTTGACTGTATCGTTGTGGGCTAAAAATAATCTCTGTGACAAGCAAAAATTTAAGTCGACGGTTTTTATATATTTTTTATATAAAAAGCCCATTTTCCTTTTTACCTTCACATTGTGGCTAAAAAGTTCCAAATGTTTTAGATCCAGACGCATAGCTCCAGCTTAATTTTACCAATTGTATGAATGGATATTATTACCAGCATAAGACTTTTAAACATACGTTTTTAGCTACTAAAAGGGATGAGAAATCTCTGACAAACAATTAAAATTGTCGCAATCAATTAGTATAAAAAAAATATTCACAAAAAGAAACCAACCATTATTCTTTTAATTTGGCTATTTACTATTCTCGCTTAATATATTTTGGCTGGAGAGCTAATTTTGGTTAAAATATGTGTTTTGGAATTTGGTTTATATTCAATTTAATTTAAGGACATAGGATTTTTATTACTTTGTAATACATATCTATATTTTGCCCTTGAAGGCTTTGTATTAATAAACTGAACCAATAAATAAATAAACGAATAAATTGTATAAATTGTTTCATTTTTGATCTTTATAATTAATTTTCTTTTCTAATTTTTTCAAGCACTATTTGTTTTTGAAAGAAAATCTAATTATTCATATTTTTTGTTTCCTTTTTCTAGAAGATGCCACCCAACGGTGTAGCGAAATATTGAAAAAAAAAAAATAAATAAAAAATAACAAACAATATTTTTATTTATAAACTGATCTAGTGGTTAAAAAATTAGAAAAGAAAAATAAACGAATAAATAAATAAATAAAACCGAAAGCAAAAAACCAGAACACTAGAAATTGACGATGGAGAAAAAAATATTTTAGTAAAAAATTAAAAAACTGCAGGCTTTTTTTGTAAATCACTAAAGCTAAATCTCCATCGCTAAAACTCTTTAAAAATATATTTGGCAATTTTCGGCTACAAATGTTACTCTCTTTTTGCTAAAATTGATTTTAACATTTTTTTGACCGAGATTTAGACTTAGCTACGAGAATTATAGAATAAGACTGCTGATTTTTTCTATGGGGGACGCTATCCTCTTAGTACTTTGGTAGTAATATAATTTTGGTCATAGAAACAAAACTAAAATAATATAAAAAATATTTTAATTAATTTTTAAGCAACAAATTTTTTATATGTTTTTTATATGACAAATAAATTTTTGTTTTTTTCTTAAATATGTTAGTTTAAAAAAAACATTTTTACATTTTGTTGTTGTTTTATGTTATTTGAATAAATATTTGTTTTCCTGATGATGCTACACAATGCCACTAAGCATACAGAGGTGAAACCCTTGGCTCATGAAAAACAATATAGTCAGGTTTTCTGCAGGTTCTTAAGAAAGAGACAAATATAGTGCTATATTGTTATGAACAACGCATAATAAACAAAACAAAAACTACATATTTTACAAGAAAACATACAGCACAAAAAGTTTTTGCCACAAAAAATAATACTGTTTATTCTCGTAAATAAGGAAATCATTTATGAAGTATTTTTAATTTGTAAAAAATGTGATATGCTGTGGTCTTAAAAGATAAAAGAAGTGAAAAAGTCTTTAAATCTGCAGTGTTTTTTTAATGCAGAAATTGTGATTTGTGGCAGAAATGCAGTGTCATTTATTTTGCACGTGTTAAAATTAAAGACTATAACTTTTTTCGTCAAATGATTATATACATATCACATTTTTTTAATTTTATAAAACCCACCCTTATTTTTGCCTATAATAAAACATTAATTTTTTTTTTCCGCCAGAAACACAAATAAAAACAAAATTAAAGTCGATAGGATATCAAGAAAGAGATGCATAGAAAAAACGAGACGACTATAGTCTCGTGACACCTCTGTATACTCGGTGACAATGCAGTAGCGAAATATTACAAAAATAATATATGGAAAATAAAAAAGGCCTATTGCTTGAAAATTACATAAAATATTATTGATTAAAAGGTCAAATAAAAACTTAAAATATAAAAAATATTTTATAAGTAAAATGAATTGCTGTTAAATTATTATTAATATATATATATTTTTTTTTTTTTTGTTGGATGTAAATGTATTTTTCGTTAAATAGTATTGACATAGACATAATTAAAATAGTACTCAACTTTCCATCCCTGACAAGCTATAATTAGTGCTCTAATTTCTTATTAATGATCTTTATTTGCCCATTAAAAATTGCTTTCTCTTTCTCTTAATCTCGCTCTCTAATACTCTATGCTCTTTATATTTATAAAAATGAAAGAGAATAATTTCAACTCAATAAACGAAATTTATTCTCTTTTCAAAACAAATTAAAAATCTATTTTTATAAAAAAAAATAGAAAAGAGCAACATTCATTCTACAACAAAGTAAATATTTTAAACAAAATGTTGTAGTTACATGTGCTAAACTGCAGTTGTTGTTATTTTAGTTAAAAACAAAGTTGTGGCCATAAAATAGTGAGCATTTTGTTTTTAATGACAAACAACCACTGATTATGGCCACAAATTTTTTTCTTAAGTCAGTCAGTGAGTTGATGGCCAAAGAGAAATACGAGTTACTAAGTGAATAAATGATAATTTAATTTAACAAAAAAAATATATAAATTAATTATTAATAAGAGTTAAACTATAAATGGATACTACCAAAGTGACAGGCTTAAAGAAGGCAGATTTAACAGAAACCATACAACAATACAAAGATTTAGGTAAGTTTTCATATCTTTCTAAAATTGGCTTTGAAATTCAATTCTTATTATTTTATCTAAAAATCTAGACGACTCTGTTAAGGAACTGTTACGATCTGCTAACAAAGTACGCCAGTATGCCTATGTACCCTATAGTAATTTTAAAGTTGGTGCCGCTTTTCGCTCTAAATGTGGTCGCATCTTTAATGGCTGTAATGTGGAAAATGCAGCATTCACTCCTTCCTCCTGTGCCGAACGTACAGCCATTTGTAAGGCCGTTAGTGAGGGCATCAGAGAATTTACTGCCGCCGCTGTTGTGGCCTTTCAGGAAGATGCTTTTACAACACCCTGCGGTGTTTGTCGTCAATTTATAATGGAATTTGCTAGTGGTGACATTCCCCTGTATGTGGCCAAGGCTGTGGACAGCGATCAACAAAGTAAAGAAGATTTTAAGCCATCTAACATTTTAGAAAATCTACCCCACGATAATGTTTTATGTACCTCCATTTATAATCTGCTGCCAAATGGTTTTCGTAATTATAAGAAAATTTAAATTTAATTTCTATTCGTTTTACGGAGACTTGAATGTTTTAGTGTATTTTTTTCTCTTTGTTTTCTCAACTTGATGTTATCAAAATTTATTAAAAACAAAACTAGTTCTCGCAAGTTATTTGTATGGATGACGTGGCAAAGTGATAACCGGTACAAACATTAATTAAAATCAGCTAAATAAGATTGATAAAATAATAGTTTTAATACACAATTTTTTTGTACAATTAAATTAAATTATTTGTTTTCTTTAATGGGTTTTGGAAGGTAATTGGATAATTATGTTATAGAAATAAATATAGACAGCAATTAGTGTCACAAGAAAACTCTAGCGTAGCTACATTGTTGTGCATAATCATAGCCGTTTCAAAAATTATCATTGTGGTGTTCTTTGTGGCTCGCAGTACCATTTTGTTTATGGCTCGTAGGACCATTCTACTGTGACGGCATATTTTCTACGTCTATATCTTCAAACAAAGAACAACAGAAATTATTTATAGTTGATCTCTGAAATCATAATTCCAACCATTCTTAACCGACTTTAAAATAAGAAGGAGGTCATCAATTTGTGGACATGCGTCTTTTTCATTTTTGTGTCCGCAAAACGCAGTTACTTCTAAACCAATTTTGAAAAAATTTTCTTTTTTTTAAAAATTATGCTACAAGATTAGTCCAGTTCTAAAAATAGTTCATAATTTTAAAAATTAAAGGGTGTCCTCATACAACATACATATTTTTACGTGTATTGTCGAAATTTGAAAGTGGTGACCATACCACTTTCAAATTTCAGAAAAATTTGTAACACTATACCTCCCAATAGAAAAAAAAAATTAATACAGAAATAAATTTAATAATTACAGGGTGGCCCCATAGGTGACCAAAACTGACCTATATGGTCCTATGTTTTGTATCTTTATAGGCAAACGCTTGAAATAATAGTAAACGACATTCTGTCCAATTTTTTTTTTTCAAAAATTTTAATTAAAGGGTGCCCCAATAGTTCATTTAATTTGATTTATATCACCATATTGTTAAACAGTTATAAAAAACAGCTGAAATTAACAAGCAACCTATATTGCTAAGTATAAAATTTGAATTTATTAATTAAAGGGTGCTACCATAATTGATGTAATATGAAATATTCGTCCCTATCCTTTGACCCGTTATATAAAAACGCGTAAAAATTGATTTCCACTGACAGAATGTCCACTGTAATAAGAAGTATAAAAAAAATTAATATTATAAATTAAAGGGTGCGACAATAGTTGATGTACTTTGTTGTATAGGGCCGAACTGTTGAACTGTAATAGATAGACGGTTAAAATTAACAAAAAAAAAACCTGTATTGCTAAATCCGCTAAATCAGCAAGAATAAAATATGGATTTTAAAAATAAAGGGTGTCCCCATAGTTAATGTAATTTACTGTTTATGGCCAAACTCTTAAGCTGTTATAGCGAAATACATGACATTTATAAAAGGGAATGCTATATCAAGTAGCGAATTTTAAATTAGAAATTAAAGGGTGTCCCCATAATCAATGTAGGTTTACCAAAACGGCGCTATAAAGCTCTTGACAGAATGTCGGTTACTACATCCAGTATAATAACAAGCACGAATTATTAAAATTGAAAATTAAAGGGTGACCTAATAGTTGATGTAATTTAATGTATTTGACCAATTATAATTATCGTCTTAAAGAAACATGATTTTTAGTTTGTCTGTTTAGAAGTTGATTTTTTTTAAGAATTATTCTACTTAATTTAAAATACAAAAATTCATTTTATACAGACAGATTTTTTATTTAAAAAACGTTAAATATTAAAAAAAAATTAAATGTTAAAAAATATATATTTTTTTCTATTAAAAGATTTTAAAACTTATATATAATTTTTTTGTTAAATTTTCTTTCTTTGCAGGTAAATTTCTATTTTTATTAAATTTAAAACAAAAAATTATTATTGGCTCCTGAATGCTGTGCGTGTATTTGTTGTGTTTTCTTTACTATCGATAACAAAATAAACGAAGTTATAGTCAACCACTAATTAAAACTGGAAACAGGTGTTTATTAAAAAAAAATTATTAAAATATTTAATCAAATCATTTATTCATCATAATCATAAAAAATTTTAAATAAAAAAAACCTCATTATAATTTTTTTTCAAATTTACTTTCTTTTTTTAAATGCAGTTTTATATTTCATACTTCATTATTATTGTTACTGACTGCTTAAGCTTTAATATAAAATTTTCTATTTTTGTTTATAAATATGTAAATATTATTATTTTTTCTAATTTATGTTCCATAACTGTTTGAAATTTTAATCTCTCGTTTTTTCTTTACTCCTACACAGTGTAATTTTCTGTAGTGGAATTTTTAAACGGAAATTAAAAATGGTTTTGAATTTTGTTGTTTTTGCATGTCATTTTAAGTTGCTATTGTTTTGTCACTGTGCGGTTAAAGACAAATTGATATTTGAATTGAATTGAATTATATTACGGGATGGATATTTTATCGTTATTTGCCTGTTTAATGAGAAGTAGTGGGGAGAGGGAACAAGGTAGATTAATTTCCGCTTAAAAATATTATTTTTATTTAAATATTTTTTTGCAGCATTTTGTTTAGAAAAATTTGCTTAAAATAGATAAATAAACGAAAATTAATAGATTTCAATTTTAATGATATTTTGTTATGGAGTGTAATATCAAATAATAATAATAATTCTGGTGTTATCAGTTTTTAATACTGGAATAAAAATTAAATATATTAATTTCGCTTGTTTGCTTAAATATGTACGAGGCGTGTTGAACAAGGAAAGAAAAAATAAGTTTCACCTACTTCAAAGTATTCTAATTTTTTTAGGTTTTACCTTAATAATGATAACCAACTCTCGTTTTTATTAGCGACTTTTGTATAAAGCATGTAGGCCTTGGGATGTTTGAGCCACTTCTTAATGATTCATTTTATATTTTTATTATTTGTTTTTAAAAATTAAAAGTGTCCGCCTCTTGTCTTACTGTTTATAAAATGAAAATATACGTACCAAAATTATGCTACTATCGGGACACCCTTTATATAATTTTATTTTCATCTGAGACATATCACATACATACATACCCAGTGTAATTTTTTAATGCTTTAAAAGATAAGGTCATATTCGTCAAAATCACGGTCTCTATGGCGACACCCTTTAATTTTAAAATTTATTTTTAACACTTCAATTTATAGTGGACATATTTTTTCAAGCTCTGTGTGAATTTTATATGTCTGCCTATTGCGATTAAAAAGCAAAAGCCATATAATATAAAATATCGTCACTATAGGAACACCCTTTATAGTTTAGTTTTATTTTCCTTTCTACTTGTTCTTATAGAGGCCATACAAATATTTAAACTCATAGTTTCTGGCTATTGCATTTTCATGGAAATCACGTTAATATTGGGGCACCCTTTATTTAATTTCATTTTTATATCAGACATTGCAATACATTCTCTGCGCAAATTTCAACAGTCTGCCTATGACGGTAAGATAAGGTGATATTCGTCAAAATCATGGTTCCTATGGCAACACCCTTTAATTTTAAAATTTATTTTTCTAACTTCAATTTATAGTGGACATATTTCTTTATGCTCTGTGTGAATTGTATATGTCTGCCTATTGCGATTAAAAAACTAAAGCCATATTATTTTAAATATCGTCACTATAGGAACACCCTTTATTGTTTTATTTAATTTTTTATCCTTTGTACTTGTTCTTATACAGGTTATAAAAATATTTAAACTCAAATTTTCTTGCTATTGAACTTACATGAGAATCACATTAAAATTGGGACACCCTTTATTAAATTTTATTTTATTTTATTTCGATTTCAGATATAGCAATATATACTCGGTGTTAATTTCAAGTGTCTGCCTTTAATGGTTTTAAAAATAAAGTCATATTCGTCAAAATCATGGTGCCCAAAGCACCACCCTTTAATTTTAAAATTTTATTTTTCAAACTTCAATTTATAGTGGACATATTTGTTCATGATCAGTGTGATTTCTAAATATCTGCTTACAACGATTGTAAAAGTTAAGTCATTTAAGTCGAAATTACGCCACTATTGGCATACCCTTTATATTTTTATTTAATTTTTTATCCTTTGTACTTGTTCTTATAGAGGTTATAAAAATATTTAACTTCAAATTTTCTGGCTTTTGCACTACCATGAGGATCACATTAATATTGGGACACCCTTTAATTCAAAGTATTGGTTTTTGTACTTGTTGCTACAGCGTAAATAATTTTGCATATACTGTGCAAATTTGATGTGTCTGCCTATTACAATTAAAAAAATACAAAACATTTTTTTTAATATCACGTCACTTTTAGAACACCCTTTACTTTTAATTATAGAAGCTATACATCTTTTCAGCAAATTTCAAGAGCGTATTGCAGTTGCGGAGATATAGAGCTGTAACCAAAGAACGTACAAAGAGACATTGTAGCAAAAACGTCAGAGGGTTATGTTTTTACCCTTTGCGCCGCGAATCCTAAAAAGCGTTAATTGACAGTGCGTAAAATCAAAATTAATTGTTTTTTAAGTAATGCAATTGGTTTTGAAACAAATTAAAAGCAATTGCGTTTAACATCTGGTCGAAATTTGTCAGTTACAAAATTATTTAACAGCTCAGGAGGAATAGAAAAATTCACTTTTTACCCGGTAATAAAATGTACCGAGTTAGTTAGCCGATTACGACAGTGAGATCATATGGTGATCGAGATGTATGTTAGAGCAAACTCTTAAGGATAGCGCAAAAGAGGAACACCATTACTTGTTTAGAAGGACCAGATGGAATTGTTATTGGTGATTCTTGTTAGAGGAGACGCATAAGCGACCGAATCTGCCGTTCTTTCTTAACCCACTTGTTTTTTTTGCTGCTTATTCTCAAGCACTGACCTGTCGATCACGCAACACTCTTGGCTGTGCAAAAAAAGATCTTCTCGATAAACAAAAGACGGGTCTATTTGTTATAAATTTCTAACGATGGTTTCATCGTTTTTTAATCGAAACGTTTAAACCAGTGTTTGAAGGTAAACAAAACGCATCGCAAACGTTTTATGTAAAGACGTAAACTTTTTGAAATTTTTTAATAGTTTTGTACATAAGCAAAACCTAAGCTCAAGCTAAAGAATTATAATTTCGATAATCTACTTGCCTTAAAACACCAATACAATTGTAGAACTGCGCAACCTTTACGAAACGTTTTTTTTTTTTGACGTTAAAAATTATTCTCATTTTTTTTCTTCTAAGTGCGTAAAATAATACACAAACGATACAAAACTAAATGCCACATCTTTCCTATTGAGTTCCTTTTTCGTTTTTGTTTTATGAACGTTTCGTTTTGTTTATTTGCGTACCCTGGTTTTAATATCTGTTAGCAAAAGAAAAATTTGTCTGAGAATTTAACTTTGTAATTTTTTAAGAATCAAAAGTGTTGAAGACTCTTTCTGAATTGACATATTGAGATTTGTTCGATGCTCTAAAGGGGCTCCCAGAAAAAGAACGTTCAATGTAGGCTGCTGTAGTTGGCCAGGGTTTAACCCCTGCGGCAATCAAAAATAAAAATAGTTTTTTTTCTGTTTAATAACATAAGTATGAATTCACAATTAACATTAAACTTGCAACCTCCTTCGTGGGTACTTCTTCACAGTATATTCGCCGGTGAAGTAAAAAAACTTATAAAATCGCTATATCTTTCTTCTTTCATTACTTGCTTAAAAAAATGCTTTTTCAATATGAAGCACATGGTGATGCTCTTAAAAGATTTTTCAAAGAAGTATTAATAGTATTGGCTTTCACCTGACGTTGCAATGCTCTTAAATTATTTCGAATTTTAGCTTCAAATTCTTTTCATTTTCACTTAATTAATTATGGTTAAAACAAACTCTCATTTATTTATTGCTTCATGCTGCTTAAATGTCTTTTTCAATTATAACGGTTTTTTTAACGCTAATAATTTTTAAGCCACAAATTTTTACTTGTCAATTCAATTCAGTAAATAAAATCAATTATTTTAAAGAGAATAAATCAAAGTACAGTTAAAGACAACTTTGAGTTTAAAATATTTTTTCTTGTAAATTTATTTTAAAATTACAATTAATAAATTTTATTGAAAACCACAGCATGTATTTTAAATTCATATAAATTTTATTTATTTATTTATATTCTACTATTATATATAAAATACATTTGTGCTTGTAAAAGCGTCCACAATTAGCGCGTCGAACGAAATTTGTTATGCGTAACGTACTCTACGCTATTTCTATTTTTACGTTGATGAACATCGGATATTTTGGTGCCGTGTGACCATTGATGCTAAATATCAGAAGTTTTTTTAAGTCCGATAGAACTTTACATTGTAAAAATTGTCAAATGGCAACACCTTTGTGGCCAATGACAGGTCTATTTCTCGAAATCAGTTTATCGCCAAATTTTTATTTCCACATCACGATGGTTACGGTCGCCGTATGGCACGTAGAGGCATCTTATTGAAACCACATTTTGTCCGGATAAATGTCATCCATATTTCCAAACAAAAAATCTTTAATAATGGTGCGGTAACGATCTCTATTGACCTGAACGTGAGATCCGACCTCATTTTTTAAGAAATAACGTCCGATGTTGCCACCAGGGTTTAAACCACACCAAACGCTGCATTTTGCTTGCTGCAATAGATTCTGTAGGGTATGATGTGGATTAGTCTCACTCCATATGCGACAATTTTCTTATTAACAAACCCGTTAAGCCAAAAATGAGCTTCATCGCTGAACACACTTTGGCGATAAAACAGTCATCTATAAGTTGCTCGAATTGATGACTGGTTTTCAAAGTAAACTTGGATGATTTGTGAGCGTTGTTCAAGCGTGATTCTATTCATAATGATTTGCCAGAGTTTGCAATGAAAAATTTGTTGTTCGCCCTAAATCTGTTTACGGCAACATAAGCTATTTTAAAGTAGAAGGGGTTAATTTTTAACACAAACTGGTCTCAACTCCAAGGCGTCAATAAATGCTGAGTATTTAGCAAAAAGCAGTGACTCTTTGTGGCCCCTTAATAAATATTGATATAGCAAGACCTTGGAGGACAATTGACTGGTGCATTTCTCGAAATCAACTTATCGCCAAATGTTGATTAGAATGAGTCGTTAGATGAAGTTGCCATACGTCACGTAGAGTCATTCTATTGAAAACACATCTCGCCAGCCATCATCCATTTTTCCAAACAAGAGATCATTGAGCGAGATGCGGTAACGTTCTCTTTCGACAGTAACGCCTGCTCCGGCTTTATGTTTCAAGAAACATGGTCCAATGATGCCATCAGCTTGTAAACAGTAAAAAAGGTTCCCTTTTCTGAGAGTTATAGAATCTGTAGGGTCTACGTCCGTTTCGAACTGCTGTAGACTACCCAATCGGCAAAAGAACATCGCATATGATAGTCTCGTGACATTAATTTCTGCACCAGCTAAATTCTATACGGGTAGAGGCCAAGATCTTTGAACAAAATTTTTCACGTAGAGAACAGACAGAACCTTAACTCGACTGACGTAGAATTAATAAACTTCGATCTTCCACACATTTCTGTGTTGAGCGCGATATTTGAATAATCACCCATATTCTAGTTGTCGGCGTCGTCACATATCAATGTTGATATGTGTCGACGCATTCAATTTATTATTCCACTTGTCGTTATTCACACTTATCGATTACTGCTCAAAGATTTTTTGTATTCTATAGCAAATGTGACGACAATATTGTATTGACATGACTCTGTTTTTTGTTGACGTCTTTTTGCATGACGACTAGAACTGATTTAAACCAAATATAACATTGAAAATGTAAGAAAGTGAAGGTAACAAATGCAAATCAATTTAAAAAATTGGTAGAAGAATTGCATAGGAATCCATTTTTTGTACTGGGTTTTCGCAGAGGCACTGCTCCATGCAATTTTAAAGATAAATGGAAAGAAATTAAAAAAATTCTTAATTCTCTTGGTCCGCCTAGAAGATTAACAGGTGGATGGCAAAAGGTAAAAAAAGAAAGAATCGAATAGGGAAAAGTTTGTGAAAATAAGTTTAAAGGTATGGCGTAATTTATAATTCAAAGTAAAAATTGGTGGCGGAATGTTTAAACTCAGTCCGATGGAAAAAGCTGTGCACATACTTGCGATACGGCAAGTTAAAAATATAGCAATTCTGCCTTAGAAGTTATCTTTAAAACACAAATAAAATTTAACAAAAAATTTAGGGATGTGCATTTTCATTTTATAAAAATCGATAAATCGTCGACGCCGTCACAGGGATGTTATAGAATGCAAAATTTTCATTGAATTGACGCCGACATTGATACGAAGTGATATTGATATTAAAACGACGTTGACGACGCCCACAAATAGAATAAGGGCGAATTTTTCTCTGGCGTGTTTAAGTTATTGCATGACTTAGAGAGTTTGTGGTAAAACTACTATCCTCAGTTTGACAAATCGCTTGTTGCGATGGTTGATTATGGGCGCCATAAAAAAACAAAGACCTCCTTAAGTTGTGCGAACTGATGATGACTGATTTTCAAAGTAAATCCAGACAATTTTGTAGCTTTGTTAAATTGTATCGATCTCTTCATAATGATTTGCTAGAGCCTACAAATCGTAAATGTCAGAAATTGAGGGCAGTATGGCAGTCCGTTTGACAGTTAACTCTCTCGTAGGTTCTCTTGTGCTAAAAAACCCACATCAAGTGATAAAATTGGCGTTCACCCATCTTTTCCGAGTTACGGGGATCTGAAATTTTCAAATTTTTTTAAATATCAATGTGGGTATCATTTTAAAGCTTATGAAGAGATCTTTAAGGAAATACTAAAAAATTTGAAAAATGCTTAACCCACTAAGAACCGATGGCAATTTTATGTAAAATAGTATGAAGGCAGTACCAAAATTTTGTTTATTTTTTAATTTTCTGTCACCCCAATATTTGCTTTTTTTAATGGAGTTACGAGGGTTGCTCTATTTATTTCTGGCCTAATAGTGAAAATGTGAATATTTATAATCAAAAATGGTTTTATTGTTTTTCAAAGTATTCTCCAGCATGATTTATACACTTTTGCATGCGCTCAAACCAGTTGTCGAAGCACTTTTTCCACTCCGATTGAGACATCTCTAAAACATGGTTTTTGAACACTTCAACAGCTTCTTCTGGCGACGAAAATCGTTGAGCACGCATTTTTTTCTTGATGTGCGGAAACAAGAAGAAGTCATTAGGTGCCAAGTCAGGGCTGTACGGCGGATGGCCAATTAATTAGACGTTTTGGCCGGTCAAAAACGCTCTGGTTTGAGCCGATGTGTGAGAGCTCGCATTGTCATAGTGAACAATGATTCGTCTTCTCTTGTTAATTTTTCGAATTTCTCCGATGACTTCAGGCAAACAACTTGTAGTGTACCACTCAGAAGTGACCGTTCTACGTTGCTCAAGCGGAACAGTCGCCACATGACCGAAGAAACAGGCGACCATTTGCCTCGAGTTGCTTCTTCCACGAACAACTTTCGTTGGATTTTGCTCGTCTTTGAAGACCCACACGGTCGATTGTTGTTTCGTTTCGGGCTCATACGCAAAGACCCATTATTCGTCACCTGTGACGATTTTATAAACATCTTTTGAAGCAGCGCAATCGTATTTTTGCAACATTTCTTTGCACCAATCGACACGAGCCTTTTTTTGAGCGACTTTCAAATTGGGCGGGATCCAACGAGAAAAAACTTTTTTTACGGCCAGGTGTTCATGCAGTATCGAATGTATGCTGGTGGAAGAAATGTCCAAGGATGTCTCTATCTCTCGGTATGCATCAATGTTCTCTAGCATAACAGCCGTTTTTGGATGACCTTCACGGAATTCGTCTTTGAGCGAGCTTCGGCCACGATTAAATTCATATACCAATTTTTCACAGTGCTATAGGATGGTGCTTCATCGCCATACAAAGATTTAAGTTCATCAATGCACTCTTGTTGTGATAATCCACGTCGAAAGTTGTGAAAAATGATGGCACGAAAATGTTCACGAGTTAATTCCATTTTTTTCTATATTAATTTTTTCAAGTCACTGTTAACAACACAAATAATGGTCGTACGTCAAAACGTTTTGAGTACGATTATGCTTAAAAATGACAAACTTTCCAATGGAAATGTCAGATTGCACTTGGCAGTACTCAGTGTTGCCAGGCCAGAAATATACATAGCAGCCCTCGTATTAGAGAGTACTCCATAAAAGTATGGAGCTTAAAAGGAGTACTCGAGTCTGCTGACATGCTATGTTAAAAATCCAATGTGTTTCGGAGTTTTATGGAGTATTCCATTACTCGCAAAGGAGCGCTCCAAGATTACTCTTTGGATGATCCTATTTTTTACTGGGCTGATACGTCATAGCCGAAATTAGCCCTCTTGCTTGTTTTAATGCATTTTTATTATACTGAACCATTTTAGTGTTTAACTATAATTATCGCCTTTATTGTATTAAATAGTGAACCTTTCTGTCCATTTGGTGTTTGGTTAATGGTGTTTGAAATTTATTTTGTACATATTTTTTAATATATTGTTTTCTTGCTTTGTTTATTGGAAATTTGTGGATATTTATTTTATAACTTTCATTGTCGCTGTTATTTTTGTTAACCATATCTATTAAATCATTAAATTAATTAAAACATTAAACGAATTTAGCTGTTGTTGTCCTTAAATGCATTTTTTGTAATGAGATGGTTATAAACTTCTGCTTTTTTTTTTGCTGTAATTTATAATGCTTGTTATGTAATTTTTTTGTTAATATATAAAATAATGTAATTTAAATATATAAATTAAATAAAAAAATTTATATTACAGCATAAGCTAATTTAAATGCTGTGTGCTGTATTAAAAAATTTTATTATACAGAAATTTTTGATAATTAAATTAATTTTTTTTTTTTTTTTTGCTTTTCAAACTGTAGTTGCCAGCTTTAATTGATAGCAAATAGGCAAAATTAAAAATTAGAAAATAAATCAAGAATACATTCTAAGAAACTGCTCCAGATAAAGTCGCTTTAAAATACAGTTCTTAAATCAAAAGCGTTTTTTTTCATCACCTACGAAATATGCAGATTTTAAACATAAAAATTAAAACAAAATGCCAGATTGACAGCATATGTCAAACATTTTAAATCTTGTACTGTGATGCTAAAATTTAAAAATTAGCCCAGGTGTGAAATTTACTTAAACACTCAGGTCTGTGCGCCTAATATGGGCCACCCTTTAATTTTATATATTATGCTTTCATTATTTAATCTTTCTGTATTAGGCAGAAATATAAAAAAAAATTCTGTTAAAATAAATATATTCTATGGGGACACCCTTTAAGTTTTCTTTTTCTTATACTTATTAATGAAGACAATGATTCAGTATTAATTTTAAAATAATCTATGCTGCGTTTAGAAATTTGAGGTCATACAACCAATAATAATAATTTTTATGGGGCACCCTTTAATTTTATAATTTATGGTTACGTTATTTGCTCTTTCTGTATTAGGCAGAAATATAAGAAAAAATATTTGTTAAAATAAATATATTCTATGGGGACACCCTTTAAGTTTTCTTTTTTTTTATACACTTGCTTATGAAGACACTCATTTAGTATTAATTTCAAAGTTCTCTATGTTGCGTTTATAAATTTGAGGTCATACAACCAATAATTAATTATTTATGGGGCACCCTTTAATTTTATAATTTTATACTATTTGTTACAGCGTTTACATTACTACAAACTCTGCGTAAATTTAAAATCTCTGCCTATAGTGATTTAAAATTTACACGTCTATGGGTACACCCTTTAATTTTTAATTTTCCAATTTTTCAAATTTTTCTTTTTTCTTTTGTTCTGTAAATATTTTAAAAAGTCAGGATTTTATGGTTAAAAAAATAGTGGCCTAGAATATACCAAATTTGTAGCCATATTTTTAAATAGGAATTTAAAAATGATGTTTTATTGAATCATACTCTTACGTTTTTCCCTTTTTCTTACAAACGTACGAATTCTTTTGATTACAAATACCACTGTGGCTCACTATAAGTTCTGTATTCTTTACTTTGGGGCTTTATCTGGCTATACTCCTTGATCCCACGGTCTTGTGAATCCTATGGTCTCGTATTTACTATATATGCGTTATTATTACAAACGCAGCCATCCACGCTACACTACTGTGTTACTTTGGAGAGACATGAACTATTTAATGCCTTGTTTAGTAACCTTAACCACCAGACTCCTCCACTTCGCCTTTCATCTAAAGTCAGTCATCTCCTTTATCTAATAGCCACAACACACATCTGCTGTACACTGACTTTTGTATTGCTGTTACTTCACTTTGCTAACAGCTACAGCTCTTTCTCTTATTGTAAAAGGCGTCTTGACAATTATCTGTTACTGTTATATTAAATTAGACGTCTTCAATAAATTATCTGTCATGACTTCACACAATAATTGTCTTTTGCCTCGCGGGAGATTTGTACTGCTGCTTCTTAATTTTTAATTGCATTATAATAATTATTATTTTCCGTTGTATGCATGTCTGAAGGTGGGTTCGAACTTACGATCTTCTGTGTAACAGCAAGCACCATTGAGGTTGCTTCGCTTTTGTTCGCTAACTGTGGTATTATTCTATACACACACCATTAGTGGAAGTAACTTTATTCACCACTCTCATACTGTTAACAACAACAGGTGTTGCCAGATCTTACTTTCGTAACAATACTGTATACAGGAGAAGGTTGTATATAGAACAATACTTGGAAAAATGGCGGATAAATCTGCATAGATTTGTTTAATTTTTTATCCATTAAGCTTTTAAATACCTCCTCAAGACCCGACGATGGTGGGGTTGTTGATATGATTTTTTTTACAAAAAAATATCTCTTGCAGAAATTGAGTTGTTTTGCGGGATTTTTGGCACAGTCGACACCGTCTAACTAAAATCATATACCATCGTTACCAATAGCCTTCAATTAAGGCAAAACAAAAAAACCATGCAAACATAGAAGGTAACTCTTATAAAGGGTGTCCCAAATAGAACGTATTTTTTAAATTTTAAATAAAACGCAGATATTAAAAAAAAACCGTGAAACTTTATTATATCGTAAAGTAGACAGAATGAGGTTATGTATGAAACAAGATATCGTGCAAATGGCCGCCGCAGCTTTGCTGGCACACACGCGATCTTTTAATGAAATTTTCAATGACCTTTTTGCATAAATGCTGTGGTATTTCATACATGCAGCATCCAATTTTCTCTTTTAAGGCCTGAGTCGTCGTCGGCTTATTCGGGTAAACCATCGACTTCAAAAAACTCCAAAGAAAAAAATCTTAAGGTGTTAAATCGCACGATCAGGCGGTCAATTCTGGTCTCCAAAACGCAAAATAACACGACCGGGAAATGACTGATGCAGCAAATGAATTGTTTCTCTGGCTGTATGTCATATGGCAACGTCTTGTTGAAACCACATGCCCTCCACATTCATTTCTTCAATTCGAGGCAAGAAAAAAACTGGTTATCATTTCACGATACCGAGCACCATTGACTATTTGCGTTTGACCTGCCTCATTTTCATAAAAAAAAGGTCCAATGATTCCTCCAGCCCAAAAACCACACCACACAGTAACACTTTGAGGATGCATTTGCTTCTCGAGGATTTTCTTCACCCCAAATGCGAGAATTCTGCCCATTGACGAAGCCATCAAGATGGAAATGGGCCTCGTCACTGAAAATGATTTTATGAGCAAAATCAGCATTTTCATGTTGTCTCTCCATTACCCAATTAACGAACTCCCTTTGCTGTCCATGGTCAGCTGGCTTCAGTTTATGAGTTAATTGAATTTTGTATACATGACGATGTAAATCTTTCGTCAAAATTCGCTGCATAGTGGATTTGGAGACACCAATTTGCTGAGCTCGGTTTCGAATTGAGGTGGATGGAGTTTGAGCGACATCATCATTCACAGCTGCGATATTTTCGGTCGATCGACCTGGTCGAAGGCGCGTTGTTGTCTTTACATCACTAACACACCCAGTTTCGGGAAATTTATCCATTAATCTCTTTACAGTTGACTCTTTTGGAGCGTTATTGTGACCCCAAATTGATCGCAATTTGCGAACTGTAGCCGCAAAACTTTCACTATTTTGGTAAAACAATTTCACATTGAAAATGGGTTGTTCATTCCTGTAGCGTTCCATTTTTACTAACCTCTTCTACCTTCTACTAGCAAACAATAACAATTGTTCAAATGTTAAACACTTTCGAATCGCTCCAAATTTAAAAACTGGGTTCTAGTTGGGACACCCGGCAAGTTTTTTCAAGCTCTATTTTGGAGCTACTCGAACACGCGAAATATTTTTCGCTATTATATATTTACTGGAAGAAGCCCTATAAAAAATAAAGAAACTTGTTTCTAAAACTCGTACTTTTTTTGGGCACAAAACGTTCTTAATTAAGGGCCCCCCTACATCTGTACGAGGGCTGCTCTATATATTTCTGGCCTAATAGTGAAAATGCGAATATTTATAATCAAAAATGGTTTTATTGTTTTTAAAAGTATTCTCCAGCATGATTTATACACTTTTGCATGCGCTCAAACCAGTTGTCGATGCACTTTTTCCACTCCGATTGAGACACCTCTAAAACATGGTTTTTGAACACTCAACGGCTTCTTCTGACGACGAAAATCGTTGACCACGCATTTTTTTCTTGATGTGAGCCGATGTGATTCGTCTTCTCTTGTTGGTTTTTCGAATTTCTCCGATGACTTCAGGCAAACAAATTGTAGTGTACCACTCAGAAGTGACCGTCCTACGTTGCTCAAGCGGAACAGTCGCCACATGACCAGTTTTGCCGAAGAAACAGGCGACCATTTGCTTCGAAGTGCTTCTTCCACGAACAACTTTCGTTGGATTTTGCTCGTCTTTGAAGGCCCACACGGTCGATTGTTGTTTCGTTTCGGGCTCATACGCATAGATCAATGATTCGTCACCTGTGACGAGCTTTTAAACGTCTTTTGAAGCACCGCAATCGTATTTTTGGAACATTTCTTTGCGCCAATCGACACGAGCCTTTTCTTGAGCGACTTTCAAATTGTGCGGGATCCAACGAGAACAAATCTTTTTTACGGCCAGGTGTTCATGCAGTATCGAATGTATGCTGGTGGAAGAAATGTCCAAGGATGTCTCTATCTCTCGGTATGTCGCATGTCGATATTGCATTATGAGTTCACGCACGGCATCAATGTTCTCTGGCACAACAGCCGTTTTTGGACGGCCTTCAAGGAATTCGTCTTTGAGCGAGCTTCGGCCACGATTAAATTCATTATACCAATTTTTCACAGTGCTATAGGATGGTGCTTCATCGCCATACAAAGATTTAAGTTCATCAATGCACTCTTGTCGTGATAATCCACGTCGAAAGTTGTGAAAAATGATGGCACGAAAATGTTCACGAGTTAATTCCATTTTTTTCTATATTAATTTTTTCAAGTCACTGTAAACAACACAAATAATGGTCGTACGTCAAAACGTTTTGAGTACGATTATGCTTAAAAATGACAAACTTTCCAATGGAAATATCAGATTGCACTTGTCAGCACCCAGTGTTGCCAGGCCAGAAATATATATAGCAGCCCTCGTATTGCTAAGTAATCTTGTCCCACTATAAGCAGTGTTTTAAACGTGCATCAAATGTTTATTATTTTTGTTCATCTTTTTTCACAGCTGGACCTATTCAGAGTAATTTATATTTTATTTGTTTAATACGAAAAATAATAAATTTTATTTTGCTTTGAATAAATAAAGATTTAAAATCAAAATGCTTTAACTTATTTCATGCATTATGTGGTGTAAAATTATCGTTTAAAAAGAGTGATTTCTAACCATAAAAATTTTTGTTCATCAAAAAAAAAAAAAAAAAAAAATATACAATCAACTGTTAAGCAGTTAAATATTCTACTTAAAAACGCAACACTCCTTATTTTTGGGTTGTGTATTTTGCGCTTGGCCTGCGGTTACTAAAAAATCCACAGCTGTAGTTAAGTGTTTTTGTATATTTATTTATTTATTTTTTTCTTTTTATTAATCACAAAAACAACTTTTATTTGAAAAAAAATGGTATTTTCCAACTATGTGTAGAGAAAGTAACAGAATGAATCAAATAAATCGCTCAAACCAACAAAAAGTTTGTATTAAATTAATTAGTTATTACCGAAAATTATAACAACAAAAAGTTTGTAATTAAATTAATTGTTTGAAACAGATTTTAAATTTAACACATTAAAGCCTTTATATTGGAAATATTGATTAAGCTGCTTATAAATATAATTTTTTTTTTTAGTACAATTTTTGTTAAATAAAATTTTTTTGAAGTTTGCGTTTTTTGGTGAAATTGGCGTTTTTACATAAAAAATTAATTTTTGATGAATAAAAACTATAATTTCTAACTAAAGAAATATATAAGCAATATAAGCGATTTTTGCTCAAATTTGTAAGTTTCTCTGAAATTGGCGATTTTTATTTCTTGTAAAACTAGCGGTTTTATATCAAGTTTCTATTTTTTGTTAACAAGTATAAAGTTTAGACGAAAGATATTATCTCAAAGCAAACAAACAAGTGGCCGCACAAAAAAAAGTTTAGCGTTTTTTTTAAATATGTGGCAACACTATATTATTGATTTAATTCAAAATAGCAAATAATAAATGATGTGATATTTAAGGGAGCTATATCTGTTTTTATAACTTAGCTAATTTTTAATATGCCACAAGGTTTTAGAGAGTTTAAGGAATTTTTAAAACAGGAATTTTTGTTATTGGCGTTTTTTTTTTGGTTTGTATAAAAATACTAATGATAAGTTTCAGAAGTTATAACTGATTAATATTTCTATTAGTCTAAGTAAGCTTGCGTTTTATTAAGGTATAAGCGAAATTTTCATTAAAATAATCTTCTGTCTACAAGTAGCATTTTTAAAGATTTTTTTTATAAAATTTGCGTTTTTTAAAAATTTTTAACTTTCGAAATGAAAGTGAAATGTAAAATTCGTTATATTTTTCGAAGAAATAATGGCTCTCGATTTCTCGATCGAATGCAGATATGACAAAAAAAATCGAAAAATAAAAAAATCGTCTAAATGAATTAAAATCGCTAAAGGTAAAAAAATCGCCAATAAAAAATTTCACTAATAAATCAAAATTAAGCAAAACACCAAAATGTGATGAAAATAATTGAAATTTAGTAACCAATAAGTTCAATTAAAAAAACTAGTCGCCTCTGCATAGTTAAAAACTGTCTTGTTTTTTAAATCGTCTATTATCATTTGTATTATTTATTCTAGAAATTTGTCTGTATTGAATTAAACCAAAATTTTTATTATTTATCAGGCATGTCACAGAATTCAATTTCGATCGAAAGTGGTTTCAATTCCGCAAAATGTTTCTTCAGAAAACAAAAACCGAAAATTTTTTTCGGAATGAAACCATTTTTTAATTTCAAAGTAGAATTTATTTTCTTTAAATTTTTGTTTTAATTGCGTGTTTCAAATTTACTATTATTATGTGTCTTTATTTAGATTAGTCTTGTTGTTTACTTTAGTGTGCGCAATATTGCCACATTTAAATAAAAAGGAGGATGTTATTAATTTTTTATAAATAAGCAAAATCGATCGGAATCTGAAGAAGGTAAAACAAAATCGATCGGAATTGTTAATACGGAATCAAAACCATTCCGATTGGAATTAGTGACATGCGTATATATATGTTTTTAAGTTAAATTCATTTCTTATCATTTAATAAAAGTAATCGAACGACTTTTACTTTAGAAGGTGATGGTTTCATTAAATATCATTTAGAATTTGCGGCTTTTAATTTCAGTGCCTTTTCTTAATTTAAGTAAATAATAAAAAAATCTAAATTACTTTAACAAGATTCTGTATAATAAAATTTTTTGGAACTTAAAAAATTTACTTAAGATTTTCTTCTGTTAAAGTTTGAACACCCTTTATATATGCTTGCATACCTCAGCTATAAAACTTTATAATAAATAAATATAAAATATTAAATACTAAAGCATATTTTTAGTATTTCAAGCGATTAATTTATAAAAATGTAAAAATAAAATTATTTCAGAGACCAAAACCAAATATTTCTCTCTTTTTTCTGGTTTTTATTATTACAGGTTTCAGACACCCATTAAAGCATTCGCCTGCCTAACAACACCCAGGTGAGTAGGTCTTTAAATAGATAAATCTTTAATATAGATTATAGATAATAATAAAAATAATATTGTTACGAAAGTTGATTTAATATTTTTACACAACAATACAAACACTTTTCTTAAGGGGTATATTCTATTTATTTAAATAAAATAATTTTTAAATAATAAAAATAAAAAAATGTTACCAGATTTTTCCACGTTACAAATATCTAGACGATTAAACTCGCCTATAAAGAGAAATCGCAATTTCCAGAAAATCGTCAAACAGTGAAACTATTTATGTATAATATTACAATATTTACTGTTTAACGAGCATTAACCAAAGGATACTGCTAACCGTAGCACCTAGTCCCTATTCAATTATCTTCTTTGGCTAGAAGGGTACTTAATATACTCAGATTCGTAGCGTTCCTTGCACACTGCCAGCTTTTTCATGCCTACTATTACTGTAAGGACTCATGGCGTAGATTCCTTACTATTTTTATACAGTTTTATCTAAGTAGCACCAGTGATTGAACTTATACGTCAGCGTATTAAGAGAAATTATCTGAAGAGATCTGAAGCCTTTAAGGAAAAAAAATTATGTCATGTACAAAAAATTCCGTAAAAAAATTCTGGAAAGCCTAAATTTGTTCAAGGTTGGCTAAGTTCTTTTCAGACAGGTCTATCTACGTCACTGCAAGTACGCCGGTATGTATATCAACTTCTCCACCTTCGAGTCAAGGGCTTAAATGAAGGTTCGATTTTCCATATAAATCCGCCATTTTTGTTATAACTGAGTGAGACCGAAAGGCCAAAATCCTCAGATAAGATATCCAATCCAGTTCCTAAGAAAACCCCAATTTTTCTTTTTTGTTATTTTAAGTTAAATAAATAAAGGGTCATCCAAAAAACGCGCCTACATGTTTCTTTGAAAAAAAAAAACACAAACTATTTGCAATTTTTTCAAGCTGTTTTTTTTTATTAAAAGTATGATACATTACAATTATAAGTGGAATAGAATATCTTTCAAATGTCCACCATGACTGCGTCTGCAGACATCAATCCGAATATCGAAATTTTCAATGACTTTCTGACATGTTGCTGGTGTTATTTCACGAATTGCAACTTGAATGTTGTTCCTTAGATCATTAATTGTTTGTGGCTTGTTAGCATACACTCGACTTTTCAAAAAAAAACCCCACAAAAAAATCTAATGGTGTTAGATCACATGACCTTGGAGGCCAATTGAAATCTGCATTTCGTGAAATTACACGTTGAGGAAATTTTGATCGCAAAAGCGTGATGTTTTCTCGAGTTGTGTGACATGTAGCACCGTCTTGCTGGAGATAGACGTCAGACACATCAATATGATTCAACTGTGTCTATAAAAATTCTCTCAACATTGATTGGTATCGCTCAGCATTCACAGTAACAGCATTTCCAGCATCATCTTCGAAGAAAAATGGCCCAATGATTCCATTTGCCCAAAATGCACACCAAACAGTAACTTTTTGTGGGTGTAGAGATTTTTCATGAATAACACGAGGATTTTCATCACCCCAGATACGACAATTTTGCTTATTGACGAATCCATCCATTCTGAAATGAGCTTCGTCACTAAACAAAATTTGATTTGAAAACAATGGATCTGTTGTTCGTTGTTCAATAATCGAACTAGCGAACTTACGATGTGTACCTGTCCATGGTTAAAACTGTACTACCTTCTAATAAAGCAAAATGGCTTAAGTCATTTGAAAAGATGTCACAAGTAAAAATTATATAGTGCTGACATCTAGGCGTCACATTTGGATGACCCTTTATAAGCGTACTGAAGGCCGGGTGAATTAATTTAAATTCCTTGATACTGATTAATGATTTTTTTATTTTGTTGTCTAGTGTTATCAAGTGCTTAATAAATACATTGCTTAGTGTCTATACGTCCTTGCTTCATACATTTTAAAAAATTCAGCCAATAGCTATTGATTTGAAATGTGTGTGTGTTTTTTTTCTTATTTTGTTATTTATTTTCTTTTTTAGTTTTTTTTTTTGAGATTTTTTTTTGTTTTTAAAAGAATTTGATTCACCATATGATTATGGCAGTTAGTTTTAATGCTACTGTTCTCCAACGGAAGTTGTAAAAATTACCGCTACACATGCAATTCTATGTTATACAAGCAAGGAACTACTGCTACATTTTCTACTACTTTTCCTTCAATTTCCTCTCTTAAATAAAAATGCGTGTTTAAATGTTGACTCGTTGAGTTTTGAAAAATATACATAAATTTCCTGTCTTAAAATCAGTTTAGTGTAGCTCCCTGCTGATAAAGAAGTAAAATTACAGCTGGTGGGCACAGGCAGTTAAAGTGAAAATTTACAAGCAGAAAATAAAGATAAATTTGAGGGTGATATTAAAAGTAACCATTTGCATTTAAAAGGCAAAAATACCATACACACAAAATTAAAAGTGTGTTGTTGTAGAAGCCTTAAAAATAATAAAACTATGTCCAAAGACAAAAAAAAACGCTATTGACTGACTGACATACAAAATTACAAAAATAAAAAATTGAAATCCTTAACAAAATTTCGTTTCTTTTTTTTTTTTTTTTTTTGTTCTGGTACTCAACTCCTGCCTCACAGAGGTCATAATTCCTTTACAAAATACTTTTGCTCTTCCTCTCTGTCTATCTTTGCCATAAGGCAGACATTATTTAATGCCAAAAAAAAAAAAAAAAATAAAAACAAGCCATAAAAGCTATTGAATGTTTGTCTGAAAGCTGATATAATAATAAAAAAAAGTACCATCAAATAAAACCAACTGCAGCATGACTCAACATTGTATAACAATTTCAGTGCATTTACAAAAAAAATATGGCAAAATTGCCGTTTTTGTTTTTTGTAATTTTATTTCACTTTTGGCCACTATATGTGGTCAATTTTCCATAAGGAATTCTTATTTTACAGATAAGGTTTTTTTTTTCGTAAATAAACAAAATAAAATAATAAGTTGAACAGACAACAAAAATTGCGGTTTTTATACGCAGCCAAAAACTATGCTATAAAATTTATTCAAATTGAATGCCAAAATGTAGGTTTTTAATATTTAACGACTGATAATTAAATAAGTAATTGAATGAAATAATAGATGGCTTTAAATGAAAAACAAAAATGGATTAAAGTAGGAGGGGTATTCAAAAAATTTAATCATGGCCCTGTTCACAACAAGTGCTAAAATATTAACGCTTGTCATTTAGAATAAAATTTATAACAATTTCTATGCTGTTTCTCGTTTCTGTAACTTTAGTGACGAATTTCTCGCATGAATATATAACAATCATCATATTTGGGACAGGGTACGTTCGAGTAAATAATTAATTTTTGATTATAAACTAATAATTAAGTTCAAAGTTAACTGTAGCTCACCCTATGAAAAATTTTTCATTTAAGTTACAGAATTTAGTTATTGGATATGTCTGAATAGATTGATTTTTGATTTTGATTGATGATGCCGTGTAACATGACTTAAATATTGTCGAATGCACTGATGCTTGGTCCGAACACTTGCAGATGTAGTTCGCTCCAAAAACATCAATTTTTCCTGGACAGATAATATGTTTTTTCGGCCCAAATCTGCATCTCCAGACATTATTGTTTAGGTAGATCAAAAAGCAGCCTCTTAACAAATGGTTTATTCTCTGGCCGTGAAAGTTAATCAACGCTAGATCGGTATTTTCCAGTCTTCTAAACATTGCTTGCTACGACAACGATGTTTATTTCACTTCGAATTACTCTCTGCCTGGTTGGTGGCTTAAGGTCCAAAATAGTGTAGTCACACCTAAAATTTTTCACAGTGCAACGAATTTTCGGCGCAATGAAACCATTGTGACGATGTTCTCAATAACAAATTTTACATTGCGTATATACAACTTACCCGTAAATTAAACGTGTAACATGAGTTCAATATTTTCCATAATTTTTAATGCACTGATGCTTGCTTCGCTTCAAGATCCAACCGATTATATATTTTTCTGGCCGAAATTTGCATCTCCAGACATTATTTCGAGGGTTTAACTACAGACATCCAGCTTTAAGCCTTGCGTCAGCCAAATTTTTGCGAAGATATACCAAAATGCAGCCGCTTAACTAACAGTGTTGATTTTGTTGCCTGAAAAATTAAGTTAAACCACGCTAGATCGGCATTTTATATTCTTCTAAATAATACTGCCTACTACTGCTTCTGAATTTCTCGCCGTCTAGTTGGTGGCTTAAGGTCCCAAATAATGCAACGAATATTCCACACAATGAAACTATTATGTTTCGTATATACAACTTACCCGTAAATTTGATATTTTTTAAGTAAGAAAATTTGGCAAAATAATTCAATAGAGAACTTTTTTCATTATTTCGAGTTTTACCAAAAAGGCAGCCGTTTAATTAACAGTGTTGATGTTCTGGCCCTGAAAAATTAAGATCAGCAGTTTTCAGTCTAATAAATTTTGCCTGCTACGAAAATAGTGTAGTCACGCTTAAATTTTTTCACGGTGCAACGAATTTTCCACGCAATGAAACCATTATGATGACCTTCTCAATAATAATATTATCGTTTCGTATATACAACTTACCCGTAATTTTGATATTTTTTAATAAGCGAATTTGGCCAAATAATTCAATAGAGAATTGTTTTCATTATTTCGAGTTCTGAATGTTATTTCTAACTGCAAAATATCCTAAAATATAAAAACCACAAAAATAACCATTACTATTTGGTCACCCTGTTGTTTTTTTTTTTTTTGTGTTATTTAAAATATCTCAAACTTTTATTTTCTTAATATTTAAAATTATTCGTTTGTTATCCCCAGGCAAAGTCAATTTTTCTATAATTTTTCAAAAATTCTTATTATTTGGTTTATAATTAAGACAAATTTACTAATACTCGTATTCCAAATATAACTGTTCAAAGTAAACTTACTAACGTTTTTTACATACAAACCCGAAAAGTATGCAGTAAATTTTTAAAAAGGTTGTTTAAGCTAAATTTTCCATCATAAATTCTAATGTCATGATTATTATCGACTAAATGACACAACTTAAAGTGTTATGAGTGTTATTACATATATCAACATAAACAAAGTTTTCACTGCATGTTATTTTTCTTGCAAATTTAATGACATTATATTACATAATGTGTGAGTAATAATAAAAAGCGTAAAAGAATATTATTCGAATCAAAGAATATTTAGAAAAATTTAAATAATTTAAACCAGATAACAGACGTATTAACGTATTTTAATGCCCTTTATGTCCTTTTAAACATTCTCAAGCTGTATAACAGTTTCTAGAGTTTAAACTTTTACCCGTAATTTTAAGGTTACTTTTCTTAAAAACTCATTTCAAATTAATTGCATTTTTTAAATTTTATCTCGAACTTTCTGCTGTCCTTTTTCTCTACAGAACAATTTAGTTACTTTAGCAATTCCTGCAAGAGAATGCATTACATTTTACTTAAATCTAAAATTGTTTCAATTTTCTTTAAAAAAAATCTGCTTCTCAGAGAAATTATTATTTTATACATAAATACTGTGGTTTAATCTTCTATTACTTTAATTTTTTGTCTAATAATTTTAAGTTATTTTTATGAGTAGATTTATTTATCTTTATTGTCTTAGAGAGTTTCTCACAAAATTATAGCCTTTTATTTATATATTCTTCTTTCTAATAATTTAACTCATCTCCTGTCTTATACATTTTTTTTTAAATAATATAGGCACCCAAAAGTATGCAATACAAAATATTTGTACAGTTTTTATGAATTTTGCTAGGTTAAGGCATGAACTAGTTTAAAAATAATTTTTTTATTCTATTTCATTTTTTGTTCTTATTGTACAACGCCTAAAAGTAGGCTAAAAATATTTGTTTAATAAACTTTTAATTCACAGGTAATGAATTACTGTTTTTTTTTTTTTTTTGTTTATTGGCTAACTATTTTATTTTTAATTTTTTAAGTAATGGTACTTGAAAGAAGCGTTTATGTTTCCGCCTAAAAGTATAAAAACAATGCTTTTGCATTAGCATAAAATTGTTAACATATTTTAAATTATTTTTCTCTTTAGTCTATTTAATTTAAATTATTTTTTTAGCTATATTTTATTTAAACGGAAGAATGTTTTCTCAACCATCGTTTTATGCATTTTTAACTCCTTAGAATATGCAATCATGTTTTTTTTAATTAAATAGTTTAATTGCTTTTGGTATATGTTACTAATTTCGGGCCATTATTTCTCTTGGAAGATAAAGAAATATTAATTGTTTTTTATCACGCTGAATTCACAACACTGATCAATATATAAATGTTATCGCTTAAATCCCTTTATATTTTTTATTCTGCTTTATTTCGTGTCATGTATGTATAACGTATTGTTACTGAGCAACTCCAAAAAGTATGCATCAATTTACTTTTTTATACTACAATTAGAGTTGAGTTTCACTATTGTTGATTTTAATGTGCGTTTAAACAAAATATTTTTTACTTTTCTAAACTGCTTAATTTTATATTTTTTGTTCATGTTGCTTCTAGAAAAAAAACTTAATTTTTTACAGCCCAAAATTATGCCACAAATGTGGTTAAATGACTGCCACCACCAAAGAAAAAAAAATTAATTTAAATTTAATATTTCGTGTTAAAGCACTAAATTTGTTCAGAAATAAAATTTGTTCACCATCTATTTATTTTTATATATATTACACCTAAAAGTATGCCGTAATATTTTTAAAAGTTATATTTTTTGCTTCTCTTTTTTGTAGGCTTTATTTTGTTTGCAGTAGAAACACTTTTTCCTTGTCTAGGTTTTTTTCTTTTTATTTTTTCTGTCTTTGGTGCTTTAAAAACAATTTTGTCTTTCTTACCGCCAAAAAGTATGTCAGAATTTTGGCAATTTATTTAATTTAATGAGTCTTTTAAATGTAAATTATTTTTATTTATTTTTTTTGTGGAATCATGACAAAATATAAATGACACTGAATTAAACAAGCTAAGAAAAAATGTAGGGAAGTAGGGAGATTTTTTATGGTTTGATTTTTAAAGAAAAATTTGTTCATGAAAAAATTAAAATTTTGGAGTTTAAAAATATATTTTAAATTTTTATAAAAATATTTGTTATTCCTTTAATATTTATGGAGTTGTTTCCTTCAATTTTTTCTATAAAAAAACATGTAACATTTTTTTATTATTTAATCCCTTTCGTAATATCTGCAAACACATCACTTTTTCTTTTTTGTTTATTTTGTCTACTTTCTACAATTTGCCCCACTTTAAACTGATTATCGTAAAAAAATATCTACAAAAACAAATAAACGTTTTTAAGCTGCTACTAGTTTTAATTTTTTAAACACAATTCTCTCCTAGATACTTTTCCTTCATAAATAAAAAAAAATTAAGCACATGAATGCTCAGCCTATCGATGTATCACTAAAAATTGTTAGACTTTGGCTGAATGTGTTGTAACCCGCACACAAACAATAAAATTAAAAATGTTAATTCTTGCAACTTTCAGAGTTATAAAAGCTATAACTTTTAACCTGGCCATTTTCTATTCGCATGATTTATTCATTCAGGTGATAAAAAAAAAAAAAAACTTTAACGGGATTAAAACGATTTTCGACATTTGAATAAAATTACTTTTTTTTTGGTTTAAGCTTAGGCCGCATTAGAGTTTGTTTAAACGACTTTTATGAACATGAGAGAGATAGCGCAAGAGAAAAAAATAAAGAAGCCAGAATATAGTTATTAAAATGAAAATTTTTGTAGCCTATTTTAAGGGATTTTTTTATTTTCTTCTAAACTATTATATGAATGATTATTTGTAACGCTTATTAAGCTTTTCAGCTTTAAATCAAATTATATTTTTTATTATTCTAAAATTAAATAGAATACCGTTATTTTGTGTAATAAAAAAAAATTTAAAAAGATTTCTTTAAAGTATTTTCATTTGTCAGCAATTACTTTGTTCCGTTCTTTGTGGTATTATTGCAATTCCGTCTTTGTAGACACAATTTTTATAAGTTTTAAGTAGAATCGGAGTTCGTGCTTAGCTAAGCCATATAAAGGGTTCGCCATCTAACGTTTTCGTGAATGCTTATTTCGTGAATGGTAACACTTAGCTCATGTCTGATTTTCCGCTGAACGAATATGGTTGTGTATACGCTTGAACTACGCTGGGAAATATTGCGACATTAAGATGACGATTTTGCCAAAAAAAAAAAAATCATCTTTTCAAACGAAGCTCATTTTGATTTTGGCGGGTATGTAAACAAGCCAAATTGTCACATTTGGAGTACAGAAAACCCACATGCATACGCATACAATACCCAAAACCAGTCACTGTTTGGTGCGGATTTTGGTCAAGAGGCATAATTGGGCCATTTTTCTTCCAAAACGAGAAGTGGCCGTTACAGTCAGTGGCAATCGTTATCGGGGCATGTTGAACGAATGTTTGTTCTCAAAAATTGAGTAGGAGGATGATGGCAACATTTGGTTTCAACAGGAAGGCACTAAGTGCCTCACAGCCGAAGTATTAGTATTTAAAAAAAGGGTTATTTGGCGGACCCTATAGTATCACTTAAAATCAGTTTTTGAATTTTACGAAAGAATAATACTCTTTATAAAATTTAACAAATCAAAAACAAAATCTAAATACAATTGAAAAAAGGTATGCCATATCTTTTCATAATAGAACTATATAGACGATTTATCTCGCCTATAAAAAGAAATAGCAGTTTAGAGTGATATGACATTTCAAGAAAAAAAGTCTCTTTTATACAGTTACTAAGCGTGTATTCTTAAGCATGGTTTTCAACAATTTTTAACAGTGTTGGGTAAAAAAAAACTGACATTATAAAAAAAATTAGTTGGCCAAAATGATGCTATTAGATTTCTACTAAAAATCTTCTATACTTTCTTAATCAGAAATCTATATTATCAAATTGTCTTTTTGTTCTGGCATTGAAGAGGAAGAGTTAGAAAAAAAAATATTGCATTGAATAAAGGTGGTCATAAAAAATTAAAAAATATATTTTACACCAGCAAATGCTTGGACGCCATATGCTTGATAAGCACCGCACACGTAATTCTATTCTGTCTAAAGCCTTTACATTTAAACGCAAAAATATTAAAAAATAATATTTTTATTAAAGTAAAATGTTGCACGACTTTTGACAAACTCTTTAGTTGTGAATAATTTTTTTTTAATTTTAAACAGTTTGCTTGAAAGAAAAAAAAAAGAACTCATTACAAGCCATAAAAAACATAACTCCTTCAACACTATCAGCCAGTATTTTAATGCATAAAAATGTTTAATATGCGTGTTTGCTGTGGGCGTGTCTAGGGAATATAAAAATATCCAACTGCAACGATAATTTTCATATAATTTTTATTGCCAATTTGTAACACATTTCACATGGCATTTAAGCCATTAAACTGTAAACATTGTCACCTTTCGAAACAAACAACAATGAAGTTGTTGTTAAGCTCAACAACAATGAAGGCTGTTCATTTCATTAACAGAAAAAAAAATTTCGTTTTAAATTTTTTTAACAAAATAAATATTATAAAAGATTTTTTATATCAGGATTAAATTGTTTGTAATACAGCAATGAAATAAATTAGAATGTATGTACTTAAGAAACATGCAATAAAACACTTTAAATTATGAAGTGTAAACATTAAAATTGATTAAAAATATATAGCAGCAGTACTAGGGGCTTAGTTTTAAAGCATACCTTAAGGAGTTGCAAAAGTTGATATATATTTTGTAAGAACTTTTATTTTAATTAATTTAAAAAAAATATTAAAGGTACTATTTTAAAGGTTGAAGGCTTAAAACAGTTATATTAAGACAGAAAAATTATTTACCAATTTTTGTGTCAATTTTAAAAGAAAACAGAAAAATTTAGAAACTAGCAAAATGTAATGTAGCTTTTCCTAGATCGTCACAATTGTTTTTACTATTCTTTGTATCAATTTACTTTAAATTGTCAATCTCATCTACTAACAAACTAATTAGGTTAATAAGACTACGAGAAATATTAATTTTTGTACAAAACTCCGTCTAAGCCTCCTTTTTTTATTTTGTTATTATTAATGGTCTTACATTCTTTTATATTTTTTTCACTAAAAATCAACCCAATTTTTATTATCTTTAAAAAATTTTTTTTTTAATAATATTTCTTTTTTAATTAATTCAGAAAATTAAAATATACGTGAACTTAAGCCCAATTATATTTATTTATTGTATTTTAAAAGTTAAAAAAATTATTTTTTTCTTTTTTTTTTTTTTTTTTTTGTTGGGATCAAGTTCATATTTTTAATTTTGATTTTATATGCAGAATAATATTTTTTTAATATAATTTATTTAGTGTCCAATCTCTTTAAAATACAAAAATATTGCTTATTCAAAGGTGTTGGGACTTAATATTTCAAACTTACTTTTGAACAGTTTTCACCCTTCTACAAAAAATAATTATAAAGTCACATAGTTTAATTTATGTACTCGTATTATGAAAAATAATTACAAACATGTTTACAATTAAAAATGTCTGATACTCTATTCGTTTTAAGAAATCACTTGTCCAAATATTTATAAACTATACCACCATGTGAAGGAATTGCCTGTTGTTAACATTGTTCTTACAAAGCGTTGCCATTAAAAATGTAGTTTAAACACGAAATGTTAAAAACATTAAGGACATACACTTTAGAAAAATCCTACGAATTAATAACATAAAGTGAAAAATTTTTAGATTGAAATAGATTTTGCTTTAAAATGTACATCTTCAAAACCCACCTTCGAATAAAAATTTGTCTCTACAATTTTTTACACATGTTTCTTGAAGCCTTTTTAAGCTATAAAAACCATATGTAGAATTTTTAATTGCCTATATTTTATTTTTTAATCGTAATTAGCTTAAAATCAACTCATATGACATAATACAACATATAAAAATTAATAGATAAACATTTGTTAACTCCTTAAAATAGGCAACGTTTTTTCTTTAATTGTAATAATACCTGATCTATATACAAAATTATAAAGTAGGTTGAAATTTTTGTAAATAATAAACACTACAAGTTTATTTTGAAAACGCCTTAAAATAGGCAACGCTTTTTAATTTTTGTTTAACCGTGATTATCATTATTCTATATCGCAACCTCTTTAAAATTTTTTTAATTTAAATTACAAAAATTTCATATAAAAATTTAACCCCTAAAATATGCACCACTTTATTTCTGTTTTACTCTAGGTGAAATTATTCCTACACTATATTACAAATTGAGTTGACATAATTGTAATTTAGCAAACTACTATATGATTAAGTGTTTACTAAATATAACAAAATAAATTAACTAACGGTATTATACACAAGCAAGCTCTGACATGTTTTTCAACTGAAACAAATGACGTTTTGTAAAAAAAACCCATTAGAAATTTTAAAACAGCTTTTTTCATAGTTAATAAATATTATAACAAAACATGCTATCGTATATATAAAAGTGTGTATGCATAGCACAATGAAAAAAAAGTATAAGAAAAAAAAATAATTTTACGCATTTTGCATGAACAGTGAATAATTTATAAAAATGTTTTTGTAATTATGAACTTTTTCCTATTTTTTTTCTTGCATATTTATTTTATTATTAATTACTTTATTAACTGTAGCCTAATTAAAGGCGTAATAATAAATATGCTAGTATTAAATATAATTTTGGTTTTTTTATGCCGCCAAAATATATTGAGACCAAAACTATTTGCTGTTCGCATTAAATTTATGGTTTATTTCATTAATTGAAAATAATTTTTCAATTTGTGGCTTTCTGGAAAATATTTTTAGAATTTACATAAGCTTAATTATCAGCAGTGATGTAGCATACTTTCAGGGTTTGTTTTTGTTGTTTTTCATAGCATATCGGTGGGCTATTTTTAAACATTTTTTATAACGATTTAACAACAGCTCTTTTATAATAAAAACAAAAATGCTTAAAGAATTTGTGGTATTTTTAAAAATCTTGCTTGATGAGAGTTATATTCAAATATAAAATTATAGTAATTAAATTGACATAGTTTCATCTTTGTAAAATTGCAAGTCCTTTAAATCATGGTAATAATAATTTTCTGTACTTTTGAAAAAGACTATGGTACTTTCCTTAGTTTTCCCATGCAGCCGAAATGGGTTCAAGAAATCTTATTTAATATTTCGAAATTAGTTGATTATGCACATTTGGCTAGCAGAGATTACCACACGTGATTACTCAAATATTTACATGCTTGAATGTTTTTACTCAAATAATTTTTCAGAAAGTTTTCAGAGATGGATATTTACATTAAAAAAATTATAGGACGACCAAAGTAAACAAATCTGCTTTAAAAAAATTTATTTTAGATGTTATAAAAATCGAAGTATACTTTTAGGCACCATAAATATATTCAAAATTTTTTTAAAATATGAAATAAATTTAGTTCGATTGGATTAATTAAGAACAGAGGAAAAATTAGACAAAAAGCTTTAACATATATTTTGTCTACTTTTTAGCTAACTGTCAATTTAAAAGCGATAACAGTTTAATTATTATTTTTTTATTCTTTTTTTCCACATCACTGTAGATGCTTTTCCTGTATCACATTGTTTGTTGTAAAGGAAGTACGTAGGCACGGTGCCTTGCCTGTAGTTTGATAATTTTTTTTAACAATTAAATTTAATCATATTATGATAGGACTTATACATATAATAATCATTGTGGATCATATTATGGTTATGGAGTTTTATGGTATTATTAAACTTTAATTATTATTTTGGTTAAATATTATAACTTTCTTCTTGAGTGATAATAATTTTATTACAAAAACAAATATTATGTTTTGAATATACAACATGGTTCAACTTTAGTATGTTTACATTAGACTATGGTTATCACAATCATATTTTATCTCTACAAGCCTTTACAGATTATATTGTTAAAAGACTGCATTGACTATTGCTTATATATAAAAAAATTATAATAATAAAAAATTAAGCCACAAACGATCGGCCATTTTGCGGTAACAGAACATCAGCAGTGTGTATTACCCAACGAAGCAGCGGAAAGCTCTTAGAAGATGCTACCCTAGCCTTATAATTTTTTAATAGGTTTTCCAAATAAAGTAAAGAATTCTTTAATGTGTCATATTCCCCAATTTTATGAAAATTTTCAAATGCCAATTCTTCTCTCCGCCATATTGAAAAGCTGTCAATCGTTTAAAAACACAATATTCATACTCTCTCTAGTCTTTTGATAGACATTTTTTTGACTTGGCATATTGGGCTGAAAAATATGTCTATAAGCAGAGAAAAAACTTGGTTACGATATGGTCACAACAACCATATTATGTTTTTCGTAATAATATATATAGTAGTGGTGAACAAATTTTTACTTTTAATCACGAAGAACATATTTTTATTAACATTTGATCATGAAATTGTTCTAACGCGCCATATGGTTAAAATTATAGCAATATTATAATTATAATACACAACTTTTAAATTCAATTAAATAATAACTTGTATTTCTTAACAACCATATTTTTTCTTTACGTGTAACAACTATAAAAATTCTAATCAACTGTTGTCTTCTACTTTTAAAAGCATTTAATTACAATAGAAATACAATGAAGGCAATCATTGTAATGAAAATCAGTTTTAAAATAAAAAACATTTCCTTATTAATTATGTAATTAATTATTATGCGAACTGGTATATTAACGCTAAATTACAAATTCATTAGACAAACAAACAAACAACCAAACAAACAGACAGAACAAAAAGCAACAACAAATAAAAAAGAAACAAAAACGCAGCAACACATTTAAATCATGTTGCTTCTCAACACTGCACTGCAGTGCAATGTATGGGAGTATAAGAGCGTGTGAATAATAAATAAACATTGTGTATACTTGGGTGTATGTGTGTGTGTGTCGGCATGCGTGTGTTTCTGTATATGATTAAATAATATTTTTCGCTTTTCCATTTATTTCTCAGTTAAATGCCAACTAACGAACACATGTATTAAAATTCACAATGCAATTTTTTCTTTTCATTATCTTCGTTGTAATTGTTGTTTTATCAATGAATGCAATAGCGAGCGGCAACAACTGCAATCGCTGCAACAACATTTAGTAAATAAAAATTATTCGCTATGCAAAAAGCAAATATTTGTTTTGAAAAACCAAACCCACATTTAAATAGAATGAATAAATGAATGAGTGGTGAATAAAATAAAATAAATATTTCAAGGTTGAAATGTTCGCTGCACCAAAAAAAAATTTATAAAAAAAAATTATTTTAATTTAAATTAAAAGAGAGGGAGAGAGCGAGAAATATGCAAAAACAAAATTATTAATTATTCACTGTAATAAAAACACAGCAATTCCAACAATTATGTTTTGATAACAAAAACACCAAAGAAAATAAGAATAACGAATAAATTCCTAAAAACTAAAATCTAAACTGAAAACAAAATCTATTAAATTCTCTATATTGAAAATTGGGCGATCGAGGTTGTAACTGACAACTTTTCAACGATTTGCAAAAAATACTGCAAAGTTTTAAAACACCGGTTGCGATATTTTCCATACTGAATGGCAGCTTGTGTGTTTGTTACGCCTTCACGCCTGGAATGCTTAACCGATCATTATGAAATTAAAGACAGGCTTAGCCAGTAGTATAAAAAGGTCATAAAATAGCTGATGTCCACACAAAAAATTAATTTTAACATATAAAAAAAAACTTTTAGAAAATCGTGTCGAAGGCGTTTATAATGCCTAAAACAAAGCATATTTTCGGGCGCTCAAAATAATTTTTTTTTTATACAAAGTTAAAATGGAGTTTTGTATTTTTTACAATGATAACAAAGTCCCGAGCAGAAACTAGTATGTGACATAATGTTGAATTACGCGATTAAACTAGAAAACATCTATGCTTTCCATTAAAGAAAAATGCTGGAGTATGTCTTGGATAGAAAAAAACTCGCTTACTTTCTATTGCCACCACTAAAAAGTGTGGTGTTCGCATGAATAGCATAAAAAGGAAAAAGTAAGCTAACACATGTTCAATAGCTGAGCTAATTGAGTTGGTAAGAGGATATAGCTGCTGTCTAGTATAACAGAAAGTCATGAGTTCAAATCCCGAAAATATCGACTATATTTATTTTTTCCAGTTTTCTTTAAAAGTGAACACAAAAATCAAATTTGTAAATAATTTTTCGTACTTAATAAACAACGACTAACAAAAATTGATCTTATACAATTCGGTATGAAAAATCTGGCAACTCTGACTTATGAATCCCTTATTTATGATTTTCATCAGATATAAATAGCTTTAAATTTAATGATACCTCAATATTCTCGATGTGATGCACGATGCTTAACTTTACCCCGGGATAGGTCGGTTTCAATATGCCGTGTCCAGGTATTTGATGGTCTTTCTATACGTCGATTGCCTTGCGGATTCTAGTCTTTAGCTTTTTTCGTAATATCTTTAGGTGATTTGCGGAATTTATGTCCATTGCAATTCCATTTGCGCTATGCATTGTTGTACAGTTTCTGATAAAAGCCGGCAATTTAATATTGTTTTGGGCCAAAATTATACGTTTTTCCACTTTTGAACAAACGTGCGGAATCTTTTTATTGCAAACACCACTGTGACTGATTATAAATTCTGTATTCTTTATTTTGAGGCTTTATCTGGCTATACTCCTTGATCCTACGGTCTTGTGAATCCTATGGTCTCGTATTTACTAAACATGCGTTATAATTACAAACGCAGCCATCCACGCTACAGTACTGTGTTACTCCGGCGAGACATGAACTACTCGATGCCTTGTTTAGTAAGGTTAGGTTGCACAGGCTGTCGGCATAAAGACCGACCCACTTGGGTACCAAAGGTCCCGTTGTGTTGCCTGGAAACAGGATTTGCAGGGTATCAGATCCAGGCCATTACGGCACCGTCAAAGATCCCAATCCAAACCACCCCGACGACCGGATAAACAAGTTTATCCTAGCAACGTCGCAGACAGATAAGTCTGCAAGACCATGCAGTCTCGGACTGCCGAAGATGGCCGCTCTATTCTCAGAAAGAGCTGGGCAGAGGCAGAGCAGATGCTCTACCGTTTCTTCCTCTTCCTCATCTTGACAACTTCTACAGTAGTCATGATGCGGAAGATTCAATCTCCTAGCATGGGTACCAATGACACAGTGCCCCGTCAGCACCGCCACTAGTATGCCCAGCTGCCCCCGAGGAAACCTCAGTAGATTTGCGGTTCTCCTATTATCGTACTGAGACCACAATGTCCTCGAGACCCTGCAGGTAACCTCCTCAGACCATCTAGACTGTGCAGCTCTGAGGAGTTGCTGCTGAAGTAAAGCTCTACAGCAGCTTAATGGGACTCCTACCAGTGGATCTGTCTTCATCCCTTTCATCCGCTTTCATCCAATAGCCACAACACACGTCTGCCCATTCCATGCATTCCATGTCTCGCATCCATACAATTCAATTTGATATGTACTAGAAGTTACACACTGGCTTGAGTTGGCCGAAGGCTTGCCGGGCTTTGTTTATACAGCTACACCGTATGCGGATTCCTGCACTAGTAGCAGCGTTGATTGCATTTCTGAGAAGGTGCGGGCAAGTAGACAGATATCATCAGCGTAGTCAAGGTCTTTCAATCACCTTTGAAGACCCCAGGTGATTCTCCTTCCATGTGATGTTGCTTCTTTCATTACCACGTTAAGCACACAATTGAAAAGCAGTGGCGATAATACACAACCTTGACTTACACAAGAATTAAAGTCAATTTTATTGCTCAGTTGCTCTTCGTGAAGAATCCGACAGTTAGCGTTTTAATATAAAACTTCTTATTAGATTGGAAGGTATAACTTTGCATTCCAATGCTTTCCATATGGTTCCATAGTTCAAGGTGTCAAAAGTCTTCTGGAACTTAATAAACGTAAGGTACAAAAGGGGATCTCCATTAAACGGATTGCTCTATGATCAGTCTTTGACTGTTAATATAATCGACATAGGATTTGTAAGCACGGATGCCGGCTTGTTTCATTCTAAGCTCAAGTAGGATAAAAGTTGACAGTCTACTATTTATTGATCATACTAAGAAGCGTAATGATTTTCCAATTTTTGCGATCTTTTAGGATCCGTTTTTTCGGGTAGTTTACGATAACCCCTTCAGAAATTGTCTCCTCTTTTATTGCGTATATTTAGCAACGAACCTTGCCATTTCCTACTAATGATAATATTATCGATCTGGTTGTCGCACATACCGTCAGGAGAGACCCATGTCACTTTATGCACCCTCGAATGCGGAAACAGAGTTCCACCCATAATTAATAATTTGTTTGTTGTGCATGTCTTTAATACTAACTCTCCAATCTCTGTCCGCCGCCCACAGCCATGCCTTCTCATTATGCTCTCTCTACACTGGTACTATCTACTCCAACTTGAGCGTTAAAGTCACCCAGCTTTGGTATAAATAAATTTTAAAGCAGCACTTTTTTTGTCGAATTGTTGTGGGTTAAAGCCTGAAGGACTGTACGAATATTTAAAAATTACAAACTCAGCCATTTTAGCCGCTCACAGAGGTACCCGGAAACCAATAATTTACTTATCAGTATTTCAGTTAATGCAGAGAGGGGAATAAAGACAGTAAATCGGATTTTTCTTAAAGTAAATAGACCAGTCACTCTTAATTTTTGGATGAACTTATCGAATTCTGAATTTTTATTTTAAGTTTTATTAAAGACTTTTTATTAAATTTAAGGATTATATTTTATATCTCATAAATCCTTAGAGTGATTTTTAAAAGCAACTTAGTCTCTCTTTGTCTTAAGGAAGGGTCAAATTAGTGAAATATTTGGCCAAAAAGACGTGACCACTGAATTTTGAAAAAAACATTTTTTTCCTTCTCTAATACTTATTAAGAAATCTGAGATCAGTTCGGTTGCGGCTAAAACTAAAAAGAAATTACTTAAATTTAGAACAGATTTTTCAGTCCATAGAATGTTGACGTGCAAAAAAAGTAACTGAAAGACATACAGTAGTTCCAGTTGTGTGTAATTGCTTTTACATTTCCTAACAAATACGAGAAAGTATGTATGTGCTCGTAGAATACAGGCAAATGTATCCAAGTGTTGGTAAACTGTCCTTATAGTGCCAATGCAAATGCATTTAAGTATTTATTTATGCCGTTAATTACTGCTGCAACCAACAATGTTGAGGATATCGATGTTATCTGTTGGTCTTACACATGTTTTCTTTTTTTTTTCTTATCAAATTGTTGTTGCAATTGTTAATTATAATTCTGTTATTGCTTTAATTCGTTCATAACGATATGGACCCAGTTGACAATTGGAAGATTGTTTTAACAAAAAATTACAAAAGTGAATCTTTTAAGACGGCCCAAGATGACTTAAAACTAATTAATCAGTTGTGCGTTAACAAAGAGACTCGAATATAATTTCGACAAAGGCAGAGTACAAAAAGCAATAATGTGACTGTTTTTATACCCTTCACTACAGGTGAAAAAAGGTATAACTAAGTTTGTCATTCCATGTATAATTTCTACAATATTCATTTCATATTTATATTGTAACGAAAATAAGATCTAGCAACCCCTGTTGTTGTTCTTATTAACAGTATCAGAGTGGTGAATAAAGTTACTTCCACTAATGGTGTGTGTGTAGAATAATACCACAATTAGCTAACAAAAGCGCAGTAACATCAATGGCTGCGTTGGTAGAGGTGCTTGCTGTAAAACAGAAGATCGTGAGTTCGAACCCACTTTCGGACATGCGTACAACGAAAAATAATAATTGTTACAATAAAATTATAAATTAAGAAGCAGCGGTACAAACCTTCCGAGAAGCCAAGGACAATTACTGTGTAAATCAATGCAGATAATTTAGTGGAGTCGTCCAATATAATAAAAAAGTAACAGATAATTGTCAAGACGCCTTTTAAAATAAAAGAAAGTAAGAACGGTAGCAGGTTAGCACAGGGAAGTGTTACAGCATAACAACAGTGCAGGGCAGACGTGTGTTGTCTCTATTGGATTAAAGAGGATGACTGACTAGGAGAAAAGGCATAGTTGAGTTGTCTGTGGAAGGTTAAGGTTACTTAACAAGGCACCGAGTAGTTCATGTCTCGCCGGAGTAACACAGTACTGTAGCGTGGATGGCTGCGTTTGTAATAATAACGCATGTTTAGTAAATACGAGATCATAGGGATTACAAGACCGTAGGATCAAGAAGTACAGCCAGATAAAGCCACAAAATAAAGAATTCAGAATTTATAATGAACCATAGTGATATTTTCAATAAAAAGAATCCGTACGTTTGTCTAAAAAGGGAAAATCGTAACAATATTTCGAGTTTTCAAGAATACCGTGGTCGACTGAGCGATGTTCGTCCATGTTCGAGTTAAATTCAACTTTGCCAAGGTACTACGAGGGCTGCTATATATATTTCTGGCCTGGCAACACTGAGTGCTGCCAAGTGCAATCTGACATTTCCATTGGAAAGTTTGTAATTTTTAAGCATAATCGTACTCAAAACCTTTTGACGCACGACCATTATTTGTGTTGTTTACAGTGACTTGAAAAAATTAATATAGACAAAAATGGAATTAACTCGTGAACATTTTCGAGCCATCATTTTTCACAACTTTCAAAGTGGATTATCACCACAAGAGTGCATTGATGAACTTAAATCTTTGTATGGCGATGAAGCACCATCCTATAGCACTGTGAAAAATTGGTATAATGAATTTAATCGTGGCCGAAGCTCGCTCAAAGACGAATTCCGTGAAGGTCGTCCAAAAACGGCTGTTGTGCCAGAGAACATTAATGCCGTGCGTGAACTCATAATGCAAGATCGACATGCGACATACTGAGAGATAGAGACATCCGTAAAAAAGGTTTGTTCTCGTTGGATCCCGCACAATTTGAAAGTCGCTCAAAAAAAGGCTCGTGTCGATTGGTGCAAAGAAATGTTGCAAAAATACGATTGCGGTGCTTCAAAAAACGTTTATAAGATCGTCACAGGTGACGAATCATGGATATATGCGTATGAAACGAAACGAAACAACAATCGACCGTGTGGGTCTTCAAAGACCAGCAAAATCCAACGAAAGGTGTTCGTGAAAGAAGCACTTCGAAGCAAATGGTCGCCTGTTTCTTCGGCAAAACTGTTCATGTGGCGACTGTTCCACTTGAGCAACGTAGGACGGTCACTTCTGAGTGGTACACTACAATTTGTTTGCCTGAAGTCATCGGAGAAATTCGAAAAACCAACAAGAGAAGACGAATCATTGTTCACCATGACAATGCGAGCTCTCACACATCGGCTCAAACCAGAGCGTTTTTGACCGGCCAAAACGTCGAATTAATGGGTCATCCGCCGTACAGCCCTGACTTGGCACCTACCTAATGACTTCTTCTTGTTTCTGCACATCAAGAAAAAAATGCGTGGTCAATGATTTTCGTCGCCAGAAGAAGCTGTTGAAGTGTTCAAAAACCATGTTTTAGAGGTGTCTCAATCGGAGTGGAAAAAGTGCTTCGACAACTGTTTTGAGCGCATGCAAAAGTGTATAAATCATTCTGGAAAATACTTTGAAAAACAATAAAACCATTTTTGATTATAAATATTCGCATTTTCACTATTAGGCCAGAAATATATAGAGCAGCCCTCGTAGATGAGCTAGAGAAAATTTAAATACGTTAATCCATCAGACATAGTGTCGAAAGAGGTGCTATTGGAAATCATCAAGATCGGCATATGTCCTTCGAGGCAGCGGGTGAAACTTCCCTCCTGCCTCTAATTTTTCCATATCATTTGAAGCACTGAAGAAACTCCAATTAGAAAAAAAAAACAAACAAAAAAAAAAAAAAAATAAAAAAAACATCAAGTAAAAAAATTGGCGAGTCATAAGGGATTCGTTCAGAAGAGTCGCGACTAGGGTTCTATCTTCTCCCGACAGAATAAGCATTCTCGAGTCTAAAACGAGCGCATAACACTTATTAAAAACGTGTAGAAGAGTTAAAAAAGACTCAAATACAATCAATAATTTACAATAAATGTTAACTGGGAGGTTTTATGTATAGATTCTGTGAATGTGTGTGTATATGTACTTGCCTGAGTTTGAGTGTGTGTGTGTGTGTGTGTGCGTAAGTGCAGTTGTATCTTAATGATGATGTTATTATGTGAAACTGATAACATTTATAATCAGATAAAATTATTAATATGAAACGCTTTAAGTGCAAAATGAGTGCAATAAAAAAATCGAGAAACACACTGAATGTACAAATTTAAAACAATAGCAATTTAATAAATATTCATAACAATAACTGTGATAATATTTAATTATAACAAATTAGCAACTTGAAATATTTAAATTGTAATTTGTGAGAAAAAATAATCGAATCGTTTAAAAAGATCATGTTTAAAAAAAGTCTTTAAAAAATTCCTTTTAAATTAAATAAACGTACATTTTAAAGAAAATTTGTTAAACTTTTTTTTTCATCAACATTTCAAAACCAACTTTTCTATTCAGTTAAACTAAAACAAAAAATAATTAAATCTAGTAAAACTGTAGCATATATTTGGGTGTTATTTAAACTTGTATGAATTGAACTAATAAAAGCATGCTTTAAGGTGACAAAAATATTCAACTAATTCAAGTAATCTAAAGCAAAAGATGTAGAAAAATACGAGACATATATTTTTATGCCCCATATACTACATGGGGGTGTAAACACGACGACTGTGTGTAAAAAAAAAAAAAACCTAAAAATGTAATTCGAAAAAAAATGTTTTTATGTAACACGTTTATACGATACAAAAAAAGGAAATTGAAGGTTTATGAATAAGAAAATATAATCCCTTTTTATATAAAAGATGTGTTTTTTTTTTATAAAAAAGAAGATATAAAATTATATTTTGCCACACACTATAAGCAAACGTATCATGTTCCGTAAGCGAGAACATATCTTCAACATCATTTGAATTAAATAATTCGTTTTAAGAAGATGGTTGCTTAGTTTTTGTTTTCACAATATTTGCGGGTTTTGCCTAATTTTATGAGTGTGTTTGTGTGTGTGTGTTTTTTTTAACTCAGAATCTTTATATCCTCTTTAAAGCTTTCATCATATTTTACTGTTGATTACTTAAGAAATATAATTTACCTCAAAAAAATAAAAATAATAATAAAAAAAAGTTTTTCTCTTCTTCTTATTCTTATGTTGTAAGGAGTTTTTACGTCTCACAAATACGTGCTTTTTATATTCTTACTATTATTATTATTCACATATTAACCTAAAAATTGGTATTTAGAAAAAAAATTTGAATAAAAACAATTTTTTTCAGCCCAAAAGTATGCTTTGTTTTTTTTTGTTCTTGTTTATTTTGATTGATATTTTCTGTTTCATCTTTATAATTACAAATCCATTATGATGTTTTATGATTTACACAAGAATAATAAAAGCCAAACATGAAATTAGGAAATTGACAGATAAAACAATAAATGACATTTATGTTTTTGTCAACTCCTATAAATAGGCAATATTTTTGAATTGCATTTTACATAATAAATTGCTGTGTTATGTAGCTGGTAATATTTTTGTAGAAGTTGATGGTTATTGGAAAAGTCTAATCGTTTAAATGGGTTGGCAAAATTACACAAACTTTGTAAAACATGAGCAGGAATTTTTGCAACCCACTAGGAAAATAGTTAAGCTCATGTACTAATTGTGCAAAAATAAGGCATTATAGGGCTTATAATAAGTCTTTCTTGTTTGATAGCCAAATTGGCTATCGAAAAAAAGATTTCAAGAGAGAGACAGAGACAGAGATAGAAACCGAACTGCCGAAAGTTCGACTTTTACTTACTCGCGGTGCTAACCGGTGACTTTATTAAATCGTGCTACGAGGGCTGCTCTATATATTTCTGGCCTAATAGTGAAAATGCGAATATTTATAATCAAAAATAGTTTTATTGTTTTTCAAAGTATTCTCCAGCATGATTTATACACTTTTGCATGCGCTCCAACTAGTTGTCGAAGCACTTTTTCCTCTCCGATTGAGACACCTCTAAAACATGGTTTTTAAACACTTCAACAGCTTCTTCTGGCGACGAAAATCGTTGACCACGCATTTTTTTCTTGATGTGCAGAAACAAGAAGAAGTCGTTAGGTAGGTGCCAAGTCAGGGCTGTACGGCGGATGACCCATTAATTCGACGTTTTGGCCGGTCAAAAACGCTCTGGTTTGACCCGATGTGTGAGAGCTCGCATTGTCATGGTGAACAATAATTCATCTTCTCTTGTTGGTTTTTCGAATTTCTCCGACGGCTTCAGGCAAACAAATTGTAGTGTACCACTCAGAAGTGACCGCCCTACGTTGCTCAAGCGGAACAGTCGCCACAAGACCAGTTTTGCCGAAGAAACAGGCGACCATTTGCTTCGAAGTGCTTCTTCCACGAACAACTTTCGTTGGATTTTGCTCGTCTTTGAAGACCCACACGGTCGATTGTTGTTTCGTTTCGGGCTCATATGCATAGATCCATGTTTCGTCACCTGTGACGATCTTATAAACGTCTTTTGAAGCACCGCAATCGTAGTTTTGCAACATTTCTTTGCACCAATCGACACGAGCCTTTTTTTGAGCGACTTTCAAATTGTGCGGGATCCAACGAAAACAATCCTTTTTTACGGCCAGGTGTTCATGCAGTATCGAATGTATGCTGGTGGAAGAAATGTCCAAGGATGTCTCTATCTCTCGGTATGTCGCATGTCGATCTTGCATTATGAGTTCACGCACGGCATCAATGTTCTCTGGCACAACAGCCGTTTTTGGACGGCCTTCAAGGAATTCGTCTTTGAGCGAGCTTCGGCCACGATTAAATTCATTATTCCAATTTTGCACAGTGCTATAGGATGGTGCTTCATCGCCATACAAAGATTTAAGTTCATCAATGCACTCTTGTCGTGATAATCCACGTCGAAAGTTGTGAAAAATGATGGCACGAAAATGTTCACGAGTTAATTCCATTTTTTTCTATATTAATTTTTTCAAGTCACTGTAAAAAACAGAAATATTGGTCGTACGTCAAAACGTTTTGAGTACGATTATGCTTGAAAATAACAAACTTTCCAATGGAAATGTCAGACTGAGCTCGGCAGCACTCAGTGTTGCCAGGCCAGAAATATATATAGCAGCCCTCGTTATTAGCTTTACAGTTCTTGTCATTATGGTGTTTCACACTTTTGGGTAAGTTTTGGAATGTTTCTATACCCGCCAACACCACCCGGGGTATAGGGGTATAGGAAAAACCAGTCCCTCGTTTTGCAGGCACTAAATCTGGATGGATAGTGGGATACTGTTGAAGGATGCACCAGTGCCTTAATAAACTGGCACGATGGGAACCGGTAGCCCATACAGAGAGCAGCACATGTCTGTAGCCGGTTATTGTTGAGGTCTCTTCGAGGTACACGTAGTGTTGGCAGAGGGGTTGGATAGTCTCCAACCCTCAAGCAAGGAAAGTTCGTGGTCCTGCAAGCCATGTTCTTGAAATTACAACTCTGTTGGCTACGTCCGATGGAGGTCGCTGGTCGATGCTTTGTATTTCACTCAGTGATAAGATCACCGTGAGATTAGGCCATCATGGTAGGTACTGACGCAAATCTTGATCACATACATGTCCGCCCAAAATTCTCCAGTGCATCTTTTTATTTAATTCTGGAATATTAGTTATCCATCTGCCACATCTTACTGTGCCTTGAACCATTTTGCAGCTTAAGTTCATTCATTTTTGCATTTCTTATTAGAAAAGACGAGGTTCGTAGTACCAAAGAGAACAGGTTTAATCTTTCACGATAGTGATAATCAAAATTGCTTATGATCCATAAAGTTTAGGCAATCATTTACATATGTATCTATAAGAAGAGCTGAAGGAGTTTTTGCTTCTACCACTTAAAAAGTGTGGTGTGTGTAAATAAAATAAAAATAATAATTAACTGGTAAATGTTTAACAGCTGTGATGACTACATTAATAGAAACGTTTGCAAATTACTTGAAAAAAACTATACGAGTCATGAGTTCAAATCCCAACACCAACTCTAAGTATCAAAAAAAAATTATTGATGATGATGAAAAGACTAAGGTACCTATACAGTAAAACAAGGAAATCCTTTAAATCTTATTCGAGCCGGTTATCAATGCTTTATGGAACGCTGTTAGGATTTGAACTTATGACCTTATTATTATTAGCAAGACCGACACACTTTAAAATTTTACAACTTAAAGTTGATTTTTTTTTGTTCGCAACTGTATCTTTTTTAAATCATTAAATAATATGCTGTAGCGCTTTATACCACCAGACATCACCTGTCATAAATTTCTAATGACATCTCATTTACAGTTATAAACACACACTATCAATCTCATTTTGATTTCCTCCTCAGCGTACATTTGTGTTTGTAAAAGTAGAAAAGGCGTATTAAAAATGACGCATTAAGGACTGCTCGTATTAGCATAAAGCTACAAAGGTAAGTGTTACATATATGAATGTATGTGTTTCTATATAAAATTGTCTATGTATGGCTTACACCTACCCATACATACATATGAAATGTGGCAGTATTTGAAAATGAGATGGTGTTTTTTTTTGCGAAGAATAATTCTTTGTTTTGATTAATAGCCTGGGAATTTCAAACAATATTTGTTTACATATTTTTTTCAAGTTGTTTTTGTATTTAAGTTTCTTTTTTTTGTCAATTTTAAAAAATTAATGTCTATACATTTAGTTTTTTCACAGATTTATCATTAATATTTTATAAGGCTTTTAATAAAATTATTATTTTGTTGCCATTGTTTTTGCTGTTATTGTTTATAATAAAAAGAAAGAATAAATATTGAAAAAAATATTATACAATACTTAAGTTAGAGAAATACAAACCAAGCAAATCATTTTTATATTATTGACACACATTTGACATTTTTAAAGCTCTTAAGATTATTAAAAATTAAAATGGAACATAAAAAGTCAAAACAGAAAAAATATTTTTTTTTTTGCTTTATAAAGTTATTTATTAAAATTTTAATTAAAAATAATTTTAAATAAAAAAACGTTTATAAATTTTTATTTATTTTCATAACATACAGTCATCCTAACAACAAAATATTATATTTGAAGCATACTTTAAGGCAAGGAATATATTTCATATATAAATATTTTCCTCATTTTTCTTTTTATTACTTTTATTCCTTTTGTTTGATTTATTTCACTTTCGGTTACAAAATTCCTTACAAATTTATTGAATTGAAATATTCTTGTCTTTGTAATAAATTTGCTTTCGAATTTGTGTCAAATTCACCAGAGTTTAATTTATATAATCTTAAATACAAAATATTAATGTATTAAATGTGCATGAGTAATGGTGATAGATTGTGTAATTAAGTTTTCTAAGAAACAAGAGAATAGAAAACCCTTAAGTATCAAATTGAAGAACTAAATATTTCTTATTATTATAATTAAAAATGACCTAACATTATAGGGAAAATTTTCTAGAGGTTAAAGTACGTAAAGTAGAAAAAATCAATATAATTTTTTTTCATAATTGTATGTAAAGCAACCAGAAACATAAAAAGTAAAAACAATTAAAAATCCATACAAATTTATTCATTACTTTTTAGAGAGATGTAATACTCAGGCCTACTACTCTTTTTGAAAACTGACTGAGAAGAGAAGTTCAGCTTCCACAACGCTGCAACACCGCTGGGTTTAGGTTATCCCATTGCAGTTTTAAAGCTGTAGCAATTTAGTTGGGCCGCAATGTTATATGCCGTCCATAATTTCTTAATAAATGTTTGCTGTCCAATTATTATTTCAACAAAGCATTTTTTTCCACACGAGGTCCGAATTTTTCTATGGAATTATTTCTAGAACATTTTTCACAAATTTTTCTTGAAAATGGTTAATTAATTGCTTATAGAGATCTCTTAAGTATATTTTATTTTTTTATAAAACATTTTTTCTTCAAAAAGTCTTTCTTAAGAACTGTTTGTCGCTGAGAAATTTTTTGCTTTTGGATGACCAAATTTTTTTAAAAACATTTTTTCGCCCAAAATTTTTTTCCGAATATTTTGTCGCCAACAAATTTTTGCTTGAGAACATTTTGTCGTTTTCAAATTTTTTATCATCCAAAATCGCCTTTATTCTAACTATCAAACTCCATATATAAAAAATGTATCTAACTGTTATACAGATTTTTTATATATGGAGTTTGACAGTTAGGATACCGGGTAAAATGACTGAATTCGCCATCGCTATCACCTTATAATTAATTCGCCTTGATCCAAAATTTTATTTATTTGAGTAGTTTTTCACCCAAAATTTTTTATATAAAAAATTTAATAAAAAAAATGACTTTGTCGCCTATAAATTTGTTTGGCAACAAAAACAGAAATTTGTTGAGAAACAATTGGTCGGTAAAAAATTTTTTCTTAAGAACATTTTGTTACCCATATTTTAATCAAAAATATTTTGTAGCGTACAAAAATTTCTTCAGAATATTTCGGCGAGAAGAAGTTTTTCTAGAACATTTGTCGTCGACAAAATTTTTAAGAATTTTTTCTCGCTGAAAAATTTTTAAAGAACATTTGTAACTGATTTTTTTTTTTTAATATTTTGTCGCCTAAAAGCATTTCTATGGAACATGATGTCGCCCAAAAATTTTCTTAAAATTATTTTGTCGCACACAAATTACTAGCTTAAACATTTTTCTTTGAAACATTATATCGTACAAAATTATTCTTAAAAGCATTTTGTTGCTCATTAATTTTCTTTAATAAATATTTTGTTGCTTACAAATTCACTTCAGAATATTTTGTTGCCAAAATTTTTTCTTAGGAACATTTTGTCACAAATTTGTTTAAAAAATATCTTGTCATTCACAATTTTATTTGAATATTTTGTCGTCCAAAACTTTTGAGAAAAAGATTTTGCCGCCCACTATATTTTTTTTAAGAAATTTTTCACACTGAAAATAGTTGTTAAGAACTTTTGTCACTGATATATTTTTTTTACATTTTGTTGCCTATAAACATTTCTTACGAACATGATGTCGCCCAAAACTTTTCTTAGGAACATTCTCTCACACACAAATTTTTTTAAACATTTTGTTGCCCACAAATTTTCTTCGAAACATTATGTTGCCAAGAAATTTTTTTTCAAGAAGTTTTATCTCGCTGCAAAAGTTCTATTAAGAGCATTTGTCACTGATATTTTTTTAAACATTTTGTAGCCTACCAAAATTTGTTAGGAACATTATGTCACTCAAAAATTTTCTTAAGAATATTTTGTTGCTTATTTCAGAATATTTTGTAGCGAAACATTTTCTTAGGAACATCTTGTCACTCAAAAGTTTTTTTAAAAATATTTTGTCGCACAAATTTTTTTTTAAACATTTGGGCGCCCACAAGTTTTTTTCAAATTTTTTTAAAAATATTTTTCATCCTCAATTTTTTCTTAGGAAATTTTTTTGCTGGCGAATGTTTTTGAAAAAAAAAATTTGTTTTGCACATAAAACTTTCTAAAGTAGATTTGGTTAGCCTTAACATTTCTAAGAACATTTTGTCGTTGCAGAATCTTTCCTAAGCCTACTTTATGCCCCCTTAAATGTTTCTTAACAACATTTTTGCCGCCCATAAAATTTTCATGCGAACTTTTGACGCCTTTTAAGAACATTTTTTTTTAAATTCTGCACTTTTTCTCGCGAAATTTTTTCGCTGCGATTTTTTTCGCTACGAATTTTTAAGAATCTTTTTTAGGAAAAATATTTTTCGTTCGAAATATTGTTCACAAACTTTTCTCAACAAAAATGTAACGCCAGCCAAAAATATTTAAAAAAAAATCTACTGAACATTTTTCTAAAACCTAGTTTTTCGTTCTTAAAATTTTCATGCGCAAAAAAATCGTGAGCTAAAATTTTATTTCGCGATATTTTGCTTAAAATAGTTTATATAAAGAATGTGTCGCCGCGAAACTTATTAAGATGAATTTGTCGCTCGCAAAATTTTTTAATAATTCTAGGCCAAAATGGTAAAAACAATTCAATAAAAAAAAATTATGTAAAAATTTTAAAAATTTATTAAGGTTTAAAATTTTCCTTAAAATTAATTTTTTAGTAACAAATTTTCTTTCGCTATTTTACCATTAAATAATTATTTAAATATCTTTTATGAAAAATTTCTGTCACAAAAAAATTCCTTTAATAGAAGTTTGAAGCTAGAAAAATGTACTTTGTAGAAACTATTTCTGTATTCAAAATAATAAATATTTTAATAATAACACTGTACAACAAAATAAAATTTTTTCAAAAATTACAAGGTCCGGGCTATAAATTCTGATAGAGGAGACAAAAAAAAGATATACGTGTATCGGCGTTTTGAAAGTTTACATCTGGATTTCATTTGAGAGGGGGTTAAAATTTCCCAGCTCTGGCACATTCTTATTGTTAAACGGCATAAGAAACCATGTGACCCTTACATTTTAGGTAAAAAATGTGTTCAGCAAATTTATGTAAAATGTAACGGAGAACATTTTTGTAGAAATGTTAACCCTCTAACTCCTCAAGATATGGGTCTTTTTTGTCCTTCTTTTAAAAAATAGCAAAAAACACCATTAAAACAGGGTTTTAGAGGGTTAAAATGTTCCACAAAAATGTTACCCGTTAAATTTTACTATAAGTCCCTGAATACACCAAAAAGGAAAATTCAACCATAAAGTCAGAAATAAGACGCAACAAAAGAGAGCTTAGGGTTAATTTCGCATTTATTAAGAATTTTGTTTTAAATCAAATTTCGATAGCATTAATTACATTTTTTTTAGCTCTAGGCAATTCCACTTCATTATCATACAATGTCCGGCATATTTCAGCGATAAGCGAATGAATGCTTTTACCTTTATAGCGTCCTTCAATGAGTGCGCACGTCTGATGAAATTTTTCAACATGCTCATCAGATTCTGTTGACAACTGGTTCTCAAAGTAATACATATGGGAATTTAAGAAATGAATTTTTGTTGACATATGAACGCAATAAAAGGTTCCTGTTTCAGCGATTGTTCCATCAACATAATGACTAGGACTTCGAAGTTGTAGCACAGGTACTGGGAGTTCGTCAGAATGCGGAAATGGCAGCATGGCACAGTTTTGTATACAAAACTCTTTCGCCTATATCTATTCAATTTTAATATGGCACACGTAGCACGTAGCGTCATTATGTTCACCTGGATCTAAGCACCGCATAGGAATACCAAACTGCATTGAATTTCGTTGACCTTCTCCGAGAGTTCAAAAATAAAACTATAGTTTTAGAACAAAAAAAAAATATTACCTTTGGACTACAAAATTAAGCCATTATAACAAATAAAAAATAAGAAAAAAAACATCAAGAGAAAAAATTGGAGCTCGCCCATATCTTCCGAGGTACGGAGCTTAGAAATTTTCCAATTTTTTTAAATATCAATATGGATATCATTTTAAAGCTTTTGAAAAGATCTTTAAGGAAATGGCATTAAGAGCTGATGAAATTTTTATGTAAATTAATATATATGCAGTACCAAATTTTTTTTAATTCTCTGTCACCCCAATATTTGCCTTTTTATTGGAATTACTTCACTGAACTAGATTTACATATACTATATGGTGAAGGGTATATAAGATTCGGCATAGCCGAATATAGCGCTCTTACTTGTTATTTACAATCTTTAAGAGGACAAATAATTTTGCAAAGTAATTGAAAATGTATTTATGGCCTCAATAAGGTGTTGTTTAATCATTATTCTGAAAACAATTATTTTACGATTATAAAAAATACAGATTCAAGGGGAATACTCATATAACAAATGCCTAGGACCACTACTTCATAGAATTAAGTATTCTTTACATAATTTATATCCAAAACGGGAACTGAAAACAAATTTTTTTTGGTTTTTGTTTTAAATGTAAATTGTATGTAGAAATTATCGTTACTAATCTGTTAGTAAAATAAGCCTTTGCTGAATATGGTTAACACCATCGTTAATCGTTCTAGTTGCCAATCATAGACGGAATGGCCCCGTTGATGGAACACTAAAATAATTTATAGAAAATATTTTAAAGCTTTTTCAAGTATTTAAAATATGACTTGTAAAAATGGTTTAACAGTTTGTTATTCTAGTACCTGGTTTTATTTAGGGACATTCCCAAATTTGTGGAATTTTAACAACCACAATTACTAATTACATTATTTTGTACATCCTAATTGACCTGATTTATCATAAAATTTAATTGCTTTTTCAAATTTGTTATTCTAAATGAAACATTTTCCTTTTAATATTCAATTGAAATTTTTTTTTATATTTACCTGTTTGTTTTTTTTGGTCTATGGACATTCTCGAATTAGTTTTTTTTCTATAACAGATTTTTTAAAACCACAATTATTATCCCTTTTCACACGTAATAAAATGTGGTTTATAAAAGGGCAGTAAGTAATAACAATTTTCGTAAGATAAAGGTAAAAGCATTCATTCGCTTATCGCTGAAATATGCCGGACATTGTATGATAATGAAGTGGAATTGCCTAGAGCTAAAAAAAATGTAATTAATGCCATCCAAATTTGATTTAAAACAAAATTCTTAATAAATGCGAAATTAACCCTAAGCTCTCTTTTGTTGCGTCTTATTTCTGACTTTATGGTTGAATTTTCCTTTTTGGTGTATTCAGGGACTTATAGTAAAATTTAACGGGTAACATTTTTGTGGAACATTTTAACCCTCTAAAACCCTGTTTTAATGGTGTTTTTTGCTATTTTTTAAAAGAAGGGCAAAAAAGACCCATATCTTGAGGAGTTAGAGGGTTAACATTTCTACAAAAATGTTCTCCGTTGTATTTTACATAAATTTGCTGAACACATTTTTTACCTAAAATGTAAGGGTCACATGGTTTCTTATGCCGTTTAACAATAAGAATGTGCCAGAGCTGGGAAATTTTAACCCCCTCTCAAATGAAATCCAGATGTAAACTTTCAAAACGCCGATACACGTGTATCTTTTTTTGTCTCCTCTATCAAAATTTATAGCCCGGACCATGTAATTTTTTGGTGTGTTGTACAGTGTAATTTAAGAAAACTATGTCGCCACAAAAGGTTATTTAAACTGTTTTTTATCTTAGAATTTTGCAAGTGATATTTTTTTTCTAAAAAAATTTTTTATAGAATTGCATTTTATGTTTTCGATAAGAAAAGTCTACAATACAGCTGCAATTCTCAATTGTAATTGTAACAAAAAAATCTGAACATTTTAAATAAACAGTAAATTTGAAAACATATTTTAAATGCTAAAAACGAACAAACTGTAATTTGAAGGAAAAAACTATAAAAAAAAAAAAAATTTCATGGCAAAAGAAAATTTGGAAATAATATACAAAATAAAAAAACAAAATTAGTTTTGTCATAACAAGTTCTGACAAAAGAGACAGTAATAATCTTATCTTACAGAAAAATTATGGCAACACAACTTCTTGAGTCGCAAAAAATAAAATGCAACTGCAAGTTATAGAAAAAATAAATATTCGTTAAGTAAGACATCTATTTTACATTTAGTATTTGAAGTTTGCTTATATTTCCATGTTTCTATAGTCTAGTTTTAGGCTTCGTTTATTATTTTTCTATTTACTTTGAAAATATTTTTACATTTCGCTTGTTCTTTTTATTTTATTTTATTGTCTTGTATTTTTACCAAAAATTCTTTATGTTCTTTTTTCTTATACTCCGCCCTCTTAAAGTGACTGACCTAGCGCGTTTGTTAAGTATGGCCCTGAAAAGTATGCTTTAAAAATATTCTAAAAATGACAACACACAAGTTTTATGCAGCTGCTTTTCGTGTTTTCTTGTCTATAATTTAATGGTTTTTTATCGTTTTTATTTTATTATAGTTTTTTTGTTGGCCCCTTTCTTTGTAGCTATTTTATGCTAAAGACATGTTAGATATTGTTATTGAAGCTTTTAGCAATTAGTTGTGAATCTTAAAGATACCATGGCTGGAATAAATGAATGTAACAAAGTTGGACATAAGAAAAGTCTGAAAAGTTTGTTTATTTTTTTCTTTTTACAATAAAATTTGATTTTTTAAATCCATTAGAAAAATTTTAAATTTAAAGCATACTTTTAGGAGCCCAAAAACCAATTCCCTTAACAGTTAACATTATTTTAGTAAAAAAAATTTTATTTCAACTTTTTTATTAAAATAAATTTCTATTTCAAACATTAGAGAAAACTATCAACAATTTAATTTTAAGACAGCATAATTTAATAACACCCAAAAGTAGGCTACATCATAACTAAACACCCACTAGCAGCAAATGTTTTTTAACTACAAATGAAATGCTATTAATTGTTTGTAAAAAAAAGCACAACAAAAATGAGAAAAACAAAAACAAATAAAGACACGTTTACAAAATCACAATAATTTCTCTGTGATATAAAAACGCCATTAAAGGGGAACTCAAAATCTTTTTAAGCAGAATGAGGCAAAATGCAACACAACAGCATAATGAAATTTTTAAAATCATACACAAACACTCGAAAGACAACTGCATGCAACTGCTGGTGTTACAAGAGGCTGAACGCTACTGTTGCAGCGTATTTTTTTTTTATTTTTTTTTTATTTATTTTTTTTTTATTTAAGCACAAGCACGTTGTGCTGTTCATATGCAAATCCCATTATTTGTTTCAAAAGCCTTTAAGGCTTTTTATAGTTTCTTCCACACTCACTCAATCTCGTGCTGTTTAATCAACAAACTGCGTGAGAAAATGGTAAAGTGGATTTACTATGCAATTGGTAACAGGAATACAACACATAATTTTCTTAAAGAAAAAAGGGGCCAAAAAAAATATGTTCTATAGAAAAATGCCACCAAAAAAATATTCTATAATTGTAACAACTTATAAAATTTTCTTTTTGGGAAAATTTTTGTTTCCCGATTTATTTTCTTTATGGAAATAGTATGCCGCTAAGACATTAATTTAAAATTTCCGCTTAAAAAGCATTTTCCTTCTATAAATTATTCTACATTAAGTTACGAAACTAATTTAATGTAGAATAAACGAGAATTTTTTTTCTCACAAAATATTTTGTCAGCCCAAAAAAAATTTATTAAAAAAATTATATTTTCGTCCCAACATAAAAAATTATTTAGGCCCTGCAAAAAATTTTTGAAAAGGACAAAAGTTTTATAGAAAAAAAAAATATTTGAACAGATACAACAGAAAAAAATTTTATAGAAAAAATAGTATTTTTTCTGCTTAAGAAAAAATCTATGAAAAAAGGGTTTTGTATATAAAAAACATTATTTTTGACGGCATAACAAAAATTTATAAAAAAAAAATTTCAGAAAAAAATAATTTTGTCGGCTTTACAAAAACAAAAAAAAATTCTATAAAAAAAATTATTTTGTCGGCCGAAGAAAAAAGTTTGTAAAAAATCTAGAGGAAAAAATTATTTTGTTGGCCCAAAAAAAAAAATTTCTATAGAAAAAAATTGTTTTTTTGCTCCAAAAAAAAAACAGTTTCTATAAAAAAAATTTATTTTGTCGGTCGGAAAAAAGTATCCCGGGGGAAAAATTATTTGACGGCCAAACAAAAGAAATATTATATAGAAAAATAATTATTTGTCGGTCAAACAAAAGAAATTTTCAATTGATAAAAGATTAGTTTGTCGGCCCAAAAAAAATTCAATAAAAATATTATTTTGTCGACCGAACTAAAAAAATTTGTTTGCATAGAAAACATTATTTCGTCGGCAAAGTAAAAAAAACTCCTATAGAAAAAAATATTTTTTTCGGCCCAACAAATAACAATTTATTTTGTCGGCCCAACAAAAATTTTTAATAAAAAAAATTTGTCGGCACAAAAAAAATTTCTATAGAAAAAAAATATTTTGTCGCCCAAAGAAAAAGCTTCTGTAGAAAAGAATTAATAAATCGCCCAACAAAAAAAAAATTTATTTGTCGACCCAATAATAAAATCTATAGAAAAACATTTACAATAAAAAAAATTACTTTGTCGGCCGAAGAAAAGATTTTCTATGAAAAATAATATTAAGTCCGCCTAATAAAAAATTCTATAGAAAAAAATTATTTTGTCGGCCCAACAAAAGAATTTACTACAGAAAAAAATTAGTTTGTCTGTCCAAAAAATAAAATCAATTAAAAAAATTATTTTATCGGCCGAACTAAAAACAAAATTGCGCAGAAAAAAATTATTTTTTCGGACAAGCAAAAAAAATTCTATAGAAAAAAAAAAAATATTTGTCGGCCAACAAAAATTTTCCATACAAAAATTATTTTGTCGGTCAAAGAAAAAAATTCAATAAAAAAAGAATTGTTTAGTTGGCCAAGCAAAAAAGTTTAAAAAAAAAATTTTTTTTTTGGCGGCCCAAGAAAATACTCTTTCTATCGAAAAATTATTTATATTCGCGAAATTATTATCGCTAACAAAACGGAAAAATTGCTTTAATAAACAGTTAAAAATATAAATATTTAATGAAAGATATTTTATTGTATAATATTTTTATTAAAAACTATTATTTTTCAAATGTATTTCAAAACGATATCTTTTTTAAGATGTAGATTTGTTTTAATTCGTTGCGAAAGTGTTTTTATCTCATTAATTTTTGTTTACAAAGAAAAAAAATTTTCGCTGAAACTAATGCTAACGATGATGACTATGACTCTGCTGAAGAGGCCTACGATATTTAATGGTGAAACTGAAACACATATTTAATCACACAAAAAAGCAACAGTCTTGCTTGCAAAAAAAAAAGTTAAAAAAAAGAACAAACTTTTTGATGAAGAAAAAATGGAAGGGAAAAAACGTGCTCTAAAAGGCCTTGTAAAAACACGAAACAAAATAGTGTTGCATATTTATAAGCGCTTATATATATTTATTTATTTTTTTTTTTTTTTTCTTAAATATAAAATACATTTTTTACTCCATGTTTGGCACTGCTGATGCTCATATTTAATAAAAGGAGAAACAATACACATGCATTCACTTTAATAGAAAAAAAAAATTACGATGGATACATGAGTGTGAGTGTGAATTTTATAAAGTTAAGTAGTGGAAAGAATAATCTTTCTTGTAATTAAAAATGAAAAAATTATAAAAAATACATTATATCGTAACAAATATTATTTATTCTTAAAAAAACGCCCAAACCGTTAGCTTGCTGGTCTTTTTTACTGTTGTTGTTTGGTTAACAACTTAAACAACACACTACTTGTTATGAAGTGATGCCAGCTTTTAGGCATAAAAAAAATTTTATGAATTATTTTTTTTTTAACGAAACACAAAGCAATAAAAATATATTTTTAATGGTAAAAGTGAAAGAAAAATTTTAACTCAACCTTAAATTATGGAAAAAGAAATGAAAATACGACTTTAGAATATTAAAGTGTTCTGCTTTTTCTAGTTTAAATTTAAAATAATTTACTGTATAATTAAGTGTCCACTTTAAATTATATTTGAAACTTTTCTTATAGTTTAAATTTATACGTATACTATACATACACACACAAACATGGGATACAAAATAATTTAAGCATTATCGTACAACAGCAACATTTTCATAATGACTAAACAAAATCAAATGTTGCTAAATAGTTTTAATCACTTTTCGAAAACTCTTCAAATACAGCAACGAAATCTTTATAACCTAATAATGACAACAGCAACAACAAGAACAAGATCAACAGTAACAAAATAAAATATTAATAAGTAAAGAATTAATTGGTTTCATTTGTTCAACTTGATTTAACTTTTGTTGAAGCACACGCAAACAAACACACACACATAAGAGTGCACAAATCCTTTAACCTTTGTAAATCTATATACTTCAATAAACACACAAATTAATGTAACAATATGCGTGTGTGCAAATATGTAAACGTTTTAAGAAAAAAAAAAATAAAGGGTGCTTTACACTCACTGTGAAACTTATAAATATTTATTTGAAAAAAAAAATATAGAAATCATATCGCAGTTAAAAACTATATCGATAATTTTTGTAGCAAAAATATTATCGCTAAGCGAAAATTTTCAATAGCAGAAAAATTTTTCGCTTAGCGAAATTGTTCAATAGCAGAAAAATTTTTCTCGCCTAGCGAAATTTTTTAATATAAGAAAAATTTTTATAACTTAGCAAAAATTTTCAAAAGCAGAAAAATTTTTCGCTTAGCGTAATTGTTCAATAGCAGAAAAAATTTTCGCTTAGCGAAATTATTCAATAGTAGAAAAATTTTTATCGCTTAGCGAAAATTTTCGATAGCAGAAATATTTTTTTCGCTTAGCGAATGCTCGATAGCAGAAAAATTTTATCATTTAGCAAAATTTTTCAGTTATTCAATATTCAAAAACTGAAAAATTTTGTCTCTTAGTGAAATTATTCAATAGCAGAAAAATTTTTATCGCTTAGCGAAATTACTCAACAACTGAAAATTTTTTTGCTGAGCGAAATATTTTTAATGGCAGAAAAATCTTTCGCTCAGTGAAATTTTTCAATAGCAGAAATATTTTTCGCTTAGCGAAATTATTCAATAGCAGAAAAATTTTTATCGCTTAGCGAAATTACTCAATAACTGAAAATTTTTTTTCTGAGCGAAATATTTTTAATAGCAGAAAAATCTTTCGCTCAGTGAAATTTTTCAATAGCAGAAATATTTTTCGCTTAGCGAAATTATTCAATAGCAGAAAAATTTTTATTGCTTAGCGAAATTACTCAATAACTGAAAATTTTTTTTCTGAGCGAAATATTTTTAATAGCAGAAAAATCTTTCGCTCAGTGCAATTTTTCAACAGCAGAAATATTTTTCGCTTAGCGAAATTATTCAATAACTGAAAAATTTTGTCGCTTAGCAAAAATTTTCAATAGCAGAAAAATTTTTCTCTTAGCGAAATTATTCAATAGCAGAAATATTTTTTCGCTTAGCGATAATTTTCGAAAGCAGAATAATTTTTTCGCTTAGCGAAATTTTTTAATACAATATAAGAAAAATTTTTTGCTTAGCGAAATTTTTCAAAAGCAGAAAAATTTTTTGTCTTACCGAAAACTTTCTATAGAAGAAAGATTTTGTCGCCAAGCAAAAAATCTTCTATAGCGGTAAGAAATTGTTGCTAAGCGAAAAATTATATGAGAAAGGTTAGTCACTAAGCGAAAATTTTCTAAGGCAAAAAGAATTTTTTGCTAAGCGAAAAAGAAAGATTTTATGGCTAAGCGAAAAATGTTCTATAGCAGAAAGAGTTTATCGTCAAGCGAAAAATTTTTTTGTATAGAAGAAAGTTATTGTCGATATGACAAAAAGCCGAAAGATTTTGCCGCTAAGCGAAAATTTATCTATATAAGAGATTTTATCGTTAAACGAAAAAATTTTATAGCAGAAAGATTTCGTCGCTACGGGAAAATTTTTTAATGGCAGACGGATTTTATCGTCAAGAGAAAAAGAAAGCTTTTAGAGCAAGCGAATAATTTTCGTGTATAGCAGAAAAGTTTTGTCGCTAAGCAAAAAAATTTTTTATAGCAGAAATTTTTCACGTTAAGTGAACAATTTCGTATGGCAAAAAGATTTTGTCGCTAAACGAAAAATGTTCATTTGCAGAAAGATTTTGTAGCTAAGTGAAAATTATCAATAGCAAAAAGATTTTTTTGTTGAATACCGGATAGATTTTCTCGCTATGCAAAAAATGTTTTATGAAACTTTCCCTTAAAATGTAACTCTATAAATATTCTATAGAGCAAATTATTATTAATCAAATAAAAGCTGTTAAACAAAATCTGTCCGGAATGAACCACCCATTTTTAATTTTGCAAGTTTTCAACGATGCGTGGGTACAGCCTGAGGTTTTAGCTCTAACAAAATTTAATGTGTCGATAAATATACACATTCATGCATTTATATGGATACAGGGATCATTTAACTTGTTTATTGATTTTCCATAAAAAACCATTTTCCATTTGTAAATTTGTTACCAGTTCTATTATTAAACAAAGTTGTTGTTGTTATGTGCTGCTTTAAGCAAAACTGAAACATTATTATCATTAAAACACTAGAGGCATTTTAAAAAACATTGTATTATTTTCCCACACACACACACACACACACAGTAAAGGACATACGTGCACCAATTCTTAATTTAGTTTTGTTTACACGTTTATATATTGTATGTTTATGTATTTAGGTATTTCATATGCCAGTATAATATTTAAGATAATTTGTAATGCCTTCAGATTCTAAAGTATTACAAATTTTTCTATTACATGGTCCTAACGGGAGATTATAAGAATTTATATTTTTTATTTCTTATTACAATTTTTCTTTGTGTGAAATTAAGGACACTTTGGGATTTTTTTATTTTATGATTAAGTAGGAAACAATAAAATTTTTTTGTATATAAAATTAGAATTATTACTAAATAATAAATCTTTTATTATTAAATATTTATATATTAATTTGCTTTTAGTTAATACTCACTTTGATGATATTTTTTAAATGAAATATTTTGAACAAAAATTTTTTTTCAAATTTTAATATATTTTTTATATGTTGCGTATGATTAATATTAATTGCGACTTAAATACATCTCATTTGGAAAATTTCATAAACTGTAAAAGATTTCTAAAAAATTACGAAAGAATAAGTATGAACATAAGCTAACAGAGGAGGGAGGCTTTTGTAAAAAAATAATTCCACAAAATTTTAAACCCTTTATAAGAATACTAACCCAATATAAAAATTAAGTAATTTAAGAATATTAAATTTATTAGAAAATAGGCTTCTTTCTCCTTTAAAAATAAAATTGAGCTTGCAAAATATCTCTTCTTCCATTTCAACTGTTAAGTTCCACACCAGAAGAATAAAAGTGAGGTTAGTCGATTATTGGAAATTAAAAAAAACCGGTTTACTAATAACTGAAATATTTGATTTTTGAAACTGGTTTTAGTTTTTAAAGTTTAAAAAACATTGGATTAACTGGTTTTGCAGTTTTGAAATAATTGGCTTAAAATCCGGTTTTGCAAAGCTCAAATACCGGTTAAAACCCGGTTTGAAAACCGGTTTTACAAATTATTAACACCTAAGTAATTTTAATCGCTACAATATCTCTTCGGTTTTGTCACTTAGCTCTTTTTCTTTGATCTTAAATTTTTTCCTGAAAGTGTTTTTCTTCACATAAGACTCCAACTCGTTTTAGGCGAATTGGTTCGATTAAAAGCAGAATCATTTTATAAAACATAATTAACAGTTAAAATTTGTGTTATTTTATACATTTTTTCGTAATTTAAATTTTTAATTTTTCTTTCTAAGCGGTAGCGAAATGGCCATCGAGACGTGCTTTCACCTTCAATAATCAATACCGGGAAAATAGCACAATAAATTTAAAGTTTAATTTAAATTTTTTTTTCATTTATACTTCCCACAGTTCAAATCCTGATTGGAAAAAAAATTTAAAAATAATTAAAAGAAAAAGAAAGGAAAAATTTTCGGACATATTTAATTAAATATTAAAATAGTACTAAAAGGGGCACATATATTTCCACCTTCTTTGGTACTTCAACGGCTTATGGATCCTTGCAGTCGTAGATTACTTCCACATTTCAAAGGTTTCCATTCCCTTTAACAGTGCTCTGGGAGACACAATGTGAGCTTATGGAGGCGATGGAAGTGAAAAGGCCGTTGAATGTTCAAACTTTTTTGGGTAAAGTCTCTAAAGGGTCTGTGGTTGCAGGCAGTATCTAGGAATTGAAGAAATATCTATTGGATGTGGTTGCAATATTTCTAATTTTTATCACGAAAAAAACTTTAGACTGTAATAAGAGGGGCTAAATATTACTTCCAATAGATCTGGCCGGATACGTTGGGCTGAAGTTAGATATTTGCATTACGGCTTTGAAGGAATCATTTAAAGAAATTAGTAAAAGGCAGCATGAGAAGTACCTGATGTTGAATTTAAGGAAAGTTAAACTTTTTAACTTTGTGGGCAAACATCTTTTATTTACATATAAATACTACAACTTTCTTAGAGTGCATTTTCTTCGATCAATTAATCATTTAAAGTTTTTTAAAAAAATAAAAAGCTTAAAAGTTATAAAAATTAATTTAAAATTAAAATAAGAGCTGATGGCCCTAGCAGCTAGTGCTCGTAGTTCTTTAGTAACTTGTAATAATTTATTATTTCTAAGTTATTCATTAAATAAATAAATAATTTAAAATTTCTCGGAAATAATATTAATCATACGCATCCAAGTACATTTTATATAAATCTTTTAAAGATCTCAGAAATAACACATTTTTAATATGTTATGCCGATATAATTTAGGTAATCACTAGTTCAGAACTGTGCATAAAATATTCCAAGACCCTGCTCTAAAATCCAGAGAAAATTTTAAACCGAAAAATAATTTTATTTAAAATATTTAGTTCTTAAAAAAACTAGTTCTTTTAATAATGCTTTAAGCACTAATTATATCTGATATAATCTACATTTAATCTCCGACTAAAATCTTCAAAAGTGTGGATATTTTGGGTTTTTTCTAACATTTATATAAAATGTATTACGTTACGTATGATTAATATTAATTATGGGAAAATTTTACAAAAACGCTTATAACTTAAAAAGGGTTAGCGATTTTTAAAAAATTGTAATTGATTAATAAGCCAACAAAATGTGTTTTATAATCTTGTTAAAGAAGTATAAAATATTTTAAATATAATCAGTGAATTTTTTGCTCAAACTTGAAAAAAAAATTATAAAAAAATTTCTGATTCTTTAATATCACTTAATGCCTGAAATTAGTTTACAATATGTAAACATTTTTTTTATCCTTTATTACTGTATGCTTTTATTATTATTTTATATATCTGGCCTTGAAATATTAGCTTACTTTTACTTACAATATATTAAACATAAACTTTTACTACTCATCTTTGTGTTTAAAGTTTGCCAAGTTTTTTTTTTTCTTCATACAACTCTTTATAATAATTTATCATTTTTGAACAAAATACACAATATAAAATAATTACTTTAACTTGTTTGCAGCTAAAAATTTCTTATACCAACAAAAAGTAGGATAAAACCAAAAAAAAAAAAAATAGATAAAAATAATTTTTGGCAATAATATCATGTCTGCATTTTAATTAGCCTTAAATTACGAGAGTAGTAAAAGTGATTTTGAATAGTAGTCATTTTAATAATGATAATAATACAAAACAGTGGCAGTATGTTTTGGTCTGTTTATCTTAAAGGGTTTTTGGAGTGGAAGACATTTAGGCAGCCAGGCCACTCAAATATTTAATCAACAGATTTGTAAGATTATTATGGAATAATAAATAGTTTGAGCAAATGAAAATACTGCAGTGTATGCTTAAGTAATTTTATAAAAGGACCTTAAGATAATTTTAATGATAATATTTCATTTACAAGCTGTTTAAATAATTAACATTAAGTAATTTTAGTTATAATTTCTAAAAAAAAATACTTTTTATTGTAAGATTTTTTCTCCATGAAATTCAGGATTAAAAAGATTTTTATTCCTGTAAGTTTGCTTGTTTGTGCATCAATCATGGGTAAGAGGTTTAACTAATTTTAAGGACCTTAAAACGAAGTTAGAGATTTATTTGGAAATGGCAATGCGAGGCTCATATTTTTTTAAATTTAGAACCACAGGAGTATTATTCAGGAGAGTTAATTTTATATTTCTTAAAGGCTTTATATGGATTTTAAATCCTTCATAGATTCTTATCCAGAAATTAGAATGTGCTAAAACTGAGATAAAAACTAACATCTCTAAGACATAAACGCAGATATTTGTGGAACTACTGTATAGTACAGCCTACTGCATTTTGTTCGCCCAATATCCCTATTTCAGAGTGTGAACCTTTGTTTAGAAATATTTTTAAGTTTCCAAGTAAAAGCCAGTCTCATGCCACCTTCATGTCATTTTTACCGAAATCAGTTTCATGGTAACTTTTCAACATAAACGCAGATATCTCGGGAACCAATGCATAGATTTTCGTACAACCTACTCTCTGTCTTTATTTTTGTCAAGGACTTTATAGTTAAGAATCTATCGATTTTCTTCTACTGTGTTTGAAGGGGATAAAGGCTATTTAGGATTAACGATTTACTAGTCCATACTAAGAACCAAAGTTTAGACCCAGACAATGCCGGGTACATGAATCTAATAAATATCTGGAGTTTTTTTTTTTTTTTTTTTTTTTTTTTTTTTTTTTTTTTTTTGTTGTGAGGCCGATAGCACTTTTAAAACGAACAGTTATATTGAGCTGAATTTTTGTTATAAATAACCAGGAGACTCTGGCAAATCATTACGAATAGATAAAACCCTTGAACGCTAAAAAATTATTCAGATTTGCTTTGAAGATCCGTCATCAATTCGCATAATTTCTAGAAGGCTTTTTAGATTTTATAGCGCTTCTCATCATCATCCTTCAAATTGGGGATAGATTTTATACTCCACACTCTTTAGATGAGTCAATAAAACCAACATGTCGAAGGAATGAACGTACTAAAGAGAATATCTCGTCTCTGTAATCGGAAGTATGGAAGATGATCCAAATTTATTGATTGGTCATACGCTGCATGAAGTAGGGCTCTGTGCGTCTATTAGGCGAATACTTCTGCATACAGATCTTGGCCTGCATTCGAATATAATCCAGCTGTTGAAGTTATTAAAGCCAAGAGGCCATCTTATGCATCGCTCTTTTAAAGATGGGGCTCTAGAACAGTCGAAAACTGAATCGGTACTTTATCTTAAAATTGTAGTTAGCGATGTTGATAACTTTTGGCCGTTTATAGAATGAAACTAATTTTACAGACTCTAGATTAAATCCAAAAAGATGCACCAGCTAACGCAGTTAATTCAAAAATGAAGCCAAAGATTGCGCTAGTATTAACGGAGATCTTTTCCGCACCATGATCAATGATTTTTTTGTTTGAAAATGTCAATAACATTGTTTCGGCAGGTTAGATTTAGTTTCAACAAGATTTTGGCGATAATTTGGTATCTAGAAATGAACCTGACATTTAACCTCTAAGGCCATGCGATTTGGCAGCTTTCGATTATTTCCTGTGGGACCATATGAAGTCAATAGTTAACGCTAATTAAGCAGCAAAAATTTATGCCCTGGGGGCAAAAATTTATGCCCTAGGGCCAGCAATGTTTTCGAGCATTGCATTGGCTCAGAACTTAACAAGCAGAATGCGCTTCGTCGAAAACAACTGCGGTGGCTAATGACGGGCGGGCGTCTATTAAACTTTCGATTGAAAAAATTATTTTAATTAATATTTGACTAATTTTGTTATTTTCTACAATTTAAAATTCTATCAGGCCTAAAGAAACAGCCTCTAAATAAAACTCTCTCTCTCTCTTATATTTCCAAGATCTTGCACTGGGCGTATGATTATTATTAATTTTTTTAATATTTTTTTAAACACACTCAAACTCTTTTTTATTAAAAATAGAGTTAAGAAAATTTTAAATGTAAATTGTAGCCCAGAAAACGAAAATCTTAAAAATTGTATAATTTTTTTTAATCATTTATTTTCAGTTGTTTTTGTATTTGCCTACAACCAATTAAATTATATTTATTGAATAAACATCTTAACTTTAAATAGATTACTATTCTTTGTCTATTTATATTTATTTTGCCAAAGTCATATTTTTTTCTTAGTTATCTTTTCATTTGTTTGTATGCTTTTTTCTAATCACATATTTTGCAAAATTGTTGTCTATAAATAATTACTGCTACAGATTGTATCTTTTCTAAGACGAATTTATACTTCAAGTTTTCAATATGGCCTTAAGTATTCTTAGCACTCTCTGCTGGCAAGAACTGTTGATAGTTGATAGTGATATTGTATATATTTAAAGCAATTAGAGACCAACAAGTAAGAATATATAAATTTAATTAATCTCTGTCACATAAAAATTAAATGAAAACATTAAAACAAAAATCTTAAGTAAAAAGTAATAAATTATGAATTAAATTTTAGCTTGAAATAGAATGTAAATTCAAGACAACAGAGTTAAAGACTTCTATTGATTAAAATTATTTAATTTTTTTTTTATTTCTAGCTTAGTGTTATCTCTCTCTATCTCTACTTTCTAAAACTTTCCTTAGAATATTTTTCAGCTTAAAGCGCTTTAGGGGTCCGCGGATTCATGAATCTATATATCTTCAGAAATGATTCTTTATAGAATATTGCAGTAAACGGTGCAAGGCACAGAGATAGGAAAAATACCATTTTCGCTCTAAAATTGTCTGACATGAATGCTGTTGACGTGTGGCCCTATTATGAAGAAGCCGCACTTCACACATCACACAATATAATTTATTTTCTTAAATAAACATTTGACGTAATTGTTCCGATCGTGTGATCTAACGTGATTATATTCGGCGTATTGTGGCTGCGTAAATGTATAAAATTTAGACATCAAAAATGCGCCATCTACAGGTCATTAAAATCATACATTTTTCGTTTCAACAAAGCTTATGTAAAATTTAATAATTTAAGCGCAAAAGCTGTGATTTAGCGCAGATCAGTCAGACAAACTATTGTCTTCTCCATTGTCAAACAAATTGACACATTTAATACTGACAGCTTTTTACTAAGTATTTTTTCAAGCAAAATAAAAATAACTGAACCATATTATTTGCCCGTGATAGTCATTGGAAGGCCATGAAATATATTTCTTGTTGTTCAATCAAAACAATAATTTCAAATTTTTCGAAATTTTCTAAACAAAAACAAAAACACAAAATGCTAAAATTAACGTCCAAACGAATTTCTCATATAGGAATCAAAGGCCAGGTTTAAATTTATTCTGGAACTGCAAGAAGCTGACTTCTTGTTTTTTAATTATTTCCCACTTCAAATGAAAATTAATTTAAAAAAAAAAAACTAGGAAGATTTTTCGCAAAACTATCGGTGGACATATTGACCTCCTCCTGTATTTTATAAGCTGCACATGGCGTATGATTAATTCTAAAGGGGAAATTCTAATTGTATGTCATAAAAAGTAAAAAATATTTAAAAATATTGTTTATAACCAAACAACTCAAAATTTATCCTGAAATTAGTACATTTCCTTCCATATTAAAAAAATAAAATAAATTTGAAATGTGTTTTATGACAAAATTTTTATAGAAATTTGTCCTAAAATACATTTCAAAACTATTTTGATTTATAATTAATTTTCAAAAAATCTTTTTTTCCTGCTCTTTTCTTTATTAATTATATAAATCACCGATATTGATCATTGAGATTAATAGAAAATTTTGATTTTCTATGAATACGGCAGTTAAAATTTAGAAAAAAAATTAATTTGAAAAGGCCAGAGTTGCCAGATATAAAAAACTTGTTATCACATTTTTTTTTTTTAATCAAATTATTTACATTATTATTATTAGTGTTGCATGTTCTCAAAGAAGTATACTATTAAACAATAATTTTTCATAATATTTTAATTAAATAAAATATTTTCACTGTATTTTGCAGTAAAAAAATTATGAAAAATTTGTGAAAAATTATAAATGTTGCCTTGTGTCGTTGTTGACAAACAACTTTTTTATTCTTGGCGATTTTAAGCAATTTTTGTAAGTCAAGCAAGTTATGCATTCATCAATCCTCCTTAGTTTATTAATTAAAATCGCAGTTTGAAACTGCTAGTTATAAACCTGGGTACCATCACTACCCACACTTTTTTTTTAATTTAAAGTTTCTATAGTTCATCTAAACGCCAGTGTCTATAATCAAAGAACTCTACGGCTACCTAAGCTTCTGAGAATATTTCACATTTTCCCTGTTCCTTTAAAGTCTATTGTCCATTACAATGTTATGTTTTTTACTTTAGAACTCTGACCACACCTCAGCTGAATGAGTTTAAGATTTTTCAGATTTTTTTGTCGTTGAAACCGATTGTGTGTGTCATTTTCGGAGTTAAAAACATTCTGCTACCGATAACGACTAGAGATTGGCCTGCATCCAAAGCCTGTAAATACCTTTTTTTAATCACTCTAGGATTGTTTGAAACATGTTCTTTTTTAATTTAAATTGTCTGTAACTAATTCCAATTTTCATTTTCGTAAGTTCACAGAACGTATGATTTATATTAATTATTTATTATTCATTAAATTGTCATTGATTTCAAACTATTATAGAATATTACAAAATTTCCGTGTGTAATAAAACTTAAAAAACTAACGCCAAAATTATATCACTCTAAAAAAAACTCCTCTACGATATTTAAGCTTTAACCCTTTCGGGACGGAGTTTTATTTTGCAAACCAAATTATGTATGGTAAAATTTTTTTCATATTCTAAAAGGTATGATAAAAGTATTATGTTCTCCATATTTAAAAATTTTAAATTCGTCCTTTTATCCTGGGACATATAATCCCAACAAGTATTTTCATGGGGCATAAAATCACAATCAGTGTTCTCGAAGAGCGATTCGAAATTAAAAAGATAACTAAAATATAAATATTATTAGATTTAGATAAAAGTTTACATTTATTTTTAACATTTTATGAATGCAATTAGGTATTTATTTGTGGAATGGCCCACAACACTTGTAACATAAGGCGTTGTTACAACCTGAGCGTATCATCTTTGTTCGCTTTTCTATGCCAAGTGAAGAACAGCGGACACAGCGACAACGCTTCTCTTGCTCTACTGGCAAGTGGTCTCCAATATTAATGCTATCCGTTTTCGGACGTTTGGGAGTTCTACCTCCCTGGCGATTGCGTTGAAAATAAAGAAAAAAGACAGTTTGAAAATTGCTGGGACGTATTATCCCAGTAGACCCGAAAGGGTTAAATGACTTTACAAAAATTGCTTTAACAAATTTTTCCTTTTTACTGAAATTTAACCTAAATTTCAGATTTTAAATTAAATTTCAGACAGTTTTCTATTATTTTCAATTTTTCCCTTGACTTTCTTTTGTAGAAATGTATATTTTCATATTCATTTCCATTTAAAAAAAATAACTATTTCATTTCTTTTTTACTTTAATTGAAATCATTTTTCGAAATGTATTTTTTTACCTCTGTATATTCATACAACACAGACTTTTGCCCTTAAATCAACATTGATTTAACGAGTACTTTAATGTTTAATATTTTTTATATACAAACCATTACCTGTGCTGTACTTTATGCAAACCTTTTAACTGACCTTTTCATTCATCACCTGTTGCCTTGCGCTTTTTTTTCTTGCTTCTGTTTTTCATTTTAGTATTCTTTTTCTCTTTCAAGTACTTTAATCTCTTTTAAAACAATTTTAATTGAAATAGTTTTCTTGAACTAAAAATTTTTTACATTTTTCAAAAAATTTAATAAAATTTTCTTTATTAAAGTTAAATTCTAGTGAAAAGGGGGAAATGTGTAACTTTAATAATTTAAACAAGAAATATGATTAAGGAAAATGAAAGGGGAATTTGTTCGTAAACTTTAATCGTTAAAATTGTTTAAAAAGAGTGAAACGATTTATCTTTGCATTAACGGTGGCGTATGATTAATATTAATTTACTTATTCATATATACTAAATTCTACATATGAAAAATATGTTTCTATAAATGAAATATTTTTGTTAAGGTAGAAAATATGCCAAGGTATATGTTTTATTGCTTCTATGCCCTTTTCAGGTTTGAATATTTAAAAGATAAATATTCTATTTTTTTATTCATGTAAAGATTTCTGTGTGATTAAAATTTTAACTTTTAGGCCTGATTGAGCAAAAAATATCCAAAGAAATATACTAGCAAATTTAAAACATTTTTAAAATGAAAAGAAAAATTTCAACGAAAAATAGATTTATGACAACACATCTATCACTTGAAAATTCAAGCAGTGGATTTCTTTTAGTGCACATGTACTTAAGAATGCAAGAGCGATCCTGTAGATTAAAAAATCAGCCTGGAAACAGTTGTCCCATTAGAAAGGAAAAAATCTTATTACAAGCCGTGTGGCAATAGTGTTGATATTTAGCAGAGGAAATTGCTAGTCCACCGCCTTGGCCAGTCGCGACAGTATTTACCCATTTTTCTTTTTTTTTTTTTTTGTTGCAAAATTAAATGATTTATGTTTTTTTGAGAAAAAATAAATTTTATTCCTATCCTGATAAACTTGTCTTATATTGGTAAAATAAAACAATTAAACGAATTATTGGTGTAAATTGATTTTAACAAAAATTAACAAACATTTTTTTAAAAATAAATTAATACACTTACGGTGGCGTATGATTAATATTAATTTTTCCTTATACGAAATTTTCCTTTTAGTTGAAAAAATAAGTTTTTTTTAATTAAATTTTGATATGAAAGGCAGCTGTTTTTATAGAAAGAAATTAAATTTCACTTGTAAAAATTAAAGAGATGTTTTAAAGGACTTTATCCTTTACCACGAACTGGCTTATTATAGTTTTTGTAAGTTTCAACTCCAAGTAAAGAAAATTGAAAAAAGGGAATTTCGCTAAAAATAAATTCCGTAATTTCCCAATTAAAGCAGTTTAAAAGTATTTTTTAAGGTTTTTAGAAGTTTTGCTACAATGCGTATGATTAATATTATTTTTATAATATTGACAAAAATGATTAAGAAAGGGCTTTTTTATTTACAAAAACTCGAAAATATTTACTTCTTATATAAATACTAAATTATCAACAATATTTTTATTTATTTATTTTTTTCGCTAAATTGAAACAAAAAATATATGTACAGGATGTCCGCCTGAAAGTTAAACTACTCGCAGGAATTCCAATGTAATCCTGGCTGTATGCGATGTGGCACCGTTTTGTTGATACCACATGTTAATCAAGCCCAAAGCATGTAGTTTTGGCATTAAAAAGTTTTCCATAATATCACGATATCGCTCCCCATTCACAGTTACTGTTACGCCTTTTTTCATTTCAAATAAATAAGGTCCAATGACCGCTCCTGAACAAATTGCTCACCATACTGTCACTTTTATTGGATGTAAAGATGACTAATGAATAATTTGAGGGTGCTCTATTGCCCAGAACCGATATTCTGTTTAATCACACATCCATCCAAATGAAAATGTGCCTCGTCATTCATTATGATTTTTTCATGGAAATCGAGGTTGTCATGGGCGAGCTCTAACATTCTATTGGCATACGTAAGGCGGCACAGACAGTCTTGTGGAAAAAGCTTTTTATCAACTAAATCTTTAATTGAAGCAAATGCAAATCCGTTTACAAAATTGTGGCCAAAGTTTTTCTTTGAAGACTAAGCTCCTGAGCTTGGCGTCGATTTGAGGTTAATGGGTTGTTTTGAACACTTTTTTTAACAGCAGTAATAGTTTCAGCCGATCTTGTAGTACGTTGTGCTCCATGCTTGGGCCTATCACCTATAGACCCTATTTTTTTAAATCCTTCACCACAAAGTGCATTTTGTTGGCACGCTGTTGCTCCCAAAAATTTTTCTTATCGTCACAGAAATCGATGATTGATTTGGATAAAATGTTTTAACGATTAAAACACAAAGGTTAACAAAATATTTTCCCAAAATAAATTAGCCGTGTGTCTACTTCCCGACTGCCAATAATGAACTGTCAAGACAAATTTTTATGAAAACGGCGGCAAAAAAAGTGGCCCGGCGGTCACCTTGTATTATTTATTAAATTAATTTTACTGAATTGCTAACACAAAATATTTTGTAATATTCTCTATGGAACGTTTATTTATATTTTATTGATAAAAAAAATAACCAATGTTTTCACGTGATTCTAAATAATAAATATACAGTTTTGAACACTTCTGTGAAGTCATTTTCATTTTCAGTTTTTTTTTTAATTAATACCGAAAAATATTGATGAAATTTAATCCTTCAATAAAAATTTTTAATGACTTTGAAATAAATTTGAAATAAGTTTTTTAAATATTAATAAATGAAAGAAGAGAAATAATGTTCTTTAGAAGGAAATCATATGTTGTGCTGCAGTGATTAATAATAATAATAATAATAATAAAATACAAAAACAACCGTGCGTATGATTAATATTAATTATGAAAATTTTAAGACTATTTAATGGATTTTAATCGGAAAGGCATAACAGAGCTATAAGTTGCCAAAATGAAATTCTATAAATAACCACAATATTCTGTTGGTTTTTTAAATTTTATTATTTATGGAGCATCGATTTTAACTGATATTTAAAGTAAAGTTTATACCTTGAGTTCCTGAGTCATGAAAAAAATTATAAATTTTTATAAGACCTTTGAAAAATAAACTTTAATTATAAAAACTTAAAAAATATTGATTTTTTTTAATTACATTTTCTTATTTTTACTTTTAATGACTTTCTATTTAAAGTGTTTATAATATTTTAGTTTCGTTCCTGATATTTTTTAAAATTTTTTAATTGCTTTTGTGTTATGCCTTCTTCTTTTTGCTTTAATTTTTGCCAACAAACTTTATAAATCTTAATGTTTTGCTGTCTTGACTGAAGTAGACATTCTTTTAGAGAAGTTTTTAATTTGTTAAATAAAGTTTAGAGTTGCTTGTTCTGCTCTATTAAGAGATTAAATAACTTGCTATTGATTTTTTATATAAACTTAAATGTTTTGTAGTCTCCAGCAATGTCTTAGGTTGAAATAAGTTAAGAATAATCTTTAATAAACTTCAATAACAACCACCTACTCTTGCTAAAAGAATTTTTTCTTTTGTTTTTTGAAGAGCCTCTAAATTTATTACAAAAACAAGTTGAAATGACAGCAGAAGATAAATCTTAAGCTAAAAGTTCAACTTATTATTGATTGAACATAAAATTATAGTTAAAATTTTTAAAAACACTTTTGTATTTAATTTCAACAGCAGCAAATATTTCTAGGGGCTTTAAAATTATATTGTACATGTGAATTATTATGTTTTTAATATATTCGCTTAATATTTTGCTATTATAGCTCTTTTTAAAACCAATAAAAATCCCTATTTTCTAAAAATTACTATAAATTAATATTAATCATACGCACCAGCGCTAATTTAAAATAAAATTTATTTTTCTATTATTTTTAAGTTTTATTTTTTTTAATACGATTTTTAAAAATAAGAAATATTTTATTTAATTTAAAATAAAATTCACAGAAAAGGTATTTTTCAGAGCTGGGATTTTTTTTATTTAGAAACACTAAAGTTTCAGCTCTTTATTAGATAATTTCTTCTATAATTTTACTTTACTGCATTAAATTATTAAGATGTCTTATAGTGTAACCTGTTGTTAAAATATTTTTTTTTAAATTTTTCTATTTCCAAAATGTGTTAAAAATAACACACAAGAAAACATTTTACTGTAAAAAAAATTTTATTCGAACGATCACTGCTCAGCTTTGGTATTTAAAAATTACTTCGGAATTTTGGCCACTACCGCTGATCTTAACAACGAAAAACTGGAACAATGTTAACCTTCAAGGCTTCTATAATTGCTGGCTCATGTTAGTGAGTGACTTTAAGTGACTTATAACAAATAATTGAAAGTTATCAAATCGGTGAACACAGTTTTTTGTATATAAGATTGACAAGTTGATGACTGAATTTCAAAATAAATTTTAAAAATATGGTAACTTTGCTCAAGCATCAATCTCTTCAGAATGATTTTTTCTTTAGAATTTACTGATCATCTATCGAGCTTAAAAAAGCACCCGACATTTTAAAACAAAAAAAAATAAATGATTCTGTATTACTTGATTTTTTCTGTGTTCCAGAACTACTACTTAACTTTTATGGGGTTTTTCGACTTAAACTATTTTTCATACCTTCTTTTACAATTGTTAAGAACCTTTTCACGATTGAATATTAATCAATACCTTATTTTTTTTTAAAGAATTGCAAGATATTGTTTTAAATACAAAGCAATTTTTCCAGCTCGAGGTCAGTTATTTAAATTTGTTCTTTATTTTGCCGATATTTCGCTACAATCTTTAAGTAGCATCATCAGGGCTTAATTTTATTTGATTTTTACATAACACACACAGAAGGACAAACAATAAAGTTTCTCAATCAACGTAAATTATTGCAGTGCAAGAATTGCAAGATATTTTGCCTTAATATCTCAATTATTTCTACTTATAATTTTTTAAACCCTGAATTAATATTAATCATACGCTTAAGAGTTTTTTAAATATTAATTTTTAAAAAAATTAATAAATTTTTTAAAAAAGAAAAAATATTAAATAATTTAAAACTTTAATAATTATCACAATTATTCTGCTCATAATTTCCCAATTTCTAAAATATTAAATGTTCTTCAAAATAATTTTCTTTACTTTTACCATTTTTACTAACATTTATTTCTCTTTTTGCTTGCAGGTAAATACACATTAATTGGATTATATATAATATACGCAACAATAAACAAACCAGCAAACAGGTGGTTTTAAAACTTTATATTTTTCATTGTAATATTTCAAAATATAAAATTTAATAGGAAGTAAAAAAAATTTTAATGTTGGTTAAAGTTGTGCTTAAAATTGAATTAAATTCTTTATTAAACTTTTAGAATCTTCAGTTAATATTATTTATTTTAAAAAATATTTTAGTTTTAATAAAAGAATAATAATAATTTATTTTATTTTAAATTTATTCCCATAAAATATTATTTTTTTAATACTTTCAATTAATAATAATCATACGCCTACAAAGAATCGTTTAAGTTTAACTCCTACTAAAGAAAGGTTCCGTTTTATTCGTTCCTTATGTCTGAGTTTTACTGTTTTAAAACTAAAGCAATATACTTTAACAAATGGATCTTCTATGGTGTCACCCTTTAGGGCTCAAAATAACTCTCATACTGAAAATTATAGCATGTTTAGTAAAAAAAACCATTGTATCAAATACAGGTGTCTGCCTATAAAGATTTAAAATACTTCACATTTTTAAGGTAACACCCTTTAATTTTTCTTTTTGTTATACTTTTTATTATTGTAGACGCACACACTATTTTAAAAATCTGTCTGTTAGTTTTTATAACACTATATTAATTTATTAATTTTTTATTTTTTTTTATTTTTTTTTTTAATTAGCCGATGGCCTTGGCAGCCACCGGCTGGGTTAAATATTATTAATTTTATATTTATATAATCTTAATATTAAGTAAATAAATAAATAAATAAATAATGTTTTTATAATTTATGCTGCTTTATGTTTAAAACGTTAAATGATATTTAGGAAAATCACGTTCTTATGGGCACACCCTTTAGTTTTTAACTTAATTTTGTATTTAGTTGCTATTGTTGTAGCGATCATAATAGAAATATTCTACAATAATTACAGCTTCAGAGAGAGAGGGAGAGTGAGAGAGAGACAGAGAGTGAAAGAAAAAAAAGGCCTGTAAGAGGAGAGTTAACGTTAATTATTAAAATAAGTTGTTGGCCATGACAAGTTGCCAAGAGATGTAAAAAATTGCATTCTGGAAATTTAGTTTGTATATTAAAAATAGCATGCTGGTCTCCATTTATTGCTGCTTTTTAAGCCTGAAGCAGTGAATTCATATGACCTCACAGAAAATAATCAAGAAGTGTCAAATAGCAGGACCATAGAGGCCACATTATACTTTGATTTCTCAAATTGAATTTAAAACATTAAATTGATGGTTGCAGTCGCCGTGTTTCATATAGTGTCATCCTATTGAATCCATATCTTGCCCGCCAGATCAATGTCGTCCATATTTTCAGTAACGATCTTCTTCATCTGTAACGTGAGATTCACGAAACATTTTTCTGAGAACGGAAGATAAACGATTTATTTTATTTTGATTTTACTTCCTACGAATTTGGTTAATAAGACTCAAAATAAGCCACACTGCTGGGTACTGTTTTGGGATAATATATTGAATCAGGATCCAAGTACTCTAGATCTCAATCGATAAAGGAACGGTGCATGGCCTCGTTGCTTTAATGCTTACTTCAATGCACATACCATCGACGAGTTTATATTATTGCATCATCTAGAGATCCACACGATATATACGTCATAACAGTCACAAAGTCGTCTATAAGATGAGTGAATTGATGACTGATTTTCAAAGTAAAAGTAGCGTTACAACTCAGACTAAAAAAACAGTATTTATTTTTATTAATTTTGGTGTTTTGTATTTTTAACGTTGTTTATTTATTAAGAAAAAAATCTTAAAAATCTTTAAAAATAATATTCTCTTCTGAATAAAGCCTTAGTTAAAATAACTATAGTTTGTTCCTAAGAACCATACTTTATTTCTACAACCATAATATGGTTTCTGTTACAAAACCACAGCCATGTTTTTTGCCATGATAGTTTGAAGGACTGAAAAATGTTTAAGCTTTCAGTCGCTGTTCTATGCCACTAGTCTGCTTTAAATATTCCCTTCTGAAGAAGTGATTTCTCTTTTAATAAGTAATCGTTATTGTCTGGGCGTTGTTTTCCTTTAATAAACAGTTACTTTCATATTTATAAATGTATTTTAAATAATTTTTTAAAATTTTTTAATTGCTTACTTTTGCACCAATTAAAATTTTACACTAAAAATTCAGTTACCCCTTTTTTACGAAGATAATCCCGCACATAACTTTCCTTTTAAACAGTTCACAGGGATTTTCCTCCTGCTTTCTTCTAGATTTTCAATGATTTATGACTGTTTTGTTGTTTTAGAAAAATGTACTGTGGTGCTTTAGAACAACTGCAACACAAAACAACTAAAAAACCTTTAATTCTGTGAAACTTTTTTTTTCTTAAGCCACTGTTGACCTAATTTCAAATAAAAATTCTTTTAAAATCATACATGAACTTACAGTTGAATGACGTTTGTTTTTTTTTCACGGGGAAAAAAAGACTTTATTATTTTTTTATTATTCTTTTGGTTAGTGCAAACAAATAGAAACAAAGAAGAGAACAACAATGACTGGCTTAAGCTTTTGTTAGAAGATACAAGGTTCTTGTGAGGGAGAGCGGGGGGATAATTAAGAAAAAGGTTTAAGATGATGTGAATGTTGAAAGATTGTTACAATAACAAAAACAGACATTTTATTAGATAATTCCATTGCAAGAATTTCGAAAGCAGGTAGAGAATTAAAATAAATTTTTTTTAATCATTTACTAACAAGGTCTTCGATTAGGATCGCAGAAAAACTGCTCCCAAATTAATACATTTATGATCAGCAGACTCTAGCAAATCAACATGAATAATTGGACGTTAAAAAATCGCTATTTAATTATCTATAGAAGACTTCGTAATGGATTTTATATCCATCACTCTCTTAATGATAGAATAACACCAACACGTTGCACGAATTTGCGAGCCCATGCTGGTGTCAATGAAGGTCGTTATCGAACCATGACAAATGATTCTAGCGAGATGTCCTTTTAACAAGATCCCCACCAAGAGTCTGCGCTGACCTAATCTAGGTGCAAAAAAGGGTCCCCGAGGGTATAGGGAGAACCAGTCCCCCGGTGTGTAGGCATTGAAGTTGCATAGACAGTTGGGTACTGTCAAAGGATCTTACCAGTTTCTTTAAATGGTAATAACGTATGATTAATAATAGCCTAAATAAACTAACACCACGGGAACAGGTAGCCCATACAGAGAACCGCCCATCTCTGTAGATGGTTATTGGTTGGGTTCCTTCGGGGTACAGGTGGTGGTTGTGGTTAATTTGTCTATCTCTGCAAGGGGTAGATTCACGGTCCTGCAAGCCATGGTGTTAAAATTGCACAGTATTAGTGCTTTGACCACCGTCTCGTAATGGCTTACTGCCAGGTATAGACGTTCATCTCATCACTTATCCTTTCAACAAGGTGGCGCTACGGAGGACATATTATTTGACACCTCTTGATTATTTTCCATAGGACCAAATGAAGTCACCACATAATGCGGGTAAACCAACAGCAGTTGACCTATTGTAGGCCAATATTGTTTGTGGCATTCGTAACATAAGGCCAAGAGCAGCCATGGAAGTCATATTTCTACTTTCATTTTCAAATGTTACCATCGTATCTTGAATAAAAAAATTTTTAATTAAAATTTGATTTTTTTGTAATTTTATGCAATCAAAAGTTCTTTTGTATTAAAAAAAAGTCCGTAATTTTGTAAAATTGCACCTTAAATTATAGACTTTCTGGTTTCACACCATAAAAAGACCTCAGCTTTCAGCTAAAAATATCACCAAAAAAAAAAAAGGAATGAAATCATAGTAAAAAATAAAAAAAAAATTATATATAAGAAAATGATGTCGACGATTTTTGATACAGGCTAAACGATGTGTCTCCTAAACATCGAAAATTTTACCAAAAATAAATATTTAAGTTCCTTTAAATGTCTCCCGTAGCGTATGATTATTATTAATTCAAAGAAAATTTGAAAAATCCTCAATATCTGCCAAACTATAGTATACATGTTAATCTCGGTTTAACTTTTAAACGTTTCTTGCTTTAAAAAATTGTCAACTCTTACTGTCTCTTTTAAAAGAAATTAAATATCAAATGCATTAACTAACTTTCACAAAATAAAGAAGCAGATTTTATATTTATTATTGTTAATATGTAAACAACTAACTAAAATACAAAAAGCAAACTCTTATAAAATGAAAATAGCTAAAGTGCAGCTTAAGCTCTTTGAGGGCTTTAAATAACAACCCTTACCTGCATTCTTTTTCTTGCTTTCTTTCACTTTTTTATTTATAGTTTTTACAGTTACAATTCGATTTGCTAGTATATTTTAGTTGCTTTTATTTATTTATTTATTTAGTTACTCTTAAACATTCCCTTCTTGTATTTATTTTTTATTTCAATTTATTTTTTTTTAATTTTGCAACACTTCAATGGCTTCCTTTGTTAAAACGCAGCCCTCAAACATATATGAATGCTCGTGAATTAGTTTTGCTTTTTTGTATTTCTTGCTGTGGATTTAATTTCTTTAACTGCATGGTAAACCTCCCTCAAATGAAAATAAAATTTTGTAAAAAAAAACTTACGTTAAAACCTTTAAAAACAAAACGAATAAAAAAAGAAAAATTAAACAAAAAAAAAGGGGTATTGAATTTGAATACAGTTATCAGTCATTTTTAAAACGGACGTGGTGTTTAACGCAAGTGTTTAATATATTTTTAAAAGTTATCTAACAAAAAAATCTAATTAAAGCAGATTTAAAATTAAACGAAAGAATAGCGAAAAGAAAATCTTTAAATTAAAAATCCAAGACAATTTTTAACAATAAAAACATGAATTACTTGGAAGCTATAAGATGGTTGGTAACAAACTGTTTTAGTTTTAAACAAATGTGAAAAAAAATAATCAAGAACTTGTAAGGTTTCTTTAAAAAATCAATTTTAAAAATTTTTGTATAGTGTGACGTATGATTAATATTAATTTTTAGTTAAATTTAATATAACTTTCATAATTTTTATGCTATAACTTTTTTATGAAACCAAATGAAGCCTTAGAAAGTACAATTAACGGCACAACTAAAATTTTGCAAAAAAAAAAGTGATTGGAAAAGACCTTTAACCAAACCAAGTCTTCATCCCCCAATAAAACTGCCTGTTGAACCTTTTCCTTGGAATTTAGAAACGTTGACCAAATAACAATGATAGTTTTTCTAATTATCAAATTTACCAATGGCAATCAGCCATTAAAATAATCAGCTAGAGGGTTCCTTTCACTCTTGCGAAAGTTTGAGATTTATTGTAAAACACCAACGTTTCGACTTAGTTTGAAATATTTAATCAAAATATTATCCCAAAGTTGACCATTATTATCGTTCCAATTCGCCGGCAATTTGTCACCAGTGGCCGCTTTATTTAATTTCAACAATTCGTTATACACCGTACCCAGCTGATTCTTGAAAACTTGAAACGTTAGTTATATATGACTGTGCTTACCCGAGAATTTGATATTTTTGCTCATTTTAACTTTTTATCGTTTGACAACTTTTATCGCTTTTAACACATTTTTACTTAAAAAGCAAACAACTTTGTGAGCTATTGATCTAAATTCCTCCCACTGCGCCTTCCTTTCGTTACTTCTAATTTAAATTATTTTTTTGCGAATTTAAATTAACTTTAGCTCAAGTATAAGTGACGGGAAACCGAATCTATAAAATAAGATGAACACACAGTAATACGAGAAACAATCAAAAAGAATTTAATTCGAGCTTTTTCTTCTTGATGAATTTTTTTTAAAGAGTCATTTATTTCTTCTCATGATTTTCCTGTTTCGTGGCCTTGTCTATTTCGAGTGCGAATTTACTTGTTTCCATCTTTCCTTAAGAGCATGTATTGGAAAAGAAATTCACATGTTTAGCAATCGTAATGATTGCAATACTATATGTGTCGACATTTTTGTTCAACAGAAGGTCATGAGTATGATGAGTTCTTATCCCAACAAAGCCATGTAAAGAAAAATAGGTTCTGTTAATAGTCGCGGTTTCTAAATTATTTAAAAAGGCGAATAAATATTAATCAGCAGTGCTAAGCTTTCTTAGTCATGAAAAGAAAAAAGAAAAGAATTATTTTTTACTAAAAACCAAAAAAAAATATAAATCGACAAAAAATAATTCGAATAAAATTTTAATCAAATAAAAATTATTCGAATAAAAATCCTTATTCGAATAAATCTGCTTGCATTTTAGCTAGAGAAAAGCAACAAAATTAGAAAAATGTTTGGCAGTTGTACCTGTGATGTTTAATGTTGTTAAAATTATTAATTAAAAAAATATAAAATAAAACTAAGAAATATTGATCGAATAAAAAAATTATAAAAAAATTTTAATTTAATAAAATATTAATCGAATAAAAATTATTCGAATAAAAATCCTCACTCAAATAAATGTGCTTATATTTAAGCTAGAGAAGAGCTACAGCATTAAAAAAATGTGTGGCAGTTGTGGCTGTGATGGGTTAATATTGTTAAAATTATTAAAAAAATATAAAATGAAACTAAAAAATATTGATTGAATAACAAAATCATTCAAATAAAATTTTAATTGAATAAAATATTAATCGAATAAAAATTATTCGAATAAAAATACTTATTCGAATAAATGTGCTTGTATTTTAGCTAGATTACAATATTAGAACAATGTTTGGCAGTTGAAGCTGTGATGGTTAATTATGTTAAAATTATTTATTAAAAAATATAAATGAAACTAAAAAATATTAATCGAATAAAAAAATTATTCGAATAAAATGTTAATCGAATAAAATGTTAGCCGAATAAAATATCAATCGAATATAAAATTCGAATTAAAATCCTCATTCGATTAAATGTGCTTGTATTTTAGCCAGAGAAAATCCACAGCATTAGAACAGTGTTTGGCAGTTGTAGTCGTGATGGTTAATATTGTTAAAAAACCAATTCAAAACATTCAAAACGAACCTAAAAAATATTAATCGAATTAGAAAAATTATTCGAATATATTATTGAACGAATAAAAATTACTCGAATAAAAATCTTCATTCATATGAATGTGCTTGTATTCTAGCTAGAGAAAAGCTACAGTATAAGAACAATGTGTGGCAGTTGTTGCTGTGAATGTTAATATTGTTAAAATACTAATTAAAAAAATATAAAATGAAACTAAAAAATTTTAATCGAATAAAAAACTTTTTCAAATAAAATATTAATCGAATAAAATATTAATCGAATAAAAATTATTCGAATAAAAATCCTTATTCAAATAAACGTGCTCGTATTCTAGCTAGCAATTTAAAATAGATATTAAGAAGTTGTGGTTTTGATTGCTGCACGTATTTAAGACGCAAGTACATAATTCGAATTTTGAATGGATGGCTATATAAGTTTGTTAAATGACTTGTTTATAAAAAAAAAGAATAGTTGCATGAAGTCAAGACAATTTGTGATCAACTATAAATATTCCTAACCATTTGTTTTTAAATTAAAAGTTAACTTAAACTGTAAACAAATTTTAATGATTTTTCTAATAATTTTCAGTCGGTTGTCTTGAATATCTTGAGAAATAAAATTGTGATCCTAAAAATGTATCTTCATTGTCATTATATTCAAAAAGCTTTTGCTTTATCTTCACTTTAAAAAGCCCTAAAGAATTTCTTGAATGTAAAGTTAGTTTTTCTCATAGATTTACAATTTAAAATTATTTACTGCCAACCTTGTGTCACATAAAAACTTTTTCGTTATACTATAAATACTTGGAAGAAATTTTCTTATTATGTCTTTAGTTTCTCCATTAACAATTATACTTCTAGTGCAAGTGTTGTTTGTTTACTCTTCAAGCACATTAACATTTCTGCTTTTCTTTTTTGTTTCTCTTTAAAAATACTTTGCCATCAAGCTATTTAAACTTTGTGAAATTTAAATTTTTAAAGTATGACTTCCTTTTTACTTGATGATACAAAAAAAGCAAATAAGCACGCAAACACACAAAGTCTTTGTAATTAAAATCACTCATACATCTAAAATGTCATAGAAAAAGTTGTTTTTGTAGTTGTTGTAATAAAAACCTACTAAACGTACAAACAAAAATTCATATTTTTTCCACATATATCGAGTTTTAACTTACAAAAGAAACTAAAATGATGTGTGCATTAAAAAAAATAGGTTACTGTAATACAAAAGCCATAAGAGTTGCATGATGTTTTAAATTTTTAGAGGCAGTTACCTTTACAAATAAGCATAAACAAAATGTATTAAAGGAAATATTGAAATTTTCCAATATTTAAAGCTGTAGGCAGTTAGACTTATAATCTTTATAGATTTAACATTTTTAAACTTCAGAAACAAATTAAATGAATAAAAGTTGTACTGGACGTATGATTAATATTAATAGAGAAGCTGTTGAGGAAATTTACGAAAATTCTTTAATAGTCGCTAAAAAGTTTTTCTGCGATTATATGGCAACGCTGTATAATTAAAGAAAACATCGTGCAAATAAACAATAAAATCTTGTAATTTTGTTGTAGAACATTTATTAGCTATTGGAACTGAGGTAAGCGTAAATAAGTTTTTTAAGGACACTGAGATCAAGATTTATGGACAAAAATCTATTCGAAAGATCTCCTAGAAGAGTCTCAATATCAACATAATGTTGTGGCGAAATCACACAGTCTTTAGAAAAACACGTTAAATAAGAAAGTCATATTCTCGTTAAAACAAAAATGTTGGAAGATCACGAGTTCTACGTCCTACTAATAAAGATCGTTCAAATTTTAACGAAGCCTTGGTATGAAAAAAAAGCAGTTATAGCTGTGAAGAATAATAATGTTCAAATTTCAAAAAAAAAATACAAAATGAAACTAAAAAATATTAATCGAAGAAAAATTATTCGAATAAAATATTAATCGAATAAAAAATTATTCGAATAAAAATCCTCATTCGAATAAATGTGCTTGTATTTTAGCTAGAAAAATCTACAGCATTACAACAATGTTCGGCAGTTGTAGCTGTGATGGTTATAGCTGTGAAGAATAATAATGTTCAAATTTCAAAAAAAAAATACAAAATGAAACTAAAAAATATTAATCGAAGAAAAATTATTCGAATAAAATATTAATCGAATAAAAAATTATTCGAATAAAAATCCTCATTCGAATAAATGTGCTTGTATTTTAGCTAGAAAAATCTACAGCATTACAACAATGTTCGGCAGTTGTAGCTGTGATGGTTAATATTGTTAAAATTACTAATTAAGAAAATACAAAATTAACCAAAAAATATTAATCGAATAAAAAAATTATTCGAATAAAATATTAATCGAACAAAATATTAATCGAATAAAAAATTATTCAAATAAATGTGTTTGTACTTTAGCTAGAGAAAAGCAACAACATTAGAACAATGTTTGGCAGTTGTAGCTGTGATGGTTAATATTGTTAAAATTACAAACAAACAAAAAAGTATGAGATGAAACCAAAAAATATAAATCGAATAAAAATATTAATCGAATAAATTATTAATCGAATAAAGTATTAATCGAATAAAATATTAATCGAATAAAAAATTATTCAAATAAATGTGCTTGTACTTTAGCTAGAGAAAAGCAACAACATTAGAACAATGTTAGGAAGTTGTAGCTGTGATGGTTAATATTGTTAAAATTACTAATTTAAAAAAATATAAATTCAAACAAAAAAATATTAATCGAATAAAAAAATTATTCGAATAAAATATTAATCAAATAAAAAAATATCGCTGGTTTGACTCATGTTTATAAAACAAGACTTTAGCTAGTATGAATATCGCTAGAATAATGCTGTATTGTATAACATAAGTTTGTAAATAAATTATGTTTCGTAAAAAGAAATGGTGGAAACGTATCAAGTTAAAGCCACAAAAGAAAGGCAATAGATAGAAATTAAATAAAGTGCCACAAAAGAAGGGAAGAATGTAACACTAAACATTATACGTCGTATATTACGTTACGTATATGGGCCATAATATTTGACGTAATATAAGACGCATGATTATAATTTTTATACATCCGTAAATTACGTAACGTATGCTTACCATTTCCATTCATACAAATATTACATGTGTGTATAGAGTATAACGTGACTTCAAACAAGACATAAAATTTATATTTATAGAATATTTAATGTACAAAGACACTCCATTTTAAATTATTTTTTGACTCAATGCTTTGCTTACGAACACTGGTACCATTTAGAAAATATTTTTATAGATTTAAAAACGTATATGACTTTATCTCTGAAACCGTTTAAAATAATACTTTAAAGTTAGACAGAATATGTGATAATATAATCTCTAAGTAAAAAAAACTATGAGCTAGAGGGTGTCCCCATAGAAGGCGTGAATTTTACGTACATGCTATGATCTCTTGAACCGTTATATACAGACATAGATTATTATATCCGATTAGTAAAAATTAGAAATGAAAGGGTGTCCCCATGGAAGACGTCAATTTGGCGTATACAATCTTATTATTATATTCGTTATAGGAAGTCATTTGAAATTTGCAGAGAGTAGGTATGCCTAAGCCTACTGTGACTGCAATAGCAAGAGTTAAAACTAAAATTAGTATAAAAGGGTGCTCCATAAGTACTGATATACTTATTTAATATTAATTATGAACACAATATAAAAAACAACTTTTAAAATAATATTTTCAACCGTGCGGCGCTTAAAATAAATTAAATAATTAGAAAAAATTAACGTTACTTTATTATTTAAAAAATCCGTCCCTGATCGAAAACTTCGTTTATTTTTAAAATTAGATTTCATTTTCAGTAATTGTAAAATTGTCCAATTTACTTTCATTCAAGCTTTGCAATTACCTCTTTTAACACTCTAGTTACTTTGAACTTTTCTTTAAATCTAATCTTCATCTAAATTCCTTTACAATGAAATCACATTATGACTGCACAAATTTCTTTCCACCAAAAAAAAAAAAAAAAAACATAATTAAAAACTCACATCATAATGGAGAAATTATTATTAATTTTTTTTCATCATTTTAATGTCATCTCTGGAAAACGCGGAAAAGATCATTCTTATAGAAAATTGTTGAAAAAAAAACTCATTTACACTACTAACATGCATACGCATACTATGACAAAAACAACAACAACAAAATAATAGGAAATGTCAGGATGAAAAAAAACATCCATTTATTAACATCGAAGTGCCACCCACTAACATACACAAACAAATTTTTACTTTAATATTTTTATATATTTGTTCATAAACACTCATACAAACACACTCACTTACATGCTCATAATTAGTATGAGTATTTATGCAACAACAGTTTTCTATTATATAGAAATAGAAATAAGTGTGTGTGTGTGTGTTTAAAGACTCATACATATTAACAAATAAGTATGCGAGTAAATAATATAAAGCATGTGTTTTAGTATTGTGTCATTCATAGTTGTATGTTATAAGTTTCTGTTATTATGTGCTTTTTTAAAGGTCTGCATTTAAATAAATATGAGCGTGTTTGTATTTGTGCATTAACACAATGTGTGTTTACACTTACAAAACCATACACTTGAAGAGAAATATTTTTATAAGTTTTCTTTCATTCAACTTTTTTTTGTTTTACTTGGCAATAGAAATCCACCGTAAAATGATATCACAAGGGCAGAATATGGTACCAAATTGTCCAATAACTGAATTTCCTTTCTTCTCTTAGAGATGAAAGGTGTTTTTATGCTTATAAAACTAAATAGTTCACACTGGTAAGAAAAAAATTTCTTAACGGCTTAACCGGTTGAGAAAGCACTGCTGAGTCTTTAAAAAAGAAACTCTAATGAAATTATTCTATATCATGTGGCAGCTGTAAAGCAGTAGAAGCAGAAATCCTCAACTGTATATTCTGTTATTTGTCAGCAAAAATGCTATTAAGGGCGCATTTAAAAATGTAAAAAATAAACGATTTCACAAATTTACAACTATAAAAATCCTATTACTGAAAGCGTATAAGAAAATAGAATAGAGTAGAAAAAAAAAGAAAAAAAGGAAAAGATAGCAAAATAAGAGAAAAGCAGAACAGAATAGAATGGAATAGAATAGAATAGAATATAGTAAAATAGAATAGAATAGAATAGAATAGACTAGAATAGACTAGAATAGACTAGAATAGACTAGAATAGACTAGAATAGACTAGAATAGACTAGAATAGACTAGAATAGACTAGAATAGACTAGAATAGAATAGAATAGAATAGAATAGAATAAAAGAGAAGAGAATAGAATAAAAGAGAAGAGAATAGAATATAATAGAATAGAATAGAATAGAATAGAATAGAACAGAATAGAACAGAATAGAATAGAATAGAATAGAGTAGAATAGAAAAGAAAAGAATAGAGTAAATTAGAATATAATACAATACAATACAATACAATACAATACAATACAATACAATACAATACAATACAATACAATACAATACAATACAATACAATACAATACAATACAATACAATACAATACAATACAATACAATACAATACAATACAATACAATACAATACAATACAATACAATACAATACAATACAATGCAATACAATACAATACAATACTATACAATACAATACAACAATACAATACAAAATCAACAGGGGTTGCCGGATTTTATTTTCGTAACAATATAATGCTTGCAAAAACCGATTTTAATGTTTGTCTATAACTGTCTAACAGCTTGGTCAGACACATCAAATCGCACACTATTAAGACACTATTTAATTTGTACTTTTGAATATTTATGCTTCTTATTATACCAGACAAAGTAGTAGATATTCTGTCTAATTTGCAATTATTTGTATACAACATTCTAAAAGATTCACCGTATAGGCAAATTTAATTCTTCTATGTGTATTTTTAAGTTTTAAAGGGTGCCCTTTGCTTTTCATAGTACAAGTAAAAATGTGTTTGTTGTATGTGGACACCTTAAAATTTTTTTAAATTATGAACTTTTTTTACAAACGTCACCGTGATGTTGAAATCTGTAGGCAAAACCCTTCAAATAAAGGAGTAGGTTCACAAACATACAAAAGTAACATTCAGAAGAATTGATAAGCTCCTTCTTTTTTTTTTAAGCTAATTAAAAATAAAACAGTCCTTTCCTGTATTAAGTTTTGATTTATCCTGTGAAAGCTTTAAGGCAGCATTGAAATATGCAGCCAAAACTTTGACACTCAATTGTTTCTTAGTGGAATTAATATACGAGTTGTAAAATATGAAACAATGAATGTATTTCAACATGAAAAATTTAGTTAAAGGACCATGTAGAACAGCCTTGAAAAATGTGAGGACACACATACATGAGAGTATTTAAATAGATGTACTAATTAATTGACGATTTCATTTGCATTGAATAATAAATAATGCTAATAATTTTAAGCATTAACATTCACCCTTATTGTGTTTGGCGTTTTCGTAGCAAAAACTCGGCATTTTTTTAAGTTTTGTAATAGATTAAAGATAGCTCCCAACAATTGTCATTAATCTATTACAAAATGTCGTAGTCGAAATACGCCTACGCCAAACACAATAAGGACCATTATTTTCACTAATGGTAATGCTTTGTAATGAAAAGGTTTTATTGATTATCAGTGAAAAAACAAAATCATTTCCATTGACTGATAATTAAATGGTTTCAAATCGTTATCATTAATGCACGCATTGTTTGTCTTTGTACAAACAATCAATTGATTTAAAGATTTATTTATTTTATACATAGTTTTTTGTAGTTCATAAGAAACAATTATTTTTAATTCAATTGTAATTAGTTGTGAAACGATTTTATTAGAATTTCATTACCATTATTAAAAACAATTATAATTAAAATAAAATCATTAGCATTAAATGGTAATTAAATTTTTTTTATTGCCATTCTTTCAAACATTGCCAATGGAGTTTTAATAGTAATGAAAAAATTCCAATTATGATGACACAAAGCTGCCAATTATAGAAATATGTTAGGAAATTTGATTGGTACTCAGAGAACGCTCAATTGGAATTGAAACGTAAGAATTTTCCACATGCAAATAAATATGAAAATTTCGATTTTAGAGCAGAAGAGAAGAACAGAAAACGGAAAAAGGAAATGCTCTAAGGAAATGAAATTCAAAATAGATTATACATAATACTAGAGGATACCGGCATGCTTCGCTACGCATAAATATTGAATACCGTGTGTATGGAATCAGTACACAGTATACATACCGCATACGCTCATGGGCGCCTATATATTTGTTGTTGTCTTTTTTTATGTACACAAAATCACATGTTGTCATGAGAAGTCATAAATCACGAATGCGTCGACCGATTTCGTGCAAAATTTAGATAAACCATCTACAAGATTATAAGAAAAAAGTGTAATTTAATCGAATTCGGTTTGACCGATCGTGAGTTATAAAGTCACAACACACTGGCAACAATTTTCTATATATAAAAAAGATTTCTTATAATGTTCCTCGTTCATAAAATACCTTTTGAAATATATACAACAAAATTTTTTTGTTGAGGGTTTTTGTTTAAGTGCATCAGCAAAAACTAGACAAATAGTTTCTCATTTAAAATTGTAAACATTAAATAGGTACTCGTACATATGTGTTAGTTTACCAACTGGCACTCATACACTTGTGGCTTCATGTATTTATGGTAAATATTTTTTTAGAATTTTTTTTAATTATCTCTACCTTCCCTTCTCTTCTTCATAAGCAATGAGCCCTCAACTATCACTAAATTTATTTTTTTTTTTTTTCAAATATTCTAAAGGATTCTTTTATTTGTTCGCTGTTCAAAATTAAAAAAAAAAACTAAGCAAAAATACACTAAACTTAAAATGAACATGAAAATGTTCAAAATTAAAAAAGGCTGTCATGTGTAAAATATTTTTTTTTTTGCAAAAAACAAAAACTGGTACAAAACATAAAACAAACAGAAAAAAAAACAGAAAACCTTTTTTACAAAAACAAAAATATGAACAAAACAGAACATACAATGAAATTTTTAAAATGACTTTTTAAACAAAAAGAACTAAAAACTAAAAACATATATTCAAAAACATATTTGTAAAATTGGTGGCAAAAAATTTACAGTGGTCTGGAACTTATTTTAAAACATGCATATATTCCTCTTGAAAACTTAATATAAGCAAAACGAACGTAAAAGAAAAATAATTCTTACCAAAAAAAAAAAACCGACTTAAAAACACACAGATGTGATCAAGATTCGCGTCAGTACAAGGCCGTGGGCCCTAACCTGACGGTGGTCTTATCACTAAATGAAATACAAAGCGTCGACTAGCGCCCTCCACTTGATGTAGCCAACAGAGTTGCAATTCTAAGAACATGGCTTGCAGGACCATGAACAACCCCTTGGTTGAGGGTTAGATACTATCTTACCCCGTATGTCTCCATCTATTCCGCACCAGACCTGCAGATATAGACTTTTTAACCAACAGTCACCACGTGTACCCCGAAGGTACCTCACCAACAACCGACTGCAGAGATGGGCGGCTGTCTATATGGGCTACCGGTTCCCGTGGTACCAGTTTATTTAAAAACACTGGTGAATCCTTCGACAGTAGCCAACTGTCTTTCCAGATTGGGTGCCTGCACACCAGGGGACAGGTTCCTCCAAATTCAAAACAGACAGACGGCCAGAGAGGGTCATTGAATATCAAACAAAATTTAAATGGAAAAGTTTCAAGTTTTTTCTTGTAAAACAGCAGAGTATCTGCAGGGAAGGTACACTACTTTGTTTTTTCACCATTATGGTGAGCATTCGTCTTAACAGTTTATATTTGGCAGTCGTGAAGAAGGCCCATGGCATATTTATTATGAAATAATATTCAATAAACCAATATTTTTTAATCGTTAAAACACTATCAAAATCAATGTGACGATGAGAAAGTCACGTGAAATTTTTGGGAGAAATAACGTGCCAACAAAACGTTCTATTTATCGTTTAGTGAATGATTTCGAAGAAAAAGAATCTGTAGGTCGTGATATGATTGAAAACCTTTTGATGCAACAACTGCTTGCTTTGGAATTGATTAACATGTGGTATCAACAAGATGGTGCCACATTGCATACAACCAAGATTACAATGGAAATAAACAATATAGTATACCTTTCCGGCGGACATCCTGTAGTTAAAGTGTTTATATTAAAATTCAAAACAACGATGATAAAATAAGGGACTCATTTGTATATAAGCTGGTTTTTTTTTGAAAGTGGCATAACTCCATTTTTTCATCAATTTAAAAATATTGACCAACTTTTAATGTTTCTTACGATATAATAATTACTAAAATTATTTGAAACAAGTAAGAGTGCTATATTCGGCCATACTGAATCTTATATGCCCTTCACCATCTATGAAGTAACTCTAATCAAAAAAGCAAAGAATTAAAAAATAAAAAAAATTTTGGTACTGCATATCGCTCCTTTGTCGCAACATAGTCATATCTCAAAAAATCAAAAATTTGTAGTTACTTAAGCAAAACTGCTCTTTTAGACCTTTTGTACATGTTGAAAAAAAAAATCAGTTTTATATCCCAAGCTGAACCGAAATTATAGCGATTGCAATTGCAGCAATTAGATCTTAGGACTTATGTCTTGAAAACTTAAATCGCATTTTGCCAAGTTCAAGTTTCTTTGAGATATGACTATGTTGCAATAAAGGAGCGATATATATAATTTTACACAAAAATGACGTCGGCTCTTAATGGGTTAAGGATTTTTAAAAAATTTTAGCATTTCCTTAAAGACCTCTCCAAGAGCTTTAAAACGATACCCACATTGATATTTAAAAAAATTTGAAAATTTCAGAGCGCCGTAACTCGGAAAATATGTGCGAGTGCCAATTTTTGCTCTTGATGTGTTTTTCTTATTTTTTAATTCTCTATCGCCACTTATATTTGTTTTTTGAATGGAGTTGCTTAATTGTTCCAAATGATATGGAAAAATCAGAGGTAGACTTGGTCTTTTGGCCGCTGCCTCGAAGGTCACGGACCGATCCTTCTGATTTCGAATGGTACCTCTTTCAACACTATGTTAGCATACACTCGACTTTTCAAAAAACCCCACAAAAAAAATCTAATGGTGTTAGATCACATGACCTTGGAGGCCAATTGAAATCTGCATTTCGTGAAATTACACGTTGAGGAAATTTTGATCGCAAAAGCGTAATGTTTTCTCGAGTTGTGTGACATGTAGCACCGTCTTGCTGGAAATAGACGTCAGACACATCAATATGATTCAACTGTGTCCATAAAATGTCTCTCAACATTGATTGTATCGCTCAGCATTCACAGTAACAGCATTTCCAGCATCATCTTCAAAGAAAAATGGCCCAATGATTTCATTTGCCCAAAATGCACACCAAACAGTAACTTTTTGTGGGTGTAGAGATTTTTCATGAATAACACGAGGATTTTCATCACCCCAGATACGACAATTTTGCTTATTGACGAATCCATCCATTCTGAAATGAGCTTCGTCACTAAATAAAATTTTGCTTTGGGTATTTTTCAAAGAACGCCCATTTTCATTATAACTTTGAAGGATGTAAACGCGTTGTTGCAATGTGTACCTGTCCATGGTTAAAACTGTACTACCTTTTAATAAAACAAAATGGCTTATGTCATTTGAAAAGATGTCACGTGTAAAAATTATATAGTGCTGACATCTAGGCGTCACATTTGTATGACCCTTTATAACCGAGTTTTCTTTTTGGCTCCACATAGACTTTATAACTTTCAAAAATAACATTTTAAAAGAAAAAACAAATGGGAACAAATTTAAGTCCATGTTTTTATAGACATAAGCTTTACTTAAATAAATTTTTATACTCTTCGTCTTTAAATAAGAAAAAGACATTTTATACTTCGTTTTCTGTAACATTAGCGTATTGAAGTATTTAATTTATCATATCGAAATAATTTGCTCTTATACTCCATCAAGTTTTATATAGTAGCAATATATTGTTACGAAAAGTAAGATCTGGCAACCCCTGTTGTTGTTAACAGTATCAGAGTGGTGAATAAAGTTACTTCCACTAATGGTGTGTGTGTAGAATAATACCACATTTATCTCACAAAAGCTGAGCAACCTCAATGGCTGCGTTGGTAGAGGTGCTTGCTGTTAAACACAAGATCATGAGTTCGAGCCCAACTTCAGACATACGTACAACGGAAAATAATAGTTGTTACAATAAAATTATAAATTAAGAAGCAGTGGTACAAATCTCCCGAGAAGCAAAAGACAATTATTGTGTGAAGCCATGGCAGATAATTTAGCCGAGACGTCTAATTTAATATAAAAGTAATAGATAATTGTCAAGACACCTTTTAAAATAAAAGAAAGTAAGAACGGTAGCAGGTTAGCACAGGGAAGTGTTACAGATAACAACAGTGTAGGACAGACGTGTGTTGTGGCTATTGCATTAAAGAGGATGACTGGCTTGGAGAAAAGCCATAGTGGAGTTGTCTCTGGATGGTTAAGATTATTAAACAAGGCATCGAGTAGTTCATGTCTCGTCGGAGTAACACATTAGTGTAGCGTGGATGGCTGCGTTTGTAATAATAACACATGTTTAAATACGAGACCATAGGATTCACAAGACCGATAGGATTAAGAAGTATAGCCAGATAGAGCCACAAAGTAAAGAATACAGAACTTATAGTGAGCCACAGTGGTATTTGCAATCAAAGGAATCCGTACGTTTTTCTCTAAAAAGGGAAAAACGTAATTTTGCTGAGGGTTGTTTGTGTTCCCTATATTTCAAACATTGTATGATTTCTTCTATTTAAATCTCATCCAACATATCTTAAGGCAGTTTACAATTAATCTGCTTGTATTTTTTTTTCTCCTTAATATTTCCTCTTTTAGAGATTTAGTGGAGGCAAAGTCTTCTCTTTTCATGTTCTTGAAAATGAAAAATGCGACAAGCCTTTATACCGTGATAGTCGTCTTGGGCAGTGTTTAATTGGTTTTTTCTCCTTTAATGCTGTTCACACAACTTAAAAAAGTCTTTTTTTTCAAAGAAATTAATGAAAGTTTTTTTTTTTAATAAAACTTATTAGAAATGAACTTAGTTCACTTTCAAAAGAAATACAAAACATTTTTGCTGTACAATTCTATCGCACAAATATCGTGCTTTGGCCCTCAATAATCAATCTCGGTATTAATTTAATCGGGAAGTTTTTATATCGTAGAAATAAATTATCGTAGTGTTTTTAATATTTTATTTTTCATCATCTTTCAACTGTATAAAAGAGCCGAAAAAAATTCAGCCGTATACAGGGGAGAAAGAATAATAGAATTACTGTTGTTTATTGCTATTTTTGCTTAAACTTTGAGTTTTGACTTTGCTTTATTAAATTATTAAAATCTTTAGTTTATTTAAAATGTTTGTCAGAAGTTTCCTGAAGAGTTAAGTAAGCGGTAACGAAATGGTCATCGAGACATGCCTTGACCCTCAATAATCAATATAGGTATTTAATTTAATCGGGATAATTAAAAAAAATAGCACGAATTTTTTATAAAAATTAAATATTAAAAAAAATATTTCCGTGTCTTTAAAAAATGTTTTTCTTTATTTTATATCAAGATAGAACTCTATTGAAATTCTGATTTTAACTATGGAGAGAAGATGTCTATAGCTTATTAAAGTATCCGTTAACTTAGATTTTTGTGAAAATGGACTTATACTACTTTCAAAAAAAACCAACCCATAATATATTCATTATAAAATTTTTAAATTTTTAAAAATTTTTTTTAATTTTTTTTTTAATTTGTACGAGGGCTGCTCTATATATTTCTGGCCTATTAGTGAAAATGCGAATATTTATAATCAAAACGGTTTTATTGTTTTTCAAAGTATTCTCCAGCATGATTTATACACTTTTGCATGCGCTCAAACCAGTTGTCGAAGCACTTTTTCCACTCTGATTGAGACACCTCTAAAACATGGTTTTTGAACACTTCAACAACTTTTTCTGGCGACGAAAATCGTTGACCACGCATTATTTTCTTGATGTGCGGAAACAAGAAGAAGTCATTAGGTGCCAAGTCAGGGCTGTACGGCGGATGACCCATTAATTCGACGTTTTGGCCGGTCAAAAACGCTCTGGTTTGAGCCGATGTGTGAGAGCTCGCATTGTCATGGTGAACAATGATTCGTCTTCTCTTGTTGGTTTTTCGAATTTCTCCGATGACTTCAGGCAAACAAATTGTAGTGTAGCACTCAGAAGTGACCGTCCTACGTTGCTCAAGCGGAACAGTCGCCACATGACCAGTTTTGCCGAAGAAACAGGCGACCATTTGCTTCGAAGTGCTTCTTCCACGAACAACTTTCGTTGGATTTTGCTCGTCTTTGAAGACCCACACGGTCGATTGTAGTTTCGTTTCGGGCTCATACGCATAGATCAATGATTCGTCACCTGTGACGATCTTATAAACGTCTTTTGAACCACCGCAATCGTATTTTTGCAACATTTTTTTGCACCAATCGACACGAGCCTTTTTTTGAGCGACTTTCAAATTGTGCGGGATCGAACGAGAACAAACCTTTTTTACGGCCAGGTGTTCATGCAGTATCGAATGTATGCTGGTGGTAGAAATGTCCAAGGATGTCTCTATCTCTCGGTATGTCGCATGTCGATCTTGCATTATGAGTTCACGCACGGCATCAATGTTCTCTGGCACAACAGCCGTTTTTGGACGACCTTTACGGAATTCGTCTTTGAGCGAGCTTCGGCCACGATTAAATTCATTATACCAATTTTTCACATTGCTTTAGGATGGTGCTTCATCGCCATACAAAAAATGATGGCACGAAAATGTTCACGAATTAATCCCATTTTTTTCTATATTAATTTTTTCAAGTCACTGTTAACAACACAAATAATGGTCGTACGTCAAAGCGTTTTGAGTACAATTATGCTTAAAAATGACAAACTTTCCAATGGAAATGTCAGATTGCACTTGGCAGCACTTAGTGTTGCCAGGCCAGAAATATATATAGCAGCCCTCGTATATATAAACATTCTATACATAAAATATTCTTTTAAAATAACTCTCATTAAAAATTTAATTTCTTATTGAAGATTGTATTTACTTCAAAAAAATTTCAATTCTTTCAATTTGTGGTTGTTTCATTGTAAATTGTAAAAATTCTTTCATATTAAATTTTTCTTAAATTTATGCTAAAAACTTTACTTAAATATTTGATGATGTGTATACACCTAAATATATTTTATTTATGCCAAATTCAAATTCAAATTCATTTGAAAGAGACCAACATTGAAAACAACCTGCACTTTTGTTTAAATGTGTCAATTTGAAAGGCAAATCAAGTGTAAAAAGCTTTTTATCCTGCGACAAAAATAAAACTTAAAAAAATAGATATTTTACCACAAGAAACTACTTAAAATGTATAAACAATTTGCAACAACAATGACAAGAAAAACGAAACTACTTGTAGTTAAAAATATGCTAATAATGCTGGTCTAAATTTATTTATGAGTCGTTTTATAAAAATCTTGTATCTTTGCTCTTCTTCTTCTTCTTCTTCTTCTCTAGTACTCAGCTGGTAATATTCGTCATGTGTGTATGTATGTGTGTCAATTTTCATGAAGTTTGTTGTAGAATTGAGGTTTTTTCTTCTTCTTTTTTTTCTTTTGTTGCTTTACTTACCTACAAGGATTGTAAGGATTAAACCTTGATTGTCTTAATGACAGGCCATTATACAAATCTATGTTCTTTTTTTTTTAATTTGTGTGCCTTGAATGCCAGCAACAGGCTGAGCTGAGGGGTGTAAATCCCTTACACAACCAATTCGGTTGGTAACTGCATTAAGAACTCTTGGATTTGTTAAATTTTCTGCCATTGGCATTTCATCATTATTTATGATATATTTCTAGTTGTTGTTGTATAAGCATATGATGCTTCGCTTGTGGTAACTGTCACAAAATTGGTTGGCTGCTTTAAAAAAGTGTGTAAATAGAACTGGGTTTGACGTTCTGCATTGAAATTACGTTACTCATGTGGCAACATTATTGCTGCTGTCATTGATGATGAGATATGTCCTGTTATTGTTATTGTTGTTGCTATTGCGGTAACAACATTAAAAGCTGTTGTTGCCATAAAAATTACCATTGTTGTGTTTGCAGCTGAATTTGTGGCAATAGTCCAAGCCAGTCAGTCATTGCTCAAGCTATTGGCTGCTTCATGATATTTTTCTTTAAAATTATCAATATCCACTGCCACCTTCTAAATCATCTGTTCAGTAGTCGGACTGTCTTTGACATCAGTTTTATATTGTAGAAATTCTTTGGCATCACTCTCACCAAAGGGAAAACGGTCTTTAATTTATTGTTTTAATTGAAATTATCTTTGTAACTGATGATGATGACTATTGATTATATGAGTCGATAGAAGATGCTTGGCAGCTCTTAGGGGTTTTGAATTTGTCAAATATTTTTTGAGTTCTACTCTTGCTGTTTATTTAACTACTAATTTTGTTCATCTTCCTTTGTCTTTTGTGCAACGTAATTGGGTCATCACCAGCTTCAGCATCTTCGTAATCCCAATTATTATTTAATATAATTTTGGTTTGATTAAAAATGTCCAAGGATTTGGTTGCAATATCCAATGAATTTAAATTAAATTCTGCGGTTGTTATATAAATCATCATGAGAACTGAAAAAAGGAAAATAAAATGAAATTGTAATGAAAAGAAAATTAAATTACAATTTAAATCCAAATACATTTTGTTAGAAAAGTAAATTTAAAATCAATTAATTATTTAATCAATATAATTAAAATTCTTTAAAAAATTCTCCAAAAGGGACACAATGCTCTTAAAAAAGTTTATTATAACATTAGCTTTCATTTCATTTAAACAGCGAAAATTTTTAGATTTAATATTTTATTTAGATTCACACTGAAATTCAATTAAAATATTTATTAATTCAATTAAATATTTAATTAAAAAGAAATAAATATTTTTTTTTAATTAAATAAATATATAAATATATATTTAGAGTGATTTGTATTTTACTAAAAAGAAGAAAAAAATTTTAATTAAATAAATAATTAAATCAATTAAAAATTTAATCAACTTTCAATATAAAATCAATTAAATTTTTTAATAGAAGTAAAATTTTTTTTCCTGCTTTTTACTACTAATATTATTTTTATTATTATTACTACATAAAACAATAACAATATTATTATTGTTATTGTAACCATATTATAGTATAAAATAAAAAGCCCGATGAAATTTGAAATTGTAAAAAGTAAAATAAAAAATTAAATTTAATCAAAAAACAATTTTTTTTAATTAGAGAAAATATGAAAATATATTGGGGCACATGGTCACCGTGGCTAAGAATGACAAATCGCATTTTGGAAAATTAATCTTAAACATATTTTTGGTAACTTTGCTGGCCGTGACGAAAACGTGAACATGGTTGAGCTACCAGGCATCAATTGTTGCTGGTTTATCAGCATAAACTAGTAATTTTACGTGGCCGCACAGGAAATAATCGAATTACGCAACAGAAGCCAATCAGAGATCTATTTCTCGAGATGAATTTACCGCCACATTTTTACTTTAATAAGTCGATAGTTGCGATGGCCGTATGGCACGTAATGCCATTCTATTGAAACTGCATTTTGCCCGCCGGATCAATGACAGCCATATTTTGGAACAATTGACCATAGTGCGGTAATGACCTCTATGAACAGTCGCGAGCTTTGGCCTTATTGTAAAAAAATTAAGGTCTAATGATGCGATTAACGGGCAAAGCGTTGCATTTTGCTGGATGTAATCAAGTCTTTAGGGTCCTGCGACCGATAACCGATAAATTTTGACCTTCTTAAACAGTTTTGTTTAAAGTGATGTAATTATCTCTTCATTAAGCACATTTCTTTGACGTTTTCTTGCTATTGCATTAGCAATGACGAATGGCTTCCTAAGACGGCTGGTTATGTGATGAAAAGAACAATTTTGCGAAGTCGTCTGCACTGGACACTTACCAGAGAATAATTTAATGCATTTGTTTAAAGTCCAGTGAAGTTTGAGTGTTGCGAACAAAGTGCGATGTAAGAGGGAAAGGCATTGTTGATACCAAATTTACAGTTTTTTTACTTTTTATTTTAAATGTTCGGTCGGTTTGTGCAGAGGGGTGTGCCGCTATAGTGTAACAACTTTCAAGAAGTATTTTACGTTGTTGAAGTGGAGCAGCAGCTACTATTGATTCCTTCAAATATAAATATTTCATGATATTTTCATTTTTCTACATAAGGGAAACTATTAAAAACATTTTTAATTATTATTTCATTTGTTTTTTTTTTACAAAAATTTTTTTATTATTTTGCACAATGGGAAACAAGACTATAAAAATGAAAAAATAAATATTTTTAATTTTTGTTATAAAATTTCTATCCTCCTAGTTAATTAAATTAAAAAATTTTAGTTAACAATATTTAAGGTCCAGTGGGTGACTTTTGGAAAATAATAAAATAAAAATATTTTTGGGTTTTTTGATTTTTAATAAACTTTTTTTTTTGTTTCCTAATAAAAAGTGAAAAGTTAAAAAAATTTAATTAAAAATTAACTTTGGTTAATTTTTAAATTTAATTTCTAAACATTTTAAGAAAGAATAAGTATAATATATATATTTGGCCATGCCGAGTCTTAAATACCTTTCACCATCTTTGTAAATCTAGTTTAATGGAGTAACTTCAATCTAAAATAGGGGTGATAGAGAATTCAAAAAACAAAAAAAATTTGGTACTGCATTAATATAATTTTACGTAAAAATGACATCGGCTCTTAATGGGTTAAATATTTAAAAAAAATTAGTATTTCCTTAAAGATCTCTTTAAGAGCTTTAAAATGATACCCATATTAATATTTTAAAAAATTTGAAAATTTCAGAGCCCCGTAACTCGGAAATATGGGCGAGCGCCAATTTTTTCAATTGATTTTTTTTTATTTTTTTTTTAATGCTCCAATGCCCCATGTATTTATTTTTTGGATTGGAGTTACGTTATTGTTCTAAATGACAAAGAAAAATTTGAGGTAGGCCTGGTATTTTGCCTGCTACCTCGAAGGGCATGGACCGATTATGCTGATTTCGAATAGCACCTTTTTCGACACTTTATCTTTTTTTTGTAAAATGGGCCACTTTTTAATTTTGTCCTTTTTTACTATTTTCTGTTGAAAATTTGAAGGGTCTATCTATTACAGATTTCTATGGGGACACCCTTTAAATTCTAGTTTTTGTGCCTTTTATTACAGCCGACACATTAATACTTATCCTGTGCAATCAACTAATTTAATATTAATATTTATGAAAAATTTCAATTCAATTTCAATTCGTTTCCTTTCTTCTCTTTCCAGGTATGTTCTTCAATTACACACTCATCATTTGGGTTTTTTTGTTTTTCTTTTTTCCTTTTTATTTTTCCAATTCAATCCTCATTAGTTCATGAAAACACCAAATGACAGGACACTCAAAACCTAATAAAAAAAATTATACACCTTTATATTGGTAAGTTCCGGTTTTAATAAATTAACGTATCCGTTAAACACATTCGAAGTTAAAGTTTAATAAAAGAAAAACAATTTGGGCAGATTTACATAAAACTTGAAGAAAAATATTAGATCAGTTAGTAGTAGTTCTTCCTGTTTCTTCTTGAGCATTGACTTTTTTAAAGACAAGATTTATTTGCAAATAAAATCGAAATTTCGTTCTAAGCCCCTTAAGAAAATTATGTGACTGTGACTTTACATAAATTCCTATACTTTTTCAAAAGCGTCTTCGGTAGGTTTTTTTTTGCTACGTAATATTTATTCTCCTTTTTTAAACATTTTATTCAACGTGAAAACTCAATATAAGTCAGTTTTCTCTATAACGAATGCTCTGCTGGGATTCGACCTCATACTCTAGTGATCTTCTGTTTAAAAAATAAGCTGACACCGTTACCAACGCAGCCAACGTGGAGGCTAAATATTCTCATTTCCTTTTTATCACAAACACACACAGATACACCATACTTTTTAATGGCAATAGTAACAATCTATTGAACTCTGTTTACCACACAACAATATAAGCTTTGAAAAGACTTCGTCCCGAAACTCTTATTTTTTAAACCTATAAACATTTATTCGAATAGGGATTTATACTCGAATACATTTTATTCGAATAATTTTTTTATTCGATTAATATTTTATTCGAATAAATTTTTTTATTCGATTAATATTTTATTCGAATAATTTTTTTCGTTAGATAATATTTTTAGGTTTCATTTTATATTTTTTGAATTTTTAACAAATGAATATGGATTTTTATCCGACTATATTTTATTCGATTATATTTTTTATTCGATTAATACTTTATTCGAATATTTTTTTTATTAGATAATATTTTTATGTTTCATTTTATATTTTATAAAACTTGACCAAAAACTCTAGAGTTCACGAAAATATCAAGTTTTATTAAAAAAAATATATATAACAAACGAATAGGGATTTATATTTGAATACATTTTATTCGAATAATTTTTTTATTCGATTATTATTTCATTCGAATAATTTTTTTTCGTTAGATAGGTTTCATTTTATATTTTTTGAATTTTTAGCAAATGAATATGGATTTTTATTCGACTATATTTTATTCGAATAATTTTTTTATTCGATTAATATTTTATTCGAATAATTTTTTTTTAGATAATATTTTTAAGTTTCAATTCATATTTTTTGAATTCGCAACAGATGAAAAAAGTTAATTTTTAAAGAATTTCTAAAGAAAATGTCACCAGTAAGGAAACTTAACCATAAACTCTAGAGTTCACCAAATATCAAAAATTAAACAAACAAATCAAAATTTTACCAATCAATGTTTGTTTAAAAATAATTATCCGAGAAGTGACCTTGAAAAAACCCGAGTTCCGTATAAGTGCCTTTTCTAGTGAACTGTTATCTAGCAGTACCTTTTCATTAACACTTTCGTTGATACTAAAATTTTCCAGAGATTAGTTTTATAAAATCGAGTGACCTTTATTCGCTGTCAGGCGAACTCATCTACTGAAACTGTTTACCTTTTGTTTTAGCTACTTAAAACCGAGATAAATGAAAGCATTTTTTAAATGTCTTAATTCGATAAGTCTTGCAGCCTTGGACTGACAAAAAAAACAACAACGGAGAGGTCAGGGTTGGCATGACCATTCTCAAGGCTGTAGACTTCTTAATTCTTAACGCACGAGCACTCCTCTCCACCCTGTTATTCCAAAAAGGTTTTCAAAAATAACCGGATCAAGGACCGTAGTCACTGGGGGCTACAAGTTCCCGTTATCTCTTCTATTTAGAGGCTCCTGCAAGCCGCAGCAACTAATGCTGACTTATACCCTAAGGACACTATTTCTTGCAGTAATTTAGGGATCCTAAAAGCTTTACAAATTTTTCTAAAGACTTTTACGTGAATTTTAACAATCGTATAAAATGATTTTCAAGCCACATTTTAATTTTTTGCAAAACCAACTTTAAACCGGAAATCTTCATCATTCATCTCTTACCCTTAAAAATCAAAACGTGACAAAGTGTTTCTATAAGTTTGAATATTGATTATTTGCTTTAAAAATAAACCGAAAAGGTAAAATGATACTTTTGATGTTAAGAAAAAAAAAAAAAACAGAACCTTTGTAAAATTAACAACAATAAATTAAGCTGGTTCTTCCTCTTGTATGACGACTATTTTTTTAAATACTTGTTTTTTTACAACACCAGAAGCTTGTGCTTATGTCTGCTATATCTGACAATCTTTTGTCTGAGTAAATGAATAAAAAAAACAGAGGAAAGCAAAACTCCAAAACACTACATTATCTAAATCATGCTAAAATATGTATATTTTTTATTTGTTGCAATGTTTTTTCGTTGCTTGTTTTACATGTTTTATAAAGTAATACAATATTGTTTTCTAACAACACATTCTTCCCATGCTACACTTTGTCTATTTGTTGTTAATGCGCCTGTTTATATGTTTTTAAGTTTCTTTTTATTCTAAAAGATTATAATTTTCAAGCGCCTGTTTTTGTTTGTTGCTGAATTTCTAGAGTAACACCCTAAAAGTATACAATAAAATATATTAAATGCATATGAATACATGAGTATATTGCTGATTGTGATGTTCTTTTCAATCCTGTAAATAAATGTGGATTTTTTTTTCTCTTAAAAAAATGCGCAATTTGTTGTACTTGCATAATGTTGTTTGCTCTATGAACAAAATAAAAAAAAACAAAGATGTAGCAATATTTCTAGATACTCATATGTATTTATCACTTAGAAAAAATTTGTAGCAACAAAGTGTTTTTTATGCCTCTTAAAATACAGTAAAAAAAAGTTTTAGAAAATAACTACATTTTATAGCCAAAGGGAACAGTTGAGTTTATGATAAAACTAAGCGTTCAAATTGTATTAACTTTAAGGCTCTAACGTGAAAATTTATATATAAGTGTTAGCATCACGCCATTTTTTTAATTTAGTGACTGTAGTTAAGATCTGGCGTCATACTAAAGTTCATCGCTAAGCCAACCAATTCGGTTCCAAAATGTATGTACTACCAAACGAAAAGAACTTGTTCGAATAAATATTATTCGATTCAAAAATCATTCAAATAATTATAATTCGATGAAAAAAACTTATTCGAAATAATAATATTAGATTTAGAAAAACTTACTCGAATAAATATTATTCGATAGAAAAAGCATTCGTATAATTATAATTCGATGAAAAAAGCTTATTCGAAAGAATAATATTAGACTAAGAAAAACGTACTCGAATAAATATTATTCGATTAAAGAAATTTATTCGAATAAACTTCATTCGAAAATATGTGGATGCATATTTTAGCTTAGAAACAAGTTCGATTAAAAAAAACTTATTCGAATAAATGTTATTCGATTAAAAACTTATTCGAATAAATGTTATTCGATTAAAAATCTTATTCGAAAAAATAATATTAGATTTAGAAAAACTTACTCGAATAAATATTATTCAATTAAAGAAATTTATTCGAATAAACTTCATTCGAAAATATGTGGATGCATATTTTAGCTTAGAAACAAGTTCTTTTATTTTGAAAGCAAATGCCGTCTTCTGTTTATACTTTTTCTTATAAATGCTTGTTATTATAAAAACAGATGAATCTAATTAATTTTGTGATCGATAAAAAACTTATTTGAATAAATGTTATTTGATTAAAAAAACTTATACGAATAAATTTTATTCGATTAAAAGAAACTTATTCGAATAAATATTATTCGATTAAAAAATCATTCGAATAATTATAATTTGATGAAAAAAGCTTATTCGAAAGAATAATATTAGACTTAGAAAAACTTACTCGAATAATTATTATTCTATTAAAGAAATTTATTCGAATAAACTTCATTCGAAAACATGTGGATGCATATTTTAGCTTAGAAACAAGTTCTTTTATTTTGAAAGCAAATGCCGTCTTCTGTTTATACTTTTTCTTATAAATGCTTGTTATTATAAAAACAGATGAATCTAATTAATTTTGTGATCGATAAAAAACTTATTTGAATAAATGTTATTCGATTAAAAAAAACTTATACGAATAAATTTTATTCGATTAAAAAAATTATTCGAATAAATAAATGTTATTCGATTTAGAAAACTTATTCGAATAAAGGTTATTCGATTAAAAATACTTATTCTAATAAAGGTTATTTAATTAAAAATGCATTCAAATTATTATTATATTTAAAAACTTATTTAAATTAATATTATTCGATTTAAAAAAAACTTATTTTAATAAATCTTTTCTGATTAAAAAACTTTTTCTAAAGCATTTGAACTCAAAGTTTAGCTTAGTAAGCATTTCTTTATTTTAAAAACAAACGCTGTAGCTTTATGCTATGTAATTTTTTTTTTTTTATTTTCTTAATTAAATCGTTACAAATAATCGCTACGTGGTAGGTAATCTGGATAATCTGACGTATATTTTAACTCCAACAAACTTAGAAGTTCTTCGTAGAATCACCTTATTACGATCCAAAATTAATATAAAAGCACACGAATAATATTAAAATAACAAATCAAAACTATAACCGAATTTAAAAGATATTCGATTAAAAGAAACTGATTCGAATAAATTTTAATCGATTAAAAATTTATTCGAATAAATATTATTCGATTAAATTAATTGTTTTTTAATATTACAAAAAATTTATATAAGTTAATATTAATATTAAAAAAATAACATTAGAAAAAATATAATTCAATAAAAAAATTATTCGAATAATATGAGCTTAGTAGCTTGGCAACAATTTTTACAGATTTTTAAAAACCTAAAACAACCAATACCTATAAAGTTTTGTGCAACAAATTTGTTTACACACAAATATTTCTTTACAACAAATTGTGTTCATTTTAGCTTTACTCTACTGTATATTTTACAGCTTTTTAGGCCTGCTTCAAAAAGTACTCAGACATGCTTAAAAACGACAATAGGAGTTTATAATGCTTGTCCTCATATTGCTGCTGTCGCATTTTTTACTGCTCTGCTTCTCGTTCCCACTTTTTACTTGTATTTTATTATAGATTTTTATCGGGATCAAGAAGAAGAAGAAAAACACACACTTTAAAATACAAAAACTTCATTTTTAAAAAATCTTATTTTTTCATTGTTATTGTTATTGTTATTCAAAATGCTGACAACATTGATAAGAAGCGTAGCAGCAGTCAATCAGTTTTTGTACTTAAATGTTGCTTCTGTATTTTTTTTTGCCCTCACAGTCTGTGTTGTTTATCTTGTTTGCACCACAGTGATGACAATGTCATCAATAAAACGTTTTTGTATGTTTGTGTGTTTTACCATTAACTGGCTGGTATTATCTTGATATTTAAATTCTCAAGTATTTTTATGAGAATTTTATCATCATGTCAGCATAAATTTTCAATCAATCAGTTTAATAAGCGTTTTTATTGTTCATTAAAGATAAACGCTGTGTGTGTGTGTGTTTGTTTGATTATGACTTTAATGGTTTGGGATGACACATTGCAACATAAACTTAAAGTTTAAGTAGTCACTAAGCTGCATAATCAAAGTAAATAAACGTGCATGTTTTATAAAGTGCGAAAGTTAATTTTGTGACCTGTTAGAAGGAGAATAGTTAATAAAATGTTATTAACATTTCGAATGGTAAAGAGGTGAAAGAAGGTGCATGTATATGAAAGAGCAATATAGACAAAAAGCCAAAAAGCTTTCTTAAGTGGAAAGTCACAAAGTTAAAGAATAGAATTCTTTCGAAGCATTTGCCATTTATATTAATTTAGCAAAAATCCAGGCATTTAATATAATGCGAATATTAATCTATATCTGGCAACAATGTTGACTTAATGGGTGATTAAGAAAGCTCTTATGTTCTTGGGACGAAAGTGCATTATGATATCTGGCGAACTCCCAAGGGACTAATAGATACCCATTGGATCAATGAACACCCAAGAGGCTTTCGGACATATCTTTTTTTAATCTCACGTGTTTTGGTTTTCAAAAATTGTGTTGAGGCTTCTTTACTTCATATGATCCTTCTATTTATTCAACCTATAGCAGGAACTTTTGGAAAATTATTTATAGCTCTTTGAACGCCTAAACGAGCTGGCGAAAATTTTATCGCTAGCAGTAGATAGTCTTACTTACTAATTCCAAGTAGCCTTCACCCAATCTAAGATGCGTTTTGCTATTTTTCAACGGAAACCGCTCTAAAGAATTGAGAAAACCCCTTCCAAAACCCTGGTCCTATCTATTTGCGGGCAACTAGCACAACGCACTGCAGACAGAATTCACTTTTAAATGAAAAGTTCGTATGTAAATAAATAAATGATTAATTCGTAGGAGAGAATTAAAACAAAAAAACCAATAATTTATTGTATCCCTTGCCAGGAGCTAAAGCATCGATCTGGTATCCTGAGGAATCTCTGAGTTTTCATCAGTCCTATTCTTCAATTTTTCTGTAGCTGCTTGCCAAGCTGTTTATATCTACTGTGACATAAAGCTCACGGTCGTTAAGAACATGTTCCGTAGTTTTCTCATTTAATTCATTAAACATGAGCCAGCTGTAGTTTAGTCTGTAGAGTAGCTTCAGCTTTTTATGTCTTAGTCTGAAACGATTAACCCTGCAGTATATCCTGATACTGTTGATCTGCTTCCAGATATTTTTCTGGTATTCTGTTTACTCCAAGTCCACAAAAAGCTTAGGTGTACTTAGCTTCCTTATGTAACTTAAATTAAATGTCCATGAATACTACTGCTTCATCCTCTTTCCATTATGGGTGCGATACACTGCCTCAATAGATATCATCAGGCATCCTTACATATTTTTCTCGTATTCTGTTTGCTTCAAGTACACAACTATGTGTTCAGGCCCCACCAAGGGTGTACTTGTTGCTCTTCCGGCCAGACGTTAGGGCAGATTATACTGTTATGAAAATAAAATCTGGCAACCTCGGTTGTTGTTTTCCGTGTGAGCGTGGTGAATAAGTTACCTTGGAGTTAAAGTCGACGTCGTTGACGGCGTCAAATGTCAAAAAACAAGTTGAATCGTATGAAATTGTATGAGAGCAGTTAATCTCAACGCGTTGCAACGCCGTAAAAGTTCAATCTGTTTCAACTTTTTCGCCGTCAACGACGTCGACTTAACTCCAGGGTTAGTTCTACTAATGTGGTGTGTGTATAGAATAATAGCACAATTAGCTAGCAAAAGCTGCGCAACCTCAATGGCTGCGTTGGTAGAGGTGCTTGCTGTTAAACAGAAGATCGTAAGTTCGAACCCAACTTCGGACATGCATACAACGGAAAATAATAATTGTTATAATGCAATTAAAGATTAAGGAGCAGCAGTAAGAACTTTCCGAGAAGCAGAAGATAATTATTGTGTGAAGCCATGGCTGATAACTAAGTAAAGACGTCGATTTAATATTAGAGCAGCAAATAATTGTCAAGACGCCCTTTACAATAAAAAGTTAGAAAGAAAGAAAGAAAGAAAATTTGTCCAAAAAAGGGCCACCCTTTAAAATTAAATTTTATATTTTTGTATTTGTTATTGAAAATTTTAAGTGTCTGTATATTTTTGTTTTCAAATAAAAAGATAATATTGGTCAAGTTTACATCCACTAAGGAGACACCCTTTAAATTTAAATGTTTATATTTATTATTATAACAGATACAGCAGTGGAAACTCTGTATCAATTTCAAGTGACTGCCCTTAAGAGTTTGAAATTTAGAGTCATATTCAATAAAATCACATTTTCTAAGGGGACACCCTTTAATTATTATTGTAATTTTTTATAATTGTTGTCAAAGCGTACATACACTCTGTGTTAATGTTTAAGGTCTTTCTTCCTGTTACGTTTGAAAAAATAAGTCTATACACGAAAAAGTCACTTCTTGTATGGAGCACCCTTTAATTTTTTGGTTTTAAATATGTTGTTAAATCGGCTAGACTACTATTAAAGGGTATCTATTAAAGGGTCTGCTTATAAAGATATAAAAAATGAGTCCTTTCTCATTTATATAACTTCTTCTATGGGGTCACCCTTTAAATTTTAATTTCGTTTTTTCATATTTTTTATTATAGCGTGCAAACACTGTATTTAATTCCAAAGGTCTAATAAGACAGATTAAAAAAATTTGGTCAATTTCATGAAAACTGTGTAACTATGGGGACACCCTTTAATTTTTAATTCCATTTTAGTATTTCTTGTTACAAAGTCCTTTTACGTTTTTCGAATATATCAAGTGTTTACCGGTTATGATTCCAAAAAGTCACTATCTTTGGTGACAGACGAGAAGGGGACACTGTAGCGGTATTAATGGTGGATCGTTTATACCCTTTAGATACATAAACCTAAAAGAGAAAAGGATATTTATTTATTTAAAAACGGTTGGTTTCCAGATAATTTATCAAGCAAATGACGTGGCATCTCCAATGCAAGTGAACAATTAAAATCATTAGTGCGGAATAAGTTTTTTTTTTTGTTTTTAACTACTTCTTGCAGATTTAAAAAAACTTTAATAAAATTAATTATGAACAACATATTTTTGTCTTGCGTAAAACATTTATACTTTAATGTTTCCATTTAATATGATCATCTTTACCGCCACAACTTCCAGGTCATGTAACCCAATTCAATTGATAAGAAAGAAAATATAAAAAACGAAAAAATACAATGCAACAAAAAATATTTTATTATATTCCTTTCCAAACACTTCTTGCAGTTGCAGAAAGTGAAGATGAACAGCTGCTGCAGCAGCAGCAGCGGGAAAACAATAGCAAAAGTTAAACTCCACAGGATATTAAATTTATATCACTTATCCACCACACTTATGTATGTATGTGCGTATGTGAGCACAGTTAAAATAAAAAGAAATTATAACAACAAGAACAACAACAAAATAAAGAAACGCACGATGATTTAACAAAAGTTTCTTTCTTTTTGTTGTACCCACAACTTCGAACATAATAAGTATCAAGCACAAAAAAAAAACATCTACTCGAACTGTTTTGTTTTTTAAATGTTGCAGGATAATATATAAGAAAACAAGGATTCTTCTTTGCATATAACAATTGTTCGATAAATATTCAAGTGCCAGAGCAAAACACTCAGGTACTTGTGTGTAAAAAATGCTGACACATAAAAACTTTGCTAAAATACTTGAAATATTCTAAAAATATTTTTCAACGATTTACCATAAAACAATAAACGTGTTCAATAGAGAAAGGGAATACAAGGGCTGCATTATCCTAAAAAAAATTAAAACAAAAATTTTTATTCATCTCTACTGTGCAAATTCTTCAATTTTAAATGATATCGTAAAATTTACGATATTTAACAAGTCTGTAATATTCACCAATTTTGGTGGGTTTGAAACTTTACTTAATGCAGCGACATCTAACAAATTTACCTTGAAACTAAGTAGAAGTCTGTATTTAAACCCAACTGATGGGAAATTTCTAAAAGCTTTTAAAAGAAAAGGAATGCCAGATATCAAATTTATAACAATTCTTAACTGGGATTATACACATGAATACCAACAAAACTTCAATTGAAATAATAAATATTTTATTTAATAAATTAATGAAATTTGACTTTATTTTCGGCTTTTTTGTTCTTTTTAATTAATTTCTAAACATTTTTAGAAAGAAAAATTATTTACAAATGTATGCGGACGTTTTCCAAAGAAAACAAGAAAAATTAGACGCTAGCAGAATGAAATGCAGCATTTTGTGGACCGACACATCCTTCATCAGCATTCTTCGCATCTATCTACCTTATGTTATGTACATCGTAAACATCATCTATTTAACCAACTAATCTTAATGTTAATTTGGTGAGACGAAGTTCACACACAACTTAAAAAGAACCAAAAAGTCAAAAATAAAGTCAAATTTCAATAATTTATAAAATCGATAGTTCAAATCCTGGTCAAGAAAAAAATAAATAAAAATTAATTTTATTTATTTTTTTTATTTTTGTGATATCCTCTACTGCCGTTAAAAATTTTCCAAACAAATAAGATTGAATTCGCCGTGCCGTCGGGAATCCGTCGAAAGTCCGAAATTTTAAACAACTATTTTTCGGAATCCGTAAACAAATGGTAATAACGTAACCCCATTAAATACGATACAATGTATGTCTGTCTGTCACAGGACTCTGTCTCTAAAATCGTTTTAGTTGTGGGTGGTACTGTTGACATCTACACCGATGGCTCGAAACTGGACGACAGAGTCGTCCAATAGCCTTGGACTAAGACTCTCCCTTAGACTTCCTGACTACTGCAGTGTCTTTCAAGCCGAGGTAATGGCCATTCTGAAAACATCCGAAATAGCGCTTAGGGACGATATTTCTGGCCTTGCTATTCGGATATTTTCTGACAGTCAGCCGGCAATCAGGGCGCTTGCTGGTGCTTACAGTACATCTAAGCAAGTCCTGCGTTGTCACTCATTACTGAACACTCTTTCGGAGCGATCACAGATTGACCTGATTTGGGATATCCAGGGTAACTGTGAGGCCGATGACCTTGCTAAACAAGGCACATTGCTTTCTAAAGTCTCCTTGCTGCCACATGTTGGAATTCCTCTGGTAACGGTAAAAACGGCCATAAAGAACCACTACCTCAATTTGGCTCGCAAATTATGGGTAGAGGAAAGTTCCTGTTATGTCTCCAGGCAACTGTGGACTACACTGGACCTCAAGCGGACCAGGCAGCTGCTCAGACTAGACAGAAAATCCATAAGTATCACGGTCTCGGTACTTACTGGACACTGTCTAATCGGCAGGCATGCTGAAAGACTCGGTCTGCCCTTTAATGATTTCTGTCGCAGCTGTGGCTCGGAAGAGGAAGAGACCGTACTGCACCTCCTGTGCCAATGCCCATCCCTGACTCGAAGAAGACTAAGAATTCTGGGCTCTCCTTTCTTTGGAACTCTTACCGAGCTATTATCTCACTCTATAGGGGACATAGCGAAGTTCATCCGTGAATCCTCATGGTTCTCGGCTAGGTAAGGGGAGTCGCGCCACTTTCCTTGTGGTATCACAACGGGCCATTCGATTGTGCTCAAGTGAGCTTCGTCGCGAGAGGCTGCCACTGATAACTAGATACTTAAAAACTTAACTGAAGTGTAATATTATAGCCCATATAGCAAAAACAATAAAAAGGAATTATGAGTTAAAGGGTGTCCTCATAGAGAAGCTATTTAAATGGTGTTGAATCTCAAAATATAGCAACAAGCATAAAAAATAAAGGCTGTCTCCGTAAGTATATCTATAACATATTATCAGTTAAAATATTGTAGGCAAACATTTGGAATTTACTTAAAGTCAATTCACTCGCTATAAAAACAAAAGTATAAAAATAAAATTAAGCATTAAAGGTGTTTCCTTAGAAGATGTAATTTTTATGAATGTGAATGAAGAGGCCATCATCTCCTTTAATTAATATTATATATAGATAAAAGATAATTGAATGTGTGCCTTTCATAATCAAAAGAATAAAAAAGTAAATTAAAGGCCGTCCCAATGAAAGAGAAGAATTAAATGAACGTGTCCTTAACTTAATTGAAAGTGTCTAAATTTTCAACAATAAATAATAACTTGTGCTGAATCCTATATATCCTTCATCATATATGTAAATCTAGTATAGTGAGGTAACTCCAATAAAAGCAAAGGTTTGGGTGACAGAGAATTCAAAGTAAGAAAAAAGTTAGTTACTATTTATAATCTTGCATAAAAATAACATCGGCTCTAAATGGGCATTTTTAAAAATTTTAGTATTTCCTTTAAGATCTCTTCAAAAGCTTTTAAATAACACTCATATTAAAATTTTTAAAAATTTTAAAAGTTTAGAGGCCCGTAACTAAGGAAATATGGGCGAGCGCCAATATTTTCACTTGATGTTTTTTTCTTTCTTTTGAATTCTTAATCGTTTTGTTAATTGGAGTTACTTTATTGTTTCAAATAATATGGAAAAATTAGAGTTAGGCATGGTGTTTTGTCCGCTGCGTCTAAGGACATGGATTGATCTTGCTTATTTCCAATATCACCTCTTTCGACACTATTTTTTTTATTTATTTAACATAATCGAAAAGACTATTGGCCTAATTGATTTAGTAGTTAACTTGAGTAGTTTTAATACAGTATAATTAGCTCTTATATACTACTTAGAAACACAAATTTATTATTTAATTGATTATTTATTTACATTGTAAATTTATTTATAAACCCTATCTGTTGTATCCTGCGCGATCGTGTGAATCATTTCTATTTACATTTTATTCAAAAATAGTAATAAGGGACCTGCCAACGAAATCCTTGCAAGTATTCTGCAAAAATATTTTTAAAATCTTTTAAATTTAATGAAAAATTACGAAGGCTGTACGGTAGTACGCCATTCCATAATCTAGATATCCTGGCAGCAATTGAACGGTACATGTACATGCTATTAATTCTTGGGCAAATGATAGAAGATGTTCAAGTAGAATGTGAAAATTGGAATAATTCACGCATGTTTTGTGGCTTTCCGAATTTAATTGTTTTGTAAAATAACGTTATTGCTGTTAGTTTAATAAAGTCTTCGAAGTTTACTCCCAGGAAGACAATGGTTTCAGGAGAAACATGTTCCCTATATCCCAATTTGTATACATAGCGTATGACTCTGTTGAAACACTTTTTCAACCTACTTAAATTACCTGCCGACGCTGATGAATAAATTTCAATTCCATAATTAAAGATTGACATTATTACTGTTTTCGCAATAAGTTTTCTTATAAGCAGACGGGAAAAAATGTCCCAAGTTATTTATTTTGCGTATGCTAAAAGAAACTCTAGCAATAATTGTATTAATATGTTTTTCAAACGATAATTTATTATCTAAGTGTATACCTAATGATTTATAATTATGAATATAAGCAATATTAGTACCATTAAGATTTAAAGAAGGAACATTTTCAACATGTTCCCCAAATTTCATAGCATACGTTTTCTGGGGATTCAATGCTAATGCGTTATCAATGGACCAATCATAAATAGCACTTAAGTCTCTGTTAAATGAAACAAAAAATTCCGAAAGAGACATATCTGCATTATAGGAGGCATGTAGCTGAATATCGTCAGCGTAAACATAGACATTGCAAAGCAATAGTTTTTGAAATATATCATTGATGTACATCATTAACAGAAGAGGTGCCATAATCGAGCCCTGAGGTATACCTCTATGTAAAGGAATACAGTCAGATGTTTTTTGACCTGCTTTTATAAATTGATATCTTCCACTATGTCTGATCGATTGGCGTTTTTAAATTGTTGTTGAAACCAAGTTTGCAAAGACGGGCAAACGCACAGCACAAGCAGAGCTGTAAGATATCTGCGAAATATCCACAAATTCCTTTGTTAGTACTCCTTGCCACTGATTCATTAAAGTAGGATGTTCTTTGTTATCTTTGATCGTCTATTTATCAATTTTTGTTATTTTCTTTCTTTTATTAATTTATTTTGTATGCTTTGCAATATATTTCGCCCAATATCTGATTCTTTGCCATCTGTCACTATAATTCTTCTTACCTTTATTTTTGATCTTTTGATTTTTATGTAAACCAAACCTTAGGCACTAGTTCTCAAAAGTAAATTACCGCACATGGTATTTTTGAAATCCGATAGAACTTTAGATTTTAAAAAATTACTCAAAAATTAGTTTTAATAAAAAAAAAGTAATTTAAAACGTCGATACATGACATTAATATTTACTAATGACGCCTCATTATGGAAATCTAACTTTGGGCCACCTTTCCGAGCATTGCTATATGTCACGAATAACATAAACAATTTTAGCCTTCAAGGCGCCTACTCCGCATGGCTTATGAGACCAATTTACAATTCCATTTCTTGAGATTAACTTTTTGACAAATTTTTATTTCCATAAGTTGGTTGTTGCTGTCGCCGTATGGTACGTAACGCCGTCTTTCTGGAAGCTCATCTTTCCCATTTCAATTTTATTCATATTTTAAAACAAAAAGTCATTGATAGTGATGCGGTAGCGTTCTGCATTGATCGTAATGCGAGCTCCGGTTACACGTTTGAGAGTACAAAGGGCACCAAATCATGGATTAGTTTCATTCCATATGCCACAATTTTGTATATTAACAAACAGACCTTTTAAGCGAAAAATGAGAAACCAATTTTGTGATTGATAAATTAATTTGATGACCGATTTACAAATTAAATTTGAATAATTTGGTAATGTTGTTCACGCGCCAATCTACTCATAATGATTTACCACAGCATGAACTCAGTATGACAGTTTTATAACAGTTAACCATTTTGTAAATTCTAACGGGCTTAAAAAACAACAAATAAAACTTCTTAATTCTTCTTAGTTAAGACAATCGGAATTTTCTATGTTTACAGGATTTTCTAAAACTTAAACCTGGCAACTTTCTATTAGAAAAAAAGCTTTTCTTTGCCTAAAAGAATAACATTCAGAGCTTTAAGTAAAAGCACATTTTTAAGGAAATTATTTGCTCTTCTTGGCTCTAATCATGCAAGTAATTTATATATCTTTTTTTGTTTTTGTAGCAAATGTGTTTGTAGTTGTTGCCAATTATATGCAGCTCCACTTATCATCCACTTGTGTTTCCAAGTGAATAATGTGTCAGTAAGAAAAACAAAAACAACAAACAAGTAGCTTCTTTCTACATTCTATTGTAAACAAGTGGATGTGTTTTTTTTATTTATTTTTTCTTTGTTTAAAGTGGATGCAGTTGTACTTCTAGTTATTTTATTGTATACCTTGTATGTACATCTAATACACTGGACGAATTGCAGCTAGTTTTGAAAAAAAAATTGCTAATAGAGGTTAAGAAACATAAAAAACTTTTGTTTAATGTTGCCGTTAAAAGCAAAAAAAGTAACAACTTTAATAGTCTGAAATGGATGAAATTGTGTGTTTTCTAAAAATATTTTGTGCTGTTTAAAAGAAGCTTAAGTTCAAAAATTTATTATTTAAAAAAAAGCTTTACAGGTATTAAGTGATGCTAACTTGACATAAATTCAAAAAACTGATTTTCATCATTTTTAAATCCCTTGAGCTTTCTCTAAAGCTTTCACTGTCTTTATTAACCTAGCAGAGAGAAGTTTGTTTTAATATCATTTCCGTCAGAGTTTTTTTGCAGGTACTTTTTTTAAACATCCTTTTTGTAGTTTTACCAAGTGCTCTTCCTGTTGTCCTTTTGTGGTTTTGACTTGTTGAAAACATTTTTAAGAGCTGCCGTTACTGTCAAGTTATTGTTCATCTTCTGTTTTTTTTATAAAGTATATAAATTTGAATGTAAGAGTGACTATAGAATACGGGAATTCACAAAAAGAATCAAATATGTGGTAACGACTGTAAGTCGAAATGGTAGTAAAAGCGCTAATAATAAGAGAACATTAAAACAAATTCAAAACAAATTTATTATGGACTTAATACAACAAAAAATTAAAAAAATTTTGATAAAAATCTTTATTCAGTATCCTAAACGGTCATACGATTTATTCATTTTATTTATTCATAAAAAAAGACAACACACAACTCAAAATGCAACTCTGAAATTTTTTTAAAGTTAGCAAATCGTTAGGGACTGACAAAAAATCTTGTACTAAAATGCCCACACAATATTATTAGATTTAAGGAGAAAATTTAATGGTGAATCACAGCCTTAACAAACGTTTGTTTTAAAATCTATTTTAATACCAGGGATGTTAAACGCAATTTTAGCATTGTAGCAGCTGTGCTAAAAACATTTTTATTGTGTATACCTCATTTACACTAGGCAATTTTTCATGAAACTAGCATGAAATTTTTGTTTGTTTGTGAAGCAGGAGGAGTAAGAATAAGTAAAAGCTTGTATTTTGAGGGGATGTTACTGTTGCTAGTGTTTACTTTTAGATATCTTATAACGCTGTAACTTAAATAGAAAATTGAGAAAAAATGCCTAAAAAAATTGCATAGTGTAAATGCGGACTTAGTCACTTCGATTTAAATAAACGTAGACCAATTTTGAAGACTTTGAATATTGCAGAGATGCAGATATAAGATAATTAAAAAATTTTCTTGAAGGGGGGAGGGCCCTTCTCTTCACTCCTTTTCCACCAGTTTTCTACGTTCGTATTAAAAAGCCCTCAAAAGCTTTGAACGCTTAAGTTTTATAGTTTTATTATCCAGATCTGGGATATTTTTCAATTACTTTTTTTAGTGGTGTACCTCTCCCCCTCCTAAACCTTTAGGCTTTCGTTTCAAAACCCGCTTTAACTGTATAAAAATGTATTAAATCTCACTATTGTAGTTCTCTGGATATGGAATAAGAAAAATTCACTTTGTATAGGAGTCACTTGTCCTCCCTTCCAATACCGCCAGGCTTCCGTTTAAAAAGAAATTCCTAGAGTGATCTGCATCAAGTTTAGATTTTGACTGTTGTAGTACCCAGCATTTACGAAAATTAATAATTAATCAGGAGTAACTGTGACTCCCTTCTAAACAACCACGTTTCAGGCAGTTTATTTTCAGAGTAACTTACATATCACTCACTGTTACAGTTATGTATATATTGAAATTTACAAGTACTCTATATAGAGATATTTTCCCTTAAGCCTTTATTGCCTTTTTTTAACTTTTCTGTGGCTTCTCTTCAAACGCAGCAGTAACAATTTTCGAAGTCGAAAAAATAATTTCGTAAAAAAAGGATTTGGATTTTAAGAAACAGCGCAATCTGTCGGGTCAAATTTATTAAGTCAGTTGAAATTAGATTTTTGCAAAGACGTTGCATCAGCACCTGATTTTTAAACATATATTACCGATTTTTTTTCCTCTTTCTTTTCCCTAGGCCTGAATTTCAAAATCAGTCAGACTTTTTTCTCTGGGATTATCATTTAGAGTTGCCAGATTTTTGGCCTTATGTGGTTAAAACAGTGATAAAAATCGCCAAAACTGTCAAATAATTACTAATTACATTTTATAAGTTTTTATGCATCAGCAGGTGATTTCTAAACATAATTTACCAATTTTTTCAAATTATTTAATTTTCATAAAAAACTTTGGCTACTTTTAAAATTTTTTTCTCCTGCTTGGGTCTGAGTTTTAAAATCAGTTAGGCTTTTGCCTCTGGGATTATTATACACAGTTGCCAGATTGTTGGCCCATTGCACTGAAAAAAGTGACAAAAATCGCCAAAACAGCAAAATAACTATATATTGCCTTTTCATAATTTTATTTTAAAGCTTAAAACTTAGATAAAAGGAACGCTAGAACGTTAAGTATAGTAGAAAAGACAAATATATATTTTTTTCGTTTAATTGTGCATAAAACTCAATGATTGGTGACATTTACTAGATGACAAGTTAAAAAAAATTAGCATTACTTCAAATGAGGTTATTAAGATTAATTATTAATTTTATTTGTTTTTTTCTCCCTAGGCCTGAGTTTTGCAAACATACATACATCCTAGTCTAGGATTATTTTTAAAAGTTGCCAGATTGTTGGCATATTGCATCGAAAACAGTGATAAAAATCGCCAAAACTGCAAAATAACTATTAATCTATTATTAGATAGATAAATGCCTCAATTAAGATTGTTAATATAATCAATTGGTTACCATAAAGTATGTTTTTTACAGAAAAGACAAGTGATTATTTTACTTTTAAGTATTTTTTTATTTTTAAATTTCCATACCTAAATTTATCCCCAAACTAACAAGAGCTGGCAAATGGGATGTCAATGAAAATAGTGATGACTGTTTTAAGTTTAAGATTCAAAAAAAAAACTCCCCTCTACTTAAATACTATTAAAAACCATAAGTGTGGCAACACTGATTTTCAAAAAATTTGAATATTTTACACGATTATTTCTTTAAATAATTACTGTAACACAAAAAACATTCTGTCATAAAAGACGAAAATAACAACAAACATTTGTTAAAAGGTAAAGTAGCTAAATGATTGTCATATAATTTTAGTAATTAAAAGGTGTGTCCTTCGTAAAAAAACACTGAAATAAAAACAAACAATTGCTTCCTTTAAAAGATTGTTCCTTTTTTTTAATATTTAAATGCTGGAGTGTGTATTTGTTTGTAGACAACTGTATGTGTATTTATGTTTGCGAAACTCTTAGAATGTTTAAAATATTAGAAAGTTTCCGCCTTTAAGCTGAACGAGTATGTTTTGCCGGGCTCATATTGCATGTTTGTCATTCCAGCTGTGAGTTTTTAGGTATTTAAAATTCCTTTTCGTTCCGTTTTGTCGTAATTCTTATATTTGTTTGCTGTAGAAATTAACATTTTTATTTTCTTTTTTAATTTTATTAAAATGACATGGTCATGCTCTTAATATCATTGCAAAAGGTTTCAAATTTCAAAGTACGTATGTACATAGTGTTTGAAAAGAAATAAATAAAAAATATTCCTTCATTGAATTTTTGATTAAAACTTTGTCGGGAAATACTTTAAAGGCTGCAGCCTTTAGTTTGAAGTTTTTTTTTAAGTTAAGTTTTTGTTGTTTTTTTTTTAATTCTACATTAAATCTAATTTTTCAAATTTTTTAGTTTTTTATTTTTGTATATTTATTTCCTGCTTTAACGATTTTAGAGCTTCAAAGCACTAATTTTTCCTTTCGAACGATTTATCAAATTTGATTACAGTTTCAATAATTTTTCTCAAGCATAACTTTCTTTGCGATTGAAAACGTAATTTTTCGTTTAATAAAGCGCCTTTATCTATCAATTATTGTGTTTTCGATTTTAGCGATTTTTTATTTTAAAATTTAAGTAAAATGTTTTTTCTCAGTTTTAAGTATATTTTGTAAATTTTAATAATTTTTATATCTTTCACAACTGGTGGTAAAGGGTATATCTGAGTTTGTTATTCCGTTTGTAATTTCTAAAATATTAATTTCTGACCACCCCATAAAGTATATTATATGTATATATTTTGAGTTCAGTTAAGCGACGTCCGTCCGTGTTTGTATTGCAATCAACTTTGCCAAGGCTCTAAATAAGCGAAAGAGAATATAAATACGCTAATGGATCAAACATAGTTTCCAGAATTGTGCTATTGAAAATAAACAAGAAAGGTCCATGTCCTTCGAGGCAGTAAGCAAAACACTACGCCTGCCTCTAACTTTTCCATATATTTTTTTCAACTTTCGTTTTTATTTCTACAGGTGGATTTGTTTATGATAAAATATTAATTAAAAAGTTAAGAAAACTTTTTTCATCACTTAAGCTGCCCATACATGACATCGAATTTCCCACTGTTAAACACATACATGTCGTGTAGGGCTGTTGTTACATTGCTTCTTTAAAATACATGTGTACATGTGAAAAGTTATCTGACAAAATTTCGTTTTAAACGTGTTCTATTTTGATCTGACAAGCCATCTAACATCAGCTGTTTTTATAATTCTAAAAAGTATTGCCAAAAACCTATGCCATATGAAAATAGTCAACGGCGGTTGACCATTGGCGGTAGCATTAGCCGTCTGATGGTAATTTTTTAAGTGACCAAAATCTGAAATTTCTTTTAACTATTTCATAGCAATTATGTAAATTCTGCATCATTATTCAATGCAAAATCATCTTGTTCATATTTAGAGTAAAAAGAAAATAATTAAAACTGACAGGTCTTAAGTAATTCCATAACGCACGCAAAAATTTTTTAAGAAGACTATAAGCCATTTTAAAACCGGACGGCTTGGATATCTGTACTGTGCGAGCAGATCAGCTGTTGCAAACAAGTAATCATTATGTCAGACATAATTATACATATACGTTTGAGACTAAATATTAAAAGTCTTCTGTAAAATGCCAATTTTGACACACATGCAGAATTACATATGAGTCACACAATTAAAAAGTCTGATGCAAAAAGCCTGTCATATATAGGTAGCTTTACTACTTAGTCACCACTGAATTATACTTGGATCTGATACAGTAACCTTTTCATTTACTTAGCTGGAACAACAACCCTCAGAAAAATTTTAAGTTTTCGAAAAAAAAGCTTTTTTGGAACAGAAAGACTTCATGGTAGGAAAGAATTTTTTATGCCGATTTATAGTAAAGGTTATATACGATTCGGCATTTTTTTTTTATTTTGGCGATTTTTTTTAACAAATTTGTCGTTTTGTCCTTATGAGAGTTTTTTTTGTAAATATTTAAACTTCATTTTGTTTAGCGATTTTTTTACCCAATATTATTATATCCTTCACCACAAAAAGTGGAAAAAGGATATAACTAAGTTTTTTATTCCGTGTGTAATTTCTACAATATCCATTTCCTACCCCATAAAATATATATATTCTGACTTCTTATGCATAGCGAAGTCGATTGAGCCATGTCTGTCTGTTTGTCCGTGTTAGTGTTGAAATCAAGAAAAATAAAATAAATATGTCAATCGACAAGATATAGTTTCGAAAGAGGTGCTATTTGAAATTAGTTAAATCGTTCCATGTCCTTCGAGGCAGCAGGCAAAACACCGCGGATACCTCTAATTTTTTCATGGCATTTGAAACAGTAAAGTAACTCCAATAAAAAAAAAAAAAACAAATGTGTGGGGCGATAGAGGATTAAAACATAAGAAAAAAAAACGTCAAGTTAAAAAATGGCACTCGCCTATATTTTCCGAGTTAAGGGCCTCTGAAATTTTTATTTTTTTTTTAAATATCAATTTTGATATCATTTAAAAGCTTTTGATGAGGTCTTTAAGAAATTATTAAAACTTTTTAAATTAAAAATTTTTTAAATTTTTATGTAAAATTATGTATATGTAGTACTTAATTTTTTATTTTAATTCTTTCACCGCAATATTTTCTTTTTTGGAGTTACTTCACAAAACTAGATTTACATAGATCGTGTAGGGTATATACGAGTGCTGCTATATATATTTCTGGCCTGGCAACACTGAGTGCTGCCAAGTGCAATCTGACATTTCCATTGGAAAGTTTGTAATTTTTAAGCATAATCGTACTCAAAACGTTTTGACGTACGACCATTATTTGTGTTGTTTACAGTGACTTTAAAAAATTAATATAGAAAAAAATAGAATTAACGCGTGAACATTTTCGTGCCATCATTTTTTACAACTTTCGACGTGGAGTATCACGACAAGAGTGCATTGATGAACTTAAATCTTTGTATGGCGATGAAGCACCATCTTATAGCACTGTGAAAAATTGGTATAATGAATTTAATCGTGGCCGAAGCTCGCTCAAAGACGAATTCCGTGAAGGTCGTCCAAAAACGGCTGTTGTACCAGAGAACATTGATGCCGTGCGTGAACTCATAATACAAGATCGACATGTGACATAGCGAGAGATAGAGACATCCTTGGACATTTCTTCCACCAGCATACATTCGATACCGCATGAACACCTGGCCGTAAAAAAGGTTTGTTCTCGTTGGATCCCGCACAATTTGAAAGTCGCTCAAAAAAGGCTCGTGTCGATTGGTGCAAAGAAATGTTGCAAAAATATGATTGCGATGCTTCAAAAGACGTTTATAAGATCGTCACAGGTGACGAATCATGGATCTATGCGTATGAGCCCGAAACGAAACAACAATCGACCGTGTGGGTCTTCAAAGACGAGCAAAATCCAACGAAAATTGTTCGTGGAAGAAGCACTTCGAAGCAAATTGTCGCCTGTTTCTTCGGCAAAACTGGTCATGTGGCGACTGTTCCGCTTGAGCAACGTAGGACGGTCACTTCTGAGTGGTACACTACAATTTGTTTGCCTGAAGTCATCGGAGAAATTCGAAAAACCAACAAGAGAAGACGAATCATTGTTCACCATGACAATGCGAGCTCTCACACATCGGCTCAAGCCAGAGCGTTTTCGACCGGCCAAAACGTCGAATTAATGGGTCATCTGCCGTACAGCCCTGACTTGGCACCTACCTAATGACTTCTTCTTGTTTCCGCACATCAAGAAAAAAATGGGTGGTCAACGATTTTCGTCGTCAGAAGAAGCTGTTGAAGTGTTCAAAAACCATGTTTTAGAGGTGTCTCAATCGGAGTGGAAAAAGTGCTTCGACAACTGTTTTGAGCGCATGCAAAAGTGTATAAACCATGCTGGGAAATACTTTGAAAAACAATAAAACCATTTTTGATTAAAAATATTCGCATTTTAACTATTAGGCCAGAAATATATAGAGCAGCCCTCGTATGATTCGGCATAGCTGATTAAATTGAAACCTCGATTTTGTTTATATATATGAATATTTTTTTGGTGCCTCACAGCTATAAATCACTTTGTTTTTTAACAAACTTTTCTCTTCTTCTATACTAACACTTGTATTCATCTTGGCGGCTTAACAAAAGAAAGAGGTTTTGGCACAGTAATTTTCTAAGCCCGACCGACAATTAATCTCAATTTTTTGTAGCTTGCGCTTCTGTGAAAGAAAATTTGCTAGTTTTTGTCTTTAAAATTCTGTCCTGACTAAAAAAAAGTGCACCTAAGTGTATGGGAACATACACCATAGAGATAACAAGGGTTGTATACTGCAACCAATATAAACCAAGCAACAGTTCTTCCCAACAAAAGTCAAACAAACTAACTACTCATTTCCTTTTTTATACTCCTTGTAATATTTTTATTACTAATTCAATTAATACTAAATCATTTTCAATCTGTTTTTCTTTTTTATCTTCCGAGTTTTAGAACCCTCACAATAGAAAATTAAATTGTCGTTCTTCATTTATTTAAACAAAAAAACGACAATAATATTTTCTTTAATCCAATATTTAAAGCTTTTAGCCCACCCACTTTTGAATGTAACCAAATTTAAAATTTACTCATATTAGAGATACACAAATATTTATATTTAAAATTTAGAACGATGAGCGTTACTTTCTTCTCATACTATTCTTAAAATTTACATTCTTTAATTTTGCCGCATTCAACAAGAGTGACAACATAAAAATGCTGTCATCAAACCATTAAGCGAATTTAAAACGCATTTTTCATGACGCAAAAAGGCGTGAGAGTTGCTAACTGTTGTTTCTATGTTGAGTTGAATATTTTACTTTTTCTTTTTGTTTGCAAGATAATTGTTGTTGTTGTTACTGATGTTTAAACATGTTAAAAAAAATTAAGGGGAAGGTTAGCTTTATTACAACTCTGATTGTTAAACAAAATAAAAAAAAATCTTAAGAAAAAAATAATTAGATTTATTGTCAAATTAAAAGAGTAAAGGGTATGGCTGAAGGCAACAAGAAGACGTTCTAAATTTTCTTTGTAGTAGTGTGCTAAGTAACACCTTATGTGTGTGAAGATAAAAACGTCAAGTTAAATACATTTTTTTAAATGTAGCATGCGATAAAAAAAATTTCCATACATACAGTACAATTTGTAAAGTAAATTCCGCACTTTTTTTTAACAAATACGATTACAGCGATAAATTCCTACGATCTTGGAGAATCAAACCTATTGGAAAATCAAGGATACATATAGAGCTATTAAACTATAAACACAGTTTGTTCAAATTGAATTTGAAATTTTGAAATTTTTTATAAGACCAAACTCTTCGATCTTGAACAACTATTGTAAATTATTAAACTGTAAACACAGTTTATATTTATTTTTTCTTTTTTCTGACCTTTTTCGTTTTTATTTAATTTCTGTTGTCCGGAATTTACTATACAAATTGTACTTTATGTATGGAAGAAAAAATTTATCGCATGCTACATTTTTTTACAAACATATTTAACTTGACGTGTTTATCTTCACACACATTAACACCTTCCTATTGAAATCTTCCATATCAATCTTTGTGTTAAATTAGAAGCGTTTTCACATTGTTTGCCTCCAATTCGCCGAAATCAATTTAAAAAATCGCCAAAATGATTTTTAGCTTTTTCCTTTTTTTTATTTGTTAAAAATATTTATGCATATATTTTTTAAATTATAAACTACTTTTTATAAAACATAAGAAATATATAATTTTAAACGAAACAAAATTATTCAAAAGTATAAAAAAGTCGTCAAGCGCCCCATCGCACATTAGGGTATTTTGCCAATCTGGCCGGACACTATTTTTTGTTAGCTTATATTAGCTCTAAAAATTTGCTGGGTGCACCTAGATTAATAAAATTTGGCAGAAAAATCTGTTATTATCATAGGCTGTTAAAGCTGGAAAACAAGAGAGATCGGACTAAGGACAAAAAAGTTCCCCGTAGAAGAACTAATCCTACCTCTGAAAAATGCAAGTTTTTTTTTAATTTTCAAGTCATTTTGTTTAGCACTTACAACTTTTAATGTTAAGGAATGTTTAAAAACTTAAAGTTGGGCTCAAATGTTTTAAAATTCCATTTTTGTCCCGCCCCTTTCTGTGGGCGGAGAAATAAAATATTATTTTAAAAAATGTAATTATTTAATAAAATGGACTGCATACGTCTTGAAACTATATAAATTAATTTATATGGACAGGGGAAGGTATCCCTCCAATACCAGTCCCAAAAATGTCCCTGTGAAAAAAAATTTTTTTTCCAAATTTTTTTTATTTTTCACAAGAAAATATATTGCAAATCTCTCAAAATCGTTTAAAGTTATTAAAAATGTATGCGATTTATCCAGCTTTCCTGACTTTAACAGTGTCCCAAAACGACAAATCTCAATTAAAAGCCTTAAAAATTCACTATACGATGCAGAACTTTTTTATCTATCCAGCTGCGTACTTAAATTTTTATATTTCTCAAAAATAATTTTTGTCCTAATGTCCGGCTAGATTGGCAAAATACTACTCTGTGCATCGATCGCCATGATGGATATCCCTAATGCGACATGATTTTTGTGTAAATTATCTTGTCCTTTAAACTGTTATGGACAGTTATCTAAATTTACACGGCGCTATGTCTGCTATAACGACAAGTATGAAAACATAAAATATTAACTTAAAGGGTGTCCTACACAAAACATCTCTTTCACATATATAGGCTTATAAATTTGTTGAACTAAAACAGGCAGACCTTTACAAGCCACTATAACAACAAGTTACAAAAAAAAATTATTTGAAAATTAAAGGGTGTCCCCTTAGAAGACGAATAGAGACTTTTTTTAACTTTAAAAACAGATCACTTGAAATTGACACAAATTATAAATAACTATGCTTGCTATAATAACAACTTTTAAAAATTAAAAATATAACCTAAAGGGTGACCCCGTAGAAAACCTGAATTTTGCCGTATATTATTTTATTTTCAAAATTAGCAGTGGAAATATATACAATATATAAAGTATAATGTCCACTTTATTAACAATTTTAAAAAATAAATTAGAAAATTATAGGGTTCCCCCCTAAAAGTTTTGACTTTTAAGAATATAGGCTTATCTTTTATTTGAACTGTAATAGGCAGAGCTTTGAAATTTATGTAAGGTATGTAACTGCTATAACAAAAGTATAATAAAAATAAAATTAAAACTTAAAGGGTGTGCCCATAAAATGTGTGATTTTGAGGTAAATTGCTTTACCTTTCACACTTGCTCCTTAAATTTACACAGCGTAAAGAGTATAATGTGCGCTATAATAACAAGTTTTAAAAATTGAATTAAAAATTAAAGGGTGCCCCCATAAAAGATTTGACCTTTACTTATAAAGGCTTGTCTTTTAAACGGCAATTAACAAACCTTTAAAATTTATGTAGAGTATGAACTTGCTGTAACAAACGTAAAAAAAATAAAATTAAAACTTAAAGGGTGTCCCCCATAAAAGTTCCGATTTCGAAGTAAACTGTTTTACCTTTCACACTGGCTCCTTAAATTTACACAGCGTAAAAAGTATAATGTGCGCTGTAATAACAAGTTTAAAAAATTAAATTAAAAATTAAAGGGTTCCCCCATAAAAGATTTGACTTTTACGTATACAGGCTTGTCTTTTAAATGGCAATTAGCAGACCTTTGAAATTTACAGTATAACTAAAACAGCATGTATACAAAAGTAAACTGAAAGGGTGTGCCTATAGAAAACCTGGTTTTGAAGTAATTATATTGTTTAGTGTTTTGGACTAGAATAAGCAGACGACACTTAAATTTTTCAACAACAAATTATATAAATATATAATTTTAAGGTAACAGGTGGTCCCTACAGGATATGGAAATCACCGTGTAGAAGTTTAACTTGCACTTGGCGGATTTGTACTTTAAATGGTATTTTCCTTGTGTTTGTAGAAAATATTTTTTTTTTGTTATTTTTTTTTTTTCAAAGCCCTGATGTCCAAACTTTGTTTCTTAGCCTACCTTTCCCATATTTTTATAATAATTATAAAATTCATTATATTCTTTGCATGTGAGTTTGCAATTTTTTTTTTTTTTATTCTCTACATTCCTTCCAAGTGTCATCATTCGCATGGTAAAATGTGTTTGTAAACCATCCTTCAACCACCCAACTAAACTCCTTCTTTCTGCTTATTGTTAATGTTTGTCTTCTATATCCATGTTGTCTTGTTTCCCCCCCCCCCCCTGACTTTTAGCAAGTATTTAAAACCGAAATGGTTAAAACGCAAATGTATACAAGATTACTCATTGAGTACCGGAAAAAAGTACTTGTTTAAGTTTTCCTTTGTACACTTAAGGCCACAAGTTCTCTAAACGTATAAAGGTTTAAGCAAAGATAACAAAAAAATATGTTAATGGCACTGTAAAAGGGGTTTGTTGGCGGCTGATAAAAATAGACACACCGTATGAGTATATATTTTTATAATTTGAAGCATTTGATATGATATTCAAAGGTAAAAGTGAAAATTGTAGAATGAAAAATGTGAAAAAAATTGAGGGTATTTAAATCAAGAAGAAGAATTTTAAGAAGCTGTAAAGGTATTAAAATCATTCATTTAAATGTTATTTAATAATTATTTCATGCTCGAAGGACCATTTATACCTCGTTAACGACTAAACAACAGAGTGAAAAATTTATTAATTATTTAATGGATAATAAAATGCGAGTTAGACTTATACACAAAGATTCATGTGCCACACATGGGTCACTCTTTAATTTTTTTAATTTAATGATTTTTTACTGGTTGAGGAGAATTAAAAATATCTTTTTATTGTGGCTCCTTTACGTTTTAATATTATTTTTACCACAAAAATCGGAAAAAGGATATAACTAAATTTGTCATTCCGTTTGTAATTGTCCTTTTTCGACTCCATAAATTATATATAATCTGAGTTCAAAGGCAAACTTAATTTTAAGAAAAATTTAAATACACCAATCGATTAGACATAGCGTCGAAAGAGGTGCTATTGGATATCAGTAAGATCAGTCCATATCCTTTGACCCAGCGGGCATAACACAACGACTACCTCTAATTTTTCCATATTATTTGGAACAATGAAGTAACTCCAGTCAAAAAAAAAAAACAAATATATGCGGCGATAGAGATTTAAAAAATAAGAAATAAACGTCAAGTGAAAATAATTGGCGCTCGCCCATATTTTCCGAGTTACGAGCTTCTGAAATTTTAAAATTTTTAAAAATATCAAAATGGGTATCATTTTCTAGATTTTGATCAGATTTTTAAGGAAATATTAAAATTTTTAAAAAAAGCTTAACCCATTAAGAACTAGTAAGTGAGATTTTAAGTTAAACTATGTATATGTAGTACATAATGCCATTACTTTTTAGAGCTTAAAAACGCCCTCGTAAAATAGTTCATTATTGAACTTTCGGAAAAAATTTCACATTCTGCCTTGTAAAGTACTGCAATAATCGTTCAAAGTGGTTTAAAAAAATTTTTATTGTTAAATGAATTGTCAGTAGATATGAGGGTAAGCGGTTCGTTCTTAAAACCGGTTTTACACCGGTTTATAAACCGGTTTATAACCGGGTTTAACCCGAATTTTTAACCAGTTTTTAAACGGTTTTAACTCGTTTTTTTACAATACTAGTTTTTATTAATTTCGATTTTTTTCTTTCTAATAAAAATCAACGGGTTATTCGAATACATGATTTTAAAAATGTGTAATAGGCCTGTTCGCTAGTTGGCTGCTAGAAGTGAAGAATTTAAATCAATATTTTATTTAGTCAACAGCTTATTTCCCTATTAAATTTCTTTTAATGGAATATTAAAATACATCAATTTTAAAGTTTCATTTCTTTATCGATTCCAAACCGAACTCTCACTTTACTAATTATATTTATGTTAAATAAAAAGTATGAGGCCCACAATGCAAAATCAATTTCTAAGTAAACATAACGGTTTTAATATCAAACACTCGCTGAAACTTACCACAGTTAAAAAAAAAAAAAAACAACCAAAAGCAAATATTCAAAGCTTAATATTCCTTTCTCTCTAAGTCTTGGCCAGCAAATAAATCGCAGTGCAGTGGTGGGTTTAAGAGTAAAATGTACTAAGAAAATATTTTATGTTTTATTTTGTTTTTAGTAAAAATTTTTCTTCTACATAATCACTGCAATAAATTTTTATTTCTTTTACTCTTATTAATTAAAAAGAACGACAAATTAATTAATTTCAAACAAAAAAAAAACGAAGATTTATGTTGCATTTATGTATGTATAGACATACATGTATATATGTATGTTTGTATGTAGAAACTAAAATTAAATAAAAACAACCCTCTAGATATTTGTACTTAATCCCTTTTCTCGTTAATGCAGTTTTTAAACGATGAAACTACGGCAATGTTTTATTAATAATTAAACACAAGGGCTGATTATCAATTGGCTCTGAGTGTCCGCAATGTCTGTCTGCCAGTTGGTCTCCTTTTTATTAGTATGTACGTTTGTATGTTCGTAAGCGTGTTCATCTTGGCAACAATATTAAGGATATTGTACTTTTAAGACAAGAGTAATTGCGAAACATAAAACAAAATCTACACAGTTTTTTTTTTCCTTTTTATTTATATTGTTTGCAATTTATTTTCAAAAACAGTGTAGTCAAATACCAGGGTTTAAAGAAAAACGCTAAATGAAAAAACTTAAGTGCTAAAGCAATCGGATTTATATACAATAATTAGAAAATAAAATTCAATAGGTTTTTATTTAAGTTTCCGCATCTTCACAAAAGGTTGTGTGTTGGGCCGTTATTCTATCGTCATCCCGAGACCTCATTAAAATTGCGGAAGTCTTCATATTGCCTATCAAAAATTGAAACAAAAATAGCGATCCGTACTAGTGCCAAAAGAATTGAGTTTCCTACACCAGCAGCTGACATGCACCCCTAAGCCTTGACATTGCCTTTACTGTGCTTTATATATAGTAAAAAGTTTTGCATTCCCATACCTGTTATTTAACCGGTTTAAACCCGGTTTGTAACCCGGATTTTCAACCGGTTTTTAACCGGTTTTTTCTGTTTTGCAGTAATCGGTTAAAAGTGGCTTAAAAAATATTTTTAATCAAACTCTCAAGAGGTATTCAAGTGATCAATTTGTGTTTTGGAACCGGTTTACACTCGGTTTTAAATCCACATTTGCACCCAATTTAAAACCGATTTCTTCTGTCTTATCGCTATCAGTTATGCAGTAATTAGTCGAAAGTCTCTCAAAAAATATTTTTAATCAAATTCTTAGAAGGTAATCGAGTGATTAGCTTAGTTTTTGAACTGATTTGTACCCGGTTTTAAGCCCGGATTCTCACACGGCTTTAAGCCCGGTTTTAAGCCATTTTTCTGCCTTACAGCTGTCAGTTTTTCAGTAATCGGTCAAAAGTGTCTTAAAAATATTTTTAATCAAATTCTTAGTAGGTATTCAAGTGACCAGTTTGGTTTTTTAACCCGGTTTAAATCCGGTTTCATCTGCCTACAGCTGTGTGTTTTGCAGTAATCGGTCAAAAGTGTCTAAAAAAATTTTTTTTCTTCAAATTCTTAGTAGGTACTCGTATTCAAATGATCAGTTTGCTTTTTGAAACCGGTTTTAAACTCCGATTCTAATCCGGTTTCAAACCGGTTTTTTGCCATACAGCTGTCTCTTTTGCATTAATCAGTCAAAAAAGCATTAAAATGTTTTTAATCAAATTCTTGGTAGGTATTCAAGTGATCAGTTCGGTTTTTAAACCCGGGTTTAAACACAGATTCTCACCCTGTTTTAAATCAAATTTTTTTTTTGCCTTCAGTAATCGTTTAAAAGTGTTTTAAAAATAATAGTTAATCAAATTCCTAGTAGTTATTTCAGCGATCAGTTTAGTTTTTGAGCCAGCTTACACGCGATTTTAAACCCGGGTTCCAACCTGCTTTTAAATTAATTTTGTCTGCCCTACAGCTGTTTGTCTGTCGGTTTTTTTACAATTAATCACTACCAGCAATGAACGAATTTAAGCCTAACTGAAAAATTTTGAATTCATTTAAAAGCTTCGTTTCTTTACTTTTTCCAGCATCCACCCCCTCCTTCTCTTTTCTAGTTACTAAACAAAAAATCCAAAAGGGAAATCAAAATTTCATCAATTAAATCCACTTTCAACAAAACAAAAATTATGTGTATGTGCACGCTTTTGTTTTTTTTTTCCTCCTGTTTTTGCAAATTTACACACAGGCAAAATAATGTTTTCGTTCTTGTATTAACATTGTTGTTGTTATTGTTCAATTACAGTTTATACTTTTATATTCAACTGAATACTCTTCTAGTGAACGAATACACTTGCATTTTTCGCATCAATTCTTAAGAGCTGCAGCTGCAGCAGCTTTTGTTTCAGTGATTGTGCACATTTGGCAACCTAAATAAATATGGATGAATTCACATGCAATGAGTGTTTGTGTAGGTATTCGTGTATACATTTTGTAGTGCTAATTATGATATGAATGCTTTATTATTTGAGTTTTCATATCAGTTTTTACTTCTCTTTTGAAGATTATTAAACGATTGGTTCTCTTTGTTGTTGGCAGAGTTCTTTGAAGTTTTCTTTTAGTTTGAAAACATCAGGGATGTATAACAGATTTTTTTACTGTATGTTTATTATTTATTATACATTTGAAATAATGAACTTAAGTCTAATTAAAGAAAATTAACATCTTTTTTTAAATTTATTTTTATATCTTTTATTTCAATAACAAGCTTTAAATGATATTAAAATAACAGTAAATGACAACACATTTACACTGTATGTGCTGCATGCCTTCTGTTTTTTTCTAATTTTGATTAAATATGTAAAAATATACATACATACATACATACATACATACATACATAAATACATACATACATACATACATACATACATACATACATACATACATGCATACATACATACATGCATTAATACATATATTCATAAATACATACATACATAAATACATAAATACATACATACATACATACATACATACATACATACATACATATATACATACATACATACATACATACATACATACATACATACATACATACATACATACATACATACATACATACATACATACATACATACATACATACATACACACATACATACATACATACATACATACGCACGTACAATCGAAATTATGCAAAAAATCAAAACCTTGCAAAATGAACGATTCAGTGAAAAATATCTAAGTGTTTAAAAAAATATTAATTTCACAAAAACAAACATTATTCCTTCACACAAATTAATTTTCACGAAACAAGTCCAAAGTTTCGCTAAAAAGAAAAATCGAAATGTACCCAACAAAGTTAACTGCACAATAAGAAAACCGAGAAAAAAAACATTGAAATTTAAACATAATTTGAAATTTTATAAAAAAAAATAAAGTTTTTAAAAAAACAGGAAAATTACCAAAAAATAGTTTGGTTTGAAAAAAGGAATATTTTACTGAAAAAATAAAAATGTCACATGAGAAACATTTTATCAAGAAAACGAAATTTTAACAAAAAAAAAAAAAAAAAAACAAACGTTATATCACATCAAACAATCCAAAAAACATTAAGATTTCGTTGAAAAATCATAACTTTAAATAATCAAAATTTCGATAAGAATATAAAACATCTTAATTTCGCCATAAACAAAAATTTCACCAAAAAGTCGAAATGTTGATAAAAAAAAAATTGAATTTTCACTAAAACTAAATATTTAAGTTCCGAAAAAATTTCATTTCGCTAAAATCTAACATTTTACAAAAAATCGTAATATCGCACTAAACAAACGAAATTTAAAAAAAAAATGTTATGGTTTCGCTAAAAAATCGTAACTTTACAAAAAAATAAAAAAAAAATAAATCTGAAATGTCACATAAAAAACAATATTTAATCAAATAATTGAAATTTTGCCAAGAATAATTTAAAAAAAAATTAAAAAAAGTCACGAAAAAAGTTTTGCCAAAAAATTTTAATTTCGCCAAATAACAAAAAAAAAATATTTTATCACGAGAAAAATATTCCTTCACGGACAAAATTTCACAAAAAAATAAATTATCATCAAAAATTCTTAATTTACCAAAAATGGAAGTTTTGTCAAAATTTGACAAAATTAAATTTCACTAAAAAGTCAAGTTTTTACTAGGCGTAGTTTTTTATAATTCTTTTGAAATTACATTGTGGTTCGCTTGCGAAGTGTATCCATTAATTCATTTTATACGAACTCATAAAATCCAGTGTTCGTTTTTAAGTGCATAGACAATAAAAACAGCAAAAAACACTCTTCAACCCTCTTTTGTTTTTTTACATATAAAAATCGGTTTTTTGTTCTTATTGTTGTTGCTATTTAAGTTTCGTCCTATTCGTTTCGATTAAGAGTAGTGTACTTTGCAACTCACCCTCTTCTTTTTACACTATGAGATGCTGTTTATTTGAACAAATGCTGCAAAAATGGAGGGGATAAGTTGTGGTCTTTATTTCAAAACGAAAGAAAAAAAATATTTGAACTTTGTGTTAAAGGGCACAAAATATTAAGTAGTTCGTAGTGGCTGAAATAAAATAAAGAATTTTTATTTTAGAATTTTACTACTGAAATATTAAATTTCTCTTACTAAGATAGACTGGCAGACAGACAAACAGACCATCATGTAACATTATAGGGATGTATAGATAAAAATCTTTTACAGACAAACGAGTTCATAACAAAGAGAGTTCTTTTTTAGCAAAAAAAAAAATTCCAACTAACTGTGGCAGACTTACAAAATTCTGTACATGCGAATACAATACGAACGATAGAGTTTTCTACAGCATTAACGATGATGAGAATGAAAAGGACTGTAAGGATGCTGCATATATATATTTTTCTAGTAGTGTTGTTTTGATAAATGTAAACATATTTTATAAATATTTTCCCAAAATAAAATGAGTAGCATAGAGTCCTTAATAAGTAACAGGATGATGATGATGTTGATGCTGCAGCAGCAGCAGCAGCAGTCGTTGTAACAAAAGGGAGTGGCAAATAAAGAGATTTGAATTTTTTGCTTAAAAAGTAAATTATGAAATTATTAAACAGGATGTTTTAAATTATTAAATGATACAGAAATAAACGAAAAGTATTTATTTGCTGGAAGGAGATGTTAGAAATTGAAATAAGTAATCCAGGAGTTATAAAGCAATTAAGTTTTATTTAAATATGCAGATAAAATTATTAATTTAACCTAAAATATTTAAACACATACAAAATTTAAAAAGAAGCATAAAATTAAACAAACATAAAATTAAATAAAAAGTTAATAATAAATAAATTGAAATTAAAAAAATTTAGTAAAAAATGTTTTAAAAAATAAGGCATACTTTTAGGAGAAAAAAAATTATTTACTACAAAAAATTCGTTTTTCCTTTAAACTTTGTTAAATAAATTAGTTTAGAAAAACATATATTACAATCAATTAAACCACTTTTATGTAAAAAACCTAAAAATTTTTTATATAACGATGAAGAAACAAAATGGAATTGAAACATTAAAAAAAATTTCGAAAATTTTTTAGAAAATTGATTTAAATTTTGGATTTAAAAGAATTTTTCTAAAGTTTTTTTTTTTAAATGGGTTAAATTTAAAAAATTAAGTTGATGGGTAGCAACGAAATGGAATTAAAACTATTTTGGAGGCATCTGTATATAACATTTTAAAAATTTTAAATAATTTTAAACACTAGTGCAGGAAAACTAAAGATTTTACAGATAATCGATACAGAAACAATATGGAATTGAAACACTTTTCTCAATTTTTTCAGCTTTTTGAAACTAATGTTCTATTTGAAATTGGAGTGCTAGCAAAAACATAATATTAAACTCCAAATTCATTGTGCTATTTTTCCGGTATTGATTAATGAAGGTGAAAGCACGTCTCGATGGCCATTTCGATACCACTTACTTAGCTCGTCAGGAAACTTCTCACAAATATATTAAATGAACTAAAGATTTTTGTCGAAACTATAAAACGTAATTTTATTTTCAAAATCCTATGAACAAGTTTAAGGCACCAATTAATTAATTAAATCATTCATGGAAAATATCTTTGTATAAAGAAACAAAATGGAATAGAGATTATTCTGCGCGGAATGCAAACATTTTTATTAAACTCTTTTGACACTAACCTATACTAAATATACAATAATAATTTTTTTTTAAAATAACGTTTTTATAGAAATTTAGGGAGGAACAAAATGGAAATGAAAATGTTTCTTAAAAAATGGAATTAAAACTATCCTTAGGCATTATTTTAATACTGTATTAGACTTATTAAATGATAAAAAAAAATTATAAAAAAAAATTATCGTGCAAGAAACTCGTGGAGGAATAAAACGGAATTGACATATTTCAATATTTTAGAAATCCTTTGCAGAAATATAGAAATCAATTTTTATGTATTTGTTTATATAAAAAAATATTTTAACATAAAATATTGGTTTCTTAAAGAAACACTGCGGAATTAAAACCCTTTAGTAAGTCTTAAATATGGATGGAGTAAAAATTTGTTAGAAACAGTTTTGAATGCTATAAAGTTCTATGAAAGTAAGAAAACTAAACTAAAAGTAAGTAATTTTCATTTAGTTTCAATTCCATGCAATTCCTTTCAGAATTGGTGTTTCTTTTTTAACATTTTCTTTGTAAAAATATTTAGGAAAATTAATATTAAAAATTGTAATATAAATGAAAATTTTCCTTAATTAAACTTGAAATACTCGTAGTAACACACACACACCTTTAAGTTGTGTTTGCAATTAAAGCTTAAAAATCAATTTTTTTTTTAATTAGGAATTTATTTTCTTGAAGGAACAAAATGGAATGAAACCATTTTCTCGTTATTTTTTTTGTTTTTGTTAAAAAATTTAATAAGTAATAGGTGTTTGTGATCTTTAAAGTAAAATCAATTAGCCCTTATCGAGGTACGATGTGGAATTGAAACATTTTCCGTTTTTATTAGAAAAAAAGCATTATTAAGTTTTTCTATTCCATTTTAATGCTTTTATTTGAAATTTGTTTAAGAACAAATGTAAAACGATTTTACAGCGGAACAATGTGGAAGTGAAACGAAGTGTCATTCCACTTTTTATTGATGTTTAGAAGGCATTATTGTGACTTCTAAGACAAATTTTTAATTAAATTTCTTATTCATCTTCTTTTGCAGAATGTATGGGAATGAACATTTTTCTGCTAAACCAAAAAGAAAAAAAAACTTGTTGAAAAGTTTTTCCACTTTTCGCTCTCCCATTTCAGGGTGTTGTTTTGAGTGATGATAATACATATGTATATTATTTTTTCTTATGTTGTTGTGGTTGTTGTTCTTTATCCCCTGCATTTTGTATGTAAGCATATTTCTAGGTTAAGGGACGTTAGATGTTAAAAAAAAAAAGAGGGTAGTTTTTATTAATCCTGCTACAATGGTTGTATTGTTGTTGCTGTATTATTGTTGTTGATTTTGCTGTATTTGACATTTAAACATTAATATTACTGCGCTTAAGTTTTTCATTGACGTACATGGTTTCCTTTTTTTATGTGAAACAAAAAAAATGATTTTAAGTTTTGGAAATCTTTTGTTTTAAAATTAATGATTTTTATTATAAATCGGAATGAAAACTTTTAATTGGAATTTTAGGCTTTCAGAAATTTTTCAGCCTCATGTGCATAATTTATGAGCGTATTTTAGTTTATTTTTCGTTTTTTTTTTTGGAGATTTAAAAAATCTGTATAACACTTGATTATTTTTTTCTTTAATAGTTTTGGTCTTGTGCAGATAAAAGTATCCACTCCTTTTTATCCTGTTCATTGAAAAGCATCCTTTTTTCGGGAGATTTTTTTTATACAAAAAAAAAATTATAAAAGCTATTGAAAAAATAAAAGAGTAATTGTACACATATGCATGTATGTATGTATGGATGTCCGTATAGGAAATTTTAAAATAGGTATAAAGTCAACGCATTACAATAGTAAATGCTGCCTGCTTAAGCTGCTGTCCATAAATTTCTTGTGATATTTTTTGCTCCTTTTGCTTTAAAAGCTTTTTTTTCCTCTATACCATCAAAAGAGTAATTGTGTGTGTGTGTATAAGGGAGAGTGTGTGTATGTGTACAAAGAGTCAATGAGGGTTTGTGTTAAACATGGAAAATTGATTTTTCCTGCTTAGTGCCGTATACCGGAAATTTTTCAATAATCTTCTGACAAATATTTAAGAGTCATCGGAATATGTTTGAATTTCTTTTAATTTCTTTTCAAAAAAAGTTCTTTTATTTTTCATTTTTTTTTTTTAATTTCTGTATCTGGTAGATTTTGATGAAAAACAATGTTAATGCCCCGTTTCAGCAGTAAAATATTTAAAGAAAAACATACTGCTGTGACAGGACAATATCATTGGCAATCACTTCATTTTTTAAAGGCAGAACATGTTTTAATTTTTTTTTTTTATTTTTATTTTATTGTAATTTTTTTCCAACTTTAAACACCATTTTAAGGCCAAAACCTTGTTTATATCCTTTAGTAAACTTTTTTGTCATATTTAAGTTTTGCTTAGTTTACAAATTATTGTAAAGGAAATTTAAATTTTTTCTCTAATACAATTGCAATAGAACTAAGTAACATGTAAAGAAATCAAACAAACAAAATAAAAGGCTGCTTTTTTGGCTTCAGCTAAAGAGAAATTGCACGTATGAAATCCAAATGGTAACTGAATGGCAGACTATTGAATTTGTGTCGTGTGAGGGTAGATTTCATACACAATTGCTAACGTTACCAACATTACAGACATCCCAACTAAAGAACCTAATGGAGTAAATGAAAGCAACTAAAACAAAATAAAATCATAAAATACCACCAACAATTTCTGCAAGAATCGTATAAAACTCTCTTTCTAATAATAAAAAAATACTCTCGCCTATTTAAATTTAAATAAGAATAATTCCAATAGCAGAAAGAAAAAGTGGTGGGAGATTTAAATAAAATAGCGCATAATCCAACAAAGTAGAAAAATTGAAAAAAAAATTAACAAAAAAAATTTTAACCATTTTTCCTTTATTTATTTTATTTTCTCGAACCTTTAAATACTTTTATTTTTTCTTTGGGCTGTTTTACATTTTTATTTTAAAATGCTTAAAATTTTTATTTATTTTTTTTTTCAGTGTAATTCAAATTTTTGTTGTTATTCTATTAAAAGCATTCATTCCATCCCCTTTTGGTATACACAATTTAACAATGAAAGCTCTCAATTCTTTTAATTTTCTTAATGTTAAAATCTAATTTTAATGGTCTCTCTTTCTCAGTCTCTCTTTTAAGCTTTAACTATTTCTCTATTTAATTCATTACTCCATTGATTTTCTTTTTACAGTTTCCCTATTCCGTTTTAATACATATTTTGAAATCTTATTACGGGTGAGTGGGTGTCTATTTGCGTTGCCAAACTTTTAAAAAGCGCTGAAATCTACAACAAAAAAACGCATATTTTGTGAAAAAAGCACTACATTGTTTTTTTTTTAATTTAAATTAACTCGAAAAATGTTAGTGTCAATATTTAAAAAGCGCTAAAATTCTACTAAAAGCACCAATTTGACAACGCTGCTGGTATCTATAATGTTCTTCTACTCTCAATTGCTCTCTCTCTCTCTATCTCTCTCAGTTCTTTGTTCTTGTGCTAGCGTGTGTGTGTGTGTTAATTTATTATCTATTTGCCAAATTTTTCTCAATTTCTTTTACTTCCATTTTGTCAATGAAAACAGTTAAATATTATAATTCAATTGGAATATACTTTCCTGTATTAGTGTAAGTATGTATATGCATGCATGTGTATATGCATATATTTGTGCAAGTGGGGATGTATTAATCTCTGTGTTTATGTTAACCACCCCTATAAATCATATTTCCAATCTGAGCTGCCATATAATATTTTTTTGATCACAGCGGAAGAGAAAAATAATGAAAAATCTGTTAAGAAAAAATATTCCACAAAATAATTTTTTTCCAAAGTTTCTGTGCTGCCAGATTTAGCAAAAATAAAATAATAAAATGTTTCTTCTTGCAAATTACGTAACGTAACGTAAATTTATTTATTTTTATTATTTAATCGTCTTAAAAAAATTGAAATACGATGTAACATTATTTGTGAATATCTGACGGTGATTGACAGTTTTTCATAAAAGCTTTTTGTACAATCAATAACAGTTTGACGTAAACATTCATCCACCAAAGATGCATAAAAAAAGATTTTACATCATCGAAGATCCAATACTGCTCAAGTAGAAGTTTATGCACCCTAGATATCTTGACGATTTTCTTAGGTATTGCTAAACAGCAAACATTCTGATATACTGACGCCATATGTTGCTATGGATCATCACATCTAGTGCGTAACGATAATTTTCTGTGGTTGGAAATTAAACAACGTTACGCCTGCAAAAAGAGTTTCGTCGTAAACTGAGCAGCGACTATAAGCTTTTCAAAGTGAGCATTTGATTGAATAAATAAATCACTAAATCATTTCGTTGGTTAACTGGTAACCTGTATGTCTAAAGTGGCCACAATATTTTTCTATATCAAAAACTGAATTAAAAACGCGGATATTTATACGAAATAAAATAATTAATTATATTTTGAAGTTCTTAATTTCTTCTTCTTTTTTTTTTTGTGGAGTTACCGGATCTATTTTTAAATAGAAAAAATATTCGTGAGTAATTTTTAAATGTAATAAAAAGTTTAGACAGAACCGATTAAACGGTCATAGTAATCGACATTCTATGCACTATAGGTCAATTCACATCACCAATTGGAACACCTTTTGATTTTAAGATTTATTTTTATGTTACCAGCAGCCTTATTCTGTAAGTCGCCAAAGCTAAAACTCCATCGCTAAAATCTATAAAATCCATTTAGCGATTTTTAGCTGTAAAGGCAATTCTGTAATGTATATTGCTTAATTTGGCGATGTCTAAAAATCCAATTCGCCGTAAATTTATCGTCATCGCTAAAATTTTCTAAAATTGTATTCTCTATTTCAAATAAGCGATTTTAAATAAAAAATAAATAAAATTTTTAGCAACGAATATTTTTGAGTGCTAAAATTTGGGTAAAACATATACATTTTGTGTTTTTTATGTAAATTTTATTAATTTTAGCAATGAAAGTGCAGGAATATATGCTAATTCACTATATTTGCTAATTTAAATAATCAAAATCGGTGATTTTAATAATTTGTTCGGGATAATTAGCACAATTTTTTTGAAGGTAATAAATTTAATTTAAATACGGGTATTTAAATGCTTATTATTTTTAATTTAAATCTATTTTTTCTTCAAAGGCTGTTGTTGACGATTGTTTTGTGTTAACTTTTTGTACAAAATATTAGTGTAAAATAGTGTTGCATCTTGAAAATATGTTACCATCAGTGCGGCGGTTAATAATTCCATGGCTAACCGCAACATTTAATTTACACATGTTTTTATTCAAGTACATACGTTTTAAGTGTGTATATTCGGAGGATTTTAAAAATTTTCTAATAAATTTAAAATAATTTTTATAAATACATTATATACATATGTTGAAAACTTTTTGTGGGTAAACGCTAATCATTTTAAGAAAAGCGAATCATAAAGTAAGGTAACTCTAATACGAAGCTGTCACAATATATTTGTCTCTTTTTAACAGCAATTTATAAAAGTAGAGAGAAAGGATAAGTATAGTGATAGCAAATTAGCTACGGCGAAAATATAAAATTTAGCTAAGCGATTATACATACAGAATACAAATTTGGAGATATAGCTAAAATATTTGCCGTAATTTATTTTTAGCTTTTTAGCGATCGAGAATTAGATTTAGCTACGAGAATTACAGAATAAGGCTGCTGCAGTACGGCTTCCGTAGTGGATGCTCTACGAGTGCCTACTGTCCTTCTTTTCGGAAAAATGGCGCAAATCCATTCAATATTTTTGCGAAAGCAAGGTGGTGGCTTTAGATATTTCCAAGGCGTTTGGTGTCGGTGATAGCTTTTCTCGATTTATATCGAGCTTTTCCAGGGATCGCAATATGTGAGTTGTTAAAGATGGGATCTCATCAAATGAGTTTATGTTTAATTCAAGGGTATCGCAAGGTTCCGTCCTCTTTCCTACCCTGTTTCTTATTTTTCTTAACAAACTTCTACGTCGGATATTTAACCCTATTTATTCTTTCTTAGATGACAGTAGCATATGACTTTCAGATTAATTTCTCAAAAAGCCAAGCCTTTTAGAAATAAGGGCTAAGCGAAAACACATAAACGATACCCTGAATAGCGATCTTTTGGCAATCTCCGAGTGGGGTCTTAAGAACAGGGCTCAATTTAACGCTCATATAACCCAGTGCTGTGTGCTTTCGCAGAGGCATATGGCTGAATATGCTTCCTCATCCGTAATTATGGGTGATATAGATATTAAGGAATCAGAAACTCTCGATGTTCATGGCATAAAGATTTAATATGATGTTCGGTGAAACAAACAAATTTTTTATGTCGCAAAAGAAGCAATCAAGTAAATAGGTTTTCTGAAACGGTGTAAAAAATACTTTGTTCCATCTGATCTCCTCGCTATCTATGGCACGTTTATCAGATTATAATGGAATACAACTTTCATGTATGGGCTGGTGCTTCAAAGACTATTTTAAAGTAACTCGACTGCGTGCAGAGAAGAAGCTTATCGGTGACAGTAGAGTATCCAGATCTATTTATTTACTAAAGCAGCTTAGCATTGTCGGGTGTGTTTCACTGTTTTATCGTTACTGCAACCGTACGTGCTCATGAAATCAGAAAACTTGTTCCTGAAAACCGTAATTTCGTACGTGCAACTTCCTTTGCATATAGAGCGCATCCCTTTGTGGTCGATAGGCCAGTGAATCGTACTACGCATTATAGAGAAAATTCGTTTTTTTTTTGCCGAACAGTTCGTATGTGGAATAAATTCCCTGCGGAGGGGTTTCTTGTCACTTTCAGTGTGCAAAGCTTTAAATCAAATTTCCACAACCATTACTCCCTCTATCCCCCTTCCCATTACCTAATTTTCTAGTTCTGGCACAACGCATTGCATAAGTAGGGGTCATCAAAAAAAGTGGAAAAAAGGTATATTTAAGTTTGTCATTCCGTGTGTAATTACTACTATTTCCATTTCCGATCCTACAAAGTATATATATTCCGACTTCGTATGCATATCAATGTCGATTGAGCCATGTCCGTCTCTCCGTTTGATCGGCCGTGTTAGTGTTGGCTCGGCAAACTTGACTTTACAAATAAAAAAATAAGTATGTCAATCGATCAGATATGGTGTCGAAAGAGGTGCTATTGGAAATCAACATGATCGGTACATGTCCTACGAGGCAGCAGGCAAAACACCACGTCTAACTCTAACTTTTTTATGGCATTTGGAACAATAAAGTAACTCCAATCAAAAAAATAAGTGTATAGGGCGATAGAGAATTAAAAAAAAAAACATCAAGCGTAAAAATTGGCGCTCACCCATATTTTTCGAGTTCGGGGTTCTTAAATTTTCAAATTTTTTAAATTATCAATATCGGTATCATTTTAAAGGTTTTGAAGAGATCTTTAAGGAGATACTAAATTTTTTTAAAAAAGTGCTTAATCCATTAAAAGCCGATGTAATTTTTAATTAAGGGTGGCGCCCCTTTTATAGTTCATAATACATGTAAAAAACACGCCTGTTCTAGCATCCTTTAATTTTTAAAATTATGAACTATTCTTAAGACGAAACCAATCTGTAGGCATAACTTTTCAAATAAAGAAAAATTTTACAAAATCGGTTCAGAAATGACTGAGCTCTGCAGGCACAAACATAAAAAAGCAGCATTCACACGAATTGATAGCCTCTTTCTTTTTTTAAAAGTCGGTTAATAATAATGATGTCTTTTCCAAAACCACTTTTTTCTATTAAGGAGAATACAGCAACAATTCATACTGAAGCTTAGTAAAACTTTATTGAAGAATGAAGGAAATTGTTAGAAAAAGATTTCTATAGTTTCTATATCTCAAAAGAAAACTACAATTACTAAAGATGAAAACTATAAGTTTTTATAAATTATCAACTCTTATTTCAAAATTCTAAATCTGGCAACCCTAATGCCAAGAGAGTGACTTTAGTACTTTTTCATATTTTCTTTGTAGTTTCTTTTCTGTTATTTTTTTATGAATCTAGGAGTCATGCTCCTTAATAATAAATCACAACAAAAAAAGAGGAAAAGGAAACATAATGAAATTATAATTTATTTTATCAAGCATATATTTTCAATTACTCACCCTGTATTAGTTGAAATTATTTTTGTGTGTTTTTTTTTTCTTTATGGTTACTAAAAATATGTTCTATGATTTAACCCATATTTTTTCTGCTATTGTTTTATACACGCATCAAACAGTTTCGTTTTCTTAATGAAACTGGAAATAAAAACTTGTGAATAAAAGAGTTTAGAAATTATAAAACGAAATTTTTTTAATTGCTTTTATCACACAATAATTAAAAAGTTTTTAAAACAGTACTTTTTATATATAAAACTTTTATACTCAAAAAGAAACGGGTAAAATCCCTTCAGTACAGGGATTGCATATGTGATTTGAACCATATCCTTTCGAAATATTACAGATAGTGGTGCTCCCCTGGTACCATGAGTAGTAAATTTTAGTTTAGGCGCTTAAAAGCCCTGCTGAGGGATGGCTTTACATACCTTAAAAGTAAAAGCATCAAGAAGGGAATATCTTCATGAGATATGGTAAGAACTATTTGTTAAAGTCCGGGTTACCTCTTTCATAAAAGTTCTTACATTATTGAAACTGACAGAATTCAAATTAAAGTGTTGGTAACCGTTCCAATAAAAATTCGAAAACTACTGGATGGTAGACGCAGAAAGCTGGGTTCAGCCATCTGTATATATTGTTAAGTTTTCCCTTTTAATAGAACAAACGTACGGATTCTTTTGATTGCAAATACCACTGTGGCTCATAATTCTGTATTTAAACTTTATGGCTTTCTCTGGCTATATTCCTTGATCCTACCGGTCTTGTTCCTTGGTCTCGAATTTACTGAACATGCGTTATTACTACAAACGCAGCCATCCACGCTACACTACTGTGTTACTCCGGCGAGACATGAACTACTCGATGCCTTGTTTAGTAACCTTAACCATCCACAGACTTTTCCACTACTTGTTTAATCCAAGCCAGTCATCCTTTTAATCCACTAGCCACAACACACGTTGCTCCGCTTTTGTTAGCTAAATTGTGGTTTTTATTCTATACACACACCATTAGTTGAATTAGCTTATTCACCACGCTCATACGGATAAAACTACAGGGTTGCCAGGTTTTATTATTCGTAACAATATTATACTCGCAGTCCATACTTTGAGGAAGGCAGATTTTAGGCATTAAATGAAAAGGTCTCGACCGCAAAACTATTGGGCTAGATGGTGTACTTCCGGCCAGTATTAGAAAATCCAATCTGTCTAATGAATAGAAAGGTGTGTACACCTGCCAGTGTTCAGTGCTTCAGAGATAAAAGTATACATCCACCTGTATTACCAACTCAAAAACGACTTATATAACATTAAAAGTAAGAAGAAGAAAAAATAAGATAAAATTACTAAAAATCATCTTTAACTCTACAATTTTAGACGTCTCTGGACTTTTCTGAGACTACTCCAGCAATCAACGGAAGCGTGTCGTCAAATTGTCACAAAACCTTGAATGATGTCCAGCACATTTTAGATACCAGTTCCACCTTCAGCTTTAACTCATACTAACCTGTGTGAGGTGGAGTTATGCATTACGAGAACATGAAGCATTTCAAAGAGCGAAAGAGACTCAAGTGAAAATAATTTCTTAGGAAAAGGAACAAATCTGACTTCAGTTACAAAAACGCAAACTACAGCTTGTAGTAGAAAAGTTAGAGTGTGTTGGTCGCTGGCTTATCAGCCACAGAAACTAAAGACTTTACGTGGCCACACAGGAAATAATCGAGAGGTGTCAGATTGCATAACCTTCGAAGTAAATTGGAAGTTTAATTTTTCAAACTCAACTTTCGCGAAATTTTGGTTTTCACCCTGATCTTTTTCCCCTGGTCTTTAGGCAGCGCAAGAAAAATCGTTAAAGAGAACTAAAGAGAGAAAGAGAGAGGAAGAAAGAAGAAAATTGTCTTGTTGCATTATCGGAATGTCTAATTACAATATGGCTTCAACGGACAATTGCTTCTCATCTTCTTTTGTTTGAGTCACCTAAATTTTTTTAATATTTTCTGCTAATCACGATAACCACAACACTCGTACAGACGATTTCGTCCTGCTTTAGCAATGCAGAAGGCCTTAATGTTGAATTAAAATTCCACATAAATATTTAAAATATTTTTGCTTGGTGATTTTCTTCCTTTTAATACAGTTTCTATTCTAAAGTATCAAAATGACAATGCATCTTTATTTTATTGTTTTTATTTTTTTTTTTTTTTTGCTTTTTATTTCATTTTGTGAGATTTATTGGTTTCAGGAAAATTTATTTCTTTTTTTGTGTTTTTGTGTTTTTATACATAAAGTGTTTCTTCTTTTTTTGCACATTTGACATGGTTTTCGATGGCTGTTTTTTGTTAATTTTTATTACATTTCTCGTTTAGCATTGGCATGGAAAAATCAATTTGGAGGGAGCATGATTTATTAGGTTTTTATTAAGGATAACAAATAAAACTTGTGCCTGGAGAAAGTGAAGGGAAGGGTGTCATAAAATTCGCACATTAATTAAATTTTTAGTCATTTGTGCTTTTAAATATTTAAAATAAAAAAAACGATAATTTGACAGCTGACAGTTTTGAGGTTAATAAAAATGAAAAAATATTTTAGAAGTAATAATTGAATGGCGCCAGCTTCTTCGTCTAGTTCCAATTTGTTGTTGTTGAAATTCTGCAATAAGACCCAAGTTTGTAATTCACCTCTGCAACGTACGTAATAAATGTTTGGAGGGCATTTTGGGTAGGAATTGTTATTGAATATAATATAACCGAAAATAGCGCTATTAAAGCAGCTCGATATAGCGATTGAATAATAGAATCCTTTTGCCTTAATTGCATAGAATTTATATTGAAAGACATGTAATATCTACAAGATCATAACACACGTGTCAAATAGTTTGTTAAACAATTCAATTTTTGTAGAAAGAAATATCTGGACATTTAATTGCTTCTTTAAGAAATAAAAATGTGCCTTTAAAAATCTTTTTAGAATTTCTTTTAATAAGAATAATTTAAATCTGGCATCTATCACCAACGTTGTCAACTTTTAAATTAAATGAAATCTGAAATAGAACAGTTTAAAAACCACTGACAACAGTGCTAAAGCACTGAGTTGATAACGCTGTTGTCTCACACTGCTCTTTTAGGTTGTGGTGAAAATTCGGCATCGATCGGAAAAGTGTGTAAATAAGTTTGTCATTCCGTTCGTTATTTCTACAATACTCATTTCCGACCCAATAAAGTATATCAGCCCAATTATAAACAAAAATTCAATGCGAGTTCTTTCACTTTTCCCTTTTCTGCAATTATAAATTTTTTCCCCTTTTGATTGTCAGCGGAAAGTGAAAAAACTCGGGGGAAAAAAATTATGAAATAAAAATTATATGAAAATAAACAAAAAAAAAACTCCCTTCAAATTACAATGATGCCACTTTTTTATAATTTTAGTCCCACGGAATTCAGAATTGGATTAATCTTTTCTTGAGAAAATTTTTTTCCGTTGGAAATAAATTCCTTGAGAATATTCATAATTGGGCTGTATATATTCTGACTTCTTATGCATAGTGAAGTCGATTGAGCAAAGTCCGTCTGTCTGTTTGTCCGTCCGTGTTAGTGTTGAAGTCAAGTTTGCTAAGGCACTAGATTAGCTAGAGAAAATTTAAATACATCAATCGATCAGACATAGTGTCGAAAATTTTACGATTGAAAATCTGCATGATCGGTCCATGTCCTTCGAAACAGCGGGGAAAACACCACGCCTACCTCTACTTTTTCTATATTGTTTGGAGCAAAAAAAAAATATATGGGATGATAGAGAATTAAAAAATAAGAAAAAAATATCTAGTGAGAAAATTGGCGCTAGCCCATATTTTCCGAGTTACGGGGCTCTGAAATTTTCAAATTTTTTTAAAATATCAATATGGGTATCATTTTAAAGCTTTGGCAGAGATCTTTAAGGAAAACTTAACTTATTAAAAAATGCTTAACCCATTAAGAGCTGATGTATATGTATGCAGTAGCAAATTTTTTTATTCTTTGTGACCCCAATATTTGCTTTTTTGATTGGAGCTACTTCACTAAACTAGATTTACATATGTGGTAAAGGGTGTATGAGATTCGGCATAGCCAAATATAGCACTCTGGTTTTTTATATTTTTTTTAGGTTAAATTTGCTTAATATTCGTTTTTATACCCAGTGAACAATTTTATGCGAAATAAATAAATCTGATTTTTGTTGCCAGACATTAATTTCATTGCTGCAATAGTTTTTCGGCGTTAACATTGAAGGGATCAATCGATAATAAGATTCACATGTTTGCGCTTATTTTACCTATAAGACTTTCAGTTTACGAATAAATCAAGTTTAATATTTTAAATCGTTTTTTGAACCTAATGTTTTATTTGAAATAGATTCTATAATTGATTACGATTAGTTTTATTTAAACTCTAGAACGCTCAGATAATGAATAAATTGAACATCAATTTTTTTATTAAAACAATAAAATTTAAGGCTTAAAATCGATTTTTATAGGGAATCGAAAAATTTCGTTTTTTTTAGTCTTCAAATCGCCTGATTAACGACTAAATATAATTATATATAAATGTTTTTTGACCTTTTAAAATAGTTTTTCTTTTCTGTTTTTGTTTGAAAAAATAATTTGATTTTAATTTTGTTATTTTAAAAAAAATAAAATCTAATTTTTTGTTTCCTGTTTCCTGATGATGCCACCCAAAGGTGTGGCGAAATATAGAAAATATAAATAAAAATTTTTATTATTTATCAAACTGACCTAGTGCTTAATAAATTAGAAAAGAAATACTAAATGTAATTTTATTCAAATTCATAAGTGATAACAGAGTTCTATTCAAATTCAATAAAAACTAAAAAAAAATTAATATTTTACAAGTAAAAACTCTTATGAGCAGAAACCTACACTAAAGCACTTAAAATTTAAAAACAAATAAAAGCTTTTTTAAAAACTCTAAAAACTATACCAAGAAATTAAAATTTTACAAAAAATACAAAATATGTCCGACCATAAGGGAATAGTTTAGAAAAAAAATCATAATTCGCCAAGAAAAAAAATTATAAAATTCAAAAGAATGTTTATTTCCAAAATATCAAGAAGACACTACTGATAAATTCAAAATTTAAACAAAATTTAAATTTTAAAAAATCCTAATTTCATTAAAAAAATTTCTCTACGCAAACAATGAAAAAAAAATCGGAAAAGAATAAAAATTTTTAAGTTTAAATCATGTTTTCTCAAATAATAAATTCTCATGATTTATTCAATGTTAATCAATGTTTTGCAAATTAAAAAACTTGTAATTTTATATTTAAATTAAATACAATTTGCTTTTTCTTTTAATAAAAAATAAGAATTTTTTATTTTCTACTTTTGAATTACAACAACTTTTTTGGCGAAAAAAAAGACAAATGAAAGAAAAACTCACAATTAGAGACAAGGAAAAGTTTTGTTTAATGAAATGTTAATGGTCGTAAAATTCCAAATACATGCAAATATACTGATGTCACCCGAAATTAATTAAAAGAGACACAGGCACCCAAACACCCACAATTATTTAAGCAATCGCATACAGACACACACACACGCACACACATGCATTAAACCATAACACAGGAAATAGAAAGTCAAACGTTTAACAATTTTTCATTTAAATAATTCCTAATTTATTTTTATTATTTTTTGTTTGCTGGGATTCACATGCATGAAATCAAATTCTACAAGAGACTAAAAAAAATTTCAATTTTAGTTTTTAACAATTGTTAAAGGAACTTTAAATTTTGTTAAGCATTAAGGTAAATAATTTTCCTAGAACTTTTAGCAAGCCTTACAAGTGTTTTTGTATAAAATTTTCTTACAGTGTATTTTTATTTGAATGCTTCTAATTCCGTTTAAAAAAAATACTTTCTTGGAATTATTTTGTATAAAAATATTTAACGTTTGGTAATAAAGTAATTAATATTTGTTAGCACATATATGGCTTTGCTTTAGTTATTTGAAAAATATTAGATATCCCAGCGAACATTTATTGCCATCAAAAAAAAATTTTAAAAACAAAAACTTTCAAATGATAAACAATTTTAATTTTTACATATCTCCACAATTTAATACAATTAAAGCCTGGTACTCTGTTCAAATTTGTGAAAATTGTTGAGAAACATTGAATATTTCATGTGGAATATTTGACATTTAAAGTGTGGTATCATTGTTTTAAAAATGTATGTAAAAGACATACGATCAGCTGTTGTTTAAAAAATTCCACATGAAATAATGCCTATTTGCTTTATTTCACAGCTTTGATAAAATGTTGCCAGAAACATTTCATATGTTTTTCCACAGTAAAAACAGAGTACTACTTCTGCAACATTTTTTCATGAATTTTTCATAAAAATTTTTTATGTATGTAGTTTGACAGCATTCCGCGTGAAAAACAGAACAGGGTACCAGGCTTAACAAAAAAATAAATAATTTGTGTAAAAATATTGAATTTAAAATAAAAATTATTTTAGGCGTTTTATCTTTAAAGTGCATTTATTAAATCGAGTTGCTATTACATTTTGCCAAATCAAGAAATGTTCCAAAAAGTTCAACTATGGATTTTGCACTAATGCACTTAAAAATACTACGCTGATGAAATTTAAAGGTTTAGTAAAATAATTCTTCCAAAGAAATCGACTTCAAAACAGATTTTGGCTATCTGTCTATAACAACACCGTTTAAATTTCAAATTCATGTAAATTGATGTTTTATACTTGTTTCAGCAGTCGTATACACCAAATTAAATGAACTATTGCGGCACCCTGTAATACTTGGTACTATAAGGGTCATGGCAATTGACATTCTGTCCAATTTGAAAGCGTTTGTCTATAACGGTTAGAAATAGGCCCATCTAATTTACATAAACTATGGGAACACCCTTTTATTTTTATCATCGAACTATAAGCTGGTTGATATAGCCGACTAAGCAATAAGTTTCAGCTGTCTTTAACGGTTCAAAAGTTTGGTCACATACACAAAATTACCTGAACTATTGGGACACCCTTTAATTTCCAAATCAAAATGTTATACTTGTTACAGCAGAGTAAACAATATAGGTTCTTTGTAAATTTTAACTGTTTTAAAGTATGGCCGCATAAATCAAATAAAACGAACTATTGTGACACCCTTCAATTTATAATTTTTAATTTTATTAATACTTGTTACTATAACGTTCATTCTGTCCAAACGCTCGTCTATAACGTTTCAAAAGATAAGCCCATTTATGTCAATTAACGTCACCTATGGGGGCACCCTTTAATTTTAAAAACGGGATTAATCTGTAATCAAAAATTTTGAAATAAAGAATAACGTTTTAAAATCGGTTAAAAAACAAAAGTAACTTTCCGATGAATTGATTACCTCCTTTTTTTAAGTCGGTTAAAAAGTAAGAAACATAAATAGCGCCTAAGTATTTTTAATATCAGGTAGGGTTGCCAGACGGGCCTGATTTGGCCTGATTGTCAAGTTTTTTAATGCGCGTCAAGTGTCAAGTGAAAAAGTGATTTGTCAATGTTTTTTGTAAGTTAATTTTTTTTTCTCAAATTTATTCTAGCTACATATGTAATAATACTTAAAAAAGTAAGTTTATATTTCTAAAAAACACATCGATAGAGCATATTTTTACTATCTATATTTCTTAAGATAGTACCTATATTTTTTTTAAATAACGCCTAAGTTTTCTCTAAAATATATAACGACTGAATTTTTATTCTTATATTGTTTTTTGTTTCTTTCACATTGTTTCTGTTATTTTTACTTTTAACGATATTTTTGTTTTTATTCTAATAATTTTTTTTCAAAATCAAGTTTTTTTTTTTGGGCAATGTCAAGCTTTTTGGCAAATTGGATCTGGCAAGCCTAATATCAGGTAACTATTCCAGCACCAAAAAATTAAAACAGTTCACAAGCATGTGACATCCAATTTTAAACTTTTAATCGGTGATCCACATGAAATTTTCCGATTTTTTGCATTTTTATTTTCGTCTTAAGTTATTTGCACAATTTACACTTCCGACAGGATATTTATTTAAGACATTTGTTTTTGACAGAAATATAACAAAATATTTTCTTTCTACTCGTGACTCAATATTTAATTAAGCAATATTTTTCCATCCTTATTTTATTCATCTCATTTATGTCAATGAGAACATCTCTTAAAAATATTTTTTTGCCGATGCCAGACAAAATTTGCTTGAAAATCGTTGAAATAACACGTCAAAGCTATCTGTAGAAAATATTTTTAAATTTGTTTGTTTGTGATGCGTTAAAATATTAACCGTAAAAAAATACTTTTTTAACACGAAGCCTCATTTCTACGCCAAGCTGTATTTTTAATTTAAAATGTTTTCATCGAAAATTTAATTAGCCCAATTATGAATATTCTCACGGAATTTTTTCCCACGGAAAAAATTTTTCTCGAGAAAAGATTCCTCCAATTATGAATTCCGTGGGGAAAAATAATGAAAAAGTGGCATCACAGTAATTTGAAGGGAGTTTGTTTTGTTAATTTTCATATAATTTTTATTTTACAATTCAGAATACCTACTTTTTTCCCCCGGACTTTTTTCACTTTCCGCAGTCAATCAAAAGGGGAAAAATTTATAATTGGAGAAAAGGGAAAAGTGAAAAAACTCACAAGGAATTTTTGTTTATAATTGGGCTGAATATATTTCAATTATCCAATGCGAAATAAATTTATTTTTCTATTGTTATTTAGCGCATTGTGTCCTTTTATAATTTTGAAAAAAATATTCGTTCTTTTAAAAACAAGAAAAATGGAAATTTAGAAAAATATTAAAGTGGTTACCGTGCACCGAAAATGGTACACGTGGCCTAGAAATGACACATTCACATTTACAACTTGGCAGGGAACGTGTTATTAAAAGAAAAACATTTTTTTATAACAGGGATTTTAAAATGTGTGGAACTAAAATTAAATTAGTGAATTTTTATTTGTTTGTAATACATGTGCTTTCATTTACTTATTGAGTTGATCGAAGAGATTAAAATTTGGCGTTCAAATTAAAATTGAAAATGTGAAAATTAATGCAACTATTTAGCACTTAATTTTTTCTAAATTTGATGCTGGAAACATTAGCATAAATAAGATAAATCTTAAATGACATTTTACTCTGACAATTTGGCAACACTAGAATATTCTTCGAAAACACAAACCAGCTAACTGTTGACCAGAAAGGGAAAATCACGAGCACTACTAAATAAAGCAAGACAATTTTTTATAAAATATGCAGTGTCTTTGAAAATTTATAAATAATTTCGTTTTGATCTGTATAAAATCTAATTTTTTTTCAAAAATAAATAGAAGACATATCGTTTTAAATATATAACGTCATTATTATTATATTCTAAGCGAAATAATTGGAAAAAACGAGCAAGTGATTTCAAGTCTGCAGTCATTTTGCTAAACGTTTTAAATCACGAATTTCATTGTATTTTGTACGCAGAACACATTTTGCGTGATTTGAAATCACTTTGACAAAATGTGATATGTTGAACAGACCTGTACTCGTATATATACATATATTAAAATCTGGCATCTGCACACTGAGCAAGCGCTTAAAATTTTAATATCTTTATTGTAGCACCTGGCAATGCTCTTGCAATAGTGATTGTTAAACTGTGCAGCTTGACCCTGGAGTTAATGTCGACGTCGTTGACGGCGTTTCAACGCCGAAAAAGTTGAAACAGATTGAACTTTTACGGCGTTGCAACGCGTTGAGATTAACTGCTCTCATACAATTTCATACGATTCAACTTTTTTTTTGACATTTGACGCCGTCAACGACGTCGACATTAACTCCAGGGTGAGTTGTTGCGGAATGGTTTTATTAAGAGGAAATTACTGTATTGAAATTTAAAATTAAATTTTATATTTAAATTTAAAATTTATAATTAAATATTTATGGTTATGAAACAATATTTCATTTAATTATAGAAGAATGTTTTGCCATTTAGCATTAGCAACAACAAAAAAGTGATGTCATTTAAGTCTTTGTAGAACAAACTTCAATACTGTCCAAACTCAAACTCTTCAATACTGTCCCTTTCTATCACCGCATATATTTAAAAAAACCTGTTTTATTAATTAAATTAATAAGTTTGTAAAACGTTTACCATTCCTTGCTATGATTTTTACGTTTTTTAAAAAGTAAATAAATGAAAATATCACATTACATTGAATGTGTATAAATAAATGTTCTACTTGGAATCGTATTAAGTGACCTTATTTCTTATTTAGGTTTTACCTTCCAGGAAATGTGTATGATATATAACAATTTGTTTCCCTCTTACATTTAGAAAAAGAAACCAAAATGTGCAGGAAAGGCTCATATGACTGCGGGATGTTTCAAAACCATTTTTTTTTATTGTGGATGTAGTGGTTTAAGTGTCCAAGTAACATTAATGCAATCATAACAATGTAATTAATAATTATAATATCCTGATTTTTTTAAATATAAATAGCTGTAAATAAATTATCCTTTTTCGATTTTAATTCGTTACGAATTAGCTAAATATAAAATTAATTCTTTTTATAACAAAAAAGAATTGAATGAAATTTGAATTATTTCAAACGAATTCGTTTCATTTCTAATTAAAATGAATTTGTAGAATGAGTTGCAATTCGTTTCTAATTCAAATGAATTTGTGAAAGTGAATTGTAATTCATTTCCAATTCGTTTAAATTGCAATTCAAATGAATGAATAAGAAATGAGTTGCAATCAATCAAATTCAAGAGCAGATCTAGAGGGATTGAAAAATTGATATTTCTCCTCCCAAACTGAACTGTTAACTTTTAAAGTCAATTTAAACTTTAATCAATTCAAATGAGTTGGTAATAAATTGCTATATGAATTAGATCAAAATCGATTCAATTTAAATGAATTGGAAATGATAGCAATTCATTTTGATAAATTTATTTGAATTGTAAGAGAATTGCAATTTATTCTAAAGATTCATTTCCATTGGAAACGAATTGTTATTCAATTTTTCTAAATTCATTTGAATTGACTCAAATATCATTCAATTTATTTTTTATGAAAAAAGAATTCATTCGCTCATTTAGTGCATGAATATGAAAATGAATGATTCATTTACAGCTGTATTTAATACTAATCTTAAAATAATTTTTGTACAATGTAATTTAGTTTCTTTATTATAAATTCGATCGTTAAACATTACATTATATCAACTTTTCACTCGAATTTTGACACAATTTCATGTGATATTTAAGAGTCGTATGCTGCTTGTATTGCCGCTATAGCACCTTCATTATTGCGATACGGCTGATAAACAGTCCTAAATTTCCTTACTGGTGGCGGGTACATAAATCCTTTTCTAGTCTCTAGCTGTTCGCAAGCCATTTTCTTATTTAAAAAGCTGTAAATTAAAAATTTTAATTATATTAATAAAAAAAAATTCCAAATAGTAGTAAAATATTCTATTTCTTACACTACATCATCGCGCGTAAAAGCCAAGCGTATGGTCCATAAAACTTCACAAGTAAAGCCCGTAATTGCCCATAAAGCTATAGGTATGACCTTAAAATAAAATTAAAAATCTAAGTTAATGAAAATTTATTATTCGAAATATTTTTTTTCACTTAAAATTTTTCAAGGCATTGTTTTTGTAAAAAATAATTTTATATCAATATGAAAATTTATTTATTTTAATTTACTTCATTTGTGCTTGACTCCTTCAAATATAAATATTTCATGATATTCTCATAAAATATTTTCCGCTTTTTTGGTGAAGGGTATAAAAATCAAAAGTATATCTATATCAAGTAAATACAGGAGCTCAGCGGAAAGTTTTTCACTTTATCTTTTTATCATGATATATGTCAAAATATGTTTACTTTTTCTTACGCGCCACTTTTATTAGTCCTCGTCCACACTGTACAACTTTTCTGCTATTTTTTTTTTCTTAATATTTAAAAAGAAAAAATTTAAAAGAGAATTTTTAGGTCTCATAATGCATTTTTTAATTCTTATATGCGGTTTCTGTATTACAAGCGAACGACTCGTCAAGAAAATTTGTATGAAATGCGCTCATTTTTTTGAATGATTCCTATACAAATTTTTTAGACGAGTCGCTCGCTTGCAATACAGAAACGGCACATTAGACGTTTCTTGTTTCTTTTTAATAATAACAAATCATTTTGTCTAGGCGAATTAACAACAGGTGGTCTTAACAGCCCAGGGGACTATTATGATTTTTCCTTTTTCGAGTGTCAAAATCTGTAATCTCCAGTGCTTTTGACAGCCGAAAACTATTTGTACAAAAACAAAATGTACATGTTTCTTTCGCAGTGTTGTATTTATTTTCGCCGTGAGTATACCTGTTATTAACTCGCCTTGTCAGTTTGTTATAATTTCTTTTATTATTATTTACAATAATTTGAAAGTACAAGTATACCCACTTTACCATCTCTGCGTTGTAGTTAACTGATTCATACACAAACTAAATGCCTGTTGTTGTTTCATTGTTTACTTGCATGTGCTTAATATAGATATTTTTTGGTCTAGAATTATGTTTTGTTATTGTTAGCCCTAAAAGTACAACCCTGATAAAAGTACTGCACATACAACAAAGTTGTTTTGTTATTCAACAAAAACCACTCAATCGTATTTGAGTAGTTTACGCTTGCGCTCTTGTTCAGAATTTTAAAATCATTCGTTTATTTACTCTCAAGGAATAAGGATTGCAAAGCAAGAGCGAAGAAAGTGTAGAAGAAAGAAATAAAAAATCAATAAATTTCACAAAAATATATTTTGTCAGATAAACAAGTGTACCAAATAAGAAATAAACTAACAAAAAAATGTGAATTGTTCAAAATACAATAACAGTTATATTTGCAAAACAAAAAATATTAATTCTATATTAAGTTACTTAGCAACCAAAACTGTTTTAAGCGCCCAGCTAATAGTTATTTGAATTTTCTAACAAAAAACTAAGGAAATTTATTACCAGTATCGCTAGGACTTGGTAGTTAAAGAAACAAATTGAGTTTCAAAAAAAATATATAGAAATCATAACCTTACTTTAAAGTTAACGGACTTTTTGTACGTAAAAATAAATCGTTTTTATAATTATAATGATCGAAGGAGTCACAATGTTACATCATCCCACTTCATTACCACCTCCACCAATTGCTGCCCGTATTAAAGATGAGAAATCAAATTTTTTTTATCCCCACAGTAATCCCATAGACAATGCTGCTGCTGCTGCCGCCGCTGCGGCTGCAGGACTCATTGATTCACACAATCGGGATTTGCGTAATGCTTTGGTAGCCTCAATGAATGGTAATGTAGCTGCCGCCACAATTAATAGTTCTTTGACAACAGCGGCTGTTTTAAAAAGTGCCTCGGCTGCTGCAGCAGTAGTTGCTGCACAACAACAACAACAACAACAACAGCAGCAGCAAACAAATGCAAATAATGCATCACAGCAACAACAACAGCAGCAACAGCAAAATATGAATTCATCAAATAACCCAGTGTCCCAACTGCAGCAGCAACAACAACAGCAACAACATTCACAAGCCCAACAAGCTGCCTTGGCCATTTTAAATGGCACCAGCACAAATAATAACAATCAAACGGATTCTATTGTTAAATCTTCTGCATCGGGACGTTCAACACCTAATAATAGTGTTAACGGTTCGGCGGGCATCGACCCCGCTCCTGGTAAACTCTTTGTTGGCGGCCTAAGTTGGCAAACATCTTCCGAAAAGCTTAAGGAATATTTTAATATGTTCGGTGCTGTCACAGATGTGCTCATTATGAAGGATCCTCTTACACAGGTAAGCAGATCTTAGTCTCTGTGTTGCTATTTTATATGTCTTTATTTTTATTTATTTCCTTCTATTTTTTTTTTTTTTTTTGTTTTTTTTATAATAATTTATGAAAATCGAAACTAAACAAACGAAATATATTTCGAACCTGGGTGCAACACACATTTCTTTTCAGTATTTCATTTGATTTTAACTTATTTCTTGTTTATTTTCGTAACCTTTTTTAGGTTTCCGAGTCTTTCGTGTTACTCTTCTTTATTATCTTGTTTACTGTCTCACTTTTAAAAGAAAAAAAAAACATTTCGAACTGCATCTGCATCTGCTCTTCTTTACTTTTATTTTATTTTTTTAATCATCATATGACCTCTTGTTTGTTAATCTCCTTCTATTCGGTCGTTTATAGATTTATTTTATTTGACTCAAATTTATAATGTTTACCTGTTTGATCGTTATTGGAAAGACCCAACAAGCAGACAGACACTTTCTATTTGTATTTTATTTTAGGAAAAAATTTCTTTGTGTTTTAGAATAAAACACCATTTCCACAAATGTCTGTTGTTGTTTATACGCATAAATTCTTTGAAGTATTTGTAAAAACTATTTGCCTGCCCATCAACTTATGGCAATAGTAACAAAAAGGATTATGTGGTTATCTTCAGATTTGTGAGATTTGGAAAATATTTTTGTATTTGATCATGCAACTAAGTATGTATTTCTCAAGCTTACTGTTTTGTTTCCTTTTCAGCTTCACTATGAAATGTGAAGGCGAATTGAGTTATTATGCTTCTTTTCTGGTCATGCCCAATGTAAGTTATAAAACAAATTCGAACTGTTGTCTTTTCGAATAGAAAAATATTTTTTAATACTCCCACTATAGGAGATTCACAGCTTTGTTCGAAGCAAGTTCCTGATGAAGAACACCAAAGGTTGTTCGAAATATTGAACAATATAAATGTATTTTAATAAAACAAAAAAGAGTTTTTTTTGAATAAATGTACTGACCTAGAGCCCAAAAAAGACTAAGTAAAGGTCAAATAAAATATAAACTTAAACATAGAAAAATATTTTAAATGCTATTTGGCAGCCTGGAAGGCGTATGTCCCTAACGTGATTGACGCAAATCATGCATGAAGATTAATATAAACTATCACGGTTTATTGTACCAATTCAGACTAATTTTATTTCTTTTTGTTTCTCTTCCACAAAGAGATTTGCTACAAGAAAACGTGAAGCCGTAAATAAATAAATTTATAGTAGTATTTATACAACATGTCCTTGTTTTTTTTCTTTTTTTTTTTTAATAGACAATATATTTAATATGTACGTATAATAATTTAATTAAATTAATTAGAAATATTTACAAAGGCTTGTAAAAATTAGTTTGTTTTTTTATGCGACTACTTTTGCGAATATTGACAGCAGTATCGTTTTTAATAGTATCAGAATTAAAATCATCACATTTTGTTTTTCTCAGTTTAATATGAAAGGAATTTCCATCAATTAAACTCTTTACAATATATGATCTGGGCGTACTGTGAAATCCCAACTTTATTATTCTATCGAATGGAATATGATAAGAAATTTCAAAATCTGAAATATTATCAGAATATATTCAGATCAATTTTTTAGAGAAAACTGCAATAATGCTTTGATTTTACTTGGATGTTTTGTTCCTTTGGACCAGCCATATAATTCTCCTATTCTTCAAGATTCTAGAAGAAAGAAGAAGTAATTTCAAATTTATAAAAAAAAAATATTTTCGCTCTCTAAGGCCGTGATACCTACACTATCTGTCAAAAATGGCGTGTCTGCCAAAAAAAGTAGAATAGTGAATATTAAGGTGTGACAGATTTGCTAATCTTTAATCTTTCTTCTGTGATAATATGGACACCTAAACACATTTTTTCATACGAATTTTCTTACAAGTGCAAAATTCCATTAGATTTTCTTGTGAACAATCGTTAGTAGTGGCCTTTAAGAAGCGTAATGATGAAATACCAGTTAGTTCATTTTGCTAGAAAACGTTCCAAAATTTCTACCAGGCTGTCACGTTCTTTTTCTTTGAGGGGCCGAGAAACCGAGTAAAATCATTTCAGCTTTGTTTCCCTTTTATTCACTTCTTCAGTATTTCTATCACAAAGATTAAGATATAAAAGGTAAATGCAATACAAAATTCCTTACACTAAGAGCTATGGATTTGTTTACACAAGAAATGGCGCCAAAAATCTAACATAATTTTCTATGTTTAGAATACGTTTCGATGATAGTTGGTATCGATAGTTTTTTAAATAGGCACAGGGTAACAGATGGCGTTCTTAAAAATTTATGAAACTAAAAATGACATTTTATGACAGACATTGTCTCGTAAAAAAATTGTTCTAACAACGTTAATTGAAAAGAAACATGACCAGCCAAATTAATTTGCAAACAAAAAATTGTTTATTGGCAGAGCAATTCCATTCATTGCAGTGTTGCCATTTGGTTAGATTTTTTGTAACTTTTGAAGGCTCCACGTAACATGTATAATTTTGGCCAAATTTTCGTAACTTTTGCTACAGACACGAAATAAAGTAGTATCACTGAAAAAGTACTCGTTTCATTATTTGAGCTAAGAATTTCTCCTAACATATTAATCTTGCTTAACATATCAATTCGATTTTATAGGGTAATCTGCAGCTGCAATCAAAATATCACATAACAAATTAGTCCAGATTTACACTATGCAATTTTTTGAGGCATTTTTTTTCTCTTAATTTTCTATTTAAGTTACAGCGTTAAGTTAATATTATATTGGTTACTCCTTCTGCTTACAAAACAAACAAAAATTTCATGCTAGTTTCATGAAAAATTGCTGAAGTTTTACTCTGTTCAATACATGTTTCTTTCTTCATGTGTAGAAACATAAAATATTTCCGGTCACAATTTTTCCCAACTTTGAAATAATAGCAACTACATTTCGTGTTGAAAACTTTTCAAACTTGCGAGCATTATTAGCAACTTTACTTATTCCACTTGACAAATTTGACATGTTGCTAGTGGTACCACAGCAATACCTCGATTTAGAAGAGAATTGCCTTTCAGGAAGTGCTGGATTATTTTACGGAAAAATTGTCTTAATTTTGTGTTGAAGTTTTAATCAAATAAGACTCAAATTTTTTCTTAGTAACGGTATTTTTAAAATAATTTCCATCAAAGAGTTAAAACGAAATTATTAAAAAAAAAATCTTGTTTTAACAAATTTTATTGAATGGCGAGAGCATGCCCTTCTCCATACCAAAATATCAGTATTGAGTCCTAATTTTAATCCTCATGAGTATCTATTTTTTTTTATTTACGTTTTGTTTTTGTTAAGTAAATTAATTTGTTGCCTTATTATTTATCCTGAAATATGGAATTAAACTATATAAAAATGTAACTTTTTTGAGTTTTCCTGGCAACACTGATTCATTGTTCTTTAAAATGAACTATCGACAAACTTGTTTTTGTTCAGTAATTTAATTTGTTGCCTTATTTTTTCCTGAAATATGGAATAAAATTTTTAACTTTATAATAAAGTAACTTTTTTGAAGGAAAAAGAATAACTTTTTCCTGTCTTTCAGTTCTTTAAAATGAACTATCGACAAACTAGCATGCTCTGCATAATTTCCTTACTTTTCCACCTTTGGTTGGATTCCTGCCAATCATACAAAATAATTTCAAATTTAAACCATAATAAATTCCTCTCTAAAAATGACATTTTTTTACCAGCAAAAATATTTTAGTTTCATCATAATATTTCCATGACAGGTGTCTAGTTTAACTGTATACAAAATGGTTGCTTTATTATATTATCGCGCCATTAAGCACGAGCTAAATGCAATCACTAAGAAGAGTATAAAAAACTTTAAATTTCAACTGTTTTTTCTCAACAATTTATACAATAACAATTTTATTTTATTTTACTGACTACTAACTAACTACTATTCATTCACTGACGTTGTTAAGAACTCGTGCTCTAACCATTTAATTGATGTGAAAAAATGTTGCCACTAAACAACAACAATAATGTCAGTTCGATCTTATAATATTAAATACCTAAAATTAAAAAAAAAAGAACTCGAAATAGCAGCTGTTTGATATTTTCAATAAAAATTCATACTTTTTATAACTCAAATATCCTGTTATCCTGTTTTTATGCCGTTCGTGTATTTTCTCTACTTTTAAAGGGGCGAACCAAACATGTTTTATGTGGATGTGTGTGTGTGTGTGTGTGCAGAAGTTGTAAGGATAGAAACACATCTGTTCGTTTTTAGCTCTTTTGTCATTTCTTTTCAATTGAATACGGAACATACCAGGCTCATGACATGTTTTTTTGTTGTTTTGTTTTTGGCTTTGAAAAATTGACAAAGGTAAAGAAGAGAGCCAACGATCATTATTGTTTTGATTTTACGAAGAGATGCAGCTTAGTTTTGTTTCATTGTTTGTGATGTTCGTAGTATGTGACCCATTTAACGAAAAATAAAATAAAACAAAGAACGGGATCTAAAAAGGTATTAAAGAAGAGCTTGAAAGGCATTAAAGTTTTGTATTTTTTTTATTTTATAACAGGATATTTTTTGATTTCTTTTGTCATGCTTAAAATGTTTTTTATTCATTTTTTTTATTTCAAAGGGTTTCTAACGGTTTTAAGTTTGTGTTTTTCAATTATAAAATTTTTTATTTACTTTCGTATAATTTATATAAGATACGACGTCGGTTTTTTGTAAAAGAAATCTATTTTATGTACGTATTTTATCTTACAGCTCTTGTTGTTATGTAGTCAGGATATTTTAAAAAGAATGAATTCTTTATGAAGAAAATTTTGTGTTGAATTTTAAGAAAAGTGAGAAAATTTCAAAATATGTAATGTATAAAAAACTTGTTCATAGTCTTTTTAGTAGAAAAAAATTTTCCTTTTAATTTTCGAAACTGACCGAAACATGTCAGATTAAATAAAGAAAGTTATTTAGCGATCTCCAGTATAATTCGTCATTGATCGATTTCGAAAAAACTCCCAAGCTCACAACTACTAGATAAGCTTCATTATCCGAAAGCTACCCCATTCCCATGTTGAATATGATCGCATCATCCAGCATAAAGTGCGGTATTGGCTAACAGAGATCTTGCTTGGCCTTACAATTTCGCGCAATGAAATATGTGCTTCACGATTTCTAGACTCTCTTCTCTATTTGAACAATGACCCGTTACTATATCTTTAAGGATCCTAAGGATTTTCTTGCCCGAACTTAAAAGAATGTTTTTATTTGTAATGTTCCCTCTGGGCCCGTGAACGATCACTTATATTGTTAGTGGTTGCGACAGTCCCGCTCATCAAGGTTTATAGAATTTCATATAGTTCCTCGCTAGTTCATCAACAAACTAGTCGTAGCCCTTTTGCATTTGCCTGTCAACTTTGATGTAAACATGCTGCCTGAAATAAACCGTCAGTGGCCGATAGAACCTCAGTCTAAAATACTCTCCATTTACCTGAAAGCTTATATACGCTCCTCCTCAGTTCTAAATACCACTGAGCAGCACACGTATCTTTCAGTCATTCTTAAAACTGACCACCTTTTATATACAGTTCTTCTGAGAGAATATTTTTAATGTTCTGCCAAAATTAATAAAATAAATGCTTTTGAGAAAAACCAACCACTAAACAGTCAATTCTCCTGCGCTGTTTTCTTTTACCCTTAGATATTTTATAATAGTGGAATTCACGGTTTGTTTGTGATCAATTAAAAAAAGGCAACACCAAAATGCCTACATTTTTAATTTACCAAGATTGCACCATCTTGAATACTATAAGCTGTAGTGGATGTAAAGATAAGCTCGCTCCCACTTAAGGCCGGGGCACAAAGAATCCGTCATACGTTGTACTGAGTGTTGTCAAAATCAGTACGTCTCCGTCAACGTAAAGTAAGGAATTTTGGAAACTTTTGATTCTTGTTTTGTTTTCGCTCTTGCTGTGTTTTAATGATTTTTTTTTAACCGTCAACAAAGTACTCGTTGTGTCAACCTCAACCGTCGTTACTTTGTTTTCCGTTTGAATGCTTAAAAGTATAACGTATGACGGATTTTATGTGCCCTAGCCTTTAGATGTCTTAAATTATAAAACAGAAGTTTAATATGAACCGTGAATTCCGCTAATGTTTAATACTTATGCATGTATATAAGTGAAGCCACAGTTCGAAATTTTTTGTGTCGACCCAAAATGATTTTTGTTCGGAACTGATAGGACTGCGTGCCATGTCTTAATCAAGTATTAACTTGGTCTATGTATCACTTTTGAAATATTAAAACTCAAAATTTTATATTCTTAGAAATGAGAAATATTTTCCTCAATTGGAATTTATTTGATTTTTTTTTTGTGTTAAATTATATAAAATGTTTTCGTAATAACTTTCAAAGAATTTACTATAAACATAAAAGTAGCGCAACTAGTTTGTAAGAAAATATTAAAAAATAATAATAATTTAAGGTAAATAAATAATTTATTATATGAAATTACTTTACTTCTTAAAAAAAAATATGTATTTGTTGTATGTATAAATTTTTGTAATCACATTTGTTGTATACTTAACCATCAAATCAACAAAAAACAAGGTTTCTATTTCCTCACATTAACAATAACAACAACAACAATTCATAATGCTTTAACTATTATGAACGGTTTATACCTGGTTTAAATGAATGCACAAGGATAATAAATAAACGAAAAAGGCATAAACATCAGGAATATATAAGTATGGCCATGCTCTGGCACGTTGAGGTGAGGTGTAGCAGCTGTTAAAAAACAATTCCTACATTTTATTCCCGCTGCTTCTTTGTGTAATTGTTGTTGTGAATAGTTCGAGAAAACAACAATTAAAAGAGTATGCAAAACTATAAAAGCAACACACTCATTCACATTTTTGAAAATGGCAAGAAAAAAAAAATTAATTGCAAGCTGCAGCAATTTAGTGAAGTAAACAGCCAAATGTTCTGCAACAACGAAGGCACTTGAAATGGCATGCAAAAACTGCAAGCAGGCTATTGTATTACCGTATCCTGTATGAGGTGCTTACAACAATTTTCTTCATTATTTTTGTCGTTAAACGTTACCTCCGTTCAATTACGTTACTCTATTAGGTACTACACTTTTTTCACTTTTAATTTTTATTTCTTTCCACTCCCCCCTTTTATAAAAATCATTAATATTTCTAACAAATAATATTTTTAACTAGAGTTTAAAAACGAAATCCTTATCTGTAAACCTTGAGTACTTATATACACCAATTATATTTTCATATAAACTTACATACATATGTATCTTTTAAAATTAATATATGTAATATTGTCAAACCAAAAATAATTTGTACAAAATAATACACCAACGTAACGAAAATAAAAAAAATTATAAAAAGTAACTACTATTGTAAATCTAAAGTATAATTATTTGTTGTCGTTCATTCGTTGTTTTATATCTGCCACAAAAACATCATCTCTATTTTTCGTATAACTTGAGAAAAAAAAAACACCAATAATTACTATTTGATATTCTTGATTACTTAGAATTTTCTTTTGTAAATCTACAACTTAAATAGGTATACTAAAGTAAAATAGAAAATAATTCAATTAATTCAGTTGTTAAAAATATTTTTTTTTATTTTGAAAATGAAGATAAAATATTTTGTGAAATTTTTAGTGTTTCGCTACCCAAAAAGAAAAAACCCGTAACTACAGTTTTTTATTCTTAGGGGAATTTATGTCACAATTTACTTTCACCTCTTTACTGAAACCAAATTTCACAACTATTAGAAGAAAATTTAAACATTCGGTAAGAGAGTAAAGGAATGAAGTGATAAAATTTTTACGATCCAGTTGATAATGCTGGCCTCCTGGTTGAAGTATTCGCAAGCAATCTATCGCATCGAGCCCGTGCACGAGCAAAATTCTAGTACGGGTCTTAAAGCAAGGGTCTTCGGTGTTGCGCGTCCTTTAAAGGCAAAATGTTTTATATTCATCTTGTGAAGAGTTTACTTAGTGGTAGCCAGTAGGGCCTTCGTGGAAGGCGCTCTACTATTTTGGCGAAAAGGTGGTGGTTTTTCAAAGGTTTTTAAATAGTGTTGCACGGCGCACCGGAATTAAAACTTATTGCTTCATGTTTCAGTGAAAGCTTCTCTCAATTTATATCATGTTTTCTTAGAGATAGCACTATTCGAGTTTGAGATCCCTGCTAATTTAAAAAACAAAAATGTAGCACGCGATATTTCCACCCTCCCATACATACAGTACAATTTGTATAGTAAATTCCGAACTTTTTTTAAACAAAAACGATTACAGCGACAAAACGACGTTCTCGGAGAATCAAACCTTTTAGGAAATTAGGCACATTTGAGAATTTTCTTATAAGACGCAAAAAATTAAAGGGTTTGTCCACAGTAACAAAATCCTTCATAGAAAATTGCCGTGTCTGATAAAAATTGAATCAAATTCAATTTAAATAAACTGTGTTTACAATTAAATAGCAGTGTATGTGTCCTTGATTTCCCAATAGGTTTGATTCTCCAAGATCGAATTGTCGCTTTAATCGTATTTGTTAAGAAAGTCCGGAATTTACTATACAAATTGTAATGTATGTATGGGAGAAAAAAAATCGCATGCTACTTTTTTTAAAACGTATTTAACTTGACGTATTGATCTTCACACACATTAGCCCAATTCGCAATCTTGTGCAAATGGTCTTGCATCATAGCATTTGAAAAATTGTGTAGCATATTTTACTGATTACTGTATGTTTTGTTGGTGTAGACTAAAAATATGATACACAATTTCGCAAATGCTATGATGCAAGACCATTTGCACAAGATTGCGAATTGGGCTAATGTTTTTTATAACAAAGGGATTAGCAGCTAATGAAACAGAAAAGGATCAGATAATGGAACTTTAAATACCTTTAGTAAGATGTCCTTCGCCATTGCTTATATCATGGTTGCTAGTGAAAGCATAAAAGGTTCACTGGACCCTTGAAAAAAACGCATGTTTTGCCCTGCCCCATTTTTTTTTTATTATTGGAATAACTATAAGACCAGGATAAATGTAAAGTAGTGAACGAAAAAAAACTAACCCAACTACCATTTTTTTTTAAATTAAAGTAACAGTTTTCCTGTTTATAAAATCATTGAAGTTGTTGGTTTTGGGATAAGACAATTTTTTTCTGTAGTTACGGTTTTTTTTTTTTTAATTTAAGGTAACCCTGTGTAAAACTTTGCTGTTGCAAAAAAAATGTTGAGATAGAGAAAGAATTATATTAGGAGAGGAATTTTGAAATTCAAATTAATTTTTAATAGTTAACGTATTTTGTAGAACTTTAGAAACAGTGCCACCGCTACGCACTATTAAATGTAATTAATTTTATTTTAAAGCTGGATGCTTGCTAAAGAACTAGTAAAAAATTAAAAAAAAAAACTGTATAAATAAAAAAAATATATATATATATATTTATTACTAGCTGCTGTCATACAGCATATTTTTTATATCCAATTTATTTAATTTTTCCAGATTGCGATGTTTTCAAAATTTTACAAAGGATGTATAAAAAATTTATAGTTGAATTGTTAACAAGTCAGCTGTGAAAAAATCGTGTAAAACTACCATTAGCTTGCTTTATCTTGTACCTTTTTCTTTATCTCAACATTATTTTCAGTTTCATAAATAAATTCTGAAATTTATTCTTAGCTGCAATTACTTATTAAATAGAAAATATCCTTTTTCAAAAAGTAATAGGAGTAAAATTTTATTATTAAATTATCAAATACCATTATTTGATGGTTTTCTTTTAAAAAAGATTTACTAAAAGTTTATATATTCCCTTTATAATTTTATTTAATAGAGGAAAACTCACTATGTTTCCACTAGCCATCAAATTGAGTAGACAGAACAACGGTATTAATTTGTCCATGTTATACCCTGTTCACACATACGCTTTAATTGTGCAATTAAGGAATTTAAGCAATTAAGGCCTTAATTGCCTTAATTGCATCACTTATTGAATAACAAAGTAAAAATATAAACAAACAAATAAAAAGAAAATGGCGGGTCATGCAAAAATAGTTTTTGACACTTCCATGTTGTTTTTGTAATAAAAAGAGAAATCAGCTGGGCAGATGACACTACCTATGAAAATAAATATGCCTTATGCTAATTGAATAAGAAGCTTAATTGAGCATGTGTGAACACCAAATTAAAATAAATCAATTAAGAACAGGGTATTAATGTTCTTTTTCAGCATAATCTTCTGTTTGCCGTCAATGTTATAGATGGCGTTAATTCGAAATGCAGAAATAGTATTAAAAGTCTTATTTAATGGCGAACATCATTGCTCAGACAAATGTTCGGAAAACGATGGTTGTACATGAACGAAATATGAATATGAGTCTACGTTAGCCGAATTATTGTGCAACATGATCATACCAATTTAATGGCTAATGGAGACGTGAGGTCTCGAAAGTGCCCTGTGTTATAGAATTTTTTCGATTAAGAACAGAATTTCAATAATAAAAATTTTGTATTTTACTAGTAAATTCCTTTGTGTAGACATTTTCTAACATTTAATTATGGCAAATTAAAAAAAAAATAATAATAATTGAAATAAATCATTAACTAGTTTTATAATTATAAATTTAATAAATTAGAATTTAACAGTTGGGAATCTTTATAACAGCATTTTCGATTAAACATAGAATAGTGCTTTTAATTCTGTTAATTGTATTTTGAAATTAAAATTCCATAGAAAATTGTGAAGATAAAAAAATTGTAAAATTGAAAAATATGAAGTAACGTAATTAATACTTTAGTTGTAAGTTTTAAATATTGAAATGTGTAGCCGAAAAAAAAACAAACATTTCATTTATAGAATGAAAAACTTACCAGAAGAAAATACTATCATTTTTGTAAGTATAGAATTTTTAAGATAATTTTGTTTTAAATAAAAAATTTCATATTTTTAATTAAACATGATCGAATTGAAAGTATTAGTAGTTAAAATACATGTAATGATTCTAGTCAAAACACGCCTAAAAAAAATCTTGAAAAGTAGGGTCATCATTAGATTATTACTTCCAAAACTTTTTGGTTTCAATTTAAACTAATGGGACCCTAACTTTTCTTTTAACAGCTTCTTTACTCAATAATTAATTTTATTGTTAAATTATATATTTGCCAAAAACCCCGATTGATCTTTGTAGTTTTACCCCCTATTTATTAACTAATCTTTTGTAAATATTATTTCGTATGTATGTATCAAAGTATTTATTTAAAAATATTTATTAATTAATTAATATTTGTATAGAATAATTAATTGTAATCAAAAGAATAGAAAAAGAAAAAATATCTATAAAATTTGGAAAGAAATTTGTAGCTAGAGGGATGTATTGAAAAGAGCAAGTCAGATTAGTAGCTTGTACTCGCGAGAGAGATTTATTAACCATATCGTTAGCTTGAGCTAACGAAAAGTTTATTACCTTAAACAAGAGATAAACAATAGCTTGAGTTAGAAATTGATTAACAATAGCTTGTGCTAGCGAGATATCCGTTCTAAATCTAGAGTGATAATCTTTAAAAATAGCTACAGATAGATAGCAATAGATAGATTTGTTAAAAATGTCATGAGACAAATTTGTTATTTTTAAAAATCTATCGCATTCTCAATTAACTTGAGCTAGTGAGAATAAACCAACAGCTAACCAGGGATCTATTGACAATAGCTATAGCAAGCGAGAGATTAGCTTAAAGCAGCTAAATTTACCAGAAAAGTTATTTCCAATAAACTGGGGGCTCTGTATTTCGATTTAAATTCGAATGATTTTCTTTTCGATCAAGTAAGCGAGAGATTTATCAACAATAGCATGAGATTTATCGAAAAATTTCTAGCTAGCGAGAGATTAATTAACAATTACTTTAGCAAGTAATATTTATTCACAATAGCTGCATATAGATATGTATGTATATATGTTTTTAAAAAAATGTAGCATGCGATAAATTTTCTCTGACGATTTTTTTATACTTTTGAATAATTTTAGCTATTTTGTTTAAATATAAATATTTCTTTTATAAAAGTACACACATAAATATTTTTGACAAATAAAAAAAAAAAGGAAAAAGCTAAAAATCATTTTGGCGATTTTTTAAATTGATTTTGGCCAATTGGAGGCAAACAATCTGACAACGCCTCTAATTTAACACAAAGATTGATGTGGAAGATTTCAATAGGAAAGTGTTAATGTGTGTGAAGATAAATACGTCAAGTTAAATACGTTTTTAAAAAAATGTAGCATGCGATAAATTTTTTCTCCCATACATACAGTACAATTTGTATAGTAAATTCTGGACTTTTTTTTTTAACAAATACGATTACAGCGACAAAAACCCTACGATCTCGGAGAATCAAATTCTATTGGGAACATAGTTTATTCAAATTGAATTTGAGAAAGTTTTATGAAATCGTCAACATTTCGCAGCTTTTGTTTTCTCATTCGTCTAAGCAATCAAGATTGAAATTGCAAAAACAAAATTTGAATGTGTACACATAAATGCAATTTAAAAAAAATCTAAAATAAAAATTGCATATCAGAACGGAGACTAAGATTTCCTAACAGTTAGGTTTCTAAAGAATAGCTTCAGTTAGCAATGTTAACCCTGGAGTTAATGTCGACGTCGTTGACGGCGTTTCAACGCCGAAAAAGTTGAAACAGATTGAACTTTTACGGCGTTTCAACGCGTTGAGATTAACTGCTCTCATACAATTTCATACGATTAAATTTTTTTTTGACATTTGACGCCGTCAACGACGTCGACATTAACTCCAGGGTAAAGAACAGCGTAAGGGCGTGCCAAATATTTTACTAGCTGAGTCAATGTTGGATTTGTAAAAAATATCTTAATTTTTAGAAGAACGTTTAACAATTTCTTTCAATAACCATCTGTAATAAAGTATTTATAACAGTATTCCAAACCAAACTATTTATAATTTAATAATATTTTACTACAATATAAAACAAATCATGAATTAAGACATTAAACAAAAAACATACGCTACAAAAAAAAAATAATAATAATATAAAAAACAAAAAAATTGAAAATATATAGATTTTAGTTGTGTAAAAAAATAGTTGTTTATAAAAATAGTTATTAAGTTTAAATAGTAATAGAGTAAATTATAACAATTAATTAATAACAATTTTTAATCAATCTACTAGTTGCGTTCCTTTCAAAACTCTCACTGTGCCTTAAAAGCTATTATTAAATCTAGTTTTATTCAAGTGTGTATAATAATTTGAAAATCTGTAGGTATTTGAAATATCAAAAAAATATACATATATAAATAAATTTCAGCAGTTTTTATTCTAATAATTAGAAATAAAAATAATTTTACTCATTGAATTTCATATATCTGCTGATAGTTGATGGAATTAATTGATTTAATTTCTGTCATTTGATTTTATGCTCAGATATGTGAAATTTTCTATTGTTTCAATTGTGTCTAGTGTTGCAAAATTCTAACATTCTGCTGAATATATGTATTACACTTTTTGTATTTGGATTGTTTTCCTACTTAAAACAAAAAATTATTTATTTTACATATTTTTTTTATTTGTTTGTGTTTCATTAGACAATAGTTAACAGCAAAATAATACAATAGTTTAAAAATTTTTGCGTTTTATTTATATTTTAGAATTTTGTTTTGTGTTATTTTAAACAATAAATTAAAACAAAAAAAAATTTAGTAGCTTTTCATTAAAAAAAAATATATAATGTAAAACTACACAACTGCTATAAAAGTGAACAACACTTTTACAAACAAACTTGTAACAGGTCCTTATTATTTCCTTTAAAACTTACAAAAAAAAAAAAAAAAATAAATAAAAATTACAAAAAAAAAATAAAAAAAAACCGAAATACGCTTAAAACCAAATAATTCTCATGCCTCGGCTATGCCGAATCTTATATACCCTTCACCATATGTGTAGATCTAGTTTAGTGAAGTAATTCCAATAAAAAAATCAAATATTGGGATGGTAGAGAATTATAAAATAAGAAACAAAATTAGGTAATACATATCGCACTTGATCTACTGAAAATTTTAAAATTTTGAAGTAATACCCTCTTGTTGATCAAGTGCGATATGCAAAATTTTACATCGGCTCTTAAGGGGTTAAGCATTTTTAAAAATTATTAATATTTTCTTAAAGATCTCATCAAAACCTTTTAATATTGGAGTGAGACTTAAATAAAAAACAAAAATGGTACTGAATATAATTTTACATAAAATTTCCATTGGCTCTTAATGGGTTAATCATTTTAAAAAAAATTTAGTATTTCCTTAAAGGTCTCTTCATAACCTTTAAAATGATATCCATATTAATATTTAAAAAAATTTGAAAATTTCAGAGTCCGTACCTCTGAAAATATGGGCGAACGCCAATTTTTTCACTTGATGTTTTTTCCTTGTTGTTTTAATTTTCTATCGCCCGATATATTTGTTTTTTTGATTGAAGTTACTTTACTGCATATATATTGGCTTTAATGGATTAAGCATTTTTTTAAAAATTTTAGTATTTCTTTAAAGATTTCTTCAAAAGCTTTTAAATGATACCCATATTGATTTTTTAATCTACTTAAAAATTTCATAGCCCCGTAACTCGAAAATATGGGCGAGCGCACTTTTTTACACCTGATGCTTTTTTCTTATTTCTTAATTCTCTATCGCCCCATATATTTTTTTAAGGGAAAAAATTAGAAGTAGGCGTGGTGCTTTGCCTGCTGCCTCGAAGGACATGTACCGATCATGCTGCTTTCCAATAGCACCTCTTTCGATACTATATCTGATCGATTGACATACTTATTTTTTGTTTTTGTCTCGGTAAACTTGATTTCAACGCTAACACGGACGGAATATATATACTTTATGGGGACGGATATTGTAGAAATTACACACAGAATGAACTTAGTTATACCCCCTTTTTCCACTTTTTGTGATGAAGGGTATACAAATTTGAGTAGCTTTTCATTTAAAAATTAAAAGAACAAATTATAATGTAAAACTACACAACTGCTATAAAAGTTAACTCCAACAGGTCCTTATTATTTCCTTTAAAAATTAAAAAAAAAATAATATTGAAACCACTTTACACGACGCCACCACTAACCACAACAAAACAAAGTTGTTAACTGAATAAGAATTATTTGTGGAATTTTATGTGTAAATATATCATCATGAGCAAACGAGTATTTTGATTAAAAAAAATTACACTGCTTTTGTTTAGTACGTTTTTTTTAAAGTAGTTTTTTTAATGCATAATTTAACAACTTTTGTAAACATTTTCTTAAAAAGTAGTTTGAAAAAAATCAAAAAAAAATTAAAAAAATTTTTTTTTTGCCATTAAATATTTGTAATCAATTCTATAGGCCCACAGTTAATTAAAAATGTTTTTAATGTTGGTAACCAATTTGAATCATTAAACAGAAGCTTGGTAGCTTTGGATTATTTAACCAGGAAAACGGAAACACATAAAAAATTTATTTTTTGGTTGTTTAATAACGAAATTATTTAAAATGTTGCCAATTTGGTTGTATTTTTTTTTAATATAAACGTAACTACTCTCTCTCTCTTATATCATCTGAAATTATAAATTTATTTTTTGATTATTATTATTATTAACTTTAGGAAGTATTTTGTTGAGAAATTTAGCTTAAAATAATATTTATTCAATTTGCAAACGGCAATTTAATATTTAAATATTTAGTTAGTAAAATTTGTATAATTAAATTAAACAAAATAAAAAACCTCTAGTTTTGTTTATTTGCTTTTATTCATAAAAACTAATAATAATTTTTTTTCTTTCCCCTTGTAAATTTCCCTCGAAACCTCTTTATCCAATCACACAATCCTTCCATAAATTTTAAACCTGAACAACAATCAACAACTAAACAGCGAAGCCGAGGTTTTGGTTTTATAACATTTAAAGAGCCCTGCAGTGTTGATAAGGTCCTGCAGGTACCCATACACACTTTGGATGGCAAAAAGATTGATCCCAAACATGCCACACCTAAAAACAGACCTCGTAATTCAAGTAAAACTAAAAAAATATTTGTGGGTGGTGTGGCTCAAGATACCTCTGCCGAAGAGGTCAAAGCCTATTTCAATCAATTCGGCACTGTTGGCGAAACGGTCATGTTAATGGATCAACAGACTAAACGTCATCGCGGCTTTGGCTTTGTCACCTTTGAGAATGAAGATGTCGTAGATCGTGTATGTGAAATACATTTTCATACAATCAAAAATAAAAAGGTCGAATGTAAGAAGGCTCAACCAAAGGAGGCAGTCACCCCGGCTGCTCAACTTTTACAGAAACGTATAATGTTGGGTACCTTGGCGCCTGGTCAATTATTAGGTGCTGCTCCGGGACAATTGTTGGGCGCTCGTACAGCTGCCGGCCTAACAGCCATGAATCCTTTGGCTATGCTCCAGAATCAGGGTCAATTACAGTTTCATGCTGCATCACCACAGGCTGCGGCTGCTGCTGCTGCCCAGCAAGCTGCTTTGATTTCACAAAATCCTTTTCAAGTACAAAATGCTGCAGCCGCTGCTGTCGCCGCTAATCCAAGTGGTTTTGGTAAACTATTAACTACATATCCTCAAGCAGCATTACACAGTGTTCGGTAAGTGAAGCTTTTTATGTACATATTTTTTTTTTTCTAAGGAAAAATTTGTCGAATTTTTTTTAATTAAGATTTTAGGAATCGTTCAGCTGGCTTGATGTCACCACTATAACACTTATTCAAAGAACGAATTTATATTTATTTTTTTTTCTTACAGTTATGCTCCCTATCCCATACCCGCCACAGCAGCAGCCGCCACTGCTTTTGCTCAAGCACAACAACAACAGCAACAACAAGTTGCCAATGCTCATGCTCATCATCATCATCACCATCAACAACAACAGAATGCCGTTGCAGCGGCTCAACAACATTCAGCTGCTCAAAATTCAGCCGTAGCTGCGGCGGCAACACAAGCACACAATGCCGCAGCATTGGCTGCTGCTGGTACAACACCTGCCACCGGTGCTCATGCAGGCTCGGCTGTAACAAATCCTTTGGCTGCCGCTGCTGTGCAACAAGCGGCACTAGTAGCATCGAATCCCCTTAATGCCGCCACAAATCCATATCAAAGTTATGCCTTAGCAAATGTGGATATGTCAAGTTTTCAAGGAGTAGACTGGAGTTCAGTGTATGGCATGGGAATGTATGTTTAAATTAAAATTGAAATTCCTCCTTCGAAGAAATTTTATAAAAAAAAAAACTTCAACCCAGACAGCCTTAAAAGAGAACATCAACATTTCATAACAGAAGGTAAAGTTTGTTGTGTTGCTTCATTTTTAAAGCGGCTTTTTATTAAGGCATTTTGGAAAAAAAACACTGTTAAATGTTTACTATTATTATTCTTTACTAATTAATTACTTTTTACTTTCTACTTTCTAATTATTTTTCTTTTGAATATTATTTACCAAAATTTTAAATTAAAAAAGAACAACAAAGAAAAAATGTAAATTATATATAAAAACAAAAAACAATCCCCTCACACCCTAAAGCAACAAATCTCCCCTAATTATTTAAATTAAGTTTCGTTTAGTTTTTAAATAATGCTTAAGCATTTTAGTTTAAACAAAAAAAAAAAAAAAACAAATTATAAGCAAAGAAAAACATTAAAAAACAAACACTATTACCTTAAAAAAAATCATACATATAAGAAATAAAAACAAAAACGCGAATTGTTATGTATTAAAGAAAAAATTGAAAAAAGCAAAACAAACGAAAAAAGACAATGATTTCAACAAAAAAGAGAATAATTTATAAATTGAAATTAATATTAAAAATAAAAAATATAATACTAATATTTTATTATAAAAATATTAAATACACTAACACTCACATACATACACATATTTTTAATATTTCAAAAAAAAAACCCCCAATCACTCCACCCCCCTCAACACCAAAAACAAAAAAAAAATAATAATAATTTGTGAATTCTCAATTACGTTTTTAAGTGTTAAATTAAATGGAAAAAATCCCAAGAAAAAAAAAAACGTTATAAAATTACAAAAAAAAAAAACAATTATAAAAATTACACTATTAAGAATGAATTTTAAATTTAATAATAATTAAAAAAAGGAAGTTATTATTATTAATATTGAAAAGGATTAAGAAAATGAAAAATCTTCTAAAAACCACCGATTGTGATTGCGTTTAATTTTAACAAAAAAAAAAAAACTGTTCTCCTTAAAACTAAAAATAAATCATAAAAACTCGAGAAAAACCAGCCTCAACTTAGTTTTCACCTCTTTTAAAATACAACAAAAGTACACAATTTGAAAATTATTTCTAAAAGAAGAAAAACTGTTAATGGAATAATTATAAAAAAATCTAAAAATCTACATCATTTAAATTATTCTTAAATAGTTTTTGTTCTCTTTAAAATATGGTTTAATTTTTACATTTTAATAGTTGATATGAAAATTCAAAAAGTTCCAAAAATTTTTATCTTCAGTTTTTTGAAATCAATCGAAACTCATGACATCCTTTGACTGTTTAATTACACACACACACACAAACACACATATTTTAACAGAACTTTTGGCTAAAAGTATTTTTTCAAAATCTTTTATGTTAGATAATTTATCCATGCTCCGTTTTTCTTCTGAATTTAAAAGAGAACTGAAATCTTGCTGCTTTAGCAGGCATGGCAGCTTCGTCTCCCTGGTACTATTCAAAGTATATAAAAAATGTTATTAAATCCTTAATAGGAAAGTTCACATATTTTTTTTACTTAAAATGAAAATGATTTTAAAGTTCTTTTGTTTTAAACAAATACCTGTTTAGAGTTGCACTGCCACGCCTTCTTAGTTAAATTTAAAAATTAAATTGATTAAATTACTAATTTTCGGTCTTGTTCCAACAAATTTTCATACCCATAAAAACCCATAAACTGAGATTTTAAAAATTGTTGTTTTGAAGTAACAAGCGTTTGTCCCAAATGATTTTCTAAAGGGCCGTGACATTGTTTTTTAATATTAAAACCGCTGTCACCTTCACATTAAGGCATTTTGATCTGTTAAAAATTCACATTTGGGTTTTCTGATCTTCAAAAAAAAAAAAAAAAATTTATGATCAGAGTTGTATTTTTTTGTGTGCATGTACACAGACATTTCCTAAAAGGTCAGAGTATAAGATTACCATTATGTTTGAATAAAACACGGCCTCTGTTTCAACAGTTTATTTCTCAGCCATCATAAAATTATGACTTTTGTGAGATCAGAGTTCGATCCTTGTGCGACAGTGTGGCTGGCATGTAAATCTAAATCACGTATGTGATGGAAATCTATCGATTCGAAAACGATCATGGTTTTCAAAGAGTGTCATGAATTTCGATTGATTTAAAAAATTTCTTGTGCGACAGTGTGGCTGGCATGTAAATCTGAATCACGTATGTAATGGAAATCCATTGATGCAAAAACGATCATCGTTTTCAAAGAGTGTCATGAATTTCGATTGATTTCAAAAATTTCGTTTTAAAACGGTATAATGAATTTTGATCGGTATAAAAAAATTAAAAATGTACGAAAATATTTTTTTAAGCGAAAACAAAACACAATATTCAGGTATGTGACGAAAATCGATCGATTTGAAAAAGACTCCTTTTGAGATTTATTAAAAATAAATAAAGAATTTACCCCAAAGTAATCGTAGAAATTGAATTGAAAGTTATTCAAAAGTATATTGAAGGTATTTAAAAAACGAAAATTATAATACTTATTATATCGCAACCATTTTCGGTTTTAAATGGTTTCGATTTCGAAATCGATTTCCATCACTTTTATCTAAATTTTATCTAATTTTTAAGGTGAAAATAATTTGCGGATGTTGTTTTTTACCCATTAATGGCCTAGAATTAATAGTTTTCATATCAACTATTTTATTATTTCCTTTTTTGTGTTGAATTAAATAATTTTTTTTACATAAAAATCTCCTTATTCTTGCCATTTGGACTTTAATCCCTCTACTCTTACCCAAGATACTCAAACATTATTGCCACTTCCTTACCTTCTCATTAAAATTATCATTTACATTTTTCTTTCATATTCAGCTCTTTTAAAAAACACAAAACTATGTTGATAAAAAAAAAAAAAAAAACTAGAAACCAGCACTATTTTGCATTAATATTTGTATATTTTACAAAAGTTTTTTTTATTTCATTACAACTACATATTAAATCTACTTACGAAACAAACAGACAAACAAACAAACAAAAAATATATAAAAAAAATTTATTTGTAATTAAGTTGAATACATAATTTGCTTAAATCATTAGCTCTACAAGTACTCTCTAGCATTGTAGCATTAACCATTACTATTAATAATGAATTACTATTGATATATATTTTTTTCATTATTTCAATTATTATTAAATATAAATATTGAATAATTGTATTTTTTGCCCATTTACTTATTTTTTGTTTTTTCCTATAAACGAATTTAATTCATTTAGTTTTTGTTTAATTTTGCTAAACAAAAAAATTAATTATTTTCATTAGTTGTATAACAATTTTTATTAATAAGAATATTTAGTTTTAGATTTTTCTTTCTTCCCTTCTTAATTTTGTAATTCAAGTTTTTTGTTTTCTTTTTGCAAAAATGACAAAAATTGTAATAATTTTTACTTTGTACTTAAATCAATGAATTTTTCTTTAAATATTTGTTTGTATTTCTTTAAACTATTTTCTTTTTATTAATCAAAATGTATATATAATTTGTATTTTATTTTATTGAAATTCATTTTAGTAGTTGTGTGTTCCATAATATCATTTTCCATTTTTTTTTTTGTAACTATTTCTTCTTCCATCATTTTTTTATATTTCTTTTTTGTACTTTTTTCTTTTTTTTCATAAAATCTCTTTAGGTCTTATTTTGAAAGAAAACGCTCAATACAAAGTGCATTGAAATTTCTAATGGAATTTCGAAATTCCAAAAAAAAAAAAAAATATTTATTTTCATTAAAAATTTTTAAAATCACTTTGTCAGAGCGTTTCTGCAAAATAACGCTTAAAGAACTTTTTATTTTAAAATGTAGCATTAGTTGATTTTAATTTTATATGTAACATTACACGCCTCTAAATTCTCAAGTAAAAGATTAAGAGGATGATAATGTTATTTATTAAAATAATAGTATTAATATATAATTTAATTAATAAATTTAGATAACAAAAATCATTTTGAATTGCCAGACAAATCATTTTATTATTATTATTTAAGGCTTTAGTTTAAATATTTCTTTTTTAAATTAATTTTTTCTTAAAGCTTAAGTTTTTAAGAAGAAAAAAATCAAATGAAAATAACATCCCTCCATAATCGTAATTAGAGTTTTCGCCTTTTTATAAAAGGCATAACATTTGAAATAAAAAAATGCATAAAATTTGAAACGTATAGTTTCTTTTCTACAGCATCAACTTGAGATTGTAAAGGAAAAGGATGAACGCTTCTTTTAGTAAAAAATTGGAACAATAAACTAATTCTTAAAACCAAAAAAATTTTAGCCCTTTTCTGTCCTTGTTTAAACAGCATACATCAAGATCAAAACGTGTTCAGTGTTGTTTTTGTCACACTTGTTCCATAAACCAGGAGAGTTACTCTGTACTTTGATTCGAAAGAAAACACTTTCAAAACATTAATTTTCATTAATTTTCGCCGTAAACGCTTAATGTCAAAAAAATGTATACATATTTTTATATATGAGCATATTGTATCAGCTACAAAAGTCATGAGGTAGAAGTTTTTAGGCAAGAGGTGTAGAGAAGAAGCTCACGGGGTAGGAAAAGTAGCACGAAATGAATATTCATGACTCTTTTCAGTTTTTTCTCTCATGATTGATAAAATATCATAAAATTCTCTCACTTGCTACAAAAGCGTCATACAGGTATGTGATGGAAATTGATTTCGAAATCGATATTCTTACTATTTTCGTTTTGTTAATACCTTCAATATATATTTCAATAACTCTCCATTCAGTTTCTACAATTACTATGGAGTAACTTCTTTACTTTTGTTTAAAATTTGTCTCAAAACGAATCGTTTTCAAATCGATCGATTTCCATCACATACCTGATAATGTAAACGCGTAATGACTTACGAAGATTCTCCAAAAATCAGTTACAATGTCCTTAATGTAAACAGGCTCTATGGAGTCCGACATTTAGCGTTTACGACGAAATTAATGAATTGGCCGTTGCGACCATGGTTTTAGCCATACAAATTCGAATGATTTTTTTTTTTCAAATCGAAGTGCAGAACATTCTCCCAGAACAAACCTCTTTCACCGCCAAATTATTAAGCATAATTTTTACGAACTCTTCGTGAAGTTTTAGATAATAAAAAAATAATTCTGTAAACATAAAGGTCTTGAAAAAAATATGCTTCTAACTTGCTAGAGGCAAATAATGATGACATTCGATATCGATTGAAAAAAAAATCTACTAAAATTTTCATTGATGTCTAGTGCAAAGACTAGAACAAGACTAAGGCATTTGAAGAAGAGCTATTAAAAAGGGCTTGGAACTTGAAATTGCTTTTCAAGTACACTTGTGAAAAGTGACAAATGTTTGTTCTATAAAGAACATAATTTTCTAGTTTCGAAACCATGTTCGAATACTATTTTTTTAAACGACTCACACAAGTAATGAAAAAAAATATGTTCGTAAGCGAATAAAAATCTATTTCGATTTCGGTTTATAGGTAATGGGGACGATTACATCATTTAAAAGACTTTCAAAAATTACAAGAATTTGGAGACAATAAAGGCAAAGGCAATTATATCATTCAAAAATCTTTTCCGACTGTCTTTGTAGTATTTTATACAAACATATTAAGCGCTTCAAGCTCTGCAGCAGTTTTTTTTTTATTTAGAAGTCTTAATCTTGCTGAAGGGGGGTTAAATACTACCCCATACAAACCAATCATAAACAAGAGAAAAAAAATTGTCCCTGAGAATATTTATGATTGGGCTGATAACAAAACTTTAATGGACAGTCGCAGCTGATGACTTTCAATAGAACACATTTTATTTTTCAACATTGGATTCGATTTTCATTTAGGAAGGTTCCTTTTTAAACATTTAGGCATGTTCTGACACTCGCAAGTTTTTAAAGTCGCATGTGATTTCAAAAACGCCAACTTTTGTTTTACATGTTCTGAAACTCACGCGTTTTGCTTTTGATTTGCTCTTTTTCAAACTTATGTTCGAAAAGAAAAACATATGTTTTTACGGTGCAAAACATAAATAAACAAAAGAAAATTACAACATACTGCCAAGCTTAGTTTCATTTCTTTAAAAAAAGAACGAATTAAAAAGCGGATGCTTAGTGATTGTAACAATTCAATGGATAATTCAATCCAATGTATATTTATTTATTTAAAAAAATAACGCAAGCCAAGAAATATTTTGGCGACAAATGCATTTTCTATTAGTGATATTGCATTTAGCATCTTTGATGTAAAAGGTTACTTACGTTGTAAGTAATCAGTACTTAATAAGTATTTTTGTTTATTTTGTTAGTTATAACATGCACGTTTGAAACTCATATCGTCCAAAAAGTAATTTAAATAAATTTTTTAATGTCCCTTAACACTTTAATCGCACATTTAATAAGCACATATTTTTTTGACTACCGACTATACGATCAACCGCACTAGTACAAGTATATTTTCGAACATCAATTATAACAGCTGTTTGTATGAAATCGCCAGTACTCAAGAAAACAACCAAAACAAACAATTGATAGAAAAAATAACAGATTTTAAATTAATTATTTGCGATTTGAAGTCGCCAAATTTCTTGCGATTGTGAACTACAGAACACCTTTCATGCGATTTCAACTCGCATCACCAGTTTTAAGCGATTTGCGATTGTCAGAACATGCCTAATTAAAAGGATGTATGAAATACTATTTTTAAACTTTCTGATGCCTAATATATTTTGGTTACATCCCCTAATAAACCTAAACTTTTATATAGAAGTAATAGCTCTTTGAGATTTGCTCCAAAAAAAGTAAATGAATGCTCTCTTAATTTTCTCTCTTTTCTGCGTTCTTAAGGTATTCATGCTATACTTCTTTAAACTTTCAATATTGATTCATACATTACAATCGATTACAATAAAAAAGAACCGTACTTTATGCACAAAAAAAAAATATTTCTCCAAAGAATAAAAAGAGGGAGGCAGTTTGATTCACAACTGCATTTCGAATGTGAAAGCTACTTTGTGCGCAGTAAAATGACTCAGCGGGTAAAATATGACATTTGGTAGCGACAGAAATTTCCCTTTGAATTTTATAGAAATTTCAATTGATAGCAAATGCAATAATTGGACTCGGAAAGGTAACATTTGTACCCATTAACTGGACCGCTTGCACGAAGCAAATTATCACGATCGCCATAGCCCTAAGGCGTTACTCTTCACCGTAGTCTTTTTTTATAAACTCTTACAATCTCATTATTTTGTTATTTTTAATGCAAATTTAGGATTCTACGATTTTTTGGATGTTATTTTTTAGATGTACAAATAAACAAAGCAAATGATTTACATTCAAGGGACATTTAGCAGAAGTATTATTATCATTAAAATTAAATAGTTGTAAAACATTACACTTACAGGCATACAAACCATACATATATACATCTAATTATTAATCTCTATTCTCTGTCTGTCTCTTAAATGCAGCGCATATTTTCATTTAAAACTAAAAATTCATTTTTAAAACAAAAATATTTTCTTATTGTTTTAAATATTAGAAAATAGAAATTAAAAAGAAAATAAAAACCACAATTACTTAACAATTAGTACGAGTACTTATTATTCATTTTATATTAAATGTATCATTAGCAGTAAACATGTATGTACTACACATGTATATGTAGGTACATACATATACAAACATACAAATTTATATAAGTAGTAATTTAGTAGTATGTAATGATCTGATCGCTCTAATAATTTTAAATATTTACCAAGTAGAATTTAATTTTACTTTCCCCCTTTTTAGTTTTAGAGTTTTATTTTAAAACTTATTTTTTTATTATTATTATTTTATTAATTAATAATTTTTTTCTAATAAAAAGTAAAACGACACTTGAAAGGAAAATAAAAAAAATCCCAGCTGCATGTTTTTGATTAAAAAAATTCCTTTTTTTTTAATAATTTTATTTAGAAATTCTTTGTGAAGTAAAAAATAAATTGAAAAAAAATATATATTACAATAAAATTTTTTATTTTCTTATAATTTTCTTTTAATACTGTAAATAAAATTATTTCCATTTATTTTCAAACAAAAAAAGATGAAAAAATAGAGTATTGTGTTTTTTTATTTATTTAAAAGTTATTAGTTTTTAGTTAATTTCTTTGTTTTTTGTTGTTGTTTGTATTTAAACAATTTGATGTAGTTTGATTTGGTATTTTAGTTTCTTTTTTGTTTAATTCATTGTAATTTGTTGTGTAAACATTTGAAGAAAAAGGTAAGTTTTTCTTTGTGGTAATTAATTCAATTGAAACTTAAAAATATTTGCGACTTTTTTTTTTTGAAAGGAAATATTTTCTTTATTATTATTATTTATTGATTATAACCTCCAACTAAATTCGTAGTAGATTTTTCTTTAGTTATTAACCCCCCTTTTTTAAATATTTTTTCCGTTGGCTGCTAAAGTACGATGTTTTTCTTAAACTTTTTTAAATAATGCTGAATATATTTCGATAATTTCTAAATTTTATTTTATTCTCGTTTTGCTTAAAATATAATTAAAACCTAAGTTTGCTTTTTTTTGCTAAAACCGGAGATTATATTATATTCTGTCAAACTTGAATTCGAATTTCTAGACCAATTCTGTACACTAACAGGAACTTGCTCCTTTCTATCGCAGCAAAGCGGCGTAATTAACTATTTTTACAAAAAATCCCATAAGGAATTATCTTAAATCAAGGCGAATTAATTTACAGGTGGTCTTAATAGCCCAGCTGATTTTTGTTTATATTCGACGTTGTTGTCAAAATTTTAAAATCATTTAAAGATAAAAAAAAAATTATAAAATTAAATTTTAAAGCCTAAAACTGCATAAGCAGGAGAAAGAAACCAACTGGTAAACCTCATTTTGAGTACCAAATTATAATACAAAGGCTCAACGTGGTGCTCTGCGACAACAAAATTACATTTTGTTCTTGTAGCCGTGCGGCCACCTAATATTTAATTCAAAAAAGTCACAATTTAATTTACAAGCGGAAAAAATCCTGTATGAAAAATAATCTTTATAAAAAGCCTTCATTTAATTTTCTTTTGGCCTGTGGACGAAAGACTGCAAAATTACTAAAATTGCACGTGGAACAGTGTTGCCAGTTTCGGTGACTTTGCCTTTGTCAGGCAGGCAGCCGTATTGCCACAGCCCACTTAGGTCCATTGATTGGTCCCTTTGATGTTCTACTGTTCATACCAATTAAAATATAAATAATTTTTCTAATTCCTTATAAGCTTTTCTTGAAAGCTCCCTTAAAGGATTTGACGTTAAAATTCAAACAAAAAAATTATTCCTTTAAGAATTTTTTTTTCAAAACGAACCTAAATATTCTTTTAAAAACACGTTTGACTTTCGAGCATTAACCGTATTAACTTTAAATTATACGAGGTGCGGCGACTGATGCGGATGTTATTGACATATTATTTGTTTACTATTTTTTTATTCTTCTTTATTTAACAAAAAAATTCTATTGTATCATTTTAAAATTTCCAATTTTTTGCTTATTTTTTTCCTAGTCATTTAAAATTAATCATTAATGATTTTTTTTTTAATTAAATCTGCGGCAACAGGCTCAAAAAGAATTGAGAGCTTGATCAAAAACGCATTGAAATTAAAATAGATAATAATTTTGTGCGGATTGATTGAGCGTTTTATATTGTCAAAACTATATTAAAAAAAAAAAAAACGCATCAGTAACCGTGAGTTGCATTTCTGCTCTTAATTTGAATTTTTTTATATAAATTCGTTATTTCGTAGTTGTTTGAAATAAATTCCGCTATTTCGCTAACAATCGAAATTTGTATTTCTTATAACATAATTTCTAAAACGTTTACAAAAAGAATTTTACCAAATGCGACTTTAAATTTATTATTGAAAAAAGATTTCTAAAAACAGTACAACTATCTTTAAATAATTTTCAACTAATTGTTGTTGTGTAATAGAGTTAGTCGATTTTGCAATTAACAAACACTGAATCATACGAGGGCTGCTCTATATATTTCTGGCCTAATAGTGAAAATGCGAATATTTATAATCAAAAATGGTTTTATTGTTTTTCAAAGTATTTCCCAGCATGATTTATACACTTTTGCATGCGCTCAAACCAGTTGTCGAAGCACTTTTTCCACTCCGATTGAGACACCTCTAAAACATGGTTTTTGAACACTTCAACAGCTTCTTCTGGCAACGAAAATCGTTGACCACGCATGTTTTTCTTGATGTGCGGAAACAAGAAGAAGTCATTAGGTGCCAAGTCAGGGCTGCACGGCGGATGACCCATTAATTCGACGTTTTGGCCGGTCAAAAACGCTCTGGTTTGAGCCGATGTGTGAGAGCACGGCATCAATGTTCTCTGGCACAACAGCCGTTTTTGGACGACCTTCACGGAATTCGTCTTTGGGCGAGCTTCGGCCACGATTAAATTCATTATACCAATTTTTCACAGTGCTATAGGATGGTGCTTCACCGCCATACAAAGATTTAAGTTCATCAATGCACTCTTGTCGTGATAATCCACGTCGAAAGTTGTGAAAAATGATGGCACGAAAATGTTCACGAGTTAATTCCATTTTTTTCTATTTTAATTTTTTCAAGTCACTGTAAACAACACAAATAATGGTCGTACGGCAAAACGTTTTGAGTACGATTATGCTTAAAAATGACAAACTTTCCAATGGAAATGTCAGATTGCACTTGGCAGCACACAGTGTTGCCAGGCCAGAAATATATATAGTAGCCCTCGTAGTTGTTTTCCATTTTCAAATATTTTATCTGAAATGTTAATATCTCACGATTAGCAAAGTGAACATTATATATGTACATATATCGAGTTTGTATTTTAACCACGATGCTCTTTTCTATATTTTTGAAAATAATCAATTTGAAGTAAACTCTTGTCCAGTAAATCAGAATACAAAATTTCTAATTAATCGCTTTTTGGAAATATTCCGTTTTGAAAAGTATTTTTCTTTTAATTTTTTGTATAAAAATAATTTATTTAACATGCGCAATCAAATATCAGCAGGCACCGACAGAATTTTTCAAAATAACGGGAAGCTAATACCTGGATAATGCTACAGACTTTATAATTTTAAACAATTTTACTCGCTTGTTTGAAAAATTATTTACGATTAATTTTTTTTTTCGTAAATTAAAAATGTACAAATTGTTGTTTAAACAGCCTAAATCCATGCACGTTTGTACTTAATTTTAATTTAATTCATTTTCTTCTATTTTATTATTATTTTATAATTTATATTAATTAATTTTAATTGCCACCAAAGACTTTTTTTATATATAAATATGTAAATTTTATAAATATTTTTTTCTCTTAATTGTAAAAACCAAACTAACATTCCTTATATTAAAGTTTATATGTACACTAGTGCCATCCTCTTCGTTATTATAAAACTTATGCCATTTCCAATTTAAAATATATATTTAATTTTTATTATTATTTTATTTAAAATTTTTAAGCCAAATACTAATTTTTAAGAGATCTCAGCTAATTTTTTTATGAAAACAATTTCAATTAAAATATATAATTTTAATTTTTTTCTTTTTAATAAATATTTATTTTTAATTTAACAAAAACTTAAGCGTTTTTATATAAAAGTCTATTTTAAAAAAAAATTTTTATTTCATTTTTATTAATTGTTTAACAGAAGTGTGGTCTAAATGTTCGCAACTTCAGTGATACAAATAAAAATAAATTAAGAATGTTAAAAATTGGCTTATAAGAGGAAAAAGACTACAAGTAAAAGGGGTCTGCTCGGAAAAGTTTCACCTAGCTGCATTTCTACATTCTGTAAATGTTAAAACCTCATTTATGCTTCCCTATACTCAGTACGGATAAAGCATACTGTTTGGTTTATCGACTTCCAAGGGTCAAACAAAAAAATTAAAAAAATTGATTAAATTTTGCACATTACTAATACTTTGTAGCATAATCTTTGTTTTGTATGACTGCCTTGCACCTTTTTGGCATTGAGTCCACTAAATCCTGACAGGTTTTTTTTGGTATTGAGTACCACGCAATTCCCACAATTCCTCTTTATTTCGTGATTTTATTGGTCCAATTTTTTCCTTTACTATTTTCTATTAGATTCAAATCCGTTGATTGCGCAGGCCATGTCATTACATTTACATTGTTGCCAAAAAACACTTTCTTACAAGCAACGAAGTTTGTTTGGGATCGTAGTATTGCTGAAAAAACTATTTCACGGGAATTTCCCAGTCTGCATAGGACAGCATTACTTTAGTTAAGATCTGGCAATATTGATTTTTATCATTACTACGAAAAGCATCCCCACCCTGTTTAAATGTGTTGGTTCTGTTTTTGGACGTCTTATCTACGTTTTTCTAGCATTGATTTTGGATTCATCCGACCATAACACGTTCCGCCATTTTTTGAGAGAATGGAGCCATCCCATTGTGCATGTTGTTTTGCAAATATTCGATTTTGTCGATGTTTTTTAGTAAGCATTGGAACTTTTCTGGAAGACCTACCAAATAATTTTTTTTTATCAATCGGCGTCTAACAGTCCTATTTCACTTCTAATTGCTGCAGCAGACTTGAGAGGGTCATAGGTTGATAATATCCCAATGCAATTATATCTTTCCGCGGTCTACCTCGCATTCAATTATTTTATTTACCTCGTAATGCGTTAAATAAGAAATTTTGGGATCTTGCAATAATTTTAGCGCTTTGCCGTTGACTGTTTTAAATTTTTTATGGTGGATCTCTCAGCATCCGTACAATGCGTTGCGCGACCAATATTACTAGTATGTATAATATATTTATATAAAAAATTGCTTATATTATTATTATAGTAATTTACCGTCGACCCTATTTGTTTTGTCTTTACTAATGGTTGGCAATCCTGAATGACAGCAGTTTGCCATGTTATCTTTTTTTGAAATGTTGCCAGATAAACATTTGAATAAGCTCTATAAACGCGCGAATATTAAAAAAAAAAAATAAAAGTAACTTAAATATTTTCAATTTTATATGACAAAAATGTGTGACCCTATTGTTGGGATTCGGTCTTATTTTATCAGCTTGCTTGTGACTGACATGGTCACAGCATATTTTATATAATTTTATTATAGCAACTAAATGCGTCAATCTAAATGATTTGCTCTCCTGTTATAATTCGCCGTGGGAGTCGGTCTCTTGAATTAGGTTTTATGCAATCAGATATCCTAATGCAAAGATCGCAAATGAAATTAAAGTTACGAGTGTTTTGACCACCACTGTTTATTTAGTAATTATATCTTTTTTATTTCCTTAATATCAAATTTAATATTATGTGTAATTTTTTATAGTTTCTGCTTTTTAGCTTTTAGCCAAAACAATAGAAACCTTAATAGAACAAAAAACCAAAAAAAAAAACAAAAATCGTAAAAAGTCAAATGCTCTGTTTTATTTAGCTTTAAAGAACGAACAACTTATTTTTTCTGTTTATAGATGCTTATATTATTTTTGACGTTAAAAAAATAGTTTAAAATAGTATTTTTAATATTTTTCAATATTTTAAGCTTTTTGTTATTAAGAACTCAATAATAAATTTCAATATATTCGAAAAATGTATTTTAGTTTTACTTTTAGCAAAAAATATATATTTAAACAAAAAACCTCATTGACTTGTGAATGTTTCTTTAAAAGTATAATTTGTTTTATAGAGTCGAGTAGACAACAAAAAATATTGAATATATATTTCTTACACATTGTTTAATTTGTTTAAAACAATTTTAATTATTCATACATATTAAATATTTGTATTGTTGGTATCTCGTATCATAAAGATTTGTTTTGATTTTAGAGATATTAGTTTGTCAAATGTATTTTAAATAGTTTTTGTTCATTTAATTATTTATTAATTTTTCAAACTCCTTTCAAAGGATTAATTAAAATATAAATAAAATATATTTAAAAAACTTGGCTTAATTTTTTTTAAACAAAAAAATAGTTAAGCAATAGTTGCATATTGAGGAGAAAATAATTTCAGCCACAAATATTTGTATAAATGAATATTGAAGTCAATTTTTTTTTCTTAAAGGATTAGTACTCAAGCTTAGGTTTTCTTAGGAGCAGCTAGTGTCTCAGATTTTTTTTTACAATTTTGAAGTCCTTATAATCCGTAAAATGTTTGCATTTGAAATTTTTAAAATACAGTTTTTGTTTTTTTTTTGTTGCCGAATTTTTTATATTTTTATGCGGTTGCAGTTCAGCAGAAACATTTTGGAACCGCGCTGACCAGATGGTTTGACGAGGTCACTTGCACGGTTTCGAAAACATTATGGCCTAAGTATGATAGTAGGAGATCTGCAAATCTGCTGAGGTTTCCTCAAGGACAGTTGGGCATACTATTGGCTGTGCTGACAGCGAAACTTAGGCTGAAATATCAGCCATTAGAAGGCGGTTGGCTGGATGAGGTACCACAGGATATAAAGTACATCCAGATATGTACAGACAGCAATGCCGCGATAAACTCTTTATTGGGTGTCGACACGACAGCCAGATTGGTCCGTGAATGCCGGACATTCCAACCTGGATGATAGTTGCGGACGAACTCGCTAGATCTGGAACTCGGCTGAGAGACCGGGAGATAGATCCACTGGTGGGAGTTAAACTAATGTAGGGCTATATTTTAGCAGGAATTTATTTGGGACCGCGCAGATCAGATGGTCTAACTAGGACACCTGCACGGTTTCGAGGACATTTGGCCTCACTATGATAATAGAAGATCTGCAAATCTGCTGAGGTAGGTTTCCCCGAGAACAGCTGGTCAAACTGGTGACTGTGCCGACAGGGCATTGTATTATCGGTACCAATGCTAGAAGACTTGATTATTCCATACCATGAATAGGGAATAGGAGAAAACCGTGCAGCATTTGCTCTGCCATTGTTCAGCTCTTCTTGGGAACAAAGCTGCACTTTTCAGCAGTCCGAGACTGCATGGTCCTGCAGATCTATCACTCTGTGATGTGATTAATATAAACTCGTTTATCCGGTCTTCGGGGTTGGTTTGGGTACAGATCTTGATCCTTTGCACATCCCTTTCCAGGCAACACAACGGACCATTTCTCATACCGGCAGCCTGTGCAACCTAACCTATGCAGTTGCAGAATATTAAATTTTCCATAACCGAAGCTACGAGACTTACCTTGTCATCTCGAGCTGTCATATTGAAAAAAAAGTAAGTTAAAATTCCAATCGCTATTAGACTGTAATCTGTTGTTAATTCAGTTCATTCTACATACGACGATTTGGTTTATTAAAAGCCCCGTTTACCCAAAAATAAGACTCCATCACCATCGATAAAAACCATTGATCAACGACTGTAACTTAAGCTTCGCCTTTATGTTTGGAGAAATAAGGTCTTTTACAGTTTTTCTTAATGTAATGGAGTCTGTTATGGATTGGTTTCACTCCACATGCACCCATTTTGTTGATTAAACACGTTAAGAACATCGGATCAGTTTCCAACTACTCTACAGCCAAGTCGTCCAAAGAAAGGTAAATATGATTACTGCACCAGCTGGATCTTTTACGCCAAATCTTCCATGTGGTGGACGGACCAACAATGATTCGATAAACTCGAATCTTCTGTTGTTTAAAGCGGCGATATTCTCTTCACCCATATTCCTTCGACATGTTGTTTTTATTTCAACCTCTAGAGAATTCGTGTTATGAAATCTGTTCACAGTTCGGCGGATGACTTACTGCTCAGATAGCGAATTATGTGCTCCATAAAAATTAGGAAGTCGTTTATAAATTGCGCGAATTCATGACTGATTTTTAAAATAAATCTGAAAAATGTGGCAGCATTGTTTAAGCGTCAATCTATTTATGAATTTCCCAGTTAACCCTTCTGCAAGTTCTATCAGATACCAGTTTTGTAAAAAACAATTTTAGTCCTCGTCCAGACATGCAATTTTTGTTTCTGCAATTTTTGTAAATTTTCTTATAAAATTGCATTCATGTCTACACATTTAAATTTTGTTTCTGCAATTTCGGTCTTGATTGCTTAGACGAATGATAAAACAAAAGAAAAATTGCATGTACATGAAACAGTGTACCCACCCGTTTCTACTCGTCTTTCCTCTCGCACCTACAAACTCAAGAATTGCGCAACAAAAGTTGCAAAGTGTGGACGAGGACTTATGTACGTGAAATTAATTTCAAGATAAAAATTCATTAAATTATTTTTTAGATTTGAAATTCTCATATTCGAATAACAATAATAATATTAATAAATAACAAAACTGTATTGCTGAAATTATTTTCTTAACTCAATCGCAAAGTGCCATAAATAAATTAAGTAAATGCTTTAAAACTCTTTAAATTAGTTGTCATACATTTTTTTAGAAATCAAAGTATTATTATACACGTTTCATTATAAAATATGCATTTTAATAAATGTAAACAAAAAAGAAAAAATTGTTAAAAAATATTTTTTTTTCAAATTTAATATGAATAGATCAAAATTTTATTATCAGTGTTTGTGTAGTGATAGTATCATTTATATTAATTGTATCTACTTTTGTTTTTATTTTTAATAAATAAATATATAGAGCAAATCCAACACTCCGTATTGTCACCAGTTTGAAATGTGTCATTTTATAATCAGCATAAAAAAATAAAGAAAAAACACTAAATATTTATTCCCATTTTCATTTTAGTTTTTTAGAGTCCATTTGTGTTTTGAAATATTTTTTTAAGAAAGTAACTTTTTTGTTATTGTATTTGTGTATAACTTAGTGTAAATAATAGATCTTAAGTAATTTGTTAAACAAAAAATGGCGAAAATAAAGTCATATAAAGAACAAGAACAAGCAACTCGGTAAAGAAACAAGTGTAACAACACCAACAGAAAATTCAGCATTCGAAGAAGCACAAGTCTTCAGTTACAGCAGAGAAAAGAAAAGCAAACTTGTCTCTGCCACAGACTTCTTTTGCAGTTTAAAATGAAAACAAGATTTCTTAGCAATCAAGACGAGAAATGCTGTAGATACTTGAGAAAGAAAGAATATAAATAAAATTTCGCTTTTCGCAAATGTCCATGTGATTTAGAATCAGTTGCTTTATCGTTTAAAATCGTTTTAAAATCATAAAATTTCAAAAATGTTTGTGATAACTCATGCAATGCTCGTTATAGAGATGATCCATACTAGTGGTATTTATTTTAAGTTTTTAAGGACCGTATCATGTTACGTAGTTACATTATTGATAATCTCATAACCCTTATTCTGTTTGGTGTCGTCAACATCGTCGTCAATTTTAAAACAACATCAACTTAACACAACATCAATACATATTTGGTATTCCCTAATAAACTAATGACGACGTTGACTGTTTATCGATAATATAAAAAATAAAACACACATATCTAATATTTGAGTCAGTTGATTTAATTTGTTTTCTATTGTGTTAAATTTATCGGTCCCACAAAATCTAACTAACTGCCTTTTTTTTCATTAGGATGGATTCCTTCTTACTCTTCCACTAATTTTTCAAATTGGCAGAAGTTGGTAATTTTAGGTTTTTCCATTTCTTTTTTGTTATTTTGTTATTTTAACAATTACTGTCTATTTTTTCTCTTTTTTAATTTTTTTTGCACACAACTCAACATCAAAAATGGCGACGACAAACTAAATGGCAACATCGATAGTTCTTAAGAGAATACCCAAACTTATGTCGACAGTCATCGATTAATGACAATATTGACAACGGGAATACCAATTTACAACAAACGAAGAAAAACGACTTCGTCTTGTGTTGACGACGCCAAACAGAATATGGGTGAATGTCATTAAGACTACAAACAGAATATGAACTATTTCTTAAATTAAAATGCAAAGCGAAAAAAGAAGATCCTTCTCCTAAATTTTTTCTTGAAATAGTTTTAATTTTCAACAAAGTTAATTTGTATTTAAAAACAGTATTTCATTGAACAGAACAACTTCTTAGTGTGGAAGGTTACTTCTCTACCAAGACTGTGTCGCTTACATGACCGCCACTGTTGATCGATATACCGATCGAACAAACTTTTACATTCTTTCTTTCAATTCTGTTTAAAAGTAACAGCGAGTTTCATCGCGTCTCTAAATTATGAAATTTTTCGTGGCATCACAATTTATACATTTCGTTTTTAATTCGATATTCGTTTTTGTATGCAGCGAACGTACACAAAGCAAGTTAAAAACATCCCCTCAAAATTCAAGCCAAGCCATTTTGCTTAACCCGCTTGCGTCCCTACATCTCTTGCCTAGAAACAAAAATTTCATGTCTCTTGAAAGACAAAACGAAAAAATTTACCGAAACTTTGTACAGTCCCCGTACAGACATGCAATTTTTGTTTCTGCAATCTTTTTTTAAATTCTCTTATAAAAATGCTTTCGTGTCCACACATTCAAATTTCGTTTCTGCAATTTTCGTCTTGCGAATAAGAAAATAAAATACATGAAACAGTGTATCCATTTCTAATCGTCTTTTCTCTATCACCAATAAACAAAAGCTGCAAGGTGTGAACGAGGACTTAGGGAACAAAAGGGAATTGCAAGTACATGAAACAGCGCACCCATATCTATTCGTCTCTTCTCTTACCTACAAACTCAAGAATTACGCAACAAAAGCTGCAGTGTTAATTGGGACAAACATTTGATGCCTATAGCAAACAGCGTTGCCACTGGTCTCTTTTAAATTCTTTCCAACATGGTGTCTAAAACGGCAATGCTGTTCAATATAAAATCGTTGTATATGGATTAGATAGATTCGCCAATCTATTTTTTGCTGTGTTGCAAATTCTAGAATTTTAATGATCTGCCATCTTATTCTGTAATTCTCGTAGCTAAATCAAAACCTCTATCGCTAAAAAGCTAAAAATAAATAACGGCAAAAAGTGTGGCATTTGTAGCAAAAATCGCTAAATAGAATTTTTTAGAGTTTTAGTCCCCTTTTACAATGTAGAAATTAAACTGAAGACAGACGAAGTTTGATGGCGAGTATGTAGTACACGACCATCTGTTTTAGACATTTTGTGTTTCTTATCTACCAGCGGCAGTGGTACTGCCGCTATTGCAAAGAATGAAACAAAAATAAAAAATCAACAGAGAGAAAGAACGATAAAAAAACAAAAAAGTTTCTGTCTAATAATTTCAGGGTTGTAAAAGGTTCAGACAAGTTCAAAAGAGAATGAGAAAAATGTCTGCCCAACAGTTTCTACATTGTAAAAGGGGACTTAGCGATGGGGATAAAGCTTTAGCGACTTACAAAATAAGGCTGCTGGTTTATCAATTTTTAAGTTTTTTAAAAGATTACCGTCAGTTTAATGGAAATTCCAAAAAGAAAAAAGAACATTTCTACCTGCAATAAAGCAACATATTTAGAGTTTTTCCAATAAAATGGTTTCCCATAAAAAAAATTTTATTTTTTTACTAAACGCAGTCATTTAATATATTTATTAGAAGACAACGGACAATGGTTAATTAGAAGACAACAATATAACGGTATAAAGGGAGTGATCCAAGAAGATCATTCAAAATCATAATATAAATAATTATGTGCTCTTATTAGTTAATAGTGCATTAAAACACATTGACAACACTTATGAAAACTTCACTTATGGTAACAACACTAACACTAGTACTAATTAGAAATAAATACTTAAAAAAACTAGACTACAAAAGCTTTAAAAAAGAGGAGGCGTCAAAGAGCAAATAAATAATTAAATTGAAATTTGACAGAGAGAAGCTGATTAAATTTTGTAGTTTAGATTTTAAAGCAATAAAAACATTTTTCTAGAACTGTATGACAATAAAAATCAAATGCAAAAATAATTAAAACTAAATAAATATTAACACAAAGTGTTTCACATGATTTGGATAACTAAATAAAAAAAATCATAATATTTACTATTTCGTTTTTATTTTGATGGTGATAATTGTATACACTTAGAGAAAAAAAGTATTTATTAATTAAAAAATTTAATCAACGAAAAAAAAATAAATAAATAAAATAAAAATACTATAAGTACAAACTTATATCTCTAAAATTTAAATTTAATAAAGAAAAAAAATCTATTCATATCGTATTAAATCAGATCATTGTTGGTTTTTAAAAACTAACAATACAAAAAAAAAAAAAAATCATAAATTAAAAATCGAAAAACAAGAGTTGTGTCAAATTATACATATACATATACCTACATATATCAATATAGACTTTTTGTAAGAAATATATACACAAAAAAATTTTTTTTTAACAATTTCTTAAACAACAAGATGAGAAAAATTACTCACTCCTCTTTGTTAGTATTTTTTGTAAATATTTAACAAGTATTTTATAGTAAATTTATACAAACAATTTAAATTTAAAAAATTTAACCCAAAAGACTTATAGAAAACAACGATGTTATTTATATATTTAACATTAATATTAGAACATTTTTAATTTTTTTTTTTAATATTTTTAGTTTTTTACTTTAGTTTTGATATCTAGTTAGAAAAGAAATAGAAACTTCCAAAAGCAGTGTATCTTCTTTTGTAAAAGAAAAATTATTTCTTAAGTAGTTTATCGATTATAATTTTAACTTAAACGACTCTTAAACAATGAGGACCAAAAAGTAAAACCCTTTTAGTAATTTATTAAAAAAAAAATAGAAAAGAAATGTCAAGTAGTTCTGTAAAAAAAAGTAATTAAAAACCGAGCATTTGGCTTTTACTTTAAAGTATTATTTTATTTATAAAAAAATAGTTTATTTACTACAAATTTTAGTTGCTACTTTAGTTTTGTATATTATTATATTTATACATATATTTTTATAGATTTTAAATCTTTTTCTTCAGTTGTATGGAAAAGTTTATTATCATTTCAATGTAAAACCCTATACTAGTCAATTATCATGAAAAATGCAATATTTAACTGGATAACAGAAACTAAACCATTAAATTAAATAATACACTTACATACATATTCAAACACACCAAGGCAAATAAGAAAATAAAATAAACATTTTAATTAAGATAATTTTTAGTTGATATCTATAAATACTGTAAGAAAAAAATCAGTAAAAAGTAAACGGTTTATAAAACTGCAGAAATAATGATAAATTAGAACAAGATGGCAACTTCAAGCAAAATCGCTGGCATAATTGAACGACCCTAGTAATGTTGTTATTTTTTTTAATCAGTGCGTTGAGCGTACGACACATAGCGCTTACCCTTAGAAAAACCCTCTGCATAGAAATAAGAGATAATACCGCTAGATTGCCCCGAAAATAAGTTACTTTTCATTACTTTTAAACAATAACAAGAGAAATTAAAAACAAACAAATAAGCAGCCAACTTCACTTCCTAACGCACTATCTTAATCGGATTTTCCAATTGCTAAGCTTCGACGCCGCGCTTTAAAAACTTGCTTCATTCATTTTGTATGTACATGAGAATTTTTTACAGATAGGTTATGCGTTAAGTCTGGTACTCTATTCGATTTTGTGAAAATTGTTGGGCAAATTGATTATTTCACGTGGAGAATTTGACATTTTAAGGGCCAGTTTTTGACTTCATATTTAAATGTCATTTACATTTAAGTTCTATTTAAGTACAAAATTCAGTTTTTCAATGCACACTTAAATGAAACTTAAATGACCAATCTTGCGCATTTAAAGTCCATTTTAATAATACAGTTTTACCATATGGTTATGGCATTTTTGTTGTTGTTTCTCAAAACTAAACAAAATTAAACAAATATTTTAGCCATTGATAGAACAATATTTCATTTTTTGCACACATTTCTTAATGAAAATATTAATTAAAACGTTAAATTAATAATTAAAATAAGTTTAGGTGGTAAATACATGAGTATCGCTGACATTTTTTAATATATTTAAAATATTTTTCAAAAAATTTGCAATTCATTGCGTTTGTTAGCAGCTGTTTTTCATAAACAATGGAGATTTATTTTGATATTTCGTAATGCTGCCATATTTTTATCATAGTTAAATAAGAACGATCATAAATGACTGAAAAACTGAAACTGTATTTAAATTCTACTTAAATTTAAATTCAAATTAACTAAATGCCTATTTAAATATGAAGTCAAAAACTGGCCATAAAATATTGTTTTCAAAAGGCATATGATCAGCTGTTTTTTGAAAAATTCCGCATGAAATAACGCGGAATTGCGATGCGAAAGAAAATTGGTATTTTGTTAGACTTTCGCAATAGCATTCGCAAATTATTTCAAATCGTGGCAACGCTGCTCAAATAAAACTCAGTGTCAGCAAACGTCAAATTAAAAATAAATAAATTGTTTGTGTTTGGCTGTGAAAATTGTTTATAAGATTCATTTAGGAAATTCTGTAAGAAAAAAAAAAAATAAATAAATAAAAATGCATTCTGTGGCACTGTGGTTCGAAGATGAAAAAGGCTGTAAGATAAGATTTAGAAGCAAGTGTTGCCCCTAAAGGAAAGTGCGTTCGGTATTCCATTTACGGAATCCGTCAAGTTTAACAATTTCACAACTTGCCCCTCCAAGGGAGACAGTGGATTATATCTTGATCGGCCACCGGAAATGTCGGTTTTATTTCGTCTAAGCTTCTGCTTGGTGTGTGCTTAAAAATCGTCCCAAACTTAATAAAGTTGAAGCCAAATATTTTTAAACAATTTGCAGCTTCTCTAATAGGTGGTCCATTGATCTTCAAATCTTCAGGTAACGTTTGCTACAAAGTATTTGCCGACTGCCGTGCATTTGGTGTTTTCAAGAAGCCTCTTGTCAATCAGCTGTGCTTATTCATAAATTCTATCTTTATTTCAAATTGACGTCTTTTGGTGGTCTTATTGCTTGCTTTCCTGAATTCCTCAAATTGCTCAACCACCGCACAATTTTGGTTCGACTGTTGCCTTCTACGACAATTTATATAAGACAAAAAAAAAACGTGCCCCAATTCTGTCTCAAAAGTAATAAATTCTATAGTTTTTTAATATGGAAGGAGCAGTTAAAAATTATAAAATATGTTTCTAAAAGGACATTAACGTTATGCGTGGTTTTTGGTTTAGGTTCCTCGGTTTTTTGAGATTTAAAGAAACCTTTCAAGAATAAAGTCTTGTTCCCTACTACGGTTGAAACTATAGTTGCACAGACTCATATTATGTTTAGTTCCAAGTAATAAGATCCATATGGGTAAAAAGAGTCCCTCTTTAGCAACCGCGCGGTTAATTGAAGTGATCAGGGAACATAAACAAGATTCTATCATTGGCTCTTAGGGCGCAGAGATTAATAATAATTTCTGGGAGTCTTTAGCCCATCGGAGTTATTTTTCTAATCACGAATATAGGAAAGCTTTTGTGTCTAGCCCTAACCTTCTCTCGAGAATACATACGTATGTACGTATTGGCTTTGTAAAATATATAGACGACAGTATTAAATGCGATGATAAAAAAAGGTATGTGACTATACCTTAAGTAAATTTGCTTAATTTATTTTTTCCTTGTAATTTAATTTATTTTTTATCCGTGTACTTTTTGTCAGTATCAAAATTAATTAGCGCTGCCAGACCGATAAGTGGCATAAGGCAAATTTAATAAACTACATAAAACCTTAATTACTGAACAGAAATTTGTTTATTGCAACCGTTTACTTAAAAATCTATATAAATTAACTGTTTTATGAAAACTTTCCAAACACAAAAAAAAAAAAAATACTCTTAAGACATATAAAAATGAAATTAAAAAAGCAATTCTTTTCTTTGAAAAATAAAATTTAAATATATAAAATGTTAAGTATTTGAAAAATTAAAAATTAACAATTAAGAAAAATTATTACAAATTTAAGAAAAATATAAACATATATGCTGAATAATGATATTTACAAAAAAATTAAATTAAAAAAAATTAAAAAATTATATTTAATATAAGAAGTGTGTATTTGTATTAAAAACCCTTTGCTTTGTTCAATTATAATTAAAACCCATATATTAAACAAATAAAAAATAATAACAAAAAGTTAAAAATATAAATATTTTTGTTCGTTCATTTTATAACGTGTGGCTAATCAATGTTTGATATTTCAAATAAAAAAAGTATTTGTTGTCTCAAAAATATAATTAACGAAAGCAAAATTTTATTGTATGTTGTGAGTTTGATATTTAATAAAAAAAAAAAATAATAATACTAATTATTAATCATTAAACACGTATTTATAAACTAAAATTAAACAATAAAAATAAAACAACCTACAAAAATTGAAATTTATAATACAAGTTTTCAAGAAAATATTGTGTTTTAAGCGTTATTTTTTAGCAAAATCAGACAATTTTTATTATTCTCTATTGTTCACTTTAAAACTGTCCTCTATTATAATTGACCATTTCAAAACTACCAATAGCTAAAGGTAGGATTTTATCGAACAGATGACACTTTCAGCCCAAAATTTTCTCAAGAAAAGATTCTTCCAATTATAAATTCCCTGGAAACAAAATGATAAAAATATGGCATCATTATAATTTGAAGGGAGTTTTTTCTCGAGAAAAATGTTTTCCATGGAAAAAAAAAAATTCCGTGAGAATATTCATAATTGGGCTGTATATATTTTAGTTTTCTGAAGAAATTTTATGATTAAAAGTAAGACAGTAAAATTCTTTCGACCTTCAAAATTTGTGAAGAGATAATTTTTTCTTGTTTCACCAAATATTAGCAAAATATTGTCATCATTTGACGATCGTCCAAATTTCTCATTTGCTTAAAGGCAATGAGTGTTCAAAGAAAAGTGGTGTAGCCCGGACTTTTCTGTCCGGGGTTTGCGACAAATCGTTTACAGAAGTTCTTAACTCTTTGAAATTTCAATAGAATTAAAGTGAAAATTTCGATCGTTATCGAATGCCGTAATTTGCCCCCTAATTTTTATAACAAGGCCAATTAACTACTACAATTACAGTAAGCACAAAAACAATAACAACAACATGTCAGTCTATTTTGTAGGGTAATCTGTCAAAATCAGATGTTTTTTATTTGACAACATGAACTGCTAAATTTTGAATTTTATAAAAATTTATAACAATCCCGGAATTTTGATACAAGCTCTTATATGAGCTCGAACCACTAACGAATTGATAATTATTTTTTAAAACTTAAGAAATATCAGTTTTATATTATCTTGAAAATAAATCGGAAAATAATAAAAACAAAAAAAAAACTCTCAAGGACATTTCTGATTATAAAATAAATAATAATTTAAATAAACACCAAATTATAAATTTTCAATTTAATTTATAAATAAATAAATGTGAAACTAAATTTGGAAAAAAATACAACATATCAAGCATAAAATATTTAACAGTTCAAGACAACAACAATTACTTTCAGATAAAAATTAATAAAAAAATTTAATATAAAAAACAGAAAAAACACAAGAAAGAGTGACAAAATGATTTTACAAAAATTAATAAAAATTTTGTTTAAGAAATCTTTTAGAAAATTAAGTAAGAAATAAAACTGTTTATAAATAATAAAAAAGGTGAGTTATTTTTTTTTTATTAAATCTTAAAATAAACTTAAAATTAATAAAACTTAGAACTAGTCTTCCACAATAATCTATTATTTCCTAATTAAAAGAAATATAACAATATTAACTAAACTCTACACTATACACTCTAACACAATACAGGTGGTTATTGATTGCATAATTCTAATTTTTTAAATGGGAGGATAAGTGTTTAGAAGTATTAAGGGCTTCCGTAAGTTAAGTAATGTCAAAGTTGGATCTTATATTTAGCAAGTTCTTATGATGAAATTTGAAAGAATTATGAAGATTATAAAATATAGTTGATCCTTGTATTATATTCTTAAATATAAGTACATGATTTCCACCTCTTCCAGGAAAAAAATGTTTGTCACATGACTGACAAGTCATAATGACATCTAATTTGCTTGATGTCTTTCGCATTCAAAGCTAAAATTTTGTCTAGAATATATGTTCCCCTATTGTGAATTAAAAGAGAATTTTATTTTTCACATGAAATTTTTATTGCCATCGAAATGAAAATTGGCATGAATTTACGAAGAAATATTTGTTCCCTTTACTGAACAGCTGTTCACAATAAATACAGCTGTCTGTACAAATTGTTAATTTGTGGTTAATAAAATAAATAAATAAAATTTATAGAAGAAGAGAAACTGAACAACATCCAACGCATCAGACTTCTTAGAGTTACCCGAGACATTTTAAGATTTTATTGAACAAGTTCAGAATTCTTTTTTTTTCTAAAAAAGTGCTTACCCGTCTTTAAGATGGCAAAAATAAAATAGTAAAATAATATTTTTAGAAACAAAAACGAAGAACAGTTGTTTTCGTGAACGTAACTTGAAACACTCTACTAGAAAGAAAAACTGAAAGCAGGTTCGTTTCAATTTTTTAAAGGATGGGTGTATCAAAAAAAAAAAAAAATGTGAATGCTTTATAACTTAAAAAAAATTTGATCGTGTATGAATGTTTTCTTTTTGCGTGAAATGTGGAATTTTTTGTTGTTTTGTTCATTTTGATTTTGATAGTGAAATTAAAATTTAAAAAATTTTCATGTGATTAGAAGTTTTAGCTTGAGAAAAAGGAATTTTTAGGCAAAAACGGAAAATAAATTTCAAAGTAACATTCTTATCAACAAGATGCAAAACTAGTCTACGGACGCAGCGCAAAAATTCGAAAAAAAAAGTTTTCCACGGGGTGTAAGATGAAATTCTGAGCCTTAGATTCGAACTGAAGGATCTCCAAATTTGTATGATTTTTCTTACGCGAACCTTTTTTTTTTTTTTTGAAAATTTTTATAATTGAAGATAAATCGAGGGAAAAATATTGATATGATTTATGATCGTATTTATAAAAATCCTAAATATGATTCACAGAGTTTAAAATATTCATAGAATTTCTTCCAGCCTATCAACTAATCTTCTTCTTTTTTCGGAATGTGTATATAATTATAATTTTTTCCCCCTTTTGATTGACTGCGAAAAGTGAAAAAAATTCGGGGGAAAAAGCAAGTATTACAATTTATAAAATAAAAATTACAATGATGCCACTTTTTTACAATTTTATTTCCACGGAATTCATAATTGGAGGAATCTTTTCTCGAGAAAATTTTTTTCGTGGGAAAGAATTCCGTGAGAATATTCATAATTGGGCTGATATTTGCCTTTGCAAGAAATTTAGCGTGCATAAGCCTGTTTGCAATAAAAACTTACTAAACAATTTTCTAATTTCTGTCATAAAGTTACTTTTCCTCTCCTGTGAATTTCTTTAACCACCAAAAAAGCAGAACAAGTAATATTTATTATTTATATTAAAAACAACTATAGACTTTTAAAAAAAATATATATAAAGGAAAAACTCTTCAATAAATTAAATAAAACAGAAACAGAAATGGGTTTTTTTACTTGAAAAATATTAAATATTAATAATATTAAGGAAATTAATTTTTATTGATAAAAAATATTTATTAATTAAATTTAATGAAAAAAAACTAGCAATTAAAAAACGAAAATGTGGTGATTTTAATAAATGTTTATATATAAATATACAAACAACAAACAAACAAACCATATACTAGACCTAGTATGTACTAAACATATGTATGTATTAAACATACATACATAGATATAAATATCTTAAAACAAAATAGTATATACAATTGCATATACTTACATACATATATATTTATAAACTGCATATACACCTTTCCCAATTCTATACTAAACTATATGAATACCCTATATATTACATATTGTATATTCTCTTTAGAACAAATATATACAACAAACAAACAAAAATGCCTATATACTCGAAAATGTTTTGCTTTTTTCCTTTTTAAAAAAACGAAAATCCTAAAAGAATCAATCGTATAATCTTATTTATTTAAATTAAAAAAAAAAAAAAAATATTTTAAAGAATAAAAGAAAATTATTTTCATTCAATTATAACAAACTTGTGATGTGTAAATTTTTGGAATTCTTAATTCGCTACAATAAGTGAAGTATAAAATTTATTATAAATTATTAACAATAGTTTTTTCAATAATTTGTAGTTGTAATTGTATTGCACCTACACATAATAATTAGTTGTTTAATTGTTATTTGTAATAATTTAGTATTTAAATTAGTTTAGTTTGTAGTAATGCTTAATTGTAAAATCTTAAAATCGAGGTTTAAAAATTTGTTTCTTTTAAAAAAAATATTTTATATTTACAAACAATTCACAGTAATCCGTAGAAAAGTATTTTCATCATTGCATTATATATAAAAACAATAATTTAATAGCAATATTTCTTTTAAGCTCTCCAATTAGCTTGTATTCATCATCTTATTTATTTCAATTCATTTAGTTAACAACAACTTATACGAGGAAGTTGCTGGAATTTAATACGCGACCAGAATATTTTTTAAATTAAATATGTGCATTTATTTCCTATATATATATATATATATATATATATATTTTTTTAATTTTTCCAATTGTTTAACTATTTTTATTTAAATGCAATTCGGCAACTTTACCCGCTTTTAAAAGTTTTAATGTGGCAACACCAGTTGAATAAAAAAGAGATGGGCAGCAAATACCGTTAAATTTTGTTGTTTTTGATTTTTATCATTTTTCTTTTGGTTCATAATTTGAATAAACAAAGAAATCATTTTTTTTAATAATTTATTTTAACAAAAATATATTGATAGATGGGTCTTTGAAGCGGAAGAAAAATTCCAAATCGCTGGGCAGTTAACTGACCAAAAACCTGAAAAATTACGATGTAACGCATGGAACTAGGTTAAGGACAGTATTTACTATCATACGATTTAATCACACAATCTCACATATCTGACAGAATTCTGTCTTACTGCCATCCCTAAATTAGCGCGTATAGCGCAAGATATCTGTCCAAATTTCTCATATAGATAAAAAATGTATGAAGCATCCCCAAATAGCAGGGCGTCAACGCTTAGCAATTGGAAAATCTAATTTTGACAGTGCGTTAGGAAGGAAAAAACTTCAATCAGCTGTTCTCTTGAATGTAAAAAAAATGAGAAATTTTAAAAATTGAATGAAAACTTGATCGTCTGACTCCCTAGTTAGGTATGTCATTGCAGCGTAAAAGCTCGACGTAATAAGGCGTTGCGCTTTACGCGCTAACTTAGGGATGGAAGTTACTTTAATCATCTTAAATGGCGTCGTAGGTGGTTTTTCTTTAAAAAATCAACTCCTGCGAAATAGAAAACTATTTTATGAATTATTTCAAAAGATTATAAAATCTTCTAAACCCCACTATCATACTTTTTGAGCACAGATCGTACGGCTGATTATGATAGTGAATCCTGGTCTTTAATAATTAGAGCGAATATCCACAAACGTTTTTTTGCTTCTGTCGTTCGCAATAAAGACCCAACTATAATGTGCATAAGCTAGCTTTAATTTATGTCAAAAGTCCAACTAAAAGCCGGTCGAATGCTTAGGTACTATATTGAAGAAATTTAGGTGACTACAATGTACTTACATAAATTTAGTTATTTATTTGCCACTTAATAACGAAAATTATTTTTGGCAAAAGTACGAATTAAACATAAATGTGCAACTGTGGCAAATGTAAGTACATTGTAGTCACTTAAATTTCTTCAATATAGTACCTAAGCATTTGGCAGACTTTTCGTTGGATTATTGACATAAGCCAAAGCTAGCTTATGCACATATAGTTGGGCCTTTAATCCTTCTTTATAAGTTCATATTATGAACGAACTAGTTCTGCTTAACAATTCAAACTGATCTAAGTGAGTGCACTCTGAAAATCACATTGCTTCTTCAATCTTTGAAATTTTCAGCAAGTGAACAGAAAAAGAACTGAAATGAAATGAAAGAACACATCTGACCCTGACAAGACAGAGTTGTTATACAAAAATTGCACTAAACTAAATGAAGTAAAGAAACTTTAATAAAGTGATCTGAACTACAAAGATCGCTGACCTTATTGAACTGGCAAGCATTACTTTAAAAATGAGAACAGTCGTAATATTCGCGACTCTCTATGTAAAGAATTTTATGTATGTTCGTTTTACGAAAAAGACGATGAAGCACAATGATTGCAACAAAATAATGTTGGAGTATATTTAATGGGTTGCACAATAAAATGTGGCCATATGCTGGGTTTTTAAACATGACAAAAAAAAGGCAAGACAGAAATTTGTGAAGGTTTCGTTCCAGGCCAATTGAAAATCTTTTGGGGCGATGAGATTAGCATCAAAGCATGTTTTCGAGAGAATGTTTGCTTGCCAACAAACAAAAAAAGTATAAAATATTTTTGGCAAAATTGTAAAAAATATCTATTTTTTCATTACAAATTATTAAATAAGCGCAAATTCTTTATATATTAATTTTTTTATTAAGCCCTGATTTAAATGACACTAAAATAATTAGTATGTGTTATGTATAACTTCTTATTATTTAATTAATGTAGAGTTTTATTATAAAGATTGTTGTTCATTATTCATTCTTTGTTATTCATTATTTTGTAATATTTGTAACTGTTTTCTTATTTATTTTTTTTTTTTTTTTTTACAAAAATAACACTTATTTCCCGTATGAAGTACACTTAGTTGTAAAAGGTGTCCCAAAAGTAGTTTTCAAAGTAGAAAATCGTAAAATATATAACAATAACGCTTAAATTCGTGTAACAAACAAGTGAGATATTAGCAGAATGTAAAAATGTTCTCGATCCAACTTTCTTCTTCGCGAATTTTCGTATTTATCTTTGTATGCAGCGTTGCCGCTTTGGTCCAATCGGACCAAAAAACAGTTTGGTAGTTTGGTTGGTTTGTTGAATTTTTTTAAGTTTTTGGTAGGTTTTCCTTCTTTAGCAATAGTAAATTTTTCACCTTAAAAATTCGGAACATAAAATAAAAAAATGTAGCTTTGAATTAAATAAACAATAACTTTGAATAGTGTTACCACTGTTTTCAAAAACTGTTTTAGATGTAATAAAAAACATCTCTGCTTTTTTGCATAGAGATGACTAAAGCTATAACCATCTCTGGTTTAAGTAACGCAAACAATATTATGAAATTGAAAATAAAAATATTTTTGAGTGAAGGTTTATTTTCAAGTGTATGTATTAAAAAAATTAACAGACAAAATGGAAAAGTAAATTACTTTTTTAATTGTAAACATATACCTATTAATTACATAAATATTGACTAAATTTGCATGTATTTTTTTATTCAGATTTTTATCAAAAACTCTGAAATTAAATGAAATAATATAACTTCAGAAGACGACATTCCATCAACCAGGTTTTTAAACATTTTTAAATGATGTAATACTATTAGTGAACATTGTAAAGAAACAGTCAAAAGAAAATTTAGAACCGAATGGTTGAGCGAATTTGATTAGCTCCAGGAAAGGGATGGGGGTTCATTCTGCATAGTATGCTCTAAAACTATTTTAAATCATAACACCCATTTTAAAATCACCAAAAGACAAACTTTCATCTCAACAATTACGGGAAAAAAACCAAGTGAGTATAACAGGGTTTATGTGAATGAAATGCATTTTTAAATTTTTGGTAGGATTTTTGAAAATTATTGGTAGGAAGTCAATTTCTTGTGTGGCAACGCTGTTTGTATGTATAAATCTGATATCAAATATCGCACTACGTTTGTATTGTTGTTGAATCATTCATTATTTCCCGCAAACATAATATTTTTAGCTACCACTTTGGTGAATCGTGTTAACAAGGCGAATGAAGTTATGATATTTTTTTATATACAGAGTTAGACACTTATGTTATCGGCGAAAATTAATAAATATGCTAATGCTACCACCTAATAATTTAGTCGCTTTAATATTCACCGGACCGGAAGGAAGAACTAGTTCGTTCCTTTCATTCATCGTTCCTTTTTTTTTTCGTCGAACCGTAAATTTACAATGAACAAAAGAGCCAGAAACTACAACAGCCTTGATCTGTTTTTTGTGATTCCCAAAGGACAATATTTCGAATAAGAAATAATGGATTTTTTGCAACAGATTTGCGTAAAAGAAATAGCACATTATTGTTTATTCTATATACGAGTATTTAATTTTAATAAAAATTTTAAATATTAATTACAATTTGGTCAGAACGATGAATGATAAATAAAAATTACCTTAGCCCAAATTTTTCATCATTCAATAGAGATAGACCGTTCCAGAAGTAATTTTTTTTTTGTTAAATGTTACTGCAGACCATGAGAAATTTCTTTAATATATTTTATCGCACTTTATTGCGCGTAACTGTCATCCCTAAATTAACACGTAAAGCGCAAGATATCTGTCCATCCCTAAATAGCACGGCGTCAACGCTTAGCAATTGAAAAATCCAATTTTGACACTGCGTTAGGAAGTGAAGTTGGCTGCTGGTTGGTTTGTTTTATTTTGTAATGGTTGAAAAGTAATGACAATTTAGTTATTTTCAAGGCAATCTAGTGGTTTTCTCTCTTCTTTATTCTTATAAAGTAGGTTTTATAAAATAAAATGAGTTAACATTACCGTTAAAAGACATTCCAGACATAAAGTCGACGCTCTCCTTTAGGGATGTCATTCCAGCGCAAAAGCTATGAATTACATTGCTTTGCGTCTTACGCGCTAATTTAGGGATGGCAGTAAAATACTTTTAGTCCATTACAATTTGTTAAACGGATTTTGCATATAAACGAGAGCAATGCTGAAGAATGGCTATACCGATTTAAAAAATTCAATGGACACAAAAGCGGCAAAGCTTTTGTATTAACAGACTTTGGCAGAGCTAATCGTGTTTACCAACTTTAGAAATTTGTTTATAATGAACTGCCATTATTTCTTGGGTAGATTTTTCGCAGTTTTGATTGACATTTTGCGTCCATCACTTTGAAACTGTTAAATTTTGTCAATTTTTATTTTTTGAAGAATTTAAATTGAGCGGTTTTTGTTAATAAGACTTAATTTTGCGACTTAAATCGTCAGCAGATAAATTCATAGGTTTTGCTTTTTAACGTTATTTAATTTTTTATTTTGACGTCTTACTCAACAGCTAAAGTCGGATGTGATTTTCCCAAGCACGAAAACGTTATTTTTATATTTTGATTTAATTTTTATTTGAAAGAAAAGTGAAAAATAACTTAAAAATTATTATTTTTTTAGCAAAATTTAAAATTTCTTTACTTAGCCTTTGAAAACCACAGAAAATAAAGAACGAACGGTATAAAGGTATAAAATATTAAATCGTATCACAATTAAAATAAATCTCCCAGAAGGAAGAAAAATAACCTTAAAATAATCTACAGAATGTTAACAATTCTAAACAATATAAATATGAAAAAACAAATATTAAACTAATTAATTTATATAAAATATTTGAAACGATATCACCAATTAAGAATGCCTTCAACAAAATATATTGAGAACTTTGTATTCGAAATAAAAAAATAACAATTAAAAAATCTTATTCTAAAAACAAAAACAAAAAAAGAAAAAATACACACACACACACACAAAATAAAAACGGACAATATTTCTTAACTGGAAAATAAAATAAAATTAAACTAAATTAAAAAAATAAAACTTTTAATAATATATAGTTGTTTAAAAATATTTAAATATAAAAAAATAAAATGCAATGAAAATTAAAAGCAATAGCAAGAAAAATAAATGTATAATTTAAATAAAAAATAAAATAATTCATATTCAAACACATTTATGTCTGTAGTTCTCATAGAGTAAACAAAAAAATTTGCTTGTTATTATTGAAAAAAAAAATTGATGTTATTAAATAATGATACATTTCATATTGCAAAATGTAGAAAAAAATATAAATTTATTTCGGGAAAAATTTATTTTAATTGCATTAATCGCTCTTATGTCTGTAGCAGAGCCAGTTTTCGTTTTAAAAAAATGTTACAGCTAAAGATTTTTGTGCAAAAGTTTCACTTACAAAATAAAGTAGAACAATTTTCGCATCAGTTTTCATTTCATTCATTAGTTTCTTTGAAATTAAATTCTTTCGCAACTACTTCTATTTTACGTCAGTAACTGGCAGTGTGGGCTTTAACCATGCTGTGGTCTTACCACTGAGTGAATATAATGCGTCGACTAGTGCCCTACCGTGGCCTAGCTAACGTAGTTGCCATTTTAAGAACATGGTTAGCAGGACCATGAACTATCCCTTGCTTTTCCCAACCCCATCTGAATTTTGATCTATTTTGCACCATCCCTGCAGACATAGACCTTAACCACAGCCATCACGCGTAGCCCAAAGGAACCTCACCAATAACCGGTGTTCGTACCTTTGTATTAATAGCAACAGTTCAACCCAGCTGCATCTCTTTTTTTTAATTACTTTTATACTATTGTTCTTTTTTTTTTTTGTTTAAATAAGTCGAATAAATATTGTTGGCGAAGACGGCTGTGTTTTATTTGTCTAGAAAGACAATAAGAATTTTAACATCCGACTACAGAGATGGGCAAATCTCTGTATGGGCTACCGGTTCCCGTGGTCCTTTGACATCACACAGCTGTCTGCTCACCGGGGACCTGATTCCCCCTATACCCCGAGATTTTTGTCTGCCTTAGGTTAGCTCAGCCAGACTTTGTACCCTCAGGGGAAATTTCTGTTGATTCTATTATTCGCAAATAATAATAAATTTTGCCGCATAAACAATGAGTAAATAGAACAGCTTACTCACGAATCAGTTCCTAAATAACGGCAATTTTCGCAAATAAACATGTACATCGTACTTGATCTACAAGAGGGTAGAGGTGAGAGACTTTGAAAATCCAAATACATCATAGTAAGCAATCTCCATTAGAAAATCACCCCTATCATGAATATCTTTTCCCTCGTATATCAATCGTGAATAATTTACAAAAGTTTCCCTCATCTAATACAAAAATTTATTTTATTAAAATGAGTCAGTAGCAATGACTCAGGGTAACTTCAAGAGGTTATATTCGTCTTGAATGTCACGTTCTTTTAAGAAAATTGTTAATTCGTTTCTAAAAACTTTATTAGAGTTGTGTAGTTCGTAAACGACCTAGTTCAATTGAACTACTCAATCAATTGAACTAAATGGAGCGCTCTTTTTACTGAGCTCTTTTGGCTCAGTTACTGAGCGCCTTTTCTAGTCCATCATTATTTATATTAAAGCAAATATAAAATTAAAACTTTAATTAAACGTTTGGTCCAAATTAAGCAGAAACATCCTTTAGTGATCAGAAAATATATTATTATGAACCAATATTTTTTTTTAATTTTAACGGTTTACGAAAATAAAGACAGATAAATGTACATAATTACATATAAGTAATCTCTTAATCGATTTTCAATTGCACAATATTTCATTAGTATGAGTAATTGTGTATTTAATGTCTGATAACTTTATCAAAGAACACTAAAAATTTTATGAGCTAAAAACAATTGAGCTAAACATGTCAACATATCAGCTGATAAACCCAACTCTATTATTTATTTATTCTCTTTACTTACATTCAATGTGCATTGATAGCTTATTTATTTTGAACAGCTGTTTAATGAAGGGAACAAATATTTCAGGTGAAATCCATGATACAAATTTTCACTTCGAGGGGAATGAAAATTTAATGGAAACATTAATTTCACTTGTTATTCACGATAGGGATGAACCCTGATTGACACAAAGTGGTTAGTTTCTGTAGCTTAAATAACAGAATTTTAAATATCAGATTCGTCCCACAATTAAATCTAGCAGGATGATTTTGTGGCTTTGTTTCGCTAGGGCGATGAAAAATCACAATTCTGTAAGCCCATGCATAGCCTCCACCTTAATTTTCGGTCATTAATATCTATGAAGAGTGTGTCCATCGTTTCTGTTTTTCACATGACAATATTATAGTCATCTTGTTATTAAGTAGAATTAACTTGAACTTTTTAAATTATTATTAATTATAGTCATCTTGTAGATGACTGTTAGTTAAGTGGTGTATACTTAATTTTTTAAAGACTTGGGAGGTTATTAAAAAAATCCGAAGTCCTCATGTCTGCTTCTCTTAAAGTATCGACACAACAACAACGAAAATCGTATGGCCAGAAGATAACTGGCTCTTTGCAAACATTCAGAGACAAGTTTGAAAACCTTAAAATAATTTTTCCTGGAAAAGTAGTTTTGTGTTGCTGTAGCTTTTTCCCCCCACTTTAATTAATAACAAAAAGCGATACTTAAGACTTAAAATAAAGTGTTAATTATAAAGTTTAATGGTAAATATCAGTATTAAAACAATAGTCTGTAGTTTAAATACTTTGCTCAGTTATAAAAATAAAACTTTTGCTTTTTACTCTTAATAAATTTAAAATTTTCAATTTTTATTATATTTTTTTTGCTAATCGTACACCATTTTTAGTTTTAAAATTAGTTGGTAGTGGTAAAATTAAAAAAAATAAGAAGAAAATTGAAATAAAAATTTAAAAAAAAAAATAAAAAATTAAAAAAAAATTAAAAAAAAAACATACGTAAAATTAAATGTAGTGTTTTGCTTAATATAAAAACAAAGTAATTATTATTATTATTATTGTGTTATGACAAAAATTGTTTGCAAACCCCCAGCAGTATAATTATTGAGAAAATGTATAACTTACAAAAATACATAAATTAAAAATTAATAATAAAATATTGTAATTAATTTGTATTCGTAGTTTGATTTTTTGTGTAGTAAAAAATTAAAAAAAACTTCACCAGTAGCTGTCAAGAAAATGTTAGAACAAAAAAGTAGTGAATTAAAATCATTTTTAATTTGTATATAACAATTTTTAAAACTCATGCTCCTTTTGATTTTTTTTTTTATTTTAAATTAAAATATTGTACAATATTATTGCGTAGAATATTGTAGACTGGATAGAAATCACATTTTTTTCTAAGTTTTTTTTTATTTCACGAGTCGAGATTATTGTAGGTATTAGAAAAATTATATCATACTGTTCTGTTCTCATTTTTTAATTAATTCACAATAATGCACTGAATTAGCCAATTTTTAATTAATTCTTTTCACACAAAAAAAAATGAATTATTTGAAATTTGAGTTAGTTCAAATGAACTTGGTTAAAATGAATTGCAATTCATTTCCAATTCAAATAAATTTGTGGAATGAATCGTAAATCGTTTCTAATTCAAATGAATTTATCAAAGTTAGTTGCAATTTATTTCCAATTAAATTGAATTATATTGAATTGTTTTTAAATTAATCCAAATAAATTATAAAAAAGTAATTTGCAGTTCATTACCAACTCATTTTAATGAAATTTATTGGAAATGAATTGATTTTGTAAGTAAATAATGCAGTAAACGTCTTCATGTTTGCTTTTATGTTTGATCATTGATATTTTCAGTTTTTTATGAAAAATTTCCATTTTTCATTTCCCCTAGATCTGCTCTTGACCTTGATTGATTGCAACTCATTTTTTTATAATATGTCTTTATTTGCAATCTGTCTAACAAACAAAACAATAAGCAAATTTCTTAATTTAATAGAAAATGATATGTGATGCAAAGTTCGTTTGAATTACAATTCACTCATTCGAATGGATTTAAAATCAATTCGAATAAATTGAATATCACTTTGACAAATTCGTTTGAATTAGAAACTAATGGGAATGCATTCCACAAATTCATTCGAATTGGAAACGAATTGCAATTCACTTATAGCAAATTTATTTGAATTAACTCAATTTTCATTCAATTCTTCTATGTTCTTAAAAGAATAACAGCCAGTTTACAGAACACAATTTGCCTTATAAACGCACAAAAACGTTACCGTTTCCCATGTTTGGGTTTTTTAAACGCGAATGTTATTTTGTTTTTGTAAAAAACGTAACAAATGGTAATTGTTTCTGGTTTATGTATCGCGCATTGTAGTGTCAGACACGTTGAAAATAAGCTAAGAAAAAAAAACTATTCATCACAAGTTAATATTGTTGGGCAACTGCCCATCATAATACTTTCACTTATAAAAACATTTATTAGTATTATACATACATTTAAATTATTGTTTATTTTTATAACTATCGTTTTAACTTTTTTAATTTTCACAAATTTTTGTTTTGCAGATGAAAAGTTTTACTTTATTGTTTGATAAATTGTTTTATTTATTTAACTCAGCTGTTTCTTTTTAAGCGCCGAAGCAGGGTTACCAACATTTAGGGCAAAAACAAAAAATGTATAAGAAAAAAAGTAAATAGAAAACATTAATTAATACATTGGCAATACTACAATTTGACACAACATTTATTTATATGAAACAAAACGTAAGTTATACGAAAAAACCGGAATGTGCTACACGGACGCTAATTATTACATATTCGTCCATATGCCATCCGGTTTCGTATCGCTCTTGACGTGTTCTATAAACAGGCTGTTAATTCAAAAACTATCTAAATCTTAACGAATTAAAATCCAAAAGGAATGATTCATTTAGAGCTGTAATGGCCAGGATTCACTATCATACACAATCGTACGATTTAATCACACAAAAATCTGACAGAATTCTGTCCTACTTTAAAAATCGTATCAAAATGGCGTCGCAAGTGCCACACTATTATACAAAAAAGATGCAACAACATATGGTTTTAGTATTTTGTTGTTTTTTCTTCTCAACATCTTAAAAAACTCAACCCTGATCGCATGGAGAAAAATATTTTATGAATTATTTCAAAAGATTATAAAATCGTACAGATCTGTCAAAAAATCTGTCACACACATACTATTTTAATCCACACTATCATACATTTTGAGCACACATGCAATTTTTGACAGATGGTACGACTGAGTATAATAGTGAATCCTGGCCTTAACTGAAATTTAATTAGTGATGCCAGCTGATATAAACTTTTCATATGGAGATGTGTAAGTAATCAACATAGGGTAAGTAAAATAATTCTGTAGAGAGAAAAAATTTGTTTCTTTTCACATAAACTTCTTACACACGGTCTACACTTGCAATGATATTGATGAGAGCGCTAAAATTATTCATTTCAGCAAAACAGTTCCGTTATTCGACTAGCGTTTTCCCACATATTTAATAACTACAATAAACAAACATTTGGCCATACCAGAAGCCCAAAAGTACAGATACCTGCACATTCCGTGAAATTGAATTGTTTACAGCAAATAAAAATGAGAATATGAACGCATTTATTTTATTTTACTTTTATCTTTATGCCTTAGTGATTCATGTCGTAATATTAACGAAGAGAAATATGTCATTATCAACTCAAACCTAACATTTTTGCAATTAAATAATGGATTCTGTTTTAGAGTGGAGCCGATGGCAAAATAGAAGGAATAGAAGTAATAATCATTGGGGTTAGACGTCGTTAAATGGCTGACATTATGAAAGTGCCTGAGTTCAAGCTTCACTGAAACCTTGAGCAGGAAAAAATACAGTTATTTCGCAACCAGTAAGTGCAGTGACAAAGTAAAGGCGTTTAACTAAGGTTTTTCAACAAGAACTTTGTTTTTCAATTGCGGCAACACCAAAACCATTGAAGTTTTGACACATAGCTTTCGCTCGAAAATCGCATTGAAACAATTAAAATCCTCTATGAAAATAGTGGTTCTATTAAAGTTACTTTTCGTTAACTTCGTGATAATTTCGAACAACTGTCTTTCAAAATGTATTAATACAAAGTTTGTATAAAGTTTTGCTGCGGTATTTAGATCTTGTATATATACAAAGTTGCGAAACAAAGCATTAACTGAGAAACTGATGTGTTAGTTGCTCGGTTGCAACGTTTCTAATACTCGTCTGCGACATCTTTGAATGATATGCAATGTAAACCTTTAGTACCACGGCATTATAAAACACAATACATTGTTCGAATACAAAGCAACTGACTTTGGAAGTCAGCAATAATCGTCCTTCTGGGACAGCTATTAAGTATTTGGTCATTAAACATCTTTTTTTTAGAATATTGGTGAAGATTTTATTTTTTTATATTTTTGTATTTTTATAAATTTTGGGATGCCATCTCAAACTAAAAAAAGGTTTGAACATTAACGATTTCGAATGAAGTTTTTTTGTCCCAATGACTTTAAAAAAATTTTATCCCAAAAAATTTGAATGAAAAAATAATTAATTAGAAAATTAATTTTTATATTTGTTTTAGTTTTCAATTATTATGCCAACGAAATGCTCGTTTGCATTGAGATAAAAAAAAATGTCTTTTATTTCTGGCCGAAAATTGGCGGAAGCAGTTTTCGTAATTAAAAGTCGATTTTTTAACGATTTTTTAATCGTTTAAAAACTATGATTTGATAAAAGTAATTCAATATGCAATTAATATGATTTTCACAATAAATATAAAAATTCTTGTCTATTGCCATTTTGATTGCCTAACGCAAATGTGAATTATTTTTTTTTTAGTTATTTTAAACTCTAAATAAAACTTGTTCTTATATTGAGAAAAGTTTCAGAAAATCTTAATGCAATAAATCGATTAAAGTATTTCACTTACCTCTTTATGAGCCCAAATATGTTCTGGATGAAATAGTAAACTTTTAGGTTTTTCAAGCCAACCAGCAGCGGGAGCTAAATAACAAAGAAAACACAAAAATAATTAATAAGCATTTATTAATTTATTAACTAATGCCAATGACTTACTAAAAGGACTCTCTCTTGCAATGCCACGTCGCAAACACTGTAAAACGATGTTAAAATTAAAGTTAATTTAAAATGATAATAATAATAAAAATAATAAACTCCCCCAACTTACCTTTAACAAGTTATGTTTAAGCAATAAAGTTTTGGGCAAGCGACAAGCAGTTGAACGTAAAGCCATAATTTCTACAGGAAATTTAAAATAAAAAAAAATTAATAAGACAAAAAAAATAATAAAATATTCCACTGAGATTGAAAAATCGAATTCCGCATGTCCGCGGCGACGGATGCGGATTTTATTGTCATTTTTTTTATTATTTCCTTGCTATTTTTGCATTCTTTTTTATTGAAAAAATTTTTAAAATGTACATAAGCAATAAATTGAAAAATTTCAAAATTGTTGTTGATTTTCAATGACTTTTTACATTTCCTTTCTCTTCTTTCGAAGTCATTCACAAAAAAATATTAACAAATAGCATTTTTTGTTAGACAAACATTAAAACTGTGGCAACATGCTGAAAGAGAAAAAAATCAAAATTGAGAGCTTGAGAGAAAACACACTCAAATTAAAATAGATTCTAATTTCATGCGGTTTCGTTGCATCCGCAACCGTGAACTTGTATTTCTTCTCTTAATAAAAAAAATCCTCCCCAGATGCCAAACAACGTTCTTGATAAAAATGCAGGTAATAAATAATAATCATTCCTCTATCATAAATATCTTTTCCCTCGAAATGTTTTCCATTTCCCACAAAATGCACTTCTTATTCACGATATGTGTGATTCACCTCATTATGATGATTACTTTTTTCCTTCAGAGATTTTTTTCCCCTAAATCTTGAAACAGGGGGCAAATTGCGGTATTCTATATTGATCGAAATTAAATTTAAATTTCCCATAAATAAAAAAAAAAACTAGCACGGAGTGTTTGTTTATAATCACCCCTATCACGAATATATTTTCACTCGATTTTGTTTACTTAAATATTGCTGGGAAACTGCATACACTATGCAATTTTTACATGTTTTAATTCAACATCAATTACTGCAGTGCAGACTGACATTATGATCGTCAAGGTGCAAAACAAATTTTTTTTTTATTGGTTATAAATTTATGATGATTTTTTATTAGAAATATTTTTTAAATGATCAGATTCAAAAATTTATTTTATTGAAATGGGTCAGTAGCAATGTCTAGGGTAGACTAGGCAGGCAGCCGTGTTGCCACAGCCTACTTGGGTCCATTGATTGGACCTTTTGTGTCTAGCGTAACTTCAAGGGCTTTTAGGCGTCTTGCACGTCACGTTCTTATTGTTTTCTATTGTAGTATCTCCTCCTCAACAACAACAACAAAATAGCACCAATCATTAACATTTCTAAATTTTTTATAAAATTTGAAATATTTTTTCTCTTTTTATATTTTATATTTTCTTCTTTCTAATTTGTATTCAGTACGAATTGATAGCAGGAACAAACGTTCCCATAAAACTCACGGTAGCGATTTTCCCTTCATGGAGAATAAAAATTTCATGGGAACAAAAATTTCACATTTTGTTCACGATAGGGGTGAATGTAAATATTTTTTCTAATGGAATTTGCTTACTATGATGTTTTCGGATTTTTAAATTCTCTTAAAATGCAACCACAAACAATTGATCAAGTGTGCGATATTAATATAAAGTAAGAATGGCCCTGAACACTGGAGTTATAGACCTCTTGAGAGAAGATGTATAAAATAGCTGTTGTTATATGATTTTGAATTTAGTTCAAAGTTTGTAAAAAATCATATTTTTTCAAGCCTAAGTTGCCTTAAAAAATGCAAAGACTTGGACGAGAAGAAAGCGAAATAGAAAAAAAAAGAAATCTGCTATTTAATTTTGTTTTTTCAAAAAATATTGTAAATTGAGACAGGGGATTTTTAAAAATTCTGATGAAAATTTAAATAAAATTTCTGAAAAATTTAAGACACTGCAATAAACCCCTGTGCTCTAAGCCCCATTAATATAAAAATTGCCGGGTCTGTTATTTGATTTATCATCGGATTGCAAAACAAAAGTTGCAAAGTATGCACGAAATTTGTTCACTATTCCCTTTAAATGAGCTAGAGACACATATTCTCCAATTTAAAACCGTTGTCGTCAATTTAAGCGATGCGCTACTGTCAGAACATGAGCGACTATTTCCAACATGCAAATACATACGTTAAGACACTGGATTTAATTTCTGCAAGTCCTGAACTAATTTCATAGCTTACCTTTTTATTTTAATAAAATAACAAAATAACTGGAATATGAGCTGGTTTTTGTGAAAGTGGTATAAGTCCAAACTAAGTAAAAGGTAATTTAAATGAGCTAGAGACACATTCTCTCCATAATTATAATCACAATTTTAATAGATTCTATCTTGACATAAAATAAACAAAAACAGTTTTGCTGTATATTCTATCGCACACTGCCCAAGACGATTATAATAAAATATACGCTTGCTAAAAAAAAGTTTCAGTTTGTATGAAATGAAAAGAGAAGACTTTGTCTCAACAAAATCTCTAGAAGAGGCAATATCAAACAGAAAAAGAATTGTCAACTGCTCTATTTAAATAAATTTTTTCTTTCATTCACTAGACACTGAGATCTTTTCAAGATTCTTCAAGGACCCTAGACTATGTTGAAGCAACCCCAGCAACCAGGGAGAACATTTCATTCAAAGGGTGTCGCTCTGATTTCGACATATTTGATATACATATACTGTCTTAATTTTTTAATTGGAATTAGGCGGACAATACATACATGTTGCGGAATGTTTCTGAGTTTTAGCTATTCACCCTTATTCTAGTTGTCGACGTCGTCACATATCAACGTTAATATGCGTCGACGCATTCGATTTGTTATTCTACGTGTCGTTATTGACATTTATCGATTACTGCTCAAAGATTTTTTGTATTCTATATCAAATGTGACGACGATATTCTATTGACGTAACTCTGTTTTTAGGCGACGCTTTTTTGCATAACGACTAGAAGTAATTTAAATATAACATTGAAAATGTAAAAAAGTAATGGTAACAAATGCAAATAAATTTGAAAATTTGGTGGAAGAATTGCAGAAGAATCCATCTGCTCCATGCAATTTTAAAGAAAAATGGGAAGGAATTGGAAAAATTCTAAATTCTCTTGGTCCGCCTAGAAGATTAGCAGATAGATGTCAAAAGGTAACCAAATAATGAATCGAATAGGAATTTATAAAAAAGTTTGTAAAAATTACTTTTAAGGTATAGCGAAATTTAAAATTCAAAGTGAAACAATATGGTTGCTTATAAAGCGGAGTGTAAAGCCGCTGGCGGCGGAATGTTTAAACAATTTTCATCAGTCCGCTGGAAGAAGCTGTGGTAAACCTTCTTGAAGAAAATGGCCATGCAAAAATCAAGCTGCAGAAGCACAGCCAGGAACAGGGAAAACATATATACATACTTGCGATCTGGCAAATTGAAATATTGCAATTCCGCCTCAAAAGTTTTCTTTCCAATACAAAAGACTTTAGGATGTAAATTTTCATTTCATAACAATCGATAAACCGCCAACGTCGTCACAGAAATGTTATAGAATGCAAAATTTTTATTGCATTGACGACGACGTTGATACGAAGTGATTTTGATACTAAAACGACAACGATGACGACGCCGACATCTAGAATAAGGGTGATTTATTGGAGTAGCAAAATATCGAAAATATATATAAAAAATAAAACGGACCCATTTGCTTAAAAATTAAATAAAATATAACAAAAATTAATTTTCATTGAACTGGGTCAGTAGCAATGACTCGGGTAACTTCAATGGCAAAAAAATGTCTTGTAAACACTATTCACAGTTGAATTGTTCTTATTAACATTCAATGTGCACTGATAGCACAAACCACAACTTAAAATTTTTGATTGAAAGCACACAGCGCTCTTAAGAATAAAATTTTCATAGTTCTTTGAAAGGTTAAAAATACCTTTTTCTAATATTATCACACACATAACTATTCCGATCGAAAATGGTTTCGATTCTGCAAATTGGTTCTTCAGAAAACGAGAAACTACATTTAAAATTCAACGTGGAATTTAGTTTCTTTGAAATTTTCCTATTTGCGGTTTTAAAATTCACTTTTTTCGTAAGTTTCATGGGAACGTTTGTTCTCGCTATCAATTCGTACTGAATACAAAAAAAGAAGAAAATATAAATAGGGGGAAAATATATTCCAAATTTTTTAAAGTTAAATTTTTAGAAATGTTAATGATTGGCGCTATTGTGTTGTTGCAAAAGGAGGAGATACTACAAAAGATAACAATTTTATTTTAAGAACGTGACGTGCAAGACGCTTAAAAGCCTTTGAAGATTCTCTAGAGACAAAAGATCCAATCAATGGACCCAAGTGGGCTGTGGTAACACGGCTGCCTGTGTAACCTACGCTAGACATTGCTACGAACACATTTCGATAAAATAAATTTTTGAATCTGATCATTTAAAAAATATTTCTGATAAAAATTCTTCACAAATTTATAACTAATAGATGGATCTTTGTTTTGCATCTTGACGAGCAGACTGACATTATGTCAGTCTGCTCTGCAGTAACAGATGTTCAATTAAAAAAATGTGTTTTGATATAAATATTCTAATTAAAACATATAAAAACTGGCATAATGTATGCAGTTCCCCAGCAAATTTAAGTAAACAAATCTAGGGAAAAAGGGAAGAAATTTCGAGGGAAAAAATCAATCCCGATAAGGGAAATTTTTGTTTCGAGTGAAAAATTGTTCACGTAAATTATTTACGATTGCAATTTGGGGAAAATGGAAAACATTTCGAGTGAAAATATATTCATGATAGGGGTGATTATAAACAAAAACTTCGGGCGAGTTTTTCCACTTTTTCCTTTTTTCCTATTAAAAATTTCTTTCCATTTTTATTGACTGCGGAAAGTGAAAAAAATATTTGCGAGAATATTTAAGAGAATATTAAAATCCGAATACATCATAGCAAGCGAATACTTTTGGAAAATGTTTTTTCTTTAAATCTGTGCAATTATTGCAAAAGAAATCATTTTTTCTGTATAAGTTCTGGTTCACACTTTGTAACTTTTGTTGCGCAATTCTTGAGTTTGTTGGTGAGAGAGGAAAGACGAGTAGAAACGGGTGGCTACACTGTTTCATGTATATGCAATTCTCTTTTGTTTTGTCATTCGTCTAACCAATCAGGACCGAAATTGCAGAAACAAAATTCAAATGTGTAGGACACAAATGCAATTTTATAAGAGATTTAATTGCAGAAACAAAAATTGCATGTCTGGACGGGGACGTATTACCATTCGTCCAACATAAATAAAAACAAATTTTATTAATGAAACAAAACCAAATTTAAAAAAAATAAATTGATTATTAATAATTTACTTTAATTGTGGTTTATTCCTTCAAATATAAATATTCATCACATTCTCATGAAATATTTATTATTTTAAACTAAAAAAGGAAAATAATAAATATTACATCAGAATATGATGAAATATTTATATTTGAAGGAATCAACCACAATTAAAGTAAATTATTAGAAAAAAGATTCCAAATAAAAAATTTTCTTATTAAATTGATTATTATTATTTTTTTTTTTTTTTTTTTGAAAAATTGCTGAAAAATTTTTGAAACCTTTTTTATGAAAATATACGATGCATTTCTATTTTAACTTTTGTATTAACTCAAAAAAAATACCTTTTTTTTGACATAAAAGCAGTCACTACAAAATCTCGAAAAACGGTCTCAAATAAATCGAGATGAAAATTATCGGAATGCGTTAAAATTGTACAGGAGATATATATATACTGATGATATAAGTAGATTTCTTGCCAACAGTAAAATTTTAAAAATTTTGAGTTAATACCCTCTTGTTGATCAAGTGCGATATATTCACGCATATCTATTCTGATCAAAAACAGTTTTATCCCGCAATTTTGTTCCTTAAAAAAAAATAAATTTTTCAAAATTTGTCACATTAAAATTAAAACGGAATAAACAAAATTAACGGGAATAAAATGAATAAAAAATCATTTTATATTAATTTTTTCAACATTATGCCAGGGTCATAATTGAAATAAGAGATAAATCCTTTTTAATATTAATCCAAGTTTTAACACTGATCTGCAACATTTCAATTTTCACTAAATTTTAATATATTTTTTTCAACAATTCACACACAAAATTGGCTTTTCAATTGTTATAGAATAAAATGTCAAATAACCACCACAATTTTGAAAAAAAAAATATCACTCAAATAAATTGAAAATATTAAAAAAAAAAAGAAAAATAAAAACTTACCAATTTACAAGAATATTTAGAATTTATCTTAATTATTATTAAAAAAAAATTATCAAAAATAAATAATTTAATTGAATAAAATCAATGTATTGTTTTAAAACTTAAATTACGAATGAATAAAAATATTGACAAATAATTTGATAAAAACAAAACGGTAAACTTGGTAAAATTTTTTTTTTTTTTTTTTGAAAACAAGTTTCGAGCGTTAAAGTGTATAAAAGAAAATGTCCAGTTATTTACAGGGTGAATATAAACAATAAATAAAAAGGGGCAACAGTTGGAATTTGATTTTGTTTTATTGATTACAAATTGTGGTACTTTTTGAAATAAAGTTTTTGTAATGGTACTTTTTGTAAAAGGGCTAATTAAGTTTCAAATCCTTTTAATATAAATTAGCAGAACTGTGTAGCAGTTACATTACAGATCATCAAGATTTGAGGTTAGGGGCAGCATTCGGTTTTTTCATTTTGTTTTCCTAAGTACAAATTTGAGTACATTTTTAAATGAGCTTATTTAAATGGTACTTTTTAAAAAATGTATGGTCTTTTAAGGTTTTAAGATTTGGGCTAAGGTACTTTTTACAAAAAGTATGGGTTTTAAGGGGCAAGAGATAAAATAATAATTTTTTTATTATTATATTTTATTTAAAGCGTTAAGCAAAATATTATCTGTATTTTGTACTTTTTAAACTAAACTCATTTAAATGCTACTTTTTATAAAAGGTATATTTTTGCAAAGTTTTTTAGTACTTTAGTACTTGCTACAACAGACCTGCTTTCTTAAGGTTTTAAGCTGAACAGAAGGACAACAGTTAGTTTTTGTGTTGTTTTTATTAACTAGAAACTTTGGTACTTTTTAAGGTACTTTTTTTAAAATGGTACTTTTAAAAAGGTATGTTTTCAAAAGTTTTTGGTCAAAGATAGAGGCAACAGTTAAGTTTTGTTTTATTAGTAAAAATCGTGATACTTTTTGAAACAAACAACTTTAAGTGGTACTTTGTATAAACGGGATTTTTTCAGATTTTGTTCTTTTTCTTTGGTACTTTTGACTTTTTTGAATAGTATTTTCTATTAAATGTAGGTTTTTTAGGTTTCAATACAAAGGTAAAATTGTTAGGTGGATCTTTATTTTGTTTTTTGAACTAAAAATTTCAGTACTTTTTGAGATGGTACTTTTTATAAAAGGTACGTTTTTCAAGACAGGGACAACAGTCGATTCTTCGTTTTTTAAACTAAAAATTTTAGTACTTTTTGAAATGGTACTTTTTACAAAAGGTACGTTTTTTCAGGATAGAGACAACAGTAGTTTTTTCTTTTTGTAGTAAAAATTTTTAAATGGTAGTTGTAATAGAAATATACTTTTTATGTACTTTTTTTAATAGTAGTTTTGTAAAAGTAATTTTTTGAAGGTTTCAATTCAAAGATTACGGTAAAATTTACCGAATAATGATCGGTTAAAGTGAAAGAAATTACCAATTAATCAAGAGAACAATAATTCTTAATGGTTCCCTCGCGTAGAAAAGGAAAAAAATTGTTGTTTTATCCGCGCTTAAAAAGAGTTTTAAAGACGCCGGCGTATAGTTTCAGCAGATGAAGTTGTTAAGATGCCTTTAACGTAAAGTAAAAACGGCGTAATTGTGTTCCAATAAATCACCATATAATTGAATTATAACCACAAAATTATCATTCATACAAGAAATTTTTGTTTTGGCTCAGGTTTGATCCATATCTACACTATTTTTATACCTTTCACTACATGTCGAAAAGTGTTTACCTAAGTTTGTCATTCCGTTTCTAGTTTTTACAATATCCATTTCCGACCCCATAAAGTCTATATATTCTTAGTTCTTATGCATACGAGGGCTGCTCTATATATTTCTGGCCTAATAGTGAAAATGCGAATATTTATAATCAAAAATGGTTGTATTGTTTTTCAAGGTATTCTCCAGCATGATTTATACACTTTTGCATGCGATCAAACCAGTTGTCGAAGCACTTTTTCCACTTCGATTGAGACACCTCTAAAACACGGAAGAAGTCATTATGTGCCAAGTCAGGGCTGTACGGCGGATTACCCATTAATTCGACGTTTTGGCCGGTCAAAAACGCTCTGGTTTGAGCCGATGTGTGAGAGCTCGCATTGTCATGGTGAACAATGATTCGTCTTCTCTTGTTGTACTGTACCACTCAGAAGTGTCCGTCCTACGTTGCTTAAGCGGAACAGTCGCCACATGACCAGTTTTGCAGAAGAAACTTTCGTTGGATTTTGCTCGTCTTTGAAGACCCATACGGTCGATTGTTGTTTCGTTTCGGGCTCATACGCATAGATCCGTCGTCATTCGTCACCTGTGACGATCTTATAAACGTCTTTTGAAGCACCGCAATCGTATTTTTGCAACATTTCTTTGCACCAATCGACACGAGCCTTTTTTTGAGCGACTTTCAAATTGTGCGGGATCCACAGGAACAAACCTTTTTTACGGCCAGGTGTTCATGTAGTATCGAATGTATGCTGGTGGAAGAAATGTCCAAGGATGTCTCTATCTCTCGGTATGTCGCATGTCGATCTTGCATTATGAGTTCACGCACGGCATCAATGTTCTCTGGCACAACATCCGTTTTTGGACGACCTTCACGGAATTCGTCTTTGAGCGAGCTTTGGCCACGATTAAATTCATTATACCAATTTTCCACAGTGCTATAGGTTGGTGCTTCATCGCCATACAAAGATTTAAGTTCATCAATGCACTCTTGTCGTGATAATCCACGTCGAAAGTTGTGAAAAATGATGGCACGAAAATGTTCACGAGTTAATTCCATTTTTTTCGATATTAATTTTTTCAAGTCACTGTTAACAACACAAATAATGGTCGTACGTCAAAACGTTTTGAGTACGATTATGCTTAAAAATGACAAACTTTCCAATGGAAATGTCAGATTGCTCTTGGCAGCACTCAGTGTTGCCAGGCTAGAAATATATATAGCAGCCCTCGTATCTATTTAGTCCATCATTAGTCTTCCATACAGCAACAAAAAGTCGAAATGTAAAAGCAAAAAAACTAAAAGAATTACTTTGTGGAAAAAATAGAGAAAAAGAGAACTTTTTTTTACAAATAAATTAAAGCACATTTAATGTTGTGTTTTTTATTTAAAAAAGAAATTGAGAGAACACGTTTCCAGTTTTTTTTTCATAATTTTTTCTTTTCTTTCTTTAAGATCGGTTGTGACCAACGAAAAGTTTATCTGGGTAAAGAGCACATTTCACAGGAGTTCAGTTCGCCACGATTAATAAAAGTACAATGATTACAAGTCCAAGTGGCTGATTCGGTAACAGCATTTTCGTGTACAGAACTGGAGTTGATGGTGCTACCAGCGGCTGCACGTAAGCCGGAAGATGTTGATGTGGGATAACTGGTGGTGCCGCTAATTAAATTAGATCACAAAAAAACAAAGATTGTTAGTAACTACAGCAAACTACTGTTTGTTAGCAATGCAATAGACAGACAACTTACCCACTACCCGATGAACTGGCGTGTATAAGGGATTCTAGTAGTTTCCAAACATCCTCCTTTTTGAAAGCATAAGCCATATTTGCATTTTTATTACGCACTGCCTCCAGCAGTGGCTGCATATGTTGACGCAATGGCAGCATGTCCATTTTAAACAAATACACCAACAAATGAAAATCGGATATTGCTTCCAGAAACTCTTCATCCTCCCACTGAGACAAATACGTGCTCAAGGCATTAAAGTCTTGCAAATGACCATCCAAATAACGATTTTCTACAGGGAATGGTTGTTTCTTGTCATATTGAGTGAAGGTGTATTGCGGCTGTAAAGGTGTTGAGGCTGGCAAATCAACCAACAAATATTCAACCGGTAGTGGACGTGCTAATCGTGGTACTTCATTGCCATATTGATCTTTTTCCTGCAATATACAAAAGAAATAAAGGAGATAAATAAATTAATTTATTTAAATAAAAAAATAATATCAAAGAATAACAGGAACTTTTATTTCATTTGAATTTTCAAGGTGACTATTGAAGAATAACGTTTTAATTTCAACAACACAACAAAAGCAACACAAAGTTTAACAAAACTCAAGAGTAAAAATCATTGGAAAATTTTTAAAAATTTAAAGTTCAGGGTTAACAAATCCTGTCTCATTTGAATTAAAGAAACAAATATGAACAAGGTCAATTAGCAGCAGCGTTTTAAGGTTAACCGGCTTATAAAAGTATACTGAGATGTGGTGGAATACATCAAGTTAAAAACTGGGTCACCTATTTTATTATTTTGAAAACTGCGAGAGCAAAGCTTTTAAGTTTTAATGCAATTTGGCAGTGCTTGAGGGGATGGTATAAAAGCTTTTTTAATGATAATTTAGTTAAGTTTTTTTTTCTGCAAATATTTCAAAGAAAAATGATGAAGATGATGACCATGATTGTTATGGAAAACAGAAAAGCAAGGCTAAATTAACTAAGTACAGTGCGGCAAATAATTATATCTTAAATTTTTTCATATCATTTGGAACAATAAAGTGACTCGATTCCAAAAAAAAAAAAAAAAAAAAAAAAAAATAATAATAATAATAAATTTATGAAGCGATAGAGAATTAAAAAATAAGAAAAAAAAATCCGGTGAAAAAATTGGCGCTTGCCCATATTTTCCGAGTTACGGGCTCAGAAATTTTTAAACTTTTTAAAAATATCAATATGGGTATCATTTAAAAGCTTTTGAAGTGATCTTTAAGAAATACTAAAATTTTTTTTTAAATTCTTAACCCATTAAGAACCGATGGAATTTTTACGTAATATATATACGCAGTACCAAATCTTTTTTTTTTAATTTTTAATTCTCTATCACCCCAATATTTGCTTTTTTGATTGGAGTTACTCCACTAAACTAGACTTACATAGATGGTGAAGAGTATATAAGATTCGGCAGAGCCGAATTGTTTTGTATTTATTTATTTATTTTTTTTTGCTAAAAAATTATTTTTCGTAAAATATGCCAACTTCATGGATATTTGTCATATTGTGTGACAGTGAAAAATAACATATTTTAAGGATCTCTTATATTCTATCTGAGCAGCTAAATCAAAAATTGTTACGAAATTGTTTTTGTTTTTACTGAAAATGTCGAATTAGGTAGAAAGTATTTCGACATGTAAGTCGCTGCTTCTAGAGCAAACAAATCAGTCAAATAATCACCCTTATTCTAGTTGTCGGCATCGTCGTCTTTTTAGTATCAATATCACTTCGTATCAATGTCGGCGTCAATTCAATAAAAATTTTGAATTCTATAACATTCCTGTGACGACGTCGACAGTTTATCGATTTTTATAAAATAGAAATGCACATTTTACCATAAAATGTTTTCTAAAGGTGAAGAAAATTTTGATTTAATTGATGATGACACCTTAAAAAAAACAAAACCCTGTGTTGGAAAAAAGACTTTTTAGGCGGAATTGCAATATTTTCAATTTGCCGGATCGCAAGTACGTATATATGTTTTTCCTGTTCCTGGCTGTGCTTTTGCAGTAAATCAGATTGATTGTTGCTTGGCCATTTTCTTCAAGAAGGTTTGCAACAGCTTCTTCCAGCGAACTACTTGAAAATTGTTTAAACGTTTCGCTGCCAGTGGCTTTACACTCCGCTTTATAAGCAACCATATTGTTTCACTTTGAATTTTAAATTTCGCAATACCTTAAAAGTAATTTTTACAAACTTTTTTATAAATCCCTATTCGATTCTTTATTTCGTTACCTTTTGCCATCCATCTGCTAATCTTCTAGGCGGACCAAGAGAATTTAGAATTTTTCCAATTCCTTCCCTCTGCGAAAAATCAGTACAAGAAATGGATTCTCATGCAATTCTTCCACCAATTTTTAAATTGATTTGCATTTGTTACCTTTACTTTTTTACATTTTCAATGTTATATTTGGTTTAAAATACTTCCAGTCGTTATGCAAAAAAGCGTCGACAAAAAACAGAGTCACGTCAATAGAATATCGTCGTCACACTTGTTATAGAATACAAAAAATCTTTGAGCAGTAACCGATAAATGTCAATAACGACACGTAGAATAACAAATCGAATGCGTCGGCACATATTAACGTTGATATGTGACGACGTCGACAACTAGAATAAAACTCAGAAACATTCCGCAACATGTATGTATCGTCCGCCTAATTCCAATTAAAAAATTAAGACAGTATATATATCAAATATCAAAATCAGAGCGACACCCTTTGAATGAATAGTTCTCCCTGTTTGCTGGGGTTGCTTCAACATAGTCTAGGGTCCTTGAAGAATCTTGACAAGATCTCAGTGTTTAGTGAATGAAAGAAAAAAATTGATTTAAATCGAGCAGTTTACAATTCTTTTTGATATTGCCTCTTCTAGAGATTTTGTTGAGACAAAGTCTTCTCTATATATATTTTATTTTAATCGTCTTGAGCAGTGTAAATGGACTTATTCAACTTTCAAAAGGAATATTTGTGCGATAGAATTATACCGAAAAACAGTTTTTTGTTTATTTTATGTCAAGAGAACTCTATTAAAATTGTGATTATAATTATGGAGGGAATGTGTCTCTAGCTCATATAAATTACCTTTTACTTAGTTTGGACTTATACCACTTTCACAAAAACCAGCTCATATTCCAATTATTTTGTTATCCATTAAAATAAAAAGGTAAGCTATGAAATTAGTTCAGGACTTGCAGAAATTAAATCCAGAGTCTTAACGTATGTATTTGCATGTTGGAAATAGTCGCTCATGTTCTGACAATCGCATATCGCTTAAATTGACGACAACGGTTTGAAATTGCATAATATGTATGTGACTGTAAATCGCAATTGATGTAAATCCATTCTAAAATACATTAATTGTATCCCTTAATCTATTTGAACATTTTTATCCAAATCGCAACAGCATTTAAAGTTAATTTTATGCGTTACAAAACAAATTAGAAGTTTCCGTTCTGAATTTATTTTTCTGACATCCCAGTTTAGCGTTTGCGCCTGCTTACACACATTTCCGGAAACTATTAGAATTTTGTAGTTTGAGTTTTTTTTCATCATTGAAGACTGCAGGTTGACATTTGATATTCCAAAACATCAAAAACTAATCTCATCGACTTATGTCGAGGTAGGAAAGAAGAAGTAAACAATCTGGAAAGAGCTAAGCCATTTCAGAAATAATTACAGGGTGACCCAAAATAAATAATCACATTGGAAGATAACTTCAACTATAAGAACTCCATAGAAAAACACTGGAAGAAACCCTAGAACGCTATACTGCTCACTCAAAAACACAGTTGTGTTATTGAGTGTATTTTCTAACGGAATAATTCGTCTGTCAGTTGCTTTGCCATGTTTTTTTGAACATGATACTTTTTTCAATAAATAATGTTTTACGTTATTGGTTATCTTTTCTGATAAAAACCTTAAATGCTTACGAAACTGGTGGATGTTAAGAACTTTGCCATGTGTTAATAAGTTTTTAAATATTTAACTAATGAATATGAATTTAATGATATTTTGAAGATTTTACAAAACTTCAAAAATATTTTATAATCTTAACACAGCTAAAAAAGCTTTTAAAATTCCAAGAAAATTGATTTCTTAAGGAAAAATAACTCATACATGTGTGCTTTGAAAATTAGCCTTGTGTTTTTGTTTACCCTTATTCACTTGTGTACGTACAAGCTGACAGGATTCTAAGAATTGTAAATTTCCGAAAATAAAAATAGCTTTTCTTTAACATTTGCAGTATTTAAAAGCCCGCCAATTACCCCCAAATGAATATTGCGAAAGAAAAACCATCATTGACATTGCACTTGCTTGATGTTTGATGCTGAAACCTTGGACTTGCTACTCTTTTTGTTTTTTTTTCCTTTTTTCTTCTCCTTTTAGTTTCCGTTTATTACGTGGCCATGTGCTAACTCATTTTAAATTAAACATATTCTCAACTTGGTTGCCAGATTTAACGATTTTCCATACTACTGTTAATTTATGACGATTTTTGTAATTTATGTGGCGTTTTTTTTAAATTTGATTACTTCTTTTATTGAAGTTCAACAATGACGAAAATAGCTTTTATGTTTAAAAATTCTATATGCTAGAAACACAACTGGGACGTACGACGAATTTTTAGTCGCGAATATTTGTCGTCAAATATAACACACATTTGCGTATATAAAAATGAGAACAATCATGTCACCGGACTAAATTCCTCATACGCAGCGATCTTTGCAATAGAATTATTTATATTTCATACACTGGCGAACGACGACCAAATCAGTAGAATGTGACCATGTTTGATTTCAGTTTCGAAGTATTTTAGTAAATAATGTGATTTACTTAAAAACATTATGTATTTCTATTTTGCAGCATTTTTTAAAGAGAAGTAAGCACTTCAGGCATAACCTATTTAGTTACAAGAAACCGTACTACATTCCTTAGAAAAGGGATAGGTAAGAGATAGACAGGTGGTCAAAGGATATAGATATAGCCATTTTATTAATTACTTTACTTCGCAAGCGAAAATGCTATGAAGAAGAAGAAGGAGGCTGCATGTTGTAAACAGATTACATTTTTATTTTTTATTTTTGACTGCCGCAGGGGTTGAACGCTGGCCAACCATATTTGAAGTCAACGTGCTTACCTCCTTGACTACAGTGTAAAGATTATTAGTTAAATAAAACATATAAGAGTGCTATATTCGGCTATACCGAATCTTATATACCCTTTACCATCTATGTAAATCTAGTTTAGTGAAGTAACTCCAATCAAAGAAGCAAATATTGAGGTGACAGAAAATTAAAAAATAAGAAAAAAATCAAGTTCATACTACATTTATATGGGTTATGCCGGCTCTTAGTGGGTTATGCATTTTTAAAAAAATTTAGTATTTTCTTAAGGATCTCTTCAAAAGCTTTAAAATGATACCCATATTGATATTTAAAAAATTTTAAAATTTCAGAGCCCCGTAACTCGGAAAATATGGGGGAGGGCAAATTTTGTAACTTGATGTTTTTTTTTCTTATTTTTTATTTCTCCATCGCCCCATATATTTATTTTTTTGGTTGGAGTTACTTTATTGATCCAAATGAATAAAAAAATTAGAGGTAGCCGTGGTGTGTTGCCTGTCGCCTTGAAGGACATGGATCGATCATGTTGATTTCCAATAGCACCTCTTTCGACGCTATGTCTGATCGATAGACATATTTATTTTTTTTTTTGTGAAAAACTTCATTTCAACACTAACACGGACGGACAGACGGACATCGCTCAATCGACTTCGCTATGCATAAGAAGTCAGAATATATATTCTTTATGGTGTCGTAAATGGATAAGGAATGACAAGCTAAAATATACCCTTTTTCCACAAAAAGTGGAAAAATGGTATATTTAAGAAAAATCGATGTACTAAAAAATCTTTTGTTAAGCTTGAGTTCGTTATTGTATTGAAAGGTCATCAAAAAAGTCACATACTAGCTTTTTTTAACTCTTTTTAACTTTCTCCATTGTTTGTATTCAGCTACAAAAAGTAATCAATTTTAATCCATCAATAATACCATTAAAATTACCCCGCCAGGGTAAAAAAAGGTTTTGAACACAAGTTCTTCTCGTTTTTATTTTATTAAATTGTTAGAAATCCATTGACCAAGCAGTTTAGATATTGCAACAGTTAATCACTTTCCATTAAAATTTATTTCCTCTCGCAACTTTATTTGAATAGCTAATACGAGGGCTGCTATATATATTTCTGGCCTTGCAACACTGAGTGCTGCCAAGTGCAATCTGACGTTTCCATTGGAAAGTTTGTCAATTTTAAGCATAATCGTACTAAAAACGTTTTGACGTACGACCATTATTTGTGTTGTTTACAGTGACTTGAAAAAATTAAAATAGAAAAAAATGGAATTAACTCGTGAACATTTTCGTGCCATCATTTTTCACAACTTCCGACGTGGATTATCACGACAAGAGTGCATTGATGAACTTAAATCTTTGTATGGCGATGAAGCACCATCCTATAGCACTGTGAAAAATTGGTATAATGTATTTAATCGTGGCCGAAGCTCGCTCAAAGACGAATTCCGTGAAGGTCGTCCAAAAACGGCTGTTGTGCCAGAGAACATTGATGCCTTGCGTGAACTCATAATGCAAGATCGACATGCGACATACCCAGAGATAGAGACATCCTTGGACATTTCTTCCACCAGCATACTTTCGATACTGCATAAATACCTGGCCGTAAAAATGGTTTGTTCTCGTTGGATCCGCACAATTTGAAAGCCGCTCAAAAAAAGGCTCGTGTCGATTGGTGCAAAGAAATGTTGCAAAAATACGATTGCGGTGATTCAAAAGGCGTTTATAAGATCGTCACAGGTGACGAATCATGGATCTTTGCGTATGAGCCCGAAACGAAACAACAATCGACCGTGTGGGTCTTCAAAGACGAGCAAAATCCAACGAAAGTTGTTCGTGGAAGAAGCACTTTGAAGCAAATGGTCGCCTGTATCTTCGGCAAAACTGGCCATGTGGCGACTGTTCCGCTTGAGCAACGTAGGACGGTCACTTCTGAGTGGTACACTACAATTTGTTTCCCTGAAGTCATCGGAGAAATTCGAAAAACCAACAAGAGAAGACGAATCATTGTTGACCATGACAATGCGAGCTCTCACACATCGGCTCAAGCCAGAGCGTTTTTGACCGGCCCTGACATGGCACCTAATGACTTCTTCTTGTTTCCGCACATCAAGAAAAAAATCCGTGGTCAACGATTTTCGTCGCCAGAAGAAGCTGTTGAAGTGTTCAAAAACCATGTTTAAGAGGTGTCTCAATCGGAGTGGAAAAAGTGCTTCGACAACTGGTTTGAGCGCATGCAAAAGTGTATAAATCATGCTGGAGAATACTTTGAAAAACAATAAAACCATTTTTGATTATAAATATTCGCATTTTCACTATTAGGCCAGAAATATATAGAGCAGCCCTCGTAACGCTTTTAGAGGTCAGATTATTGTTTGACGGAAGTAGTAATTTAAGTACAATAAGAAAAATATTACTTTAGATATTTAACTGAACATAAAATATTTTTTCAGCTTTATTTCTCAACTTTGGACAAACGTTCATCGCAAGGAGTATAGAAAAATTCCTAAAATTCATAAAAAAAATTTGCATTAAATATTTTTTGTTAGCTTTAGCGATTTATTGCTATCAAATTTGTCAGTTTTAAATTAATTTAATCTGGCTACTATGATAGTATGTACTTGAATATTGTTTATGAAAGAGATAAAAAGGATGCTTCATTAAAAGAGAGAGAGACCAAATTGACTTAGAGATAATATGCATCATCAAGTAATAAAAAAGCTTTTTTGCATTTTTAAGTTTAAACGCAAAACGTAAGATAATATTCAGTAAAAACATTTACAATTTAGTTGTTCAACGTTACGGTTATAGAAAAATACAAATTAAAAAACTTTAAACAATTATATTTTAATAAAACTTACTTAAACTCAAAATAAAGATATCAAAAGGTGTACAATAATTAAACGAAAATTATTGAAAAAAAAAACATTTAAATTAAAACCACTTATACATATCTGTCAAAGAGATACGATTGTAACTCGTGTTATTTTTTCTAAAGAAAACTTGAGAAATTAAAGAAAATTTTATTTAATATTTCTTAAAGTTATTTTAGTTTGTGCAAATGTAAAAGAAAATTAATTGTATTTAAAAATCATTAACAACACAAAAAAAGTTCCTAAACAATGTTGCCAACAGCTGAGTGTGTTAATGTTAAGCAACACGTTTCGTTTTTAACTGTTGCTTGTTTTTAGTTGCAAAAAAAATCTAATCAAAACAAAACAATTTAATTTAAATAAAAAATAAAACCCAACGATTTTTAAATAATAAATAATTTAATAAAAAAAAATTCTTGTAATTTTGTCCTCATCAGTATAACTCTTATACTCTCAATGTTTCTCTTAAAAATGTTATTCAATTTCTAAAGCCGTCTTAACTTAAAGCAAAAATACAAATACAAATAAAAATAAAAAAAAAACTACAAATATCTATATTCAACATGAGGATTTTATCAACTGTGATTTTTTAATAAAAACGAGCAAAATTCACTTAAACTGGGTAAGTAAATAATGTAATCACTGGTTGGCTGGGCTGTTTTAGTTATTGCTACTGGCATTTTATAGTGGCAAAGAATTAGATTAAAAAGTTTCACTGTTTTTAATTCAAAATATATTGCAATAGGTTTGTGAAGGCAATGGAAATATTTAACCTTAAACGGATAAAATGGGGCACAAACTTGTCATAGAATTAGTGTGCAGTGTTAAATCCAAGGTCAAGGTAATTATTGTCGTTTTTAATTTAAACATTCAACAGCACACCAATTTTACAGATTTTTAAAGAAAAATATTCAATGACATTTTATTGAAAAAAGAAAAACAACTTCTGACAACAAATCTGAGTAAATGACAGATAGTGATGAAATTCTTTTTTTATTTAGTTCTTAATTTAATTGACATTTACTTTAATGTCAAGGCTTATCAATGTCAATGGCAACTGAGAGAGGAGAGAACAAACAGAAGAGATTTTATTTTATTCTATTCTTTTGTAAAGTTTGACAATTCGAACTACTGAAACACCATATAAAAGAGTAATCAACCTCAACTTCTAATATTTCTCTTCCTATTACCTTCATTGCCAGCAATGTACGGAATTACGTTACCTTGATCCTTTTCGGGGAATTATTCTTAATCGCCTTAAAAATTATTTAAACAGAAAAAATGAAGTTTTATAAATTACAAAAAGTAGCCAGGAATCAAGTAAGAAATACGCCATCTTGTAGAATGATATGAGTGTTGTTTTTAGTCAAACATTCGCTTACAAAAAAGATGGCTAATTTTTTTCAAGATTCTAGCGTATTTGCTTAAATGCTTGATTTTAAAATGTCTGTCCTTGTCAATTATTCTATTCATATTTAAAATATTTTAACTTATGGCTTTCCTCAATTCTGAACTTTTGCGAAGAAAATATGTTGAAAAATTTTTTATGGCCACATTAATACTCCATGATTGTTGTGTAGACTGATTAAAGTATTTTTCAAATGCGTTACAACGCCAAAATAAAAAAAACTTTGATTGATTGATATTGACGTGTCTGACATATTCTTTTACAGACATATTTTTTTGCTTAAAAGAGAGCATTTCCCAAGCGAACACTGTTGGCATAAATTGCTCTTCACCTGGTCTGTTAAACAAAATAGCGAGCACAATCCTTTGGACCAATCCTACTGAGACTCCAAGATCAGCTTTCTTCTCTGTGACGATCTTCTATAACTGATTGTACTTATGTTATAAAAAAAAACATCTGCACTGAGCGAGAGCGTTAAAAATGTTAAAGAAAGGCGACTAACATTTTTGATGCAGGCCATATTTCAGCTGTCAAGATATATAGTTTAAGAACTACAAAAGCTCGATAAAGCTCTTATTCAAAGAACATCAAAAATCTCTTAAAACTTAAAATGGAATTGAAATAATTGCAAAACTCGTGCAGAATGTTTGGATAAGGATATGATTAAAATAAATCAAAGAGTTGGATTGATTTTGTCCGAAAGTAATTTTAATTTAAAAAAAAAATTGAAATGTTTATTAAACAATAGATAAGTTCGAATCCCAACAGAGCCTTGAGTATAAAGAAAAATAGTTGTTGTTGTTGAACAGCCACAATGTATAAATTTTTTAAAAAGGCTGTTACTATTAGAAAAGAAAAACAATTCTTATGTCGCTATACTAGATGAGTTGGTGCAGGCCAAGCAGCTGAGATGCTAAAGGTTTCTACATGGTAAAGCCGACCTCTATGAAATCTTAGTTAAGGGGGTTTTAGACGGAACGACTTTACGTACGTAAAATCCAAGAGAAATTAATATAATATTCCATCGGTATTTTAAAACTGAGAGTAAAAATCTTACGACAGATTAATTTTTCGTTTACACAATTGGTATGGGCAAAACACACCAAATCTAAAATAGCGCTTTGCAGCAAAATGTATCCCTGATCTAATGATTCGTAATTGTCCTTTGAAAATTTCCAAAAAAAAAAAACAAAGAGAGCCATACAACTGTCAAATTTTCATCCGTATTTGCTCTCAATTTGTGCAGATTCATTACGTATTTTGTTTAGACGATACCACTGGTACTTTTTCTGCACAAAAATTTGACAGGTCGTAAGACTTCCGTGACCGTGTAAACCGCCCTTTAGAGAAGAGTGTCGATTTTCTGAATGTATTAAAGAATAAAGTAACGAACTCTAGGCAAACCCTTATAAGGCCAACTCCAGTAGGACATACATCTGAAAGGTTTCGTACCATGTGTGAGACACCAATTGTATCCCTGCGTAAATTTATAGTCTCAGCCATATAATACGTTACTATAGTGACTATGAAAATTTTAAGCTTCTGCCTATAATGGTTCAATAAATAAGGCCATACTCATCATAATCACAGCCTCTATGAAAATACCCTTTAAATTTTAAACTTATTAAACACACACACAGCTTCTGCGGAGTCTTGGTTTGTTAATAACTCAGAAGAGATCTCAGCGGTAAGTAAATAAAAAGACCTCTCTTTCTCTCAATGTTATAAATCGTATCTCTTTATTAGAGTATTGGTGGTAACGCCAATAGTTTGGTCCGTTGGTAAGCGGGTCGTGGTAGTAAAGCGCCGGGAAATCAGCAAAAAAAAACTGTCTCACACGACCGGTAAACGCTAAGAAATCAGCAAGAAGACTTTTACACACGATAGTTGTGTAAAACTAGCTCTTGACAGAGAGCACGAGAAACCGGTTGAAGGTATAACCTTGGGTTAAGTTTACTCGTAGCCTCACGCGAAACTTACTCTTGCCAGAGGGTATGGGGCACCAGTTGGAGGTATAACCTCGTGCGTGATTGACGTTTCTCTCTCACAGTAATCAGCTCTTGACAGGGACCCGTCTCTTCTACAGTAGCTAGTACAGAGACTACCGCAGTTGCTGATTTGTGCGATTAACAATTGGAGATGTAAAAACCTGCTCATCAATTGCTTACGTTCTTTAATAAGAGTCTTTCGATTGGGAACGTAAAAGCCTCCGCATTAATTGCTAGATCAACAGCGGCAAAAACAAAGAAACGTACATGAAAATTCCGTCACCACTGGAACACCCTTTAATTTAAAGTTTTAATTCTTAAAAATTTGACGTATGCCTTTCATAATTCAAATATGTTTGTTAATATCACGTCACTTTCGAAACACCCTTTAAATTTTTTTAAATACTGCTTGTTATAGCGGCTATAATAACACATCTTTTGTGATTGTAGCTTTTACGGTTTCAGAGATAGAAGGCTGTGTGACAGACGGTCAGACATTATAGTAAACGCTTCTGTGTAAAGTTTCTTAATAAATTAAAGAATAGGTGGAGGAATTTAGACGATACAATAGAATCCTAAATCCCCCTGCTAAATATATAAATTTCTTTCATTAAAGCAACTAATTTGCATTCCTAATTTGATAAAAAGTTGCTTAATAGAATGGCATCGATTATTAAAGTTAACTGGCAGGAAATTAAATTTTGATAGACAGATTATTAAATTCCAGTTTTTTTTCCACTCAAGGTGAAGGTTAATAAATGCAAAACAAAAATAAAATCAACAACAACAGCAACAGATAAGGACAAATAGGATTCAATATCAAGGTTACTGGCAGCAATGAGAAATGTAGGTCTCTTTTCGTTTTTTTTGTACAAATGAAAACATTTTACTCTCTTCATATTTTCAAAGTCAAAAAGGGAGAGTAAAAATAACATATTTTGTATCATTAAGAGAAATTATTCATAAATAATATTTTTTGTTGTAACTTGGAAAAGTGAAGGTGAAATAAGAAAATAGTAAAATACAAACATAAAAAAAATATATAATGGGAGTTAAGCAGGTTCTCACTCACAGCAACAGTGGCATAATTATAAAACTACATACAGGTGGCTGTTTGGCAGCAGATAAAAATAGATTAATAGCAAACGTCAAAGATTGCAGATAAAAGTCGTTACATCAATAAAAAAAATTATTAGAAAAAATGAAAACATTGAAGATGAAGAGAAGACATGAATAAATTGGCGGTTAAATGAGTTTCATTAAAATAAATATAAACAAAAAAGATGCTTCAATGCAATAAAGCAAATGAAAGGAAATTCAAGGAAATTATGAATATAAGGATGTACATCATATCGCTGGTCATATGTAACTTAACAGGAGAAGGTAAAAACAATAGAAATTGTATTCAAATCAATGTAATATTAAAAATGCAATTTCTTAGAATATTAATGCTATTGCATTTAAATTTTGTGACGGGGGGTTTAGCAGTGTGAAATGTATTGAAATCACGAAAAAACTCAATTTGGTAAAAATCGGAGTAAAGGCCTTTCTACATGAGACCAGCGATATGTATGAGTGTGTATACGGATGTATGTATTTATGGATTTAATTAATGTGAAATACAGACATCCGATAATTTTTAATATCTTTTTTATTAGAGTTTCGCACTCAAAAGGTAAAAACGAATTGCTAAAGTTTTCGTTACAATGTCGGTCCATCTTTTACAGCCCTCTGTCTCTGGCATTATAATAGACAGAATCTTGATATTTTCACAAAAGGTGTACTACTATAACAACAACTACTATTGCTGTTTTTATACCCTTCACAACAAAAAGTGGAAAAAGGGTATATCTAAGTTTTTCGTTGTGTTTGTAATTTCTACAATATCCATTTCCGACTCCATAAAGTATATTCTGACTTTTTATGCATAGCGAAGTCGATTGAGCGATGTCTGTCCGTCCATGTTAGTAAAGTAACTTCAATCAAAAGAGAATTAAAAAATTAGGAAAAAACATCAAGTGAAAAAATTGGCGCTCGCCCATATTTTTCAAGTTACGGGGCTCTAAAATTTTCAAATTTTTTTAATTATCAATATGGGTATCATTTTAAAGCTTTTAAAAAGATCTTTAAGGAAATACTAAAATTGTTTAAAAATTGTGGCCTTATCTTTTAAACCATTATATTCAAATTTGCACAGAATATGAACTCCTATAAGGACAAAGAGACTTAAATATAAAAGGTACGAAGCCAATAGTATGTGATTTGCGCTCGCACTTCTTTATCTCTTTTTAAATTTGTTTTAAATCAGCTCAGCATTTTATTAGTTTTAAATAATAATAAATTAACGGGAGTTTCGGCCATATTTGAAAAAAAGTATTTTTAGTTTATAAGGAGTTCATTGAACAAAATGTCATACAAAACTTTAAAAAAATAAAAATATTTGTTGAATACGCGAAAAGTCATTAAATAATAAAAAAAATATTTTTCATTCGGTTGAGTCATTTTCGAGAATTTATTGTGGCTTTGGCTTGAGGTGTTCCCACGAATTCGAATTTTAAGTAGAAGTATTTTATGTTTTACTTCTTTAATTCTCATTTAGTTAAAGATTTTAAAATATGAACTAATTTACTACTCCAACACTTAATTATAATAAACTTGTTATAAAATAAAAAATGCAACCAAAATAAACTTTTTTTAAATTAATTTTGTTTTTTACTTTTCAGTGACAAAATAAAAAACAAAAAAAAAAAAAACACTACAACATGGCTGTGTCACATAAAACAAATAATTTAATCCATTGCAATCGATGCCATTTACCATTTAATTTTAAAAATACCACGCCAAAAATGTTATCGTGTAAACATTGGTATTGTTTCAATTGTCTGGAACATCTTTTGCATACAGCCAAAGATACCGAACACTTTATTGTAGAGTGTGAACAGTGTCAAAGATCAATGAATATGCAGGGTTTCCAGAAAACCGAGCAGCAATTTATGCAAAATTATGAACAAGCGAAACTTCAATTAAAACAAAAAAATAATCATTTCAACAACAACAACAACAACAACAACAACAACAACAATAACAACATTAATAATCCTAATAAAAATGATAATAACATGACAACGTTTGGTTGTGATATCGAATTTGTTCAAAATGACTTGGAACTAGAAAATGCTGATAATAAAACCAGATCTGCTTCGTTGGCCTCGGAGAATTCTACAGGAAGTTTTGTGTACTTTGGTAACAACAATAATAATAACAACAACACAAAGGGTTGCCAAGACTTGGGAAATCATTCTGGTGTCATTAATACAAATATTCATGAGAAAATGTTACCTGGAGAAAATTGTTTTATACATGGCATGCCCAACACCTTATGGTGTCAAACTTGTCTTACAGTTCTGTGTAGAGGTTGTAATGCTGGCAGCGAACATAAAGATCACAAAGTAGAAAATCAAATGGAAGCCAAAGAATTTTATCAAAATCGTGTTAAACAACAATTCATAGAAATTCAAGTCAGTGTCGAAGAAATGGAAAATTTGAAATTTTTACAAAAGGGTTTTTTACTTAAACTTTTGGAAACTTGTTGCACTCTAAAGTTGCAAATAGAACATGAATTGGTAAACAACTCGAATACTGTGGACATTGATGAAATGAAAGATACAATGAAAAATTTACAATTATGTTTTGGTCTTTTGGGCAAACAGACACCACATGAAATCCTAAAACTTTACAAAGTCATTAAAGATGAAAATTATAAATTTAAATTGAAACACAAACAAATGTTGCAACAATGTAGAATGCAACAGTTTCTTAGTAAAAGTCAAAAAATTTTAGATTTTGAAATGTTAAAAGACATTTTACAAAAATTAGATGTTTGTAGCTCCTCTTCCACAAATGATTTAAATAAAATATCCGAAAGTTTGTTTACTGAGCTAGAGACTGGTGGCAACTATGCTACAAATTCCATTATGATTTTAACCAACTATTGCATTTATCGTCTATACATGTCCTATATGAAACAGCAGCAACAATTTATAGAGCAACAATTTATGCGTTATCAACAATATCATCAAGAACAAAAACATAATTTGATAAAACAATATAAAATGTTGCAGCAACATGTTGACGCAACATCAAAGTTACAAAATCATCAGAAACAAGCGCAGCAACATCATCAAGATTCTACAGCTGCTGCAATTAATGAATTTATTACAACCTCTTATGATCAGAATATTGACAAACAAAAGACATATGCCGAAATAGCCACCATTCCAAATGCCCACCAATTCAATTGCAATGATGAAAACTTAAACGGTTTTGAACTCATGCCCACCTCTAATAACTTTCAACCCTATAAGAAACCTTTAACTAAATCATACGAAGAGCCGCCTAAAACTGTACAACTACTTTTCAATCCCATCAACAATGAAACCAATCAGATTTATTTCTTTGATTTTGAACGTAGTGGCCAACATTTGGGTCGTGTTCTAATCAGGGTTTTTACAGATATTGCTCCCAAAATGTCATATAATTTTCATGCTTTAGCCACCCATGAAAAGGGCTTCGGTTATACGGGTTGCAAGGTCTTTGAATGTCATCCGAATGAAAGCATAATTACTGGCGATATAGAACAAAATACCGGTTACAGTAGTCGTTCGATATACGAAGATGTACAATTTATACCCGATGATACAAATATAGCACCATTTGCGGGCGCTGTAGGCATGCGTAGGGCTAAAAAGAAATTTGATTCTCAAGGTTTGGTGGGTTCTCAGTTTCGTATCATTTTAACTGAATTGGGTTTTACAGCCATATTTGGTTGTGTTATTGAGGGCTTGGAGGTGGTTAAGAAAATCTCTCAAACTTTAGTACAAAATGATAAAATTCATGGATCTAGTGGTACAAATAGTTCGTTGAATAATGGCGTTGGTGGATTGTCAGCTGTTGGTAGTGGCAATGCTGCTGTGACTGGTATATATATTGCTCAATGTGGCCTGTATGAGTTTGTTAAGCGTGATATAATGTGTGGCATTTAAGTATTAAAAAAAAATTACGAATAATTAAAAATAAAACTTTTTTCTTGCCAAGATATTTAAAAATAAAAAAAAAACAGAAACACAAAATGTAAACTTGTGGCCAAAAAATTATTTTGCTCATTAAAATATCTTTATTACACATGGGAAAAGTTTCACTTTAGAACGTGGCGAAATCGTGTACCAGCTGATAGTTGTGGCAAATTCATTTATTTTCGCTATTGATCGAAATTCCAAGCTTAAAAAAACAAAATAATATGTAGAAAGACGTATCAATAACAGCTGGTCGCGATGGCGAATTCATAAATTTTCGCCGTAAACACCATATAAAAAATTTATCCATTTTTTATATCCTTTACCACAAAAAGTGGAAAAAGGTTTTAACTAAGTTTGTCATTCCGTGTGTAATTTCTACAGTATCCATTTCCTACCCCATAAAGTAAATATATTCTGAGTTCTTATGCACAGCAAATTCGATTAAGCGATGTCCATCTGTCCGTCCGTGCTAGTGTTGAAACCAAGTTTGCCGCGGCAATCTTGATTTCACAAAAAAAAAAAAAAAAAAATAAATAAATAAATGTGTCAATCGATCAGAGAGAGGGTGCTATTGGAAATCAGCATGATAGGTCCATGTCCTTCGAGGCAGCAGGCAAAACATCACGCCTACCTCTAATTTTTTCATGCCATTTGGAACAATAACGTAACTCCAATCAAAAAAAGAAAAATATATATGTGGGGCTAAAGAGAATTAACAAATAAGAAAAAAAAAAATCAAGTGAAAAATTCGCACTCGCCCATATTTTCCGAGTTACGGGGCTGTGAAATTTTCAAATTTTTTAAAATATCAATATGGGTATCATTTTAAAGCTTTTGAAGAGATCTTTAAGGAAATACTAAAATTGTTTAAAAATTCTTAACCCATTAAGAGCCGATGTTATTTTAATCTAAAATAATATACAGTACCATTTTTTTTTTTAGTTTTTAATTCTGTCACCTCAATATTTGCCTTTTTGATTGGAGTTACTTTACTAAACTAGATTTACATAGATGGTGAAGGATATATAAAATTCGTTATAGGCGAATATAGCACTCTAACTTGCTTATGAGTTTGAAACTTAGGGTTTCGGCGAAAATTAATGAATTCGCCAACGCAATTACCTGGTGTTGACATGCCTTGCCGTTTAGATATTGTGGAAGACGGCGAAAATGAATAAATTCGACACTACTATCAATTGGTACATGATTTCGCTACGTTCTGGCACGTACATAAATCTATTTTCGTCTTTAGCTATTTTCAAAACTAAACCTTGAATGCAATAACGACTTTATGTGTGACAATGTAAATTATTAAACCTTTGATGCGCGATAACAAGATTAAATGCAAAAAATTTAGCCTTCGTATTTCGGTATGATGCATTAAACTTGTGAATAAATTCGCAGAAATTCGAAAGATAACCATTTCTTTTCCGCATTCGACTAAAATATAAAGACTTTACCTTAAAACTCCTCTGAGCAAAAACCTTTGCATTCTTAGATATTTAGAATAATTTTTCACACTTAACTTGATTTAAGGCGAAATTTTAAAAAGTAATTGAAAAAAAATAAACGTTACACAAAATGTAAAATAATTTAAAAAAATATATAAACTAATGTACAGTTCAGATTATTCTGCAATGCAGTGGTGTATTGCACACTGTAAGGCAACTAAATTAGGCGCCTAATGACTTGAAGTCGCGTTGGAATGGACGTCCTTGATTTTAATGTTATCATTAATACAGTTACTAACAGAATCTTTCTCTCCCTCTATACATCCTTCCTCCTAAATCTTATTCTCTCTCATTCTCTCTTTCTCTGAATATAAACTGTTTCGGTACCTGTTCTACCACTTGCAGACCATCGTTGGTTTGTATGGCTGGAATCAGGTGTTACTGCAATAATTTGAACTGGACATAAAACATATAATTATTGAATTGAATTGAATTATTGAATATTTTCTTCCTACGTATTAAAAACTAGAAACTAAAAAACAAAGTGCAACATTAAAATCTTGACAAAATAAAAAAACATAATAATTTTATTTAAGAAAAAGGACATTGTGTTTAGGGAAATTTAAACCATGTTACAGAAAAACCAATTAAAAGTATAAAAAATTTTAAAAATTTGCGCTACTAAGATACCTGATGAAAACAAAGAAAAAAGTATTTAAAAAAGATGATAAAATAAATTTAACGAAATGTTTTACAATAAATTATAATTAATAAAAAAAATATATTTGTTTTAAATAAAAATTATAAAAAACTTAAATATCAAAAAATCCGTTCCATAAAAGGTAAAAAAAAAAAATTGTTAAAAAAGCTAAGATAGCTAGAAACAAAAATTTAAAAATTAGAAGAAACTAAATAAAAAGATCACATCTAGCAAATATTTAAGAAAATAAATGCAACCGCTATAAAACAAATAACTTGCTGGCTTTTTCTTAGCAAATATTTTTCTTATTAAAAAATTAAAAAAAAAAAACATTAAATGTGATCAGTCAACAACCGTTTAAAATCTATAAATTTGCCAATATCAGGAGGCCATTATCAGGATATCGACCGAAATTTCCTTTTAAACTGTGTTTAAATTTCGATCTATATCGAATGCCGTAGTTTGGCTTTAGTTAAAAAAATTAAAAACCAGCAAAGTTCATAATTTTAAGAACTTTTTAATAAAAATAAATTGATTTAATAATTTTTCATTAATTAAATCATGGCAAAAATTAATCAAAAACTCTTTAACAATAACCAATAAATCTATGTCCAATAATTGTAAATGTTGCTTCAGTATTGTATATGTTTGCGTGTATATATGTATTTACGTTTTACATAATTAACCACATTACGAACTAAACAAATAAAGCCATATTCAATAATAAAATAAAAATATATTCCGAATTTAAATTTGAATTAAAATAACATATTGGAGCGATAACTTGCTGCTGGGATATTTTAACAAGAGAAGATAAACAAGGAAAAAGTGCCCCTTCTATTACCATTTATTAAATTAATTTAATTAATCCTGAACAAAATTATTAATTACACCGATATTGAATGTACGTTTTATTTTAAAAAATAAGTTTTAACGAAAAAAAAAATTTTTTTTTTGAAGTACCCTTTCTAATGCAATTTTTTCCCAACTGTACTTTTTTAATTAAAATTAGACCACAGGAATACCAAATTAATTAATTAAATCGTGCTATAATCCCGATAAGATTGAAAGAAAAATTAAATTACTGATATAAGGAGAGAGGCGTTTCAAAGGACTTTTGTATATTTTTTTTCGAAAAATATCAGATATCAATATAAAAAAGTTGCAATTTTTAAAATAAATATTGGCTTTGGACAACGCTCAACTTTAAAAGTAATTTTTTTTAAATTGAACTTTTCGAAAAAACCTTTTTTTTGTTTTTTAGAAATGGCATTCATTTACAGTTAATTACTTTCTTAATTAATATTATTTTAATTTTAAAGTAAGTTTCTTTGTTAAAAGTATGTTTAGAAAGAGGTACTTTTTAAAAGTAATTTTTGAAAAAGGTACTTTTAAAAAGTTTTTTTAAAGGTACTTTCAAAAGTTCTTTTTAAAAAAGGTTCTTTAAAAAAGTACTTTTTGAAAATGTTCTTTTTGAAAAAGGTACTTTAAAAAGTACTTTTAAAAAAAGGTACTTTTAAAAAAGTGTGGTTTATTTTTCATATAAAGTAACTTTTATAGATGAAAAGGTACTTTTTACAAAAATAAAATATTGTTAAAGGGAGCTTATTTATATAAAGTAACTCTATCCAACAAAAGCAACCTCTTAAAATTCTGTTATAAAATCCATTTAAATAAACAGACTTCCGCAGGCACTTTTTTTTAAATATTCAAATTTAATGAAAATAGTTTCATTTGGGACTTTTTCCACACACATATTACTTTTCGGAGCATTAAAATTCTAATATTAAGATTAATGTATTTATTGAAATTCTATTTAAATAAAAAAAAACTATTACTGCCTAAAAGCAAAAACAATACATTATCCTTTAATTAAATTTTTCGGTACCATTTTAACCCTGTTGAAAAACCAATGTAAAACAATTTGCTTGGGGGCTTATAATGAAATATTTATTTAATATATTACTGCTCATAAGGGAATATGTGTATGAATAAGTACCACAAAATGGTACTATTTTTCACTGTTATGAATAAAATTTTTTCAAAAAGTACCAAAAAGTATTCGACTTTCTTTTGAAAAGAGAAAAAATAGAAATAAAATTTCATGGAAGGTAAATTATATATCAAAAAGAACCAAATTTAAGTTTTTACCCCTCAAAGGATATAAATATTAAAAAAGTACCAAACATTTGCCCCCATGTTTTTTTTTTTTTTGTTATTTGATTTATATTTCATTCCAATTTTTCAAAAATTCCATTTTGTAATTTCATATACATATACTCCATTGAAAGAATGTTCGAGAAAAAATAAACGGCTTTTGAATGTATTTAAAAAAAATATTTTTAACAAACTGCCAAATTAATTTTCATGGAATAAAAGGTTGAAAACTTAATATTTATAATATGATGCGAAAATTTAAATAAAAAATAATATTATTTTTTAGTTGTAATTTTCTCTAGGATATTTTAATTTATGTCAGCAATTTTACTGCAACTATAAATAATAAATAACTAAATAATGAAGTAAAAACTGAAAAATTAACAAAATATACATATTTTTTCGAAAACAAAATAACAAAAATAAAATTTTAAAAAAATTAGAAAATTAGCATCTAAATAAATAGAATTGATGGCAAATAGTTTAACTTTTAATAAGTTAAAATAAATTATTTAAAATACTCGTATTCAAATTTCGAATTTTAACGTAACTAAATTAAATTAAAGATAGTAAACTAATTGAGAGTTTTAAATAAATACAATTGATTTGAAGTAAGCTCGTGATATTTACGGAATGTAGCAACCTAAATATGAGCGTCATGAATAAGTTACTTCCACTAATGGTCCGTCTGTCCGTATTATGCAAATTAGGTTTCACAAAAAAAAAAAAATAAATATGTCAAGAGGCGCTTTTGAAAATAAAAAATTTTAATCAAATTTAATTTTAATCAAAAATTAAGAAATAAGAAAAAAAAACATCAATTAAAAAAATTTGTCGCCTGCCCATATTTTCCGAGTTACGGGTCTCTGAACTTTTCAATTTTTTTTAAATATCAATATGGGTACCATATAGAAGCTTTTAAAAAGATCTTAAAGGATTCGGCAAAGCCAAACATAGTACTCTTATATGTTTATATTTTCTTTAAGGTGACTTTTGTTTTGTTGCGATTTATTTAATCTTTGTCATCTTTTCAAGAAAATCTTTGGAAAACCTATATTTATCAGTAAATTAGTCTACAAGAAAAAAATGACGAGAACTCTATAAATGAAAAAATCCGTCTCATTTCTGCCGGGGTAGGAAGGACAACTCCTTTATGACAAATGCTACAATACGAGGGCTGCTCTATATATTTCTGGCCTAATAGTGAAAATGCGAATATTTATAATCAAAAATGGTTTTATTGTTTTTCAAAGTATTCTCCAGCATGATTTATACACTTTTGCATCCGCTCAAACCAGTTGTCGAAGCATTTTTTCCACTCCGATTGAGACACCTCTAAAACATGGTTTTTGAACACTTCAACAGCTTCTTCTGGCGACGAAAATCGTTGACCACGCATTTTTTTCTTGATGTGCGGAAACAAGAAGAAGTCATTAGGTGCCAAGTCAGGGCTGTACGGCGGATGACCCATTAATTCGACGTTTTGGCCGGTCAAAAACGCTCTGGTTTGAGCCGATGTGTGAGAGCTCGCATTGTCATGGTGAACAATGATTCGTCTTCTCTTGTTGGTTTTTCGAATTTCTCCGATGACTTCAGGCAAACAAATTGTAGTGTACCACTCAGAAGTGACCGTCCTACGTTGCTCAAGCGGAACAGTCGCCACATGACCAGTTTTGCCGAAGAAACAGGCGACCATTTGCTTCGAAGTGCTTCTTCAACGAACAACTTTCGTTGGATTTTGCTCGTCTTTGAAGACCCACACGGTCGATTGTTGTTTCGTTTCGGGCTCATACGCATAGATCCATGATTCGTCACCTGTGACGATCTTATAAACGTCTTTTGAAGCACCGCAATCGTATTTTGAGCGACTTTCAAATTGTGCGGGATCCAACGAGAACAAACCTTTTTTACGGCCAGGTGTTCATGCAGTATCGAATGTTTGCTGGTGGAAGAAATGTCCAAGGATGTCTCTATCTCTCGGTATGTCGCATGTCGATCTTGCAATATGAGTTCACGCACGGCATCAATGTTCTCTGGCACAACAGCCGTTTTTGGACGATCTTCACGGAATTCGTCTTTGAGCGAGCTTTGGCCACGATTAAATTCATTATACCAATTTTTCACAGTGCTATAGGATGGTGCTTCATCGCCATACAAAAATTTAAGTTCATCAATGCACTCTTGTCGTGATAATCCACGTCGAAAGTTGTAAAAAATGATGGCACGAAAATGTTCACGAGTTAATTCCATTTTTTTCTATATTAATTTTTTCAAGTCACTGTAAACAACACAAATAATGGTCGTACGTCAAAACGTTTTGAGTACGATTATGCTTAAAAATGGCAAACTTTCCAATGGAAATGTCAGATTACACTTGGCAGCACTCAGTGTTGCCAGGCCAGAAATATATATAGCAGCCCTCGTAAAAGCTTTTGAAGATATCTTTAAGGATTCGGCATAGCCAAACATAGCACTCTTACTTGTTTATATTTTCTTTAAGTTGACTTTTGTTTTCTTGCGATTTATTACATGTTTGTCATCTTTTCAAAAAAAAATCTTTGGAAAAACAAAATTTATTAGAAAATTAGTCTACAAGAAAAAAATGACGAGATATTTATAAATGAAATAATCCATCTAATTTCTTCCTTGGTAGGAGGTTTCCCTCTCTCATGTGAAATGCTACAATAGATTACAAACTTAAGTAAGTTTTTTTTTTTATTGCGACACTTAAATCAAAACAATTATAATTATTTAAAATAAAAACTATTTTCGTAAATAAATTAAACTGAACAAATTATGTATTTTAAACGAAATTTTAGAAAAAATTAAACGATTATTTAAAACAAAATAAAAAAATTACTGTGACCTAAAAGATGTGGCTGGTACATCTCAAAAAAAAAATAAAAAATAAAATAATAATAATAAATAAATAGAATAAAATAATAATAGTAATAATTAACTTAAGAAAAATGTGCTGAAAGCACTTAAACAAATTATAAAACTTTTTGTTAAAAACAAACTATTAATATTAATTATATAATCTAAGGAAAACCTTAAATTAAAATATTTAAAAAGCATATTTTATTCGTAAAAAATTTAACTGAAAATATCAAATAAACGTAAGACAAATAAAATAAAATAAATGTTTCTAAATGTCTATGTTAACTAAATAAAATAAATTAAAAAATAAATCAAATGCTGAAATTATTAAAAAGAAAGAATTATTAGGAATACTGTACTTATGAAATAAACAAAAAATAAATAAATAAATAGTTTACACACTTACAAATATATAAATAAAAGATTTTAAATTAATAAAAAAATTAAATTTCAAATGTAATATTTGTCTGAAATAAATATATAAAACATAAAATTAAAATAATATTAAATTTTACTTTTTATTCTTTTAATGTCTTCAAGACTTTAAAAACGTTTTCTCTCTTTAATATTTTCTTACAGAATGTTTTGTTTTTATTTTAAAAGAATACTAAACAAAATCTATTATTACTCTTAAGCAATTGAAACGATGTAATTTTATAATGTTAAAAATAAAAATTCAAAAATACTTCAATCTAATTTGCATGAAATATAAAAAAATGTTCATGTGCATCAATGTATTATTGTTGTTGTAAATCAATGAAACTTAAATTGAAACTATGGAAAAAATAGTAAAAATATCAAGAACAATAAAAATTAATAAATGGTCAAAATGAATGTAAACAAAACGTTGCCTTCGTTTTTTTTATTTCTGTACAAAATGCACTCAAAATAGCAACAATGTAAAAAAGGTTTGTATGAATATTTATGGGAAATGCTTTACTATTTTCGAATTGGTTTAAATTGAATTTTTAAACCTTTCAGACCGTGATGCATCGATTGAGCGGGTGGGTTTCGGTCTTAATATTTTCAATTGTGTTTACCCAATGTGAAATAGACTGGCTTGTACCGATTATGCTTCTCACATTTCTCTTCTTTTGGATTTACCGTTACTTGAATTATTGCGAAATTTTTCGGACACCTTTCAGTTTTAGCAAAATGAACCGTAGACGAAGTAAGTTGTGTCTTTAATTACAAAAGTATTAATCGTTTACAAATAATAAAGGGATAAAAAACGAGCATAAAAAATTTCGGGACTATTAGTAAAGACTAAGGCCTTAGTTAGACAGTGCTTTAGTGTCTTTTATTTTTGTTTCATATAACGAATAGAAGGAGTTGACACAGAGTTTCATAATAGGTTAAATATATTTCTCTTCTTAGTATTAAAAGCTTTATGTCATAGTATCCACGGACTAAAAGGATATTATGTCGGTTTGAAAAACGTCATAATGTCCAGGGACAATGCGTTGTTTTTATTATAGACATAATGTCACGTTTGAAAGTGTCATAATGTCCACACTTAAAACAACAACGTCTTCCCTTAACAAAGATTTTCTGCATAGCGCGAGGGTTTTTCCTCTATGGTATAATTAACACCGGCTTCGCTTAGAAAAGATTTTCTGCAAACCAGTTTATAAAAACGTTACATCTTTCTTACATAGAATACCATAAAATATATCTGTAATATCTACGTTGATGGACATTAGAAAATTGAGCAAAAAATGCCTAAAAAATTGCATAGTGTAAATCTGGACTCAAATGAAATTTTCCATTTTTTTTTTTAAATCATTATGGGTATCATTTTAAAGCTTTTAAAGAGATCTTTAAGGATCTATTGTTTTGTGCTGATAAACCAGCAACAATTAACGCTTTGGAGGCCAATATTGTTCGTGTTATTCATGACATACGGCCAGCAGTAGTTGGAAAAGTGACCCAAAATTGGACGTCTAAGATGCGCTCAAAAAAAAAAAAAAACAAAAAAAAACCCGGTACCATAAAATATAAGTATAAAATTCTTTTTTTTTTTTCCTTAATAAAATCAATTAGAATTTTTTGTTTAATTTGCAAAATTTTTAACGCACAATATTTGTCTCATAACAAGTGTTTAAACGAAAAGTCTCTAAAACAAATTTATGTTTTATTTTTCGGCAGCATAAATTATTTAAGCAATTTTGAGTTGAAAAAAAGAAATTGAAATGAAAAAAATTTGAAAATAGATATTTGCACTGACCTTGTAATAGACATCGGGAACATATTGTTTATCAGTCGATTCACGTACATAGCCCAATTCAGGGGCATCTTTAGTTGGTATTAAGCAATTGTCGCGCACTAAAGCCATACATTGAGCTGAAACAGCATAACCCTCCATATGGACTTGTTTGGTTTTATCACCTGCAAAAATGTAGATTAAAAATAGCGAATGATAATTATTTTTATTATTTGTATTTATTTATTTAATATTATTTTTTATTATTTATTATTTTTTTATAACAATAAATTTTTTTTTTTTTTTTTGAAAATTATGATTTATTAAAAAAATTATGCTTTTTTCTTGAAACCTTTATTAAATTTTTCGGATGTAATATTATCACATAAACATACAATTTTAAATCTCTAGATTCAAGAATTCAGAACATGGAATAAAAAAAATAAATTTATACAAAATATCAAAAAAAAAATTGTTTTCATTTTTGGTAAAATCTATTAAAACGAACCTTTGTTTTAAACAATTTGTATAGAGCATATTCACTGAAAATAGTTCTTGTATTAAATGAGGATATTTACGAAAACTCACCTGTAACACAAACGGTAACAAACTTTGATCCAAAAACACCATTCGATGAATATTTGCAGGGATTTGGATGGCGATTTTGCAATTCACCAGCCATGATACATTCCTGAGCGGTTAGAAAATGAGTCTCAATTCCACGCAACTGCTTAACAGTGCCAGTGGCCGCATCATCGGTAATCAAATCAGTAAAAATCCAACCAACCTAAAAAAAAATCAAAATATTATTTTTTATTCCAAACAAAATAAAAATAAATTTTATTAAAATAAAAAAAAGAATAAAAAAACAAATATATTTAGAAACCTTTCTTAATCCCAAAGCCTTGGCCACCTCTTCAACATCATCAGCTGACTCATCGTCCAATAGTTGTATGGAATCTCTAGTAGATTCTTGCGGTGGTTCATAAATAGCCGCTATTTTCGCTCTAATACCTAATGGCACATCTGTGTTAATTTCATATGTGCCATAAAGGAAACCCATTCTTTGGTGACCAGTTGTACGCCAATAATTTAAAAATCTCTCTACGATTGTGGTATTTTCAAACATCACATTATCAACGTGACGATAGATTTGACGATTTAATGTAATAGCCGATGGTTGACATTTCGAACAGATGCCCTTGGGCCATGGAGGATGTTCACGACAGCCAGACTTAATGCGACAATTAATATCATCGAATACCATGTACTTGCCGCGATCTATGCCCGATGTTTGTTTGCGGATGTATGAATGAAAGGATAAATGTTTAATTTTTTGCTCCTTTAGATAAGTTTCATCGTAGGGTTCAAGGGGTGAACAATTGACACAACGACCATTGGCTTGGTGACGACATCTAAAATATTAATTTTAAAATGTATATTAAAGTCAGGAATTGAAAATTTAATATTAAAGTATATTTTTTAGGAATTTATGTCAGAGGGAAATGGTGGAATAGCCCCGTGAAAAAAGCAAGTATATTTTTCCAATCGACTTAACTAAGAATGCGCTCATTTACCACTAGTTTCAAATTTTTTTAATGCCATATTTTAATTTCTAATGGCAAAGCTAGAAACTTTTTGCAATTAAATTAAGAATGTTGAAAAAATTGTATATTTAAAAAAAAATAATGTATAGAAAAAATTATTCTATCAAGTTTGTAATAAACGTCTATAAGAGATTCTTCAGATAATGCCAGTCTGCTTAAAACGGATGACGATACGTTCGACATTAATATCCCTATGGGTGCGGGTTTATGCGACTAGTACTGACATCTGTCAGGCTCGCCAAAATGGGTGCGCAAATCCAGGTTGCTCAGATTAATGTGTTCTATGGCCTCCAACTTGAGGCATGTAGTCATTGTAGTAAGTTACCTACAAGTTTGGTTGGCCAGGGTTCAACCCCTGAGGCAATCAAAAAATAAAAATGTTTTTTTCTGTTTAATGGTATAAATACATATTCAGAATTAACATTACAACATCATGCAGCCGGTACTTTTTTATAGCATATTTGCCGGCGAAATAAAATTAAGTAGCTAAATAAAGTAGCCTAAAGTGCTAATGCTGTATATAAATAAAATGTAAGCCTCACAAACGGCTTTATTTGTAAATGCTTTGCAGGATCTGCGACGTACGCATTATGGCTCATGTGTTCTTGGTAGCCTTTCTTCATATGCAGAGGAGTTGCATATTTTCATGAGCAGATGCAACTAGTGGTTATGTAGTGAACAATCTCGCATATCTTGCACTCCTTCAGCCCCCTACTACTCATCGCTCTACTCTTAAACCTCTAACCATATTCCTTTATTTCTTCGAACAGATAACAAAATGGGTCCGAGGCGGCACCCATGTAAGCTGACACCTTTCCTTTCTTTTGGCTGCCAGCTACCCAATCAATTCTTTATATCAAATCGCACCAACTAGTGAAAGATCCAAAAGAACTTAAAAGAAGTATCCGGTGTTTCTTAAATTAAATTTAAATTATAAAAAATAACACTAAATATTAAATTCTTATGAAAATTTGTCTCTTATTATTTTCAGTAAACTCTGGCAAATCATTATGAATAGACTCACGCTTGAACGTTCTTTTGCCGATTGGGCTTTAGAGCAGTTAGTAACTGACCCGTTGTTTTATCGCCAAATTGTGTTCAGCGATGAGACTCATTTTTGTCTAAACGGATTTGCTAACAAGCAAAACTGCCGTCTATGGAGGAAGACCAATTCACAACCTACCCTACAGCCTCCATTGAATTCAGAAAAATGCACCATTTGGTGTGGTTTACACGCTGGTGGCATCATCGGACCTTATTTCTTCAAAAATGAGGCCAATTCTCATGTTACGGCCAATGGAGATCGTTAACGCACTATGATTATTGATTTTTTCTTTGAAAATATGAATGACATTGATCCGCTATATGCCATACGGCGACCGCAACCATCGACTTATTAAAAGCAAAATTTGGCGATAAGTATATTTCGAGAAATGGTCCTGTCAATTGTCCTACAAAGTCGTGCGATTTGACACCTCTCGATTATTTTCTGTGGGGCCACGTAAAGTCGCTGACTTATGCTGATAAGCCAGCTTTAGAGGCTAACATTGTTCGTGATATTCGTGACATACGGCTAGCAGTACTTGAAAAAGTAACCCAAAATTAGACGTCCAGAATGCGCTTCGTCATAACCAGTCGCGGTGGCCATATTTTTTTTTGCTGATAAAAAATACTTAATAATTTAGAGTTTCTAGAAAGTAAAACGTTTGTTTATCCCAAAAAAAATGCAAGCAATAAAATTATGCGCCCATCACTAGTTTAGAAGAATCTGCAAAAAATAAAAGATTTATCAATTTTTTTTTTCTCTTTAACTTACAATTTGCTATCTCTTTCTCTTTTTATTAAACCACTCTCCTTTGCCAATAATTGATCAACTTCATCCTCGACCACTCCTGTAATGGGTGCTTTTAAAACATTATTCGTTATTGTGGCTGGTACGTGTTCAAATTGATCTACAGCTACAGTGCTAGTACGCTACAAATTAAGCCCGAAATTAATTTAAACCATAAAAATAAAAAAGATACTTAATAACAAGTGTAAAAAAAAAATAATTTGCTTACTCTTGCTGATGTGCCAGCCAATTGCTTAAGATAAATCATATCGCCATGTGTTATTAAAGTTCCAATTTGTTGTGATGAGTTTGCCGAGAGCTGTAAAATAACAATAAAATTTTATTAATTAAATAAATAGAAATTTATTTTTTTTTTATTTACTGAGCACAAGGTCTTTTTTCAATAAACACAATAATTTTCTTATTATTTGGCCACACCGTCATTGGGTGGCATCATCAGGAAATAAAAATATTTATATTAAGTTTTAAAAAAAACCTTGTATATAAATAAAATATAAAAGAAAATTTATAATAACTCTCAAAAAACTTTAATATTTAATAAATATAATTATTAACAAGGGAGAAAGAAGAACGTATTTATTTATCATTATTAACTTAGACAAGTGTGGAAGCGGTCACGAAATGAAATAAGTTAAGAGATCTGAAACAATGTAAAATTTCCGTAAGAATCCATTTGTAGATTTAATACCTTTAAATATCTGAAACAAAAAACATTAAAAGCGAACAATGCAATTGCTTTCTCTTAGTTGTTGTTGCAGTATTCTTTTGATTGGATTTGTAAAGAAATTAACTAGCTGCCAGATCTCTCCAATTTAAAACCATTTAGACGTTTTAACTCACCTAAAAGTAAAAATCACAGTTGCGAGCGTTATGCCAGTCGAGCAGATTAGTTATGTGTGCCTGTTTATTAAACAATTAAATGAACCCAATGATCAAATGAAGCATATTACGTTTTACTTTAGAACAGAAAATTAAATGATTGTTTTTCAATTGCTTTTGAAATACATCGCCCCTATTAGACAAATTCTCTAATCCGAAGTAAAATAATCGAACAATTATATTTGAAAAAATTACAAGAAGTTAATGAAATCGAAATATGAAAATGAAGAACAGAAAAAAATTTGGCTTTAAAAGAAAATTGTTTAACTTATACTAGAAACAACGAACTCTTCTTCTCTTCTAGACTGTGCGATAAAGTTCTGACTGTCAACTTGTTTTGTTTAGCAATATCGTTGTTAATTAACTTACCTCTTTGGTAAAATTTCTCTCTTTAAATAAACCAAATCCTTCAACTTTAAAAGCTTTTTGTACAGAATCATAAAGTTCTTTGATTTTAGACTTCGGTGAGATTTCAATACGTTTAACACCTTCGCCAGATTGTATACGGACTAACTGCAAAAACACAGAGAGAAAATATGAAAGAAAATTATATTAAATGTAACAAAAAAAATAATAATAATAAAATTTCAAATAAAAGATCATTAAAAATATATACAGACATAGAACACAACAACTTTTCTGTTTTATTTGTTTATAAACAATTAAAATAAAAAGTATGGAGGAGACTTAATGACGACAAGAAATGATGATGTTAATGTGAAAAATAATTCTTGCCAAAAAATTTACCATCAAGTTCAAGATCAAACAACAACAAAAAATAAAATATAGAAGAAACACAAAAAGAAGATTTAAAACAATTAATTTTCCATTGTTCGAATTCAAATTTAATATTTCTTACCGATTGTTTGCATAATAACATGAAACGATGCCTTACAAAGGCATAGACAATATTTCGTTTTCTATAAAAAAGAGTTTCCAATTCTAACGAAGCCATTTTGGAGGTGTTTTTTTTTTTTTTTTTGCAACAAATATTTTTTTTTTTTGTGGAAAAAAGCCCAGTTTTTCACTTTTGTTTTAAGTTTGTTTAAACTTTTGTAGCATTTAATGCTACGAATTGGCCTTGAGGGGCCCAAGCTTTATCACCACACTTCTATTCGCATCTAATTTTCACAACAAACTGAATAATTTGCATTTCCGTTAGGAAAGCAAGAAATAATGCGCATTTCATTGATAACTTTTTATTTTATATCTATACAATTTTCAATAAAATGTTTCTTTATTTTAAAGCAAAAAACACGAGTAACATTAGAGAGGAATAAAAGATCTAAAAGAGACAGTCATTATCAAAAAAAAAAAAAAAAAACTTTTGTGTACAAAGATTTTGTTAAAAACAAAAAGATGATTGTTAACAAAACTATAAGGCTATTGACACGACAATTGTTTTGAAGTAAAAAGAGAATTTTATAGAAAATACTAGCGAAAACTTTAAAATGATTAAAAGTTGAAATACTTGCTGAGGTGTACAACACGATTCGACGTGCAATAGCATTTGTTCTCTTAGTAATACGTTTTGATAGTTTTGTATATACAGTATTGGGCAAAACCTAAGAAACGTTGTCCAATATTAGCTTCTAAGTCAAATTATGTTTAAACGAACATATTTCAATTCAATGTTTTAATGCAGTTTTATTAGTTTCTGTGTCATACAATATTACAAAAAAAAAAAAATTTGTAATTATCTCTCACCTAACGGTTCTTTTAGTACAACAACAAGAATTACTCAAAAATTCATTGGGCAAAACCTAAGAAACTTTTAATATTTGGTATAATAACCCCTATTTTTTATTACTGCAGCGCACCGACGCGGCATAGATTTGATTAAATTATCAATTATTTTTGGATCTATACGTATCCATTCATCTTCCAGACACGATAATAAATCTTCTCTGTTGGAGAATCGTTTCGATCCAACATTCCCCTTCAATATGGAAAATAAATTTTCGATTGGGTTCAATTCGGGCGATTGGGCCGGCCAATCAAGCACTTGAATCCCTTTCGATTGTATCTAGTCCTTCACCAACTTCGATGAGTGTTTCGGATCGTTATCATGTTGAAACACCCATCGAAGTGGCATATTCCACTCGGCATATGGCAACATCTTATTTTCTAAAATGTCCCTATTCACAAATCTGTACATTTTGGTAGAAATTCTGTGGAACGGCCCTAGACCATGACCTGAAAAACACGTCCACACCATCACATTGCCACCCCCATGCTTGACAGTTTTTTTACAATATCGGGGTTTAAGCCTTTCACCAGTATTGTGTCTCACACGACATATGCCATCCGAGTTGAACAAATTAAATTTGCTTTCGTCGCTAAAGAGCACACTTTTCCACTTTTTAACTGGCCAATCAAGATATTTTTTTGCAAATTCGAGCCTAAAAAATCAGGCATTAATGGTTGACTTGTAAGCTTAAAAATACTTACCGTTTTTTTGCGTGACGTTTTGTAAGAAGAGGTTTTTTGGAAGCTTTATAACTTTTCAATCCAGCCTGTCTCGCCCGTCTGCGGACTGTGCTGGCATCAACACTTAAGCCTAATTCTGACACAATTTTTTTTGACGTGATGAAGGGGTTTTTTTTTATTATTTTCTTGATATTTCTATCATCACGAACTGATGTTTTACGAGTCTTCCTCCAGGATTAATATTGAGTACAGTTCCTTTATCTTTATAAAGGTTTATCCATTTGGAAACCATTGATTTGCTTACTTTTAACAAATTTGCAATTTCAGCCTGTGATTTGCCTGCATTATAATGCGTTATAGCATTCAATTTAAATGCTTCACAATATTTTTACGTTGCATTTTATTTTAATTTTAAATGCGAAATTTATTCGTTACACGCTTTTAAATGCATACTAGATCACTTTTTCATAAGAAATCATCGAAAAAAATAAGAAGTTACCGTTATCTTAAAAAAAAACAAATTTATTGTACAAAAGCAAAAAGTTTCTTAGGTTTTGCCCAATGAATTTTTGAGTAATTTTTGTTGTTGTACTAAAAGAACCGTTAGGTGAGAGATAATTACAAATTTTTTTTTGTAATATTGTTGACACAGAAACTAATAAAACTGCATTAAAACATTGAATTGAAATATGTTCGTTTAAACATAATTTGACTCAGAAGCTAATATTGGACAACGTTTCTTAGGATTTGCCCAATACTGTATATTTGATCGTATATTCAGTTTTTAATCCCCCCTATCGTGAATAAGAATTAAAATTAAGGTTTCTATGAAATTTTCATTCCCCTCGAAGTGATACCAGTTATCATGGATTTCGCATGAAATATTTGTTTCCTTCATTGAACACCTGTTCAAAATAAATAAGCTATCAGTGCACACTGAATGTAAGTAAGAAGAATAACCTCAGTGTAAATTGTTAAATTGAAGTTTAAAAATAAATAAATAATATTTAGGATACAAATTAACAATTTTATTTCAAGAACATGACGGGCAAGGCGCTTAAATGCCCCTGAAGTTACCCTAGACATTGCTACTGACCCATTTCAATAAAATAAATTTTTGTATCTGATCTTTTTGATCTCCATATTTT